>OY725344.1:19471434-21871434 GCA_963243735.1 Neocrepidodera transversa | reverse complement strand
TTCTTAATGGAAAAACTTCTACCCATCTGGTCTATTAAAGTAAGTAAATATGTAAAACCTTTTGAAGGGTTGAAACGGACCCACTAAATCAAGATGTATGTTTTTAAATCTCCATTACAACTCATGTAGTGTTCATCTCTTACAATAAGCGCTACACCGAGTTTTATCACAAAATTCGCATTTTTCATTTTTTCATTTTTTTGGTCCATACACAAAATCATTACAAGACTATTTGAAATTGCTCATTAGTGTGCCATAGAAAGTTAACAATTGACGCTTATGTTAAATGTCATTCAGTTTATGCTTTTCTGATAATTTTTGTGCTGATTTATTTGATGCTGATTTATTTGATGATAATGCTCATAGTTGCTGAAGAGTTTAACTTGACGTACTCCTATTACTCATAGAAAAGCAGTTGCTGTAAATGCTCTTTTCAACGAAACTGGCAGTATTATTAAAGTTCATCGGAATCTTCATCATTAAACTATTGGTAATCATCGTTTGTCCGCTGAGTTCTTCGTAGAACCTATACAGTTGATCTGCGTCGTCAAAGTTATAATTGGTAGATTGGTCATCTTCATCGCTGTCAACTGGTCCTTCCTCGAGTTCGTCATAGGGCACATACAGTCGATCGGCGTCGTTGTGGTATTCATCGCTGTTGTCAAATGGTTCGTCAAGTTCTTCATTTCCTTCAACGAGTCTGTCCCGCAATGAGCCATCGACGCATCTCGACATGCCACAAATTTTGTGGTCTTTCCTTAAAACTTCGTAACTTATATTTAATTACAATATTTTGAATATCCATTTCACTTAATTAATTATTGATACAACACCAAGTTCTACACCGCTTTTATAGAGAAATATGAATGGATAAGCGCCCACGATAATCGACTGCTCACGTCACTGTGGTGATTTTTGGAGCTGGCCCTTTGGGGGAGATGTATGTAAACGAAAATTTTATCTGAATAGTGTTTCCATTTCTCTATGTAATCAGCTAATTTTTGGCCGCCTATTTTCAACGCCACAAAAAATGTAAACAAATTAATAAAAGGAGAAATTTTGTATGAGTAGACCCCAAATCGGCAGAATGAATTTGTGAAAGTATTTGACCGTGGTGGAAAGTGCCGCTTGGAGTTGGCCAGCCGTGAGCCAAGATTACTTCGGTATAAGCATGGAGCTTTCGGTCCGGGTGCTAAAATCGCCGAGGTATTATTCTGAACAACTTTTTTTAATATTTTTTTCGATATCTCTAACGCGAAGTATAATATCGAGAAGTGACCCTATTTGTGAAATAGTAATAGGCTGAGTTTGACGTTCAGATTTCAATTGATTATCTTAAAAGATCACCCCATCACCCTGTATGACTCTGCAAAAAATCGAATCTGTAATCCCTCAAATAGCCAAACTATGAGGGGTGTCTTGATCTTTAATGCGACACACTGTATATAATTCGTCAATAACTATCATTTAAAATTTACTAAAATAACGCCATAACCGAATTGAATATTTTATAGTAACAATCAAAATGAAGACGTTACTCACGACAGGCAGCGACGGAATTTTAATGCCCGACAATTATTTAATAACCGATCGATTGAACTACATTAATTATACCAATCAATCGTTCGGTTATTACATGCCCTTTAGACGAAGATTTATTAATGGGGAAATTATTTATAATTTATATCTATCCGGAGTGATAATTTTTCAATTTTCGTACAATTTGTTAAATTTTCGCGACATTTTCGTCAAAAATAAATAATAAAATAAGTTATTGGTATTAATCAATCTTCGTTTAAATTTTTTTTTATAAAAAAATTTACTCATACGCCACTCAAGTTATCCACATGGTGCTCTTCAATTTTTATTTTTTTTTTAATAATATATGAACCGGTGCTTTTAGTTCCCAGCGGACTTATAATACTAAATTGCATGCTGGTTAATTTCCTTTTTACTTTCGTTGGAATGAACGTTTTTAATCTGGGTTAGTTTTAGATTTTTTTATATTTATCGATTTATTGTTATCGAAATTTATTTGAATCTACTTGTAGTTATAGTAATATTTGACCGAAACCCGGAAATCAAAAAAAAACAAAGATCTGATTGTTGGAAGGTGTTCATTGTTCTTTTTTTTTAAATGTGGTCAAAAGTCTCAACCGGAATAGGTTTGTGGGAGGGGTTTAGAATGTGAAAAAAATGTGTTTTGTAAGTTTTTTGCAAATATTTCGTAAAAATTTCTCTTTAGAGCTTAGTGTGCTCAGTAATTTCTTAAATTTTATTAAATCTTTTACAAAAAAGGTCATATACTATTTTTTACTGTAACTGGAGATATGCACCAAAAAATGTAGTGAACTGATAAAGATTATGAAATTATTCTAAAATAGTATATTTTAAATAATACTTCGGAACTAAAACCTACAGTAAATTATAACAACCACAAACCCATATTCATGTCTTACTTTGGGGGGGGGGGGGGGAGTTGCAGAGAAACAGCAAAATTTCTCAGTTTTTAGAATGAAGTTTCTTTACGTTGCTTGTATGAATTAACTGGCAGATAGCGTCACGTAAGGAAAAAGCGTTATGCCCTCTCTAGGCGACCCTCCCTCTCTTTTCTCTTTCTACAATATGATAAAAAAGTTGATACTTTTCCTTGTACCCAGAAAGTACTTTTTGACGATCAAGAGTACCACATGTGGTACTTCGGTACCACTCTGGCAATGCTATCTTGAGCTTCTCTGATAGCTGTCGAAGCACACTACATTTTTTTGCTTTTAAGTGCGATGTTGAGAAAGATTACTGGTTTCTCGCATTTTTTAGGAATTCTCTTTGCCCTAAAGTAACTTGGATGGAATTTTCGCCTTTCACGTCTACGTTGGAGAGCGAGAGCTTTATAGATGTTCCTCATCTTTTGTATTGAGTACCTCACTGTAACCATCAAACTTGATACAAGCTTTGCCAATATGAGTCAATATATCATCACAGTACTGTTGGCATATCATCTTGAACGTTGCCAAACCAAATGTGTGAATCAGACTGAATGCATTTAGTAGATTTGTGGACTTGTTGTAATAGAAGTTTGATTCAAAAAACTACACATAAGCTGTCGCGTGGTCGAATAAAAGAATTCGAAGGACCACCCTATAATTATTACACGTTTAGGGGACGTGAGACAATAAAACATATCGTCCTACTTTCTGATAATATTTAATCAGCAAGCTTTTAACGTTAAACACATAAATTTATAATAATTAAACAAAGTTTATCTAATAGTAAACAACAACAACTAAATAGAAGTTCATTTAATAGTAAACAATTAAATAGAAGTTCACCTAATAGTAAACAACACCAATTAAATAGGTAATGTTTAATACAGAGCATTTAAATCAAAGGAAGTACAAGACATAAATAGTTTCGAATATAGCACAGTACATTTAACAACAGCTCATATAAAAAAGATATAATTACAAAAAAAAGGGTGTCCATATGAGGAGCTCTCCTTTGGTATAACCTGGACCGTGTCCTAAGGAATTCTAAATTGTTGTACTAGTTTTGGCAACACCGCTCTCATGCACGATGATCCATATGATTGATTAATTATAAGATAGACCCGCGTTCTTAGCATATTTGTAATAAAATGGAAAAGATCTGTTACCTTAAATTCCACACATTAGACATTACATTTTAGGTTTAAAACCATACACAGGTAGATTATGAAGCACTATATCAATTTACATGTTAACGGAACAACGGTTGAAGTGGAAGAGAGGGTTATCACGGTGCTCACCTTGGCGGGAGGGGAGATCAAACCGCGGGAGATGTCCCCACCACACATGGCAGCCGTTATTGAGAAAAAAGAAAACTAAACAGTGGCTTAGCAGAAAAAAATTTAAAGTGATTTTAACACCACACGGTGAATGACAATATACAATTTCCCCTGTATCATCATATTGTCAAATTGATTAGTTGCATCACAAGTTAGCAATTTCTGAATTGATGTTTTTGCACCTTTCCTCATAAAGTCACTTTTGTCAAAAAGTGAGGGAGTTCATAGCCAAATATTTCTTGCAGCTGCTCCTCTGACCTCACTGTGTACAAACCAAGCGGTGAAGCAGCTGGTTGAGGTTAACATGTGTTATAACATTTCTGATACCGACTGATTTGTTAATTGTTTGGTTAATCGGCGATAATTTGTTAATTTAACCAGATTTTCAACCAAATCTATAAAAATATTGAACTTTTACCCACTCCATATCTCCAAAACTATCAGTCGCAGCAAAAAAATGTATAGGACCTTTTTTGTAGAGAACATAAATTATAAAGTAACAGAACACACTAAGCTCTAAAGTGAAAGGTTTACTAAATATTTGCAAAAAAACTTACAAAATACATTTTTTACACTTTCTCTCCCCTCCATTCCCCATACAAACCTGAGCCCAAACTTCTAGCAGTCAGATCTTTGTTTTTCTGGATTTTTGGGGTTTTGCTATTTTTTGGTCAAATTTAACTGTATATTGGGCGATACAAAAAATATTACTTTAATATTTTTGTATTTATTTAAGTATGAATAATTAATTTCTTGGCGGTTTTGTAGCTGGTAAAAAATGCTTTTTAAAAATTAGACTATTAATTTACCAAAAATTAATAATGGGTTTTTTCTTCTTAAAATCTTGTATATGTAATGTTTATTTTGATAAAAATTGTATAATTGATTCAAATTTTTGATCAAAACTCAAAAAAATTTAAGGTGAGTACAGCACCGAGCCGTGAATTCAACGTCGGAAGCACCCACATGGTTCGAAAAGATATGAACTGCGGCCTTTGTAATGCTGACGTAGATTACAATCTATCACGGGTAATAAGACGTGTACGATACGCCAATTACAAGCGCATTACACCAGGAGGCAGCACTTAAAGAGGCGTTAATTTTGGCCAATTTTAATAAATCATTAAAAAGACATTATGAGCTCAAATTTTGGCTACTATATTCAAAATAGTGCTATTGATGGATTCAGGCATTTGCATTATGCAATTTTGAAATTTAAAGGTACTGGATTTTTTTTCTCGAAAACTGAAAGGAATTAAAATTTCCAAATGTAAGAATACCTAGATAATATTATCTAATTTATTTTGCCAAAATTTTAATTTTTTAACACAATAGCTTTTTGAGATATCCTTGTCCGAAAATTACAAAGAGTGCTGTAATCACCTTAATGAAAAATTCTTGAAATTTTTGAAAAATTAACGAAAAATAAAAAATACAAAACATATAATACTTATTTATGTACCAAGGGTATAGGTGTTTATACCCCGAGGGCGACGATCTTACAAACCCGAGGGCCTCTGGTGCCGCGGTGCCTACAAACTTTTATGTTATACTAGTTCGTTATTGCATCCCAAATATAAATATAAAAAAAATTATTTTGATTTGATTTTATTAACATAATAATTTATTATGTTTTACATAATAATTTTATTTCATAATAGGTAATTTGATTAACCTTCGGATGACCAAGGGTGGTCAATGTTGTCCCCAAGGTATATTTTTCTTCAATAAGTTCAGGAATATTTTCGTTTTTTAACTGATTATTTTTTTATCTGACTATATTGTCATGCGTACTATCCTCATATTTTGTAATAAAAAAAATTCCCAATATTTCACGAATAAAAAATATTTTTTGAATTTGGGGTGAAAAACTACCCCCATGTTTCAATTTTGAGAAAAAATTGTCCGGGAAGGCTTCTCCGGGAAAGATAGTTCGGGAAGGATTATCGGAGAAGGATTGTCCAGGAAGGATTGTCCGGGAAGAAGTGTTCGGGAATGATTATCCGGGAAAGATTGTCATAGATTCTATTTGTTTCGCGATAATCCTTTTTCGCAATAATCCTTCCTGCGACAATTCTTTCCTGCGATAATCCTTCCCCGCGACAATCCTTTCCCGCGGTAATTCTTTCCAGCGGTAATCCTTTCCAGCGATAATCCTTTCCCGCGACAATCCTTCCCGATTGTACTTTTCGGTTATTCCCAAGATTTATATTTCCAGGAAGTCTATTTTTTTAATATATAAAAATAGTGACTAGTTTGCATTACTTCGTCTAGTTCTTTTTTTAAATACATAAAAAAGTGACTGGTTTACATTGCATTTTTGTGAGAAAGAATTGTCCGGGAAAGATAGTTCGGGAAGGATTATCGGAGAAGGATTGTCCGGAAAGGATTATCCCGGAAGGATTGTCCGGTAAGTAGTGTTCGGGAATCATTATCCGGGAAGAATTGTCATAGATTCTATTTGTTTCGCGATAATCCTTTTTCGCAATAATCCTTCTTGCGATAATCCTTCCCCGCAACAATCCTTTCCCGCGGTAATCCTTCCCTGCGGCAATCTGTCTTCGCGGTAATCCTTTCCAGCGATAATCCTTTCCCACGACAATCCTTCCCGATTGTACTTTTCGGTTATTCCCAAGATTTATAACTCCACGAAGTCTATTTTTTTAATATATAAAAATAGTGACTGGTTTGCATTACTTCATCTAGTTCTTTTTTTAAATACATAAAAAAGTAGACGAGTTTACATTGCATTACTCAAGTGAGCATATCTGAGAAAGATTGTCGTGAGAAAGAATTGTCGCTGGGAAGAATTTGCGCTGGAAAAAATTACAGCTGGAAAGATTGTCCGCGAAGGATTGTCCGGAAGGGATTATCCGGAAAGGATTTTCCGCTGAATCATTGCCATAGATTATACATATTTGTTTCGCGATAATCCTCGTTGCGACAATCTTTCCCTGCGACAGTCCTTCCCCGCGACAATCCTTTTTCGCGATAATCCTTTCGCACAACAATCCTTTCCAATATTTATTATTCCACGAAGACAGTCAAGTCAATTTTTTAATACATGTATAAAAATAGTGACTGGTTTCCATTACTTCGTCTAAATACTAATACTTCGAAAAAAACTTAATAAAAATACCCTACAATAAAAACAAAACATATTATATTGATACAAAATAACTGGAAAATATGCTTATATTACATCCTAGCGTTACGTACACGTAACAGTATCATTCCTAACTTAATAACTTTTCTATTTGAAAAAATATCAAGGCTAATGTACACAAGAAATATGTATTTATATCAGAGCTGTCCCTAAGCACTGTGCTTAGTACTTTGCTAAGAACTTTTGTGCTCGGGAGCACAGTGCTTACGAGCACTTTTAAAATCGGTGGTTAGTGCTTAAAATATTTTACCAAAGGGCTTGGTGCTTAGAGCTCGTCAAAAGTGCTCACAAGCACTTCAAAAGGCTCGCGAGCACTCGAAAAGGATCCCGAGTCCTCCAAAAGGCTCGCAAGCACACAAAAATTGTCTCGAACTAAGCACTAAGCACCTTTATGAACATTTTTAAACTCACACTAGTAAATATTAGTGTATAAAACAATATTACATCAAATATGATATACATCTCGTTCCATAATTGTTAAAAAAAAAAAACGTTGTATATTACAATATCCGTCTATCAATCTGTCTGTATGTATGTCTGTTTGTCTTAGCGATAACTCGAGAACGGTTTCGAATTTTGGAACTCTTATTTCGGCAATCGATAGTCGGTCACCTTAGCTTGCCCACCTCCTATTTTCAGCGACCTAAGTCAACTCTACAATCGCCTGTCTATAGCTGAGCTACTTGGATACTGATACAGTAAGCGCCAACTAAGAATCTATAAAGCCGCGCATTATTGGATGGAGTACGACGAATTTTAAGATCTATGCAATCTTTTCGTAGTTGGCGCTTGTTGTAGCTTACTGGGTTTATTAGTATATGGGAGAGTTTTCGATTACCGACCGGTCGCGACCAATTAGCCCACACCGTTTTTATTTGACGACCTATCGACCGGTTTCCAAAATTGTAGAGTTTTTATTTAACGATCACAACCGACCGGTTCAAGACCACACCGCCCGGGATTTTTGTCGGTAGAAGCGGTCAGTGCAATGTCAGTTGTCAAATACACATTAACATTCAAATTACGTTTAAGATTAAATTTAGAAAATTCAAAATGAATCAGTGTATTGTTAATTTAAATTATAATGGGCAATCATTTGAGGTCCAGATAGATCAAGAAAAACCTATTTGGAAATGGAGAATTTAACAAAAATATAACCTCATGTTTTTTCTTTATTAACAGTTAGAAATAATCAAATAGAACCACCCATTGAGTTTAATTATCTACCGTAATTTGAGCTAGATTTTTGAATAAATTAATTTAAAAATTCAAATTTCTAATTATTTGAATATGCCGCCATTACGATCGTGACGTCACTTATGTGCAATGAAGTTACCGTCAAGCCATTAACTGTAAATGGGTAAAGAAGAGAATACGAATGAGTAACAGCTGTTAAATCTCACTTATACAGACAAAGATGGAGAAAACCATTATATGATAATTGGATAAAGATGAAAACTTGGACCTATCCACTGTGAATTCGCACTCAAAATCGAGAGAGATAAATAGATATTAGATTCAACTGTTAGATAAAGAAAACGACTATTTTAACGAGATCAGGTAATAATTTGCTGTTTGGTACATAAGTGCTGGGCACAAACGTTCCTTATTAAGTGAAAGGTCGCGTCCGCGTCTGCTTACTGCATATTTCACTGTCACTGTTGTAGTTTGTACTCTGTAGAGCTGGTTGATGTTGATAATTTTCCGTATTTATTTGTATTTGTAAAGATACGTAAACAAAGGTAAAAGTAAACACAATTAAAAACATATTGACCAAACGACACTTTGTAAGCAAACGTCACCTTTATTTGAAAACGTCAATTATATGTAGAGAAACCGGCCCACGTTAATATTATGCTGCAGCTATTGCACATAAGTGACGTAGGTGCACTACAAGTTGTATAGATGCAGTAATTTTTAAATATCAATTTTTTCATGTTAAATTAAAGATGGACTAATTTTTCAAGTTGAACTCTCCATTATGAGTAGTAAGTAGTTGTTATTAGAAACAAATTATTGTATATTGTAACATGGTAATATTTACAATAATTTCAGGTAAAACAATTTCCATAATTATTCTCGACTTGTATATAACCAATTTATGCAGAATACTGATACTTCTAGTGAAGATGAAATTGAAAATCAATAGATGAAAAAAAATTGATGAAAATGGATATGAAGTAGATGGGGCAGATAAATCCATATTTTTAAAGGTAACAAAACTGAAATTTTATTTTAGAAAAATATATAAATACAAGATTTTTGCGTTTTTCTAATCAAAGCGACCGGACGAAACCGCTGCCATCTGTCATTGGGATCAGTAACGTAACATTAACGACCAGCCAGTCAGATCGGTCGGTAATCAAAAACTCTCCCTATTAAAATCATAAGACATTAATTTAGTCCACGCGCCATTATTTAATATTCAACCACTTCACTGTTACATAATCGTAACGCTAAGAGCTAAGATGTATTGATGGTAACGCAGCCCCGTTATCATTATGGAAAAATAATAAAATAATTCAAAATGAACTCTACACCATATTTTCAATGTTATGCACAATATTATCAGCAGTTTCCGTTCTATTGATACAAATTGTAATTAAAAATATAAGCAATAGATATTCTTTAAAAAATAAACTAATAAACATATACTATTTAAAGTATGTCACGTGCCGCCATTTTTATCTGCGTTTCTTTCCGACACGCTGAATTTCCTATACATCTCACTCTAACACGTTGAATTCCATATAGTTGCGGTCGGACGAACGTAGACTATCTACTAGATTTTGAAAATGCAGAGCCAACTGAAAATCCCAGGAAACGTGGCCGATTCACATCGAAATGCGATAAATGCAAACAAAAAAAAAGTAGTTTGTAATACCTGTGGCGACTTAAATTAGTGTATATAAATTATTTCTTTACTTCTAAGTTCGGAATGATATTTTTACATTTTTTCTGGTTAATTGGAATTAGAAATTAGTTTTACTAATGTTTAATACATCGTTTAATAAAAGAATACAAACATTAAAATTATGAATACAAGATTTTATTTCCTAAAACAAATGGGGTCAATTTTGATCCCCGTTGGTCATCCGTGTATAAAAAAAAGGTTGGTCATCGGAAGGTTAATAAACATTATCAGTAAGTTAAACAAAAACTGTTTAATTGTCTTTACACCCGCGCAAGCATAAAGTACATCTTTATGTAGCAATAAAAACACAATATTGAACTAGTATGACATAAATAAATAAATTGCATGGGGTAAAAATGTTCTCTCTTCTATTGCTGAAAAGATAAATAAAAATTGCATGGGAGTAGCTTTCTCTGTCTCCTATTAACCAACCATTTCCGCTGGGGATAATTTTAGGGCGAAATGATCGATCGTATCGAGTACCATGTCGAGCACGCAGTGGATTACGTACAAACGGCCACCCAAGACACTAAAAAGGCTTTACGGTACCAAAGCCGAGCCAGACGGGTGAGTCTATTCCTTTAGTTTTTAAGTACACAAAATGTTTACGACTGCTTCTGATTAGTTTTTTTTTTTATTTTTATTTTAATCTTCCTGTATACCCCAATCCTTACCGAACCGATTTATTGTGATAATAACTCTTATTATGTTTTTGCTTTGCACCCATTTTACTAACTACTAACTACTTATATGTGCCTTTGTCACTTTTTTTGGGTACTGTATATATATAAATATTGTTGCGATGTGTTTTTTCTCTGTCGTATTCTTCTCTCCTTTTCCCCCACCCCCATCTTGTATTTTTATCCCCGCTCCCAAAAAAACCAAACTAGGGCGAACTAGTGGACAGGATCGAGTACCACGTGGGAACCACCCAGAATCACGTACAAGAAGGTCGCAGCCAACTTAAGCAAGCGGGAGAATACCAAAGCAAAGCGAGGAAGGTAGGTGGTAGACCAAAAGGAATTAGAGATTAACAAAAATGATCAATAAATAAATTTTATCTACAATTTGATTATAACAAAAATGTTGGCATGTTTCTCTAATTTATTTTGACTCTACCATGGATTAATGTTATCCCATTTCTGAATATACGGGTTGTCCTAAAATATGAGTTTTAATTTGTGAAATATTATTGTTACTCAAAAATTGCTCAGTTTTACAATTAATTTTTATATAATAAAAAAATGACTGATTTAAAGTGTGTAATATACTAATGAAGGTTTACTAAAATTAAACTGAAACGTTGGTCAAAGCTACTAGTGTAGTATTATTCTTTCTCTTTTGTTTTCTGATTTCTGATAATGTAAAATATCAAAATAATTCTATTCGCCGATTTTTTATTATTTTTTTCAGTCATTTAAAAAGTTTCTGGCCACATATTTGGATATGTTGTTCATTTCGGCATCCTGAACAAAAGTCTCAACGGTCACAAAGCTCAATTTTGCTTGTTTTGGCTATTACGGAGCTCCAAAGCTCCACGAATTCATCATTACTTACTAGGGTAATCTCTTAGAAAGTTTAGTATTTGCTGCGTAAAAAATAAATCGCCTCTCAATATAATAATATTAGCTGTCAAACAACAAGGTATAATCAAAATTAATAAAATCCTCAATATGATTTTGAAGTTGCTGAATTCAAAACTGATGGCAAAAAGACGATATTGACAATTGACAGTTGTCAATTAACTGTCAAACAACAAGCAATAATCTGACAGCTGTAAACTGTCAACATCGATTTTTAACATCACTTTTGAACTCAGCAACCTGAAAAACATACATTTACATGTGGATTTTATCAATTTTGATGATCACATGTTGTTTGACAGTTAGTTGACAGCTGTCAACTGTCAATATCATCTTTTTAATATCGGTTTTGAACTCAGCAACCTCAAAAACATATTTACATGTAGATTTTACCAATTTTGCTTACCCTTTTAAGTAGTAAATAATGGTGAATTCGTGGAGCATTGGAGCTTTGTAGGAGCCAAAATATGCAAAATTGAGCTTTCTGTCCATTGAAATTTTTGTTCAGGATGCCGAAACGAACAACATATCCAAATTTCAGTCAATTTGACCGGGAGCCAATTCCCACAAGGTTTTGCGGGGTTTTTTGATCTAATGATTTTCTCAATCCCTTAAACCATAAAGAAATATGTGTTATTTAAAGAATTTTTCTAAATTTTTTCAAATTTTTAAACAAAAAAATTCCCGGGGAGTTAAATTTGACGAATAGAGTGAACGGAAAAGCAATTCAAATTTTAGTTCGTGGAAATTGAAAAATCGGGTGAAGCGAAGCAATATAAAAAAATTTTTATAGTTACCAATAATATTCTTAAAATTCATATTTTTTATGACACCCTGTATGTCGCTATAAAACTCCTTTTTTTCGATTTAGTCGCTTAGATGCTATCATTTTTATTTTCTTTTTGTGATCTAGTAAAGTGGCCATCTGTCAAAAAAAAAAACATTAATAATTTTGTTGTATAAGTTAAAAAACATAAAATGGTCAGTTAACTTTAACGGTTCTGTAAGTAATGACAATGACGTTTAGATTGTGACAATTATACAAGAAATCAACTTGTAAAGTTTTATTCTAAACGTCATCGCCTTTACTTACTGAATTTTTAAAGTTAATAGACGTTCTATCTACTGACAGTAAAGAGGGTAAATTTTTTTAAATCGTAACAAAAAAATATCTAACCAAATTTATCCAAAATAAAAAAATTTAGTGGCCACTTTACACTTTAGTATAAAACAGGGTTTGTTTGTGTTTTTTGTCACTTGTACATTTTCATTTTTGTTTTACCAAAAAGAAACTTATACAATACACATATTTGAAATTTTTGTTTTCACTATTCTTGAATTTTATTTTTATTATTGAAATTTTTCCATTATTTAAACTATTTTGTATAAGTTATATTTTTGGTATATAAACCCTGTAGTTTATTTTTCCTTTTATTTTATATTATTTTATTTTTTGTTTGTTTCTTTTTTCAGAAAAAGATCTTCATCATAATCTGCCTCGTAGTAGCTCTCATCATTCTTATAATAATATTATCCGTAACATTGTAAGTCTAAAATCATCTTGTACAAACAAGATTAATATCCACCTTTACTTACAAGTCACAAAGTAAAACAGGCAAAATATAATAAAAAAAAAGAAAAAAATTAAATTTCTTTTATAAAATATTCTTACAAAAAAAGACAAGTTAATAACTTTAAATCAATGCTGCACTAAAATTCAAATCAAGTCAAATATTACTTTTTTTTTATTATATTAGAATTTACAACCTGCTATATATTATATAAGTAAGTGCATTGAGGGTAGAGACAAGTGAGAGGAGAAACCATCCAGTGATGACACTCTAGAATAATTTAAATGTTCAGTTGAACGTCAATGATTTATTACGTCTATTAGCTGTTCAAGATAGTTTCTTGTTAGTTTAGTAATTTCGTCATCAACAAATGGTATAATAGAGTCATCGTGTTGGATTTTATTGCTAATGTAAGGTAAATGTACCTAAATCAGACAGTTTTAGCAGTTTTGTCGAAGCGAAGTATTCTATCGTATTATATTTGTTGCATTAGGTAAATAACATTTACACGCTCATTGGTCTTTCAAAAATTATGTATTTATTTTATATTTTCCCAAGTTTGAAGATAAAATAAAAAAAGGGTAGTATTTATCTAGAACTGCATCTGAACCTAAATTCGACATATAATTCCCATGTTCTGACATATATTCAAAAAACAAGTGCTTAAAATAAGCAAAATAGAAACCAAAATTTTATTTTTTACTAAAAATAAAATTATAATAAAATTGCATTGTATATTCCCGGATTTTTTTTATTTTCGGAACTTTAATAATACCTCTGTTGTTGACTTCTAAGTGCACCTCAATTTTCTCAAAAATTTCATCACAATCGTACCAAATTTCATCAACCTCTTAGGGCCATTTTCATTTATATCGCTTGACGTCATTGTACTTATAAAAACCTGGTTTTTATTTTTAATGTTCTTTACACCTGGAAAATATGTTCCTTCAAAATTAACTATTACATAATCTTCTACTTTATTCACTTATTTTTTTTTTGTCTTTATTCTCTTGTTTTTCTTCTATAGTCTCCTTTTTGCGCTTTTTCTTCAGGTGTTCGCTTTCTCGTATTTTTTCTTTTTTTCTCTTCCTCACTTTGCTAACTCAATTCTCGTCGGGCCAAAACAACGCTTTTTTAAAAGGCCTTGGAATGTTAACAGGTATTAAGTTTTTTGACTCATTTCCGTTATTATCCTCAGTTCTACTTGTAGGACTAGTTTCATTAATGATAGCAGTAACATTTTGAAGAGTAAACTCAATCATTTCTGGATGTATATTTTCCTTATTGGAATTTATGATGGCGTTAGAATTTTGAAAGGTAGAGTCAATCATATCTGGAGGTATATTTTCATTGTCATTAATAATAGCACTGGGGTTTTGAAAGGTAGGCTCAATCATTTCAGCAGTAGTAATATTAGAGCTTTCTCCTTGTTTATCAATATTATCTAATGGAAGTATACGAATATCCTTTAGAATATTAATAAATTAACGAGTCAAAAACAATACGATAGATGGCGTGACTATCTATCATTTTGGTGTCAAATTAACGAGTATTTTGATTGATTTCTTCAATAGCAATTTCTGCTTCATTGTTTAATTCATTTGCTGGTATTTCTTCAGTTAACAGGGCACCCCAACCTTCATCTAGAACTTGAACGTCTATCACCAAGTTTTCTACTATTCTTTCTTCCATTTGAAATTGTAACCCGCTCTCTCGATAAATCTGTAACCAAGTTTTGTACAAATTTTGGTCACAAACATCTCCATCCCAGTTCGTCTCTATAGAAATCTGGTTTTCTAAAAATCGTAGATGCCCAATGATTTCAGCGTTTTCAGTTTTTTTATCTTGATTCCATACTAGCATTGTAAAATGTTTTAAACCGTTTAAATAATGCTACATCAAGAGGTTCTATTGATAAGTGTGACTCATGGTTGACAAATATTATTAGAGATGGATTTTCTTTAGAGGAAGAACTATGCTTTATAAAATGTTTGATGACTTCGGGGAATAACTCAAGAGTTCATCCAGTCACTCGGTGCTGCTAGGCCTAAAGTTCCAGGAGGTGTTCTTTTAGTCATGAAATGTTTAAAATTCTTCCTAGGAAAAATTACTGCTGGTGGAAGTGATTGTCCATTGGCGCAAACTAGTTACCTTGGAAATACATCTTATACCTTTAGGTGCAAGTACTTTTTGGGATTTTTGTACAGTCTTCGTCGCCGTTTCATCCAAGTTAAACACTCGAGTGCTATCTGCAAAACTTGGATGACGTTTTAAAACATTTTCAAGATTTATTTTTGAATGTTTATACGATTAAACCCTGTAGCAATTGCTAAACTACAAGGTTCCGGAGCTCTTAAAGTCAACTCTGGATGTTTTGATCGAAAAGATCTTAACCATTCACTCCAGCACTTTTTTCTCGTTCACAAGAATTTGGAAATGTTAGCTTATTGATTGATGCTGTCTCCTAAGCCAATTTCCGACAATCCATATTCGTCAAACCATAAAAGGGGTAGGCACAGTCTTTTAAATATTTAATGAGTGTATTTTCTTATTCTTCATTAAATATTTGGTTTACAGAATAGTTAGGGACAAATCTTACATTTGCAATATGCTCGAAATTTCTTGTTTTTGTATAATATCGTCGTAATGTTGGATAAGATATTGAGTTCATTTTAGCCGCATTTCTAATGCTCTGTCCATTTCTGATAAGCTGAAGAGCCGCTTTCATTTGTTCTTTTGTAAATTTACCGATTTTCTAGGCTTCTTAGGCCTCGCCATACTGAAAAATTAGGCGGGCGACGCGTTAAGGTCCGTTATTGGTGTGTTGTTATACTCTAAAACTGATTCTCGAAAATCATTATTATCTTCACTACATTTACATAAAATTTGTTTACAAATGTTTACTAACTTTTCGGCTAGACCATTACTTTGGTGGTAGTGGGGAGTACAAGTAAAAATAGTTGTCTTTATCGTGATAGAACTTTTTACATTCGTTATGTATTATGTTTGGATAAAATAATAAGCACAGACAAGAGGTAACTTATGATGTGTATTCTGTTATACATAAATGTCCCAAAGGATACAAGTTACAAGGACAAGATTTATAAGTTATAATTAGTAGTAGCGTCTTACAATGCCTGACGCGCCATGTTGTATTTCATGACCGCGCACATCAGGAGGATACCCGATACATATGGGTCCTACTGTGTAGGCAACCACACATACTGTATACATATTATACATCTTTCCCCTTTTACAAACTTAGCTTTTCAGGTCGTTTAACAATGCGACCTGATCTAGTCTGAATAATATTTTTCTCATTAGGTTATTCATTGGCAGGAAATACCTCACTTGGTACAGTATTAACAGGTAACATGTCACTACTGTTGATTGGTATATTTTCCATGCTATTTTGTTCAACAAAAGTGTTTAGAGTAGGCTTTAAATCATATGTTTCCTAAACTATTATTTACAATATAGGTTCTTGGAGCTGAGTGACTTTCCACAACTTGACCTGAGTTCCAAATTTTATAATTATGATCATAAATTTTGACATTATCATTAGTTTGTAAAGGGGGCAAGTTTACAGCACTTTTATTAAAATAGTCTTCATTTCTTTTTTGTTTATCTTTTAATTTTTTATCAACATTTTCACATAACTGAGGTTTTAGTATGTTTTCATGAGTAGGGACTTTAGTCTTACAGTTACGACTGTTCAATAGCTGAGATGGAGAATAATTCATATTTTTAAGTGGACTGTTTCGGTAATTTAATAAAGCAGATTCAATATTATTTCCAACATTTCCTCCCTCTAATGATTTTTTAAGTATATTTTTACAAATTGATACAGCTTTTTCTGCCAGTCCATTAGAGCGAGGAAAATTCGGACTTCTAACGATAATAGTAAAATTCCACTCACTTGCAAATTGGTTAAAATTTTCACTGTTAAAGGGTATGTTATCACATACTACAAAATCAGGAGACCCAAAGCGTGAAAATATAGGTCTTATATTTTTTATGACAGAGCTTACACTTTTATTTTCAAGCTTTAAAAGTTCCAACCAATTAGAATAAGCATCGAAGATAACTAAATAACTTAAATTTGCATAAGTGAATATGTCAATACCTATTCGTTCCCATGGCCTATTTGGTATTGGGTATGAAATTAAAGTTTCTTTGGAATTTTTTCGAGAATATTTTTCACATTCTATGCATGATTTTATATATGATTCTATGTCATTTGACATTCCAGGCCAATAAAAGATTGTTCTAGCCCTGGCTTTTGTCTTTTCTATGCCTAAGTGTTTAAGCATGTCTTGTCTCAGTCTAAATGGCACAATTAATTTATTTTCTAAAAAGAGTAAATTATTGGATACAGTTAATTTATCTTTTAATTTATAATAAATTTTAGCACTATCAGAAATATTATATTTTTTATCTGGCCAAGAACTAGTGACAAAATTTAAAACTATATTTAAAACTGGGTCCTCTAGAGTTTCTTGTACAAACTGGGTTTTTTTAGAATCTGACATTGGTAAATTATTTGAAAGGGAGTGAACAGCAAATTCTATTTCCTCATTTGCTTTTAAACCTGGTTCATTTAAAAAGGCACGTGATAAAGTGTCACTTATGTACATATATTTCCCAGGTTTGTACACAATATTTAAGTTATACCATAATAATTTTAATCTTATTCGCTGAAGTCTGGGAGAAATGCTGTGAATATCTTTTTTTTAATTGATTCTAGGGGCTTATGGTCACTAAGTATTGTTACATTTAATCCATATATAAAAAAATGAAATTTTTGTGCAGCAAATAAAATAGCAAGTGCCTCCTTCTCTATTTGAGCATACTTTTCCTCACTTTTGTTTAGACTTCTGGATGCGAATGCTATAGGGTGTCCATCTTGCAAGAGACAGGCACCCAGTCCATCTTTGGAACTATCAGTTTCAATTTGACTTGGTTTTTTTTAGTCAAAAAACGCCAATACTGGGGCTTTTGTTAACAAGTGTTTCAATTGATCAAGAGCTATTTGATGATTATCACTCCAATTCCACTCTACATCTAGTCTTGTTAAGTTTCTCAGAGGAGCAGAAATTTTAGATAGATTAGGAATAAACTTTCCTACATATTTGACCATGCCCAGAAAACGAACTAAATCTTTTTTGGACGCAGGATTTGGCATATTCAAAATAGCTTTTATATACATGTTATTAGTTTCTATGCCACTGTTTGAAAATATTTGGCCCATATATTTAACATTTTCTTTTTTTTTATTTGAATTTTAGCTTTATTGAATTTTATATTATACTTAGATGCTTGTTCTAATACAGCTTTCAAATTCTTGTCATGTTCTACTTCTGAGGAGCCCGTCACAATAATGTCATCAAAATACAGACCAACACCTTCAAGGTCCCCAAAAACTTCATAATTTTTCTTTTGGAAAACCTCAGGAGCAGAACACATTCCGAAAGGTAAACGCATAAACTGATATCGCCCAAATGGAGTGCCAAAAGTACATAACTCTGCACTCTCATCATCAAGAAACACTTGCCAATACTCATCCTTCATGTCAAGGACAGTAAAATATTTTTTATTGGTTAATTTTGTTGTAATTTCCTCTAGGGATGGTATTAGAAAGTGCTCTCTCTGTATTACATTGTTTAAGTGTTTTGGGTCCAAACAGAGTCTTAAATCACCATTAGTTTTCTCTACAATAACTAATGGATGGATCCATTCAGTAGGTTTGTCCACTTCTTTTATAATTTGTTTTGATTCTAGTTCATTCAACTTTTTTTTAAGTTTTGGGTCCAAACAGAGTCTTAAATCACCATTAGTTTTCTCTACAATAACTAATGGATGGATTTAAGTTTATCGTGCAAAACTTGTGGCACACGTCTAATAGGAGTAATATGTGGTCTAGCGTTTTCTTTTAAAGTAATATGATGCTTATTTGGAAAATTGCCAAGACCTTTAAAAACATCAGGATACGCATCTACTAAACTTTCTAGTGACTTAAAACTGGTTTGGGCCACTTTATTAATTCTCTTAATTAGGTTAAGTTTCACACAGTCTTGTAAACCTAGCAAAGGTGTATCTTTTTCAGTATTGACTACTATAAAACAAATATCAGCAACTTTATTGTTTACATTACAAGTTACTGTGATTTCTCCTAGAGTTTCAAGCTTGAAGTCGGTATTGCCATATGCAATTAATGAAATGTTGCTTCTTTTTTCTTTTAAATCAGGG
The DNA here is from genome assembly GCA_963243735.1 of Neocrepidodera transversa. Lineage (NCBI taxonomy): Eukaryota > Metazoa > Arthropoda > Insecta > Coleoptera > Chrysomelidae > Neocrepidodera > Neocrepidodera transversa. The sequence continues at coordinate 21,852,128 of OY725344.1, read as the reverse complement.
TTTATGAATTTTAAAATCTTATAAGGCAGTACACTCTGACTTCTGCACCTGTATCTAGTTTAAATTCAATAGCTTTATTATTAATAAATACCTTTTTCTTCCACACATTAACCTCTTCCTTTTCACAAATAGAACTTACACTTTTGCACACACTATCCACATAGAACTCGCATTCACTTTCTCCAGTTGAATTTCCTAGCCACAATTTTTGCAAACATCTTTTTACAGTATTTCTATTGCTTCTAATTGCACTAACAGCTGCTTCCGATTGTAAAATTTTTGACTGCTTCTTGCTAGATTCTACAGCACGACAAAAATTAATTGCTTTTTCTAATGTCAAATCAGGCTCTCGAAGAAGCCTTTCCTGTGTTGATTTATTATAAATTCCCATTGCTAGTCGATCTCTTACCATATCATCTGGTTGCGTATATTCTGTAGTTTTCACAGCTTTATGTAATTCAGTTAAGAAACTATCGAATACCTGGCCTTCTTTCTGGGATATACTATGAAATTTGAATCTTTCAAAAATGACATTCTTCTTTGGAGAACAATAATCATTAAACTTTTCTAGTATGTTTGCAAGCGTGTTGTCTGCTTCTAACAATGTGAATGTATTAAACAGCTCTAAAGCCTCATCTCCAATAAGGTTTAACAAAACTGCTACCTTTTTTGTATCGGGCTTTGTGTCTAATCCTGTCGCCGTCAGGAATAATTTCTGCCTCAATTTTCGCCAGTTCTCGGATACATTGCCTTCCAACTCCAAGGGCTCTGGTGGTTTGAAAATTGTTTCCATCTTGACTTATTAAACGCCGTTTCGCAAGTTTGCCGGTTACTCGTTCACGTGCAATACTGGTAATTTATCCTTCTTTAGAACCTGACACCATGTATTATGTTTGGATAAAATAATAAGCACAGACAAGAGGTAACTTATGATGTGTATTCTGTTATACATAAATGTCCTAAAGGATACAAGTTACAAGAACAAGATTTATAAGTTATAACTAGTAGTAGCGTCTTACAATGCCTGACGCGCCATGTTGTATTTCATGACCGCGCACATCATTTTTAATATTTCCAAAAATTTTTCAACACTTTCATGAAAAATATTCTGAGAGCTTGACAACCCGTATGGTAATACAACATCTGAAAATTCCAAAAAGTGTTGTGAAGCAACACTTCCAAGAGGATTCTTCAGACAACTTTAATTGATGATAACCCTCTGATATATCAAATACAGAAAAAAATTTCTTGTCTACCAACTCAGCACAAATTGCTTGTGGCGTTTTTATCAACATAGGTTTTCTAATAATTTGTTTGTTTAGATTAGCGGGATCTAGGCATATTCTTATCTTACCATTAGCTATTTCAGTTATCACCATTCAATTAATACTAGCATTAGATTTTATTTCTTTAACTTTAATTATAGCATGCCTACTTACTAGTGTATCTCGCTCCATTTTTAATAGCGAGAGGGATCCTAACGGGTGGGTAACATACAGTTTCGAATTTTTCTGCGTTTGTAATATTTACTTCACCTGGAAATCTACCTGAACCCTTAAAAACCTGTATATTTTCCTCTAGAAATCTTTCCTTTTCTATACATTTACCTTCAACTTTAATACTTGAAACCCTTTTTACTAATTTTAAATTTAAACATGCTTTTCCTCCTAGTAAAATTTGATCTGCACCCTCTACTATCATAAAATCTTCATAAATATCATTCCCTTGAAACCTACAATAAATATTTAGTACTCCGGTAGGTTTATTTAAGGAACCTTCAAACCCTTTTAACATAATTTACAGGTCTAACATTAAATTGTTTGTTTACCCTTTTAAAAACATTCATTGGCATAACACTGACATCTGCCCCTGTATCTATTTTTACCTTAAATTTTTTAAATTCAATCTCAATAAATTCTTCCCAGATGCGTTTGTTTAAATTTTTTGAATTGATACCATTAACTTATCCTACATATACATCACTAGAACTAGCCTCAGAATCTGAATTAAACTCGACATTTTTTACATTTTTAACTCTACATAAGATAGCAAAATCGTTAAAATTTCCACATTTCTTACACTTACGTCCATATGCTGAACATTTTTTGGGTCCATGTACTTCCTGACATCTTCTACAACTTCCTGACATCTTCTACATTTAAATTTTTCGTCCTTACCTTGGGTTCGATACTTCTTTTTATTATACTTAATTTCTCTTTTCGTCTCCGCTCTACTTACGCACACTTCTTCTTGGAACTTCTGACTTTGTTGTTTACTCTGCTCGCTGGTAATGCAGAATGTAACAGCTCTGTCCAAGGTTAATCTCTCTATACGTAGCAGTGCTTCACGGGTGGTGGGGTCCCGTATACCCATCACAATTCTATCCCTTAGGGCCTTATCTTCATTACTTTCCTCAGGGTCCAAAACATTGTAATTGCAGGTTTTTATTGAACTTCTTAGTGCGGTGAGAAAACTTTTGAACGATTCGCCATCTTGTTGGTTTCGTTTTAAAAAATTGTACCACTCAAAACATTTATTTGACCTTGAATTAACATGCTTTTCAATGCTTTGAATTAAAAAATCAAATTCTCCCGTCTCATTTTGAGGAACATTAAATGTTGACATGATTATAGCAGCGTCATTTCCCATTAGGTTTCTTAATATTGATATTTTTACTAAGTCGCTAGATGCGTGCTGATCTGTTGCTATTAAGTAATCCTGAAACGCTGTTTTCCAAAACATCAATTCATTGGCAGCATTCTCGCCTTGCAAATTGAAGTCTGGGGGCAATTTTACTTGTGCTGGGGCTAACGCCATTTTATTTTAGTCACACTTTAAGGACAATGGACTATGTAGACAATACCTCTTAAATTTGTTTCTCCCGGCCACTTCGCAATTTAGATTTATTGCTTCATTGACTGTGCCATGTTTTATAGTTATTAGTTATAAATAATTGGTCAGGAGGTTTGTTTAAACAACACAATCTATATTTTTAATCTTTTACACCAAACAACTGTAATCAATGAAGGCCAAGCCAACCGACATTCCTCTTTCTTTTTATTTATTTTTTAAATATAATTTACGATTTATTCGTATTAGAGGTGACATGTAATGTCCCCCAACTCCTAAGTAGATTTTGATCTCATGGCTGTTTGATATCGATGCAGCACAGAACGAATCGCCGTAGATGGCGTTATTTCTGATATAGGCTTTCTATTAAGCCAGGTTTGGAGTTGGTTGAGGTGTGTTTAGGTTATTGGCTGCTTCTTGTGGATCTTCATCTTCTTCGGCGAATGTAGCTGTTACAGTGGAATTAGTTGTGGGGATGTCAGTAGGGAATATTACATAAAGTATGGGATCCAAGACACTACCTTGGGCAAGTCAAATATTATCTAGGAATAATTTATTTGACAACTATTTTTTCACAAAAAAACTGATTCATGTTTATTTATGCTCAATAAATTTGAGCATAAACAAACAGATAGACTCTCTAGCTTCCAAAAACCAAAATTGCTTATATAATTCTTTTATGAAATTCAAAATAAATTTTTTTTAAAAATTTCGGAATTATTTATTAGCTTTCTCAATTTTTTTAATACAATTTTCTCCTATATATATTATTTAAATCTTGTAATAAAATCTTGCCTAATTTCGACTTCGTGGCTTGCAAGTTATGGGACTTAAGACCAAAAAAAAAACTAGTATAAAAATAAATATAACATTGTTTTAGGAAATGAACATTATTAAAAATGTTGCAATATATTAATGGGATAAAAATTGTGTGCATTTTTGTGGACTATTGGATATTTTTACCAGCCAGTTCCAGTACCGTTCCCTATTTTGGTTTTTTTTTAGTTGCCCTACCTACCTATCACCACAGTTTTTTTCGAGATTAGAATTTAAAACTTTTAGAGATTTATATTGTATTGATCTGTCCATAAATTTTATTAATAAAATCAATATGTGAAAGTGATTGTAGTTAACTTGCACTTTTTTGCGTTTCGGTTTCAGATTATTCTCAGGATTCTTTTTTATTTACTGGTAAAAGAGCAAGTTAACTGCAATTAGAAATTGATCAATTTTATAGCATCTAATATGATTTTAAGCAATAAAAAATTTTACGAAGATGAATTTGTTAAGCAAAAGTAATAATCATTGGTATTGTCATGACAAGAAATGTATATATTAAAAATGACATAATAGATCAAAATTGATGTTTGGTAGTGTCTGTAGTTTGGGATTGTACAGATCTCTACAACTGATCTTTATTTTATAAAAAAAAACGAGAACTTTTCCTATCCTTGTTAAGAAACACCCTATATAATAAATGTTTTATTGATCTTCCAGTGATTTAAATTTTGTATTTTGTTTTATTATTGAGTATTGAGTAGACCTACATCTAATTTTTCAGAGTAGCGAGCATACTTCGAATTTTACAAGGATAAAAATTTAGATCTTATAAAAGTCCGAAGTATGATAAAAAGTAGAAGAATGATGGGGTAATATGTGTGCAATACAAAACGTTGTAAATATGTTTTAAGATTTTTATTAGAGTATAGTAGAGATTATATATATAAATATACTCTGAAACTTTTAGAGAACAGATCTACATATCCAGTTATTTTTTTTTGCAAATCTCATTGTAGATGTCTAGTGTAGATTTTTTAATAAATTATTCACCAAGTATTTTTGTAATTCATAGTCCCATTATTTTTTTTTGCTTTTAGAATGATGTAGAATAGAAAATATTCAAAGTTGATTTATCAAGAAATTATTATAAATATAACGAATTTGTTCTTTCTAAATTATTTTTCTTGCATCTTTTCAATATGTTTATCAAATTTTAAATAACTCCGGAAAATTTTTTTAAAAAAAGAAAACAGTTTAATTGTGCCCTTATTTTTAAAATACATAATTATTTCAATTACCCTGTACAGTTGGAAAACATTTTATTAATTTAAATATTGTTTATTGGATTCAGAAACTTTTATAAGGAATAAAATTTCCTGGCAAAAAAATACAGGGTGTGCAAAAAAAATTATCTTTCATGATAATGTACGTATTATATTAATCACACTATACATTTTTGTTTTTTTTTTCGGTTATAGGTTTTAAAAACTTTTATAAAGAATAAAAATTTCTGGCAAAAGATAAATACAGATTTTCAATTTTTTAGATTTAAATATCGGTTATAGGATTTAAAAACTTACACAAAGTATAAAAATTTTTGGCAAAAGAAAAATACAAGGTGTGCAAAAAATACTATTTTCATGACAATAGACATATTATGTTAATCACACTGTACATTTTGAATGTTTTTCGATTTAAATGTCGATTACGGGATTTAAAAACTTACAAAAAGTATAAAAATTTTTGGCAAAAGAAAAATACAGGGTGTGCAAAAAAATATCTTTTTCATATAGGATTTAAAAACTTACAAAAAGTATAAAAAAATTTGGCAAAAGAAAAATACAGGGTGTGCAAAAAAATATCTTTTTCATGATAATGTACGTATTATGTTAATCACACTGTAGATTTTGATTTTTTTTTCGATTTAAATATCGGTTATAGGATTTAAAAACTTACACAAAGTATAAAAATTTTTGGCAAAAGAAAAATACAAGGTGTGCAAAAAATACTATTTTCATGACAATAGACATATTATGTTAATCACACTGTACATTTTGAATTTTTTTCGATTTAAATGTCGATTATAGGATTTAAAAACTTACAAAAAGTATAAAAATTTTTGGCAAAAGAAAAATACAGGGTGTGCAAAAAAATATCTTTTTCATATAGGATTTAAAAACTTACAAAAAGTATAAAAAATTTTGGCAAAAGAAAAATACAGGGTGTGCAAAAAAATATCTTTTTCATGATAATGTACGTATTATGTTAATCACACTGTAGATTTTGATATTTTTTTCGATTTAAATATCGGTTATAGGATTTAAAAACTTACACAAAGTATAAAAATTTTTGGCAAAAGAAAAATACAAGGTGTGCAAAAAATACTATTTTCATGACAATAGACATATTATGTTAATCACACTGTACATTTTGAATTTTTTTCGATTTAAATGTCGATTATAGGATTTAAAAACTTACAAAAAGTATAAAAAATTTTGGCAAAAGAAAAATACAGGGTGTGCAAAAAAATATCTTTTTCATATAGGATTTAAAAACTTACAAAAAGTATAAAAAATTTTGGCAAAAGAAAAATACAGGGTGTGCAAAAAAATATCTTTTTCATGATAATGTACGTATTATGTTAATCACACTGTAGATTTTGATTTTTTTTTCGATTTAAATATCGGTTATAGGATTTAAAAACTTACACAAAGTATAAAAATTTTTGGCAAAAGAAAAATACAAGGTGTGCAAAAAATACTATTTTCATGATAATAGACATATTATGTTAATCACACTGTACATTTTGAATTTTTTCCGATTTAAATGTCGATTATGGAATTTAAAAATATTTATAAAGAATAAAAATTTCTGTCCAAAGATAAATACAAATTGTGCAAAAAAAATTATCTTTTTCATGATAATGTACGTATTATGTTAATCACACTGTAGATTTTGATTTTTTTTTCGATTTAAATATCGGTTATAGGTTATAAAAACTTTCAAAAAGAATAAAAATTTGTGGCACAAGAAAAATATAGGGTGTGCAAAAAAATGATATTTTTCATGACAATCTACTTATTATGTTAATCACACTGTAGATTTTAAACTTTTTTCGATTTAAATATCGGCTAATAGGATTTAAAAAGAATAACATTTTCTGGCATAAGAAAAATACAGGGTGTGCAAAAAAAATTATATTTTATATGATAATGTACGTATTATGTTATTCACACTAGATTTTGGATTTTTTTTCAATATAAATGCCGGTTATAGGACTTAAAAAAATTTATAAAGAATAACATTTCCTGACAAAACAAAAATACTGGGTGTGCAAAGAAAATTAGCTTTTTCGTGATAATGGACGAATTTTTTTCAATCATACTATATATTTTAGAAACTTTTTTTAGTTTAAATATAGTTTCTTCGATTTAAAAACTTTTATAACAAACAAAATTTCTTCACACAATAAAAATACAGGGTGTGCAAAGGAAATGATTTTTTTCATAATAACGTACGAATTCTTTCAATCACACTATATATTTTAGAAATTTTATTTAGTTTAAATATAGTTTTTCAATTTAAAACTTTTATAAAGAATAAAAATTTCCTGTCACAACAAAATACAGGGTGTTCAGATAAAATGAACTTTTTCATAATAATGTACGAATTCTTTCAGTTTCACTATATATGTTGGAAACTTTTTTAGTTTAAATATATTTTTTCGATTTAAAAACTTTTATAAAGAATAAAATTTCTTGACACAAGAAAAATACAGGGTGTGCAAAGAAAATAAAGTTTTTCATCATAATGTACGAATTCTTTCAATCACACTATATATTTTGGAAACTTTTTCAGTTTAAATATAGTTCATTAGATTTAAAAACTTTTATCACGAATAATTTTTTTAATCAAAAAATACAGCGTGGGCAAACAAAACACTGTTTTTCATGATAATGTACTTATTATGTTAATCACACTATATATTTTGGTATTTTGTTTCGTTTTAAATATCAGTTATAGAATTTAAAGACTTATAAATAATAAAATTTTCTGACGAAAGAAAAATACAGGGTGTGCAAAAAATTTATCTTTTCCATGATATTGTATGCATTTTTAAACACATCGTATACTTTGGAAACTTTTTTTTTAATTTAAATTTAGATTATTGGATTTAGAAACTTTCATAAATTGTAAAATTTCCTAACCCATCAAATGTACAAGGTGGGTAAAAAAAATGCCTTCTTCGTGATAATTTAATCACACTATACATTTTGAATACCTTGTATTTTTGTTTTGTCAGGAAATGTTATTCCCTATAAAAGTTTTTAAATTCAATATATTAAAATCATTATGTTTCCAAAATATACAGTGTCACTCAAATAATACCTACAATATCATGAAAATGATATTTTTTTTCACACCTTGTATTTTTGTTCTGTCAGGAAATTTTATTTTTTATAGAAAGTTCTAAATCCAATAAACTATATTTAAATTGAAATCTATTTAAATTGAAAAAAGTTTCTAAAATATACAATATGATCGAACAAAATGCATACATTATCATGAAAACTCATTTTTTATACACACTCTGTATTTTTGGTTTGTCAGGAAATTTTATTTCTAATAAAAGTTTCTAAATCCAATAAGCTATATTTAAATTGAAAAAAAATCCAAAATCTACAGTGTGATTGAAATAATGTTTATATAGTCATGAAAATGATCATTTTTTTACACACCCTGTATTTTTGTTCTCTCAGGAAATTTTATTTTTTATAAAAGTTTCTAAATCCAATAAACTATATTTAAATTGAAAAAAAAATCCAAAATCTACAGTGTGATTGAAATAATGTTTATATAGTCATGAAAATGATCATTTTTTTACACACCCTGTATTTTTGTTCTCTCAGGAAATTTTATTTTTTATAAAAGTTTCTAAATCCAATAAACTATATTTAAATTGAAAAAAAAATCCAAAATCTACAGTGTGATTGAAATAATGTTTATATAGTCATGAAAATGATCATTTTTTTACACACCCTGTATTTTTGTTCTCTCAGGAAATTTTATTTTTTATAAAAGTTTCTAAATCCAATAAACTATATTTAAATTGAAAAAAAATCCAAAATCTACAGTGTGATTGAAATAATATTTATAGGGTCATGAAAAAGATCATTTTTTATATTTTTGTTCTCTCAGAAAATTTTATTTTTTATAAAAGTTTCTAAATCCGATAAAAAATATTTAAATTGAAAAAAAATCCAAAATCTACAGTGTGATTGTGTATATTAACATGAAAAAGATCGTTTTTGTTTTGTTAGGAAATTTTATTCTTTACAAAAGTTTTTAAATCTAATAAACTATATTTATGAGGAATAAAATTTCCTAACAAAATAAAAATACAGGGTGTATAAAAGAAAATGATAATATACGCATTCTTTCAATCAGACTGTAAATTTTGTTTATTTTGAAAAAAACTCGCTACTTTATTATTGTGAACCACATTTATAATTTGAAAAGATGTTGAAAGAAAAATAATTTTTTTTTTGGGAAATAGATTATCAAAAATTTCAGTTTATATGAATTAAATTTTGAACAGTAATTTCTTGAAAAAATAATTTTATACAGAGACGACCATCTTGTACTGTTATTTTTCCGAGTAAGTATATTAACATCACAACTATTAAATTATCAAAATTTAATAAAACTATTGTAAATATGTTTAAAAAAATATATTTCACACTTTATTGGAATCAGGGCCGGCCTAGAGACATCGAATACCAAAATTTCATTTTCATCTTTCACTTTTGTCTTAGTCCGACTCTGATCGACATTTCCTTAATAATTTATACTTGTTAATACTCAGGAACTGTCCCTACATAATTTACCCTTTTTTAGATTATTTTTCATAATACTGTTATAGGTGATAAGAAATCAATACGATTTTATCAAATTGGGTGCTTTTAAAATTTTTGCTGTATATAAAATTTCTATTAGTGTAGTGACTTCTACATCATTTGTTGAGATTGGTTTTGATGAAGTTTTAAAACGTACTAAATACACAATATCGGATTGCAAATAATTATTTTTACAATCCGAATTTATAGATATTCGTTAATTATTAATATATGCATTTAATTTCCTAAATAAAAATCGCTTTAAATGCATTTGTATAATAATAGACCTATTTAACAATACCAAAGAAATCAGTTGGAATTGTTTATTTTTTATTTGTATATATTTGCAAGTTGTTTATGTCTATTTAATTTATATTATTTTAATCAAGTTACTTATTATTTGCACATTATGTAAAAGTATTTATTAATTATTAAATCTTCTTTTTTTTAATTTTTGTTTTATTATTTTTCCATTTATTTTACACAGCACTTACACAATTTTTGACTTTTTGTAGAAGAAGATTATGATCTTAATCTGCGTATCGATTCTGGTTGCAGTACTAGGAGGGACACTTTATAAAATGATTTAATAAGTAAGTATTTAGGGAAAATGAACATTTTGTCCCGGAAAAAAAACGTTATTTGGAACCTAAAAAGTTTGCACAAAAATATTTGAATTAACTGAAATAATTGGTGAAATTAGAAATCAATATGCGAAAAAAAATATTAGTTTTCTAATAAGGTTTTTGAGAATAATTGTTTATTCTTTTTTTATTTCTGGATTTCTGCTTTTTTTCCTTAAAATCCACAATTATATTTCATAATTTTTTTAAAACTTGCATTATTTTTATGCTCCTTCAAATTAGTGGTGCCCACGAGAGACATATTTGATTAATTTACTTATAGTATTTGGAACCAATATTTGAGATTGACTTATTCATATTTTATGAGGGTTTTTACTGTTTTATTGGCAACTGTTATAAATCTTTTAAAGAAATGGTACCTCTTTTAAAATTTAAATATGGACCGTACTTCAGTATAATTTGAAGTTGATTCATTAATTGGTGTTAATTTTAATTAAAATAAAACAAAGATAAATACAACTAGGTGTATTACAATTTAGTATAAAAAAAGACAACAATTTGTAAATCACAAAACCTAATACAAATGAATAATTGTAATTTTATACAGTAACTAGCTTTTGACCGCGTTGATGTCGGAATAAATAAAAGTTGTTTATTTTCTGTCCCCGTTTTCTTCCCGATTTTTAAAAATTTTATCCCCATTTTTACCCCTCCACGTGGAGTTACTATATCAAATGAAAGGTCATTGTAAATTTTAAAACAATTTTTTTATAATCTTATTTTTTAACGACCTACTTTTTTTAGACTTATGGCGAAGTTTTCAGGTCGAAATAATTAATTCATAGCGATAGATATTTTTCTATATTTTACAAGAAAAATTAAATTAGGTATCCAAATTTGATAATTTTTGTGAAAATAAAATAAAATCTAAATTAATTCAATCTGGTAGACAATCATCTATATTTTACAGAAATAATGAAATTAAGTTTCAGTTTTAGCTGGACGCAATACCCTTGGTGCGCGAGTTCGACTCGCACTTAACCGTTTTTTTTTGTAAATCATAGACTCCCTTGAAAATATCAAAAACTGAAGTATCAAATGAAATCTACATACCTCCCCTTCATTTTTAAAAATACATTTCTTTAGGAGCATCTATCTACCAATTTTCAAGCGCCTATCACCATTTATAGTTTTCGAGATATTTAATATTCAATCCCATATTCATCCCATAGTTTGAAAAAGGGAAGGAAACCTTTATAAGACAGAAAATTTTATTATTCCAACATCAACGCGGACGAAGTTTCGAAAAGTTACAAAAACAAGCAACAAAAAAACATTTTAAAATAATGGTAACGTGATAACAATTAAAAATTTTGTACATTTTTTTGAATCAGGAGGATTTTTTTACTATATACTTTTTAGGACGATGATAATGAAAATCGGGGTCCAGCGGTTCTAGAATGGTTGCGTCACCCCTAAAATCGCCAAAAACCACCTTTTTGTACGGCTTTTCGCAAAAATTTTTATGAGACCCCCATGTATGTACTAATTATGATGAACATTAGCAAATTTATTATGCCCATAAAAACTAAGCACAAAGTGTATCTTAAGGGGTGACACCCACCTCTAAATTGACGTACAAATGAAAAATGCTGGAAGTTTTTTTTTAACTTTTTTATGTAAGTTCAAATGAAGGGAGCCGTAAAATTAACAAAAATTGTTTTCATCCCTTCGGAGATGAAAACTACCCCTTAATCGCTTTAAAATCCGACTAACCCGTAGACATTGATTTGAAAAGAATCACCCTGTATGTTTTTGGTTGACGCACTTATTCGAGCGGGTCAATATTTGTTTAACCCCAATTTTGAAGCCTTTAAAGTGCGAATTTTCAAAATTCCTTAGTGCTTCCCTACACTACCAAAGGAAACTACCCTGAAAATTTCACGTCTCTATCACCTCTGGTTTAGACTGTGCATTGATTGTCAGTCAGCGACACGACAATTTTATATACAGGGTGTTTAAGAGTGAAATGTACTTACGTTAACTGAATGTGTGGGACACTTGAATGATTCAAAATCACTTGTTAATAATGGGTTATCATACCTCATTACCTAGATACAGGGTGTTTTATGGATTTCACCTGAATTGTTATGTGGTCATAACTCAACAACCACTCAGTATAAAAATATCAAATTTGGCAGGTAGACTTCCTTAGATATAACCAAAATATTGCCATAGAAATCATTTCTTTCGGCCTCAAAGACAACACCCTGTATAACAATATTTTGTAAATCTGATAAGATATTCGAAAAGAGCGAATAAAACTGAATTAGAATAATGTCTTTTTAAGTTTGCTCATCTCGTTTCAGAGTCCCTAATTTTTTGTTAAAAATTGTTTTTTTAAGAATTTAAAAATAATTTTCTAAGGGTAAACTACGGAAAATATTTCTTTTTTTATGTTAGTACTTTTCAAATGTTTGAATTCAGTACTTTTTTTACCTCTCGCCCTTCAGATAAGAGAGGTATAGGAATCATGCTAAAAATTTTGTAGTGAGTTTTCAATGAATAAATACGTTTTTAGGGTCCCTAGAATACGATTTTAATATTTTCGCGATGATGTCTGTGTGTGTTAGTGTGTGTGTGTGTGTTTGGATGGATGTTGTAGTAACGATAACTCAAAAACTACAGAATAAAAAAATTTCAAATTTTGCATACAGCATTCTGATACCCTAGATTAGATCTGATTAGATTTTGGTGCCAATCGCACAACCGGAAGTGGCAGTTGCTATGGGTGATGACGCCATTATTATACAAAACGGCAATAAAGTTTTACACATATATTTTGTATACCCTATAGTTTATTTTCATCTCATTAAAATTTTCGAAACTTTTGCCATTGTTGCCAGATTTACAAAAAAATATTTTTTTTCATACTTTTTTGTGTCAACGTGTAAATTTTTGATTCAAAAATGGCGAGAGGTCATGTGCTGGCCACATCAGATTTTATTACTTTGAGATATTATTAGAAATTTTTTACATGGCCGAAATTAAGTAAAATAATAATTCCTTCTATAATGAAAAGTCATGATATTAAGGCCCAAAAAAACACTGGATATTAATAATAATTTAACTTAATAATTGTTCAAAATGACAACCATTCTGTTCTACGCATATTCTTGCTCTTTTAACAATTTCTTGGATTACCGATAGAATTGTCTCCAGTTTATTTCTTATTTCTTCACACGCAGTATGTATTCGCTGCATAAGTTCATGGTGTGTATTAATTTCACTACTATAGACAACTGATTTTAAATATCCCCACAATCAACAGGATTGAAATCCGATGAACTTGCCGACCAGTGATGAGGTCTACCCCGACCTATCCAGGAAAGTTCATATCTAGAAAGTATCTTACGATTACTCTAAAATGTGGCGCAACACCATCATGCTGGAAATACATACCTCAATATTTTCATTTTCCAGTAGTAGTGGTAAATTATTTTGAATAAAATCTAAGTATGCTTCACCTGTTAGTTTATTTGGCAGAACATGCGGTCAAATCAAATGATTATTTAGCAAACCACACCAAATATTTACAGAAAATTTATATTGCGAATGGCTCTGCTCTGGATTTTATAGTGCCCTTGTAAATTGTGATTCAACAGAAAATAAATATCTGTTAATAATTCTTCTATTTCGAATACTCCAGTTGGAAAAATGTATCCTACGCAATTCACCTCCTATCTCCAATCTCTGTACCTGTTGAAAACGACCGTGTTGTTTAAGATAATGAAAAACGTTAGAAAAGTTTGATGGTTAGGCAGGCGACGTCCAGGAAACCTCTCATATGTTCCCTTACAGCAGCTCGGCTATTTCCATTACAAAATCCGTATACAAACAAAATATCGGAATATTCCTCGTTAGTAAATTGAAAGAGTTTTTTTGATCCTCAATATCCTTACTTTTCATTATACAGCGTATTCATAAATTAGAAGAAATTATTATTTTAACTAATTACGGCCCTGTACAACATTTCTAACAATCTCTCAAAGTAATGAAAAAGTACTAAATTGAGACATTTGAAATGTACTTGCATACAAAAGAAATATTTTCTATAGTTTGCCTAAAGAAAATTATTTTATAAATTCTTCAATTGACAATTTTTTTAAAAACCAATTTTTAACAAAAAATTAGGGCCTTTGAAACGAGATGCGCAATCTTAAAAAGACCTTAACGCAAATCAATTGTTTTCGCTCTTTTCGAATATCATATCAGATTTACAAAATATTGTTATACGGGGTGTTGTTTTTGAGGCCGAAAGTAATGGTCAAATTTTGTTAAGTCGGACCTGGATTTTAATTATGGTTTCTAGGGCAATACTTTTACTATATCTAAAGAAGTCTACCTGCCAAATTTGATATTTTTATTCCGAGTGGTTGTTGAGTTACGACCAAATAAAAATTTAGGCGAGATCCATAAAACACCCTGTATCTAGGTAATGAGGTATGATGATAACCAGTGATTTTGAATCATCAAAGTGTCCCACACATTCAGTTAACGTATGTACATTTCACTCTGAAACACCCTGTATATAGATTTAAATAAATGTACTACATAACTCAATATTTATATAGGTAGATACTTACAAAAAAATAGTTATTTTTCTACAAGCGTGCGGAAAGTTACAACTTTCCGCACGCTTGTAGAAAAAATACTTTGTGCTAAAAATTTTTTTAATTCTAGGCGCTTGTAGAAAAAATACTTTTTGCTAAAAATTTTTTTTAATTCTAGGCGCTTGTAGAAAAAATACTTTTTGCTAAAAATTTTTTTTAATTCTAGGCGCTTGTAGAAAAAATACTTTTTGCTAAAAATTTTTTTTAATTCTAGGCGCTTGTAGAAAAAATACTTTTTGCTAAAAATTTTTTTTAATTCTAGGCGCTTGTAGAAAAAATACTTTTTGCTAACACTTGCGTAAGTATCTTTTCCCCACTTAATTGCTTCGCGTCGTTCGAGCGACTGCAATTGCGTGCGGAAAAGTATAACTTTCCGCACTTGTTAGGAAAATAACTAAAAGAAATTTTAGCAAAAATATTTTTTTGTCATTAAACAAAAATTTTCTTAGTGCTTCTTAATAAATAAAACATTAGGCTGAAAGTAATCATAGTAACCAAGCAAGAATTAATTTTGTAATCATTTTAGCATTTATAAAATCAGTGCAAAAAGTAACTTTTCCGCACTCAAATGCGTGCGGAAAAGTATACTTTTCCGCACGCTTGTAGAAAAATAGTTATAATGGAGTAAAAACAATGATTTAGTCTTAATTCTTTATAATCAAACTAAAATTACCTCAATTATTTATATTTGTTTCCTAAGAATTATTTATATTTAAAATATGATATTGTAAATAAATAAATAATATGCCTCCTTTATTTGAGAAAAACAAAACAATTGATATGTACATCATTTTAAGGGTAAAAAAATTGAGTTTAAGCTAAAAAAACTGAAGAGTAAAAAAAAGTACGTCAGTGTGTAAAATATATAAATTTATTTAAAATTCGGTTAAGCGTTTCGGCAAATAAAGCCATCATCAGGGCCTTCGTCAATTGACGAAGGCTATTAGCAGATTTTTTTATTTATTTCTAAAATAAATTTTCTTTTCCTATATTCTTACACAATAGCAAGTAGGTAAGTACGTGACTGAAACATACATGACGAGATTTCGATACTTTTACGAGACTCTCGTATGAGAACCGAGACGAGACGAGACTGGAGTCTGCGAGACGCGAGACAAGACTTCTTATTTCATCAGCTAGACGAGGCAAGATTCTATGAAAGTCTCGTCTCGTTTGTCTCGTGGGCATCACTACTTCAAATGGTCTAACCAAAATGTTAATATTTGGAGTAATTTTGAAAAAAGTTTGTTTCAAAAACATTAATGTAATTTTTGAGGAAAATCTAAAAGTTATACTTTTGATATTTTGCCTAATGTAAAAAAAATGTTTCAAAAATATTGGTCTAATTTTTGCTGTTATGCCTATGATTATAATGGGAAAAAAAGTTAAAAAATTATATTTTCATAACATTTTATCTTCTTTCAAATGGCATAAGTATCTGCAGTAGTTTAAAAAATTTCAAAAATATTGAGTAATTTTCGTCATTTTTTTATACTTTTGCTTTAACTCACAATTTTTTCACCAATTATTGCTCTAAATGAAAAATAGATCATTTTTTTGTTCTTTATGTATCAAATTAATCTTTGAAAAATGATTTTTAAAACTAAAAATTTACAAAAAAAGCATTTTTCAATTTTTGTTTTTTCCCCTAAAATCTAATTTGTGCTGTTGTGTCTACAATTATAATGGGAAAAATTTTAAAAAAATTATACTTTTATAACATTTTATCTTCTTTCAAATGGCATAAGTATTGTTTTAATATCTGCAGTAGTTTTCAAGAATATTGAGTAATTTTCGTCATTTTTTTATACTTTTGCTTTAACTCACAATTTTGTCATCAGTTATTGCTCTAAATGCAAAATAGGTCATTTTTTGGTAGTAATGTATCAAATTAATCTTTGAAAAATGATTTTCAAAACTAAAAATTTTCAAAAAAAAAAGATTTTTGGATTTTTGTTTTTTCCCCTAAAATCCAAAATTATTTTTTCAAATTTTTAAAAAAATTACACTTGCATCATTTTTAATGTTTTTATGTTACTCTAAATGGTGTAACCAAAATTTTAATATTTTTTATCATTTTGAAAAACTGTTTGTGCAAACAATTTTAGTGGAAAAAATTATATTTTTACAACATTGCATCTTCTTTCGAATGGCATAAGTATTAGTTTAATTTGTGCAATAGTTTAAAAATAATTCAAAAATTTTAAGTAATTTTCGTCATTTTTTTTACAATTTTTTCATCAATTACTGCCCTAGGTGTAAAATATAATCATTTTTTGGTCTTTTTGGATCAAAGTAATCTTAGAAAAACCATTTTCAAAAAAAACATTACAATATTTTTGAATTTTCGTATTTTCCCCAATTATATTTTAAAAAATTTAAAAATATTGACACTCGCATTATTTTTTATGCTTCTTCAAACGATTTAACAAAAATTGTGTTTACAATTTTAATGGGAATTGAAAAAAAATATACTATTTTATCATCTTTCAAAATTTTTTAAAAATGATCGTAATTTTTTTATAATCTTTGTTTTACTTGCAATATTTTCACCAACTATTACTCTCAATTTTTAGATCTTTATGGATTAAAGTAATCTATGACAATATTTTTGGATTTTCGTTTTTTCCCAAAATCCACAATTATATTTTCAAAATTTTTAAAAAAAAATTCACAAAAATTTTAATATTTTGCCTAAAAAAATAATGACCTAATTTTTGCTGTTGTGCCTACAATTTTAAATGAAAAAATCTGAAAAAAAGATTTTTGCAACATATTATCTTTGGAATAACATAAATTTTATTTAAAAAAATAGATGTGCAATTCAATAATTATATGTCAACTTTTTAGGTTCCTCACCTGCGTTTTTAAATTACTAAAATTTCGCTCTCTTTATGCCGGATAAAAATAATTAAAGTTGAGATTTTTTTGGTATCTTCAAATATTTTTTTATCAATAATTTAAAACAAAAATAATTATTGATTAGAAACTAATAATTAATAATCAAAAATAATGATTTAAACTCATTATAATGATTATGATTATAAATATAAATTTTGGTATTTTGTATAATTTTTATTTTAACTGAATATTTTTAATTTTCCCTGTATAATACAATCATTGAATTTTGATTATTAAAATAGGTTCTAATTTAATTTAATTAAATATCGATTCTCCTGAGAAATTAAATTATTCAAATAAATCATAAATTTTGGTATTTTGTATAATTTTTATTTTAATTGAATATTTTTGATTTTCCCTGTATAATACAATCATTGAATTTTGATTATTAAAATAGGTTTTAATTTAATTTAATTAAATATCGATCCTCCTGAGAAATTAAATTATTCAAATAAATCATAAATTTTGGTATTTTGTATAATTTTTATTTTAATTGAATATTTTTGATTTTCCCTGTATAATACAATCATTGAATTTTGATTATTAAAATAGGTTTTAATTTAATTTAATTAAATATCGATCCTCCTGAGAAATTAAATTATTCAAATAAATCATAAATTTTGCTATTTTGTATAATTTTTATTTTAATTGAATATTTTTGATTTTCCCTGTATAATACAATCATTGAATTTTGATTATTAAAATAGGTTTTAATTTAATTTAATTAAATATCGATCCTCCTGAGAAATTAAATTATTCAAATAAATCATAAATTTTGCTATTTTGTATAATTTTTATTTTAATTGAATATTTTTGATTTTCCCTGTATAATACAATCATTGAATTTTGATTATTAAAATAGGTTTTAATTTAATTTAATTAAATATCGATCCTCCTGAGAAATTAAATTATTCAAATAAATCATAAATTTTGCTATTTTGTATAATTTTTATTTTAATTGAATATTTTTGATTTTCCCTGTATAATACAATCTTTGAATTTTGATTATTAAAATAGGTTTTAATTTAATTTAATTAAATATCGATCCTCCTGAGAAATTAAATTATTCTAATGAATCATAAATTTTGGTATTTTGTATAATTTTTATTTTAATTGAATATTTATGTTTTTCCCTGTATAAAACAATCATTGAATTTTGATTATTAAAATAGGTTTTAAATTAATTTAATTAAATATCGATCCTCCTGAGAAATTAAATTATTCAAATGAATCATAATTTTTTTTTATTTTGTATAATTTTTATTTTAATTGAATATTTTTGATTTTCCCTGTATAATACAATCATTGAATTTTGATTATTAAAATATTTTTTAATTTAATTTAATTGAATATCGATCCTCCTTAGAAATTAAATTATTTAAATTAATCATAAATTTTGTATAATTTTTATTTTAATTGAATATTTTTGATTTTCCCTGTATAATACAATCATTGAATTTTGATTATTAAAACAATTTTTAATTTAATTTAATTAAATATCGATCCTCAGAAATTAAATAATTCAAATGAGAATCATAAATTTTGTTATTTTGTACAATTTTTATTTTAATTGAATATTTTTGATTTCTCTGTATATATAATATAATATATAATTTAAAATAATACAATTATTGAATTCTGATAATTAAAATTAGTTTTTTTAATTTAATTAAATATCGATCCTCCTGAGAAATTTAATTATTCAAATGAAATCAGATGGGTATTGCCTGCTAAAACGTAACAAGAAAAAAAGGAAACAGACTTCAGAAATTCTGATCCTGAAAATCCCCGTTCATCATTTCTCATCTGAACAATCAGAAGGATCAAATTTTAAAATGGATTCCGTATAAACTTGTGAATAGAAATTATGGTTCCATCATTAGAAACATTCTATCGCCATCTGTTATGATTAATCTGAAACTGTAACTTTTACGATTTAATATTAGATGGCGCCACATTATAAATATTTTTAAACTTATTAAAAATGTTTTATATTTATATCATTTCATACGAGGCGTTTTCTAAAAAATAGTACATTAAATTTATTTTTAATTTTTAATCAAAATTATACTACAGGAGATTTTTTTAAAATGATATATCATACTTTTCCCGCCACTTTTTAGTGAAATATATTTCGTATTTTGTTTTTAATTAGCACACATTGTATATATTAATTATTTCTTATATTTAAACTGGAAATATCCCACAGGTATCTGTATTTATTTTATTATTTATATTTAAGCTTGTTTTGAAAAAAAAATGTTTATTGTTTAAAATTGATTTTTTTTTATATACATATATAAATTTTTTTTTAGGTTAACACAACACTACACTCCAACAGTACACACTAAACACACATGCACTACACTATACACAATGCACCTTTTTTATTTCATCTACAACACCACCACACAAGATAACGTTTCGAATTTGCAGTGACAAAGGGCATATTGTGTAGTGTAGATTTTATAGGAGAAAAAAAAATTAATATGTATGTGTATTTCGTCCATTTTCAGAAGAAAATTATGATTTTAATCTGTCTTACAATATTGGCAATAATTATCACTTGTACCATTGGAGGATATCTTGGATTGGTGTAAATTTTTTTGGTAAGTAAATAAAAATGGGTTGATTAAGATTTTATAGAATTTTGGATAATGGTTTTCTTTTTTCAGAGAAATATATATCGACTTGCGATGAATATAAAGACCGTTGTCTTTGGTTCCAATGTTAAAAAAATTGTAAATTTATTATTAAGTTGTAGAGAGTCTAGTGAAGCTGTAATATAGTGAGCTAAATAAAATATTTGAGTCATATCCTTTTTGCAGAAATGTTTGCATAGCAATAATCTTCTGTTCTTTAATGTGTGATATTTAATATTTTGTTAAGTTTTCTTAAAACTCGTTTCATAAACTTGGTACTTTAATACACCAAAAAGTAAATTTAAGAAAAAACACAATTCTAATTTAATTGTACAGCACATTAACGAAAAAATAATGTACCAAGTTTTAGAAACGCTCTCTATAAATATTAGTCTATATAAAAATAAATAAAAGTGCTCCGTTGAAACGGAATACTTATTTTTCGGGCATTTAAATAAATTTCAGACTTCCATTTTTCCACTTGGATAAAATGGCTATATTTATATTACCCTATTTGGGTTGTAATTAATTTTGTAAAAATGTTCATCAAAACAAAAAAACTACTGATATACAACTTTGTACAGCATTTGGCCTTAAGAAAATTTTAAACAAAATAAAATTTCCTTACTGAGAATTTAAATTGGTGAAGCATTTGACAATTTTTGATTTGCCGAAAATTTACAGCAAAATTAATTAAAATTGAAAAATGCTTGCAATTATTCTTCAATTCTTTTTAATTTTTCATCAAAGTTTACAGTTTTTATTTTACATTAAATCTATATTAATTTGTAATTGTTTATTTCCGGGATTTTAGCCGTGGTCTTCTTTGCTTTATTACTTCCAAACGTTTCGACTGTAACTGCGGCAGCTGTCTTCAGTGGCGTGAACGAAATACTCTTCACGACTTATTAACTCAAACTGAACCCTCCTTCATCATTCGCCTGCTCGAGAGTGACATTTATAACCGCGGCCATTTTGAATAAATTCCAAAATTGTTCGTATCTCACCTATTTTTTGGAATTTTTTAAATGCGAAAAAACTGCTGTATTTAGAATTTTATGCTTAATGAGAAACCATCAAAAAAATATAGTCAATCCATTTGAGAAAAAAAAGTTGATGTCACTTCCGGTTCAACCGGAAGTGATATTTTCATTCCTGTTAGTCTAAAAGTAGCCCATTATTGTCTAATTTATGTGTGCCAAAAAACTCATTTTTAAATTCTAAAACAAGCAAAATTTTGGGGGCGTACATTGACCCGTAGCCACTCGGTATATTTATCTATGTCATATTCATCATCTTATCCTTCGTGGACGCCAAGATGGCGAAATATGGAGTGTAAAATGACGATGTACCTATTCTAGGATTTGTCCGTCATTTTTTTGAGATTAGAACGTCATTTAGACTTTTAAAATGACGTCATTTATGACGATAGGATCACGTGATTAGGTCTAAAAAACGTCATTGTATTACGTATTAAAGAAGGCGGCGTATTACGTAAAAAAGACGTCATTATATTACGTAAAAGGACGTCATTGCATGACGCAAATAATCAATTTATGCTGTAAAAGGGCCTCATGTTTTGACATACAAATACTAGATTTTCTGACGTAAAAATGTCATTTACCAAATAAAAATGAGGATACAATTACCGACATAATACGTCAACGTCCCCATTTTTTTCATTCTGCGCATCCAACAAGATTTGTTCTGGAATCCGGAATGTTGAAATTTATCTGACTAGCCTTTTAAACTTGTCTGGTCACATTTTGTATGTCTCACTGAGTAATTGCGGTTAAAAAAAATCATATACAAAATGAGAGTCGACTATGCAAGTCAGATAAAAGACAAATCACTGTATACTTTTTCTGATGGCAATTTTAATAGTTGTTTTAATTAAATTTGTTAAATTACAATACTTGACTGAAAACTATGTTACACATATATACTACAGAAGTACCTACCTATATATTTTTAATAAGCTTCAATATAAAAATAAAATTTTTAACAAAAAACGGATCTGAAGAGACATTAAAAAATCATTCACGTTAAAAATAACGTTGACTAAAAAATGCAATAAAAGTATGGCTAAGTATAAGTCGATTTTATAAAAATTGACAAAAAACGAATTTTACTGAAGAGACATTGAAACATTTTCTACTACTTACATTGGCTAAAACATTTAGTAAAAAAATCGGTTCCCGACGAGTATCCACAAATACTTTTTCAGATATTTAATGTTAAGGGTTAAAATTTTGACATTTTTTATTTTTGACAGGTGATAGTTGGAGAAATAATTTTGACTGTTCTGAATTTATAATTCCAAATATTTTACAAATTTCAAATATGCCGTCTTAAAAATTTCAAGAATTTAAAAATTTTTTATTATAAATGTATCAAAAATTTCTAAACATTGTAAAAACGAATTTCAAAAATTTTAAAATTTTGAAGATTTCAAAAAAAATTCCTGAGCTTCCTAAATTTCGAAAATTTAAATATTTTATAATTTCAAAAACGCAAAATTTCATTATTTTCTAATTTCAAATATTTTACAAATTTCAAAAATGCCATCTTAAAAATTTCAATTATTATAAATAGGTATTTCGAAAATTTCTAAATAATGTCAAAACGGATTTTGAAAATTTTAAAATTTCCAAAGTTTAAAAAAATCCCGAGATTTCCAAATTTTGAAAATCTGAAAATTTCTAAACAATGTCAAACCTAATTTATAAAATTTTAAAATTTCAAAAAACAATTCCCGATCTATAAAAATTTGGAAAATTTAAAGAATTTCTAATTTCAAATATTTTACTAATTTCAAAAATGTTTTTGAAAATTTCAAGAATTTAGAAATATTTTGAAAATTTAAATATTTCAAAAATTTAAAGAAAATTCGAAATTTCATAGTTTCAGAAAATAAAATCAAGGAATAGAAAATAAACTAAAATAATTATCCACAAACTTCAACATGATCTATGTCAACGTCAGTGGCGTACGACTGTTTTAACACATATTTTCAGAATGTAATGATTATTATTTTCCAAAATAATATTTTTGTTCATTCTAGGAGAATTTTGATCGTTTTAATTTCAGCTCAATCGGATTAATACTTTTTCAGATATTTAATGTTAAAGTTTTAAATTTTGACATTTTTTTATTTTTGACAGGTGATAGTTAGAGAAATAATTTTGACTGTTCTGAATAGAGTTTTTCAAGGGCTTTCAAACGACATATTGCATGTCCAATTCCGTGACATATTGCATCTGTTATTTTTTGTTAGTGACACTGACGTTTGACAAATGTCATACAAAAATTAATGAGTTCTTCCGACGGGTAATCCAAATCTACGTACCAAATTTCAGCTCAATTGGATTAATACTTTCTCAGATATTTAATGCTAAAGTTTCAAATTTTGATATTTTTTTATTTTTGACATGTGACAGTTGGAGAAATAATTTTCACTGTTCTGAATAGAGTTTTTCAAGGGCTTTCAAATGACATTTTGTATGTCAAATTCCATGAGATATTGCATCTGTCATTTTTTGATAGTGACACTTCCGTTTGATATATGTCGTACAAAAACTAATGGGTTCTTCCGACGGGTAACCCAAACCTCTACACCAAATTTGAGCTCAAACGGATTAAACGTGTGGCCTCTATCGTGGAAGAATACACACACACACACACACACACACACACACACACACACACACACACACACACACACACACACACACACACACACACACACACACACACACACACACACACACACACACACACACACACACACACACACACACACACACACACACACACACACACACACACACACACACACACACACACACACACACACACACACACACACACACACACACACACACACACACACACACACACACACACACACACACACACACACACACACACACACACACACACACACACACACACACACACACACACACACACACACACACACACACACACACACACACACACACACACACACACACACACACACACACACACACACACACACACACACACACACACACACACACACACACACACACACACACACACACACACACACACACACACACACACACACACACACACACACACACACACACACACACACACACACACACACACACACACACACACACACACACACACACACACACACACACACACACACACACACACACACACACACACACACACACACACACACACACACACACACACACACACACACACACACACACACACACACACACACACACACACACACACACACACACACACACACACACACACACACACACACACACACACACACACACACACACACACACACACACACACACACACACACACACACACACACACACACACACACACACACACACACACACACACACACACACACACACACACACACACACACACACACACACACACACACACACACACACACACACACACACACACACACACACACACACACACACACACACACACACACACACACACACACACACACACACACACACACACACACACACACACACACACACACACACACACACACACACACACACACACACACACACACACACACACACACACACACACACACACACACACACACACACACACACACACACACACACACACACACACACACACAGACCGACAGACAGACTTTCATCTGGAAATGGTCTTAATCGTCTCAGGGGAGCCGAAAATGGATATTTCCGTTTTTATCTCGAAATTTTTTTTTAGCTCGTTCACAATACTTTCCCTTCTAGGAGGTAGGTCGGGAAAGTAAATATAGGTAGACTTGAAAAATCAATAACTTCAATAGGAAAAATATACGTATAAACTTGTTAAAAACTGATTTTACAGAATGCGGAACATTTAAAAGTGACGAAAAAATGTTCTAAAAATGTGAATAAAATTTTTAATTAAAACAATATATATATTTAATTTTTTAAAATGACGAAAAAATCTAGTAAAAATCTGTATGACGTCTACTATACGTCCAAAAATCAACGTCATAAATCACGTCATTTATTGGTAAAATAACGTCCCGGACCAATAACGTGAAATGGACGACAGCTTGCTGCTTGGGTATATCAAAAAGTAAACAAATAAAAGTAAAATACATTTATTCTGAAAACAATGCAACATTTATAATATACATTTTTACATGCACCAATCACATGTCCATTATTATACCTTTGCTCGGATGTCCATATTTTATAAACTCTTTTTTCGTCGTCTTCAAATTCAGATACATAATCATTACACTCAGAATTTAGTTCTTCAAGTTTTTCATACACGAAAGACTTCGACTAACAATAATTACTATTCTTTTACAAGTGAACAAACTCTGTCAAACGCATTAATGTAGGTAGTCCTTTTTTCTTCCGATCAGGAAATCTTGTCCAAATATAGTCCCTTTTGATTTGAAAACCTCGTGTTCATCGTCTGATTTATGTTATCCATGACAACATAAACTTGAATTAATCTTCTTCACTTGAATTAATAAGCGCTTCTGTAGATTGACCATCATTTTTTTTTGTCAATTCGACTACTTCTTTTGGGAAGTTTTTAGTTTGTCAGCATTTAAAGAAGCGTGATTTTTCGTTCAATACCAAGAATCGAAAAGTATTCGATTTAATGTTTTCGAGAACCATGATTCTCGAGAATCGGTGCCGGTGCTCGAATAAATTAACGAGTTTTCGACAGATTTCTGTTCTCGTTCTCAATTTTGATTATAGCTCGGGTTATGTAAGGAAAAAAATACCTACAGAAAACGACACGAGCAATACAAAACTTTATAATTTGAGAATCCCAACCCAAGAAAATCCGAGCACCAAGCCGACCGTGAATCGAGAACTGACACTTACTAATCAAATTAATCCGAATACTGAGTTGAATATATTCGGTACTCGGTTGAATTCTCGATTTTTTAAAGTATTCGATTCTTCCCATCACTAACATAAACAGTACGAACCACATTACCAAACTCATTTCTGTTTTTTCCAATGCATTGTGTGTATTAGTCACAAATGACCAAGTCAAATAATGGAGTTATTGATCTAAATATTTTCAAAAACAAAATTACGACTAAAACTGTTTCAAAAGAGAGACACTTAGAAAGAAGCGTACATTGACGTCGCTTCTAGTCTTTGATTTAAATTCCATGGAACCACCTATATGCTGAGAGCTGAGGCCAAGTCTGGGTAGATCCTGTGGTGGTTTTGCTGCCTCACTATCTGAAAACCAAATAGTAGAAGATCCAAAGATTTTTGCCATTGTCCGACAAAATAAGATGGAAGTACACTGCACCTGGTACGTACAATTTGTAATTTTCTTCCCCTTTTGCGTCATTCGTTCCATGTGGCTCATCTGTTACTGTTCTTGACTTCAGTTCTACCCACCCAGTGCACGAAATCCTGCTGATGTGAGGGGATCTCTGCGGTCTTTTGCTGTTTTTAGATACTGTCCTATTTTCTCTGTTGGTTTGTAGATTGTGCTGATTTTCTTTTCCTTTAAGATTTTCCAAATCCGGTCAGTGATACCTTTTACGGTAGATAGACAGTACATTGGTATTGTTCTTCACCAGGATTGGTTTACTTCTCCTTTGGTTGTGTAGCACGAGTTTTGGTTGCTTTGCTATATCCGTTTGCTTATAGCACTGTTGTCAAGTGTTTCATTTCATTTCTTGGTGCACATACTCTTAACGCTCTGTTTACTAATGTGTTGATACAATCCGTTTTTGTTTTGGATAATAGTTGGATTCGGCAGTGTGTATGTATACTCTGTGGCCTAATTTATTAACTTCTCAATCTATGAATGGAATGTGTCGGTTTTCTTCTATTTAAATGATGAATTGGACTTCAGGATGAACACTCGACTATGTAGGAAATGAGTTCTTATAGATCAAATTCCTACGAAAATTTTCCTTCGACTTGAATGGTATGTATTCTTGAGTTAAATAGGAATTCCAAATCTTATAGCAATTGAAAGCACGGTATGATACCTTTTAATAATTCAAATACCAATCACTTTCGCTAATTTTTCGTATAATGTTGGTAGAAGTAATTGTTCTATGTTTGATAAATTGTCGATCATTTAATAAGTCCAAGCTTCATGTTTCCATTTGGTCCAGAAGTCTCTCGGAGGAATTAGGACTAATTCTTCAGTTTCGTCAATATTTTCTAATTGCAGAAGTAGAATTGATTCATTCATTATTTATATAAATCATTTTTGATACATACATACATTATTTACTAATTGAATAAAAACCATAAAAACAAATTCAAACTCAAAAACCAAAAGTTGTCTGATTTTGACCTCATTCACAAATATCAAAAATCAATTCCTATAGCCAGGACCCATAGGAATTCATTTTGTAGGAATTGATTTACTATAGCGATATGAAAAATATCAAAACTTGATTTTCATAGGAAATTGACTCCGTTCCATGACTCCAGACTACAAATGTGTCATCAAATACCTTAGCTAATGTTTCGGTTGTTTTTCTGCAGTGCGGATTGTTCTATTCAAATTTTTCTATATAAAGATTGGCTAGAATTGGACTGAGTGAACTTCCTATGGCGAATGTTTGGTTCCACTGAAAATATGTTGTAGTGAGCGAGTGTCGGAAAAGGTTAATGTTCTCTGAAACAATCTCCCCTATGTAGCTGACTACTTCTTTGTAAATAATGAAAATATGTCGAAGCTTACTAGAATATCGTTAGGACCTAAGGCGATGTTCTGTAAGTGTTCAATGAAGTGCGTAGAATCTCGGAAGAACGATCTTGTTATGCCTACGTGTATTTGCAAAATTTGCTTGTCCAGGTTGTAAGTTGGTGATCGAATGGAACTTGATATTGGTCATAATGGTACATCCCATACAAAAAACGACGTCCAATGGATGTGCATTTAAGATCCGAATGAAGTCCAAATGTACGTGTATGTCCACTGGATGTAAAATATTGGACCAATATGGATTATCCAGTTTTGTACATCTCTGTATGTCCATAGAATGTAAAGAATTGTGTATTATTTGTACATTCAGAAATGGTACGCTTGTGTATGTCCACTGGATGTAAAATATTAGATCAATGTGGATTATCCATTTTTGTACATTGCCGTATGTCCATAGGATGTAAATAACTGGATCTTATTTGTACATTCAGATATTATACGTTTGTGTATGACCACTGGATGTAAAATATTGGATCAATGTCGAATATCCATTTTTGTACATTACTGTATGTCTATAGTATGTAAAGAACTGGATCTTATTTGTACAGTTAGAAATTGTTCATTTATGTACGTTCACTGGGTGTAAAACATTGGATCAATGTGAATTATCCATATTTTGGCAACACAAGTACATCCATTAAAAGTCCATATTGTACCCATTAGGTAACCCATTAGGTTGGGATATTTTCTGGACTTTTTCTGAACATATTACTGTATAAAACTGGACGTTCAATGGACGTCCATAATATCCATTGTGTACATTAAATGAGTATTCAATGGACGTACATGTGCTATTTGGGATTATCTTTGTGAATTTTTGGTAGTCTATATAGTCTATGTTATGGACCATCAGTACTGCATACTTTCTTCTTTTTCTCTTGTGCTAATGACGATTGTTTTATCAGTTTGGTAGTTTTTCTTAAGGTCTTCTCTGTTGGATCATTCCGTAATTTTCTGTAAGTATCGAAACGAAGGATGGGGTTCAGTTTTGTCCACGCTTGGAAGTAATAACCAAAGAATACCACAGTGACATTGTACATTCTATGATAATTTGTTTTGCATATTTAACCCATATCTCCAAAATTAAAAAAATTTCCCAAATTAGTAAAAACCTAAACATGAAATTTATTTTTCTTTAAAATTTTACCATCTTCTGGCCAAATACAATTTAGAAATTCTTAGATATAGATGGATAGAAAACAACTTGTTCTTAGAAAGAACTGTTTGCACAATCAGTAGCGTTTGAGAGGCCTAATTATAAAACCTTGGAAGACAGTACCTATCTTGAAGTACCTGCAACTCGGAAATTTCTTTAAACTAACATTTAATAAAACGGGTACTGATCTTCATTTTATTTTGTTTTTTCTATTTTGATTGGTTCTTAGATTACAAATTTTATTAACTTTGTAGGCTTCTATAATTATTCAAAAAATAGGAAAAATTATTTCTTGTCTTCCGCTATAAAAAATGCCCAACCACTGAGTGATTATTTGGTTGATGAAATTTTGTTACTCGTTCTTAATAGGCTTTCAAAGATCTCTGTAATAATGAACATAAACTTATCTATTGTCATTTTCAAAAAAATAATATATTTATATAGGTATGTAGATAATTTTATACTCAATTCAAATGTTAGCGTAGCATTTTGTGGATTAGGTATCTATTTTTTGAAAGACTTAAGTCCCAAAAGGTGCAAAAGAGTCCAAAATTGTGTAGGATTTTTGTATTTGTAGTACCTACCTATTTAAAAACAACAAAATGTAGTACGTTTTATATATATAAAAAAAAAGAAGAAAGTGACCAAAAAAGTACCAAAAGCATTTTTTGGGAATAATAATAAAAATAATTTTTGGGCTCTTCTACATCAAATCTACCACCAGAATATACTTCAAGTTATAAGTGTCAATTCAAATTTGAAAAAATCTTTCATCTATTAACTGTAACTATTAAAATTTATAGCATCAATTGTGAATGATGCATAAAAAGTGAGATTTGAGTAGTCAAATACATTTCATATAAGTAGTTATTCTACGAATATAAAACTGTTGTAGTATATAGACTAATTCGAAAATATGTGGTGTTCCGCATTTTATGATGTATGTTAATATCGAGTTTATAAAAATTTATTTCTAAAAAAAGGCGGCTAATAGAAATCGTTATATGGAATAAAATGGGGTTTAAGATTTTTTGTAAAATTTTAAAAAAATAAAAATCTGTAAATTGTAACATAAAACACCAAAAAAGCAATAAATCTAATTAATGTACTAATTGTTATAGCACTTATATTTTCTCATTTCACAACAAAACTTTGACAGTAAATAAAAAAAACCAATTACAAAGGATTAAAAATTCTTTAGAATGACTTTAAGCAGGCAGATCCTTTTTATTACATATAAACTTTGTGAAATAAAATAAATAAAAACATATTGAAAAAGATATTTAAAAGCGACATCTTTTGGATCATTTGTCGGTTATTTATATTATAATTTTACCATTTACTTGCAAAGTTTTAACAGATTTTGTTTTATTGATCAAAAAATTTTAAAAACAAGGAATTGAATAATGTTTCCTGTATATAATATTTCTTGTATTACAAACCCTACATTATTACTTAATTGTATATATTATAAATAAAATTTTATTGACCCGTTTTATTCCACTAATATTTCTAAATCGCTTATAGTTTATAAGAATTTACACTGTACAAATAATGGCAATATTTATGTAATCCTCTATCCTTGTTTACTAGAAATATTCACTTAAAAAAGGCGCAATGCAAATTCATATCATGTTAGTATTTTCCATTTTTAATCATTAAGTATAATAGAATAAGTAGTTAGAAAATTAAAAAAATAGTAGGTAAGTTTTCAGATCTCTTTAAATAAATAAAATAGTTGTTTAATTCATATTTGTTCATATTCAAAATTAAATCCTGACGATGACGTAATTTTTTTAATACCAATATTACTAAGAACCCCGCACAAATAGCATTGGAAATTTATACATATGTTATTGGTATTGAGTTTCTGATCAAAAGTTCTCATAGGCCCAATCCTCTAAGACCAATGATTTAGCTGTCAGGGTCGTATTTAGTATAGGTGCCAAATAAATAATGACAGGATCGTATTTAGTAAAACTGTATTTAAATCAAATAAGTTATCCATATCTCAAATGTGGTCAAATATTAATCATAAATGAAAACCCCAAAATCATGTACCACAATAACATTTATTAAAAATTTTTTTCTTAAAGGCAACTAGTTTCGGTTAAATAACCATCTTCAGGCCAAGAGATTAACAGGAATTAAATGTTAAATACAAATTAGCATATTATAACAAGGTGTGCTGCTACTTAGTGAAGGAGGAGGTAGGATAATAATGAGGGAAAGGGGAGAACACTAATTAAAGTAAAACGTAATTAAAATAAAAATTGAGTGGTAAAGGGGGTTGTGAACTTAGTCACAATGGGACGCCTTTTAGGGCGTTCAGAAAAAACTTCTTTCCAGAAACCCTCCTTCTTTACCTCTGTTCCAGTTTTTTCTGAACGCCCTAAAAGGCGTCCCATTGTGACTAAGTTTACAACCCCTCAATTTTTATTTTTACTTTTTCATGTACCCCCCTTTTCTTCATTATTATCCTACCTCCTCGTTCACTTAGTAAGAGCACACCCATGCTAATTTTTATTTAACATTTAATTCCTGTTAATCTCTTGGCCTGAAGATGGTTATTTAACTAAAACTAGTTGCCTTTAAGAAAAAAAATTTTAATAAATGTTATTGTGGTACATGATTTTGGGGTTTTCATTTATGAAAACTGTATTTGCCAAGTGATCCATAAAAAAACCGAATCAAATTGATTTTGTAAAAACTTTTTTATTTCTTGTTCTATTTCAGTGGTTGATAGCTCGTTTGATAGATGTATGGATCTCTTTGTGTACATAATAATATAGTAGCGTGTGTCAGTCGGATGAACATGTAAATATTTTCAACCGAAACAAGAGTACCTCCCCCCGTTTTCGAGGATGCGCAACCCCTCAAAACGGCCAAAAACTACCCCCTAGAGTGGTTAAACTCGCTTCAAGAGGTTTCCCTGCAGAGAAACACAATTTCCCCCCGTTTTCGAGGATGCTGATCATTGTGGTGATCCAACCCTTCGACCGGCCAATATTCTCCCGAAAGGGGTGAATTTTTATATCTTTTAAATATCAGCGGGAAACATATTCCTCCCAGTTTTCAAGGATGCTGAGCACGGTGGTGGTAAGGGATATCGCGTCCGATCTCTGCCAACACACTCCACCGACCAATACTCGCCCCCAAGAGGGTGACTTTTTTGTTTTCGGAATTTCAGCGGCAAATATATTTCTCTCCGACTTAATGGTGGCTGCGCGGGATGCTGTGATGATTGATGGGAATTACAGGGTTTGGACGGGTTTATAACTTTATCCACCCTCACCGTGTTCAGCATCCTCAAAAACAGGGAGGGGGATATACATTTGCCGCGGATATAAAAAAAGTAACCCTCTCGGTGGCGAGTATTGGTCGGTGAAGTGATTGGCAGGGATCGGACGCGATATCCAACACCACCGCCATGCTCAGGATCCTCTAAAATGGGGAGGAATATTTTTTCCGCTGATATTTAAAAATTTCACCCTTTTGGGTGCTAATATTGACCGATGGGGGGGGGTTGGTATCAATATTCAACACCATCACCGTGCTCAGCATCCTCTAAAACTGGGGGAAATTGTGTTTTTCTGCAGGAAAACCTCTAGGGGGTTGTTTTTAACCGTTTTGAGGAGTTGCGCAACCCCAAAGAGAAAACCCCAAAGAGAAATTCTAACGCCGCCATCGTGTTCAGCATCCTCGAAAACGGAGGGAAGAGGTACTCTTGTTCCGGCTGATAATATTTCCATTTCGGCCTTTTTTCCGACTCACACACGCTACTAAAAGTGGTCGCCATCTTAATATCCAAGATGGCCGGCCTAACCTATAAACTTTATCTATAGTGCTTATCTTGTAGCTGTTTAAGAAAGACAGGCACAGGAAAAAATAAGAACTCCAACCTTTTGATTTGTTGAAATCGGTCATTTACTTTTTGAATTATCTAACTCTATAATTCAAATATAACTCAACTATCTTATTAAAACTATATCTAATTCATAACTAACAAATTGAAACCGATATTTCCAGGGTGGTGGAAGTGAATAAAAAAGTTGACCACTTATTATCAAAATAATATTCGAACACTTCCCTAACAACACGTCCTTCATTTGTTACTAGGACATCCCTGGGATATCCTTCATTGGAACATGGTTCGTACTAGGTACGTCCCCTTTTCGACAAAAAGGACACATATGTTCTAGAAAAGTGATTAAGTCTGATTCATGTGCACGCCGACAGAGGGCGTAAGCACAGAACACCTTAACTACACAGAAAGTCCGCCTTTCAGTCCAAATTTTATGTTCTGTGGCCAAGTATTACAATTGTCAACGTCAAATTCAAACTTCCCGCTGGTTTTATTCGCTTTTTTGTTTTAGAAGTGTCCATACAAGTTATCGATTGTGTGAACACTTGTTCGATGATTCCATGTTTATCAATTAAAGTCATTGTGGATTCAGCTTGCTGTCCCCACTACTTTTCCTCATTCGTTGAAAATTAAACTTGTTGAATATCAGTAAATTTGTAGAAGAAAATTTATGGAATAAAATCCAGAATATATTTTTTAATCGAATCGATACACTAAAAAATATAATGAAAGTAGGTGCGCAATAAACTAACTTAATTGAAATTTTCCGCTCAAAAATGACAGATGTAATTCTTGGCAGAGAATGAAGGTCACGAAAATTCGCCCCTTGAAGATCAAAGTGCCGTCTTGTACTTTCGCTTCATTATAGTTCTCTATAGGTGTTCTGTGGCGTAAGTGTCATTTTTCTACTATTGCTACGTGTCTGCACATTATGCAGTTATGCTCCAGCTACTGCCCAGGTGCAGTGTATACAATGTCACGAAAAACGTCACAACTCTGTAAGTGGTCACTATTCATTTTAATTTCCAGTGTTATTATCATAAAGAAAATGTACCTCCTAAAAAGACGTTTTTTGACTTGTGACGTTTTTCTTCCGAATCAGCGATATGGCCTCATTCATTTCTTCTAGTGAAAGCCACTTCCCTTTTATGACCGTCGCACTCTCGGTCGATTCGTGTCATTCTCCATACATCACATACCGCCATACATAAATAACAAGGAAATAGTTGCATGGGATCCATTTTCACTTTTTAGTATTTCAGAAAAATCAAAATATGAAACTCAAAGAATTTTAATAAGCACAAGTATTTTAAAAACATAAATAACAACTGTTAATGTGTCAAATAATAGTATTTGTGTGTACTCATTTTTTGTTTTCCAAAGCTATTTTGATTACTATTGACATTTTTTCGGTGTATTTAGAATACCAGCTACACTTCAGTCCCAAAAAGTGCCTTCATGGCATGTAAACATGATAAATAGTCTCTAGAAAAAAATGATTTCATGCTTTTTACTTGAATCACATCAAACTATGCTTTCGTCTGACCACTATTTCAAAGTTTATTTTTGCAGATATTACACAAACTGTACATTAAAGTTTGATAGCATTCCTTATTTTTGATTTTTAATCGGTTGTAATTTTGTTTCTTGTTTATTGGGCACCTATAATAAATACGGCCCTGAGAGCTAATTAATTGGTCATAGAAGATTGGGCCCGTGAGAACATTTGATCAGAAATAACATATGTACATTTCATGCAAATCCCACTGTGGGCCAATTTCCTATGCTATTTGTGCGAGATCCTTTGCATCAAAACTCGCTTAACTAGTAATATTTTATGTTATTAAGTTGTCTACGCTGGGCGGTGTTGCCTTGTAATAATCTTAACCAAAAATAACTAACTATATTTCAATTATTTAATTTAATGAATCATTACCTGTTAATATTAGAATATCAGAAATATTATTTTCTACGAAATTTCACTAATTACAATGAAATATTTTAATTATTGGCAACACCGCAATCCGTCATTGTCTACAGTAAATTTATTATTGTAAATGGGGATAGAGGAGGCAAATTTCGTGATTAATGTGTATTCTGTTCTAAAAGCTGCACAAAAATGTTATGGAATAGAAAATTATCCGTTGTAATTATATTTTCATTTAAAATAAAATATCGGTTCAAATCTAACCTATAGATTAACAAATTATTACTTTATTATTAGAATTTTAAAGCTAGTTCTATATAGAACCAAAAATTTATTTCATTTGTTGACAGTTAACTAGGATATATTTCAAATTGTACACAGTATGAATAAAAGATTGCTTTTAACACAATATTCATTTTATTTTTAGAAGTATTCGACACTGTACTCACCATACTTGCAAATGGACCACCAAATTCGAATAACGCTTATTTATTCAATTACACAACTATAGAATCTAAAATATCAATTCAATAGACGAAGAAAGTCATGTCATAAATGTCATTCTTGTCAAAAACTACAAGAGTCTCGGAAGAGGAATGATTTGGCTGACAACGTTGCCAAATGAAATGATTTGGCTGACAGCTGACAAGTCTACCGCATCACGGCAAGCGGAAAATTGAATTTAAATCGAAAGTGCACATACAAGTTTTTCTTGTACTTAAATGTGTTATTGCAGAGAGGACCACTTATTTCAGAGGACGCTGACGGTAAACTCATTATAATGTAGGTAGAAACAAAGCGATTTTAAATGTATTTTCGGCAATGTCAAAAAAATATTTATAACGAGACGACATAACCCTAATTTGTCTATGTCACTTCGATCGTCACGAAAATATGTCTATGTCACTTTGGCATATTTTCGAGACGATCTATATTATATACTCCAGCCTCCGCCGCTCATGTTGATCTAATCGATAAAGAAATTTTAAAAAAGTACAAGATGAATTGGATGAAATAAGTGATCATTTAGCGATTACCGATCAAAGAAGAGATTATGAAGAATATAGTGCAAAAACTAGAAGAAAAAAACGACGAAATAATAATTAAAAAACAGAACTTTTTGAGGGAATTGCTGAAATCAACTGATGAACTGAACCCGATGTATATTCTTTGTCTATAAGCTGAACTGATGTAAAAATCTGAAAAAATTGACAAGAGTTATTATTATAAGAGCAAAACACTGACACTTGACACTGTTCAGAATCGGCAAACATTTATACTGGAACGAATATTTATAAATAGAAATTTGGCAATCTTTTCAGCAGTACCATTCCTCTCCCGAGATTCTGGTCAAAAACTGAGTTCAAACCAGAGATATAGTAGGATAGATGTAGCATCAGAGAGAGAGAGAGAGAGAGAGAAGTTGTGTCTTGTGTCCAACATAAACCGTAAATGTTTACATTAGGGCTCATAACGAATCTCTGAATGCGATGTTGACAGATTTAATTTATATAATATATTCGTATATTATGATTTTTTTAAGTACATAATATCAACGAACTGTTATGAAAATTCATTGTCACTGAAAGTTGGATAAAAAAAATGATGAACAAAAATTAAAATATGCTTTTTATATTTCACTTTCGAAGTATTACTACGCCTCTGAATCAACGACGCTACTGCATATTTATGAGTCCTACTCAAAACAAAAGGTGCTTTTCGAATCGAGATGTTGAGAACATCGGCTTTAGATTGAATACCCATAAGTCTGTCTCTTTCATGTCTCTAATCTATCTCTATGGTCCAAACAAACCTTTGTCAGAGTCAAATTTAGAAACTCCAGCTATTTTAAGATAAAAACTAAATTATTTTACCTGAGAAAACAACATCCAAAGAAACTAATAAGCAAAGCATCAATAGAGAACGTACTCAAATTCTTTGTTTAGAATCAGTTTTTGACAAGAATGACATTTGTGACGATATACTAGGCACATTCGGCAATTATTATATCTGAAGCGCTCAAATCCATCCGTTTATTAGATCTAGATGTAGGGGAGGTAAAAATCTTCGTTCGTTAATTAAATCTAGATCTATCAGATCAACCTCGATTCGCTCGAAGCTATTCGGTGGACGAAAGAGATTAATCTGAAATTGTAGGGTTATGTTCTAAGATTTAAAAAAAATAAAGCCGGAGTCTCATGCGTCCGTTTTCCGTCGATCCGATATCCGATAAAAACTGAATTTCGGATAAAAATAAAATCCAAGTCTCATTTATCCGAAAATCGTATCCGAAAAAGGACCGAATTGACAGTTGTATTTGAGGTTATAATACACACAATAATTTATTTATTTGGTTGTAATTGTAATCACGTTCACAATATATCTTATTTATGCTGCAATTCTGTGTAGGCAAATAGTAAAATCGTTAAACCTTAAAATCAGTAAGCTCCGATCGCTCGGAAGAGAACCATTTACAAATCGTAAATAAATCAAATTCTAAACGGTGTTCTGTAT
This sequence comes from Neocrepidodera transversa, assembly GCA_963243735.1. Lineage (NCBI taxonomy): Eukaryota > Metazoa > Arthropoda > Insecta > Coleoptera > Chrysomelidae > Neocrepidodera > Neocrepidodera transversa. The sequence goes on along the minus strand of OY725344.1, from coordinate 21,814,548 downwards.
CTTTCTGACTTTCGATCGGTAATTAACGATGGGACTAACTTCACTTCAGACTGTCAGAAGTGTCACTATGAGACTGAAATAGGTTTGTTGATAATGTGTTGGTAATAACATTGTAGAAGTGATTCTTTTTCTTTTGAAATAATTCAAAATGAGGTAAGATATATTATTTTTCATGCTTTTGTACAATATAATCTTAATAAAAAAAAATACTGTCGAAATTTAATGATTATTAAATACCAAACATTTATATTTTCAATGTTCTATAATATGTAAACTTTTACTAGTTGTAAGGATATTCATTGTATTATTAATTTTAAAACAATATTATATAATGTATAATATATTTGTCATTTATATAGCATAAAGCTCGTATATATCATTAATAAATTTCAGTTGCAGTTTCAGTAAAAAGCCAAGACGTCAAAGATCTAGGAACACAAGTTCGGAACAGTATAATATATATTTAAGTTTTATGGAAAATGATTATTATTTTCGAAGCAATACGATAAATCCAGTAATTGGGGCTAATTATTTAGACATGAAGTGGAAGGAACTTACAAATTTGTTAAATTCTGCTGGAGATGGGCCTCAACTAGCAACTGAAGAGTGGAAGAAGGTATGTAATATATATCAATTTAAAATTGTATATTCTTATTATGATAGTTTTTAGAGATTTATTGATTTTAAATATGCAGTAAGACAAAAATACCGAAAAATCGTAGATGAAAGAAAAAAAACTGGGTCTGGTCCATGCTCAGACATTAAATTAAATCCAATTGAAGAGCGGGGACTCTCTGTTTGGGGGAAAGTAGTTGTGACTGGGTCCCCCCAAGTGATAACTTTTGATGGATTACCATCGGAAGAACTAAATAAACCTGAACATACAATTCCGGAAGGCATTCCAGAAAGCGAAGAAGAAATAATTATACAATTTATTCCAAGCGATTCTGACAAAGATATTCTAAATAAAGAGTCCCTTTGCTTTTCCGAAAATTCTAAAGAGAATATTAATATTCAAACTCCATCAAAACAAAACTTAAAACCAAAAGTTATACAAAAAACCCCAACTAGAATGAAACCATTGTCATTATTAACTGAACAGTTATTACAATCAAACAAACAATGTGTAGAAAATTCACTAGTATTAAATAAAACATTGGATACCTTTTGTCAGAAATATATCGAAGTTGAAAAATTTAAACTTAAATTTGAAGTGGCCAAATTCAAATTCCAAAATCCTGAATTTAGATTTGACTTAGGACTTCAATAATTAACTTAAGGAATTACACAAACATTTTTCTAAATTTTTATAAAAAAAAATTTTCTTTTGAGGAAAATGATTATTTTTTTTTATTTCGAGCAATTTCAGTTATTATTTCAAGGGAATACATGACTTGTAATACAAGTTTAAATGTTGCAAAATGAATATATATTACAATAATTTTTGTTTTGTTGTTAATGTTAGTTTAAGGAAATACACATGTAATAAGGAAATATTTAGTTTGAAAAATAAAAAGTTTATTTTTATATATCTACATAATTTTAATATTAATTCAACATATTTTTTAATGAGTAAAGTATTTTAATTCTTTCAATCCTCAAAATTGTCACGTACGTACTCATTTCTAACAGCACGTCCTTCTTGTAGTACATCATTAAAATCTCGTACATTTGAAAAATATTAATAAGCTAGATTTTTTAGATAATATGTAACACATTGATTTTAAATATATTACTTACCAAATGCAAAATCAATAAGATTTTCTCTGTATTCAATTTCCTCTTCTGGTAAATGTAAATTGGCTCTTAATGCCATATTGTGTAATACACAACAGGTGTAAATAATTTGGGCTGCTTTAATAGGGTGATACAATAAAACCCTATGCTTTGACAAACATCTGAATCGGCCTTTAAGTATGCCATTAGTTCTTTCGATGACATTTCTTGCTCTAGTAAATTGTTCATTAAATCTTTGTTCTGCACTACCCTCTTGTGGATTATTAAATGGGGTAAATAGCCACGGTTCCAGGGGATAACCGCTGTCTCCTGAAAATAAATGAAAAAAATTGATGAAAGCAACACAAAATTGTCCAAAGGTTTTACCTAATAAATGTGAATATCTGTCTCCATGACTATATTCGTTTCTTAAATAATTGCGAATATTGCTCATTTGAAAAATAGCTGAATCATGCACGGAGCCAGGATATCTAGCACTGCTACCAATAATTTTGGTATTTGAATCTGAAATCTGCAAAATTAAATTTTATATTATTTTATTTATTTGTTTATTTCATATTTACCAGCATCACATTAATGGAATGTCTTCCCTTCCGATTTATGTAGACGAATGGAGGATGATCAACATCGTTTATAGGTGGTGCAATAATTTCAACGTGTGTCCCATCAATTACACCTATGACTCCTCGAACATTCCATTTTTCATAAAACCTTAAAATATAGGTATATTTAAAACATTAAAGTTCAAAATGTATTATAATAGTTACCCTTGTTTTATATCATTTTTTCCTGCAACATTAGTAGGAAATTTTATCCAAATGGGAAATAGAAAATTGGTAACTAGAGCAGTTATTTCAAAAATTATCCTAGAAATCATTGTTTGACTTAACGATAACCATATATTGCACCCCACAGGATTTTGAAACGAACCAGTTGCTAAGAAATTTAATGTTGCCAATACCTGTAAATATTGCAACATAATAATTTTGATAAATACCAACGAAGATTTATAAATAAATACCTTTAAATGTAATGGAATAGATCCTCTAACAATGTAATGGGGATTTATCTCGTTAATTAAGTTCAATATACTTTGTTTGTCTAGCCGAAACATTTGTTTAAAGGGTGCTTCAGGTATTTCAAATGCATTATGATTGTCACGTAAGTTTCGCCTTGTAATACGTAATGCATTTCTGAAAGAATAGTTGAACAATTATTTAAAAATTTAACATTATAAAACAAACTAAATACTTACCTGTCTTCATCTTCTTGCAAAAGAGCTCCTATAAGTAAATGAAAATTATTATTATTCATATTATTTACTGCTTATACAGTGCTTACATACACCAAACTTGTCCCTGTAAATATTTACGGTAAATCGGAAAACTTACGATCTATCGGTACTTACAGAAATATTATAGAATTGCAATTGAACCCGTTCCGATATTACGAGTCATATAGATCGTTACGATTGGTAAGATTTTGACACAGAATTGCAGCATTAATCTAGGACCAACGATTTTTAGCAAATTTCTTGTAACAAGTTGTGGAAAGTTTTTCGATGTTTAACCAAATCACTGACCCAAAATCTTTTTGTTTTTTTTTGTTTTTACTTTTATTTTTATTTGTACACAAAAGCGACAAAAGCAAGATATTATTGATTCGAAGCTTTATTTGAATTTGGAGTTCCATTATCGACGAATGTTAAAACGCAAACCGAATAATTATTTTTATTAGTTTGTTTTGTTTACTTTTTACCAGTCAGACAGTCAAAAAGTGAGGTTAAAAACGATCAGAAAACGGAAAAAGTTAAAATTAGTTTAACTTTGTTCGACGTCGGAAAAAAGTTAAAAATATTCGGATAAAAAAAGGCGGGAAATTTTTCAACCAATAGGAGCTCCGTCGTACCATCGGACGGTCGGAAACGGACGCATGAGACTCCGGCTTAAACAGTTTGTTTTTTGTGTTAAAATTGTTAAAAATGAAGGAAGTTCAAATTTTTGATTCTGAAAAGCAAATTTATTATAAGTTTAACATTTCAGATGACGAATTTTTAAGCAAGGAGTAAGAATAATGCATTTTATATTTTATTTAAATAACACACTTATATAAGTAAACTGCATGTTGGCATATTACATTTTAGATTTAAAACCGTTTCTTCAGCAAATATTATAATTTTTTCTAAACTAACAATGTCTGATGAACAACTGCCAACTGATGAACAACTGCCAATATAGCTTTCTCAACAGTTTAGGAGAAACTCATATTTTAAATAATAAGAAAAAAAACAAAAAGTGGGTAAAATGTAAACAAAAAAGTAAGGTTATATATTTATATCTATTCCCTTCGTTTATTGCCGATTGCTCGTTCTCATCTCTAGTAACATGATCAAAAAGCGATCTGAATCTAAATATAACTGCCGAACGCGCCTCGTATATTTTCACTAAAGTACGTTCGGCATTACTTCTCGCGGAGTAAAGAGAGCAGATCTAATTTGTAGTCAGGTGAGTTACGAGCACAAAGATTCATTTCGCTTTTACCGAACCAAACAGTAAAACCTTGTAAAGGTATAGGTACTTTATTTGTTTACCATTCTTGTTCAATAAATGGTGTAAATAAATCTCCAATTTGGTAAACTTCTTCGTTGTCGTTAATAACGACAACATTTAAATTATTGTCATCAGCCATTTTTTTACTAAATACAGTCCAACAAAGAAAATTGATTCAGGCTTAGATCATGTATGCTGAATAGATACGGCATTTTTTTGGTAATTATGACAACGTACTCTTGAGTCGGGTACTGATTTGTCATTGGTCAAACTACTTTCGATACTGATTTCTCATTGGTCAAACTATGTCAAAATTTTAAAACGACCAATCACTGACTGAGTACGCTAGACCCCCGGACCTATCAAATACGTAACCTACATGCCACATCTAGTGTAGCGTATATGCTTTAAAAATTCACCTATCTCCAAACAAAAAACAACAACTTGAAATAACGGTGTGTGTTAGTTGTCATTTCAGTTTGCTCCGTCTTTAAAGCTGGAGCTAATGAATGGATAAGTTCACTTTTCACTGTATATGCAAACATCGAACGCAGAATCTAACCTAACCTAACTTTCAGAGTGATAATTAGTGCAATTACAAACGGATTTCGAGAAGTTTGAGCACTTTTGAGTATGTAGATTTTCTATATCGAACGAACCACACAAAACAATTTCGACTAAAGAAACGTTTCACGGATGATTGACATTGACAGTCTCAATTTATTCCAGTGGTGCGTTCAAGATGTAACCTCCGAAATTACACTTGAGCATTCATAAATAAAAGCGTTACAACTTAATTAAAAAAAAACTAGATTAATAGATATTTATTGAAGTCGCAACGCTCGTTATGTGCCTTCTATAGCAGGTAATAGAAGCAAGTTGTATTTAAAAATAAAACTGTAAATTGTAGTTTCACTAGTTATTTTTGGTCTGTCTAAGTTTACGGCATCGGTATACACATATTCTTTTTTTAGAGATCACTACATATCCTCGTTCGAGTAAAAACGGTATAGGTATTTTAGAATTATGTTTTATAAACTTAAATTGGTAAAAGAGTTTAGTTTCAAATGAAGCTATGGAATGTTATCCTCATTCTGCTGTTTTAGATATAATAAAGAAAACATAAATGTCGATAACACAATATAATAGTTTTATTTTTAGAAACACTCGACACTATCCGCAGATATTACAAAGTCTTCCCAAAAAGATAAATAAATAAATACTTAGTTACAAATAAAGAATACAAAATCCTCTATGGACTGGACCTTTTATATAAATTTAACAAGGCAACAATTAGAGCATAGACTACAAAATATATAACAAAACAGCCAACAACTAGCTAGACCGACGGCTGCATGTTTTCACCTGACAAAAAATTCATAATTTCCGATTCCAAAAATTCCTAATAAATAACGGTTTTAAATTGAATCTGTCCATAATCATAAATTTCGTCCACCATTTTAGAGTTGCCATCTTGAATTTATTTATTTTGACAAAAAATTCATATCTCCTATCCCAAAAAACTAACTTTTACCAATTTTGAAAAGAATTGAATAATAATCCCATATCTCGTCCGCCATCTTGAATTTATTAATTTTGAGAAAAAAAAACAAAATCTCCAACACCAAAAATCCCCATGTGCCAATTTTGAATGGAATCGGTTAATAATCATAAATTTCGTCCGCCATTTTGGAGTCGCCATCTTGAATACATTTATTTTGACAAAAAATTCATAATCTCCGGTCCCAAAAACCCCCAAAATCCAATTTTGAGTAGAATCGGATCAAAATCACATATCTCGTCCTCCGTCTTGATTTTATTAATTTTAAAAGAAATTCGTAATCTTCAACCCCAAAAATCCTCAATACCAATTATGAATGAAATCAGTTCATAACCATGACAAAAAATTCAGAATCTTAGACCCTAAAATCCGCCAATACCAAATTTGAATAGAATCGGAACATAATCACATATCTCGTCCGCCATCTTGGAACCGCCATCTTGAATTTATTGATCTTGAGAAGAAATTCGTAATCTCCACCCCTAAAAACTCACACATACCAGTTTTGAATTAAATCTTTTCATAGTAATAAATCTCGTCCGCCATCTTGGAATGGCCATTATTTATTTTGACAAAAAATTCATAATCTCTGACCCCAAAAAACACCCAATACAAATTTTGAATAGAATAGGATCTAAATCACATATCTTGTCCGCGATCTTGAATTTATTAATTTTGAAAAGAAATTCGTAATCTTCGTCCACAAAACCCCCACATACCAATTTTGAATGAAATCGATTAATAATCATAAGTGTCATCCGCCATGTTGTAATATCTTGTATTTATTTATTTTGACAAAAAATTCAAAATCCAAGACTCTAAAAACTGCCAAACCAATTTTGAATAGAATCGGAACATAATCAAATATCTCGTCCGCCATCTTGGAATCGCCATCTTGAATTTATTAATTCAATTCGACTCCAAAAACCTCACATAAGGATTGCCCAACTAAAACGACCTTTAGCATCCCCACTTCTCATAATTTTCCGTTTCGTTCCCCACTTCTTTAATTTTTAACGAATAAGCAGTAGATTAGTATTTTGAAAATGTTTACCAATTTTCAAAAAAATCTGTTCATAATCATAAATCTCATCAGCCATCTTGTATTTATCAATTTTGACAAAAAATTCATAATTTCCGACACAAAAAACCCGATTACCAATTTTGAATAGAATCTAATCATAATCACATAAATGTATAAAAAGCTGTGCGTATCGCCATCTAGAGATAAAAATCTGTTATACTAATCCCACTACTACAGTTACCTTCTAAAAATTTCTAGAAATTAACCGTGCAAAAACTGCGATTAGTGCCATCTACAGATATAATATTACACAAATTCGATATTACAGTTACCTGCTAGCCATTACAGTAAATAGCAGTGTTGTCAATTCGTCGGTATTTTGTACTTACTAGAATCTACTGGAATAAAACTGACAATATAAGATGTTGATTTGTTAAATTTATAACAGATCATAAATTAGCATTTAACTTTGTTTCAATTAAGTAGTATTATAATCCAAATTATAACACCCTAGTATAGATGCAACACTCAATACATATGTCTGCTCTTAGTGGTTGTATACCCTATAGGATTCTTAGTACATCAGATGACAGATACATATTTACAATAATTAGCAGGGTTGTCGATTCGTCATTTGTTACTAGAATTTGCTACAAATCAAACAGGATAACTCCGAATTAGCATTAATATATTTAAGTTTAAAACGCTAAATAGATGAAAAGAAACAGTTAATTAGTTGTAATTTTTTGTGATGTATGGTTGGCTGCGATGATATAGAACAAAATCTGGGATTTTAGTAGCATCTAGCCTAGCCTCTGCTCTATAATTTTCCAGGCGACATCCTATTTTCACACTCAACTTATTTTTATATAAATGAATTTATGAGAACAAGAAACCATATTGAAATTGCAATGCGTGTTTTGCCATCTATCGGTTTACATAACAGAATAGCATCAAATCGGGGAGTTCCTCTGTAAATGAAACATATCGATCTGTTATACTTACTCTATGACGAATGACATTTGACAACGAAATTTCAACCAATCAGAAGTAAGATTTTATTAAAATCATTATATTTCGCTAATGATATATTATGGAAAGCTGAATAGAATTTTGTACACATATTTTATCATTGCGACAATAATGAAGTAGATTTTGACCAAAAATAATACTTCCCCGTTGGTAGACCTTTTTCTACTTTGGCAACATTGAGGGAACTCTCCCATTGTATTTTAAACAGAAACTGTGAAGTGCAGTTATTTTTGGTATATCTAAGTTTACAGCATCGGCATACACGTCTTATTTTTTTAATAGCCGAGGAAAGTGTGTTGTCATAAATGTCATCTTTGTCAAAAAATGAGTTCAAACAAAGAATTTTAAATATTTTACATGTTGCCCGGAAAGTTATGAAACTGGCGCTAGACGATAGTTGAGTACATGTCAGTTTGACCTCTTGGCAACATTGGAATACAAAATGTATTAATTGTCAAATTGTCAATGTCATGTCAATTGTCAAAACAAAACGTAAATCTTAAAAAATGTATAAAAAAGTAATTTATATTCTAATGCAGTAAAATACGTAACAGGAAAATAACATATGTTTTAGTGCTAGTAACAGCATAGAAATTTGGTTATTTCTTAAAAAAGTATTTAAATATTTTTCTTTTACCCGGTTAATTTTAATATTTATTTTACTAGCTCCTCTAGTCCTAATGTTAAAAAATATAATTTTTGTGTGTCTCACTATAATCAGTAAATCTGGTAAGTTAATTTAAAATATATAAATATATTTTGAAATTAATATTCTATTAGATTCAAGTCAGTGGGATGGTAAATGGTTTCCAAATTTTCCCAATGCCGAAGATTCCAACCCCACTATTTCATTTCAAAATAATAATAATAATTTAGTAGATTCAAAGCATGGCATTAAAATGGGAATTATAGATTCATCTTGTGATGATGCTAAAGTAAGTGTTATTATATAAAAAATACAATTTTTAATGTTTTTAGTTAGGTTATGTAGATATTTTTATATTTATTACTAGACAAACTTAATGGTCGATTGGTTTATGAATCCTGATAACTATACTTGTTTGGATAATAGAAAATTTTATGCACCAAATAGTTATATCCATCCACTTCATACTATTGAAAAGATTCCTTCTTATTACAATGTAGGTATAATTTTTTTTATGATTTTAAAGTTACTTGTAATGTATTTTATTTTAGGCTCCTCATTCTTGTATGAACGAATCAATATCATATAGTCAAACAATTCCAACTTTGTAAGTACTTATATATAAAAATTAAATTATTTATTAAGTTTTTTTAGTGGTACACATCGACCTTTATGGCCAGTTTATGGCGAATATACATTTGTACCAAAACAAAGATGGTTACACAATTTAGAACACGGTGGAGTTGTTATGTTATACCATCCTTGCGCTGACAGAAATGAAGTTAATTTACTTAAAAAAATCGTTAAAAATTGCTTATTTAAACATATTATAACACCATATAATTTATTAGATCCGATAAGGGTGAGTAAATATTTAAATATTCTAATTAGTTATATAAAAAATGTATTTTAGCCTATAGCATTAGTGACATGGGGACATCGATTGGAAATGTCTAGAGTTCCTAAGGATTTAGTTGTTAAATTTATTAAAGAACATGCTCTAAAAGGACCTGAAGATATTGAACGTGATGGTCAGTATAGTTTATTGTTATATCGTAGAGCTAAAATCGTTTCTGATATAAAAGATTCTAAAATATGTCCTGAAATCATCAACAAAACTGACATGACTATGAAATAGATTTAACTAATAATTTACCAGTGGTGAATCATTTATTAATAATATTAATAAAGCTGATTAATATAAAAATGTAAAAAACATTCCAACATGACTAAAAATTTGATTGTGATTATTAATAATTATTTTCAGTATTAGAATAAAATATTGAGTTAAATTTATGTTTTGAATGAAAAATTTGTACTAAAAATTATCCGATTTTAGTTATTGCGTTAAATTATTTTTTTTTATTGTATAATATAATTTTAATGCTGACATAATTTCCTGGCTTAACTTTTTTTTGCTTTATTTACTGTATGGAAAAATCATATTTTTATTATGATTCTTATTTATTTGTTACGTTTTTTTATTTTTTATGAATTAAATAGTATTAAATAGGGTGGCCACTTTAATTTTTTAAAAGTTTAAACTATGTTAAAAAATGTATTGTTGAGTAAAAAATTTGAATAATTTTTCCGAAGTCTTAAAGATAACGAAAATTTCGTTCTAATCAGTATAATTTTTTGTCACTTTTTTTATTCCTATTTTTAAAAGTTTTGAAAGAAAAGCGGCCAATTTTTAAGGGGGTGTTACACTTTGACACCTGATTTTCGATTCTAAGAATTAATTCTGAAGGAAACAAAAAAGATATTAAGATAAATTTTTTTTTTGTTCAATTTCTACTTTATTAAATTAAGAATCTGTTTTAAAATTAAAACGTTTTCCACAGTCGTAACCTTGGGGTGTCATTGACTGAGTATCTGAGTTTGTGGCAAGAAATTGTCTATCCACTTTACCTGACACAAAAAATACACAAAATTATTAATTGTTATCATGTTAGCTCTACCCTAACCAGTGAGTTTTTTAAAATTTCGAATTTTCTGCAAATGACGGACATTCAAAAATATTTTTTTTGCCTGTTTTTGTAGCTATTCGAACTGTAAAAATTCAACCAAACGTTATTTACAAAAAAGTGTCGGTCAAGCTATATCGCGATGTTTTCTGAAAATTACAAAAAAAATCGATAAGTTGAATAGTTATTTCAAACTCTTGCCACAAAGTTGATATAGTAAGATTTTTGGGAAAACGAATTTGAAGACTTTTATCGAAATAAATCCAGTATAAAAAAAACTTCCAGTGACTCGTCAATACCAGTGCCATGGATTTTAAGTGAAAGAGAACATATATATAAACATCTGGCAATGAATTGTCAAACCCTTTGCCGAAAGAAGAGCAAGTTGGACAAAAATGTTTTTATAACATATTTCTAATGTCTTATAGTTGATAAATATGCAAAAAAATGGAGTTTTTGAAATTCTAAATGTGCAATACTCCCTTAAACTTAATTAAATAAATTACAATTATTTTTAGGAATTAATTAGACATTTAAATGACTGTGATTTAAAAATTGGTATATTTTAGTGGCCACCCTTAATGGAGTATTAATCAAATGTTAGTATTGTTTTTCTTTCAATATTTATGTACTTAACTAAAGTAATTATTTATTAAAAAATATATTTTTATTAAATTTTATATTGTTATTGGATTTTAAAACTATTTCACTTTATCAAATTTAAATAAAATCTAGAAATAAACAGATTTTTATTCCCATTTTTCTGTTTTTTCTATTTTTCCTAATTTTTCCCATTTTCCCGATTTTTCCTTACTTTTTCCTATTTTTCTACATTTTCTTTATTTTTTCCTGTTTTTTTTCTTCAGTTTTCCCATTTTTCCTATTTTTGTCTGTATTTCAATATTTTCATATTTTTCCCTAAATTTTCGTATTTTTCCCATGTTCTCCTGTTTTTTTTCCTATTTTTACCTACCTGAAAAAAATTCTTTCTGAAAGTATCTTTATTTGAAAGATTTTCTGCCTGAAAGCTTCTTTATCTGAAAGTATCTTTACATGAAAAATTCTCTACCTCAAAGTATCTTTATTTGAAAATTCTCTACTTGAAAGATTCTTCATCTCGAAGTATCTTTACCTGAAATATTCTTTATCTCCCCCTGAAAGTATCTTTATTTGAAAAATTTTCTACTTGAAAGATTCTTCATCTCAAAGTATCTTTACCTGAAATCTTTTATCTTTATTTGAAAAATTCTCTACCTAAAGCATCTTTTTTTTTTGAAAGATTTTCTGCCTGAAAAGATTCTTATGCCCGTATTTATAGTTGGTGCTCAAGTCCGTAACGATGCTTAAGGTCGAGTCTGCGTATGCTTGAGCCATGGCAGACTCGACCTCAAGCATCGGCAGCGTCTTGAGTACAGACTATAAATACGGGCATAAATCTCAAAATATCTACCTGAAATATTTTTTTTACCTGAAAAATTTCCTACATGAATAGTTCTCTACCTGAAAGTATTTATCTTTATTTAAAAGATTTCTACATGAAAAATTCTCTCCCTGAAAGTATCTATTTGAAAAATTCTCTGCTTTAAAGATTCTTTATCTCAAAGTAGTTTTACCTGAATTATTTTCTACCTATAAGATTTTCTACATGAAAAATTATCTTCCTGAAAGTATCTTTATTTGAAAAATTCTCTACTTGAAAGATTTTCGGCCTGAAAGATTCTGTATCTTAAAGTATTTTTACCTGTAATATTCTCTACCTGAAAGATTTTCTACTTCAAAAATTCTCTGCTCCAAGGGTTAATAATCACCTTCCCAATTGGAAAAAATCAAAAATGCCCTTCATAAAACTTTAGACAAATGAAAAATTTGGCACAAACATTAGAAAAAAGATCAAAAATGCCCTTTAGAAAAGTTTGGCCGCATAAAAAACATTAAAAAAAAATCAAAAATGCTCTTCACAAAAGTTTAGCCAGATAAAAATTTGGCACAAGAATCAGGATAAAAAACCTTCAGGAAAGTTTAGCCACATTAAAATGTGGCTCAGAAAAGTTTAGCCAAATAAAAATTTGACACAAACAGAAAAAAATATCAAAAATGCCTTTCAGAAAAGTTTAGCCAGATAAAAATTTGGCACAAACAGAAAAAAAATCAAAAATGCCCTTCAGAAAAGTTTATAGCCACATAAAAATGTGGCACAATCATTAGAGAAAAAATAAAAAATGTCCTTCAGTAAAGTTTGGCCCAATAAAAATTTGGCACAAGCGTTAGAAAAAAAATAAAAAATTCCCTTCAGAAAAGTTTAGCTAAATAAATATTTGGCACAAGCATTAGAACAAAAATCAAAAATGCCCTTCACAAAAGTTTAGCCAGATAAAAATTTGGCACAAGAATCAGGAAAAAAAACCTTCAGGAAAGTTTAGCCACATAAAAATGTGGCTCAGAAAAGTGTAGCCAAATAAAAATTTGACACAAACAGAAAAAATATCAAAAATGCCTTTCAGAAAAGTTTAGCCTGATAAAAATTTGGCACAAACATTTAAAAAAAATCAAAAAGCTCTTCAAAAAATTTAGCGACATAAAAATTTGGCACAATCATTAGAGAAAAAATAAAAAATGTCCTTCAGTAAAGTTTGGCCCAATAAAAATTTGGCATAAGCGTTAGAAAAAAAATAAAAAATGCCCTTCAGAAAAGTTTGGCCACATAAAAATGTGGCAAAAGCATTAGAAAAAAAAATAAAAATGCCCTTCAGAAAAGTTTAGCCAAATAAAAATTTGGCACAAGCGTTAGAAAAAAAAATAAAAAATGCCCTTCTGAAAAGTATTAGAAAAAAAAAATAAAAAATGCCCTTCAGAAAAGTTTAGCCAAATAAAAATTTGACACAAATAGAAAAAAGAATCAAAAATGCTGTTCGGAAAAGCTTAGCGACATAAAAATTTGGCACAAGCATTAGAAAATGAAATAAAAAATGTCCTTCAGAAAAGTTTAGCCAAATAAAAATTTGGCACAAGCATTGGAAAAAAAATCAAAAATGCTCTTCAAAATAGTTTAACCAGATAAAAATTCGGCACAAGCATTAGAAAAAAAATCAAAAATGCCCTTCAGAAAAGTTTATAGCCACATAAAAATGTGGCAAAGGCATTAGAGAAAAAATAAAAAATGCACTTCAGAAAATTTTAGCCAAATAAAAATTTGGCACAAGCATTAGAAGAAAAAATAAAAATGTCCTTCAGAAAAGTTTAACCAAATAAAAATTTGGCACAAGTATTAGAAAAAAAAATGCCCTTCAGAAAAGTTTAGAAAAATAAAAATTTGGCACAAGCATTGGAAAAAAAATCAAAAATGGACTTCAAAAAGTTTAACAGATAAAAATTTGGCACAAGCATTTGAAAAAAAATCAAAAATGACCTTCAGAAAAGTTTAACGACATAAAAATTTGGCACCAGCATTTAGAAAAAAAATAAAAAATGTCCTTCAGAAAAGTTTAGCTAAATAAGTATTTGGCACATGCATTAGAAAAAAAATCAAAAATGCATTTCAAAAAAATTTAACCAGATAAAAATTTGGCATAAGCATTAGAAAAAAAATAAAAAATGCCCTTAAAAAAGTTTAGCCTGATAAAAATTTGGCACAAGCATTAGAAAAAATCAAAAAGCCCGTCAGAAAAGTTTAGCCAGATAAAAATGTGTCACAACCATTAGAAAAAAATATCCTTCAAAATAGTTTAGCTAAATAAAAATTTGACATAAACAGAAAAAAAAATCAAAAATACCCTTTAGAAAAGTTTAGCCACACAAAAATGTGGCACAAGCATTACAAAAAAAACCAATTATGCTCATCAGAAAAGTTTAACTAGATTCAAATTTAGCACAAGCATTTACTGAGTGTATTTAGAATAATGTGTCAAAAAATAAATAATTTTCAGACCCGTTTAAGGGGTAGTAATTACCCTCCCAGTTAGAAAAAAAATAAATAAAAATGAGCCTTTGGAAATATTTAGCCAGATTCTTGACGAATTATTCTAGACATCTTTCAAAATTTTTCTAAAGGGCATTTTTATATTTTTTAATTAAAAGGTGGATTACCTACTACCTCTTATGGACGATCTACAACATTTCCTAACACAATATTTTAGACAAAAACATGTTTATTTATTATCTAAAAATTATAGCTTCATTGTTAATTTTATTACTACTTCAACAAAATAAAACTCATCAATAACAACGGAATAACTTTAAAAAAGATTTAAGAGTTATTTTTTATTTCAGTGAACAATTGTTCAAAAAAATCGAATAATAATAAACAAATTTTTAAACTACTCAGAGACACTTTCGATTAAACTAAAATATGTTTATTTCGCTATAAAAGTTCTCAAAAACGAAGCGACATTAATAACTCTTAAAGAGGGTACGACATTTATAGTCCAGTCAAAGTAGACATAAAATAATCCATAATTTTAAAGGAGAAAATTCCATTCAAGAAGCACAAATTTTGTTTTCACAAATTTGCGTTATAAAGTTTGTGAAAAGGATTTATTTATAGAAGAAAGAAAGCCAATTTGTATTTTCAAGTGTGTAAAAGTTTTTATTTGAGAGATTTATATATATACATCTCTGAAATAAAAACTTTTACACACTTGAAAATACAAATTGGCTTTCTTTCTTCAAAAATAAGTGTGTACGCACCAAGACGTAACCTTCAGTTACCCATTATTTATTATTTATTTATAGGTTTAAGAATCTGGCAACACTGGCAAAAGATTTGTTAATTATGAAATATATACTTATAAAAAAATGGGGTTTTTCCAAACGAAAAATAAAATTTTGTTGAATTAGGTTTAAAAATGTATCCAATCTACGTTTAATAGTGCCATATTTTAAAATTTATTAATGGTCTTTGTAGAAAAAAATATTCTATGATAAATATGGAATGTATGGTACTAAAATTTCCTCATATTTTGTGAAATTCTATAGTAATTGGCAACCCTGTACCGTCGGTATCTTGATAAATGATGACTGTTTACACATAAATTTTCAAAATTTAATTAATTTAAACATACTTTTTAAGTTTTCGAAAAATCAAAAGAATTATTCAGGACCAGTTGCAATAAATAAATCCATTAGGTTTAAACCAAAGATAATTTTTTATACTTTCGAAAAAAAAATATTTAGGGTCAGTTGCAATAAGTTCAAAAAGCTCAGTTATGTTTTTAATACTTGCAAATAGTCATATAAAACTTAGGAAGTAAATTATTTTCGAGCTAAATGGAAATTTTCTTTGAATTAGAAATATTTTTTATACAGGGTATTTCATTGGGAAAGTGACATACGTTAACTGCAGATACAGGGTGTTTTATCTATTTTGCCAATTTCTTGCATGGTTCATAACTTTCTAACCACACTGTATATTTTAATGATATTTGGCGGGCATATTTTGTTTAAAGTGTCCAATTGATCAATAAATTTATAATAAAAGAAATCCAGGTCCGGATTAAAAAAAATATTATAAAATATTCCGACCCATATATGGGTCGGAATATTTTGTTTATAAACAATACCCTGTATATCAAATTTTTCTAAAATAGATTCTGTATTTGAAAAGAGCACGAAAAAATTAATTTAGTGATATACTTTGGATTTTCGGCAAAATGTTTTTTCTTGTAAAATTTTGAGTTTGAATTCTGAAATGGTGTGAATTGTGAGAGCCCAAAATTGAAACAATTTTTTTTAATGTGATTTAGTTTTAATGAAGACTAGTTAACCTAAATTGATAAAATTTTAATATTTTAAGTATTTTTTTAATATTATAAATAATCCACAAAAAACATTAATCTTTAATTAACGAATAAATAATAATAAATTACAAAAAATAAATAACTTTCCCAGTAAAACACCCTGTATATTAGTAAAAGTAACCATTTTATTTAGAGTCAGTTGCAAATTTAAAGCTCAATATACTTTCCAATTATTGCAAAATGTATATACATGGAAATTTAATCAGGATTTTTTTTCTGCCCTAGAACAAATTGTGTTTAATTTTGTTTCAAAATACTTTTTAGAGATTTAATAACACAGGCCAAAAAAAATGTTTGTAAAATTTAAAAAAAAAATCATAAATCGTATGTTTTTTGGATGTAGTTTTATTCTATTACCCACCATTCTCACACAATACGACATCGATTACATATTTAAAAAATCGGGTAAATTTGATCTATAAAAAATAGTGAAAAACAGGGAAAAGTAGCGAAAAATAAGAAAATCTTGGGAAAAATAGGGAAAATTTGGATAAATAGGGAAAACAGGGAAAACAGGTAAATACAGTGAAAATTCTGGTAAAATGAAAAAATAGGAAAGAATATAACAAAATAGAAAAAAAATTCGAAAAATTGGGAAACATAGGGAAAAATACGTAAAAATAAGGAAAATACTATAAATAAGAGAAATTATGGATTCTCAGACCGCTTCAACACCTGTAACCAAATATTTTCTTTCAGGTTTTACATATTCTAGTTTTTACTTAATATTGAAATGTGAAAAATTAGTGGGTGATACAATTTTTTTTAATCAGTACACAAAATTACACAGAAATTAGATAAATTATTGAAAACATTTTTTCATTGTCCTGTGTAATTATGGGAATGAGAGTTATATTTATATGGATACCAACGCCACCTGGGTATTATCGGAAATGAAAAAGCAGATGTTGCAGCTAAAGAAGCTACTAATATCAATCACACACATGATACAATCAACCGTTTCGAGGATCTAAGTTAGGTTAGGTTCAATGTGAGTGGAACGTAAGCTCGCCCCTCCACTACGGTCAGTAGATGCCTATTGTGGCTCACCACTACGGGCTATAATTCACTATACAATCCACACCTTCTCACGAAGTCTATGGTTGATTTAAGTGAAGCTTCCTTGAAGACAGTAGGCTCCAGATGTAGGAACCCAAACGTACGAAGCCTATTCATTTCCAGTGCAGGAAAGGAGCATATTTCGTCTACCACACTACAGAAGTCACAGTCCGATGTTTGACTCAGACCTAGCTTCTTCAAATGGTAACACAGACGACAGTGCCCTGTAAGCAATCCAATTAGGATGCGTAGATAACTTCTACTCGATTTTAAGATCTGCGATAGGATGCTACCCTATTGTTTGACTATGAACGCCTTAGAGTGAGCTAACCCAGGAATATATATCCAGTACCCATTTCCAGATAGTGTATTTGGCACTGCTTTTGGCTATGCCAAAGAATGGTTCCGGTCCAATGAACTCGGATTCTGCAACTTTTCTCGCGAGAGTGTCGGCTTTCTCATCGCTCTCCACCCCTTCGTGTCCAGGTACCCAGTGTAGGGTTACTGTTACTGGTAGCAATGCGATCCAAGCATTCGATGCAGTTCCATACAAGCTTAGAGTCCAGTCGGTTGGAGCTCAGTGCTTTTAAAGCTGCCTGGCTGTCCGACAAAATGTAAATACTTTTGTTGACAAGAAGATGGTTTGCCAACTCTCCTGCACACAATTCTATAGCGGATACCTCCGCCTGAAAGATGGTAGCATACTTGCCGAGGCTTATTGCGATGTCAACTCTCGGTTTTCTGCGGTACACTCCGGCTCCCGCACCACTTGGGGTCTTTGAACCATCTGTGTATAATACATAAGCCGTCCCTGGAAAAAGGAGTTCCCCTTTTCCCATTCGTCTCTTGGAAGAAGGCCGTTAAAGGACTTCTGTATGTGAGTTCTGGAGGAGAGCACATCCGAAACCATTCCGAGAGTGTAATGAGAATATATGGAGAGGAGTAGGACCCAGATAGCTTTCCATTGCCGCTATCTGGATATTTGACTTAGCGCCTGTAATAGCCACACAAGCTAGTCTCTGAAGTTCAGATAATTTAGCTGCCGCAATAGACGTCCACCAGGCTACTGCGCCATATGTGACCATTGGTTTTATCACCGTTTGATAAATCCAGTAAATCTGCTTATCTTCTTTTTTCATGACGGTGCATCTCCACTCACGGCGACGCAAGTTATAATACCGTCTTTGGGTCGTAAAAGCCCTAGATAAATTTAAGCGGACTAGATCGAAACACTCTTGCAACTTTTGCAAGCGAAACAGGTAATTTTCAGAAACTTTGTCTTCAGAGTCTTCCTTACCAGAAGGCTTTTTTGTTTCTTCAGTATCTTGTCCTTGTTCAACTCCATGTTTTAGAGTATTCGGAACACGAGGATCTTTTCCAAAATTAAGAAAAGCTGGAGTGAAACCAGTTGAGTCGTGCTTAGAGTTATTTATTGCAAATTTCAAATCCGATAGTCTCAAATCCCAGTCACGGTGATCCTGCTCACAATACTGAGCTATCATAGTTTTTATTGTACGGTTGGCTCGTTCAACTGGATTAGCTTGCGGAGTAAAACGATGACGGATTCCTAGGTCATTTAGCATTACTTTAAAGAGCTTACTGTCATATTGTGTTCCATTATCGGATAACATGCTTCGAGGGCATCCAAAAGTTTGTCAGAACCTCCTCGTAAAATGCAGTGCTAATCGAACTTGCTGTTGGTTTTAGAATCGGTCTACACTGTACCCATTTCGTAAATCGGTCTTGAAACATCACGATGTAACTATTGCCTTTTTACTTCGTGGCAAAGGTCCAACAATATCGGTACTGACATTTTCCCAGGGACGGCGATTAGGAAACGGTTGCATCTTTCCGGCTAGTTGTTGTTGAGACGGCTTGTACTTCAAACATTGTAGACAGCTACGTACGTACTTGGTGATATCCCTAAAAATTCCTGGCCAATAGTACAACTTAGCAATTCGTGCTATAGTTTTTGCAATCCCTAAATTTCCTGCAGTCGGCGCATCATGATTTTCTTGCAGAATTCGGTTTCTTTGTGGTTTAGTCACACACAACTTCCATGAGTCAGACAGTTCCGATTCTCTCAAGTCATTTTAATCCCAGAAATGTCGATACAGTCGTTCTTATTTAATACAATAATCCGGAAACTTTTCTGGATCTTTAGAAAACTGAGTCTTCTTGTTCCGATACGGAAACGTCAGTTAGGCTCAGTTCAGACAGTTGTTCGGATGTGCACGGCAACCAAAAGGAGGCCCTGGCTTTATTGATTGTTCTTTCCAGATGGGGAGTTCCAGGTAAGTTTTCTATCTAGGATAATCCACAGATATTTTACCTCTTCCGCAAACGGAATGGTTACGCCTTCCAAAATTGGATGACGTAGCTTATCAAGCTTCCTCCTTTTTGTAAAAGGGTAAAAGGAACTATTACCATTTTGAGGGGGTTCATAGACATCTGTTCCTTCTCACACCACCTGTATACGATGTCAAGGGCTTCCTGAAGGATATTAGATATAATCTCTTCAAAACAAAGCTCTAACCTGTACTAAAAGGTCATCGGCATAGCATTGAAAATCGACTCCTAGCTGGGAGAATCTAATAGTCTCCTCTTGCAGTGATGGATCTTACAAAACGATTTTCAAGCATGTATTTGATTCAGTTGCAGATTAGTTTGCTTATTCCCCTCCGCAGCAGTGTAAAGCGTAAAAAAATGTCGAGGAAAGCTGTCAGCGCTATCTCTTTATTCTCTAAAGAGAGCCAAATCTGTAGATTTGTCAACCTGGTAGGTATATTGTCTGGGATTGAGGGGAATTTCCCTGCAGTTTCCGTATCTAATATGCAAATCTAGAATTATCTATAGCAACAGTTCCTCTGCCCCGTTTTGCAACAGGGCAGAAAAAATACCATTTTTTTCCTCGTGATTTGTGTGGGTAGAAAGACTTCAATGCCGATAAGGTTGAGTGTGGAGTGAACGACTCAGATGCAAACCTCCAGTCTTCCTTAACTGGTCGTATAGACGGGCCAGGTGGAAGTGGAAAGGGTTGCGGACGATCCTCCAGAAGCAGGCTACCAGGGAAGTGATTCCGCATGAGGATCTCTAACGTCTGCCTTGTGGAGTCCGTAAAAGAGCCGTCAGGTCGTTTTATCGACCCTAAACCTCTTGATTCGGATCTCTGGAGAGGATCTTGTGGAGTCTTTTTCCAGCAGGTAGATCTGAACCGCCTCCAAGATTCCCTTTTGGCTTTCCGAAAATATCTTTCGTGTATCCTATTAGAGCTGATCTATATGTGTCCCAGCACCCTGTTGCCTAAGCTCGATTGAAGTGACGTCGAGGATCTAAAATTCTATTATAAACATAAAATAACTGAACAAAGGCAAAATGAATGGGACACTATAATCACCCCCCCCCGTATACCCGCAGAGGTCACTGTCGAATAGAAGCCGAAATGGCTAAAATCGAATTAAAGAAAACTGGCTAGTGACGCCCTCTGTCGGATAGTAGTGGAACTAGCTAAAACTGTATTAAAGAACACTATGCACTATAACGCCCTCTGTCGTATTAGCCAAAATTGTATTAAAGGAAACTTTAAAACTGGCTAGTGACGTCATAGCGCTCTCTCTCTCTCTCTCTCTCTGACTCGCTGAGATACAAACGTTCTCTTTCTAACACGTTGAATTCCTTACACCTGGGTCAGAAGTCCTGTAGTATATTTACTGTCATATAAAAATTAGTAAATTAGTTTTGAGCTAAATTGAAATATTTTTTTTATATATTAGAAAAATTAACAGTTTAATTTAGAGCCGGTTGAAACTTTAAAGCCCAGTAACTTCATAATTAATGAAAAATATCCTTAAAAATTAAACAAATGGAAATTTGATCAGGAATTTTTTTTTCTCTTCTATACTCAAATCGCAATCGACATGGAGTAATAGATCAAAATTTTACGGGAGTTTAACAGCACAGGCGGCTCAAACAAAATCTGATTTTAAAAGAAGTGGGGAATTTAAGAATTTTACCTGTGCTGCCCGGTTTTGTATAACCCTTATTTAAATCCCTTTTAAGACTCTGATGAGCGCACGGTTGGGTAAATTAGGGGGTATTTGTTTGTATTATTATTTTTTTGTTACTATTTTAAACTTATATAATTGTAAAGTACATACCGAAATAATTAGCAATAATACATATTTAAAAAAAATTATTTTTAAATAATGATTTTATGTATCCCGTAAATAATAATATAGGCACCCGCACCTGAAATTTCCTGATCTGACAGAAATATTGTTCCGGCTCGATCACGATTCTAGTATAGAAATTATGTTTAATTTTGTTGCAAAATACCTTTTAGAGATTCAATAATTATTTTTGGTATAATATACCTTGGAAAAAATCAAAAAAGTAATTCAAGGTCAGTTGCAGTTTATTTAACCGTTGCAGAATATTTTCTAGAAATCCACTTATTAATTTTGGATTGTTTGAAATTAAGTTTGAACCAGAGACAATTTTTTAATGCCTTCTAAAAAAATATATTTAGGGTCAGTTGAAATAAATTAAAAGTCCAGTTAAATTTTCAATTCTTCCAAATTGTGATATAACAATTAACAAAATATTTTTGAGCTAAACGGAAATTTCTTTTGAACAAGAAATATTTTTTATATGTTCAAAAAATTAACAATTTAAGTTAGAGTTAATTGCAAAATTTAAAGCCCAATTAAGTTTATAGTTATTGCAAAATCAGACTAATGGAATAAGTAATAAAATGTAAAAAATGACGTGATTAACAAGACTGTATTATAAATTTACATATTTACAGAAATTTTCCGCGACTTAAATCTACATATTTTTAATTTTCCTTTAACCAATCTAATTTGATAAGACTATTAAAACAAGTTCGTTCGAACTTTATTTTTATGATTAGATATTGTGTTGTCTTTGTAAGAAATACCCAAGCACATGTTTACACAAAGGACATTCGACCGAAAATAGGTCTTAAAAATGGCTTTTGACCTGGCACTTTACAGTATTCTCTGACACTTTGCGCTTTTGTCGGATCATTTTAGCTGCAGGGGGTGGCTGCCTCAAAGATGGGATCCTCAGAAATTACTATGAACTGGACTGGACTCCTTTGTTTCTTGCCGAAAATATATTGGTTTTTTTAATCACCTGTCCAATTTGTTTTCGGTACTAAGTATTTTCAGGAAAAGAAGTTTCAGACAGTGACTTTGTATTTTTAATAAAAATATTTAACCTAGATAGAATAATATAATTTACAAATATTAATAAAAATAATACTAATTAATTAATAAAATGTACAATTATTTGACAAGGTGAATTATAAAATCAAATTTAAGTAATTTTTATTACTTAATCCGTTTTTTTAATTTAAACAATAAGTTCCAATTTGTAATAGGGAACTATATTAGGTTAATCGATCCACCTTAGCATGAAAGGCTTTTTGTCATAAAAGAAGTATCGAGTGTCAAGTGCGTTCCCATGGCTATCAAAAGATTTTTTTCGCAAAAGTAGGTACCTATAAAAGTTACAAATTTCAATAGATGAATAGAATAACATGGTTTGTAGTTGCCCTTTGAACGAACGGTCCTACTGATGTAACAGGTTTGGTCTAAATTTACCAGAAGTTCGCAAAAGTTTCATTATACCTTTCAAAAAAATTTAAATTCGAAAAATTTTCAATTCGAGAATGCAAAAACCATTAAATCCATATTACCTCGCTCAGCCCAGAATATCATTGTTTGATAAATAAAGTTGTAAATATCCTATCGCTCTACAGCACGAACTAGATCCTGAACTTCCTTTCTGAGGTGGATTCTTCAATCCAATTTCCATTTTTTGTGGTCAAACAAGTATTCTCAAAATATGGCTGGAATCAATTAATATTCCTATATTTTTTTTTAATAATCCTCTACTGACCCCTGTCCTATATAGCAATCTCATTATCTTATTAACAAAAGGTTACTTTTGGTACCGTAATTTGGGGTAACATGAGACGATGGGGTTACTTGAGACAATTTGCAGACACCATTATTTTTCGTAATATTGGCAACCCTGTTGACATGGGTGGTGTTGTTTTGTTCGCAAGAGGTGTGGAACGTGATGTTATCAACCGTTAATAATTAAATTCTTTTATACTATCTAAGGTAAGTTCATCAGTTTTCACCAAACTTCAACTTTGAAACTATCAAATTTCATATATTACATAACTTATATTATAATTTTATGACTAATATCTGAAAACAAGTAATTGTTGTAGAAAAGCTAACCTCTAATATTAATTGTGATATATCATAAATGTCATTGCGGCGTTGCCAAGTTTATGGTTGCTACAAAATATAAATTCACAACCTGACCTTAATTGCGTAAATTGAGACAACTGTCTCGAGTTACCCCACCACAAATTATGTACTATAAAATCTCTGTACCAACCTACCTACTAATCAGACTTTCATTGTTTCAGGTCAGTTATGGTTAAAACCCAAAAAAAAGTTTTGGGGTCTCGTAAATACCGAAATTTCTCGAATGAGCAACTGGTGAAAGCTGTCAGGTCTGGACTTTCTTTGAGAAAAGCGGAAGAGCAGTTAGGTATACCACGATGCTCTATCAATAGAGCAATAAAAGGGAAAAATACACTGAAAGTCGGCAGACCATTTGTTTTGCATGAAGTTGACCAGGATGCATTAGTAGTGTGTCTATGTGCAGCAGGGGCACACTATACGATATTAGACTCATTGTTAAAGCCTTCCTTGACCGTTATGGAAGAAATGAATCTAGATTCAAAAACAACATGCCAGGTCCAGATTTTGGCATGTCTTTCTTGAAGTGTCACCAGAACACATTAAGTAATAAAATGTGCCAGAACATAAAGAGAGCTCGAGCCAAAGTCGCACCATAACGCCATAAATCTGTACTTTGATGAGTTAAACCAGTCAATGGAGGGAGTTCTTCCTCATTCTGTCATTAATTATGACGAAACAAATATTACAGACGACCCTGGCCGTAAAAAAGTTGTTGTTAGAAGAGGGTGCCGACATCCTGAAAGGATTATTGACTCCTCAAAGTCGAGCACTTCTGTGATGTTTGCTGCTGCCGGGGACGGGACACTTCTACCCCCATATGTGACATATAAAGCTGAGAATCTTTATAATACCTGGACCGAACATGGCTCTAAGGGGACAGTTTATAATAGGAGTAAGAGTGGATGGTTTACTTTGGAGATATTCGAAGACTGGTTTCGAAAAATTGCTATGCCCTATTTCTCGAAGCAAGATAAAGAGGGGAAGAAAGTTATGATTGGGGATAATTTAGTCATATATCCCCATATATAATAAAAGAATGTAAAAAAACAACATTATCTTCATTCTACTTCCTCCAAACAGCACTGGACTCACTCAGCCGTTAGATGTAGCATTTTTCCGTCCACTTAAAATTAAGTGGCGTGAAACTTTAGAGTCATGGAAAGCAAAAAATCGTGGAATTATTCCAAAAGATACATTTCCTCGTTTGTTAAAAAAATGTCTCGAGGAAATGGGAAACGAAAATACTTCAAAAAACATCATGAGTGGATTTAAAGGGGCAGGATTAATTCCACTAAATCGAGAAGAGGTATTGAAGAGACTTCCAGGTAAAAAGGCAGTAGAAGAAGGCAACGAAAATGACAATACCGCCTGGGTGTCTACATTTCAAGAATATTTGGAAGAACGTAGAAGGAAAGAAACAGATGGTTTAAGAAAACAGACAAAAAATAAATTAAATGTTCCCGCTGGTAGAGGAATCTGTGAAGAGGATATCGTTATATTGGAAGACAACCCAAAGCAAGAAAAAAAGAAAAGAAAACAATTACTAGTGGAAGATCAAAGTGTCATAAATAAAGAAAAACCAACTAAGAAAAGGCAGAAGACACGTGAAGTAGGTACTTGAGTCCAGTGAAAATGACGAAGACAGTTGCAATAATGAGGTTGTTCTTGAAGACAGTTCAGATGATGACTGGGATTCATTTCGAACAAAACAGATTATGAATATTGAAGACCATATTGAAGACAACATTGACGATAATATTGAAGACAATAACCAAGAGAGTATTTACTCTCATCCTACTCTGCAGCCAATAAATAAACAAGTTGGAAGTTTTGTTATAGTTCGTTATGATTCAAATTTTTATCCTGGGGTCATTGAGAAGCTTGACGATAAAGACGCAACAATAAGTGCAATGACTAAAACAATACGAGAAAACTGGAAATGGCCTGAACATAAGGATTAACACTATTATTGATGGCAGGATATTATAGGTGGCATTAATCCTCCTACAGCGCTGAATAAACGAGGTATTTTTTCAATACCAGAAATGAAAGCAATTTACTAAAGCTAAATTACTATAATCAATCATTATTAAATACATTTTTTAAGTTCTTTGTGTTTTTATTGACCCCAAAAATATTATCATCAACCCCAAAAATATTTTCATTGACCCCAAAAATATTTTCATTGTCTCTCACGTTAACATAACACTGTCTATTTATATTTCCATTGTTCCAAGTTACCCCAACAACGCATAATTTGAGACGTTCATTGATTTTATAAAGCTGTTTTAAGTTACCCCATTCTAGTGGGTAACTTAAAAAAAATAAAAAAAATACTTATGACAAAATAAAGTGAAATATTCTATTAACATATCATTGTTACCTATATGACTAATGTTTTTAAATAGTTTTTCAACATTCAGTTATTCTAGGTATGTCGTAAACTTCACTTTAAAGTTAAAAAGTGTCTCAAGTTACCCCAAATTACGGTACCTAAACAGAAAAAAACATAATTCCAGCCCAAGGATTTCGACCTCAACGGTCCATTATGGATAATCTTTCTCTCCTTCAAACATATATCTCCGAGACCTTTTCCAAAAAAAATCTGTCCTTCGACATTGAAAACGCTTTTGACACCTTGTTTAAATCCACCATCCTTCATAAATTGGAAGAGTACAAACATATACTCATTCATTAAAAACTTTTTTATACCGCGGGGAGTAAAACTAGTACTTTAGTGCCGCATTTGCGGGACTAAAGTGACACTTTTACTCCATTGGGACTAAAATTTTTTAGTCCCGCAAACAAAAAATAAATTGAAACCAGCCATCTTGTTTATTCTAATTTATTTCAGAACTGTCAAATACTTCCACAAAGGAGTATAGGAAACAATTTTTGGTAGTACAATCTTCAATTTTCTTTTTTCCAACACCATTTTACGAGATCGTCGTAAGCTTTATTATATATTTTTTACGATTTTATTCTAAAATATCTTAAATGTGACAAGTCGCAATCTTCTGACATTATTTGAATTCTGATCGAAATTGGTCTGAGTTCGAGCCCCATCGAGAACCCCGTTTTTTTGTAACTTTTTTAAGAGCCGGTATTTTATAAAAAAATACGTAATATAATATCAAACATGATTACCTAATCAGAAGTAGGAAACTTAAAAATAATAGAATTAATTGTTACGTTTAAATATTTACAAAATGGACAGGTAAATAATTATTTGTAAATTATCCTTTTTTTCACATTTTTGTCAATTTTTTCTAAAATTACCCTTTTTCTCATTTTTACTACTTTTTCGATTTAAATTTTCTCTCTTCCGCAAAAAGTTCCCCTCGTTTCTCTCAAGTTTTGTCACTTTTTGGTCTCAAATTTCCTATCTTTTCTCTCAAATGTTGTCACTTTTTTACTGAAATTACTCCATTCTCTCTCATTTTTGTCACTTTTTTGATTTAAATTTTCCCTCCAAAATTTCCTCTCGTTTTTCCTAGTTTTTCTCCCTTTTTTGTCTCAAATTTTGTCACTTTTGTCCTGAAATTTTTCTCTCGAACATTACCACTTTGTTTTTATAAAATTACCTCTTTTTCCTTATTTTTGTCGAATTTCCTTTCTTTTCTCTTAAAAATTCTTACTGTTTTGCAGAAATACACGTTTTTTAAAAAAATACGTATTTTTTCTAAAATTATCCCTTTTTTTCCCATTTTTTTCAGTTTTTGGCCTTAAATTTTCCTTCTTCCTATAAAATTTCCCTTTGTTTCTCTCAACTTTTGTTACTTTTTTTGCCTCAAATTTCCTTTCTTTTTTCCCTAAAATTACTTTCTCTCATTAAAAGTACCCCTTTTTTTAATTTTTGTCGAATTTCCCTTCTTTTCTCTCAAATTTTGTTACTTTTTTGAGTAAATTACACGTTTTTTAAAAAATTACTTCTGTTTTCGAAAATTACCTTTCTTTTTCATTTTTGTCAAATTTCCCTTCTTTTGTCTCAAATTTTATCACTTTTTTCTGTAATAACCCCTTTTTTTAGATTACCTCTTTTTACCTATTTTTGTCTCAAATTTCCTCGCTTTCTTCAAAATTTCCCCTCGTTTTTCTCCAATTTTGTGTTCCCCTCAAGAGTATACTTTATATATCAAATTATAAGTTTTTTAAATTGTGCAAAAACATATTTTAACCGACTAAAATTCTTTCAAAGAAGTTTTAGAACAAAGTTATATTAAAAAAAAAAATTGTATTTACAAAAAAATTGTATTTAAATAATTATTTAAATTTTAAGGAGCCTTGGGCACCGCGGTGTAAAAAATAGCGTATATATCACAGGACTAAAGTAATTTTAATCACTCAGGTGATCTTCACCCTCGGGATTAAAAGATGCACTTTAGCCCCTTGGTATATAATATACTATTTGACGTTAAGAACTTTCAAAATATCTATTACCGCCTTCAATAAAACTAACGGAGTCCCGCAATGTTCGGTTCTGAGCCCTACATTACCGCTGTGAATGACATATGTAAAGCAATCAGCCACACGATTAAATATGTCATTTAGTTATTCTCTGTTAAAGAAGCAATCTGGAGACCACTTCCAGATTAGTCCAGGACGAAGTAACTCACCTCAATACTTGGGCTACCAACGTAGGTCTTATAATTTTTCCCACAGAAAAACCCACATGAATTACTATACAGTTGATAATCTGCATATTCTGGAAATGACTTTCGATAAGAAATTAAGCTGGAAAACTAACCAAACGGTAATGTCTGAGTAGACTCAACATAATTAAAACGTTGGCACATCACCAATGGAGAGCTGACGAAGAAGTTTTGCTTGTATAGAGCACTTATTATATTAAAAAAGAATGTAATACTAAGGTAGATAGCTAACGCCATCTACCAATGGGACACGATATCACTTATTTCTTTGGGAAAAGATTCCACCTGTGTAATAAGCGCCAGTACATACTGGAACCGACGGAGGGCCCATATCTCTAAAGGGTTGAAACTTCGGTACATCCTGAAATATTAAAACAATTTGAGATATCATAAAAAATTGTGAAAGTTTTAATAAATCTTTACAATGAAGAAAAATACTTAATACAAATGGCACACAATTTTAACATATCAAATTATTAAAAATAGTAATGGAGTGACCGTCTTCCTCTAGAAACCAACTAGGTACTCCTCGGAATATATGTTCTATCAGGCATTCAATTATATCTATAAGAAAACAGCTGAGATAGAAAATTAATGTAAGGGCGAAAATAAAAAACACTTACTCAGTATTAATTTTGCCATACTGAGTCTTGTTAAAAGGCAATTTGCCTTTTCAGCCCAACCAGCTGTATTGAATGGCAAATTTATTGGGTATCAATATCTGCCAGATTCTTCGTACAAAATCGTAGGTATTACTTCCGCCCAAACAATTTGTTGTTTAGTAAGAAAAATAGTTTTAGACTCTCAAATTTTTTTTTTTGCTCGTTCACCTTACTTTCCCTTTGATGGGTCCGGGAAAGAAAAACATGATCAAAATATTTCAAGAATTTTGCAAAATATTTTTAGCATAATTTTCTAGAAATTTAGAACATTTTTGGAAGCGCAGATTTAAAACTTTCCTCGAATATGTCCTAGTAACACTTTTGAACAATGTAAACTGTCATGTGGAATTTTTGTAGATTGTATCCCGCTGGGGCTCGATTTGTTTCGGTTTCTTTGTTTTTAGGGTAACAAGAAGGAAATAAACTAAAAACGAATTTTTAAAGAAAATTAGAAAAATTGATAAATAAGTTTTTTTGCCCATTTTAGAAAATGCTTGATTAATCATTCTGTATATTAATTAACAAGTACGAAATTTCACATGAGTATTACAGATGCAATATGTCACGGAATTTGAAAGCCATTGAAAAACTCTATTCAGAACAGTCAAACTTATTTCTCCAACCTGTCAAAAATAACAAAATATCAAAATTTGAAACTTTAGCATTAAATATCTGAAAAAGTATTCTTGGGATTTTTTCAATTTTTTACAATTTTTTTACAATCTTTTCCAATTTCTTTAAATTTTTCTTGACTTTTTAATACTTTTTGAGATTTTATGAGCTTTTTTGAGATTTTTTGAGATTTTTTGAGATTTTTTGAGATTTTTTGAGATTTTTTGAGATTTTTTGAGATTTTTGAGATTTTTTGAGGTTTTTTGAGATTTTTTGAGATTTTTTGAGATTTTTTGAGATTTTTTGAGATTTTTTGAGATTTTTTGAGATTTTTTGAGATTTTTTGAGATTTTTTGAGATTTTTTGAGATTTTTTGAGATTTTTTGAGATTTTTTGAGATTTTTTGAGATTTTTTGAGATTTTTTGAGATTTTTTGAGATTTTTTGAGATTTTTTGAGATTTTTTGAGATTTTTTGAGATTTTTTGAGATTTTTTGAGATTTTTTGAGATTTTTTGAGATTTTTTGAGATTTTTTGAGATTTTTTGAGATTTTTTGAGATTTTTTGAGATTTTTTGAGATTTTTTGAGATTTTTTGAGATTTTTTGAGATTTTTTGAGATTTTTTGAGATTTTTTGAGATTTTTTGAGATTTTTTGAGATTTTTTGAGATTTTTTGAGATTTTTTGAGATTTTTTGAGATTTTTTGAGATTTTTTGAGATTTTTTGAGATTTTTTGAGTTTTTTTGAGATTTTTTGAGATTTTTTGAAATTTTTTGAGATTTTTTGAGATTTTTTGAGATTTTTTGAGATTTTTTGAGATTTTTTGAGATTTTTTGAGATTTTTTGAGATTTTTTGAGATTTTTTGAGATTTTTTGAGATTTTTTGAGATTTTTTGAGATTTTTTGAGATTTTTTGAGATTTTTTGAGATTTTTTGAGATTTTTTGAGATTTTTTGAGATTTTTTGAGATTTTTTGAGATTTTTTGAGATTTTTTGAGATTTTTTGAGATTTTTTGAGATTTTTTGAGAGTTTTTGAGATTTTTTGAGATTTTTTGAGATTTTTTGAGATTTTTTGAGATTTTTTGAGATTTTTTGAGATTTTTTGAGATTTTTTGAGATTTTTTGAGATTTTTTGAGAGTTTTTGAGATTTTTTGAGATTTTTTGAGATTTTTTGAGATTTTTTGAGATTTTTTGAGATTTTTTGAGATTTTTTGAGTTTTTTGAGATTTTGGAGATTTTTAGAGGTTTTCTGAGATTTTTATAGGTTTTTAGAGGTTTTTTCAGTTTTTTGAGATTCTTTGAGATTCTTAGGGACTTTTTAAATTCTTTAAGAATTTATAGATTTTTGAGAATTTTTTGAAGTGTTTTATGATTATTTGATATTTTTTAATATTTTGTGAAAATTTTTTGAAATTCATTTTAGTTTTTTGGCACTCTTTGAATCTTTTTAGATACTTTGAGAATTATAGAGGTTTTTTGAGATTTTTAGATGTTTTTTGAGGTTTTTGGAGAATCTTTGGGACTTTTTAGATTCTTTAAGAATTCATAGATTTTATGATAATTTTTTAAAGTGTTTTAAGATTTTTTGAGATTTATTTGAGATTTTTTAATGTTTTTTAAGCTTTTTTGAAAATTGTTTGAAATACATTTTAGTTTTTTGACTCTTTGAATATTTTGAAATTCTTTGAGAATTTTTCGAGATTTTATGAGATTTTAAAAAAATTTTAAGATTTTTTGAGGTTTTTAAAGAATTTTTGAGTTTTTTTAAGGTTTTTTGACTTTTTGAGATGTTTTGAAGTTTTTTCAGATTTTTTGGTATTTTTAAAGATTTCTTCAGATTTTATTTTTGGAATTTTTTAAGGTTTTTTGAGTTTTTGAGATTTTTTGACTTCTTTGAATTTTTACAGATTTTTTGATGAGTTTTAGAGATATTTACTATTTATAATTTTTTGAGATTTGACGTTTTAAATTTTTTGAGATTCTTTGTGAATTTTTAGATTTTTTTAAGAATTTTTAGAAATTTTTGAGATGTTTTTGAAGCGTCTAAAAATTTTTTGAGATTTTCTTGAAAATTTTTGAGATTTTTTAATTTTTTTGATTTTTGAGACTTTTATGGTTTTGAGGTATTTTGCCTTTTTTGCGATTTTTGATTTTTGAGATTTATTGAAATTTTTTGAGATTTTGAGATTTTTTGAGGTTTTTTTTAAATTTTTTGAGATTTTTTGAGATTTTTTAAGATTTTTTAAGATTTTTTAAGATTTTTTAAGATTTTTTGAGATTTTTTGAGACTTTTTGAGATTTTTTGAGGTTTTTTGAGATTTTTAGAGATGTTTCAAGATTTTTAGAGATGTTTCGAGATTTTGGAGATTTTTAGAGGTTTTCTGAGATTGTGGACGAGCAAAAAAAAAATTCGAGATAGAGATGGAAATATCCATTTTGAGGTCACCCTTTTCCAGATGAAAGTGTGTATGTCTGTCTGTGTATTTTTCCACGATAGAGGCCACACGGTTAAACCGATTGAGCTGAAATTTAGTATACGGGTTTGGGTTACCCGTCGAAAGAAGCCATTAGTTTTTGTACAACATCTGTCAAACGAAAATGAAAAAATTTCAAATGTCACCGAATTTAACTTGCAGTATGTCATTTGAAAGCCTTTGAAAAACTCTATTCAGAACAGTCAAAATTACTTCTCCAACTATCACCTGTCACAAATAAAAAAATGTCAAAATTTTAAACTTTAACATTAATTACCTGAAAAAGTATTCGTGGATACTCGTCGGGATAGTTTTGGGGCGACACAACCGATTTTTTTTTATAATATTTTATTTTGTTATAATATTTATCATTGTTGTCAGATTTTATAAAATATTATATATTTTTTAAAAAATTATGCATCTGTTTCAGATCTTAATTTTTTTTTATAAAAATTGAATATTAAAAAAAAATTTGATATCTAAAACGATCTTAAAAAAATATTGATGAGAAAATAAAATTAAACGCTTTCAACAAAAATTACTTTTTCACCATACCCAGTAATTACCTAACCAAGATATTATATAACGATAATCAAAAATTTAATCTCGAGTTCCCATCAGCTTAACCCTTTAAGATCAACCCTACAATTTTACTTATTATTGATAGAAAGTATATGACGTAAGCAAAATTTTATCCATATTAACAAAATATATTTATTAATTATAGAATACCGCCTAAGATTATAACCACAGGAAGGAGCTTAAAAGACAAGATTTAATAGTTACATCGGTAAATTTTGCGAATCCAATTATTCCTATTCCTTGTTATTCCAGCTTTGGATTGAGTTTGTACAAATCCGAGATTAAAGTGTTGTAAATTATGGTGGGATTAGTTTTTATCTTCTAAGAAGTTGGGACAAATTGGTATGAGGTATACAGGATTACAGATGTAATAGTGTTAACTTTATTAGTTATAAGAAATTTTATAATTTCTAGAAATATTTATTATATTTAAGTAAATGCCGTAAAATTACAAGAAAAATATTTAAAAAATGTGTTTGGACAATTTTAATATTTTGTAATCATTTTTATTTTTTTCCCGGCTCGGCTGTAGATAATAGAATTATTTTAATTACAAAATACTAAGCAGTACATTAATTTATTGAACAAATTTTAAATAGCAAGCCAATGGTGAATAAGTCTACCAAATTGATATTTCAAAGTTGATAATTACAAAAGCAGGCGCATGCGCACAATATATATAGCACACTGCTAAAATTAGGATCTCCTAAAATCATGAATAAAAACTATTACGAATTCGGAAAAAAGTTTCATACAAAAGTTGTAGCGAATTTTATGCTCTACAACTTTGTATATTTTGCACTACAGACCATTGTTTGTCTTCAAATTAAACAAATCGGCCCAGAACTTTCCCGACTCAGAGATTATTTTAATTACAAAATACAAAATTTCTGAATGGAAAAGTAAAATGCTGTAAAAATGAAATAAATTACTAGAAAAAAAATGTGTAAACATTTCATAAATACACAAAAAATAATTAAAATGAAAAAGGACAAATATTATTTAGAATGTTATTATAAATACCAACAAGATAATGAATTATTTCAAAAAATGGCAAAAAAATTGTTAAAAATTATTAAGATTTTCTAAATTTCCTCATAAATTAAAACTCTAATAAAAAAAAGGAAAAAAAGCAAAAAATGCGAAAAAAAACTGGACAAAAAAAGGAAAAAGGGGAAAAATTAACAAAAAGTCCAAAAAAAATTTCAAATAAGACAAAGTAAAGAGAAAAAATGCAAAACACGCCAAAAAAGTTTAAAACAAGTGAAAAAAAGTAAAAAAAAAAATTAAGAAAAGTTTTAAAAAAGCAAAAAAAGTGACAAAAAGGTATAAAAAGGCAACAAAAGATTTAAAAAAGCAACAATAAAAAAAGACCAAATAGAAGCAAATAAACGCAAAAAAGGTCAAAAAAGCTTAAAAACTAAATGCAAAATACGCCAAAAAAGTAAAAAAAAAAATTAAAAATGGCGAAATAGAGTAAAAATAAAGGCAAAAATGGCAAAAAATGGGAAAAGGAAAAAAATTCAACAAAAAAAGGCCAAAAAAAAATTCCAAATAAGACAAAGTAAAGGGAAAAAGGAAAATACGCCAAAAAAGAAAAAAAACTTACAAAAAAGTTAAAAAAAGAGCAGAATACAGGAAAAATAAACGAAAAAAAAAATACGAAAAAAAAAGAAGCAAAATAGTATGAAAATAAAGGCAAAAAGGTAAAAAAGCAACAAAAAAGATAAAAAAGCAACAAAAATGCAAAAAGTTCAAAAAGTTCAAAAAGTTCAAAAAGTTAATCAATAAAAATTTTTAAAAAGGGCAAAAAGGTCAAAAAAAGGAAAAAGGGTAAAAACAAAATCAAAAATGCCCAAAAAAGTCAAAATAGGGGTAAAAGGGCAAACAACGCCAAAATAGTAAAAAAAGCAAAATAAAAGCAAAAATAGCAAAAAAAATTAAAAAAAGACACAAAAGGGGTAAAAAGCAACAAAAAAAGGTAAAAAAAGCAACAAAAAAGGCAAAAAGGTCAAAGAAGTAAAAAAAAAATTAAAACAGGGCGAAAAGGCGTAAAAAGGCCAAAAAAAAAGGTAAAAAAAAACCAAAAAAAGACAAAATAAAGCCAACTTTAAAAGAGAGGCAAAAAAAGTAAAAATGGTAAAAAAGGAAAAAAGTTTTAAAAAAGCAAAAAAAAATGTAAAATAGGAACAAAAACAGGCAAAAAATGTTAAAAAAAGTCAATCAAAAAAAGTTTTAAAATAGGGCTTAAAAAAGTTAAAAAAAAATAAAGGAAAAAAGGGTCAAAACAAAACAATCGTTGTGCCACCCTAAACATTTCCCGACGAGTATCCACGAATACTTTTTCAGATATTTAATGTTTAAGTTTAAATTTTTGACATTTTTTTATTTTTGACAGGTGACAGTTGGAGAAATAATTTTGACTGTTCTGAATAGAGTTTTTCCATGGTTGAAGTATATCAGGTTAGACATTGCGCAGGATATGTGACGTCACCTGGTGCCCATCAAAAATTTTTAATGTGTCATTATATGAGGTTATTGTCTTTTTTGACATATTTTTATTTAATTTCACCTATAAACTAATTAAAAATATATTGCGCTGTGTTCGGTGTAAAAGTAATACTCGCCCTAAAAACAGTACTTGTACTAAGTTTTTTCGATTTCCGAAGTGCCCTTTATTACAAAAACAGTAAGTTTTATATGAATAAACATGTTAACATTTTTAGACTTTATTTTAAATAATACAAAAAAAGTTGTGTAAGATGTATTGTGTAATAGTTTTAAATATTTACGTATTCATTTTATTCAATAATGACAATAAAGCACTGCACAACTTATGAAAAAGTTTATAACATTTATTTTACATACCAACTTGTATGACTGTAAATCTAAGTTATACTCGTATTTACATTTGCCATATTCGTTCTAGAGTGTAAATTAAGCACTAGGTATATGAAAACCTGCAATAAATGTGCATCAAAAAGTTTCACTGATAATATAAGCTATTTGAAATCACTTTTTTTAAATAATTTTTTGATTAAACATTTATAAAATCACTAAAGTTAATCTAAAGTATTTTATTTGTTACATATTTGACAATAAGTTTCACGATAAAATTAGCCATAACATAATTGGGCATTTTCTGGTTTTTACATCTAGTAATTAAATAGTTTTTATAATACAAAACATTAGGAATCGTAAAAAAAGTTTATACCTTTATTAAAGTAGTTATCACTTTTGAGCGTACAATACTTTACAGTACATTTTTATTAAATATATAGCCGTAAAAAAATAAAAACCACCCGAAAGATACAATAACCCTATGCAATCCAATGTTAAATTATTTTGTTTGGACTCCAGCTGACGTCATGCGCAAACTTGGACGAATTTGGGACGTCTGAGTGTCTAACCTGTGTAATTTTTAAATCATGGAGTTTTTCAAGGGCTTTCAAATTACGTGACATATTGCATCTGTAATTTTCTGATAGTGACACTTCCGTTTGACAGATGTCGTACAAAAACTAATAGGTTCTTCCGACGGATATCCCAACCCCATATACCAAATTTCAGCTCAATCGGATTAAACGTGTGGCCTCTATCTTGGAAGAATACACACACAGTCAGACAGACAGACTTCCATCTGGAAACGGTCTTAATCATCTCAGGTGACATCAAAATGGATATTTCCATCTTTATTCTTTATCTCGTATTTTTTTTTAGGTCGTTCACAATACTTTCCCTTCTCGGAGGTGCATCGGAAAAGTAAAAAAAAAGACAAAAAAGCCTAAATGCGTATTTTTTCGCCCTCTAGCGGCGAAACCATGAGGAATTAGAAAAAATGTTAAACATAAAAGTTAAAGGAAATTTAGTTCTCTACCACTTTGAATAAGAAAATTTTGCACTAAAAAGCATTTTTTGTCCTCAAAATTTAGAAAAACTGCGGAAAACCTATATGAACATTTTTTACGCGCCCTCTTGTGGCGCAACCTTTGGAAATTCCGGAAAAAGTGTAATATAAAAATTGTAGGAAATGTTATGCTTTAAAACATTGCACTACAACATTTGCATTCAAGTGTATTGTTTGTT
Source organism: Neocrepidodera transversa (assembly GCA_963243735.1). NCBI lineage: Eukaryota > Metazoa > Arthropoda > Insecta > Coleoptera > Chrysomelidae > Neocrepidodera > Neocrepidodera transversa. The sequence goes on along the minus strand of OY725344.1, from coordinate 21,777,803 downwards.
CTTAAAATTTAAAAAAGGCAAAAAATCTTACATGTGTATTCAATCAATGTCTGTCTTATAATGTACCAATTTTAAACAAAAACTAATGGTCGCATTCGAGGCACACACCAACCCTTAATACCAAATTTCAGCTTGATTGGTCAAACGGTTCGGCATTTATCGTGGAAGATTACACACAGACACATAGACAGACCTTATTCTGAAAATTGTTTCAATCTTCTTGGGGGACCTCAAAATGGATATTTCCATCGAAATCTGGAATTTTTTTGCTCGATCACTATACTTTCTCTTTAATGTGACCAGGAAAGTAAAAAGATAAATATTATACTATGTTCAATTTATTTTTCAATGTTGAGCTACATTTTACTTAAAAAAATAACAAAATCAAAAGATATTAATTAAATTGGTTTTTTTATATACCTCAATAAAAACCTTCCTTTTGATAATATTCGGGTTGTACTGTTGGTCGGAAAGTTTTCCATTTTATAGCTATTTGCCATTGTTTTTTTACTAAAATATTTTTTTAAATATATGACTAAACACTAAACCATAATGATATTCTTCTTTAAATAAAATTAAATACAAAAAAAAATTCGCCAATGAAATTGTCACATGCGGTAGTGGCGCTACGAGTGTAAAAAAAAGTGGCAGTCTTCTTCCCCATTAATCGATAATTAGAAATTTTATTTTTATACTATTTTATAATTTTACAAAATTATTTTTTAATTTCTTCGAAAACTATCAACTATCAAATCTAACCCTTGTGACTCGACTTTTTGTTTATTTAACTTATCGCCTTATCTTCTATTAACTTAAACTCAGCTTGAGACAAATTTTACAAGTTTAAAAGGCATCAAACCTTTAACCGATAATCTTTTTACGACGGGGGCAGTCAAAATGGGCAGCACTTGTGTTTGGCACATTGTAAACTTTTCAAAGTTGCCATTATGAGTTTAAGAAACATGCCCCGAAGGCCTGACTGCTGGTCATTATCGGATGTAATGTAATTTTTTCGGATTTCCAGTGAAGTAGGTATAATTTTTTTATTATATCTTAAATTACTTATCATTATTACAAAATATGTGTTAATTAAAAATTTTATTTTTTAATAAATACTAAAACATTTTTGTTGATTTTTTTACTATTTATATGAGCACAAAATTTAAAATTATTTAAAATTTATCGTGTTACGCTACTGTTTTATCGTTCTTTCAACGTAGTAAATCAAAAATTTGACCATATCCAAGACCATAAATCAAGAGCTACTAGAGACCGATGACGACCGCCACTGGACAATAAGGCGCACATTTGTAAAAAAGGTTTTTACCTAAGGTTGACACAAAAAAAGTCATTTACTAGTGGATTTTATGTTTTGATAGGCGTGAAAGCTCGGCACTCTTAAGTGATGTTCCATTTCATTGTTCAGGCGTTTCTTTATTTGATTAAATTTTTTTTTTAGAATTTCGCATATCATAACTTGATAATTCATATATCAACAAATTAGAAATGAAATGAAATATAAATAAAAATTTTTGTCAGATTCGATTTAAATTTTTTTTGTCAATAAAAAAAAAGTTGTAGTTAGAAGTATAAGTAGGAGATTTTTTTTAATCCCATCCTGTGTATCTACCATTTTTTAATCTACTAATTTTTTTACAGGAGCTTTTTTTAACGAAGAAAAATGTCAATTGAAATTAAATCAATCATCGATTATCAACAAATTAATTAATAAATTGACGTCCAACATGGAGTTTAAATAGTGATTTTGAGAAAAACAAGTTGATAATCCAATTGGCGCCCAACGTGAGGTTATATAATTATTTAGGGAAAAGCAAAAGTGAAAAATTCGATATATTAATTAAAAAATTGGTGCCCAACGTGGGATTTAAATAGTTATTTTGAGGAAAACAAAAGTTGATACTCCAATTAGATAAAAAATTGGCGCCCAAAGTGGAATTATATAATTATTTAGGGTAAAAGAGGTTAAAAATTCACTATGTTCATAAAAAACTGACGCCCAAGTTATGGTTTATAGATAGTTACTTTGAGAAAAACAAAATTTGAAAATCCAATTAATTAAAAAATTGGTACCCGAGGTGAGTTTATATAATTATTTAGAGTAAAAAACGTTAAAAAATCAATATATTCGTAAAAAAATTGGCGCCCAACGCGCGGTTTAAATAGTTATTATGAGGACACAAAGTTGATAATACAATTGGCGCCCAACGTGGAGGTAAATAATTACTTTGAGTAAAACAAAAATACGATGAGTTTTTTAACGTGGAATTTAAATAGTTATTTTGAGGAAAATAAGTTGATAATTCGATTAGTTAAATAAAACAAGTAAAAAACTCGTTATTTAAGAAATTGGCGCCCAACATTGGGTTTAAAGAGTTATTTTAAGAAAAACACGTTGATAATCCAATTGGCGCATGTGAGGTTATATAATTATTTAGGCAAAATAAAAGTTAAAAATACGATAAGTTAATTAAAAAAATCCATTGTGTCGCCAAAAAACTTTCCCGACGAGTATTCACGAATTATTTTTCAGATATTTAATGTTAATGTTTAAAATTTTGACATTTTCATTTTTGACAGGTGACAGTTGGAGAAATAATTTTGACTGTTCTGACTGTTTTTCAAGGGCTTTCAAATGACATATTGTAAGTCAACTTCTGTGACATCTTGCATCTGTCATTTTTTGATAGTGACACTTTCGTTTAACAGATGTCGTACAAAAACTAATGGGTTCTTCCGACGGGTTAACCAAACCCATATACCAAATTTCAGCTCTATCGGATTAAACGTGTGGCTTCTATCGAGGAAGAATACACACAGACTGACAGACATACTTGAAATGATCTCAGGTGTCCTCAAAATGTATATTTTCATCTTTATTTCGAAATTTTTTTTTAGCTCGTTCACGATACTTTCTCTTCTCGGAGGTGGGTGGGGAAAGTAAAAATTAGAAAAAATTAGAAAACAAAAGAAAAAAATAAAAAAAAAGAGAAAAATGGAAAAAATGAAGAAAATCGAAAAAACTAGAAACAAAAATAGAAAAAAAAGAAAAACAAAAAAGTCAGAAAAATGAGAAAACAACGAGCAAAAAAAAATAGAACAATCAAAAAAATCAGAAAAATCGGAAAAAATAAGAAAAAATAGAAAACATTGGAAAAAATTGAGTGAAGAATCAGAAAATATTGGACAAAAAAAGAAATAACCGAAAGAATTGTAAAAAACAACGAAAAAAAAAACGCTACAAATGGAAAAAGTTGCAAAAAATCGCTAAAAAACAAAAAACTGGACACAAATTGTAATCATAAAAAATTTAATTGAATTATAAATCGTAAAAAATGCAACTAAATCGCAACAAAATTTCAAAAAAATGGCAAAAAAACAAAGAAATAAACAAAAATGAGAAAAAAATTAGAAATAAAAGAAAGGAATTGAAAAAAAAAACAGAACGATGGGAAAAATGAGGACAAATAAAAAAAAATCGAAAAAACCAGAAAAAACAAAAAAATGAAAATCAAGGAGAATAAAAAATAGAACAATCGAAAAAATCAGAAAAATCGGAAAAAATAAGAAAAAATTGAAAATATTGAAAAAAAAGAAATAGTCAAAAAAATTGTACAAAAATTAAAAACGAAAAACGCAACAAATGGCAAAAATTGCAAAAAATCGCTAAAAAACAAAATACTGGACACAATTGTAACCATAAAAATATAAAAGAATGAAAAAATTTGATTGAATTATAAACCGTAAAAAAATGCAATTTCCAAAAAAATCAGAGAAATAAAAAAAAATTAAAAAACAAAATAAAGAAGATCGGTTGTATCGCCCCAAAACTTTCCCGACGATTATCCACGAATACTTTTTCAGATATTTAATGATAAAGTTTCAAATTTTGATATTTTTTTATTTTTGACAAGTGACAGTGGAAGAAATAATTTTGACTGTTCTCAATAGAGTTTTTCAAGGGCTTTCAAATGACATATTGCAAGTCAAATTTCCTGACATATTGCATCTGTGATTTTTTGATAGTGACACTTTCGTTTTACAGATCTCGTACAAAAACTAATGGATTCTTCCGACGGATATCCCAAACCCATATACCAAATGTCAGCTCAATCAGATTAAACATGTGGCCTCTATCGTGGAAGAATACACACAGACAGACAGACAGACTTCCATCTGGAAATGGTCTTAATTATCTCAGGTAACCTTAAAATGGATATTTCCATCTTTATCTCGAAATTTTTTTTTAGCTCGTTCACAATACTTTCCCTTCTGTACGTTGGGTTTAAGTAGTTATTTTGAGGAAAACAAGTTGATAATCCAATTGGCACACAACGTGGGATTATATAATTATTTAGGGTAAAACAAAAGGTAAAAATTAAGTTCGTAAAAAAATTGGTGCCCAACGAGCGGTTTCAATATTTATTTTGAGGAAAAGAAAAGTTGATAATTTTATTAGTTAAAAATTGGCGCCCAACGTGAAGTTATATAATTATTTAGGGTATAACAAAGTTAAAAATTCATTATGCTAGTAAAAAAATTGGCGCCCAACGTGGGGTTTAAATAGTTACTTTAAGGAAAACAAAACTTAAAAATCCGATTAGTTAAAAATTGGCGCCCAACGTGTAGTTTTATAATTATTTAGGATATAACACCGTTAAAAATTCATTATTTTAGTAAAAAAATTGGCGCCCAAAGTAGGGTTAAAATAGTTATTTTGAGAAAAACAAAACTTGCAAATTCGATTAGTTAAAAAAATGGTGCCCAACGTGAGTTTATATAAATATTTAGGGTAAAAAAAAGTTAAAAATTCACTATGTAAAAAAAAAAAAAATTGGCGCCCAACGTGAGTTTATACAGGGTGTTTCATTGGGAAAATGACATACGTTAACTGCAGATAGGGGATACCTAGGCGATCTCAAAAACCCCATACAAAATCGTAAAAAATCGTAAAAAATCGTAAAAAATCGTAAAAAATCGTAAAAAATCGTAAAAAATCGTAAAAAATCGTAAAAAATCGTAAAAAATCGTAAAAAATCGTAAAAAATCGTAAAAAATCGTAAAAAATCGTAAAAAATCGTAAAAAATCGTAAAAAATCGTAAAAAATCGTAAAAAATCGTAAAAAATCGTAAAAAATCGTAAAAAATCGTAAAAAATCGTAAAAAATCGTAAAGAATCGTAAAAAATCGTAAAACAGCGTAAAAAATCGAAAAAACCGTAAAAAATCGTTATGCCCATAAATTTCGTGTTGCGTATAGTTCTTGTGTTTATTGTTAAAATGATTTTTTTGCGCCGAAGTACTAACAACATCATATGTTTTTACCCTGTGTAATATTTTTTAGGCGTTTTTTAAAATGTTTGTAATTCTTCATTAATTAAAGTTATTTATTGTTGGTGGACTTTATTATTATTTATTCGTTAATTAAAGTTGAATGTTTCTGTGTGGATTATTTATCGCAAATAATGAAAAAATACTTAAAAAACTAAAATTTTACCAATTTAGGTTAACTAGTCTTCATTAAAACTAAATCACATTAAAAAGAAATTAGTTTTCAATTTTGTTCCCTCACAATTTCACACCATTTCAGAATTCCAACTCAAAATTTTATAAGAAAAAACAACTTTCTGAAAATGCAAAGTATATCACTAAATTCATTTTTTCGTGCTCTTTGCAAATACATAATCTATTTTAGAAAAATCTGATATACCGGGTGTTGTTTTCGACTCGGAATATTTTATAATATTTTTTTTAATCCGGACCTGGATTTCTTTTATTGTAAATTTATTGATCGATTGGGCACTTTAAACATAATATGTCTGCCAAATATCATGAAAATATACAGTGTGGTTAGAAAGTTATGAACCATGCAAGAAATTGGCAAAATAGATAAAACACCCTGTATCTTGGTTATTAAAGTAGTTAGACCATATAAGTATGGGGTTTTTGAGATCGCCTAGGTGTCCCCTATCTGTAGTTAACGTATGTCACTTTCCCAATGAAACACCCTGTATAATTAGGGTAAAAAATGTTAAAAATTCACAATGTAAATAAATTGGCGCCCAACGTGAGTTTATATAATTATTTAGGGTAAAAAAATGTTAAAAATTCACAATGTAAATAAATTGGCGCCCAACGTGAGTTTATATAATTATTTAGGGCAAAAAAATGTTAAAAATTCACAATGTAAATAAATTGGCGTATAACGTGGGGTTATATAATTATTTCGGATAAAATAAGTTAAAAATTGGTTATATTTTCAAAGAAATTGGCGCCCAACATGGGTTTAGTTCATAACAAAGTTAAAAATTTATTAAGTTAATAAAAAGGTAGGCACCCAAAGCAGGGTTTAAATAGGTATTTTGAGGAAAACTAAACATGAAAATCCGATTAGTTAAAAAATTAGCACCCAATGTAACTTTTTAGGGTAAAAAAAGTTAAAAATTCATTATGTTAGTAAAAAAATTGGCACCCAACGTGGGATTTAAATAGTTATTCTGAGGAAAACAAAAGTTGATAATTCGATTAGTTAAAAAAATTGGCGCCCAACGGGAGGTTAAATAATTTAGAGTAATCCAAAAGTAAAAAATTCGATAAGTTATTAAAAAAATTGGCGCCCAACGTGAAGATAAATAAATATTTTCAGAAAATCAAAAGTTAATAATCCGTTAAATAACTAAATAGTTATTTAAAGAAAAACAATAGTTAAAATACGATAAGTTAGTTAAAAGTTATCAATAACTAACTAATAAGATAAGAATTGAAAATATAATTAATTTCTTAATTTCTAGGAAACAAGTTTTGTTAATAACCGAAGCGTTCCAAACGCAAAATCAATTCCGATAGAAATAATAAATTTCGTTAGGCGAGGATCGACCCAAAACACACCTATATAATTACAAAATAAATTTTCGAATTGCATAAATCACCGAGCGAGCAAGATCACTTCGGCCACACCAGATAAGGATCTTAATCATTCGACAATAAAAGACAATGCCGTCTTTGAAGCTCCTCTCGCATCTTCTGATTCTAGAGATGCGGTAAAGACAAATTGCACTCAATAGGTGTACATAAAAATTTCACTACGCCAATGCTAAATAATAAAATAAAAAATAAAAAAAATCATGATACTTATCACTTTAACGTAATTAAATAAAAATATATAAATAAAACAATTATATACACCTATATATAAGCTCAGGGTAAGAGTGGTAAAATATAGTCCGATTAAATATTTCGATATAATAAAGCCCATCATCAGTGCAATTTAAGTTTCCTAAAAAATCACACGCAACATCTTCACATCGACTCGAAAATTTAACCCAGCATCCCCTTTGGGTCCGGGATGGCCCGGAGCGGGTTCATTGCGCAATTCCCTTGCGCATCCACGCCCCCGGTCATCAAGATCGTCATCTGTTTCTCCTAGGCGACGCCGCAATCTCAGCCAACTCAGTTATTAGTGCATCGTTTAAGTGTCGAGGTTGTCTCGAGGATGATGATGGCATCTTCGGTTCCACTGCATCAGTATCATCAAGGCGCCGGCGCGCAGACGCATCAGGTGCGTGAGATTTTAATCATAGTAATCTTCGATGTACGGGATAACCCCTCATTAGTGTTGCTGTTTGTGGGTTTATTAGTTTTTCTTCGGGGTTTATTATGTTCTTTGATTAGTACGTGATTGAGTTGGGAGTATTGGCACACTTTTAACAGGATTTTACTTTTTTTTTTGTTTCATATTTGAATTTTGAAAAAGTTATAGAATAAACAAAAAAAAGTTAGTAATTTGTATGATTTAATTACAATTAAGCAATTTTTTTTCTAAATTGGTTTAACAGTTTATTTTTTTTAATTTTATTTGGTATCAAATTTGTCTTCATATTAAAATAAAACTATAATAAAAACAAGATTTACTACTCAATACAAACCGACAATAATTTGTAACATCAGAAAATTAATCAACAATTATTATAATATTATATTTTATGCGGTAATAAATTTATTACGGGTCTGAAGTTTTAAAAATTGGTTAATGTTTTTTATTTTCCCACACAATTTTTGTTTTTTTTAATTTTTTTTCAAATTTTCGTGAAGGAATTAGTGAGAGAGGTTAAGATGTTTCCAATCACCCTGTATAATTCGTTATAAATTGTAACAATTCAATTACGTACTAAAATTTATTGCATGTTTATTTGACATTAAAAAATATTCAAATACTACATTTAAAATTTTGGTGGGAGCGCAATTATATTCACTGTAAGATTTAAAAATTTGGTGGTTGCACCCCTATTAGAATTTTTTAGATTTATTTAAAAAATATAGAAATTTCTATATAAAATGTAGATTTTAGTAAAAATTAAATGTTTTGATAATAAAATTAATGAAAATATACAGAGTGTCTTGAAAAGTTTGCATCATATGGATACTTTCTTATTATTGATTTTTGAGAAAAAAAAATTTTTGTTTATTAAAGTTATCTAAAAAATTAAGAAAACCTCAAAATTTATGAGATATATTAAAAACTGTCAAACACTGCTAAAATATGAATAATGAAAACGTAGAATTATTAAAAGTTGTCAAAAAATAGAAAAATAAAAAAAATATTAGAACTTAAAAATTGTCAAAATTTTATAAAAAAAATCAAGAAAAATCTGTAAAATCTGGTAAAAAATATTAAAAAACATTTTAAAATTTATTGCTAAAAAATATAAAAAATAAAATTTAGTACAAATTAAGTGCCAAAAAAATGCTAAAATATTTATAAAACTAATGAATGATATTGAAAATATCATAGATGCTAAAAAAATATTTAAAATTATTAAAAAATAAAAAGAATTTGAAAAACTACTGGAAAAAATAGTTAAAAATGTTCAAAATTAAAAAAAAACTATTGGAAACATTTATATACATTTGCTAAAAATATGAGAAACTGTCAAAAAAATTTGGAATCCCTTAAAGTGTTAAAAATATAAAAAATACTTTTAAAAAATACGAAAAAGTTAAAAAATACTAAAAAACTACTAAAATATTATATATACGTGTCCACTTCAGTTCGCAGCATATGGGAATTTTTGTTCATCAAAATTATCTAAAAAATTAAAAAGATCTGTCAAAATTTATGAAAAATATTAAAAACTGTTAAACACTGCTAAGATTTGAATAATGAAAACGGAAAATAATTAAAAGTTGTCAAAAAATATAAAAAAATTGCTAAAATAAAAAAAAAGTAGAATTTTGTAATAAAATGTCAAAATTTTATATAAAAAAAAGAAGAAAAACCTGTAAAATCTGCTACAAAATATTAAAAAGCATTTTAATATTTGTTGATAAAAATATATAAAAAAGTAAAATTTACTAAAAACTAACTGACAAAAAATGCTAAAATATTAAAAAAATTTAAAATTAATGAAGAAAATATCACAGATGCTAAAAAAATATTCAAAATTATTAAAAATTAGAAAGAATTAGCAAAAATTACTAAAAAAATACATAAAAAAGTTCAAAATTAATAACAAATATTGGAAACATTTATATATGAGAAACTGTCAACAAAATTTGGAATCTCTCAAAGTGTTAAAAATACTTTTAAAAAATATGAAAAAGTTCAAAAATACGAAAAAAATACGAAAATGTTATACAGTGCGACTCAAAAGCTCTGCACGATATAGGAAAAAAATTTATTATTCATTTGACAGAAAATTTTATTCTTGATAAAAGTTGGTGCATTACGTAAAACTACTATTGCAAGCGTCAAACTTTTAAATTTATAAATGTTATACAGGGGCGTGCAAAAAATAGGAATTTTGACCAAGAGTAAAGTACCCTTATTTTTGACAATAACAAAAAAAGTTATTTAAGAAAGTTGTTTAGAATTAAAAATTATAGTCAGATTTAAAATCACAGCATCATACGCAAAAAATCCATTTTTTATGTTTTTAGCCTTCCTTCAATCACTATAATATATTTTGGTTAAAAAAATTTGGTTTTCTTCGTTATTTTTACACCGATCTCGACCTTTTTTTTAAATTTTTATGTTTTTTTTTTGTTTTTCTTGGTGCAAACTTTTCATTTTCTTTTTTTTTATTTTTATTTTCAAAGCTTTATTTTGTTTAGTTAATTTTAGCTAGATTTTGCTTTCCACCGTTATATTGAAAAATATTATTTTGACGTAAATAAGTGAATATTATTTACATTTTGGTAATAAAAACTTTCAGGTATCATTTTTTAACCAATTTCTTCAATTAAATCATAATGGTAGTTTTTATGTACATGTCTACAGGGTGAAATTTCGACTTTGCACCAAGAAAAAACCAAAAATCATAAAAATTTTAAAAAAATGCCGAGAATGGTGTAAAAATAACGAAGAAAACCAAATTTTATTAACCAAAATTTATTATAGTGATTGAAGGAAGGCCCCTAAAGTGCATCCGAAATGATATTATTTTGAGCTAGGCTAAAAACATAAAAAAATGGATTTTTTTGCGTAGGAGGCTGTGATGTTAAATCTGAGTATAATTTTTAATTCTAAACAACTGTTCTAAATAAATTTTTTTGATATTGTCAAAAATAAGGGTACTTTAGTCTTGATCAAAATTCATATTTTTTGCCCGCCCCTGTATACCATTTAGAAATTTGAAAATTTGGCGCTCGCAATAGCAGTTTTTCGCAATGCACCAACTTTTATTAGGAATAAAATTTTCTGTCAAATGAATAATAAAAAATGTTCCCATATGGTGCAGACTTTTTGAGTTGCACTATATATACAGTGTGTCCACTTGAGCTCGCAGCATATGGGATTATTTTTATTATTGATTTTATGAAAAAAAGGTATTCCTCATAAAAAGTTTTTGCATAATCTAAATCCTAAAATGCAACCATCGGATAATAAATTTTTTGAGCCGTATACGAGGGCCGTCAAATAATATAAATTTTGCTTAAAAATAAAGTGCGCTTATTTTAAAAAATATAGAAAATGTTATTTATCAAACTCGTTTAGAAATAATATTTACCTAAAAATCTAAAGTCATAGCCTAAAAACAATATTTTTTCCTATTTTTTTTCTTGTAGCAAAGTTCCAAGTAAACTGAGACATATAAAATTAGTTTCTACAAAATATTTTAAATAAATGAAATTTTAGGAAACGGTAACTAGTTTCGGCTTACAAGCCATCTTCAGGCCATAACAGGGTTAATTAAATTTTTTAACATTTAACAATCGTACACTGTCGATAGAAGAAGTGGTGTAATGCTAAAGAAGGGGGTTTATATACTAGGTGAGGAGTAACATATGGGAAACATGTAATTTAAAATTAAAATAAATAATTAAAATAAATTTTATATAGGATTTTTAACAAATCTCAAGAAGGAAATATTTTAATTCTCGAATATGCGGAGGCCATGCACAGTAGTATTAAATAATTCCACCAGGGAATAAGATTAAATAGAAGGATCATAATTTCTGACTACGCCAATCGTTTTTTTAGGCCAAAATACCCTAGGACATGTACTTTTATATTTTTTAGATTTTTTCGCGATCTCCTACGTTCTATAAATTCCAAAAAATATATAAAAACCAAACCAATAATTAGTCACGTTTGAAATTTAGAATATAATAAGCAATTAGATAATAATTTTAGTTTTGAGGAAATATTCGAAAAATGTCAAAACTTGAAGTCAATACTACTAACGAATTTTTGACGTCCGTCGACTTTGTAATTTTCAAATACAATTCTTATTTTAGAAAATTTCCTCCCGAATCAATTGGCGCTACGTACAGATCTGTATAACTGACCGTTTGATCAGAAACCGACGATAACCGAATCGATGCACTTTTTAACGAAATTTCTCCATATTGGACAGTTAAAATATTTCCTTTTTGAGATTTCTTAAAAATCCCATATAAAATTTATTTTAGTTTTAAATTGCACAACCACCCCTGATTTATTTCCCATATGTTCCGCTTTCCTAGCACAAACCTCCCCACTTCTTCGATCGACAATGTACAATTGTTAATGTTAAAAAAATGTAATTAACTGTATTATAGCCTGAAGATGGCTTGTAAGTCAAAACTAGTGCTGTTTCCTAAAATTGTTTAATTATATTTATGTGGTACACGACTTTCATTTATTGAACACTGAACCATATTTTAGATATGGATAACCTAACCTTTTCAGTGGTTGGAGCTACAGTGCAAATAAACCATTTAATATAATTAATAAAAAAAAGATTAAAACAATTAAAACCATAAACTTATGAAATAACAATAAACCTTGTAATAACTACAATCTACCTCTAACTAATTTTAGTAGAATTTGAAAATTATATTAAATGTTAAAAATGCCCTCCATTTTGTTTTAATAATAATTGGCACCTTTTTCTTGTTGCTGATCTTACAAAATTGAGAATGTGCATTGGCTTTAATTTTCACTAGCCTTATAATAAAATGTTAAATTTCGTTACTGAGTGTTCAATTTTTTAAGGGTCTTTCACCTGATAACATTGATAAATGGTTTATTTGCACTGTAGCTCCAACCATTGAAAATAAATATGTAATATGTCATATCAGGTGAATGAGAATTAACAAACGAAACAAAAAACGTCGAAATATACAGGGTGTCAAATTTAAAAAAATATAAGTTTGCATTATATTTTCCTAATGAGACCCCTACAAAAAATTCTTGTGCGCCACTGAACTCTTCAATATCATATCTATCAAAAGTTTTTATAAAGTTATTTTATATTTTTCTTAACTAAGAAGTTATAGAACTTTGCAGTTTTCGACAGTTTCCAATAATCGCCCTGTATCTTCCAAATGCAGGGAGCTACTAAAGATTTAATTAGGCTATCGTTACTTTAACAAAAAAAGAAGTCATAACATCTAAACTACTTTTTTTTCTATCTCTTCTAGTTTCTGTAAAACACACCAATTTGGGACACCCTCTACTTTTTGAATTACAATGTTAAAATTTAGAATTTTATATTACATATCGAATGGTATAAATCCCATTTCAATATTTTTAAAGTTAGTCAATATTTTTAAACTGATATTAATTTAAAAAAAAAATATGAATTCTACAATTTTTTGAATAAATAAAATTTTAAAAAAAATCACAATTATAGTTTTTTACTACAAATTTAAGGGTATTTTTTTTAATTTTTAATATTAAGATTAACCTTTTTTTAGGTTTTCTGAATCAAAATGCATTAATAAAATTAGTTAGTTTAAAAAACTAAAAAAAAATCAAATTTTTTGTCAAAAATTCATGGGTAAATAAATCCATTGAATTGTTTTAACTTTTTTCATTTTTTGCTATAACTTTTACAAATACTATGTTAAAATTATGAAATAATTTACACTTTTGGATCCTTTTCGGATATGCCATTTACTTTTTTTATAGTATTGTGAACGAGCAAAAAAAAATTTCGAGATAAAAACAGAAAACTATTTCTCCAACTGTCACTTGTCAAAAATAGAAAAAATGTCAAAATTTGAAATTTCAGCATTAAATATCTGAAAAAGTGTTCATGGGGACTCGTCGGGAAAGTTTTCGGGCGACACAACCGATTTCTTTTCATTATGTTTTTCTATTTTCCAGATTTGTCTCTATTTGTATCCATTTTTACCTAGTTTTTCCTATTTTTTTCTAGTTTTCTCCATTTCCTTTATTTCTCCCTATATTGCTTTATTTTTCTTTTTTTTAGTTAATTTTTCCCTATTTTTCCTTATTTTCCAGAATTATTCCTGTTTTTCCATAATTTTTACTATTTTCTCCATTTTTAATATTTTTCTATTTTTTCCTATTTTCCCTGTTTTACTCTATTTTTTGCTATTTTCCCTAATTTTTCTTATTTCCTCTTTTTCCTGTTTTTCCGATTTTCCCTGGTTTTCTTCAATTTTCCCCATTTTCCCCATTTTTTCCTATTTCTCCCTATTTTTTTAATTTTTTCCTATTCTCCCTTGTATTTCCTATTTTTTTCTGGTTTTCTCCATTTACTTTATTTTTCTCTATTTTTCGGCATTTTTTGTTTCACTATTTTCCTTTATTTTTCCCCATTTTTCACTATTTTTTCTGTTTTCCTCTATTTACCCCTAATTTTTCCTATATTTTCTCTATTTTCTCTATTTTTTCCTTATTTTTCCTTACTTTTCCATTATAAAATTGCAATCGGCGTCATATTCAATATTCATCAAGTCTATCCAATCTACGATTCTACCGACCATGGAAAAATAACCACAGTAATGAAAGTAACTATTCGCATTTTATATTAGTAATCGTTACTAAAGAACTATTTAACACCTCTATTTTGCGTTACGTGACAATATCTGCTAGATAATCCATGCCGCGCCGCGTTCCAATATTTCCAATAAAAAAATAAAAAAAACGGTTGTGTTTCCCAAAAACTTTCCTGACGAGTATCCACGAATACTTTTTTAGATATCTAACATTAAAGTTTCAAATTTTGACATTTTTTTATTTTTGACAGGTGGCAGTTGGAGAAATACTTTTGCCTGTTCCGAATAGTTTTTCAAGGGCTTATTGCAAGTCGAATTTTGTGACAAATTGCATCTGTCACTTTTTGATAGTGACACTTCCGTTTGACATTTGTCGTACAAAAACTAATGTGTTCTTCTGACGGGTAACCCAAACTCATATACCAAATTTCGGCCCAATCGGATTAAACGTGTGGCCTTTATCGTGGAAGAATACACACAGACAGATAGATAGACAGACAGACTTCTATCTGGAAATGGTCTTATTCATCTCAGAGGACCTCAAAATGGATATTTCCATCTTTATCTCGAAATTTATTTTTAGCTCGTTCAAAATACTTTCCGTTCTAAAACTACCACTGGTTTCAGAAAAAAAATATTTAAAATTATTTAAAAATTCGGTGGATGAATCAATTTTAGAAATTTATAGATTTATTAAAAACAAAATAAAAATGTATGTATAAAATGCAGATTTTAATAAAATTTTGAAATTTAAATTAATACACTGTGTTATTAATGATTGTTGGGAAAAATTACTTTTTCCTCTTTTTCCATGTTTTCTCTATTTTCCTCTATTTCTCTCTACTTTTCTCTGTTTTCCCTATTTTTCTCTACTTTCCTATTTATATTTTTCATTATGTTTTCAGATTTGTCTCTATTTGTATCTATTTTTCCCTATTTTACCTAGGTTTTACTATTTTTTCTAGTTTTCTCCATTTTCTTTATTTATCCCTGTTTTCCAATATTTTGCTTTCTTTTTCCCTAGTTTACTTCATTTTTCCCTATTTTTCCTATTTTTTCCTTAATTTTTCTTATTTTTCCGTATTTTCCATTTTTTCTCAATGTTTCCCCATTTTTTCTTATTTTTTCAATGTTTACTATTTTCCTTCATTCTTTCCCGTTTTTCATTATTTTCCCCTATTTACCAAGTTCTTCATTAATTTTTTCTATTTTCTCTATTTTTCCTATTTTTCCTTTTTTTATTTATTTTCTATTTTACTTTACTTTTTGTTGTTTTTCTCTATTTTCCCTACTTTTCACCAATTTTCCCTATTTTACATCATTTTTCCCTAGTTTTCTCAATTTTTCCCTAATTTTTGCTGTTTTCTCTATTTTTTCTATTTATTTCCCATTTCCCGTGCCTTTCTTTATTTTTCCTTATTTTTCTTTGTTTTCGTATTTTCTAGATTTGTCCCTATTTATTACTATTTTTCCCTATTTTCCTAGCTTTTTTCTTTTTTTCTAGTTTTCTCCATTTTCTTTATTTCACCCTATGTTTCAGTATTTTGCTTTATTGTTCCTTATTTTACCTCATTTTTCCCTATTTTTGTCAATTTTTCCCTATTTTCCCTAACTTTTCCTAATTTTCCCAATTTCCCGTGCTATTTTTATATTTCCTTATTTTTCACTATTTTTCCCTATTTTTTCTATTTCTTATATTTTTCACTATTTTTCCTTGTTTTCTCTTTTTGCAGATTTGTCCCTATTTATTACCATTTTTCCCTATTTTCCTTTTTTTCTATCTATTATTCGCCATTTTTTGTTTCACTATTTTCCTTTATTATTCCCCATTGTTCAATAGTTTTTCCTGTTTTCTTCTATTTAGCCAGTTTTTCCCTTACTTATCGTATTTTTCCTATTTTTTCAAGTTTTTCTGTTTTTCCCGTATTTACATTTTTTCTTTTACTTTATTTTTGAATGTTTTTTCCTATTTTCCCTACTTTTCCAAGTTCCTCTATTTTCTCTGTTTTTACTTTCCGAACAACAGAGTTGTATAGAAGGAAAGTATTGCGATCATGATATTTTGACCATACCCAGATTTTAACAGATCTTTACGTTTTGAGGTCACCTGAATCCATTTATACCATTTTTAGCACGATGTCTGTCTGTGTGTGTGTGTGTGTGTGTGTGTGTGTGTGTGTGTGTGTGTGTGTGTGTGTGTCTGTGTGTGGGTGTGTGTGTGTGTGTGAACACGATAGCGTCTAAACGGCTGAACCGATTTAGATGAAATTTTATACACATATTTAGGGTAGCAAGGAGACGTCCTGTATAGATTTTGGTATTAATCGGACAACCTGAAGTGACAGTTGCTAGAAGTGATGACGTCATTACTAAACAAGATGGCAATAAAGTTTTACACATATATTTTTTATACGTTATAGTTTAATTTCGGATGATTAAAATTTTCAAAAACTTTTGCCATTGTTGCCAGATTTATCAAAAAGTAATTTTTTTTCATATTTTTCTTAAATAACCAAAATAATGAATTTTTGTGAAAAATTACAAGATATTAAAGTTGTAGAACATAAAATTTTCTACACATTTTGTCATTACCGGTTTTTTGAATTGCTCATAGTTTCGCCGCTAGAGGGCGTGACAAAAAATTTATATAGACAAATTTGTGACTTTTTTAGATTTTGAGACAAAATTATGGATTTTTATGAAAAATTACATGATATCAAAATTATAGAGCATAAAATTTTCTACAAATTTTGTCTTAACTTTTTTTTCGAGTTACGCATAGTTTCGCCGCTAATTTGTATTTTAATTTTTATCTTTATTAAATTATTATTTTTTAGTTAAATTTTAATATTAAAAATTAAAAAGAAATATCTTTAAATTTGTAATAATTAATTTTATACTTATAATTTTTTTCAAAATTTTATTACAAAAATTGTGGAATTTTTTAAAAAATGGCCAAGGAACATTTAAAATTTTATTACGATTTTAAATTAAATTGAATAACTTCTAAAATTTTAAAGTTATTGAAATTTGATTTTCACCATTCGAAAGATACTATAAAACTCTAAATTTATAATGAATTTTAGTTTCTTAAAATTAAGAATTGTATTTATTATAGAAAAAATTAAGAATTTTTTTTAAATTTTTTGTAATTTTGTTTTTTCAATAACTATAAAATAAATGAAAAAAGTAAATAGCATTTCCGAAAATAATCCAAAAGTACTATGTGTGTAAATTATTTCATAATTTTAAAAGAGTATTTGTAAAAGTTATAGCAAAAAATGGAAAAAGTTAAAACAATTCAATGGATTTACCCATGAATTATTGACAAAAAATTTGATTTTTTTTTAGTTTTCTAAACTAACTTTATTAATGGATTTTGATCCAGAAAATCTTAATAAAAGGTCTGTTTCCCATTTTGGAAATAATTGAATGAGATATTAATTATTTATTGACTTTAAAATTATTCAAAAAGAGGTTTTATTTTTTTTAGGTTAATATTAATATTAAAAAAAATCTGATGTGGCCAGCACATGACCTCTCGCCATTTTTGAATCAAACATTTACAGGTTGATACAAAAAAGTATGAAAAAAAATTATTTTTTTGCAAATCTGGCAACAATGGCAAAAGTTTCGAAAATTTTAATGAGATTAAAATAAACTATAGGGTATACAAAATATATGTGTAAAACTTTATTGTCGTTTTGTATAATAATGGCGTCATCACCCATAGCAACTGCCACTTCTGGTTGTGTGATTGGCACCAAAATCTAATCAGATCTAATCTAGGGTATCAGATTCTTGTATGAAAAATTTCAAATTTTTTCATTCAGTAGTTTTTGAGTTATCGTTACTACAACATCCATCCAAACACACACACACACACTAACACACACGCACACAGACATCATCGCGAAAATATTAAAATCGTATTCTAGGGACCCCAAAACGTGTTTATCCATTGAAAACTCACTACCCAATTTTTAGCATGATTCCTATACCTCTCTTATCTGAAGGGCGAGAGGTAAAAAGTGAAAAGTATATACGAAAGAGATGAAAAAGTAAATTATGTGTGAAATATTTCATAATTTTAAAATAATACTTATAGAAATTATACAAAATTATAAAAAGTTAAAAAAAAATTTTAGGAAAAAGTAAATTTTTTTTAATTTTTGTAATCTAATTTTATTAATGTATTTTGATGCAGAAAAACTAAAATAATCGATTAAACAATTACTTTACTAGGAGTGTTCGGAAAGTTGGGTGGGATTACCCCCTCATTTTTACCTCTCGCCCTTCAGATAAGAGAGGTATAGGAATCATGCTAAAAATTGGTTAGTGAGTTTTCAATTGATAAACACGTTTTGGGGTCCCTAGAATACGATTTTAATATTTTCGCGATGATGTCTGTGTGTGTGTGTGTTAGTGTGTGTGTGTTAGTGTGTGTGTGTGTGTGTGTGTGTGTGTGTGTTTGGATGGATGTTGTAGTAACGATAACTCAAAAACTACTGAATAAAAAAATTTGAAATTTTGCATACAGGATTCTGATACCCTAGATTAGATCTGATTAGATTTTGGTGCCAATCGCACAACCGGAAGTGGCAGTTGCTATGGGTGATGACTCCATTATTATACAAAACGGCAATAAAGTTTTACACATATATTTTGTATACCCTATAGTTTATTTTCATCTCATTAAAATTTTCGAAACTTTTGCCATTGTTGCCAGATTTACAAAAATATAATTTTTTTTCATATTTTTTTGTGTCAACCTGTAAATTTTTGATTCAAAAATGGCGAGAGGTCATGTGCTGGCCACATCAGATTTTTTCTTATTGTCAAAAGAAGTAACTATTCACATTTTATATTAATAATCGTTACTAAAGAACTATTATTTACTTTTTCAACATCTCTATTTTGCGTTACTTGACAATATTTGCTAGATAATTCCTACCGCAAATCGCGTTAAGAAACTCAGTTCCAATAGTTCCAATAAAAAAACAAAAATACTACTGTCAATTCTGAAATTTTTAACTTTTATTAAAAAAATAGTATATTATTCAACAAGCATATAATGATGGCTATTATTCACAAGGGTGAAGTTTACGACACGAGCCGCAGGCGAGTTTCGTAAATCACCCGTGTGAATAATAGCCATTATATGCGAGTAGAATACTGTACTTTGTCCACGACTGTAGGTATTTATTAATAAACTTTTATTGGCAAACATTGATGGAACATTATTTTTAATATTTATAACATAATTAGATAGTATATTAATATTATATAATTACAATTTAACATCAATTATTTATGTTAATAGTTACATTTAAAAAATTTGTTAAGTTAATAGCAGGAATAGGATTAACCTCAACATTAATATTCTGATTATTTGTTGAAATTTTTATTTGCTGGCATAAGAATTAGAATCATTTACTTGTATGGAGCTTGATATTTACTTCTCGCGGTGCCGGTGTTAAGCACATTTCATTTTCACTTTCCCAATCCATTATTTTATTACAATTGGGTAAAAATTTTAATAAAACATTCTGCAGTCAAAAGTTTGACATTTCAATTTAAATTATTAATTTGACATTTAGATGACAGTCGCGGCTTACTAATAAAATTGATAAAATTTATAATGGTTATATCTCATTGGCTAAGCATAGGAAGAGCGGTGATAAAAAGTAGTGAATAATGATTATTCACTGCTATTAGTGTATAATATATACCATTTTAAGTTAGAAAATTCGTCAAAAATGGCTTCATTATAAACCAGTCATGGACAAAACCTGTTAATTTGTTACTTCGTCTTTGTCTCATCATATAATATTTTTTTTTTATTCCAGATTAGTCCTTTGAACCTACTAGCAGCCACCTGCAATCGAATCTACAGCCACCAACCATACACTCACACCCAACTTTCACCTGCATCAACAACATCCTGCAGTAGCGATGGTTACGTTTCTCAAATTCCCATAGAAACGTCCAGATCTCCGTTAGAGTATTCACCTCATTACCAACCTAGCTATACGCATGCGTACTCAAATCAATATTGGTTCCAGCATTCACATTCACATTCACATTCACCACCTCATGGAGATATAGCCACTAGTGGCTACCAACCAAATCATCAAAGTTTTAACCAACAGTATCAATGGTCTCAGAATAATTATATGAGTTCGTTAGCTACCAAAATGATGGTAAAACCTGAGATCAGTTATTCATCTAAAGCTCGGAGATGTATAAAATGTCAATGTCCTAATTGTATTAATGAAGAAAACGGATTGAAGAAACCCAGTTCGAAGAAAGTTCATATTTGTCATTATCCAGGTTGTGATAAAGTTTATGGAAAAACATCTCATCTTCAGGCTCATTTGAGATGGCACACTGGAGAAAGACCGTTTATATGTAATTGGTTATTTTGTGGTAAAAGATTTACCAGATCGGATGAATTACAAAGGCATCTTAGAACCCATACTGGTGAAAAAAGGTTCGCTTGTACAATATGCTCGAAGAGGTTTATGAGATCGGATCATTTAACGAAACATGTTAAAACGCATAAAAATGGTAATAGTAAAAGTGAAAAAGATGAACCGAAACCAGAATCACCGGCTAAAATTGAACCTGAACCTCAATTTAAACTTCAACCTGTACATTTTGATTCTCATTTAGCGCATTCTTCTTATAATAATGGAATTTATTTACACAATTTTAATGAACAGTGATTAGAGATTAAATTTAAAGGGACCAGTGTAAATTGATTGTATATATTATGTAAATAGCTCGGAAAATTGTAATATTTTATTTTGTTAATAAATGCCATATTTCTTATTAAATATTTAATTATAATTACATTTTTTTATTTGATGAAAATTGATCAAGCACCGAAGAAAATTGTTGAAGTAGACGAAAAATGACAAGGAAATATTTAAAAAAATATTAATATTTGTTAAAAATTGTTAGAAACTATCACAAATTGTTAAAAAGAAAAACTGAAAGTAAAAAGGTTTTAAAACTTTATATAACTAAGACAAGAAAAACTCAAGATTTGATAAAAAAATTAGAAACTGTTAAAGACTGGAAAAATTACCAAAAAAAAAACCAAGACAAATGTTCAAAATTATTAAAAAACTTAATTTATAAAAAGTCAAGAGAAAAGATAAAAAATTTCAATTTTATTAAAAGAACATTTTAAACTATAAGAAATTACTTTAAAAAAAATGAATTTTTTTAGAAAGGTTTTAAAATTTTATGTAAAAAAAACAAGAAAAACTCAAATCTGATAAAAATTAGAAATTGTCAAAGATTGGAAAAATTATCAAATATTGAAAAAAGGTTTTAAAATTTTATATATAAAAAAAGAAAAACTCAAAATTTATAAAAAAATCTAGAAATTGTCAAATATTGGAAAAATTATCAAATAATACAAAAAAAAAACGAAGAGAAATGTTTAAAATTGTTACAAAACTTAATTTATAAAAATGCGTTATGAAAAATCAAGACAAAATTTAAAAACTTTCAATTTAATTACAAAAAAAAAAAAAATTAAACTATCAGAAATTGCTTTAAAAAAACTGAAATTTGTAAAAGGCTTAAAAATTCTATATAAAAAATGAGGGGGTAATCCCACCCAACTTTCCGAACACTCCTAGTAAAGTAATTTTTTAATCGATTATTTTAGTTTTTCTGCATTAAGATACATTAATTATATTACCTATCGAATGGTATAAATCCCATTTTAATATCTTTAATATTTTTAAAGTTATTCAATTTTTTTTTAAACTTATATTAAATTTCAAAAAAAAATGAGGAATTCTACAATTTTTTGAATAAAATTTTGAAAAAAATCACAATTATAGAGTTTTTGACTACAAATTTAAGGGTTATTTTTTTAAATTTTTTAATATTAATTTTAACCTTAAAACAAATCAAACCTATTTTTGAATAATTTTAAAATCAATAAATAATTAATGTCTCATTCAATTTTATTCAAAATGGGAAACAGACCTTTTTTTTAGGTTTCTGGATCAAAATGCATTAATAAAGTTAGTTTAAAAAACTAAAAAAAAATCAAATTTTTTTTCAAAAATTCATGGGTTGAATTGTTTTAATTTTTTTCATTTTTTGCTATAACTTTTACAAATGCTATATTAAAATTATGAAATAATTTACACACATAGTACTTTTGGATCCTTTTCGGATATGCTATTTACTTTTTTCATTTATTTTATAGTTACTGATAAAACGAAATTATAAAAGTTTTTTAAAAAATTCTTAATTTTGTCTATAATAATTACAATTCTAAATTTTAAGAAACTAAAATATATTTAAAATTTAGAGTTTTATATTATCTTTCGAATGGTGAAAATCACATTTCAATAACTTTAATATTTTAGAAGTTATTCAATTTAGTTTAAAATCGTAATATAATCTTAAATTTATTAGCCAATTTTTTAAAAATTCCAAAATTTTTGTAATAAAATTTTGAAAAAAATGATAATTATAAAATTAATTATTATAAATTTAAACATATTTTTTTAAAATTTTTAATATAAAAATTTAACCAAAAAATAATAATTTAATAAAGATAACAATTAAAATAAAAACTAGCGGCGAAACTGTGCCCAACTTGAAAAAATAGTCAAGACAAAATTTATAGAAAATTTTATGTTCTACAATTTTGATATCCTGTAATTTTTCATAAAACTCCATAATTTTGTCTCAAAATCTAAAAAAGTCACAAAAATGTCAATATAATTTATTTTCAAGCCCTCTAGCGGCGAAACTATCAGGAATTCAAAAAACCGGTAATGACAAAATTTATAGAAAATTTTATGTTCTATAACTTTCATATCCTGTAATTTTTCATAAAAATGCATTATTTTGGTTATTTAAGAAAAATATGAAAAAAAAATACTTTTTGATAAATCTGGCAACAATGGCAAAAGTTTTTAAAAATTTTAATCATTCTAAATTAAACTATAACGTATAAAAAATATATGTGTAAAACTTTATTGCCATCTTGTTTAGTAATGACGTCATCACTTATAGCAACTGTCACTTCCGGTTGTCCGATTAACTCTAAAGTCTATACAGGTCGTCTCCTTGCTACCCTAAATATGTATATAAAATTTCATCTAAATCGGTTCAGCCGTTTAGACGCTATCGTGTTCACACACACCCACACACAGACACACACACACACAGACAGACATCATGCTAAAAATGGTATAAATGGATTCAGGTGAGCTCAAAACGTAAAGATCCGTTAAAATCTGGGTATGGTCAAAATATCATGATCGCAATACTTTCCTTCTATACAACTGTTGTTCGGAAAGTAAAAAGGCACAAAAACTAAAAATTTGATAAAAAATTAGAAACTGTCAAAGATTGGAAAAAATATCCAAATTACTAAAAAAAAAACTAAGAAAAATGTTTAAAATTGTTACAAAACTTAATTTATAAAAATGCGTTATGAAAAATCAAGACAAAATTTAAAAACTTTCAATTTTATTAACAAACATTAGAAATTGTCAAAAAAAACTGAAATTTAATAAAAATAGACAAGAAAAATTATCAAAAATGACAAAAAAAAAAAACTAAAAGAAATATTCAGATTTATTAAAAAACTTAATTTGTAAAAATATTATAAAAGTCAAGAGAAAATTTAAAAACATTCAGTTTTATTAAAAAACATTGGAAATGGTCAACAATTGTTAAAAAAACTGAAATTTGTAAAACGGTTTTAAAATTTTATAAAAAAAGGACAAGAAAAACTCGAAGTTTTATAAAAAAAATCAGAAACTGTCAAAGACTGGAAAAAAAATATTATCAAAAATTACTAAAAAAAAACCAAGAGAAATGTTCAGAATTAATAAAAAACTTAATTTGTAAAATGTTATAAAAAATCAATTTAAAAACTTTGGAAGTTTATTAAAAAACATTAGAAATTGTCAAAAATTGTTAAAAAAAACTGAATTTTGTAAAACGGTTTTAAAATTTAATAAAAGAAGTCAAGAAAAACTCAAAATTTTGTAAAAAAAATTAGAAAGTGTGAAGACTGGAAAAAAATTACTAAAAAAAACACCAAGAGAAATGTTCAGAATTAATTAAAAACTTAATTTTTAAAAATTTTATAAAAAGTCAAGAGAAAATTTAAAAACTGATAATTTTATTAAAAAAACATTTGAAACTATCAGAAATTGCTTTAAAAAATTTAAAATTATACAAAAAAATATGAAAAAAATTCGTAGAAAATATCTAAATGTACTAGAATTTCTTAAAATGAACTAAAAAATAAGAAAAACGTTCATAATTGCAAAAAAATATTTCTAAAATTTGTAAAAAATTAATATTTGTTAACACAGTCGAGATTCAAAATTTATAAGAGATTGAAAACTACTAAAAATTGTTGAAATAAGAAAACCAGGCAAAATTAGTAAAGATATTGGAATAATTGTCAAAATTTTATAAAAAATGGAAAAAAAAAATCTAAAAATTTGCTAAAAAATATGAAAACTATCAAAAATCGATAAAAATTTATAAAAATATAAAAAAAAAAATGTTAGAGCAAAATGTATTAAAGTAAAATTAAAAAAAGTTCAAAATTGATAAAAAATAATAGAAATTTTACATTTACAAAAAATGTCAGAACTGTCAAAAAGTGCTAAAAAAATAACTATAAAATTTTCAGACAAAAATTGGTAAAATATTTAAAAAAAAATTAAATTTGATAAACATTAAACTGATGAAAATTCCTGAAAAATATAATAAATATTTAAATTTATTAAAAATTGTGGGGAATTAAAAAAAATTGTTAAAATAAAATAGAAAAAAAGAAAACTGATAAAAAATATCGGAAATTTTTTTTACATTTGCTGAAAATATCAGAATCTGTCAAAAAATGTTCAAAAAAATGAATATAAAATTCGCTAAAAAACATTAAAAATTGTCACTGCGGTTTCTAAAAGATTAGAAAAAAGTTCAAATTTGCTAAAAAATAATTAACGAAAATTGCAAAAATATTAAAAAAAAAATTTAAAATTAATGTAAAATATTTAAAATATCAAAAATTGCTAAAAAATTCAAAAAATATTTAAAATTATTAAAAATTGTCAGGAATCATCAAATATTGCTAAATAAAATTGATAAAAAATATTGGTAACTTTTACATATGCTAAAAATGTGAAAAAAAATTGAAAGAGTCTAAAATTTGCTAAAAAATATTAAAAACTGTCACTGGTTGGTTGCTAAAAGAAATATGAAAAAAATTCAAATTTGCTAGAAATTAACTGAAAAAAACTGCTAAAATATTAAAAACAAAAATTAAATTAATAAAAAATATTTAAACTGTCAACAATTGCTAAAAAATATTTAAAAGTTATTAAAAATTGTCAGGAATTAGCAAAAATTGCTGCAAATACTAATTATTGGAAATTTTAATATTTACCAAAAATGTCAAAAAAATTTTAAATATCTCAAATAGTGTTAATAAGACTTTGTTAAAAAATATTTAAAACTGTCACTGTCACTGTTGCTAAAAAAAAACATGAAAAATACTCAAATTGTTAAAAAATTATAAAAAATATCTAAAATTATTAAAAATTGTCAGAGCAAAAACTGATTAAAAAAAAATAAAATAAAGTTTTAAAATTGATAAAAAATATTAGAAACTTTTACATTTGCTAAAAATGTCAGAAATCGACTTAGAAAAATAACTATAAAATTTGCTTTAAAATATTAAAAATTGTCACTAGTTGCTAAAAAAAGAAAAAAGTTCAAATATGCTCAAAATTAACTGACAAAAATTGTTAATTTATTAAAAAAATGTAAAATTAATAAAAAACCATTAAACGGTGAAAAATTGTAAATAAAATTATAAACAAATATATATAATTATTAAAAATTGTCAGGAATAATTTGCTAAAAAACAACTGAGAAAAATTGCTAAAATTTTAAAATTAATACAAAATATTGAATCTGTCAAAAATTAAAAAATATTTAAAATTATTAGAAATTGTCAGTACCATTAGCAAAAATTGGTAAAAAAAATGAAAAAAAGTTAATAATAAAAAATATTGGAAACTTACATTTGCTAAAAATGCCTTAAAATGTCAAAAAAATTTAGAATATTTTAAAAAGTGTTAATAAAATAAGTGTTAAAAAAATATTTAAAATTGTCACTGGTTGGCTAAAAAAAATGAAAAAAATTCAAATTTGCTAAAAATTACCTGACAAAAATTGCTAAAAAATTATAAAAATATATTAAAAATCATAAAAATTGTTAAGAATTATCAAAAATTGCTAAAAAATACAAATAATTTATATATTAAAAAATTTATAAAATTAATAAAAAAAGTTTGTGTGGTCAGGGGACTCCTATCAGGAACCAAGTTCTTTACGTGTTGCATCATTTAATTTCGCTCTCTCTTTCTCTTTTTATGCAATCTTCTCTATTATTTCCAATTTTTTCCCATTCTTCCGCTTTTCTACAATTTCATTTTTTCCATTTTTTCCAATTTTTTCCATGTTTTCCGATTTTTTCAATTCTTCCAATTGTTGCAATTTCTTTCCAGTTTTTTTAAAATTAGTTTCCATTTTTTCCGATTTTTTCCAATTCTTCCCATTTTTCTGTTTTATTCAAATTTTTACAAAATAATTCTATTTTTTACAATTTTTTTCCAATTTTTTCTCATTTTTTTCCTATTCTTCCAATTTTTTCCTATTTTTCAAATTTTTTTCGAATTCTTCCGGTTTTCTTTAATTTTTTTCCATTTTTTCCAATTCTTCTAATTTTTTCCAATTTCACCTAATTTTTCCAATTTTTTCCAATTTCTTTTGCAATTTTTTTTGCAATTTTTTTCAACTTTTTAAAATTCGTAAAATTTTTCAATTTCTTTCCAATTTTTACAATTTTTTTCCAATTTTTCTGGTTAATTTCCAATTTTTTCCCATTGTTCCAATTTTTTCCCATTGTTCCAATTTTTTCCAATTCTTCTAATTTTTTCCAATTTTTCCAATTTTTTCTAATTCTAATTTTTTCCAATTTTTTCCAATTCCAATTTTTTCAATTCCTCCAATTTTTTCCAATTCTTCCAATTTTTTAAATTTATTTAATGTTTTTCGATTTTTTTCCTTTTTTTCGATTTTTTCCAATTCTTCAAAATTTTCCATTTTATTCCAATTTTTCTAATTTTTTTCCAATTCTGCCAATTTTCTCTATTTTTTTTTCCGTTTTTTCCAATTCTCCAATTTTACCTAATTTTTCAAATTTTTTTCCAATTTTTTCAAATTATTTCCAATATTTCCCATTTTTTTCCATTTTTTCCAATTTTCCCAATTTTTTCTGATTTTTTCCAATTTTTTACGTTTTCTCTATTATTTTTTCCAATTTTTTCAATTTTTTCCACTATTTTCCATTATATTTTTCAAATTCTTTCCAATTCTTAAATTTTTTTTTCCAAGTTTTTCCAAACATTTTTCTATTTCATTCCAATTTTTACAATTTTTTTATTTTATTCCCAATTTTTTCCAATTATTTCAATTTTTTATGTTTTTTCATATTTTTCATTTTTTTCCAGTTTTTTCGATTTTTTCCAATTCTTCCGTTTTTCTCCAATTTTTTTTCCAATTCTTTCCATTTTTTAAATTTTTTTTCAATTTTTTTCAATTTTTTCCATTTTCCCAATTTTTGCCATTTTCCAATTCTTCCAATTCATACAATTTAAATTTTTTCTATTTTTTCCAATTTATTTTTGATTTCTTCCAATTCCTAAAATTTTTCTGTTTTTGCCCAATTCTTTTTCCAATTTTTTTCTATTTTATTTCCAATTTTTTCCAATTTTTCCATTTTTTCCAATTCTTCTAATTTTTAAGTTTTTTCCTTTTTCAATTTTTTTTCCATTTTTTCCTATTTTTTCCTATTTTTTCCAATTCTTCATATTATTCCAATTTTTCTATAGTTTTTCTTTTCAATTTTATTCAATTCTTCCGCTTTTGTCCAGTTTTTCCATTATTTTTGTCAATTTTTTCCAATTCTTCCAATTTTTCCATTTTTTCCAATTTTTTCAATTTTTCCCATTTTTTTCCAATTTTTTCATTTTTTTTCCAGTTTTTTTCAATTTTTTCCAGTTTTTTCCAATTTTATTCAGTTACTTGCAGTTTTCTCAGTTTTTCCATTCTTTTCAATTTTTCCCTCATATTTCCATATTTTTTCCCTATTTTTAATTATTTTTCCTTTTTTCGCTTATGTTTTCTCTTTTTCCTTTATTTTCCCCATTTTTTCTTATTTTTCGCTGTTTGTCTCTATTTCGATTTATTTTCCCTATTTCACTTTATTTTACCTACCTTTCCCTATATTTCTCAATTTTTTATTTTTCCTTACTTTCCCATTATAAAATTGCAATAATTTCATCCAATCTACTGACCATGCAAAAATAACCATAGTAAATAAAAAGTAACTATTTACATTTTAAATTGATAACCGTTACTAAAGAACGAATAGTTACTTTTTCAACATCTCTACTTTCAATAATATAAATGACATATGAATTAAAACAAAAACAAGCTGGCTGCGTTTTTTCGTTAAGGTGTCAAAAATTGCTAAAATTTTAAAATTAATACAAAATATTTAAATTGTTAAAAATTGCTAAAAAATTATAAAAAATATTTAAAATTGTAAGGAATTAGCAAAAATTGCAAAAAAAATAAAAGAAATTCAAAATGAATAAAAAATATTGGTTAATGTCTGAAAATGTCAAAAAAATTTAGAATATCTCAAAAGGTGTTAATAAAACTTGCTAAAAAATATTAAAAACTGTCACTGATTTCTAAAAAAAAAATATGAAAAAAAGTTCAAATTTGTTAAATGTAAAAAATATTAGAACAAAATATTGAAAGAAAAATATTTAAAATTATTAAAAAAATTAAGGAAAACATCCAAAATTAACAAAAAATAATTAAAAAACTTTAAAAATTGCTAAAATTTGATAAATTAATAAAAATATGGAAAAAAAATATATTAAAAATTAATAAAAATATAAAACCATCGATTGAATAAGCAAGAAGAGAAATAATCATCTAATTTAACATGCTGTAACCTACCGCCATCTGTAAGGTACCCAACCCACCATTGTTTCGAGCGCGTTCCGCTAGATGTCCTCCTCATCATCGGTATAATGAGGGTGCTATTAACTGGGCGGGTTTTACGGATGCATGGCCGCCCCGGCCAGAGGAGGGCAGCGAAAGAAAATAAAACAAAAAACACAAATTACAGTGTGATTTTATGTATGCGCGGTGGGGTAGGAAGGAAACAGGGAATCGGCAGCAAGTGGCGTTCGAAATTAACTCAGTTTCAATCAAAACACATGAATGTATATGCGTCATTTTAATTCTATTGTTTTGTAACGTAACGACCATCAAAGCAACCGATGTGTTATACGCGACGAGCGCGTGTGTTGTGTTGAGTTGAGTCTTTATACTACGTTTATTTTTATTTTTTTTTTGATTTTTTTTTTGGCGGTATCTGTGCGAGTGTGTTTGTGTGCTCGTGCTCGAGTGACTCGAGGGCTGTACGTATACCTACACTTGCCGTCAAACTGGAGAACAGGACGGATAGAGATAAGGGGCGAGGATCCCCCGAGATGCTTGCTGTAAGTTCAATTTGAGATATTTTCGGGAGGTTTACAGTCGTGCCAACTTATTCGAGCGGCCCTTGCAGGGCTGCCATCATTGTCTAAACAAAAATTCTAAACAAATAATACTATATCGTATTGAAATTTTTTTTGTTTTACGTTTTTGGATTGAATATTGATAACAATATGTTTCGGATTTTTGTTTTTGCAGTAAAATTTATACTTATATTTTAAAAAATTTACAATTACATTATTTTTTATGGTCTTTTTGAATCAAACCAATCTTGGACAAATTATTTTCTAGAATAAAAATTTTTAAACAAAATCGATTGGGGGGACTCTTATACAATATTTTTGAATTTTCGTTTTTTCCCTTAAAATCCACAATTATATTTTCAAAAATTTAAAAAAATTTACATTTGCATTATATTTTATGCACCTTTAAATGGTGTAACTAAAATTTTAATATTTTGCTTAATTTTGAAAAAAAACTATTTCAAAATATTGATATATATTATTTAATTTTTAATGGGAAAAGTCTTAAAAAAATTATACTTTTTTTATCTTCTTTCGAATGTCAGTAAGTAGTTTAAAAAAATTAAAAAAAATTGAGTAATTTTCGTCATTTTTGTACTTTTTTTTTGATTTACTCACCATTTTTTGGTCAAAAATATCATTTTTTTGGTCTTTTTGAATCAAACAAATATTAAAAAACTGATTTTCTAGAATAAAATTTTTAAACAAAATCGATAGTGGGGACTCTTATACAATATTTTTGAATTTTCGTTTTTTCCCTTAAAATCCACAATTATATTTTCAAAAATTTAAAAAAATTTACATTTGCATTATTTTTTATGTACCTTTAAATGGTCTAACTAAAATTTTAATATTTTGCCTAATTTTGAAAAAAACTATTTCAAAATATTGATATATATTATTTAATTTTTAATGGGAAAAGTCTTAAAAAAATTATACTTTTTTATCTTCTTTCGAATGTCAGTAAGTAGTTTAAAAAAATTAAAAAAAATTGAGTAATTTTCGTCATTTTTGTACTTTTTTTTTGATTTACTCACAATTTTTTGGTCAAAAATATCATTTTTTTGGTCTTTTTGAATCAAACAAATATTAAAAAACTGATTTTCTAGAATAAAATTTTTAAACAAAATCGATAGTGGGGACTCTTATACAATATTTTTGAATTTTCGTTTTTTCCCTTAAAATCCACAATTATATTTTCAAAAATTTAAAAAAATTTACATTTGCTTTATATTTTATGCACCTTTAAATGGTGTAACTAAAATTTTAATATTTTGCCTAATTTTGAAAAAAACTATTTCAAAGTATTAATATATATTATTTAATTTTTAATGGGAAAAGTCTTAAAAAAATTATACTTTTTTTATCTTCTTTCGAATGTCAGTAAGTAGTTTAAAAAAATTAAAAAAAATTGAGTATTTTTCGTCATTTTTATACTTTTTTTGATTTACTCACAATTTTTTGGTCACTTACAGCCCTAGGACTAAAAATATCATTCTTTTGGTCTTTTTGAATCAAACAAATATTAAAAAACTGATTTTCTAGAATAAAAATTTTTAAACAAAATCGATTGGGGGAACTCTTATACAATATTTTTGAATTTTCGTTTTTTCCCTTAAAATCCACAATTATATTTTCAAAAATTTAAAAAAAAATTACATTTGCATTATTTTTTATGCTCCTTTAAATAGTGGAACCAAAAGTTTAATATTTTGCATAGTTTAAAAAAAAAACTATTTCAAAATTTTGATATAACTCTGACAATATTCTTGAATTTTCGTTTTTTCCCTTAAAATCTACAATTATATTTTCAAAAATTTTAAAAAAATTACACTTGCATTGATTTTTATGCTCTTTTAGAGAGTCTAAACAAAATTTTAATATTTTGCGTAATTTTGAAAAAACTTTGTTTCAAAAATTTTCATCTAATGATGTAGTGCTTTCAATTTTAATGGAAAAAATTTGAAAAAATTAATATTTTTACAACATTTTATATTATTTTGAATGGCGTAAGTCTTGTTTTAATAATTTCAATTGATTAAAAAATTTAAAAAATTTTGAGTAATTTTTCATCATTTTTTATACTTTTTTTTGCTTTTACTCATAATGTTTTCATTAATTACTGCTCTAAGTGAAAAATGGATCATTTTTTTGTTTTTTTTAATCAAATAACTAATCTTAGAAAAATGATTTTCTAGAATTAAAATTTTTAAACAAAATCAATAGGGGGGACTCTTACAATACTTTGAATTTTCATTTTTTTCCTTAAAATCTACAATTATATTTTCAAAAATTTAAAAAAAATTGCACTTGCATTGATTTTTATGATCTTTCAGACAGTCTAACCAAAATTTTAATAGTTTAGGTAATTTTGAAAAAACTTTGTTTCAAAAATTATTATCTAATTTTTGATGTTGTGCTTACAATTTTAATGGAAAAAATTTGAAAAAATTAATACTTTTACAACATTTTATATTCTTTTGAATAGCGGAAGTCTTGTTTTAATATATGCAACAGTTAAAAAAATTTAAAAAATTTTTCGTCATTTTTTGTACTTTTTTTGCTTTAACTCACCATTTTTTTATCAACTACTGTTCTAAGTGAAAATAGATTATTTTTTGGTCTTTTTGAATCAAACTAATCTTAAAAAAATGATTTTCTAGAATAACATTTTTTAAACAAAATCGATAGGGGGAACTCTTAGGATATTTTTGAATTTTCGTTTTTTTTCCTTAAAATCTACAATCATTTTTTCAAAAATTTAAAAAAAATTACACTTGCATTGATTTTTATGCTCTTTTAGATAGTCTAACCAAAATTTTAATACTTTGTGTAATTTTGAAAAAACTTTGTTTCAAAAATTATTATCTAATTTTTGAGTTGTGCTTACAATTTTCATGGAAAAAATTTGAAAAAATTAATACTTTTACAACATTTTATATTCTTTTAAATGGCATAAGTCTTGTTTTAATTTCTGCAGAAGTTAAAAAAATTTGAGTAATTTTCGTCATTTTTATACTTTTCTTGCTTTTATTCACAATTTTTTGGTCAATTACTGCCCAAGATGCAAAAAATATCATTTTTTTGGTTATTCTAAATGAAACTAATCTTAGAAAAATTATTTTCTAGAATAAAAATTTTTAAAAAAAAATTGATAGGGGGAATCTTAAATATTTTGAATTTTCGTTTTTTTCCCTTAAAATCCACAATTATATATTCAAAAATTTAAAAAAAAATATACACTTGCATTGTTTTTTATGCTCTTTCAGATAGTCTAAACAAAATTTTAATATTTTGCCTAATTTAAAAAAAATCTATTTCAAAATATTGATAGATTATCTAATGTGTCTACACTTTCAATGGGAAAAATCTGAAAAAATTTATACTTACAATTTTTTCGTCAATTACTGCCCTATATGCAAAATAGTTATTTTCCTAACAAGTGCGGAAAGTTATACTTTTCCGCACGCAATTGCAGTTGCCCGAACGACGCGAAGAATTAAAAAAAAATTTAGCAAAAATATTTTTTTGTTATTAAACAAAAAATTTCTTAGTGCTTCTTATTAAATAAAACATTAGGCTGAAAGTAATCATAGTAACCAAACAAGAATTAATTTACAAGTTGTCAACTTAATTTGACATTAGTAAATTTTTAATATTTATCTAATTATAATATACCAATATGGATGCGTGCGGAAAAGTATACTTTTCCGCACACTTGTAGAAAAAATATCATTTTTTTGTGCTTTTTGGATTAAGCTAATCTTAGCAAAATTATTTTCTAAAATAAAAATTTTTAAACAAATTCGATAGGGGGTACTCTTACAATATTTGTGAATTTTCGTCTTTTCTCTTAAAATGCACAATTAAATTTTTTTAAATTTAAGAAATTTAGAATTGCATTATTTTTTATGCTCTTTCAGATAGTCTAGACAAAATTTTAATATTTTGCTTAATTCTGAAAAAAACTTTATTACAAAATATTGATATAGTATATAATCTAATTTTTGCTGTGCTGTCTACAATTTTAATGGGAAAAATCTGAAAAAATCTATACTTCTACATCATGTTATTTTCTTTCGAATGGCAGTAAGTAGTTTAAACAAAAATCAAAAATTTTGATTTTTCATCATTTTTTATACTTTTTAGCTTTTATTCACAATTTTTCGTCAATTACTACCCTAGGTGCAAAAAATATCATTTTTTTGGTCTTTTTGAATCAAAATAATCTTAGAAAAAATATTTTTTAGAATAAAAATTTTTAAACAAAATCGATAGGGGGAATCTTACAAGACTTTGAATTTTCGTTTTTTTTCCTTAAAATCCACAATTGTATTTTCAACAATTTAAAATAAATTACATTTGCATTGATTTTTATGCTTTTTCAGATAGTCAAAACGAAATTTTAATATTTTTCCTAATTAAAAAAAAACTTTATTTCAAAATATTGATATATATTAATTAATTTTAATAGGAAATATCTGAAAAAAAATATTCTTTTACATCATTTTATCTTCTTTCGAATGGCAGTAAGTAGTTTAAAAAAATTCAAAAATCTTGAATATTTTTCTTCATCTTTTACTTTTTTTGATTTTTATGTTCTTTCAGATAATCTAACCAAAATTTAAATATTTTACGTAATTTTGAAAAAACTTTGTTTCAAAAATTTTCATCTAATTTTTGATGTTGTGCTTACAATTTTAATGGAAAAAATTTGAAAAAATTAATACTTTTACAACATTTTATATTCTTATGAAATTTTGATTAGTTTTTCGTTATTTTTTACACTTTTTTTGATTTTATTCACAATTTTTTGACCAATTACTATTTGTTCTAAGTGCAAAATAGATCTTTTTTTTTAATCAAACTAATCTTAGAAAAATGATTTTCTAGAATAAAAAATTTTAATCAAAATCGATGGGAGGGAATCTTACAATATTTTGAGTTTTCGTTTTTTTTCCCTTAAAATCCACAATTATATGGTTAAAAATTTTAAAAAAATATTGATGTATTATCTAATTTTTGCTGTAGTGTCTACACTTATAATAGGAAAAATCTGAAATTTGTACTTTTACATCATTTTATCTTTCTTCGAATGGCAATAAGTAGTTTAAAAAAATTCAAAAATTTTGAGTAATTATCGTCATTTTTATTCTTTTTTTGATTTACTCACAATTTTTTGGTCACTTACAGCCCTAGGCCCAAAAATATAATTTTTTTGGTCGTTTTGAATCAAACTAATCTTAGAAAAATGATATTCCAGAATAAAAATTTTTAAACGAAATCGATGGGGGGGACAATATTTTTGAATTTACGTTTTTTCCCTTAAAATCTACAATTATATTTTAAATAATTAAAAAATATTACACATGCATTATTTTTTATCCTTCTTCAAATGGTCTAACCAACATTTTAATATTTTGCGTATTAATTTTAAAAAAACTTTTGATCTAATTCAGTATGTTAACTTGTGTTTCGGAACCATTATTGCCTTTATTTTGTACTATGTCAGATATTTTTTAAAATTTTTTTGTTAACCTCCACATTTCAGCGGGAAGGGTGATACTTTCCTAGTAACCGTCACATGTCACCTGTCATATGTCAATTTCTCCTTTCGCCGTTTGCCGTTTGGCACGTGGTGACTTTGTCTCAAATTTTATTATTGGGGATTACATTATTTTCAACTGTAATGACTACCTGGTGATCTGTTCCTTTGAGCCCCCATATAGGGTGGGGATATTTTAATTTCAATTTTTTCCGGGAAATTGATCCCCCTGTAGGTGCTGTCCTTAGGTGCGGGTAATCACTGCCACTCCATAGAGAACAATCCGTATTATTTTCTACCCTTAATGGATTGTTTTACGTTCTGTGATCAATTTCTTTAGTCCTTTGTTAATATTGTTTGATTATTATTTAAGTGGTTTACCTGATTAATTGTAAACGTTTGCATCTTTAAGCCTGATGATGGTTAGTCACCGAAACAAGTTGCCTGCTAGTACTTTTTGTTATTAAATTTTTGACACCTGACTTTCTGCTTTATTTCCTTAAATAAATTAAAAACCCAGTTATGTTTTTAATCCTTGTAAATTGCCATATAAAATTTGAATTTGATATAATTTTCGATAATTTGAAAAATCAAATAATAGTATATTATTCAACGAGCGGTAATGTAGGTCATAACTCACGGAGATGAAGTTTGCAGCACGAGCCGCAGGCGAGTGCTGTAATTCATCAAGTGAGTTATGACCATTACCACAAGTTTAATACTATAATTTATCTACGACTATAAGAATATATACTAAAGTGCAAGTACAGAGAAAAAACTTTAATCAGAATTTATGTTGAGTGTGTTATTTAGGATGGAGTAGAAAGTTTACAGAGACGATGCTTTAA
Organism: Neocrepidodera transversa; assembly: GCA_963243735.1. Classification (NCBI taxonomy): domain Eukaryota; kingdom Metazoa; phylum Arthropoda; class Insecta; order Coleoptera; family Chrysomelidae; genus Neocrepidodera; species Neocrepidodera transversa. Next base: position 21,741,493 of record OY725344.1, on the reverse strand, counting down.
AATTTATTGCTAAGTTCCTTAAAATATGAAAAAAGTAAACGAGTTAACATTCTTACTTTCTACACCAATCTTGAAAATTTTTGTATACACCTTTATATTTGTTTTGTGATTTTTCGGGTAAAAAATTCTGTCTTGTAGTATCTATTTGTCTTATTGCTGGATGCAGATAATATCAAAAAACAAAAAAAAACCAGAAAAGTGAGAAAAAAAAAGGAAAAAATAGTGAAACATTGTGAAAATAGGAAAAATAGGGAGAAATGGGGAAAAATAGGAAAAAAAGAAAAAACAGGAGAAATAATGAAAAATGGGGGAAAATGGTAAAAAATAGGGAGAAATGGGAAAAATATGTAAATTTTCAAAAATACTTTACAACGCAAAAAAGTAGTAAAAAACAAGAAAAAATATGGAAAAATAGGTTGAAATAGGGATAATAAGGAAATATAGAAAAAATGGAGAAAAGGGGAAAAAATAATGAACCATAGAGAAAAATAGGTAAAAACAAGGAAAATGGGGGAAAAGTGAAAGAATTCGAAAAAAAAACAAAAAACAACAAAAAAACAAAAAAAAAATGAAAAAAAAAGAAAATACGAAAAACCGAAAAATTAAAAAAAAAATCAGAGGAATAAGAAAAAAATCAAAAAACAAAAGAAAGAAACAGAAAAAACAGAATAATGATCAAAATTGGAAAAAAACAAAAAAATCAGAAAAATAGGAAAAAACGAGAAAAAATTGGAGACAATTTAAAAAGAAATCTGAAAAATGAGAAAAAAATCGAAAAAATCGGAAAAGAAAATAAAAAAATCGGCTGTGTCACCCCAGAACTTTCCCGGCTCGACCGTAGAGAATATGTTATTTATTATTATTATTTTAATTACAAAATACCAAGCATTACATTAATTTATGGAACACATTAAAAATAGAGAGCCGATGGTGAATACGTCTATCGAATTGATATTTCAATGTTGATGACATAAGCTGCTGCACATGCGCACGTTGTATATTACACTGCAATTAGGATCTCCTAAAATCATGTGTGAAAACTATTAGGAACTCGGGAAAAATTTTCATACAATAGTTGTAGGGAATTTTATGCATTACAACTTTGCACTGAAACATTTTGCAGTAAAGAGCATAATTTACCTCCAATTTTAAAAAAATGAAAAAATATAAATGTGTATTTTTCTCGCCATCTAGCGGCGAAACTATGAGGAATTCGATAAAAAGTTAAACATAAAAGTTAAAGAAAATTTGATGCTTTACAACGTTAAATAAGAAAATTTTGCATTAAAATGCATTGTTTGTCCTCAAAATCAAGAAAAACTAGGGAAAACATACATGCACATTTTTTACGCGCCCTCTAGTGGCGCAACTATTGGAAATTTTGGAAAAAGCTTGAGACAAAAGATGTAGGGAATTCTATGTTTTAAAACTTTGTACTATAAAATTTTGCACTAAAGTATATTGTATGTCCTCAAATCAAGAAAAACTAGAGAAAACATATATGCACATTTTTTACGCGCCCTCTAGTGGCGCAACTATTTGAAATTCTGGAAAAAGTTTAAAACAAAAGTTGTAGGCAATTTTATGCTATAAAACTTTGTACTTCAATATTTTGCAATAAAGTGTATAGTTTGTTCTTAAAATTTAAAAAAAGTAAAAAATTGTTAGATGTGCATTTAATCAATGTCGGTCTTGGGGACCTTCTACTTTACCAATTTAAACTAAAATCTAATGGTCGCATTCTAGGCACACACCGACCCTCCATACCAAATTTCAGCTTGATTGGTCAAACGGTTCGGCAGTTATCGTGGAAGATTACACACAGACACATAGACACACAGACACACATACAGACCATGCGCTGGAAATGGTTTCAATCTTCTTGGGGATCTCAAAATGAATATTTCCATCGATATCTCGATTTTTTTTTGCTCGTTCACCTTACTTTCCCTTTGATGGGTCCGGGAAAGTAAAATTGAAAGAAAAATCAGAATATTGGAAAAATCAAATTGTAAAATACGAAAAAAATTAAAAAATCGAAAAAACCAAAAAAAAAATGAAAAAAGGCGCAAAAAATTAGAAAAATCGAAAAAAAAAACCAGAAAAAAATAAAAAAAAGACTGGATCCCTTTGTATACTAAATATACATTCCTATTCATCACTGTAGTGAGTTATGAAAACTCATAACTCACGCTATTTGTTTATGGATACTATTAATTGCTCAAAAGCAGTTGAATAATTAATATATAACTTAATAGGAGTAGATAAATGAAAATTTTTAACCTAACCTTTACAATAAAAAGTGATTTCATTTCATTCATTCATATTCTGCAATATTTCTAATAACACTTATTTGTGATAAATTTAAAATATATAATTTAATATTAATTTGAAGAAAATTATACTTTTACCAAATTGTTTTAAAATTTACAGACCGTACAGTACTATTAAAAATCATAAACTTAATATCCTATTCATTAATAACATTACCAAAATCATTGTACTTGAATGAGGTAATAATAGTTTGGTGGCCATATTTCTACAGCCATGGATATCAATATTATTTTTATTTTTTGCATGCAATCATAGAATAAAAAAACAAATTATTGTCAATGAGGATAATTATTTGAGACCATTAGAGAAAATTATATATAATTTTATAATTTTTTACGGTATTGAAGTACTAATATACATGGTTATAATAGGAACTTGCTGGAATTACTAAAATTATTATTACTTAATTTTTACTAGTATAATAATAAAAAAAAAATCATATAGATCTAATTTATAACAAAGTTGAATATTAGTTTCAGCTCTATATATAACCATCATCAGTACTAAAATATGAATAAATAATAATTGTAAAAAAATATTTATGGGCTATATATAAAACATTTTTTTTATCGATCATCTTTTCGATTATTATCGATAATTAACTCCACCTTGAACTTACTTGATTAGAAAACGTGTTTCAGTGCGATGCCATGGATGAAATTTATTTAATATTTTTTTTTTACTTACCGCGTTGGTATAACTTGGTTATGGTTTAGGTTGCCTGCCTGACTAGCGACATAATTATTTTCGTTTTTGATTATGATTATGTTCAGTACAGTGGCGAAACATATAAAATTTATATACATTATTTATTCGACCGTTAATCATTAAATTTTTAAGTTTATGTATTTATTTTTTTATATTATTCTTTATTTTTTCTATTTTTTACTGTTATTATTCTTTTTTTTTTAATTTTCCCCATTTTCCTTTTTTGCCCATATTTCCTATTTTTATCTACTTTTCCTCATTTTAGTATTTCTCTACTATTTTTTTCTATTTATTCCGATTTTTCATATTTTTGCCTATATTTCCCATTTTTTCTTTTTTTTTACTATTTTCCCTTTTTGCCCTATTTTTTTCTCCTTTTATTATGTTTTTTATATTTTTCCCCATTTTTCCTGTTTCCTATTTATTGTTTTTTTTTCTGATGTTTTCGATTGTTTCTTAGCTTTCTTAATTTTTTCTCATTCTGTTTTTTTTTTCTATTTCGATTTCGTGCGTTTTTTTGTTTGCGATTTTTAGCGTTTTTTTTGCTTTTTTCCTTTTTTTCCGTATTTTCCAATTTTGTTTTCCATTTTTGTTTAATAATTTCAATTCTTTCCAATCGTTTCTTTTTTTTTTTGATTATTTCCTATCTTTTTTCGGTTTTTCTTTTCATTTTTCAAAATTTTTTTGTTTTGATCTGATTTTTTGTTCTTTTTTCTAATTTTTCTTCATTGTTCTGATTTTTTTCTATTTCTTCTGTTTTCTGATTTTTTTTTCATTTATTTTCTTATTCCTCTGATTTTTTTCTCATTTTTCAATTTTTTTTTGTTTTGATCTGATTTTTGTGTTTTTTTTTCTGTTTTTTTTCAAGTTTTTCCTCATTTTTCTGATTTTTTCTATTTCTTCTGTTTTCTTATTTTTTTCTCATTTATTTTTCTTATTCCTCTTATTTTTTTCGAATTATTTTTTTTCTCTTTTTTTCTCATTTTTCAAATTCTTTTTTGTTTCGGTCTGATTTTTTATAATTTTTTCTGATTATTTTTCTAATTTTTTCTTATTTTTTCTCATTCTTCTGTTTTTTTCTTCTATTTCTTCGGTTTTCTGAATTTTTCTCATTTATTTTTCTTATTCTTCTGATTTTTTTCGATTTATTTCAATTCATTTGAATTTCTTTAATTTTTTTAGATGGTCACAACAATTGTTTTTCGTTTTTTGTTGTTTTGTTTTTTTTTCCGTTTTTTTTGCCATTTTTTGTGTTTTTTGCCACTGTATGCCATATTTTGCGGTTTTTTTTCCATTTTTTGCAATTTTTTTACGATATTTTTCCGATTATTTGTATTTTCAATTTCTTGTGATTTCTTTTTCCATTTTTTTAAATTTTTTTTTGCTATTTTCTGCGATTTTTTGCGATTTTTTGTAGTTGTTTTTGCCATTTTATGCCATTTTTTGCGACTTTTTTCCGATTATTTTCATTTTCAATTTTTTGTGATTTCTTTTTACATTTTTTTGTTCCTTTCTTGCGGGTTTTTAAAGGTTTCTTAACGATTTTTTCCCATTTTTTTTTCAATATTTTCATTACTTTTTCTTTTTTTCTGTTTTTCCCTCTTTCCCATTTTTTCTATTTTCGCTATTTTTTCTGTTTTTTCCTATTTTTTACATATCAAAAAATCGATTTATTTCAATTCGTTTGAATTTCTTTAGTTTTTTTAAAATTTTTTTAGATGGTTTCTATTGTTTTTCGGTTTTTGTCTTTTTTGCCGTTTTTTTTCGATTTTTGCCATTCTTTTCGATTTTTTTAGATTTTTTGCGATTTTTTGTAGTTGTTTTTGCCATTTTATGCCATTTTTTGCGACTTTTTCCGATTATTTGCATTTTCAATTTTTTGTGTTTTCTTTTTACATTTTTTTGTGTTTTCCTGCGGTTTTTTAAAGGTTTCTTAACGATTTTTTTTGGGATTTAGTTTCGGTTTTTTTCCGATTTTTTGTGCTTTTTTACAGATGTTTTTGAAATTTTTTCCCATTTTTCCTATTTTTTCTATTTTTTTCCCTGTCCAATTTTTTCCCATTTTTTTTTCAATATTTTCATTACTTTTTCTTTTTTTCTGTTTTTCCCTCTTTCCCATTTTTTTCTATTTTCGCCATTTTTTCTGTTTTTTCCAATTTTTTATATATCAAAAAATCGATTTATTTCAATTCGTTTGAATTTCTTTAATTTTTTTAAAATTCTTTTAGATGGTTACTATTGTTTTTCGGTTTTTGTCTTTTTTGCCGTTTTTTTTTCGATTTTTGCCATTCTTTTCGATTTTTTTAGATTTTTTGCGATTGTATGCGATATTTTGCGATTTTTTGCAATTTTTTGCGATTTTTTTCAATTTTTTTCCGATTATTTGCATTCTCAATTTCTTGTGATTTCTTTTTCCATTTTTTTTCCTATTTTCTGCGATTTTTTTCCATTTTCTGCAGTTTTTTGCTATATTTTTGCGTTTTTTTTTCAATTTTTCCGATTATTTGCATTCTCAATTTTTTGTGATTTGTTTTTAAATTTTTTTTGCGAGTTTTTGTCGTTTTTTGCGATTGCATGCGATTTTTTGCGATTTTTAGCCATTTTTTGCAATTTCTTTGCGATTTTTTCAATTTTTTTCTGATAATTTTTATTTTCAATTTCTTGTGATTTCTTTTTACATTTTTTTGCGATTTATTGCGGTTTTTTAAAGGTTTTTTAACGATTTTTTTTTTTGCTATTTTTTCATTGTCCTCTTTTTCCCATTTTTATCAATTTTTTTTTACTTTTCCTTTTTTTCCTGTTTTTCCCTTTTTCCCATTTTTTTCTATTTTCGCCATTTTTTCTGGGTTTTCCTATTTTTTACATATCAAAAAATCGTTCAACGCAGCAGGAAAATTTATAACTTCAAAAATAAAATTACAATAAAGAAAAGTAAAAACTTGTTTCTATAAAAAATACAAATATTATAATACTTTTAGCTTTATGCACTACTCCTGTATATAAACTTTAACTATACAAAATCTCACACTCATTCGTCCCTACATTACATTTACAAAGTGGTCCGAAGTTTTCTCTTTGCGCATTAATATACAGGGTGATTCCCGACCGACGCCACGGAGTTTTATGGCTTAATGGCATATATTCGTTAACTTCTATTGCGGTGGTATTATGTAAGTCAATAAAGACTACATTTTAAAAATATTTTGAAATATACAGGGTACTCCACAAAAAAGTAACGTATCAAAGTTATGATTTTTTAAATGGCACACCCCGTATATTATTACATTTTCGAACTGTACATAAAAATAAGCTATACTTTCATAAAGGTTCCCTATACCTACATACAGAGTGTTCTAAGTTATGCCCATTTTAATTAAAATGTAAGGTTTTAGAAAAAAATTAATATCTGCGGATACAACCAATTACAATAAATTTACTCTTAGATTTAATTAAAAGACTGTTTCATTAGTCTTTTTATTGATTCACTGATACATTTTTCTTTACAGGGTGTTTATAATTTTAAGTTCAATTAGTAGAATATTCGCAGTGTAATATTCGGCTTATTTTAAATGGAACACCCTGTATTTTTTAAGCTTATCATAAAGCTAATTTAATTACCTTTCAACTTTTATAAGGGTTTCCGATACTTAAATCGTCAAGTTTTCAAGTAAATATCCTCCCAAAATGTCTAATTAATGCCTTTTTGCTAATTGATGTAGTAATAGACTTTGGCGATAAGTAGATATTTCACATTTAATCTTTTGTGTAGCTGTTAGAATTACAGATATTTGTAATTTACAGATTAACATGTATTAATATGTGGTCGTACTATATCATAATCCAAAAGAAATTAGGTGTGCTTTGAAATTGACGTTGCTGTCAAAAAGGTTGCAATTATGCACAAATTGGCAATGTAATGTAATTAGTTCTTTATACTTGGACTGTGTTATAAGCTGAAATATTTTTAACGTTACCATGGTTTACTCACAACAAGAAAGAATTGACATGTTTTTAATTATTGGTGAATGTTACGAAAATTGTTTACTTGCTTCAAGAGTGTACGCAGAAAAGTATCCCGACCGCGACCACCCAAATAAAAAAGTTTTTGAAAGGCTGATTCGAACATTTTGTGATACAGGCAGTGTAGCTTATCCGAAACAAATAAAAGTAAAGCCTGTTACAAATGATGATGATAATGAGTATTTGGTATAAGGTTCCGTTATTGACAATCCAAATACCAGTACAAGAGTCATCGCAAGACAAACAGGAATTAGTCAGCCTAGTGTATGTAGGATCTTACTAAAACATAAGTTCCATCCCTATCATATACAAATGCATCAAAATTTACAGAGACTTCCAAAACCGTATTGATTATTCCTTATGGGCACTTGATCAAGTTAGTGAAGATGATTTTTTTTGAACATGTATTATTTACGGATCAGTCAACATTCCACAATAACGGCTTAGTAAATCGGCACAATTTTCTTTATTACAACACCGAAAATAAGCATTTATTCAGTACTACTGATCGTCAAAATCGATGGAGTATTAATGTGTATGGTGGAATTATTGCCGATCATGTTATTGGTCCTTATTTTTTCAATGGTAATTTAGATGGCCCGAAATTCTTGAGATTTTTAAAGAGACATTTTTGGATATTTTTAGAAAACATTCCTTTGACAATTCGGCGAAAGATGTGGTTGCAATTAGATGGAGCTCCTGCACATTTTGCACTTGATGTTAGAAATTACCTAGACAGAAAGTTTCCTGAGAAGTGGATCGGGAGAGGTGGACCCATTAATTGGCTCCCTAGATCTCCCGACCTAACCCCCATGGACTTTTTATTATGGGGCTATATTAAAAATTTAGTTTATACCGCACCCCCCACCACTGCAGATGATATGAAAATACGAATTAAAAATGCTTTTGAAACGGTCACTCCTAATATGTTACAAAATGTAAGACATTCATTAGAAAAAACGTTAATAATGTGCATTCAAGAAGATGGGCATCATGTAGAACAGTTATTATAGTATTTTTTTAATTTGCCTCAATTATTATATTATATTTCAGTTTTCATTATTTATAAAATTTCATACATATAAATGTTTTGATTAAAGTTACTACGGTCTTAATTTTAAAACGTGTCTACTGTATTTTAGTCATTTTGTCATACGCATTTATTGAAATACTTTTGAGGGGAAGGGGTTGGTTGGATTCATTCTAGTCTATTAGCCATAGATTATTACATTACTTATATTGGTAAAAGACAATAATTAGACATTTGGGTAGGATATTTACTTGTACACATGTTATAGGAAAACCCAAATTTCAAAAATATCTAAATAAGTTGAAAACTTGACGATTTAAGTATCGGAAACCCTTATAAAAGTTGAAAGGTAATTAAATTAGCTTTACGATAGGCTTATAAAATACAGGGTGTTCCATTTAAAATAAGCCGAATATTACAGTGCGAATGTTCTACTAATTAAAATTAAAATTATAAACACCCTGTAAAGAAAAATGTATCAGTGAATCAATAAATAGACTAATGAAACAGTCTTTTAATTAAATCTAAGAGTAAATTTATTGTAATTGGTTGTATCCGCAGATATTAATTTTTTTCTAAAACCTTATATTTTAATTAAAATGGGCATAACTTAGAACACTCTGTATGTAGGTATAGAGAACATTTATGAAAGTATAGCTTATTTTTTATGTACAGTTCGAAAATGTAATAATATACGGAGTGTGCCATTTAAAAAATCATAACTTTGATACGTTACTTTTTTGTGGAGCATCCTGTATATTTCAAAATATTTTTAAAATGTAGTCCTTATTGACTTACATAATACCACCGCAACAGAAGTTGACGAATATATGCCATTAAGCCATAAAACTCCGTGGCATCGGTCGTGAATCACCCTGTATACATTCATAATGTCTGGTAAATTATTGTTAATTTTTTTAAATTAATAAACTAATTTCAAATTATTTTTCGAAATTTGAATAATATGAATTTTAATTTGTTCACTATTTTATGATAATAATAAACCAAGCTACCACTGGCCATTCAAGAAGAATAATAAGGTCGTTTTAAATCATCAGAAGGGTCCGTATGATATGGTAAAAAATCGACAAGGGTTTGATTTAATTAAAGATAAGCCGCGTTACATACAGATAATGAATTATTAAAAAAAAACGATAATTTCATTAAAATAAATTTTCTGTAAAATAACCGTAGATAATTTATTATAATTATTTATAAAAAATGATGTGCACATTGCATTAAAAAAATACTTTTTTTATCAGAAAAATAAAAAATAATATAATAAAATATTATAATTCACTCACCGAAATGTGGTCTTGAAGAATTTGCACAGATTTCCATTGCTCCTAAAAAAAATAAATATACAAAATTACTAAACAAAAACTACTATTTACTAATAATTATTGATTAGTAACCCCCTGTATATACAAATTAATATGTGTCAAATATAACCCCTAGAATATAAATAATGCAGTGTTGGGGCTATCAGCGGGACGCCGGCGCTACCGCGGCGATCGTCTATTGTCAATTAGAACTGGCACACTCGATCATAATATATTGGATTAATGAGAGATGCTCCGTTGTTACCCAATGTCGACCACACTCGTCTGCACAAGATGTGGCTCTCGCCACATTTTGATTTGTCGAATGTTTGATTCCGATGGATCTCTCGGAACCTTTGATTGATTGTTAGAGAGAAGAATCGGAAATTTATTGTTTAACCGTTGGTTGAATTGGAATTGACAGATAGTGTTGCTATTATTCATTGTGGTATTGGCACTACGTCACTGGAAAATTAATTGTAATAGTAATAATAATAAATAAGTTTTCGTGTTTATTAGAAACCGATTTCTACTTCTGTTTGTAAAAAAAAAACTAATTTACGTACAATGTATATGTAGGTTACTAAGACATGACGAACTTGTTAATTATACAAAAACATCCTGTCCAGCCCGAAGGATGCAAATTACACAGCAAACACGATATCTTGCAATTAAATCCTTGTTTTTATTATGTAAGATCGGAATGTTAGGTGGTCTTCATTAACTATAGAACATACGATAATTTTTTTTGAAAAATGAAAAATTTAATATATAACATGAGTTTCTGACGTTTTAATTTTATAATTAATACTAAATTTATTTTTTTAAAAGTCTGATGATGAATTTTGAAAGTAGGGATAGAAAATATTGTAATATTTTCGTAACACTCCATCCAATTATTTAAGTAATACAATTTCTAATTTATATAAAAATACGATTAACAAAACATATTTATTTATCTAACACGAAATACAAAATTCAACTTTTGCTTTTCCTCCCTAATTATTTCCATTTTGCTCGTTCTACTATTTTCGCTCGCTAGTCAATAGCTGTTCCGATGAGTCACTAAAACTCTGTGTACATTCCCTCAAACAGGATCGAACTCATCATATTTCCCTCTCCTTTAGATCATTTCGTCTCGAAATGTTCCAGAACCCACTATGGTATTTGCAGGACTCTCCATTCCGGCACCAGGACGTTTGGAAGAAGTAACAGTTGATGGTCTTCAAGTCTGAAATGCGAGCATTGAAAAAACATACAAGTATATTGATGCCACTGAATCTAAAAATAGTTTAAATCAAATCTCCAATAAGAACCATCCGCTACACAGGCTAATTTTGGAACCGCCAAGTCCCTTAGGTTTTTGCTCATCATCACGTTTCTCAATTCTACCAAAGTCTTCCAAAGGTCGTGATAGCTTGGCTTATCATGCGAGAACGTTTTTGTTACCAAATAGAATATTTCTCTTTTGACCAATGATTGCTCATCTTCGAGTTAAATTGTCTTTCCCACCAATGGATTCTGTTCCTTTAATTTTGAAACTGACCGAACTCCTTGGCAATTTGTCTGGATATTCGAAGGTCTTGAACCACGCAATGAGCCAAAGAAAACTCTATTGGCACTTCAAACAGGTCTCGTGGTTCCTCTCTGATAACGCCGTGTTACAATTTCTGTCAGTACAGTGCTATGAATTGCTCTAAGGTCATCTCGTCATCGGATGGTTTCATGCTGCAAATTTGGGCATGACCATCTTCGCTATTATTGCTTCCTGCATAAGGGGCTAGTATATTGAAATGTACAAGTTTTGGTTTACCTGGTTGATCTGCTTTAAAACCTTTTAAGGACCCTCCCAAGAACTCTGCAATTTGGGTGAATATCCAAGACGACGTTGGGGGTTATTGTTGGTGCAATTTGGCGCTGCGGATGCAAGACTTGTGGATTTATAGATTGATATAAACGAATAACAAATGGTTTTATTTGTACATCAAAAGCTGTTTTTATTTGGCAATACAAGAACAATAAAAGACAATTTGGAAAAAAGGCTGGAAAAATTGGGGCAAAAAACCATAGTAGTCAAAAATGGAGCAAAAAACAAGGGGGAAAAGAAAGGAGAAAAACTGGAGCAACAAATAAGAGTGAGAAAAAAGAAGAAGAAAATGGAGCAAAAAACAGGATTGCGAAAAAAGTGGGGCAAAAATCAATAGTGGAGAAAAGTATTACGTTTTTTTATGCCATCCTGTATTTTCATTATTCCTCTACTAAATATATTTTAGTTTCATGCTCGCTTGATATCCCCTTCTCTCTCTCTCTCTCTTCTGTTGGTATTCTATTGGTATTCCTTGGTATTCCTTGGTATTCCTTGGTATTCCTTGGTATTCCTTGATATTCCTTGGTATTCCTTGGTATTCCTATAAACGTCAGTAAAAATAACTGATTTTATATTGTTGGTATCGCTTACCGAAGATTTCTTTTTTTCCTCTGGACAGTTTTTTTCCTTTGGAAAGTTTTTCCTCTGGAAAGTTTTTCCTCTTGACAGTTAGTTTTACCTGGGCCAAGAAGTTTTCCTCTGGACAGTTAGTTTTACGTGGGCCAAGAAATTTTTCGTCTGGACAGTTAGTTTTACCTGGGCCAAGCAGTTTTTCCTCTGAACAGTTAGTTTTACGTGGTCCAAGAAGTTTTTTCTCTGGACGATTAGTTTTACCTGGGCCAAGAAGTTTTTCCTCTTGACAGTTAGTTTTACCTGTGCCAAGAAGTTTTTTCCTCATCCGCAAGAACCTCAACCGCAAGAAAAGCAAAGTATTTTTTTTAAAAAATAACCCGAACAAAATAGAAAGGGCGAATTTTGAAATATATCATAGTTTTTTTGCCAATTGTTTCTAATTACATAAAAAAATCAATTTGACTGGCGTCCAATTTTTTTTTATTTTATATTCTACTTCTGATATATTTCTAATTCTATTCGTGGAACGAACCCAAGATTTGAGCTTAATCACATTAATTATTTATTATCAACATAATACCGTATCGTTTAGGGGGAAAATGTGAGGCAAAAAACGATAGTTGTAAAAAATGGAGAACAAAATAGAATAAAAAATACAAGTGGGAAAAAAGGAGAAATAAATTAAGTCGACGAAAACAAGAGTGTGACAAAAATGGAGTAAAAAACAAGAAAAAGAAAAAAGGGGGAAAAGGTGGTGTATAAAACAATAGTAGGGGCAAGTGCGGCAGAAAATATAAATGGAAAAAGAAATGTGGAGAAAATGGAGCAAAAAACAATATTGCAGAAAAAGTGGGGCAAAAATCAATAATGAGGAAAAGGAAAGAAAATGTGAAGCAAAAAACGATAGTTGTAAAAAAATGAAGAGCAAAATAGGATAAGAAACTCAAGTGGGAAAAAAGGAGAAAAAAATGAAGTCAAAAACAAGAGTGTGACAAAAATGGAGTAAAACAACAAAACAGAGAAAAAAAAGTGGGAAAAAGTGATGCATAAAACAATAGTGGAAAAAGAAATGGAACAAAAACAAGAGTGGCATAAAAAATAAGCAGAAGAATAAAATGGGGAAAGAAGGTGAAAAGTGATGCAAAAAATAGAGGTGTGGAAAAGAGGAGAAAAACAAGATTGGGACAAAAATGAAACATGAACAATGAAAAATGAACAACGAACAAAAATGGTGCAATACAAGCGCCTGAAATATGAAATAAAGTGAAAAGACAAATAATACCTTCAGACCATACAGACAATACTGATTTAGGCTGTATTCAGCATTAACAAAAGAAATAACCTTAAGAAGACGTTTTGCCGACAGACTCAAGACAAAGAAAAGAATGATGCAATTTATTAACTTGTCAGTGACATTTCTGTGGCCTAAAACGTTTTGGCACTTACCCAGTTTCTACTTAAAATAATTACATCTTAACAGTTATACAGCCAAACAAGATCTACTGAATCAAGTAGAACTTCTTGAAGCTGTCAAGGAATTAGCTAATAAACCAAGGCGTGACTTTTGGACTCGGTGGACCATTTAAGTAAAAAACAATTTATCAAGTTATTTAGATTAACAAAACATTTAGTTATCGAACCAATAGAAGAATTAGATCATTTTTTACCAAACTATCACAATATTTTTTAAATTATTTATGTAGTAACTAGCTTTTTTCTTTACATCCATTGAATAAACTCAAGTCCCAAATAACACAGTGAATAATACAATAATTTACAAAATATACGTTAAATCAAGTCAATAAAAAATAATCGGAATGCATAACATTATAATCTAAAAAATCTAAATATCTCTTTATATTCCAAGATAGATCCAGAATACAAAATATTAAAACCAAGGGAAACCGTGTTGGAATATTTTCTCCCATGGGATCATATTCCCATGAAGTCGAGAATCGAGCTCCTGGTAGAGGATAACAAAATAGGCGCAGTAGCTAATACTCTTTTCTGTGCTTCGAATGATCGTTGGCATTCCTCGTCCTATTGGGATCTCGCCTTTTCTTCCGTGAGTCGCTATTGAGTGGCTTGGCCACAAAATACCGACGATAATACATGCATAACTACAGAAAATTTCTTAGCTTGTGGATGTCTTGAGGTACTGGTCATTCTTGGACAGCTTTGACTTTCTGTTTGTCAACAGCCAGTATTTTTCCGGAAACAATATGTCCAAGATATTGTACTTCTTTTTGAAATAGTTGATACTTCTTTGGGTTTAACTTTAATCCGGTACTTCTGAGCCTCACGATTACTGCCTGAATTTTTCTCATATTTTCTAATGAGTTGTTATCTTCTAAGATTTTTGAATTTTTTTCCAATTTTTTCAATAGTACGTTCATATCACCACCACGAAACAAATGAATATCGGGATCATTACTTTCACTTATTTGGGCATTCTCGTAGCTTTTGAATGAATTCATTTTTATTACCACCCTAGATTTATTTCTTCCAGCTCCTTTTTTAAATCCACCACGTTCAGTTGATCTATACTTTAGGTTCGTTCGATTTTAAACACTCCATCGAATTTATTTAACTAATAACAAAATATGTTAATTTATCTAACATGACATACAAAATTCAATTGAACTGTGTCGGTGCTTTCCGCTGTATTTATATCCATTTTGCTCGTTCTAGTATTTTTGCGTCATTTCCAGAACAATCGCGAGATATCCCATTGATATGGGTTTCTCGCGCACTAGTCGGTAGCTATTCTGATGAGTCACCAATTTGCTGTGTACATTCTATCAGACAGGGTCGGTTTCGTTACAATATTTAAAATTTAGAAAAATAATAAATAGTTTTTTAATTTTTAATTTGTACAATTTTACAACTTGTGAAATGATACCTGTGACTTGATTGTGAAATTCGATTTCGATCATTAGACAATTGACTGTTTATCGCAGATATTACAAGTTTGCATGATTTTGTAACTCAAAACGATGAGAAAACTTGACAGACGATAAAATATTTAGATATTTTAGTTCACGATGACGGATGAAATGACACATAACCGTATTCGGTGAGATTTTGATATATTGCAGTATAGTACAAAAAAATTGTGTTTATTAATAAAAAAATCGGTTGTATCGACCTAGAACTTTCTCGACCAGTATTCAGAGACGAATGGTATACATATAATTTTTAAGGTGGTGTCTAATAAAATTTAAAAAAATGGTAGAAATGTCTGTTATGGCTTTTAAAATACATATAGTCAATTGGTAAAAATAACCTAACCTCAAAATTGGAGGAAAAGTCAATTTCAACCGATGTATATCGATTATTAATGCCTGGTCTTTAACCGAAATTGGTTCTAATCTAGTCAATACTTTTTCAGATATTTAATGTTAAAGTTTCAATTTTTGACATTTTTATATTTGACAAATGACAGTTGACTTGACTGTTCTGAATAGAATTTTTTAAGGTTTCTCAAATGACATATTGCAAGTCAAATTCGATGACATATAGTTTCTGTCATTTTTTGACAGTGACACTTTCGTTTGACAGATGTCGAACAAAAACTAATAGGTTCTTCCAACAGATAACCGAAACCGATATACCAAATTTCAGCTCAATCGGATTAAACGTGTGGCCTTTATCGTGGAAGAATATACACAGACAGACAGACAGACAGATATAATTCTATTATTAAATGGTCTTAACTATCTCAGGTGACCTCAAAATGGATATTTCCATCTTTATCTCGAAAATTTTTTTAGCGCAATCGGATTAAACGTGTGACCTCTATCATTAATGGGTACATTCATATAGACAGACACACACAGACAGACAGACTTCCATCTGAAAATGATCGTAGTCGTCTCAAAATGGATATTTCCGTCTTCACCTCGAAATTTTTTTTTAGCTCGGTTACAATACTTTCCCTGCCCTTTGAATAGTGGGTCGGGAAAGTAAAAAATCGGCTATGTCACCCCAGAACTTTCCCGGCTCGATTGTAGAGAATAGGATTATTTTAATTACAAAATACTAAGCATTACATTAATTTATGGAACACATTAAAAATAACGAGCCGATGGTGAATACGTCTACTGTATTGATATTTTGATGTTGATAGTGACATAAGCGGCGCATGCGCACATTGTACATCACCCTGCTACAATTATGATATCCTAAAATCATGTGTGAAAAGGAATGGGAATTCGGGAAAAATTTTGATAGAACAGTTGTAGGGAATTTTATGTTCTACAACTTTCCACTGAAACATTTTGCGCTAAAGTGCATAATTTATCTTCAAAAAAAAAAAGTGAAAATCCTAAATGTGTATTTTTTCGCCCATTAGCGACGAAACTATGAGGAACTTGAAAAAAAGTTAAACACAAAACTTAAAGAAAATTTGATGCTTTACAACTTTGCACCAGAACATTTTGCACTAACATGCACTGTTTGTTATTAAAATCAAGAAAAACTAGGAAAAAGCTACATGTACATTTTTTACGCGGCCTCTAGTGGCGCAACTATTGGAAATTCTGGAAAAAGTTTGAGACAAAAGTTGTAGGGAATTTTATGCTCTAAAACTTTGTACTAAAACATTTTGCACGAAAGTGTATTGTTTGCCCTTAAAATTTAAAAAAAGTAAAAAATTTTTACATGTGTATTCAATGTCGGTCTTGAAGACCTTCTACCGTACCAATTTAAACCAAAATCCAATTGTCGCATTCGGGGCACACAACAACCCTTCATACCAAATTTCAGCTTGATTGGTCAAACGTTTCGGCAGTTATCGTGGAAGATTACACACAGACACACAGACAAACAGACACACATACACACACAGACCGACCATAGTCTGGAAATGGTTTCAATCTTTTTCGGGGACCTCAAAATGGATATTTCCATCGATACCTCGAATTTTTTTTTGCTCGTTCACTATATTTTTCCTTTGATGGAACCGGGAAAGTAAAAATTATAGCTGTTAAAATTTTAAAATTTGTGAATTAAAAATTCGTCTTTATAATGCTAGCTTGCGCATTCTCAACTGGTTTTATTATTCCTTTGCATTTCTTTTATATTATTATTACCCAATCTAGTGCGAATTCGTTAATTTATCTTTGGCTAATGCGTCAGAAAAGTTATAAACAAATTCTAAATATTTTTTTTTATAACATTTTGTCACTTCCAGTGCCGTACCTATTCATTTGGATTTTTGCTAATAATCTAAAAATTTAGTAAATGATAGAATTTTTTCATTCATTTCTAAATGATTTTTGCGTATTGTTAATTTTACTCCAAAACAAAAATTTGTTCAAAGCAAAAATTAATCCGATCACTAAGAAAAAATGAATAAAATTTAGACAATTTTTGACTCTTTTTTGTATAAAAAAAAATTGTGAATAGGTATATATATTTTTCACCACTTTTTGTAGATTTTATCGACAACGAACTGTAATAAAAAAAAGAATTTGTTTCCGCACGAAAGCGGTCTGATCCTTTAAAAGCTGTTTAGTATTCAGTAGCCTCGTTTCCCGGTCAGCGCTATTCCAAAAATCAGAATCTGGAAATCGAACTCAATGATTCGGAACACTCCTCAACCGGATGAACGTTCTCCGATTCAGCGCTTTTGCTTTTCCCTCGTCTTGCGAAAAAAAAAACTTTATAATTTCTAAATAAAAAAAAAACCATTGTACATTCTCACAAAAATCATAATCTCCATAAAAATAAACCAGGTTTTAATTTTTCACAGACCCTTTTTTCTTTCTTAGAAAACTAAAACTCCCCCTATAATTACGACCAATTAAAAAAATATATTTTTAAATCGACCATTAGTTTTGCCTTCATCGAGAATGCTTTATGGTACGTTCAGAGAAAGAAACTGATGCGGTCAGGATCGGCTTAAGAAAATTTAAAGAAACAGATATTGTTGAAAAAATTGGTTGTATTTTTTTCAATATTACTAAGATTCAATATTAACTTTAACCGACGTAACGCGATTAATTAATGGCGTTGGTCATTTGCGAACCGTGGGATTTGCGAACATATACCTGGCATACCATTGGTCAGTTTATGAGGGCCGTGGGGTTTGCGAACAATGCATGTAATTTTTTTTATTAAGTTAAATTTGTATCGGCTTTTTTGTGTATTTAAAAAAAAAAACAACAAAATATTGAAGATTTATTAGTAGCAGAGAGTGTACAAATATTATTTTAAAATTTTGAAATAATTCGCACAGATAGTACTTTTTAATATTTTTCGTCTAGTCTATTTACCTTTTTCATTGGTTTTATATTTTTTGATAAAATAAAGTTACAAAAAATTTAAAAAATTCTTCATTTTGACTATAATAATTGCAATTGTAAATTAGAAGAAACTAAAATACATTGCAAATGTAGACTTTTATATTATCTTTCGAATGGTGCAAATTATATTATAATATCTTTAATATTTTAAAAGTTATTCAATTTAATTTAAAATCGTAAAAAAATTAAAAATTTTTTAGGCCATTTTTTTTAAAAAATTCACAATTTTGGTAATAAAATTTTGAAAAAAGTCACAATTATAAAGTTTTTTACTACAAATTTAATAGTGTTTTCATTTAAACTTTTAATAAAAATTTACCTAAAAAAAAATAATTTATCCCTTTAAAAAAATTTTGCAGCGCTGAAAAAGTTTTAAGGATAAAAATATTGAAAAATACAATAAAATATTTTCACATTAGTTGAATTTTAAGTCAATTTGAATAAAACATCAATAAACTTGATTGTAATAATTTTCAAAAATTTAAAAACAAAATTGAGTTTCAAGAAATTAAAAAACTTCGAAAATTTCAAAAGAATAAAATAAATGAAAATGTCTAGATATTCAAATATTTCGATAATTTCAAAAGTATAACGAAAATTTCAAAATTTTTAAAAAGTAAAAATATCAAAATATTCTAAAATATATCGGAAGTTTAAAAAACAAAATTATTCGATTTATTAAAAACCTTTAAAAAATTTCAAGAATTTTAACCATTTCAAATGTGTCAAAAGATTAAAAAAAACATTAAAATATTATCCAAAAATTTCAAAAATATATCAAAAATTTGACATTTTGCAATTTTTTTCGAAAGTTTAAAACATCTAAAAAAGTAAATTTGTCAAAATATTGAAAAATTTCTAAAATGGGTACATCGAAAATTTCAAAATTTTTAGAAATTAAAAATGTCAAAATATTCTAAAATTTCTAAAATATATCGGAAATTTCAAAAAACATAAAATTATTCGATTAATTAAAAATATTTCATGAATTGTAACCATTTCAAATGTGTCAAAAGATTTGAAAAAATCTGATGTTGCCAGCACATGACCTCTCGCCATTTTTGAATCAAAAATTTACAGGTTGACACAAAAAAGTATGAAAAAAAATTATTTTTTTGTAAATCTGGCAACAATGGCAAAAGTTTCGAAAATTTAATGAGATGAAAATAAACTATAAGGTATACAAAATATATGTGTAAAACTTTATTGCCGTTTTGTATAATAATGGCGTTATCACCCATAGCAACTGCCACTTCCGGTTGTGCGATTGGCACCAAAATTTAATCAGATCTAATCTAGGGTATCAGAATCCTGTATGCAAAATTTCAAATTTTTTTATTCAGTAGTTTTTGAGTTATCGTTACTACAACATCCATCCAAACACACACACTAACACACACACACACACACTAACACACACACACACACACTAACACACACACACACAGACATCATCGCGAAAATATTAAAATCGTATTCTAGGGACCCTAAAACGTGTTTATTCATTGAAAACTCACTACCCAATTTTTAGCATGATTCCTATACCTCTCTTATCTGAAGGGCGAGAGGTAAAAAGATTAAAATATTATCCGAAAATTTCAAAAATATATCAAAAATTTCGAAACATTTGAAATTTTGTAAGTTTATAAAATTTAAAAAAGTAAAAATGTCAAAATATTCAAAAATTTCTAAAATAGGTATCGAAAATTTCAAAATTTTAAGAAAGTAAAAATGTCAAAATATTTTAAAATTTTTAAAATGTCAAAAATATACAAAAATTTGGAAAAATTTGAAATTACGCAATTTTTTGAAAATATTCAAAATTTTCTAAAACAGGGATATCGAAAATTTCAAAAACATAAAATTACTTTAAAAATATTAAAAATTATTCTAAAATTGAAAACTATGTAAAGTTTATAAAAAAATTCTAAATTATGTAAAAATTTGTAAAAAAATTGCATTTAAGTAATAAAATATACAAAATTGTTTATTTACGATGCCCACATCATAGCATAGTTTTTACGAATCTTAAAATTTTTCATAAAAATGCAAACTTTTAGCGATTAAAAAAAAATAGATTGTGTCTCCCCAAAACTTTCGCGACGAATATCCAGAGACGAATAATTTTTCAGATATTTAGTTTTAAAGTTTCAAAGTTTGACATTTTTTTATTCAGTTCAGCCTTTTAGACGCTATCGTGTTCGCAGACACTCGAAGCAATTAAATCAATTATGCTTTCCAATTTTCTCCACTTTTCCCCCTACTTATGTACTGTTTTCTTGATTTTTGAAACTTTTTCCCCTACTTTTTTATTAATTTTTTTGTTTTCATTTCCCACCCCCCTGTTTTTTCACTAATTTCTTTTTTTCGGAGAGTTTGATGGTGAGGGAAAGTTCTTTCCCTGCTTTTTTACTAATTTATTTTCTTCTTTCCACTTTCCTTCCTTTATTTCCCTACTTTTTTACTATTTTTCCTCTCTATATCTACTCCGAGCCGAGCGTAGCGAGGTTCTGAGCAATTAAATGTATCATGCTTTCCAAACTTCTCCCCTTCTTCCCCTCCTTGTACTGTTTTTTTTTATGTTTCAAAGTATTTTCCACTTTTCCCCTACTTTTTCCCCTACACTTTTATTTTTTTTTTGTTTTCACTCCCCCCTTATTTTACACTAATTTCTTTGTTTCGGAGACTTTGATTGACTTGATAGTGAGGGAAAGTTTTTTCCCCACTTTTTTACTAATTTATTTTCTTTTTTCCACTTTCCTTCATTCTTTTTTCCATACTATTTTACTACTTTTTTTTGCTTCGCACTTTCTTTCCCCTCTATCCACTCGGAGCCGAGCGTAGCGAGGTTCGGAGCAAATAAATATATTATCCTTTCCAAATTTCTTCCCTTCTTCCCCTCCTTTTGTACTGTTTTTTTTTATGTTTTAAACTATTTTCCACTTTTAACCTATTTTTCCCCCTACATTTATATTATTTTTTTTGTTTTCACTTCTCCCCCTTATTTTTTTCACTAATTTCTTTGTTTCGGAGAATTTGATTGACTTGATGGTGAGGGAAAGTTTTTTTCCCTTCTTCATTATTAATTTATTTTCTTTTTCCCTTTTCTCCTTCTTTTTTCCCTACTTTTTTACAATTTTCTTTTTGTTTCGACCTTTTTTCCCTCTCTATCCACTCCGAGCCGAGCGTAGCGAGGTTCGAAGCAATTAAATATATTATGCTTTCCAACTTTCTCTCATTTTATACTGTTTTCTTGATGTTTTTTCCACTTTTACCCTACTTTTTCCCCTACATTTTTTAATTTTTTTTTGTTTTCACTTCCCCCTCTTTTTTTTTACTAATTTCTTTGTTTCGGAGAGTTTGATTGACTTGATTGAATGGTGCGGGAAACTTTTTACCCCATTCTTTTTTTCCCTGTTTTATTACTATTTTCTTTGTTTTTAATTTTTTACCCCACTCTTTTCCTCCTTTTCTATTTATTTTCTGTATGTTTCCAACTTTTTTTCCCACATTTTTGTTTTCACACTTTTATTAGGCCACTATTTTTTCCCCATTTTTTAATTATTTACTGTTTTACAAATTTTTTTCCACTTTTTCTCTCCATTTTTACTATTTTCTTTGTTTCCAACTGTTTTTTTTCATTTTTCTTCCCCCTCGCCAGTTTAAAAAAATCTGATGTGGCCAGCACATGACCTCTCGCCATTTTTGAATCAAAAATTTACAGGTTGACACAAAAAAGTATGAAAAAAAATTATTTTTTTGTAAATCTGGCAACAATGGCAAAAGTTTCGAAAATTTTAATGAGATGAAAATAAACTGTAGGGTATACAAAATATATGTGTAAAACTTTATTGCCGTTTTGTATAATAATGGAGTCATTACCCATAGCAACAAACACACACACACACACTAACACACACACACAGACATCATCGCGAAAATATTAAAATCGTATTCTAGGGACCCCAAAACGTGTTTATCAATTGAAAACTCACTACCCAATTTTTAGCATGATTCCTATACCTCTCTTATCTGAAGGGCGAGAGGTAAAAAAGGGGAAAATAAAAAATATTTCTTTGTTTCAATTTTTTATCTCTCGCCCTTCAGATAAGAGAGGTATAGGAATCATGCTAAAAATTGGGTAGTGAGTTTTCAATTGATAAACACGTTTTGGGGTCCCTAGAATACGATTTTAATATTTTCGCGATGATGTCTGTGTGTGTGTGTGTGTGTTTATATGGATGTTGTAGTAACGATAACTCAAAAACTACTGAATAAAAAAAATTGAAATTTTGCATACAGGATTCTGATACCCTTGATTAGATCTGATTAGATTTTGGTGCCAATCGCACAACCGGAAATGGCAGTTGCTATGGGTGATGACGCCATTATTATACAAACCGGCAATAAAGTTTTACACATATATTTTGTATACCCTATAGTTTATTTTCATCCCATTAAAATTTTCTAAACTTTTGCCATTGTTGCCATATTTACAAAAAAATAATTTTTTTTCATACTTTTTTGTGTCAACCTGTAAATTTTTGATTCAAAAACGGCGAGAGGTCATGTGCTGGCCACATCAGATTTTTTTCCAATGTTATCCCTCATTTTTTTATTATTTTCTTCGTTTACAACAAAATTGAAAAAAAATTCTTAGTGAAATTGAATTAATTTTTTGCCGTTTGTTTTTAATTACTGTTTTTATGGTTTTCGAAAAAAGAAAAAAACACTTATAAAAAGGTTTTATGCTAAAAATTGGAGAAATGGATTCAGGTGATCATGATCGCAATATAAACAATTTTGTTGGGTTCGGAAAGTAATAAAACTACTATTAAATTACAATTTTCAAATTATATTATTGCAAAATTATTATTTTCTTTATAAAAAAATTAGTATTTTTATGAAAAATTTAAAAAATATTTTTAGCACTGATGAATATATTTGTTGTATTATTTTTTTTAATATGGTAATTAATTTTTTGTTTTCAAAAGTAAAAACTAGTCCGGTCCTGAATTCGATAGCAGAACCCGACGTACCGCTATTCATTTACTTGGTGGCAGTGGTACTTCACCAAGGAGATGTTTAACATATCAAGATAGAGCTTTAATTACATATTATTTGGATGAATACTGTGATTTTCGAAAGTAACTGTCAGAAGGACTGATTAAAAGGCGTTTTTTTTGCCTTTTGGCTCTTTATAACCAACCAGCTTAAGAAGCTTTTGTCTTATCTAATAGGATTTTAAATAAAGGTTTCGATTATTTTTATTTATTGATGTTTCAAATATAACAAAAAGGATAATTACAATGGTAATAATCATTTTTTACTTTCCGACTGCAAGTTAGTTTCAAGTTCCATTAACAAAAATTTTTTGAAAAAATTATTAGTAACTCTTATTTTTTTTTTTTGACTTGATCTTATGATTATATTAGAAATTTTTATAATTTTATTTATTTTTGCTTGAATAAAATAAAACAAACTAAACGAAAAATTATGTCTGCGGGGCACGTGTGATCTCCACCCACATCGAATTATCGAAGAGATCTGAGGAATTTTTTAATGTCGCTATTATTGAGACCAGTAATGGTACAACACATTGTCTTCTTCGCCACAGACCGTACCTTTAATATGCTTCTTTTGTTTTTCTTACACCGGCGATGATCCCACAAGATATACAACATGATTTGGGTAAATTATCGTTCGGATAAATATAATAATTGGGGAAATTTAATTGTAGCGACACCATAGATTTTTAATTTAAAAAATTACAATATTATTTTCAAGATAAATATTTATTAAAGTTAAGTCCTGGATATGTTCTAAACAAATAAATTTATTTTCCATGAACTTAAAAAAAATTGTTAAACAAAGACACCGAAATGATTCCACCGAAAAAACTGAACGGAAAAAACTCTTCAAAATAAAAACTCACCGAACAAAATCACCGAAATAGAAACTAACTGGATACATTTCATTCAAAAATTATCCAGAATTTACAATTTTATCTATACGTGTTTTATTGGAAAACGGGCATACCTTAACTGCAAATAGGGGGCACCTAGGTGATTCTAAATAACTACTATATGATGGTTTTTATAACCGAGATATAGGGTGTTTTATTTAATTACAAAACAAAATACAGATCCGACTTTACAAAAAATGTACAAATAAATTTGGTCATCTCCAAAACAGCCCCCTGTATTCCTGAATTTAAAAGGTTTGTTTCCATATTCAAAAAGAGCGCAAATACTGAATCAAAAGATGTTAAAATAAAATCCATTTTGTGTCATTTTATTGACAATTATCTTATCTTAAGAGGCGCCAATACCATATGTTATCTTGCCTGAAATCGTTTTTGGACGAGCGCTCCGTTAATATTAAAGATAGGAAGCTGCGGTTTTCATCAATCGATTCTGTAGTTAATTCTTTAGAGCGCGTCTGTGACACTTTTTTTTAAATAATTTAAGTAAAAGTGATACGACTGTCAAGATTTTTCTCCAGAAAAATTTGAAAAATGTAGTACAGACGCGCTCTTCTCATAAATATTTTAAATATTGTGAAAGAAACCGCATATTTTTATTTGCTATATTAGGCGAGTTCTCGTCCAAATACGAATAATTATGTTTTATGGCGCTCTACGCTGTTCTGCGCAGAAAAAATTGGAACAGAAGGTAGGATTATTTAACATTAACCGGAAAATACCAAAAAAAATTTTTACACCCAATTTATTAGAATACAAGCACATTTTCCTTGGGTAATTCTCTAACCGGCAAACACAAAAGTCACGTGGTGTGTGGGCCTCTTAAATAGCAAATATTGTGAAATCAGTATTAATTGATGATCTTTAGCTTACTACAAATTGTAATGGATTAAATGTTACAAACATGTAGGAAATAATATTTCAAACACCCTGTATCAATAAGTCAGTAACCTGTTAACATAACGGTAAAATTAAATTTAACACAACCTACTTAAAAAAAAACACCAAAAACAATGAAACTCCGGAATTTTTATACAGGATGTTTGAAATATTACATGTTTGTATCGTTTAATCCACTGCAAATTGTAGTACGCTAAAATATCATGAATTAATACTAATTTCTTAAGCTAAAATATCATGAATTAATACTGATTTCTGAAGCCAAAATATCATGAATTAATACTGATTTCTCAAGCTTAAATATCATAAATTAATACTTATTTGATAAGTTAAAATATCATGAATTAATACTAATTTCTTAAGCTAAAATATCATGAATTAATACTGATTTCTGAAGCCAAAATATCATGAATTAATACTGATTTCTCAAGCTTAAATATCATAAATTAATACTTATTTGATAAGTTAAAATATCATGAATTAATACTAATTTCTTAAGCTAAAATATCATGAATTAATACTGATTTCTGAAGCCAAAATATCATGAATTAATACTGATTTCTCAAGCTTAAATATCATAAATTAATACTTATTTGATAAGTTAAAATATCATGAATTAATACTAATTTCTTAAGCTAAAATATCATGAATTAATACTGATTTCTGAAGCCAAAATATCATGAATTAATACTGATTTCTCAAGCTTAAATATAATAAATTAATACTTATTTGATAAGTTAAAATATCATGAATTAATACTAATTTCTTAAGCTAAAATATCATGAATTAATACTGATTTCTGAAGCCAAAATATCATGAATTAATACTGATTTCTCAAGCTTAAATATCATAAATTAATACTTATTTGATAAGTTAAAATATCATGAATTAATACTAATTTCTTAAGCTAAAATATCATGAATTAATACTGATTTCTGAAGCCAAAATATCATGAATTAATACTGATTTATCAAGCTTAAATATCATAAATTAATACTTATTTGATAAGCTAAAATATCATGAATTAATACTAATTTCTTAAGCTAAAATATCATGAATTAATACTGATTTCTGAAGCCAAAATATCGTGAATTAATACTGATTTCTCAAGCTTAAATATCATAAATTAATACTTATTTGATAAGTTAAAATATCATGAATTAATACTAATTTCTTAAGCTAAAATATCATGAATTAATACTGATTTCTTAAGCTAAAATATAAGGAATTATTACTAATTTCTTATTCTAAAATTTCATGAATTAATATTGATTAGAGAATTACCCAAGGAAAATGTGCTTGTATTCTAATAAATTGGGTGCAAAAATTTTTTTTTTGTATTTTCCGGTTAATGTTAAATAATCCTATTTTATAGTCCAATTTTTTCTGCGCAGAACAGGGTCGAGCGCCATAAAACATAATTATTAGTTTTTGGACGAGAACTTGAGTAATATAGCAATTAAAAATATGCGGTTTTATCACGATATTTAAAATATTAATGAGAAGAGCGCTTCTGTGCTACATTTTTCAAATTTATCTAGAGAAAAAAGATGATAGTCGTATCACTTTTACTCAAATTATTTAAAAAAAAAGTGCCACAGACGCGTTCTAAAGAATGAACTACAGAATCGACTGGTGAAAACCGAAGCTTCCTATCTTTAATATTAAGGGAGCGCTCGTCCAAAAACGATTTCAGGCAAGATAACATATGGTATTGGCGCTTCTTAAGCTAAAATATCATGCATTAATAGTGATTTCTTGAGCTAAAATATCATGAATTATTAAAAAATATCATGAATTATTACTGATTTCTTAAGCTAAAATACCATGAATTAATAGTGATTTCTTAAGCCAAAATATGATGAATTAATACCGATTTGATAAGCTAAAACATCATGAATTAATAGTGATTTCTTAAAATATCATGAATTAATACTGATTTCACAATATTTACTATTTAAGATATGATAATTGTCATTAAAATCAAATAAAATGTAAATAATCCACCGGATTTTATTTTGACTTCCCAAAATTCTAATAAATAAGCAATTTGAATATAAAATTGAAGTAGTAAACTATTCTGCGCAAACTCCGAAGGCACATCTTTAGATTCAGTTTTTTGCGCTCTTTTTGAATATTGAAACAAACCTTTTAAAATCAGGAATACAGGGGGCGTTGTTTTGGGATGACTAAATTTGTACATTTTTTGTGAAGTCGGACCTGGATATTGTTTTTTATGAATGTCTCAATGGATTTAGCAACTTATTAAGCATGTGTAGCCCAAATATAAAAAAAATATACAAAGTAAGTTAAAGGCCATTAAATGAATATACAAAATAGATAAAGACCGCTAGACCCATTATATGGAAGTTATTTAGAATCACCTAGGTGTCCCCTATCTGCAGTTAACGTATGCCCGTTTCTCAATGAAACACCCTGTAAATTAATGTAAAAGTAACAGGAGACAACTAGTTTCGGTCACTGACCATCATCAGGCCTATGGATACAATAGTTTGAGTAAAGATTTTATTTTGTTTTGTAGGTTAAAATTAAATAGGTGGGGATTCTTCTTTTGTTAGATAAATAGAATTTAAAAGAATTTAAAAAGTCATTACATATATAAAAAAATGTATAAAAAAAATCATATAAAATAAGCAAGTATTTGATTAAAAATTCAAAGTTTATAATACAGGGTGTTTCATAGGTAAACCGACATATGTTAACTGCAAAGAGAGGGCACTTCGATATTTAGAAAATACTCATATTTTATGGGTCTAATCCGCCTCATAAGTGAGTTACAGGGTGTTTTGTCAAATTTGCTTATTTCTTCTAAACCACGCTTCTTCGGAACCACCCTGTATATTTATTTCATATTTAGCAAGGTTGTTTGAGTCTATTAGTACATTAAACTGACATAGTAAGCAAAATAAAAATCTAGGTCCGGCTTCAAAAAAAAATACCAAAATTATTTTCATGATGAACAACACTCTGTGTATCAGAATTTTAAAAATTGGATGGTATATTCGAAAATAGCGGAAAAATTTAAGTTGGAATGTTCAGTATCAATAAATATGAATTCCTACTCATTAATACATTTTAATAAAATGAACTTACTTAAGTTGTTTTACAAAATATCGTACCAGACCTAAAACGCTACATAAAAAAATCTGAAATGTATACTCTATGTAGGTATAGTCGTAAATATTAATAAGTATATGTAGCCATATATGTGCGGATTTTACTTACCGTACGTATTTGCCTTCCAAAAATAAAAATAAGTTTATAATATTACTATTATTGAAACAATTTGTTCTTTTTTAAGTAAAACCATAATTGTTACATCCAAAAATATTATTTATTTCGGAATACGGAAAAATATAAAAAAGTAGGAAAAGACGGGAAAAAAAGGGAAAAATTGTAAAAAATAAATGAGAAATGACGGAAAATAGGGAAAATAAAGAAAATTGAAAAATAGGAAAAAAATAGAGAAAAATAGTAAAAAACAAGTAAAGCTCGGTCGTCCAGATACTAACAACTTTAAAGATACTCCGTAGCAAAACACAAGTATTCAGCTAGTATATGCATGGAAAGTATTGTTTTCGGGTAAAAAACCGATCTCGAGATTTTGACTTTTCTTTACGTTTCTAGGTCCCCTGAGTCCAAAAAAACCATTTTTCAAAAATTTATGTATTTACGTCTGTGCCTAATCAAATTTTTCGATAGCGATTTTTTTTTAAATTACTGAACCGATTTTAACCAAATTTTCACCAAAAATTCTAACTTGAACTGATTAATTTTAGGTGGCCATCGAGGAACTTTAACAGCAATTTAATGCTGTCAAAGTTTTAAAAAAATGGTAAAAAAATTGAACGGATCAAGTTTTAATAAAAAGTGTTTTTTACATTGGTCTTATGGTATATTATTCTGCAATTCATACTTTTTGCCATTGTTAATAAATTCGATAACAAATAAATTTATTTACAGGCTACAGGTGATTAATAGATAACAGGTCATATTTGCTAGAAGAAGAAAGTGACATTTATTGTCACATATTGTAAAACTTTTTTTTCCTAACACTATGTATTATAGGGCTGATGATGGCATAATTGCCGAAACTAGTCCCCATTCTCTCCCCTTCAATTTAACAACTTATATTAAATCAAATATTTTTAAATATATTAAATGTTCGAGAAAATGGATAACCTTTTGGATTTAATTAAATTTTGTTCAATTTTCTAGATATTTCATGTCAAAGTGAATTACAATTATTTTTAGAACCTAAATTGGTCCAATTAATTACCTCTCGCCCTTCAGATAAGAGAGGTATAGGAATCATGCTAAAAATTGGGTAGTGAGTTTTCAATGAATAAACACGTTTTGGGGTCCCTAGAATACGATTTTAATATTTTCGCGATGATGTCTGTGTCTGTGTGTGTGTGTGTGTTAGTGTGTGTGTGTGTTTAGATGGATGTTGCAGTAACGATAACTCAAAAACTACTGAATAAAAAAATTTGAAATTTTGCATACAGGATTCTGATACCCTAGATTAGATCTGATTAGATTTTGGTGCCAATCGCACAACCGGAAGTGGCAGTTGCTATGGGTGATGACGCCATTATTATAGAAAACGACAATAAAGTTTTACACATATATTTTGTATACCCTATAGTTTATTTTCATCTTATTAAAATTTTGGAAACTTTTGCCATTGTTGAGAGATTTACAAAAAAATAATTTTTTTTCATACTTTTTTGTGTCAACCTGTAAATTTTTGATTCAAAAATGGCGAGAGGTCATGTGCTGGCCACATCAGATTTTTATAACTTAAATTTGTCCAATTAATTTTTAGTTTATTGTTCAAAAATTATTTGTATTACTTTTTGCACTGTCAAATTGTTCATATTTTTATTTTTAATTACTAAAATGTTGATTAATTAATTTAATATTGTTCAATTGTCTCGATAATTCATATCAAAGTGAATTACAATTATTTTTATAACTTAAATTTGTCCAATTAATTTTTAGTTAATTGATTAAAAATAATTTCTATTTTTTTTCTCAACCGTCAAATCATCCAATTGTTTATTTTTGATTACCAAAATGTTGATTAATTAATTTAATATTGTTCAATTGTCTTCCAATTCATTTCAAAGTAATTTACAATCATTTTTATAACTTAAATTTGTTCAATTAATTTTTAGTTTATTGTTCAAAAATTATTTGTATTACTTTTTGCACTGTCAAATTGTTCAAATTTTTATTTTTTATTACTAAAATGTTGATTAATTAATTTAATATTGTTCAATTGTCTCGATAATTCATATCAAAGTGAATTACAATTATTTTTATAACTTAAATTTGTCCAATTAATTTTTAGTTTATTGTTCAAAAATTATTTCTATTTTTTTCTCAACCGTCAAATTGTCCAATTGCTTATTTTTAATTACCAAAATGTTGATTAATTAATTTAATATTGTTCAATTGTCTTCCAATTCATTTCAAAGTAATTTACAATCATTTTTATAACTTAAATTTGTCCAATTAATTTTTAGTTTATTGTTCAAAAATTATTTCTAGTTCTTTTTCAACCGTCAAATTGTCCAATTGCTTATTTTTGATTGCTAAAATGTTGATTGCTAAAATGTTGATTAATTAATTTAATATTGTTCAATTGTCTCGATAATTCATATCAAATTGAATTACAGTTACTTTTATAACTTAAATTTGTCCAATTAATTTTTAGTTTATTGTTCAAAAATTATTTCCATTTCTTTTTCAACCGTCAAATTGTCCAATTGCTTATTTTTGATTACTAAAATGTTGATTAATTAATTTAATATTGTTCAATTGTCTTCCATAATTCATTTCAAAGTAATTTTGCAATCATTTTTATAACTTAAATTTGTCCAATTAATTTTTAGTTTATTGTTCAAAAATTATTTGTAGTTCTTTTTCAACCGTCAAATTGTCCAATTGCTTATTTTTGATTGCTAAAAGGTTGATTAATTAATTTAATATTGTTCAATTGTTTCGATAATTCATATCAAAATGAATTACAATTATTTTTATAACTTAAATTTGTCCAATTAATTTTTAGTTTATTGTTCAAAAATTATTTCCATTTCTTTTTCAACAATCAAATTGTCCAATTGCTTATTTTTGATTGCTAAAATGTTGATTAATTAATTTAATATTGTTCAATTGTCTCGATAATTCATATCAAATTGAATTACAATTATTTTTATGACTTAAATTTGTCCAATTAATTTTTAGTTTATTGTTCAAAAATTATTTCTATTTTTTTTTCAACCGTCAAATTGTCCAATTGCTTATTTTTGATTGCTAAAATGTTGATTAATTAATTTAATATTGTTCAATTGTCTCGATAATTCATATCAAAGTGAATTACAATTATTTTTATAACTTAAATTTGTCCAATTAATTTTTAGTTTATTGTTCAAAAATTATTTCTATTTTTTTCTCAACCGTCAAATTGTCCAATTGCTTATTTTTAATTACCAAAATGTTGATTAATTAATTTAATATTGTTCAATTGTCTTCCAATTCATTTCAAAGTAATTTACAATCATTTTTATAACTTAAATTTGTCCAATTAATTTTTAGTTTATTGTTCAAAAATTATTTCTAGTTCTTTTTCAACCGTCAAATTGTCCAATTGCTTATTTTTGATTGCTAAAATGTTGATTGCTAAAATGTTGATTAATTAATTTAATATTGTTCAATTGTCTCGATAATTCATATCAAATTGAATTACAGTTACTTTTATAACTTAAATTTGTCCAATTAATTTTTAGTTTATTGTTCAAAAATTATTTCCATTTCTTTTTCAACCGTCAAATTGTCCAATTGCTTATTTTTGATTACTAAAATGTTGATTAATTAATTTAATATTGTTCAATTGTCTTCCATAATTCATTTCAAAGTAATTTTGCAATCATTTTTATAACTTAAATTTGTCCAATTAATTTTTAGTTTATTGTTCAAAAATTATTTGTAGTTCTTTTTCAACCGTCAAATTGTCCAATTGCTTATTTTTGATTGCTAAAAGGTTGATTAATTAATTTAATATTGTTCAATTGTTTCGATAATTCATATCAAAATGAATTACAATTATTTTTATAACTTAAATTTGTCCAATTAATTTTTAGTTTATTGTTCAAAAATTATTTCCATTTCTTTTTCAACAATCAAATTGTCCAATTGCTTATTTTTGATTGCTAAAATGTTGATTAATTAATTTAATATTGTTCAATTGTCTCGATAATTCATATCAAATTGAATTACAATTATTTTTATGACTTAAATTTGTCCAATTAATTTTTAGTTTATTGTTCAAAAATTATTTCTATTTTTTTTTCAACCGTCAAATTGTCCAATTGCTTATTTTTGATTGCTAAAATGTTGATTAATTAATTTAATATTGTTCAATTGTCTCGATAATTCATATCAAAGTGAATTACAATTATTTTTATAACTTAAATTTGTCCAATTAATTTTTAGTTTATTGTTCAAAAATTATTTCTATTTTTTTCTCAACCGTCAAATTGTCCAATTGCTTATTTTTAATTACCAAAATGTTGATTAATTAATTTAATATTGTTCAATTGTCTTCCAATTCATTTCAAAGTAATTTACAATCATTTTTATAACTTAAATTTGTCCAATTAATTTTTAGTTTATTGTTCAAAAATTATTTCTAGTTCTTTTTCAACCGTCAAATTGTCCAATTGCTTATTTTTGATTGCTAAAATGTTGATTGCTAAAATGTTGATTAATTAATTTAATATTGTTCAATTGTCTCGATAATTCATATCAAATTGAATTACAGTTACTTTTATAACTTAAATTTGTCCAATTAATTTTTAGTTTATTGTTCAAAAATTATTTCCATTTCTTTTTCAACCGTCAAATTGTCCAATTGCTTATTTTTGATTACTAAAATGTTGATTAATTAATTTAATATTGTTCAATTGTCTCGATAATTCATATCAAAGTGAATTACAATTATTTTTATAACTTAAATTTGTCCAATTAATTTTTAGTTTATTGTTCAAAAATTATTTCTATTTTTTTTTCAACCGTCAAATTGTCCAATTGCTTATTTTTGATTGCTAAAATGTTGATTAATTAATTTAATATTGTTGAATTGTCTCGATAATTCATATCAAAGTGACTTACAATTATTTTTATGACTTAAATTTGTCCAATTAATTTTTAGTTTATTGTTCAAAAATTATTTCTATTTTTTTTTCAACCGTCAAATTGTCCAATTGCTTATTTTTGATTGCTAAAATGTTGATTAATTAATTTAATATTGTTCAATTGTCTCGATAATTCATATCAAAGTGAATTACAATTATTTTTATAACTTAAATTTGTCCAATGAATTTTTAGTTTATTGTTTAAAAATTATTTGCATTTCTTTTTGATTCGTTAAATCGCCCAATTGTTTATTTTTGATTACTAAAATGTTGATTAATTAATTTCATATTGTTCAATTTTCTTAATTTGCACGTGAAAGTGCATTTCAATCATTTTTATAATTTAAATTTCTACAATATATTTTTAGTTTATTGTTTTATTACTTTTTGGACTGTTAAATTGTTCAATTATTTATTATTATAAGCATAAAAAAAGTAAAGAAAAAAAACTGAATTCTGATTTCAAAAAAAGCAAACAAAAAATCATATTACAAAAAATTTATGCCCATAATAAAAATTATATAGTTTAACATATTAATATTTATTTAAAATTTTTGGAACCTCTTAAACCAATTTGTAGATTTTTAGCCACTTCACCGCTATAATTTTTTTGTGTTGGCGCCTTTGTCGATCTCATCGTCACTGGCACTACACCATCATCAGACATACAACACATCAAAAGTGCCTTGCTCGACTCTAGGGTCAAACAAGAAACAAATGATGACTGATCTGTCAGAGCACCCTAAGTGCATTCGGTGCTTTTCTTTTGTTTGCATCTACAGTATGTCCTGAATAAAAATAAAAGTAAAATTTCAGACAATTAGTGCCAATAAAAAATATTTTATTATGAATTGTTTTCAGTCATTTAATTTTTATATTTAAGAAATATTTTTTTCTTTTTTACCAATCTTTGTTGTGGTATTAATTGCTTACGTTTATGTTTTTTTTATTGCGCATTTTTTATTTGAGACACCCTCTACATTATCTATATTAAAGAAACACTCTGTGGTCATTAACAAGTCGGCGTTGAACAAACACAGTGTTAAATGATTTAATCACCGCAGAAAAAAAAACGTACCGCCTCCATTTCTGATGGGTTCCAAAGTACTAATACTCAAAGTAGAAATATACTGATGAAATTCAGTAATTTATTAATAATAAATTATCCCCATTTTTTATATTACTCATTTTCTGAGTTTTTTAGTTTGGTTTTGTACGTGGCGCCCTTTTCATTCAAATAAATAGTGTTGAGTCATAAAAAAATCATATTTTTGAAATATAAATTTTAATAGAAATAATAATAATAATAATAGTCGATAATTTTTTTGTTAGTTAGCGCTTGGTTGTGACCTCATCGGTATTATTATTTATAATATCTATCACGAACTTAATTATAATTATTTCGTGTTATAGCCATATACCATTGATTTTTCTCACTTTTATCTGATCTCACTGCGAAACTACTAAACACCGTTTTTTCTCAAAATAAATTAACTCCTGGTGATCAATATTAATCGAGACCGTATTAGATTGAAGATAGGCACAAAGTAACGAACTGATCTTGATGGGTTATCGGCTATTCCAAGAGTAATTTCGAAATAATGGCTCTAAAAAAGGGAAATGAGCAATCAAGTCCGACAGCTGTCGTTGACCCAACTTGAATTCAAGATGGTTGGTTTTGGTTTTTTTTTGAACGTTATATTTTTTTTCTTTTGATTTTTATTTTTGTTTAATGTGATTCTTCATTAATTTAACCGTAGGATTTCCGTTACTTTTAGAAGATTAAAAGGAAAACGAGAATCAAGAGTGTAAATTTAAATGCTCAATGGTACACGCTCCTGTAGTATAATTATGTTTTACGAAATTTCAAAATTTTGATCCAACATAAAAAATATTTATCGAAAATTTGTGTCTGTTAATACTACAAAACTAATAATACTATTGTTTAAATAAAAATAATAAAATATCAAATATCACAATTTGCATATACAGGGTGTTACGACGTATTTAAAATATCTCTATATTGAAAACTGCATACCCCTTTTTTGTACCAAGATTAATACCCCTTTAGGCTTTGCCTGGGGGTAATTAGGCTTTGTATAGGGGTAAAAAAATCGGTTGTGTCATCCCAAAACTTTCCCGACCGAATATCCAGAGACGATTATTTTTACAGACACATTGCAAGTCAAATTCCGTGACAAACTATTTTAACTCGTTCACAATACATTTTTTCCAGACTCGAATTTGAAAAAAACATCAAGACTGCACTTTTTTCACAGAAATTTAAAAAAACAACCGAAGCAAGAATGCGTTTTCTTGCACACGAATTTGAAAAAATAGAAATAAAAAACACATTTTCCACAAAAAACTAGAAAAAAATTCAAGTATTTTTCACGCATATAAATTGGTATAAAAAACTAGAAAAAAAAAACAGCAAAAATGCGTTTTTGAACACATACATTCAGAAAAAAGCAAGAGTGGATTTTCTACATAAAATTTGGAAAAAATAGCATACTATTTTTACACAAATTTGAAAAAAAAAACAAAAGCAAGAATACATTTTTCCTTATTCAAATTTAAAAAATGCACAGTGATTTTTATTTCACACAAATTTAAAAAGAAACAAACAACACGAAAAACAAGAAAAAACAGCAAAAATGCATTTTTCATACATGAATTGAAAAAAAAAGCAATAATGCATTTTTCCACGCAAAAAATTGAAAATAACAACAAAAAACGTATTATTGTACCACAAATTCGAAAAAAAAAACGGAAGCACGAATACATAGACTCGAATTTGGAAAAAACCGCAAAAATATGTTTTTCCACAAAAGAAAATTGAAAAATACAGCAAAAACGCATTTTTTCATATATAAATTGGTAAAAAAGCAAAAACTACATAAAAACCCAGAAAAAAATAGCAAAAATGCGTTTTTTACACATAAATTGAAAAAAAAGCGAGCATGCATTTATCCACACAGGAAAACCAAAAAAAAAATAGTAAAAATGCATATTTTCACACATAAAATAGGAAAAAAGCAAAAAAATTTGATAAAACAAGAATGTATTTTCTCTCAAAGGAATTTGAACAAAAAATCCGTTGTGTCCAGAGACAAATACTCTTTCAGATAATTATGGCCATATTCGCCGTGTGTACTAAAGCTAAGTTTAATGTTTAAGTCTGCTTAACTTTAGATGTTCGTATTCGCCGATAATATAAAAATGCATAAATTGGCTTAAAATTAAGCCGACAAGGGCGTAAAAAATAGGAGGACAAAGGTGACATATTCTTCCAAATTCACAACGCCGGATCAAGAATTGAATCATGTTTTTTCATTAAAACATTAAACATTAAAACAAACTTGCAAAATTTCAAATCAATATATTCATTCATTTTAAAGTTATATCAAATAAAATCATTTAATTTTTTATAACTTTAACACCCTGTATGTCAAAAAGTAAATGTTTTGGACCAGTCATTCCTGATATCATTTTGTGTAATTTTATCTACAGACAAACGTTGTAAGCGTCATTTTGAAACACCCTGTATAAAGCTGAATTTACTTAATCACTTTTTACCTCTCGCCCTTTAGATAAGAGAGGTATAGGA
This sequence comes from Neocrepidodera transversa, assembly GCA_963243735.1. Taxonomy (NCBI): domain Eukaryota; kingdom Metazoa; phylum Arthropoda; class Insecta; order Coleoptera; family Chrysomelidae; genus Neocrepidodera; species Neocrepidodera transversa. The sequence continues at coordinate 21,704,616 of OY725344.1, read as the reverse complement.
ATCATGCTAAAAATTGGGTAGTGAGTTTTCAATGGATAAACACGTTTTAGGGTCCCTAGAATACGATTTTCATATTTTCGCGATGATGTCTGTGTGTGTGTTAGTGTGTGTGTGTGTTAGTGTGTGTGTGTTTGGATGGATGTTGTAGTAACGATAACTCAAAAACCACTGAATTAAAAAATTTGAAATTTTGCATACAGGATTCTGATACCCTAGATTAGATCTGATTAGATTTTGGTGCCAATCGCACAACCGGAAGTGGCAGTTGCTATGAGTGATGACGCTATTACTATACAAAACGGCAATAAAGTTTTACACATTTATTTTGTATACTCTATAGTTTATTTTCGTATCATTAAATTTTTCAAAAGTTTTGCCATTGTTGCCAGATTTACAAAAAAGTAATTTTTTTTCATACTTTTTTGTGCTAACCTGTAAATTTTTGATTCAAAAATGGCGAGAGGTCATGTGTTGGCCACATCAGATTTTTTAATTATTTTTCACAATCACTATATTAGTAAATCAGGACTTATAGTCTATACGAAGTCAATTACAACGGCATAAAAACTATATATCTACCGACCGTCGGTGGCTTCTTTGTAAAGCATGGACGGTGTGATATAATTTATTTTCAAAATTAATTTTATTTTTCATATTTTAAGCCGTTTTTGGACAATTTTATTCTTTTATTCCATTTTAAATTATTTTGAACAATTCTCTGATCAATTTAGATAATTTCAGATCGTTTTACTAATTTTATAGACCGTTTTTGGACAAATTTAGATTATATTGAACAATTTTCTGATCAATTGAGGTAATTTTAGACCGTTTTATTATCATTTTGGACAATTGCTGGACAATTTTAGACAATTTAGGACAATTTTAGTCTATTTTCCACAATTTAAGACAATTTTAGATTATTTTCAATAATTCTTTGATCAAGTTAAATAATTTTAGACCATTTTATTATTATTTTAGACAATTTTGAGAAGATTTTGGACAATATTAGACCATTTATTGTTATTATAAACAATTTTCTGATCAATTTAAATAACTTCAGACCGTTTTATTGTTAATTTGGACAATTTTGGGCAATTTTAGACCATTTTAGATTATTTAGAACAATTATCAGATCAATTTAGGTAACTTTACACCGTTTTATTACCATTTTAGACAATTCTTAGACCATTTTGAACAATTTTAGACCATTGTAGATATTTTACACAATTCTCTGAACAATTTAAGTAATTTCAGGCCGCTTTATTGTTAATTTGGACAATTTTAAGAAGGTTTTGGACAATTTTAGACCATTTAAGCTTATTTTGAACAATCCTCAGATCAATTTAGGTAACTTTATATCGTTTTATTATTAATTTAGAAAACTTTAGATCATTTTACATTATTTTGAACAATACAATTGATCAATTTGAGTTTGAGTAACTTCAGACAGTTTTGTTATTATTTTAGACAATTTTTAGACCATTTTGGACAAATTATTCCGAACAATTCTCTGATCAATTTAAGTAACTACAGCATGTTTAAGACAATTTTTAGAAGATTTTGTACATGTTTAGATTATTTTGAATAATTTTCTGATCTATTTTAGGTAATTTTAGACCGTTTTATTATTATTTTGGACAATTTTAGAGCATTTTAGATTATTTTGAAAAACTCTTTAATCAATTTAAGTAACTTTATACCGTTTTATTATTAAATTAGACCATTCCAGATTATTTTGAACAATACAATTGATCAATTTTTAGTTTGAGTAACTTCAGACTGTTTTAGACAATTTGTAGAAGATTTTGGACAATTTAAAATTATTTTGAGCACTGACAATTTACTCGAATATGAAAACGCAGCTGTTCAGAGTGGACCCGACATTTTTTGACATTTATATTTTGCTTATATGTTCACGCAATATTATTTGTTCCACTAGATACGAATCCATATATTCGGTATGCTCATACGGCTCACAACATGAAAGAAAAATTCCAAAAACTGAAATCCGAATCCAAGTAAAGAATCCAATTTTTAAAATTCTGATATACAGAGTGTTGTTTATCGTGAAAATAATTTTGGTAATTTTTTTTGAAGCCGGACCTGTATTTTTATTTTGCTTACTATGTCAATTTAATGTACTAATAGACTCAAACAAGCTTTCTAAATATAAAATAAATATACAGGGTGGTTCCGAAGAAACAAGGGTTAGAAGAAATAAGCAATTGTGATAAAACACCCTTTACCTCACTTATGAGGCGGGTTAGTCCCATCAAATATTAGTTTTTTGGAATCACCTAAGTGCCCTCTATTTGCAGTTAACGTATGTCGGTTTACCTATGAAACACCCTGTATTATAGATATAGCGGGAAAGTAAAAATGATTGAAATTCATTTTGACATGAAATATAGAGAAAATTGTACAAAATTAAGTTAATCAACATTTTAGTAATCAAAAATTAACAATTGAACAACTTGACGGTCCATCTAAGTTAGAAATCAGTACAAAAAAAATACAACAAAAATATTAGAAAATGAGAAAAAGTCCAAATAGATACATGGAGAAAAATCTCGGGAATTAAAAAACTAAAAACTAACAGAGAAAATATTATAAATGAGATTAAAAATAAATGTCCAGTAATAATAAAAGTAAAAAAAAATATTGTAACTAATTAGCACTAAAACATTCATGATAAACTTAATCAAAAAATGTGGAATTTATTTCTTGTTTTAATTAAAATATTTATTATTTTTATTAAAAAAAATGACATATTAAACATATATTTCTAATAAACAAATTAAAAATTCCTTATAGATTTTAAATTTGTTAGTAAATTGATTTATGCATGTAAAAAGGATGCGAAATGATGGTTTAATTTTATTTAATAATATGCTGTTTTTAAATTATAATTACTATAATTTTAATTATGTACCATTTATGTCACAGGCTCTTTTATAATAAATAATTATTACTATAGCTTAATTAGTATATTAGTAATTTTAAAACTGCCTATTAATTGGTAAATCACTCAACTGTACTTTGAAGATTATTTATAGAATATTTTAAATAAACTTGCATTCGATCATATAGACAAAGTGTAAGAATGAGAGAATGTTAAATAATTTTCTATAATATAAGCGACAAAGTCTTGACTGACTGACTAACTAATAGTAAAAAATTGGAAAAATAGGGAAAAACAGGAACAAATAGGGCCAAATTGTGAAAAATAGAGAAATTTGCGAAAACTAGTGAAATTAGGGAAAAAATAAGGAAAAATTGAAAAAAATTAGGGAAATTTATGAAAAATAGAGAAAATGGGGGAAAATATGGAAAAAATAGAGAAAGACAGGGAAAAATTGGAAAAAATAGAGAAATTTGGGAAAAAGTTTTAAAAATAAGGAAAAAATAGAGATAAATAGGGAAAAATAAAAAAAAATGAACAAAATATAAAAAATTGTGAAAAATATTGAAAAACAGCGAAAGATCTGTAAAAATAGTGAAATTTGGGAAAAATGGGGGAAATAGTTAAAAATAGGGAAATGTGAGGAAAATAGGATCAGATATGAAAAAATAATTAATAAGGACAAGTAAGGAAAAATAAACTAAGATAAAGAAAATAGGAGAAACTAATGGAAACAAGAAAAATACAAAGATATAGAAAAATAAAGAAAATAGGGGAAAATATGGGAAAAGAGAGAAATATAATAAAAAAATTGGATAAACAGGGAAAAAGAGGAACAAATAGGGCAATATTGTAAAAAAGAAATTTAAAAAAATATTGAAATTAGGGAAAAAATAGGAAAAAAAAGGAAAATTTTGAATAAAACAGGGAAATTTGTGAAAAATAATGAAAAGTGGGGAAATATCGGGAAAAGTAATAAAAATAGGAAAAGAGAAAAATATGGAAATTAGAAAATAAATATGGAAAATAGTAAAGGGCAGTATTGGGAAAAATAAGAAAAAATGGAATATATAAAATGGAAAATTATAGGGATAAATATGGATAGACAGGAAACAATAATGAAAAACCGGAGAATATGAAGAAATGGTGAAAAATAACGAAAACTAAAGAAAATAGAAAAAAATAACAAAATTTGCGAAAAATAGGAAAAACATGAAAAATTGGGACAAATAAGGAAAAATAGGAAAAAAATAGAAAGAAATAGATAAAATAGGAAAATTAGAAATAAATACAGAAAAATCAAGAAAAATAGGGAAATATATGGGAAAATAGTGAAAAATAAGAAAAAATATTAAAAATAGGAAAAAACAGATAATATTAGGGACAAATACAGACAAGTAGGGAGAAGTAGAAAAACATAATGAAAAACACAAAAAAAATGGGGAAAAGGGAAAATCGAGAAAATAGGGGAGAAATATGCAAAAATAAAGAAAATACGAAAAACTAATGAAAACAAAAAGAAACAGAAAGATATGGAAAAAGTAGAGAAAATAGAGGAAAATATGAGAATAGTGAAAAACTGTAAAAAATTGGGAAAAACATGGAAATAGTGAAACAAATAGGGCAAAATTGTGAAAAATAGAGAAATTTGCAAAAATAGTGAAAATTATTGAAAAGATGGGGAGAAAATGGGAAAAATTGAGCAAAACAGGGAAATCTGATGAAAAGTAATAAAAAGTAGGCAAAATATGAAATAATAGGGGAATTAGAGAATAAATATGGAAACATGGGAAAATAGTAAAGGACAAAATTGGGAAAAAACACGAAACAATAATGAAAACCCGAAGAATATAAAGAAACAAAAAAATAGGGAATAATAGCGAAAATTGGGGAAAAATAGAGAAAAATGGGGAAAAATAGAGAAAATAGGGGACAAAATTAGAAAAATATAGATAACATAGAGAAATTAGAAATAATAAATACAGACAAATAAGCAAATATATGAGAAAATAGTGAAAAAAAGTAGAAAATAAGGAAAAATAGTAAAAATAGGAAAAAATAGATAATTATAGGAACAAATACTGACAAATACGGAAAACTGAAAAAAATAATGAAAAACAGGAACATTGGGGAAAATGGGTAAAACAATTAAAAATATTACATAATAGGAAAAACTGGGGAAAAATAGGTAAAATTTGGGGAAAATAGGGAAAAATAAGTCTTCTAAATAAAGACAATATGGAATAAAATAATAGAAAAAATGAACCTATAGAAAGAAATAGGTAAAAAAATTTGGAAAAAATAGGTAAAATTTGGAGAAAATAATAAAAAATAAGTCTAAATAAAGAAAATATGTAATAAAATAATAGAAAAAATGAGGGGGTAATCCCACCCAACTTTCCGAACACTCCTAGTAACGTAATTGTTTTAGTTTTTCTGCATTAAAATACATTAATTATATTACCTATCGAATGGTATAAATCCCATTTTAAGATATTTCTTTAATATTTTTAAAGTTATTCATTTTTTTTTTAAACTTATATTAAATTTCAAAAAAAAAATTATGAATTCTACAATTTTTTGAATAAAATTTTGAAAAAAATCACAATTATAGAGTTTTTTACTACAAATTTAAGGGTAATTTTTTTTAAATTTTTAAAATTAATGAAAACAAATCAAACCTATTTTTAAATAATTTTAAAATCAATAAATAATTAATATCTCATTCAATTTTATTCAAAATAGGAAACATACCTTTTTTTAGGTTTTTTGGATCAAAATGCATTAATAAAGTTAGTTTAAAAAACTAAAAAAAAATCAAATTTTTTTTCAAAAATTCATGGCATTGAATTGTTTTAACTTTTTTCATTTTTTGCTATAACTTTTACAAATACTATATTAAAATTATGAAATAATTTACATACATAGTACTTTTGGATCCTTTTCGGATATGCTATTTACTTTTTTCATTTATTTTATACTTATTGATAAAACGAAATTACAAAAAATTTTAAAAAAATTCTTAATTTTGGCTATAATAATTACAATTCTAAATTTTAAGAAACTAAAATACATTTAAAATTTAGAGTTTTATATTATCTTTCGAATGGTGAAAATCACATTTCAATAACTTTAATATTTTTGAAGCTATTCAAATTAGTTTAAAATCGTAATATAATCTTAAATTTCTTAGCCAATTTTTTAAAAATTCCAAAATTTTTGTAATAAAATTTTGAAAAAAATTATAATTATAAAATTAATTATTACAAATTTAAAGATATTTTTTTTAAATTTTTAATATAAAAATTTAACTAAAAAATTATAATTTAATAAAGATAAAAATTAAAATAAAAACTAGCGGCGAAACTATGTGCAACTTGAAAAAATAGTCATGACAAAATTTATAGAAAATTTTATGTTCTACAATTTTGATACCATGTAATTTTTCATAAAACTCCATAATTTTGTCTCAAAATCTAAAAAAGTCACAAAAATGTCAATATAAATTTTTTTCACGCCCTCTAGCGGCGAAACTATCAGGAATTCAAAAAACTGGTAATGACAAAATGTGTAGAAAATTTTATGTTCTACAACTTTCATATCCTGTAATTTTTCATAAAAATGCATTATTTTGGTTATTTAAGAAAAATATGAAAAATAAATACTTTTTGATAAATCTGGCAACAATGGCAAAAGTTTTTGAAAATTTTAAACATTCGAAATTAAACTATAACGTATAAAAAATATATGTGTAAAACTTTATTGTCATCTTGTTAAGTAATGACGTCATCACTTATAGCAACTGTCACTTCCGGTTGGCCGATTAACTCCAAAATCTATACAGGTCGTCTCCTTGTTACCCTAAATATGTATATAAAATTTCATCTAAATCGCTTCAGCCGTTTAGACGCTATCGTGTTCACACACACACACACACAGACACACAGACACACACACACATACACACAGACAGACATCATGCTAAAAATGGTATAAATGGATTCAGGTGACCTCAAAACGTAAAGATTCGTTAAAATCTGGGTATGGTCAAAATATCATGATCGCAATACTTTCCTTCTATACAACTCTGTTGTTCGGAAAGTAAAAATGAACAAATAGAAAGAAATAGGTAAAAAAATTGGGAAAAACAGGAAAAAATAAGAAGTAATGGTGAAAAATATGGACAAATAAATAAATCAGGGAAAAATAGGAACAAATGGGAACAAATAGAAAAAACAGTCAAAAATATTAAATAATAGGAAAAACTGGGAAAAAATACTGAAAAATAGGAACAATAGTTAAAATTTGGGGAAAATAGGGAAAAATAAGTCTAAATAAAAAAAATTTGGAATTAAACAATCGAAAAAAGGAATAAAATAGATAGAAATGAGTAAAAAAATTGGGAAAAATAGGAAAAAATAAGAAGAAATAGTGTATGTGAAGTTAGCCCCCCATTTTTCGAATTTTTATATTTTGAAAGTTGTTCCAAATTGTTCTAGGTTTGTAACAAATTGTTCCAAAAAATTATTCCTTAAACCTAAATACAAAGGCCGGAAAACTCAAAAAACCATTTTTAGAGCTAGCCCCCCATTATTTTTTTCAATTTTTTTTCTGTTGCACCAGATTGTTCTAGTTGTTCTGAACATTGTTCCAAATTTTTATGGCTTAAAAAAAATTATTTCAAGTCCAAAATCCATAAAAAAGATTTGGGTCCAATTCCCCATTATTTTTTTTCGAATTTTTTTTATTGTACTAGATTGTTCTAGTTGTTCTTAGCATTGTTCCAAATTTTCATGCTTTAAAAAAATTATTTCAAGCTCATAATCAAGACCAAGTAGAACAATCTAGTACAATAAAAAAAATTTGAAAACAATAATGGGGGGCTAGCTATAATGGTTTTAATTGATTTTGACACTGAAACAAATTTTTTTAAGGCATGAAAATTTGGACCAGAGTTAAGAACAACTAGAATAATCTGGTACAATAAAAAAAAATCGAATAAAAAATAATGGGGGGCTAGCTCTAAATGGTTTTAATTGACTTTTTGAGCTTGAAATAATTTTTTTAAGATACGAAAATTTGGAACAATGGGAAAAGAACAACTAGAAAAATCTCATTTAACAAAAAAAAAATCGAATAAAAAATAATGGGGGGCTAGTTCTAAAAGGTTTTAATTTATTTTGGGCTTGAAATAATTTTTTAAGACATGAAAATTTTAAACAATGCTAAGACCAACTAGAACAATCTAGTACAATAAAAAAAATTCGAAAAAAAATAATGCGGGGCTAGCTATAATGGTTTTAATTGATTTTGAGCTTGAAATAATTTTTTTTAAGACATGAAAAATTGGAACAATACCAAGAACAACTAGAACAATGTGGTACAATAAAAAAAATTGAATAAAAAATAATGGGGGCCTAGATATAAATGGTTTTAATTGATTTTGAGATTGAAATAATTTTTTTTAAGACATGAAAAATTGGAACAATTCCAAGAACAACTAGAACAATGTGGTACAATAAAAAAAATTGAATAAAAAATAATGGGGGCCTAGATATAAATGGTTTTAATTGATTTTGAGCTTGAAATAATTTTTTTTAAGACATGAAAAATTGGAACAATACCAAGAACAACTAGAACAATGTGGTACAATAAAAAAAATTGAATAAAAAATAATGGGGGCCTAGATATAAATGGTTTTAATTGATTTTGAGATTGAAATAATTTTTTTTAAGACAGAAAAATTGGAACAATACCAAGAACAACTAGAACAATGTGGTACAATAAAAAAAATTGAATAAAAAATAATGGGGGCCTAGATATAAATGGTTTTAATTGATTTTGAGCTTGAAATAATTTTTTTTAAGACATGAAAAATTGGAACAATACCAAGAACAACTAGAACAATGTGGTACAATAAAAAAAATTGAATAAAAAATAATGGGGGCCTAGATATAAATGGTTTTAATTGATTTTGAGATTGAAATAATTTTTTTTAAGACATGAAAAATTGGAACAATACCAAGAACAACTAGAACAATGTGGTACAATAAAAAAAATTGAATAAAAAATAATGGGGGCCTAGATATAAATGGTTTTAATTGATTTTGAGCTTGAAATAATTTTTTTTAAGACATGAAAAATTGGAACAATACCAAGAACAACTAGAACAATGTGGTACAATAAAAAAAATTGAATAAAAAATAATGGGGGCCTAGATATAAATGGTTTTAATTGATTTTGAGATTGAAATAATTTTTTTTTAAGACATGAAAAATTGGAACAATTCCAAGAACAACTAGAACAATGTGGTACAATAAAAAAAATTGAATAAAAAATAATGGGGGCCTAGATATAAATGGTTTTAATTGATTTTGAGATTGAAATAATTTTTTTAAGATATGAAAATTTGGAACAATGTTAAAAACAGAAAAAAATCGAAATAAAAATAATGGGGGGCTAGCTCTAAAAATGGTTTTTTGAATTATCGGGCCTTTGTATTTATATTTAAGGAATAATATTTTGGAACAATTTGGTACAAACCTAGAACAATTTATAACAACTTTCAAAATTTTAAAATTCAAAAAATGGGGGCTAACTTTACACACATGAAGAAATGGTGAAAAATATGGAAACATAAAGAAATCAGGGAAAATAGGAAAAAAATGGGAAAAAATTTAAAAAAAGAGTCAAAAATATGAAACAATAGGAATAACTGCAGAAAAATAATGAAAAACTGGAAAAATAGGTAAAATGGGAAAAAATAAGTCGAAATAAAGAAAATGAGATAAAACAATAGAAAAATGGAACAAATAGAAAGAAATAGGAAAAATACAAAAAATGGGAAAATAGCAAAAAATAGAGAAAATAGGGGAAATATAGTGAAATATATGGGAAAACAGTAAAAAAACTGGGAAAAAATAGGTAAAACAATGATATTTTGGAATAATTGGGAAAATTCAACAAAATAGATAAAAATAAGTAAAAACAGGAAAAAGTAATGAAAACAGGAAAAATATTAAAGCAAGGGTATTCAGCTAATATAAATTAAACGGTTTATTTACTAAAGCAATTCGCGCCAATTTCTGCGGTTAACTATTAAACGTTTTTTAAATTTGAACCCCCTCAGAAATAACAAACTTAACACGCGAATATGTGGTCGAAAAAAAACCATATGCTATCGTGCAAATAATTGGTTTTTGGTTTATTTAAAAAAAAACTACCCTGATAAATTACTAAGAAAATAAAAGGTAATTTTTTAATTAACTTTTTTTATGTTTATAATAAATTATAAATAATTACATAGCGATAAATTTATTTATTTGTCATAACTGTCAAAGTTAATTAATTTATATATTTCTCAATTATCTGATAACAGTGAATAATTGGTTTTAATTTACTTGTTGAATTTTTATTTATTAGTTATAAATTGTTTTAATAAATTTTTATGTAATGGTAAATAATAATGTAATAAACTATTTTTTCAAATAAAAAAAAATAAAAAATTTTCAGATTTAAGAATAAAAAAAAAAACTAGTTAAAAATTCCTATTGATATTTCTATCAAAATATAAGCACCGAGAAATAATTAATATTTTTTTATACCAAACCAAACCAGTCCCATAAATTTAGATTAGATTTTACGGCTTGATAATCGTATATGACGATTATGGGAATTGTTTTAATATGATACAAGAAAATGATCGTAATCTCGATAAACGATTTCTGATAGACGTAATTTATTATTTCCAATAATTTAATTAAATTATTTTCTTAAAATCCAACCCCACAATTGTTCGTCATTCTACTAAAATTTTATAATGTATAACAATCCCCCTGTAGACTTTTATACGGATAAAAGCAAATTTGTACTTTTTTCTTCGTGTTCTGTATGTTAAAAAAAAATAAAATATATTACCATAATGCGTATAATAAATAATAAAAAATCGCCCCAAAACTTTCCCGACCAGTATCCACGAATACTTATTCAGATATTTAATGTTAAAGTTTCAAATTTTGGCATTTTTTTATTTTTGACAGGTGACAGTTGAAGAAATAATTTTGACTGTTCTGAATAGAGTTTTTCAAGTGCTCTCAAATGACAAATTGGAACTGAAATTCCGTGACATATTGCGTCTGTCATTTTTTGATAGTGACACTTCTGTTTTAGAGATGATTTCAGTTCAATCGGATTAAACGTGTGGCCACTATCATGGAAGAATATACACACAGACAGACAGACAGACTTCCATCTGGAAATTGTCTTAATCATCTCAGGTGACCTCAAAATGGATATTTCCATCTTTATTTCGATTTTTTTTTTAGTTCGTACACAATACTTCCAAAAAGTTCCAGATTTTGTAAGATTTCAAAAATTTCAAGGGCTGTGATCAAAAATTTCAAGAAATTTGATAAACATTTAAAAAAATTCAACCAAAAATGTGTAAATTTTTCAAAAAATTTTAAAAACGTATAAAAATTTCCAGCATTTGTAAAGAATTCAAAAATTTCAAGAACTGAGATCAAAAATTTCAGGAAATGGGATAAAAATTTAAAAAATTTCAATAAAAAATCTCTAAACTTTTAAAAAATTTCAATAAAAAAATCTAAATTTAAAAAATTTCAAGAACTTTCATAAAAAAATTCAGGAATTATGAAAAAAATTTAAAAAACTTCAATTAAAAATCCGACAATTTTAAAATGTGTAAAAATTTCAATATTTTTTAATAATTTCAAAAGTTTCAATAAATAAACTGTAAAAATTTTAAAAACGTATAAAAATTTCCAGATTTTGTACAGATTTCAAAAATTTCAAGAACTGAGATTAAAAATTTCAGGAATTTTGATAAAAATTTAAAAAATTTCAATCAAAAATGTGTAAATATTTCAAGAAATTTAAAAATGTGTAAAAATTTCAAAATTTAATAAAAATGTCAAAGTTTCAATAAGAAATTTATAAAGATTTTAAAAACGTGTAAAAAGTTCCAGATTTTGTACAGATTTCAAAAATTTCAACAACTGAGATCAAAAATTTCAGAAAATTTGATAAAAATTTAAAAACTTTCAATAAAAAATCTCTAAATGTTATAAAAATTTCAATAAGAAAAATCTAGATTTTAAAAATTTCAAAAACTTTGATAAAAAATTTCAGGAATTTTGACAAAGATTTAAAAAATTTCAATCAAAAATGTGTAAAAATTTTAAAATTTTGTAAAAATGTCAAAAGGTTCAATAAGAAATTTATAAAAAATTTAAAAACGTGTAAAAAGTTCTAGATTTTGTACAGATTTCAAAAATTTTCAAGATCTTTGATCAAAATTTGTAAATATTTCAATAATTTTAAAAATGTGTAAAAATTTCAAAATTCAGAAGTTTCAATAAGAAATTTTAAAAATTTTTGAAATCATGTAAAAAGTTCCAGATTTTGTACAGATTTCAAAATTTTCAGGAAATTTGATAAAATTTTTAAAATTTCAATAGAAAATCTCTAAATGTTTCAAAAATTTCAATAAAAAAATCCTGATTTCAAAAATTTCAATAACTTTGATAAAAAATTTCGGGAATTATCATAAAAATTTAAAAAATTTCAGTAAAAAAGTATTAAAAAAATTTTAAAAATGTAAAAACTTCAAGATTTTGTAATAATTTCAAAAGTTTCAAAAAAAATACTGTAAGAATTTTAAAATCGTGTAAAAATTTCCAGATTTTCTAAAGATTTCAAAAATTTCAAGAACTGTGATCGATTTCAGGAAATTTGATAAAAATTTAAAAAATTTCAATAAAAAAATCTAGATTTCAAAAATTTCAAGAATTTTGATCAAAAACTTCAGGATTTTTGATAAAATGTCTAAATATTTCAAAAATTTTAAAAATATAAAAATTTCAAAATAATGTAAAAATTTTTTATGTTCCAATAAAAAATCTATAAAAATTTTAAAAAACCGGTTGTGTCGCCCCAAAACTTTCCCGACGAGTATCCACGTGTTTTTTTTCAGATATCTAATGTTAAATTTTCAAATTTTGACATTTTTTTATTTTTGACAGGTGACAGTTTTAGAAATAATTTTGACTGTTCTGAATAGAGTTTTTCAAGGGATTTCAAATGACATATTTCAAGTCAAATTCTGTGACATATTGCATCTGTCATTTTTTGATAGTGACCCTTCCGTTTGACAGATGTCGTACAAAAACTAATGGGTTCTTCCGCTGGGTAACCCAAACCTATATACCAAATTTCAGCTCAATCGGATTAAACCACTATCATGGAAGAATACACGCAGACCGACAGACAGACAGACTTCCATCTGGAAATTGTCTTAATCTCAGGTGACCTCAAAATGGATATTTCCATCTTTATCTCGAAATTTTTTTTTAGCTCGTTCACAATACTTTCCCTTCTCGGAGGTGGGTAAAGAAAGTAAAATATTACCACAATGCGTATAAAAAATAAAATATTGCCACAAGTGTATAGATAATTAATAAAATATTGCCACAATGCCTACAATTAATAAAATAATGCCAGAAAGCGTTTAATTAATAAAATATTACCACAATGACATAAAAACTATCAACGTTATTAAAACTTGCCGACTGTTGATAAAAAGAGAAAGCCATATTCTATATTTAGGAATTTTTTCAAAATTTTTGATAAAAAATTGTGGTTGTGAGAATAGGGAGAGACCACAACTATAACGATTTTTTAGTTTCCCCTCTTTTGGTTTCTCCCATCTCTCAAGGCCATAATTTTTGCTCAAAAATTTTGAAAAAATTCTCATTTATAGTATTTTTTATTCCCTTTTCAGTGTTATTAATTTCAATTTAATGTTATTTATTTAATTTTGTTATGGGATAAAAAATGCATTTTTGTCTATAAATGTATAGTTTTTATATCGTTTAACCCCTGTAACATAAAAACTATCGTCGTTATTAAAACGTGCTGACTGTTGGTAGAAATAGAAAACCATATTCTATATTTCAAAATTTTTTCAAAATTTTGGATAAAAAATTGTGGTTATGAGAATAGGGAGAGATCACAACTATAACGATTTTTTAATTTCCCCTCCTTTGGTTTCTCCCTTTTCTCAAGGCTACAATTTTTGCTGAAAAATTTTGAAAAAATTCTCATTTATATTATTTTTTATTCCCTTTCCAATGGTATTAATTTCAATTTAATATGTTATTTATTTAATTTTGTTATGGGATATAAAATGCATTTTTGTCTTTAAATTTTTAGTTTTCACATCGTTTAACCCCTGTAACATAAAAACTATCGTCGTTATTAAAACGTGCTGCCTGTTGGTAGAAATAGAAAACCATATTCTATATTTCAAAATTTTTTCAAAATTTTGGATAAAAAATTGTGGTTGTGAGAATAGGGAGAGACCACAACTATAACGATTTTTTAATTTCCCCTCTTTTGGTTTCTCCCTTTTCTCAAGGTTACAATTTTTGCTGAAAAATTTTGAAAAAATTCTCATTTATAGTATTTTTTATTCACTTTTCAATGGTATTAATTTCAATTTAAAATGTTATTTATTTATTTTTGTTATGGGATATAAAATACATTTTTCTGTTTTTTATAATTTTCATATCGTTTAACCCCTGTAACATAAAAACTATCGTCGTTATTAAAATGTTCTGACTGTTGGTAGAAAGAAACAACAATATTCTATATGTAAGAAGAAAGTTTTTTAAAAATTCTAGAAAAAATATTGTCGCAATGCGTATAATAATCAATTTGATAATATGCTAATTCCCATTAAAGTAATTCAATACTTAATTAAATCAAATTAGCCTTGTCGGTATTTTGAAAATAATTCTAGTCGACTAGCACGGATCAAAGTGATAAAATTCGCATTCGCGCTCTGAACACTAAACTTGTGTCAATGACGTAATTGACATAGTAGTATCAAAGGTGGGTGTCCTTTGCCGCCCTCAATATAAAATTATAGACCGATGGCATTGATGGGGGTGTAATTACAGCCCAAGTCTGAGCAGAAAATTGCTCCAAAAATATGTTGCGTATACCGCTTTATCTCTCTCTCTCTCTCTCTCTCGTTCTCACTGATGATGGTGAGTGACTGAGTGATCAGTCTGGTTTTTTCTTTGTATTTTGGAACGTTCACGTAAATGGGTGGTTTGTGTTTTTTTTTTTAATATATCAGCGGTAGATAATATTTTTTCTTGGAAGATTAAAAATTTAACTCTTGTTAAAATGCTCAAATGTTGAAAAACAACTTCTGGTAGGAATATTTTTTCTTATTTTTATCAAATTTAAAATTTTAAATTCAGCATAAAGAAAAGATTTGACGAAAAAAGTTATAGGGGTATGGAAATTTTAATTTTGGCCATGACTGTACGTTTCATGTTTTAACGCCCACAAAAATATTTATTTCTAATACCAAGTCTCAGCTAACAACAAAATTCTCATCATTACTTTCCTATTCCATTTGCGTTTTTGTCTTCCCCATATAAAACAAGAATTTTTTTTTAAATTTACAGGATGATGCCAAAAATATTAATTATAATTAAAAAAGAACACTTGGTTTAAATTTTTAGTACTTATTTTTTTGGTCGGTAGATCCATCTATCGTGGAAGAATACAAACAGACAGACAGACAGACTTACATCTGGAAATGGTCGTGACCTCAAAATGGATATATCCATCTTTTATCTCGAAAATTTTTTCTAGGAGGTGGGTTGGGAAAGTTAAAGTGAGAAAAATTTGAAAAAATGAGGGGGTAATCCCACCCAACTTTCCGAACACTCCTAGTAAAGTAATTGTTTAATCGATTATTTTAGTTTTTCTGCATTAAAATACATTAATTATATTACCTATTGAATGGTATAAATCACATTTTAATATCTTTAATATTTTTAAAGTTATTCAATTTCTTTTAAACTTATATTAAATTACAAAAAAAAAATTTGGAATTCTACAATTTTTTGAATAAAATTTTGAAAAAAATCACAATTATAGAGTTTTTTACTACAAATTTAAGGGTAATTTTTTTAAAATTTTTAATATTACTTTTAACCTTAAAACAATTAAAACCTATTTGTGAATAATTTTAAAATCAATAAATAATTAATATCTCATTCAATTTTATTCAAAATGGGAAACAGACCTTTTTTTTAGGTTTCTGGGTCAAAATGCATTAATAAATTTAGTTTAAAAAACTAAAAAAAAAATCAAATTTTTTTTTCAAAAATTCATGGGTCCATTGAATTGTTTTAACTTTTTTCATTTTTTGCTATAACTTTTACAAATACTATGTTAAAATTATGAAATAATTTACACACATAGTACTTTTGGATCCTTTTCGGATATGCTATTTAATTTTTTCATTTATTTTATACTTATTGATAAAACGAAATTACAAAAAAATTTAAAAAAATTCTTAATTTTGGCTGTAATAAGTACAATTCTAAATTTTAAGAAACTAAAATACATTTAAAATTTAGAGTTTTATATTATCTTTCGAATGGTGAAAATCACATTTCAATAACTTTAATATTTTTGAAGTTATTCAATTTAGTTTAAAATCGTAATATAATCTTAAATTTCTTAGCTAATTTTTTAAAAATTCCAAAATTTTTGTAATAAAATTTTGAAAAAAATTACAATTATAAAATTAATTATTACAAATTTAAAGATATTTTTTTTAAGTTTTTAATATAAAAATTTAACTGAAAAATAATAATTTAATAAAGATAAAAATTAAAATAAAAACTAGCGGCGAAACTATGCGCAACTTGAAAAAATAGTTAAGACAAAATTTATAGAAAATTTTATGTTCTACAATTTTGATCCCATGTAATTTTTCATAAAAATCCATAATTTTGTCTTAAAATCTAAAAAAGTCACAAAAATGTCTATATAAATTTTTTTCACGCCCTCTAGCGGAATTCAAAAAACCGGTAATGACAAAATGTGTAGAAAATTTTATGTTCTACAACTTTCATATCCCGTAATTTTTCATAAAAATGCATTATTTTGGTTATTTAAGAAAAATATGAAAAAAAAATACTTTTTGATAAATCTGGCAACAATGGCAAAAGTTTTTAAAAATTTTAATCATTCGAAATTAAACTATAACGTATAGAAAATATATGTGTAAAACTTTATTGCCATCTTGTTTAGTAATGACGTCACCACTTATAGCAACTGTCACTTCCGGTTGTCCGATTAACTCCAAAATCTATACAGGTCGTCTCCTTGCTACCCTAAATATGTATATAAAATTTCATCTAAATCGGTTCAGCCGTTTAGATGCTATCGTGTTCACACACACACACACACACACACACACAGACACACAGACCCACACACACACACAGACACACAGACCCACACACACACACACAGACAGACATCATGCTAAAAATGGTATAAATGGATTCAGGTGAGCTCGAAACGTAAAGATTCGTTAAAATCTGGGTATGGTCAAAATATCATGATCGCAAAATACTTTCCTTCTATACAACTGTGTTGTTCGGAAAGTAAAAAGCGGAAAGAAGTAGAAGTAGAAAAAAATATAGAAAAAATTGAAAATTAGAAAATTTAAAAAGAAAATAAAAATCAAAACGGAAAAAAATTGTAAAAATTAAAAAAAAATAGGAACAATTTTGAAAAAATTACCAATTAAAAAAGATCAGAAAAAAATTTAGATAAAAAATATAAAAAAATTGGAAAAAAATTAAAAACAATTAAAAAAAAATAGGAACAACCAGAAAAAATTAGAAATTAGAAAAAATAATAGGAACAATTTTGAAATAATTTTTAAAAAAATATTAATTAGAATTTTTTTTTTGAATTGGAAAAAAAATGGAAAATTAAGAAAAAGTTGGAAACAACTGGAAAAATTAGAAGGAATTGAAAATAAAAATTAAAAACAATTAGAAAATTTAGTAATAATAAGAAGAAAAAACAGAACAATAGAAATAAAAAAGAAAAAATTAGAAACAAAACTGAAATAAAAAAGAAAAAAACTTAGAAACAAAACAGAAAAAAAATTGGAAGAAAAATAGAATGAAAAATAGGAACAATTTTTAATAAATTACCAATTAAAAATAATAAGAAAAAAATTATAAGATAATTAGAAAAAATTGGAAAATAATTAGAAAAAAAATGGAAAAAATTAAAAATAATTAAAAAAAAAATTAGAGACAACTTAAAAAAAATAGAAATTAGAAAAAATAATAGGAGCAATTTTGAAATGATTTTTAAAAAAATATTAATTTTAATTTTTTTTTAAATTGGAAAATTAAGAAAAAATTAGAAACAACTGGAAACAATTAGAAGGAATTGAAAATAAAAATTAAAAACAATTAGAAAATTTAGTAATAATAAGAAGAAAAAACAGAAAAAATAGAAATAAAAAAGAAAAAAAAATTGGAAGAAAAATAGAAAGAACAATAGGAACAATTTTTAATAAATTACTAATTAAAAATAATAAGAAAAAAATTATAAGATAATTAGAAAAAATTGGAAAATAATTAGAAAAAAAATGGGAAATAATTAGAAAAAACAAGAAAAAAAGTAAAAAAAAATTATATACAAATTGAACAGAAAAATGGAAAGATTAGAAAAGCAATAGGGACAATTTGTACTAAATTACCAATTAAAAATAATAAGAAAAATTTATAAAATAATAGAAAAAAATTGGAAATTAAATAAAACAAATAGAAAAAAGTAGAAAAAAATTAGATGCAAATTGAAGAACAAAAATTGAAAAAATTAGAAACACAATAGAAACAATTTTTAAAAAATTACCTATAAAAAATAATAAGAAAAAATTTATAAAATAATTAGAAAAAATTAAAAAGTAATTAGAAAAAATGTAAATTAATTAGAAAAAATAGAAAAATGTAGAAAAAAATTAGATGCAAATTGAATAAAAATTGAAAAAATTAGAAACACAATAGGAACAATTTTTAAAAAATTACGTATTAAAAATAATTAGAAAAAATTTATAAAATAATTAGAAAAAATTAAAAAGTAATTAGAAAAAATGGAAATTAATTAGAAAAAATAGAAACAAGTAGAAAAAAATCAGATACAAACTGAACATAAATTGGAAAAACTTAGAAAACACAATGGGAACAATTTTGAAATAATTCCCCATTAAAAAAATTAAAAAAAAAATGGAAAATAACTAGAAAAAAAAACACAGAAAAAAGTAGAAAAAAATTGGAAAATAATTAGAAAAAACTAGAAAAAAGTAGAAAAAAATTAGACAAATTGAACAAAAATTGGAAAAATAGAAAAAACAATAGGAACAATTTTTTAAAAATAACCAATTAAAAATAATAAGAAAAAATTTATAAAATAATGTGGAAAGAATGGAAAATAATTACAGAAAACATGTAAAGGAAATAGGGAAAAAACAGAGGAAAATAGAAAAAAATAATGAAAAACGGTGCAAAACAGTAAAAAAAAAATATGAAAAATTCGGAAACATGGGGAAAAATAGTGAAAAATTGTGAAAGATACGAAAAAATAATTAAAAAGAAAGAAAACAGGGAAAAAGAGATACAAATAGGGACAAGTTGGACTAAATACGGAAAATATGGGAAAATAGGAAAACATAATGAAAAATAGAGCAACAAATAAGGTAAAATGGAGAAATTATAAAAAAATAGTGAAAAATGGGGAAAGAAGTGGAAATATAGGAAAAGATAGGAAAAATTGTAAAAATTAAGAAAAAATGGGAAAAATTGAAAAAATTATAAAAATTAGGGAAAATAGGGAGGGAGGGGGGAGATATATTAAATCACGTACCATCTTATTTTATAGTTTATGTGGAAGTTTATACTTCTGGAAGTTTAAAAATAAAAAATTAATCTTTGGAGGGGGTAAATTTATTAAGACCACTGTGTTTTTGTTATTTTTGTTATCTTTACGAAAAACAGTTTTTTCACATACACAAGAAATTTTATCACTATAAACTGAATTTTTTTCTAAAAAAATTCATAAAATCACGTTTCGTTAAAAAAAGAAACAATTTTCAGTTTCTTTTTATTAGAAAAATTATTATTGTTATTATTTAGTTAAAATTTAAAATTTTGTGTAGCATTTAACCTTGTACAAGAAACAGTTTAAAAATATGTCAATAACAAGACATGTCGGAATGACACACATCTTTAAACATCCGTTTCCAATCAAGAAATGGTGGTCATCCGTAACTAACGACTTTTAGCACTCGCCATTCAATAGACAGTTAAATAGTGATCTAACAGAGCCGGTCTTACGAAATTTTTTCCAATTTATGATTTATTGAAAGGAGTTATAATTCAATTATAACAACATTCTATATAGTTACTTAAATGTCATTATATGAGTCCGTCCATGAAAATCTTATAATAAAAGTACGTCCGTTTCGGTCCCAAAAAAAGTCAATATTACAAGAGATATACCAGTGTATAGAAAAGAATAATCTCTGCGCGATTTTTCAACACTAGCTCATCTTCTGGTAGAACCTTTCTTAAAAAAAATCGATGGCCGAAAAAATTTTCCGGATCGGCCTTACCGTTCTCAAGTTATCGTGCGCAAAGACATTCACACATCCACACAGACAGACTTTTTTTTCGAGGAAAATCACTTTTCATTTGGACCAAAAAATTTTTTGAGAAGTGTGGGCGGGCTGGGCTGTAGTAAATTTTGAAAAATAGGAACAAATGGGGCAAAATAGTGAAAAATATAGAAAATTGGGAAAAAGAGTGAGAAATAGGGAAAAATTAGAGAAAAACAGGTCAAAATTTGGAAAATAGGGAAATTTGAGAAAAATATGGAAAATGGTGAAAGTAGTTAAAAATAGGGAAACGGTAGGGAAAATTAGGAAAAAAATTAGGAAAATAGGACAAACAAATAAGGAAAATAAGGAAAAATAAAAAAAAATAGGAAACTTAATGGTAAACAGAAAAAATCGGTTGCGTCGTCCCAAAACTTTCCCGACAAGTCAAATTTCGTGACATTTCGTGACATTGCATCTACCATTTTTTGATAGTGACACTTCCGTTTGACAGATGTCGGACAAAAATTAATGAGTTCTTCCGACGGGTAACTCAAACCCATACACCAAATTTCAGCTCAATCGGTTTAAACCCGTGGCCTCTATCGTGTAGGTAAGAATACACACAGACAGACAGACAGACTTTCATCTGGAAATGGTCTTTTAACATTTGAGGGGACCTCAAAATGGATATTTCCATCTTTATGTCGAATTTTTTTTTTAGCTCGTTCACAATACTTTGCCTTCTCGGAGGTGGATCGGGAAAGTAAAAACTCAAAAAATCTCAAATTTCAAAAAATCTCAAATCGCAAAAAAATTTCAAAAATCTCATAAACAAAAAAAATCTCAAAATAGGTAAAATACCTCAAAACCACAAAAAATTTCAAAAATCAAAAAATCTTCAAAATATTTTCAAAAAAAAATCTCAAAAAATTTTTAGACGGTTCAAAAACATCTCAAAAATCTGTAAAAATTCTTTAAAAATCTAATAACTCACAAAGAATCTCAAAAAATTTAAAACGTCAAATCTCAAAAAATTCAAAATTGTAAATGTCTCAGAAACTCAAAAATTTGATCAAAAAATCTCCAAGAATTCAAAGAAGTCAAAAAATCTCAAAAGCTCAAAAAACCTTAAAAAATTTCAACAAAAAAATCTGAAAAATCTTAAAAAACCTCAAAAAATATAACAAAATTTCAAAAAACCTAAAACTCAACAAATCTCAAAAACTCTTTAAAAATCTCATAAGATCTCTAAAAAATATCAAACGATTCAAAGAGTCTTAAAAAACTCGAATGAATTTCAAAAAAACTCAAAAAATCTCAAAAAAACAAATTGAAAAAAAAATTGAAAAAATTGGAAAAGATTGTAAAAAAATTGAAAAAATCCACGAATTCTTTTTCAGATGTTTAATGTTAAAGTTTCAAATTTTTACATTTTTTTATTTTTGACAGGTGACAGTTGGAGAAATAATTTTGACTGTCCTGTCTAGAGTTTTTTATGGGCTTTCAAATGACATATTGCCAGTCGAATTCCGTGACATATTGCATCTGTCGTTTTTTGATAGTGACACTTCCGTTTGACACATGTCATACAAAAAAAACTAATTATTTCTTCCAACGGGTAACCCAAAACCCTGTACTAAATTTCAGTCCAATCGGATTAATACTTTTTAAGATATTTAATGCTAAAATTTCAAATTTTGACATTTTTTTATTATTGACAAGTGACAGTTGGAGAAATAATTCTAACTGTTCTGAATAGAGTTTTTTAAGTGCTTTCAAATGAAATATTGCATGTCCAATTCCGTGACATATTTGATCTGTCATTTTTTGATAGTGATACTTCCGTTTGACAGATGTCGTTCAAAAACTAATGGGTTCTTCTGAGGGGTAATCCAAACCCCTATACCAAATTTCAGCTCAATCGGATTAAACGTGTGGCCTCTAGCGTGGAAGAATACACACACACAGATCGACAGACAGACTTCGATCTGAAAATGGTCTTAATCGTCTCAGGGCACCCGAAAATGGATATTTCCGTTTTTAGCTCGTTCACAATACTTTCCCTTCTAGGAGGTGGGTCGGGAAAGTAAAAAGTAGTAGAAAGATATAGAAAAAATAGAGAAAATAGCAAAAATAGGGGAAAATATGGAAAAAAAGAGAAAAATGGGGCAAAATAGTGAAAAATTGGGGAAATCAGGGAAAAATAGGAACAAATAGGGCAAAATAGAGAAATTTGAGAAAAATAGTGAAAAATGGGAAAAATTAGGGCTAAATAGAGAAAGGGAAAAATAGGGAAAACAGAGAAAATGGGAATAAATAGGAAAAAAAATATGAAAAATAATAAAATTAGAGAATAAGTATGGAAACATATGGGAAAATAGTGAAAAATAGAGGAATATTGGGGAAAATAAATAAAAATGGAATATATTAAATACTACTAGTACTACTATTTTTTTCTTTTTTTTTGTGTTTGTATATATGTTGTTTTCTTTGACGAATCTTATACAATACAATAAATCTATTATTATTCTTATTATTATTAGAGAAAAATATAGAAAAACAGGAAACAATACTAAATAACAGAAAATAGAGAAATAGAAAAAATACCGAAAAATAGCGAAAACTAGAGGAAATAGGGGAAAAATAGTTAAATACAGAAAAATCGATAAAATAAGGAAATATATAAGAAAATAAGGAAAAATGGGATAACATAAGGAAAAATAGTAAAAATAGATAATCATAGGGACAAAACAGTTAAAAATAATGAAAAATAGTAAGAATTGGAGGAAATGGGAGAAACAGGGAAGTTAGAGAAAAATAGGAAAAAATATAAAAAAATGTCTAAAAACAGGATAAAATTTTTAAAATAAAGGGAAAGAGAGCGAAAAATCAGGTAAATTAGCGATTAATAGCGAAAATTGGGAAAATGGGAAAAACTATTAAAAAATAGGAAAAAGCTGGTAAAAATAAAAAATGATAGGAATAAATGGGGAAAAAATAAAAACATAGGAGAAATAGGGAAAATTTGAGAATAACAGAAATAAATAAGACCAAATAGGAACATATAGAAAAAATAAGGAAAAATAAAGAAAATAGGAAAAATCAATAGAAAACAAGAACAAATATAAATGAAAAGAAATGAGGAAAGTATCCAAAAATAGAAAATATAAGGGAAAATTAGTGAAAATATAAGAATAATAATGGAAAATTTGGAAAAATAAGTTAAAAGAGGGAAAAATAGAGAAGTCTGGGAAAAATTGTGAAAAATAGAGAAACATGGGAAAAAATTTGAAAAATAGAACAAAATACATAAAAATAAGGACAAATACGAAAAAACAAGAAAAAAAAATCGGGTCTGTCACCCCAGAACTTTCCCGGCTCGGCTATGGAGAATAGGATTATTTTAATTACAAAAGACTAAGCATTCCATTAATTTATGGAACAAATTTTAAATAACAAGGCGACGGTGAATACGTCTACCGAATTGATATTTCAATGTAGATAATGACATAGGCTGGCGCATGCGCACATTATACAGCACACTGCTACAATTAGGATCTCCGAAAATCATGAGAGAAATCTATTGAGAATTCTGGAAAAAGTTTGATACAAAAATTGTAGGAAATTTTATTCTTTAAAATTTGCACTAGAACATTTTCCACTAAAGTGTATTTTTTGTCCCCAAAATTTGGAAACAGTGCAAAAACCTACATGCATATTTTTTGCGCGAACTCTAGTGGCGCAACTATTGGTAATTCTGGAAATATTTTCATTTAAAAATTGTAGAAAATTTTATGCTCCAAAAATTTGCACTAGAACATTTTCCACTAAAGTGTATTTTTTTGTCCCCAAAATTTGGAAACAGTGCAAAAACCTACATGCATATTTTTTGCGCGCCCTCTAGTGGCGCAACTATTGGTAATTCTGGAAATATTTTCATTTAAAAATTGTAGAAAATTTTATGCTCCAAAAATTTGCACTGGAACATTTTGTACTAAAGTGTATTTTTTTTCCTAAAAATTTGGAAAAACTGCAAAAAACCTACATGCATATTTTTTGCCCGCCCTCCGGTGGCTCAACTATTGGAAATTCTGGAAAAAGTTTAATTCAAAAATTGTAGAAAATTTTATGCTCTAAAAATTTTCACTGGAATATTTTGCACCAAAGTGTATTGTTTGTCCTTAAAATTTAAAAAAAGGCAAAAAATCTTTCATATGTATTCAATAAATATCGGTCTTGAGGACCTTCCACTGTACCAATTTAAACCAAAAACTAATGGTCGCATTCTAATCATACACCGACCCTCCATACTTTTCAGCTTAATTGGTCGAACGGTTCGGCTGTTATCCTGGAAGATTACACACAGACACACAGACAGACCATACGCTGGAAATGGTCTCAATCTTCTTGGGGGACCTTAAAATGGATATTTCCATCGATATCTCGATTTTTTTTGCTCGTTCCCTTTGATGGGTCCGGGAAAGTAATATAGAAAATTGGGAAAAAGAGTGAAAAATAGGGAAAAAATAGAGAAAAACAGTTCGAAAAATTTTGGAAAATAAGTAACAATGGAATATATTAAATACTATGGATAAATATAGGAAAACAGGAAACAATACTGAAAAGCGGAAAATAAAGAAATAGAAAAAATAACGAGTACTATAGAAAATAGGGGAAAAATAGATCAAAATAAGGAAATATGTGTGAAAATAGGGAAAATGTGGGAACATAAGGAAAATAGTAAAAATAGATAATAATTGGGACAAAATAGTAAAAAATAATAAAAAACAGCATGAATTGGAGGAAATGGGAAAAACAAGGAAGTTAGAGAGGGAAAAATATAAAAAATATGGATGAAATTTTTAAAATCAGGGAAAGAGAATGAAAAATAAAATAAATTAGCGATTAATAGCGAAAATTGGCAAAATAGGAAAAAATAAGAAGAAACGGTGAAAGATATGAAAAAATATAGAAAATAGCGAAAAATGGGGAAAAACGTTAAAAATAGGAAAAAGCAGGCAAAAACAGAAAATAAAAAATAAAAGGAATAAATGGGGAAAAAATAATGAAAAACTGGAAAAATATGAATAAATAGAATAAATAGGGAAAATTTGAGAAAAGTAGGAAAACCCAAGTCCAAATACGAACATATTGAAAAAATAAGGAAAAATAAAGAAAATAGGATAAATTATAAAGAAATGGAAAAAATGAAAAAAATGGGGAAAGTAGCGAAAATAGTCAAAAAAAAGGGAAAAATACTGAAAATATGGGAAAAATAATGAAAAATTTTAAAAAATAGGAGAAAAAAGGAAAATAGAGAAATCTGGGAAAAATTGTGTAAAATAGAGAACATGGGAAAAAATAGAGAAAAATTGGGAAAAAAGAACAAAATACGTAAAAATAAGGACAAATAGGAAAAACAAGAAAAAAAAAGAAAAACCGGAAAAACAGAAAGAAATAGTAAAAAACAAACAAAGCTCGGTTGTCCAGGAACTAATAAGACTCCGAATAAATAAAATAAATAATAATAAAAACTGCGAGAAAAACTGTTTGTAGAAAAATAAAAGGAAGGTACAATAAGCGCCAATTAAGTTGACAGAATTCCGTGCATTATGGGCGGAATACGAAAATTTCAGAATCTGTGCAATGCCTTCGTAGTTAGCGCTTGCTGTATCTACGATGAAAAATAACTGAGTATATTTTTATTTCACTCAAAATAACAAAATATATCAATCAATAGAAATTATTATTCACAATATACTGAATGTATCATATATAGTCCACTCTTTATATATTTTTTTGTATGATGACAAAATTAAATTCTTTTCTGATTAAAGCTACAAGTCCCTCTTCTATAAATATATTACTTTCCCGGACCCATCAAAGGAGCAAAAAAAATTTGAGATATAGATGGAAATATCCATTTTGAGGTCCCCCAAGAAGATTGAGACCATTTCCAGCGTATGGTCTGTCTGTGTGTCTGTGTGTCTGTGTGTAATCTTCCACGATAACTGCCGGACCGTTTGACCAATTAAGCTGAAATTTGGTATGGAGGGTCGGTGTGTGCCTAGAATGCGACCATTAGTTTTTGGTTTAAATTGGTACAGTGGAGGGTCCTCAAGACCGACATTGGTTAAATATACATGTAACAATTTTTTGCTTTATTTAAATTTTAAGGACAAACAATACATTTTAGTGCAAAATGTTGTAGTACAAAGTTTTAGAACATAAAATTATCTACAATTTTTGTCTTAAGCCTTTTCCAAAATTTCCAATAGTTGCGCCACTAGAGGGCGCGTAAAAAATGTGCATGTTTGTTTTCTATAGTTTTTCTTGATTTTGAGGACAAACAATACATTTTAGTGCAAAATGTTGTAGTACAAAGTTTTAAAGAATGAAATTATCTATAACTTTTGTTTCAAACTTTTTCCAGAATTTCCAATAGTTGTGCCACTAGAGGGCGCGTAAAAAATGTGCATGTATGTTTTCTCTATTTTTTCTTGATTTTGAGGACAAACAATGCATTTAGTGCAAAATTTTCTTATGCAAAGTTGTAAAGCATCAAATTTTCTTTAACTATTATGTTTAACTTTTATCGAATTCCTCATAGTTTCGCCGCTAGATGGCGAGAAAAATACACATTTAAAATTCCCTACAACTATTGTGTGAAAATTTTTCCGGAATTCTCAATAGTTTTCACACATGATTTTAGGAAATCCTAATTGTAGCAGTATGATATATAACGTGCGCATGCGCAGCTTATGTCATTACCAACATTGAAATATTAATTCACCATCAGCTCGCTATTTTTAATGTGCTCCATAAATTAATGTACTGCTTAGTATTTTGTAATTAAAATAATAATAATAAATAACATATTCTCTACGTTCGAGCCGGGAAAGTCCTGGGGTAACACAGCCGATTTTTTTATTGGTAATCGATTTTTACAGATTTAATTTTTTTAAGTGGATTTTTTTTACTAAAACCGATGCTGTTAACATCTATATCTAGTGGATGGTTTGTCGATAATGGTGGGCGTCGCCACGATGGCCGGCGTCCACTATAGACGAGACACACGTGCTGAGGAAAGTGATCTCGTGCTTGCCAATTTATTATCATTTGCAAGTTCTTAAGGACGATTGGAAAGGGAGGACTCAAGTCACATTTAGTCATTTTAAATTTATGATTTATATATTAGATAATTAGTTAGATGGATTTATGGTATTAGTTAATGAGGTTATTATAATATATGGACTTTAATCAATGAATCGAAATATATTTTATTGGTATTATTGATGCAACTTTTACTTTCCTGACCCACCTCCGAGAAGGGAAAGTATTGTGAACGAGCTAAAAAAAATTTCGAGATAAAGATGGAAATATCCATTTTGAGGTCATCTCAGATGATTAATACCATTTCCACATGGAATTCTGTCTGTCTGTGTGTATTCTTCCACGATAAAGCCCACACGTTTAATCCGATTGAGCTGAAATTTGGTATATCGGTTTGGATTACTTGTTAGAAGAATCCATTAGTTTTTGTACGACAGCTGTCAAACGGAAGTGTTACTATCAAAAAATGACACAAGCAATATGTCAAAATTATTTCTCCAACTGTCACCTGTCAAAAATAAAAAAATGTCAAAATTTGAAACTTTAACATTAAATATATAAAAAAGTATACGTGGATACTCGTCGGGAAAGATTTGGGGCGACACAACCGGTTTTTTAAAATTTTTATAGATTTTTTATTGAAACTTACGAAATTTTTACAAAATCTTGAAATTCATACATTTTTAATATATTTGAAATATTTATACATTTTTCATTGAAATTTTTAAATTTTTATCAAAATTCCTGAAATTTTTGATCAAAGTTCTTGAAATTTTTGAAATATTTAGAGATTTTTGATTAAAACTTTAAAGTTTTATCAAATGTCCCGAAATTTTTGATCACGAGTTATTGAAATTTTTGAAATCTTTACAAAATCTAGAAATTTTTACACGTTTTTAAAATATGAAGTTTTTTTATTAAAACTTTTGACATTTTTACAAAATTTCGAAATTTTTACACATTTTTAAAATTTTTGAAATATTTGGATTTTTGATTGAAATTTTTTATATTTTTATCATAATTCCTGTAATTTTTTATCAAAGTTCTTAAAATTTTTGAAATCTAGATTTTTTTTTTGAAATTTTTGAAACATTTAGAGATTTTTGATTGAAATTTTTTAAATTTTTGTCAAAATTCCTAAAATTTTTTATCAAAGTTCTTAAAATTTTTGAAATCTAGATTTTTTTTTTGAAATTTTTGAAACATTTAGAGATTTTTGATTGAAATTTTTTAAATTTTTGTCAAAATTCCTAAAATTTTTTATCAAAGTTCTTGAAATTTTTGAAATCTAGATTTTTTTATTGAAATTTTTAAAACATTCAGAGATTTTTGATTGAAATTTTTTAAATTTTTATCAAATTTCCTGAATTTTTTTATCAATAGTTCATGAAATTTTTGAAATCTAGATTTTTTTTATTGGAATTTTTGAAACATTTAGAGATTTTTTTTTGAAATTTTTTAAATTTTTATCAAATTTCCTGAAATTTTTGATCTTGGTCCTTGAAATTTTTGAAATCTGTACAAATTAAATATCTTATTGAAACTTTTGATTTTTTTGAAAAATTTTGAAATTTTTACACATTTTTAAAATTTGTGAAATGTTTACACATTTTTGATTGAAATTTTTTAAATTTTTGTCGAAATTCCTGAAATTTTTTATCAATGTTCTTGAAATTTTTGAAATCTTTACAAAATCTGGATATTTTTATACGTTTTTAAAATGTTTACAGTTTTTTTATTGAAACTTTTGAAATGATTACAAAATCTTGAAATTTTTACATATTTTTAAAATTTTTGAAATATTTGGATTTTTGATTGAAAATTTTTAAATTTTTACCATAATTCCTGAAATTTTTTAAATTTTTGTCAAAATTCCTGAAATTTTTTATCAAAGTTCTTGAAATTTTTGAAATCTAGATTTTTTATTGAAATTTTTTAAACATTTATAAATTTTTTAATGAAATTTTTTAAATTTTTAATAAATTTCCTGAAATTTTTGATCTTAGTTCTTGAAATTTTTGAAATCTGTACAAAATCTGGAACTTTTTACACGTTTTTAAAATCTTTATAAATATCTTATTGAAACTTTTGACATTTTTACAAAATTTTTTACACATTTTTAAATTTTTTAAATATTTTACACATTTTTGATACAGATTTTTTAAATTTTTGTCAAAATTCCTGAAATTTTTTTATCAAAGTTTTTGAAAGGTTTGAAATTTAGATTTTTTTATTGAAATTTTTAAATCATTTAGAGATTTTTGATTGAAATTTTTTAAATTTTTATTAAATTTCCTGAAATTCTTGATTTCGGTTCTTGAAATTTTTAAAATCTGTACAAAATCTGGAACTTTTTACACGTTTTTAAAATTTTTATGAATATCTTATTGAAACTTTTGATATTTTTACAAAATTTTGAAATTTTTACACATTTTTAAAATTTTTGAAAAATTTACACGTTTTTAATTGAAATTGTTTAAATTTTTGTCAAAATTACTGAAATTTTTATCAAAGTTCTTGAAATTTTTGAAATCTAGATTTTTTTATTGGAATTTTTGAAACATTTAGAGATTTTTTTTTGAAATTTTTTAAATTTTTATCAAATTTCCTGAAATTTTTGATCTTGCGGTTCTTGAAATTTTTGAAATCTGTACAAATTAAATATCTTATTGAAACTTGACTTTTTTGTAAAATTTTGAAATTTTTACACATTTTTAAAATTTGTGAAATGTTTACACATTTTTGATTGAAATTTTTTGAATTTTTGTCAAAATTCCTGAAATTTTTTATCAATGTTCTTGAAATTTTTGAAATCTTTACAAAATCTGGACATTTTTATACGTTTTTAAAATGTTTACAGTTTTTTTTATTGAAACTTTTGAAATTATTTCAAAATCTTAAAATTTTTACTCATTTTTAAAATTTTTGAAATATTTACACATTTTTGATTGAAATTTTTTAAATTTTTGTCAAAATTCCTGAAATTTTTTATCAATGTTCTTGAAATTTTTGAAATCTGTACAAAATCTGGAACTTTTTACACATTTTTAAAATCTTTAAAATATCTTATTGAAACTTTTGACATTTTTACAAAATTTTGAAATTTTTACACATTTTTAAAATTTTTGAAATATTTACACATTTTTGATTGAAATTTTTTAAAGTTTTGTCAAAATTCCTGAAATTTTTTTATCAAAGTTCTTGAAATTTTTGAAACATTTGGAGATTTTTTATTGAAATTTTTTAAATTTTTATCAAATTTCCTGAAATTTTTGATCTCAGTTCTTGAAATTTTTGAAATCTGTATCAAATCTGGAACTTTTTATACGTTTTTAAAATCTTTATAAATTTATTATTGAAACTTTTGACACTCTTACAAAATTTTGAAATTTTTACGCTTTTTTAAGATTTTTGAAATTTTTACACATTTTTGATTGAAATTTTTAATTTTTTGTCAAAATTTCTTAAATTTTTATCAATGATCTTGAAATTTTTGAAATTTAGATTTTTTTATTGAAATTTTTGAAACATTTAGAGATTTTTTATTAAAATATTTTAAATTTTTGTCAAAACTCCTGAAATTTTTTATCAAAATTCTCGAAATTTTTGAATCTAGATTTTTTAATTGAAATTTTTAAAATATTTAGAGGTTTTTTATTGAAATTATTTTTTAAATTTTTATCAAATTTCCTGAAATTTTTTATCAAAAGTTCATGAAATTTTTGAAATCTTTACAAAATCTGGAACTTTTTGAAAGGATTGTGTACGAGCTAAAAAAAATTTCGAGATAAAGGTTCAAATATCCGTTTTGAGGTCACCTGAGATGATTAAGACCATTTCCAGATGGAAGTATGTCTGTTTGTCTGTGTGTATTCTTCCATGATAGTGGCCACACGTTTAATCCGTTTGAACTGAAATTTGTTATATAGATTTGGGTTACCCGGCGGAAGAACCCATTAATTTTTGTACGACATCTGTCAAACGGAAGTGTCACTGTCAAAAAACGACAGAATCAATATGTCACGGAATTTGACTTGCAATATGTCTGTAAAAATATTCATCTCTGGATACTCGTCGGAAAAGTTTTGGGGTGACACAACCGATTTTTTTAATTATTTTTATATTCATTCCTGGTATGTTATTATCCTGCCTAAATATCTTCTACAGTGCTTGTATTCGTTTTGTTCTTTTTCCTCAAAACACTCTTTCGGGACTCATATAGAAAGAAAAAAAAAACTGATTTTCGATTAGCACATTCCCACGGAAAGTGCTCCATTACCTCAACCTCTGCCTAAGCCGAAAAAGGTACCTCCTTCCTATAAATAAAGTCGGTTAAAACAAAGTATAATAGTGTATTTAAATGTGATCGCTAATATCCCCGTTTCTAATTAAGGGAGGCAAAGGGGGCGGGGGACTCAAATGCCGCCGGCATGGCGCCTCGGCTTCCGACTTATACCTGACCAACTGGCCAAATCGATTTCACACTTTGTCTAACAATGATACACTGAAAGAAATTTTCATTTTTCATCTCCACACATCTTCAAATTTTATACAAAAATGTGCAAAATGTCACTTGTTTTGGATCATAGCTTACGTCGTAACCAACAGAAAATGGCGTCTGATACGTCACTGGTATATTTTTTTCACTCTGGAAAAATATTATTACTGACTCGGTTGGGAGCCAGTGCGGATCCGTTTTTCGTAAATTAGTAGTAGAAGAAAAAATAAAAAAAATAGTGACCTCAGATTTTTTAGCGATTTTTTTTACAAAAAACATTGGATTTTTAAAAATATTTTTTCTAAAAATAATTTTTGTTATCAAAATATTATAAATTGAGCGAGAGGGAAATTATTAATGGGTTTTAAATTATTGTAAATCAGATATCAAATAAAATAGTGATTTGGTTAAAAATTAATCCGAAATCTTATCATTTAATAAAATCATTTTTCTCAGGTAAGAAACATGTTTTGTTTTTTTTTTTTGGTAGGTTTTCTTAAACTAATTAATGTCCTATTGACCGCACAAATCGGTTTTATGTCCCAAAAACACCCATTTAGGGCGGCCGATGTTTGAATGCTAAACGAGTTATAGTAGAAAACAGCCCTTAATTTTTTTGTTAAAGCCGATTTGTTCCTTATATATTTATGGTTTGTTAATTGGTTAATTGGATTGTCTTTTTAGAGATCTACCTGCACAGATAAATTATTTCAATATTTATGAATAATTAAAAAAAATAATTTTTAAAAAAATTGCACTATAAAACATTTTTTTATCTCCTACATGTGATGTACCTTTGTTTGTTTTTGTGTGTTTCTGTTTGTTTTTGTTGATTTTTGTTTTAGTTTGTTTTTATTTCTTTTTTGTTTCGTGTCAGTTTGTTTTTTTTTTGTTTATTTGTCTTTGTTTGTTTCTGTTTATTTTAGTTTGTCTTGATTTGTTTTTATTTGTTTTTATTTGTTTTTATTTGTTTTTATTTGTTTTTATTTGTTTTTATTTGTTTTTATTTGATTTTATTTTTTTGTTTTTATTTCTTTTTATATCTTTTTATTTTTTTTTATTTGATTTTTTTTTTGTCTGTTTTGTGTCCGTTTGTTTATTTGTCTCTGTTTGTTTGTGTTTGTGTTTATTTTGATTTTGTTTTATTTTTTTTTTATTTGCTTGTATTTGTTTTTATTTATTTTTATTAATTTTTATTTTTTTAATTTGTTTTGTTTCCGTTTGTTTCTTTTTTCTGTTCGATTCTTTTATTTACTTGTCTTTGCTTGTTTAAATTTGTTTAATTTTTTTTTATGTGTCTTTGTTTTGTTTCCGTTTGTTTCTTTTTTTTGTTCTTTTCTTTTGTTTGTTTGTCTTTGTTTGTTTTTGTTTGTTTTAGTTTGCTTTTATTTGCATTTGTTTGTTTTTATTTTTTTGTGTTTGGTTTTGTTTATTTGTCTTTGTTTGTTTCTGTTTGTTTGTTTTTTTGTTTGTTTTTATTTGTTTTGTTTTCGTTGTGTTTTTTATATTCGATTCTTTTCTTTATTTGTCTGTGTTTGTTTTTGTACCTTTTGTGTTTGTTTTAGTTTATTTAGTTTGTTTTTATTTGTTTCCGTTTGTTTCTTTTTTATGTGTTTGTTTCTTTATAATTTTTTTGTTTATTAGTCTTTGTTTGTTTTTATTTGTTTTCATTAGTTTTAGTTTGTATTTATTTCTTTTGTTTTTATCTGTTTTTTTTCTGTTAGATTCTTTTGTTTATTTGTCTGTGTTTGTTTCTGTTTGTTTTTTGTTTGTTTTAATTTGTTTAAATTTGTTTTTATTCGTTTTTATTTTTTTGTTTATTTTTGTTTATTTGTCTTTGTTTGTTTTTATATGTTTTTGTTTGTTTTGTTTCCATTTGTTTCTTCTTCTTTCTTTTCGTTTCTTTTTAATTCTTTTGTTTTTTTGTCAATGTTTGTTTCTGTTTGGATTTTTTGGTTTTTTTATTTGTTACGTTTGTTTTTATTTATTTTCTTTTCTTTTGTTTGTTTTCTCTGTTCGATTCTTTTCTTTATTTGTCTGTGTTTGTTTCTGTATGTTTTTTCTTCGTTTTAGTTTATTTAGTTTGTTTTTATTTGTTTTTGTTTGCTTTTCTTCATTGTGTTTTCGTTTGTTTCTTCTTCTTTCTGTTCGTTTCTTTTTAATTTTTTTGTTTATTAGTCTTTGTTTGTTTTTATTTGTTTTCATTAGTTTCTTTTTGTTTTTTTTCTGTTCGATTCTTTTGTTTATTTGTCTTTGTTTGTTTCTGTTTGTTTTTTGTTTGTTTTAGTTTGTTTTTATTTGTTTCTGTTTGCTTTTCTTTGTTTTGTTTCAGTTTGTTTCTTCTTTCTTCTGTTCCTTTCTTTTTAATTTTTTTGTTTTTATTTGTTTTCATTAGTTTTCGCTTGTACTTATTAGTTTTGTTTTCGTTTGCTTCTTTTGTTCGATTCATTTGTTTATTTTTCTGTTTCTTTTTTGTTTGTTTAAATTTGTTTTTATTCGCCTTTGTTCGTTTTGTTTCCGTTTGTTTCTTTTTTTTGTTCATTTCTTTTGTTTATTTGTCTTTGTTTTTTAGTTTGTTTTTATTTGTTTCTGTTTATTTTTGTTTTTTTGCTTGTTTTTATTTGTTTTCGTTTTTTTTCTGTTCGATGCTTTTCTTTATTTGTC
This sequence comes from Neocrepidodera transversa, assembly GCA_963243735.1. Classification (NCBI taxonomy): domain Eukaryota; kingdom Metazoa; phylum Arthropoda; class Insecta; order Coleoptera; family Chrysomelidae; genus Neocrepidodera; species Neocrepidodera transversa. The sequence goes on along the minus strand of OY725344.1, from coordinate 21,669,924 downwards.
TTCGTATGTTTCTGTTTGTTATTGTTTGTTTTTTTTGTTGGTTGTTATTTGTTTTATTTAGTTTGTTTTTTTTTTGTTCGATTCTTTTCTTAATTTGTCTGTGTTTGTTTCTATATGTTTTAGTTTATTTAGTTTGTTTTTATTTGTTTCTGTTTGTTTTTGTTTATTTTGTTTCCGTTCGTTTCGCCTTTTTTCTGTTCGTTTCTTTTAATTTTTTTTGTTTATTTGTTTTTAATAATTTTCGTTTGTTTTTATTTGTTTTGTTTTCGTTTGATTTTTTTCTGTTCAATTGTTTTGTTTATTTGTCTGTGTTTATTTCTGTTTGTTTTAGTTTGTTTAAATTTGTTTTTATTTGTTTGTTTTTGATTGTTTTGTTTCTGTTTGTTTCTTTTTTGTTTGTTTCTTTTGTTTATTTGTTTGTTTTTCTTTGTTTTTGTTTATTTTAATTTGTTTTTAATTGTTTTTGTTTGTTTAAGTTTGATTTTGTTTGTTTTAGTTTTTTCTAGTTTGTTTTGGTATGTTTTAGTTTGCTTTTATTTGTTTATGTTTGTTTTGTTTCTTCTTTTTTTTCTGTTAGTTTCGATTTAATTCATGTGTTTATTTGTATTTGTTTTGTTTGGATAGTTTTTTTTTGTTTGTTTTTATTTGTTTTGTTTTCGTTTGTTTTTTTCCGGTTTGGTTCTTTTGTTTATTTGTCTGTGTTTGTTTCTGTTTGTTTTTTGTTTGTTTTAGCTTGTTTTTATTTGTTTTTATTATTTTCTGTTTGCTTTTGTTCATTTTGTTTCCGTTTGTTTCTTCTTTTCGTTTCTTTTTATACCTTTTTGTTTTTTTTTTGTTTCTTTTCATTTCCTTTAGAGTTTGTTTTCTTGTTTGTCTTATTTTATTTTAATTTGTTTTTTTTATTTTATTTTATTTTATTTTATTTTATTTTATTTTATTTTTGATTCTGATTTTTTCTTTTCATTTTCTTTCTATTCTTTTATTGTTTCTTGTTTTTTTTATTGTTTTTTGATTCTTCGTTTTTTTTCGGTTTTTTAATTTCTTTTTTTCTTTTCATTTATTTTTTTTCCTCATTATTTTTGTTTCTTCTTGTTTTTGTTTTTTTTTTCTTAAAAAATTTTTCTAAGAATCGCAGTTTAATCGAAATTGGTATAATTTTCAATTAATTAAAGAGATATTTAGCAATTAGCCGTTTATGAAGGAAACGAAACATTTGTAGTGACCGATTTAGAAGAAAAGAGGCTCCCAATTTTACAATTTCATGTCGGTCGTTTTGTCGGTTTCTAGGAAAGCGTTCGTGCACGCAACTGTTTATATCAAGATCTGTCAAATCGTTGAAGCACACTAAAAATGATGAAATGTTCCGAAGCAGACTGGAACCAGTGGTGGTTCGTATATGGGAATTTAAACATAATTAATTATATTATACAGGGTGTTATTTTTATTATTTATGAAAGTTTTTTGTTTAATTTGGGCCGATCCGTTGGCCTGTACGATCTCCGGATCTAGCTCCTTGCGATTTTGTTCCAACATTTTTTATTATACATTATGTCCCAAAATTGGAAGTATTCTTAATAAAAATTCCTTGATTATTTAGAAAATGTTAAGTCTAAATTAAATTATTTTTTATTACCTATCTAGAAAAAAAAATAGGCCAAACAACACATCTTGGAACACAAAAACGTAGAACAATGCCATATTGTAGCCACAAGGCACGTACGATTCGGGAAGAGAAAAGGGGGAACCTATAGAGGGTCTTAGAAGCACTTTCGTGATGTGGTTTACTGATTTATTCTGCTTGACACGCCTACTCTTCAGCCCTTGGCCCTTCAGCGGTATCGGGGGGAGTCTGCTTACACCCCCACAACCCCAGATCGTCGTCCAGTGGATCGAATTTTTCACTTTAGTGGACAAAAATAATAAAAATAATTATAACCATATCTTCCCAATAAGGTTTATAGTTATTTTCTTGAGGCACAGTTATATGAAAATTTCTCTGCTATAACCTCAAAAAAAATCTTTTTTCACTTAACGAAGCATGATACAAAAATAAGTTTTGGTTGTTTTTTTGATCTTTCTGTCCCTCTGGTGAGGTTTCGTGATAATAATTGTTGTGAAGGCACAAAACTAGGAATACGAATTATAGAAGAATTGCTGGATCGTGAAAATTTAACACATAAACTTTATTTTGTGCTTTTACATCGTTGATTAGTTCCACCGTGCTTATCACCCTAGCTGAAGTGCTCGCCCTGTTACGCATCTCAGTATACGCAGCTCGCTGTACGTAGCAGGATTTTGTAGGACATTATGCCGATTTTCTACGATCCTGATCCTGCCATAGCTGTGAGATTCCGTGACTGTAATGGAATTCCAACAATGTAACAAAATATCTCATAATGTTTAATTTTTTTTATAAATAATTACAAAACAAAGAAGAAAATATTTTTACATAGATAGGATTAAGGAGTGAATTTTAAGGACTAAATATTTTTACTAGGCTGAAATTTGCCTAATGGCTTTTCATAAATTTATTAAAATAAAATTAATTCCGCCACTGGCACCAAGAGTGTAAATTATTCTCTAGCTAGCCGGTTTCTATTGCGGTGTGTGATGTATGCAATTTTAGATATCTCGTTGTACCTAGTACAATCACGGAATAAACTTATGTGATCAATTTCGTAGTCAATTACTTTAAGTACCTTCATGGAATACAAATTTATACGTATACGCCATTACGAAAACCCGATGCGATAACCAATGTTATTATCTTCGATAATATGGCACTTAATCAATCTTGTCTGTCATTGGGATTCGAGTAAGTGTAACTTTATTAGCTCGGGTTTGTGTATAAAAAAACAGTGAATGGAGAAATCAGAAGCAGATAAAAAAAATCGGTTGTGTGGCCCCAAAATTTTTCCCGACGAATATCCAGAGACTAATAATTTTTCAGATATTTAATGTTAAAGTTTCAAATTTTGATATTTTGTTATTTTTGACAGGTAACAGTTGGAGAAATAATGTTGACTGTATTGAATAGAGTTTTTCAAGGGCTTTCAAATGACATATTGCAAGTCAAATTCCATGACATATTGCATCTGTCATTTTTTGACAGTGACACTTCCGTTTGACAGAAGTCGGGTAAAAACGTGTGGCCTCTATCGTGGAAGAATATAGACAGACAGACAGACATACTTCCATCTGGAAACGGTCTTAATCATCTCAGGTGACCGCAAAATGGATATTTCCATCTTTATCTTGAAATTTTTTTAGCTCTTCACAATACTTTCCCTTCTCGGAGGTGGGTCGGGTAGGTAAAACCAAATAAAATCGATAAAAATGAACGAAGTTTGAAAAAATCGAAAAAAGTTTGAAAAAATTCGAAAAATGTTGAAAAAAATCGAAGTTGAACAAATCGAATAAAGTTGAAAAAATCGAAAAAAAAATCAGAACAAAATTAAAAACATCGATACAATCCAAAATAAATCAATAAAAATAAACAAAAAACAAATACGAAGAAAAAAAACCAAAAAAAATTGCCAAAGTATAATATAATCGAAAACAATCGAAAAAAATTGGCAAAAATTTTAAAACTCAAATATAGCGACAAAATCGATAAAAATCGAATACAATCAAATACAATCGACAAAAATCGTAAAAAAACCAAATAAAAGCGACAAAATTGATAAAAATCGAATAAAATCATATAAAATCGAAAAAAAATCGAAAATAAATCGAAAATAAATCGAAAATAAATCGAAAATAAATCGAAAAAAGTTAAAAAAAAATCTAAATGAAATCGATAAAATCGAAAAAATCAAATACAGTCGACAAAATCGTAAATAACCAAATAAAATCGACAACATCGATGTAAATCGAAAAAAACAAATAAAATCGAGAAAAATTGAAGTAATCAAATACAATTCAGTGAGAGCAAACAAGCGTAAAAATCCAAATAAATTCTGACAAAATCGATAACAATCAAACACGATGGAAAAAAACCAAAAAAGATCGACAAAACTTGATAGAAGTTTCAAAAAATCGCAACAAATTGAAAAAAAATTGGATAAAATTAAAAAAAATCGAAAAAAACTAAAAAAAAAAACATGAAAAAAATAAATATAATCGAAAATATCGGATAAAATCGAAAAAAATTGTAATAAATTGAAAAAAAAATGAGATTAAATTAAAAAACATCGAAAAAACAGTCGAAAATCAAATACGATCCCAAAAAATTGTACAAAACGAAAAAAAAAGGAAGAAATCGGAAAAATCGACAAAAATTGAAAAAAAATGGATATAAAATCGAAAAAATGAAATTTAATCGAAACGACATAAATCGAAAGAGTAAAAAAAATTTGAATAAAATCGAAAAAAAAAACTGAAAAAATCGAAAAAAAGTCAAATACAAAAGAGAAAAAATCGGATAAAGTCGAAAAAAAATCGGAATACTTTTTCAGATATTTAATGTTAAAGTTTCAAATATTGAAATTTTTTATTTTTGACAGGTGGCAGTTGGAGAAATAATTTTGTCTGTTCTGAATATAAATTTTCAAGGGCTTTCAAATGACATATTGGAAGTCAAATTCCGTGACATATTGGAAGTCAAATTCCGTGACATATTGGATCTGTCATTTTTTGATAGTGACACTTTCGTTTGACAGATGTCGTACAAAAACTAATGGGTTCTTTCGACGGGTAACCAAAACCCATATACCAAATTTCAGCTCAATCGGATTAAACGTGTGGCCTCTATTGTGGAAAAATATACACAGACAGACAGAAAAACAGACAGACAGACAGACAGACAGACAGACAGACAGACAGACAGACAGACAGACAGACAGACAGACAGACAGACAGACAGACAGACAGACAGACAGACAGACAGACAGACAGACAGACAGACAGACAGACTTCTATCTTGAAATGGTCTTAATCATCTCAAGTGACCTCAAAATGGATATCTCCATCTTTATCTCGAAATTTTTTTTTTATCTCGTTCACAATAATCTCCCTTCTCGGAGGTGGGTCGGGAAAGTAATAGTACCAAATTTTGAGGTAAACTATAATATTTATTAGATTAAAACCAATATCGCATATAAAATTGATTAAAGTACAATGAATATTAATTTTTATTTAAATATCGATAAAACCAAATTTATTGTGAAAAATGTGATGCTAAAGTACTACAGTACAGCTTAGTACAGTTCAATGGTACGTACTGATTGATAATATAAGTTTCATCACAGCGAAGCTAGTTATTTAATCAAAGGGTTTTTTTTGAGGGGGAAAGAGGAGTGGGAGAAACCAGCTGGTTATTTTATCAAAGGGTTTTTTTTCATTTTTTTTAATGGAAAGAGGAGTGGGAGAAACCGACCTAAGCGAAGTTCTCCTCCCGTATAATTATTTTTATTAATATTTTTTTAAAGGGAGGAAGTGGAGTATAATTATTTTTACTAGCAGTTTTCCGATTCTTGTTTTTTGCCCCATTATTATTTTTTAAATAATTTTATCCCATTTGTTGTTTTTGGAAAAATACCACTCATTATTTTTTCCGCCACATTTTCTGATTTTTTTGTTTTATGCTCCATTTTTTTTGTATTGCTTGTCCCCATTTTTCCCCTCTTTTCTACCACTTTTATTTTTTGCAATTTTTTTTTTCACTTTTTATCAAACATGTGTTTTATTTGAATTTTTTCTCTCCCCTTTATTTTACAATTGGTATTTTTTGCTCCAATTTTTTTTTTGAACTTGTTTTTTTGCCTCATATTTGGCCTCATTGTTTTTTCAACTATTATTTTCCCCTTTTTTTGTTTTTTACCCCATTATTTTTTCAAACTTGTGTTGGTTGTCCACATTTTTCCCCTCTTTTTTACCACCTTTATTTTTTGAAAAATTTTTTTTTTCACTTTTTATCAAGCACGTGTTTTATTTCACATTTTTTTCTCCCCTTTATTTTACAATTAGTATTTTTTGCTCCAAGTTTTTTTTCAACTATTATTTTTCCCCTTTTTTGTTTTTTGCCAATTTTTTTTATCAAATTTATGTTGTTTTGCCGCACTTATGCCTCAATTTTTTACCCTCATCTTTTTACACCCCCCCACTTTGTTTCCTCTTTTTTCAAACTTGTGTTTTGCCCCATTTTTCCCTTTTTCCCTTTTTTTAAACTTCTATTTTTTAACTAATTTTTCCTCTTTTTTTATCAAACTTTTTTATTTAGAATTTTTTTACTCCCCTTTATTTTACAATTATTATTTTTTGCTGCAATTTTTTTTAACTTTTATTCGGTCCATTTTTCACCTCATTTTTTACACTACTAGTTTTCCCTACATTTTTGTTTTATTCCCTAATTTTTTTTCAAAACTTGTGTTGTTTTGCCCCATTTATGTCTCAATTTTTTTACTCATTTTCTTACATCCATTTTGTTTCTTCTTTTTTTAAACTTGTATTGTTTTGCCCCATTTTTCGCTGTTCCCTTTTTTTAAACCTCTATTTTTTCCTTTCTTTTTTTGTCAAACTTAAGTTTTATTTCAAATTTTTTTCTCAACTTTATTTTACAATTAGTATTTTTTGCCCCAATTTTTTTTTTTATTTTTTTTTAGCCCATTGTGCACCTCGTTTTTTGCATTATTATTTTTCACTCTATTTTTGTTTTATGCTCCATTTTTTTTCAAACGTGTGTTGTTTTGCCCCATTTATGCCTCAATTTTTTTCCCCAATTTTTTAACACCCATTTTTTTCCTCTTTTTTCAAACTTGTGTTGTTTTGCACCTTGTATCACTTGTCCCTTTTTTTTAACTATTTTTTGCTTAATTCTCTTTCCTCTTTTTAAAAAACTTGAGATTTATTTCAAATTTTTTCTCCCCTTTATTATACAATTAGTATTTTTTCCTCCAATTTATTTTTCAAACTTGTTTTGTTACCACAATTTTCACGTCGGTTTTTTACAACCGTTATTTTTCCCCCCTTTTTTGTTTTCTGCCCCATTTTTTTTCAAACTTGTGTTGTTTTGTCCTCATTTCTCCCGTTTTTTATAACCTTTATTTTTCTCCATCTTTTTTTGCTTTTTTTTGATCAAACTTGTGTTTTATTTCAATTTCTTTTTTTTTCCTTTATTTTACCATTAGTATTTTTTGCTCCATTTTTTCAAATATGTTTTTTGCCCCATTCCCCCCCCCCCTTTTTTTACAATAATTATTTTTCCTCCCTTTTTTTATGCCCCATTTTTTGCGTTGTTTTGCCCAATTTATGCCTCAATTTTCTTTTCCCTTTTTTTCACCCATTTCTTTTTTCTTTTTTTTCAAAATTTTGTTCTTCTGCCTCATTTTTCCCCTCTTCTTTTTCAACTATTATTTATGTATCAATTGTTTTTCTTCCATTTTTTTACAGCCACTATTTCTTGATTCAATTATTTTCGCTTTTCAAACTTGTGTTTTTTTGCTCATTTTTATTCCCATTTTTTTACGCTGTTTTTATTTCCCATATTTTTGTCCCCATCTCTTTATAACTATTATTTTTGCCCCACTTTTTTCCCTTTTCTCCCATTTATTTTTCCTTTTTCCTTTTATTTGAATCACCTCATTTTCCACTCTTTCCCGCTTTTCTATTTTTCAACATTTTTTCTTTTCTTTCTCATTTTTGTTTTCTCCCTTTGTTTTCCCCCTTTTTTATCCCAAGCTAACGTTGTTTTTCATTCTCTCTCTTTTTTCCTCCCCTTTTATTCCTATTTTTATTTTATTTCTATTGTAAATCATGCTACGTTATGTGTTTCCGCTTTTTTTTCCTACTTAAGTCTTCTTCTGCTTTATTTGTCCTCTTTTTTCTCTAAATTTATCCTTGTTTTAAGCTTTTTTTCGTATTCCACTTTTTTTTTCTAATTATGCTCCATTTTGTAGTATTTGCTCCCACTTTATTTTTTAATTATGTCCTTTTTTTAGTCTTTTGTTTTATAATTACACTTTTCTTTGTTTCAATACTTCTCCCCTTGTTTCCACATATTATGTTTACTTTTTCAATTTTTTTTTCCGATTTATTTTCTCCTTTTTTTCTCCATTTTTCCTCCCTTTTTCCTATTTTCATCCGTTTTTTTAGTCTACACCCACCTGCTACTCTTCCTTTACTCAAATACGTCATATCCATCACTTATCCAGATCCAATACGTCATATCCGCCTTCTTGTTCAGAAACGAGGTGCTAATCTACTTTTTTAAATTAAAGTATCATTTTTTACCAAAAATTTAATTTCAATTTCAGAGCGATTTTTAATGATCATAGTTTACCCTAATTAGTTGAATTTCTCTTTGATTTGAAAAGAAAACAGAATCCAACTAATCGATTACCCCGCCCAAAGCTAAATACGTTTCTAGATCAGCCACTGGATTCTGATTACCGATCCAGTTATGTGAAATTATGCTAGTTACATTTTAACTTCCGAGACCCCATAACCTATCATTTGCTACTCGTACCTGGTTTACACCAACCGAACCGATCTGATCGGATCTGATTGGAATCCGTAGATTTGATAGTAATTATCCAACTAGGGAGTTTACTCGATTCAACCTCGCGGTAGCTTTTAATTGTAATTGCGGATTTTCAACTTTGTGTTTCGCATTTTTGTCTATATTCTAACCGAGTGTTAAAGGTGAGTCTGTATTCTGCGAAACGGCGGTTATGTAATTGCACGAAGGTATGGTTTTAGCATTTATGTAAATTAGAATTTACGAGATAAGTGAGATTCTATATATTAGTAATTTGTCTATCCAAAAAAAAAGAAAAAATAATTTGACATTGTAGAAATCTTTGAGTGGAAATGAAATTAGACTACGGTTTTGTAGGTGACGCATTGAGTACCATTAATTCATTGTTTTTAAAATCCAAGAAATTTTTTTGTGAAATTTAACACCCAGCACTATTAGTGTTAATTAAATTTTTTTTGTTGGGTTTTTATTTATTTATATTTTTAAATATTTTTTAATTAAAAGTAAAAAATCTGATGTGGCCAACACATGACCTCTCGCCATTTTTATATTAAAAATTTACCTGTTAATACAAAATAGTATGAAAAAAAAATTGTGCGGTCGGGGACCCCCGTATTAAGTTATTTTTCCACTTCGAAAGAAATCGACAGAAATTAAAATCTAAAGATAAAGAAAAAATCGTAAAAATCGACAAAAACCGAAAAAAAAACCAGAAAAACTAAAACAACTTGAAAAAATCAAAAAAGAAGAGAAAAAATCGAAAAAAAAAACAGAAAATATTGGAAAAGAATAAAGAATAAAAATGTAAAATACGAAAAAAACAAGGAAATAAATAATATTACAAAAGAACGAAAAAAACCACAAAAACACAAAAAATCGCAAAAAATTGCAAAAAAAAATCGCAAAAAATCGATACAAAATTATCAAAAAAGCAAAAAAAAAACCGCAGATAATCGCAAAAAACAAACGCATAATATTTCAAAAAATTGCAAAAAATCGCAATAAACGGAAAAAATCACAAAAAATGACAAAACAATTTCAGTGCAAATTATTGCAAAAAATCTGAATATAAAATAACGAAAAAAACCACAAAAACACAAAAAATCGCAAAAAATTGCAAAAAAAATCGCAAAAAATCGATACAAAATTATCAAAAAAGCAAAAAAATACCCGCAGATAATCGCAAAAAACATACGCATAATATTTCAAAAAATTGCAAAAAATCGCAATAAAACGGAAAAAATCACAAAAAATGACAAAACAATTTCAGTGCAAATTATTGCAAAAAATCTGAATATAAAATAACGAAAAAAACCACAAAAACACAAAAAATCGCAAAAAATTGCAAAAAAAATAGCAAAAAATCGATACAAAATTATCAAAAAAACCAAAAAAAAAAACCGCAGATAATCGCAAAAAAAAACGCAAAATATTTTAAAAAATTGCAAAAAATCGCAATAAAACGGAAAAAATCACAAAAAATGACAAAAAAATTTCAGTGCAAATAATTGCAAAAAATCTGACAAAAAATGAAAAGAAATCTTGAAAATATCGTATAAATAAATTAAAAAAAAATCGCAGAAAATTGCAAAAGATTGCTAAAAAACCAGATAACAACCAAAAAAAAGGAAACAACTGTAGGACTGGATGAATATTGAATACGACGCTGACGCGTACAACGAAATAATTGGAAAAAAAGTAAAAAATTTGGAGAGTAAAATAGGGAAAATAAAGTAAAAGGGGAAAAAAATAAAGTGAAATAAGGACAAATAGCGAAAAATAGAGAAAAATAAAAAAATGGGGAAAAATAAAGGGAATGGGAAAAAATAGGAAAAAAAATGAAAGCAGTGAAAATAGCAAAAAATATAGAAAATGCGGTAAAATAGTAAAACATAAACAAAAAAATAGGGGAAAAAGAATAATAGAAAATAGAGAAGATTATGGAAAAGAGGAGAAAATAAAGTAAAATGGAAAAAAAATAAAATGAAATACGGACAAATAGCGAAAAATAGAGAAAAATAAAAAAAATGGGGAAAAATAAAGGAAATGGCAAAAAATAGGAAAAAATAATGAAAAGCAGTGAAAATAGGAAAAAATATAAAAAATGCGGTAAAATAGTAAAACATAAAAAATTGTGAAAAATAGAGAAATATGGAAAAATAAGCTAAAATAAAAAAAAATGGTAAATTAATGAAAAATAGGAAAAAAACTGGAAAAAATACAGAAAATCGGGAAAAATATGAAAAAATACATACAAATTGGGACAAATAGAAAAATTGTGAATAATATGAAATAATAATAAAAAATACGGAAAAATAGGAAAAAAAGGAGCAAATGTGGAAAATGAGGATAATAGGAAAAAATAAAAAAATACAGATACAGATAGGAAAAAAATGGGGGGGATATGAAGAAATAAAGAAAAACAGGGGAAAATGGAGACAAAATTCAAAAAAAGGGAAAAATAGGGAAATATAGGACAAATAGAGAATAAAAAAAATCTGATGTGCATGACTTCCCGTCATTTTTTAATCAAAAATGTACACGTTAACACAAAAAAGTAAGAAAAAAATTGACTTTTTTGTAAATCTGGCAACGATGGCAATTTTTGAAAATTTAATGATACGAAAATAAACTTTAGTGTATACAAAATATATGTTTAAAATTTTATTGTCATTTTGTTTAGTATTGATGTCATCACTCTTAGCAACTGTCACTTCCGGTTGTCTAACTGACACTTAAATCTAATCAGATCTAATCTAGGGTATCAAAATCTTGTATGCAAAATTTCAAATTTTTTAATTCAGTAGTTTTTGAGTTAACGTTACTACAACATCCATCCTACACTCAGACACACAGACACACAGACACACAGACACACAGACACAGAGACACACAAACACAGAGACACACAGAGACACACAAACACACAGACACACAGACACACAGACACACAGACACACAGACACACAGACACACAGGCACACAGACACACAGACACACAGACACACAGACACACAGACACACAGACACACAGACACACAGACACACAGACACACAGACACACAGACACACAGACACACAGACACACAGACACTTAGACACTCAGACACTCAGACACTCAGACACACAGACACACAGACACAGAGACACACAGACACACAAACACACAGACACACAGACACAGAGACACACAGACACGCACACGCACACAGACACACAGACACACAGACACAGAGACACAGAGACACACGCACACAGACACAGAGACACACAGACACACAGACACACAGACACGCACACAGGGAAAGCTGAAGGTGCGGTTTTTTACTAAAATGTGTCAAATCAGCAATTTTTTCTGAAAATTGTAAAAGCATTTTGATAACTGTAAACTTTAAGTGCCTGAGCCAGCGGACTTTTTATGAAATTGCCACAATTTCTCGCGTAATTTTTTTTTGGTTGTAAATTATAAAAAAATATGTTATATATTATATATATATATAATAAAATCCTTGTATTTATTTTATTCTATTTTACGGATAATTCCCACAATAAAAACAAATATAACATTCCGTATCTATCATTTACACGTCATTTTTGAAAAAGGTAAATAAACCAAACAAAAAAAAAATAACTATATCGGGGAACGCATGCATGTTCTCAGAAATAATTATTTCAATTTTCGAGGTCGTTTTCGAACACGCTATAGGTATATCTTGCATTTTAACAGTTTTAACTTTTACGGTGTCAGTCGCAAATTTTTTTATTTTTTATATAGCCATTAAAATTGTTGAATGTCTCTGACAGTAATAAATGTCTAGATACGATTAATAAAATTATTTTTTTATTTTTTATTAACGAATTGGAAGTATTTATTTAATCATAATTGAGGGTGGTCATTCAAAGACGAAACGTTGTTTTAATAAATTGGATAAGTTATATGTATTTCGCATTTAATAAAAAATTTATATGATTTTTTTTCTATTTTTAAAAATTAATTCATAATTTCAACTTTGAATTATTTTTTTTAAATACGGATCTGTATTTATTTACTACTTTTTCAAAATCTCGATCTTTTTCTTTATCTAACTATATAAAACAATTAGTATGTATTGACAGTTAATTGGCTGAAAGATTTACCCCTAAAATTTAATTAATAATTTTATTGAAGCAACTTTTCGTCTTTCTCAACTATTTGTTTTTAAATACGGACCTGTACTTTTTATATCATTTTGAAAATCGTTATTGTTGTTCTCTATTCAACCAAGAACAACATTAAATTTTTTTATTACATTTTAACAATTAATTCTACGTTAGCAATTTTTCCAAGTACGGTTCTGTTCATTTTTAAAATAAACTAATTATATTCATTTAATAAGTATCAATTTTTTTAGCCGTGCTAATTTGTCCATTTTTAATGGTATTTAAAAAGATTTATAAATATTTACTGTGAAAATGGAACAGAGCCGGACTAAGTAAAACTCCTGAAGTACAGTTAAGTGTTAAAATCTAATAAGGGCCACCTCAACTATTTTTTTAATACAGATCTGTATTTTTTTATTACATTTTTAAAATACCCATTTTTTTTCTATATCTAACTTTATGAAACACTTCATTTTTTTATTATGTTTTGACAATAGTTTAGGAATTTTTCTAAGTACGGTCCTGTTCATTTTTAAACTAAGCTCTAAATAATAATAATATATTCAATTTTTAATAAGTATCAATTTTTTAATCAGTGTCTATTTGTCCATTTTTAATTGTGTTTAAAAAGATTTATAAATTTTTACTGTAAAACAAATGGAACAGGTCCGTCTCTAAGAAAAAATTCTAAAGTACAGTTCATTGTTAAAATCTAATAAAAACAATTTTTGTTTTTTTGGTCGGGTAGGAAAAATGGGAATTTAAAAAATGATATAAAAAGTACAGGTCTGTATTTAACAAAAAAATAGTTTAGCACTTCAAAAACGAAAAATTGTTTTACAAAATTAATAATTTTTAAAAATAGAAATAAACTTTATAAAGCATTTTTATTGAATACAACACATTGCGTATCCAATTTTTTAAAACAAAGTATGGTCTTCGAAGGGCCACCTCAACTATTTTTTTTTAATACGGATCTGTATTTTTTTATTACATTTTTAAAATATCCATTTTTTTTCTTTATCTAACTATATGAAACACTTCATATTTTAATTATGTTTTGACATTAATTGTAGTTTATTAATTTTTCTAAGTACGGTCCTGTTCATTTTTAATTAAGCTCTAAATAATAATATATTAAATTTTTAATAATTATCAATTTTTAGTTTTAATTGTATTTAAAAAGATTTATAAATATTTACTGTAAAAAAGTGGAACAGGTCCGTCTCTAAGAAAAAACTCTAAAGTACAGTTCATTGTTAAAATTTAATAAAAAAATTTTGTGTTTATTTGGTTGGATAGGGAAAATGGGGATTTAAAAAATGATATAAAAAGTACAGGTCTGTATTTAACAAAAAAATAGTTTAGCACTTCAAAAAAGAAAAATTGTTTTACAAAATTAATAATTTTTAAAAATAGAAATAAACTTTATAAAGCATTTTTATTGAATACAAAACATTGTGTATCCAATTTTTTAAAACAAATTATGGTCTTCGAAGGGCCACCTCAACTATTTTTTTAATACGGATCTTTATTTTTTATTACCTTTTTAAAATATCCATTTTTTGCTTTATCTAACTATATGAAACACTTTTTTATTATGATTTGACACTTAATTGTAGTTCAGGAATTTTTCTAAGTACGGTCCTGTTCATTTTTAAACTAAGCTCTAAATAATAATAAATTCAATTTTTTAAATCAGTGTCTATTTGTCCATTTTTAGCTGTATCTACTTAACCCAGAGACATGAAAATGGAGGATAATAGGACAAAATAGGGGCAAAATACGCAAAAATAAGGGACAAATAGGGAAAATAGGAAAAAAAAACAGAAAAAATAAAAAGAAGTAGGAAAAAATGGGAAAACCGGATAAAATACGGAAAATTAGCGAAATATATGGGAAAATAGGGAAAAATAGGGAATAAGTAAAAATGGAGAAAATATAAAAAAAAAGAAGAAAAAGGAAAAATAGAGAAAAAATACTTGGAAAATGGGGAAAAATAGAAGAAAAAATAAAGGAAAATAGAGCAAAACAGTGAGAAATTAGAGAAAAATAGAGCAAAATGGGGAGAAATAGAAAAATTAAAGAAAAATAAAGCAAAACAGGGAAACATAGAGAAAAATACTGAAAATAGAGAAATATTGGGAAAATGGGAAAAATGGGAAAAAATGAAGAAAATATGCAAAAATGGAACAAAAATTAAAAAACCAATGATAAAGTAGAGAAAATAGGGAAAATTAGGAGAAAATGGGAACAAATAGGGAATAATAGGAAAAAATAGAGACTATAAGGGACAAATAGGGAAAATAAAGAAAAACAAGGAAAATAGAAAAGAATAATGAAAAACAGGAATAAAAAGAAAAAAATAGTAAAAATAGAAAAATAGTAAAATTAGAAAAAATAAGAAAATGGCGAAATATAGGGAAGAATAGGGATAAATTAGGAAAAAATGAGAAAAATAGGAAATAGTTCAGAATAGCGAAATTAGAGAAAAATAAGGAAACATCGAATAATAGTGAAAAATAGGGAAAAATAAAGGCAAATAGGGAAGAAAAGGAAAATAAAAAAATGGCGAATAATAGAGACAAATAACGACAAATTATGAAGAACAGAAAACATATATTAGAAATAGGAAAAAATAGAAAAAAATAAAAAGAGGTAAGTAGGAAAAAATGGGAAAAATAGAAGAAATACGGAATAATAGCTAAATATACTGGAAAATAGGGAAAAATAGAGAAACGTATGGGAAAATCTGAAAAAAGGAAAAATGGGGAGAAATGGATAAAATATGTAAAAATGGACAAAAAAGGTACAAAATGGGAAAAATAGAGAACATTGGAACAAATACAGACTATAAGGTACAAATAGGGAAAATAAAGAAAAATAGGAAAAAATAATGAAAAACAGGAATAAATAAAAACAGGAATAAATAAAAAAAATAGTAAAAATAGAAAAAACAGGGAAAAATAGGAAAAAATAGGGAAATATTAGGAAATAATGAGAAAAATAAGAAATAGTTCAGAATAGGGAAATTAGAGAAAAATACGGAAAAATAAAGGCAAATAGAGAAAAAGGGAAAATAAGAAAATATGGCGAATAATAAAGATAAATAAGGACAAATTATGAAAAACAGCAAAATAGGAGAAAATATTAAAAAAATGAAAAAATAGAAAGAAGTAGGGCGCAAAATAGGAAGAAAGGGAAATTAGAAAAAAAATAAGAAAAATAACGGAGAAATATGGAAAGTAGTGAAAAATAATGGGAAATAGGGAAAAAGGAAAATAAGAAAAAATGGCGAATAATAAAGATAAATAGGGACAAATTAAGAAAAACAGAAAACATATGGAAGAAATAGGAAAAATAGGAGAATATATTAAAAATTTGGAAAAAACAGGAAAAATTGGAAAAAGTAGGGCACAAAATAAGAAGAATGGGAAATTAGGAAAAATAATAAAAAACAGGGAGAAATATGGAAGGTAGAGAAAAATAGGGAAAAATAAAGGCAAATAGGGAAAATGACAAATTATGAAAAACAGAAAACATATGGAAGAAATAGGAAAAATAGGAGAAAATATTAAAAAATTGGAAAAAATCAAAAAAAGTAGGGCGCAAAATAGGAAGAATGGGAAATTAGGAAAAAATAAGAAAAAACAGGAACAAAAATGGAAAGTAGTGAAAAATAGGGAAAAATAAAGGCAAATAGGGAAAAAGTGAAAATAAGAAAAAATGGCGAATAATAGAGATAAACAGGGACAAATTATGAAAAACAGAAAACATATGGAAGAAATAGGAAAAATAGGAGAAAATATTAAAAAATTGGAAAAAATCAAAAAAAGTAGGGCGCAAAATAGGAAGAATGGGAAATTAGGAAAAAATAAGAAAAAACAGGAACAAAAATGGAAAGTAGTGAAAAATAGGGAAAAATAAAGGCAAATAGGGAAAAAGTGAAAATAAGAAAAAATGGCGAATAATAGAGATAAACAGGGACAAATTATGAAAAACAGAAAACATATGGAAGAAATAGGAAAAATAGGAGAAAATATTAAAAAATTGGAAAAAATAGGAAAAAGTAGGGCGTAAAATAGGGAAAAAGGAAAATTAGAGAAAAAACAGGGAGAAATATGGAAAAGTAGCGAGTAATACGGAAAAATTTGGCAAATATGGAAAATAAGGAGGACTAGTAAAGAACAAGAAAAAACAGAAAAAAACAATGAAAAATAGAAGAATATTGGAAGAAATTGGAAAAATAGGAAAAAATGTAAATTAGAGGTAAAAATAAGGAAAAATATTGAAAAATAAGGAAAATTGGCACAAAATGTAGAAAACCTAGTGAAAAATAAGGACCAATAGGGAAAAATAAAAAAATATATATAAAAATAATGATAAATCGGAAGAAATAGAAAAAAAATAAGGAAAAAAAGGAAAAAATAGGAAAGAAAAAGTCCAGGTACAAAGCACGGATATTCAGCTGGTTATTTATAAGTAATTGAATAATAAAAATATAACTAATTATTATTTTGTATGTTCTAAATAAATATGAAAATAATAAATATCGTGCCATATAAAAATACAAGACAATTTTTAAAGAGACTAAAAAATTCTTGACGTATTCTATGAAGTAATTATCGAAAGGAAGTATAATGATTGGACGTTATATTATAATACCAAGAAGTGTCTGTGTTAAACCGCAAGCAACAAAGTTGACTTCCTTAACAAAAAACGCCGGCTTGCGTGATCTTCTTTTCAAACGTTTTTCAGAAATATATTATTTAATTGTTTCCATACATGTAAGACCCGCATAATGCATCATAACCTACATCTTAAACGAACTATAGCATGCGAATTCCATCAGTTCCCACTCGTTAAAAAAAATTACGCCCTTTCAAAAATATAATTATTCCAATTTCAAATTGTCAGAATGTATTTCATTTATATTTTAAAATGTAATTGTTAAAAATTTTATTAATTGTTTCATTTTTTTTTGGTTAATTAATTTAAAAAAATTTTGCAAAAGAGACCGTTAACATTATTAATAAATCTGAACGCAAAAAAAATGTGCGGTCTTATGAAGTTCTTTAAGTTATTTTTTCAAAAGAAATCGACAAAAATCAAAATCAAAAGATATAGAAAAATTGTAAAAATTGACAAAACCGAAAAAATTAGAAAAAAATCAGAAAACCTAAAACAACTTGAAAAAATCAAAAAAGAACAGAAAAAATCGAAAAATCTAAAAAAATATTGGAAAAGAATAAAGAATAAAAATGTAAAATACGAAAAAAACCAGGAAATAAATAAAATTACAAAATAACGAAAAAACCACAAAAAATCGCAAAAAATTGCAAAAACGAATCGCTAAAAAATCGACAAAAAATCGCAAAAAAACACACGCAAAATATTGTAGAAAATTGCAAAAAATCGACACAAAATTATAAAAAAAAACCGCAGATAATCGCAAAAAACAAACGTAAAATATTGCAGGAAATTGCAAAAAATTGCAAAAAATAAAACGGAAAAAAATCACAAAAAATTGGCAAAAAATTTTCAGTGCAAAAAATCTGAAAAAAATTTAAAGAAGTCTTAAAAATATCGCATAAATAAATTCAAAAAAAATCGTAGAAAACTGCAAAAAATCGACACAAAATTATAAAAAAAAGCAAAAAAAAACGGCAGAAAATTGCAAAAAAATCGCAATAAAACGGAAAAAATCAAAAAATGGCAAAAAATTTTCAGTGCAAATAATTGCAAAAAATCTGAAAATAAAAATTAAAAAAAAAACTTAAAAATATCGCATAAATATATTCCAAGAAAATCCCAGAAAATTGCAAAAAATCGCAAAAAATCGACACAAAATTATAAAAAAAAGCAAAAAAAAAACCGCAGAAAATCGCAAAAAACAAACGCAAAATATTGCAGAAAATTGCTAAAAATCTCAAAAAAACAGAAAACATCACATAAAATGGCAAAAAAATTTCAGTGCAAATAATTGCAAAAAATCTGAAAAAAAAAATTAAAAGAAAACTTAAAAATATCTCATAAATAAATTCCGAAAAAATTCCAGAAAATTGCAAAAAATTGCAAAAAAAAATCGCAAAAAATCGACACAAAATTATAAAAAAAAAAACAAAAAAAAAACGGCAGAAAATTGCAAAAAATCGCAATAAAACGGAAAAATCAAAAAATGGCAAAAAAATTCAGTGCAAATGATTCCAAAAAAATCCCAGAAAATTGCAAAAAAAAATCGCAAAAAATCGACACAAAATTTAAAAAAAAAAGCAAAAAAAAACGGCAGAAAATTGCAAAAAACAAACGCAAAATATTGCAGAAAATTGCAAAAAATCTCAAAAAACAGAAAACATCACATAAAATGGCAACAAAATTTCAGTGCAAATAATTGCAAAAAATCTGAAAAAAAAAATGAAAAGAAATCATAAAATATCGCATAAATAAATTCCAAAAAAATTGCAGAAAATTGCAAAAAAATAGCAAAAATCGACACAAAATTATAAAAAAAGCAAAAAAAACGCAGATAATTGCAAAAAACAAACGCAAAATATTGCAGAAAATCGCAATAAAACCAAAAAAATCACAACACATGGTAAAAATATTTTAGTGCAAATAATTGCAAAAAATCTGAAAAAAAAATTAAAAGAAATCTTAAAAATATCGCATAAATAAATTCCTAAAAAATCGCAGAAAATTGCAAAAAAAGACACAAAATTATAAAAAAAAGCAAAAAAACCGCAGATAATCGCAAAAAAGAGACGCAAAATATTGCAGAAAAAATCACAAAAAATGGCAAAAAAATTTCAGTGCAAATAATTGCAAAAAATCTGAAAAAAAAATGAAAAGAAATCTTGATAATATCGCATAAATAGATTCCAAAAAAATCACAGAAAATTGCAAAAAAAATCGAAAAAAAAATGGTCAAAAAATTACAAAAAAAAGCAAAAAAAACCGCAGATAATCGCAAAAAACAAACGCAAAATATTGCAGAAAATTGCAAAAAATCGCAATAAAACGGAAAAAATCACAAAAAATGGCAGAAAATTTTCAGTGCAAAGAATTGCAAAAAGTTTGAAAAAAAAAATGAAAATAAATCTTAAAAATATCGCATAAATAAATTTTAAAAAAATCGCAGAAAATTTCAAAAAAAAATCGCAAAAAATCGACACAACATTATACAAAAAGCAAAAAAAACAGCAGATTATCGTAAAAAACAAACGCAAAAGATTGCAGAAAATTGCAAAAAATGGCAATAAAACGGAAAAAATCACAAAAAATGGCAAAAAAATTTCAGTGCAAATAATTGTAAAAAATCTGAAAAAAAAAATTAAAAGAAATCTTCCAAATATCGCATAAATATTCCAAAAAAATCGCTAAAAATTGCAAAAGATTGCTAAAAAACAGATAAAAATCAAAAAATTTCATAACGAAAAAATAAGAAAAATAGGGAAAATGGGATAAAATAGAGAACATTGGCAAAAATAGGGAAAATTAGAAAATGTATTGAAAATAGAAAAAAAATAGTAAAAATTTTGGAGAGTAAAATAGGGAAAATAAAGTAAAATAGGAAAAAAATAAAGTGAAATAAGGACAAATAGCGAAAAATAGAGAAAAATAAAAAAAAATGGGGAGAAATAAAGGAAATGGGAAAAAAATAATGAAAAGTGTGAAAGTTGGAAAAAAATGGGTTAAGGTAACAAAAAATAGGGAAAAAAAGGAAAAACAATAGAAAATAGAGAAGAAAAGGGAAAAATTGGGAAAAAGGGGGAAAAATAAAGTAAAATGGGAAAAAATCAATTAAAAAATAGGAAAAAATCTGAAAAAAATGGAAAAAATACAGAAAATCGGGAAAAATAGGGTAAAAAACATACGAAGTGGGTCAAATAGGAAAATAATGAAGAATATGAAAAAAAATCAAACATTAGGCAAAAAAGGGGCAAATATGGAAAATACGGAATAATAGGAAAAAAATAAATAAAAATAGATACAAATAGGAAAAAATCGGGGGGAATATGAAAAAAATAAAGAAAAACAGGGAAAAATTCAAAAATAGCCAAAAATGAGGAAATATAGCACAAATAGAGAATAAAAAAAATCTGATGTGCGGCCAGCATATGACTTTCCGCCATTTTTTAATCAAAAATGTACACGTTAACACAATAAAGTATGAAAAAATTAAATTTTTTCTAAATCTGGCAACAATGGCTAAATTTTTTAAAATTTTATTTAAATGAAAATAAACTTTTTTATACACACTAACACACACACACACAGACATCATCTCGAAAATATCAAAATCGTATTCTAGGGACCTTAAAACGTATTTATCCATTGAAAACTCACTACCCAATTTTTAGCATGATTACTATACCTCTCTTATCTGAAGAGCGAGAGGTAAAAAGTGACAAAAAAAGCGATGAAAACGTGAAACTTCAATGACGTCTCCACAATTATAGTTAATAATTAATGAATAACTTCTTTCTAAAGCTATAATTATAAAGAATCGGTAATTGACATGCCATGTCGCGTTCACAAACCAATTAAATAAGTTTTTCAAAAATAAAAAAATACTCAGCGACCAAAGACCTATAATAATCTCTTTATAAATAACTTTTTAACAAGTAATAATTTGTAGGTAAATAAAAAAGTTGCTAGCTATTTAGTTAAAAATATATTTAATTTAATTAGCACTTGTCTGTTTTTACAACCAAAAACTATTTTTCGTTAAAGAAATTTACAATTTTTGTAACCATTTATTTTTTTTAATTATATAGTCCAAGATGTAAGAAAGGCAAGAGTAAACATAATTATGAAATTATTAACTTAAGGTGCAAGAATGGTTATTATTTATTTATAAATTTTGATAACTTACAAGAAAATATATAACGATAAAACAACAAAAAAACCGTTAAGAATGAGGCAATCAAGCATTGCCAAGACGAACTAAAAACAAGTCAGAAGCGCCTGCGCGTTAGCAGGCACGTGACGACTTCTAAACACGCATTATCTCATGAACCATAAAAGATATCTCAAATCTGTTTTCAAATATCGATTCAGCGTTAAATTTCACGTCGGAATGTTATTTTTGAATAACCGGTTCTGGTTTGTAAAACCAGTTTTGAAACCCGAGCTAATCAAGGTATGCTGTGTCTATCTCGTTTCGTTTTTGAGTTATAAATACGGACAGACGGACAGACAGACAGAGCCGTATTATAAGATTTCTCTCTAAACTTTAGGTTTCAGAAGTCTAAAAAGGATAATTCTGTACAAATAATGATTGCGTATAAAAATGATTGTTTATTATCTACTGCAACCGGATATTATGAATTTAGAAAAATTCAAATAAACGGAAAAATCCGCGTTGGTTTTGCAATTTTATAAATTGCATCGCAAAATTTATAGATTTGATGATAACACATCGGCATGGCAACAAAACTAAACTATAACGATAATAATAATTATAAAATACATAAAGGTTATTTGAGCGGGTGCTAAGCAAAACGTGTAAAAATCTACAGATAGAAAGTCAAAAGACCGACCGATAAGAGCAAACTATAATTATAACAATTAGATTCAGCACGTTTTGTTTGGTAGTTAAACAGTACCGTAATGGCTCTAATTATTTATTAGTCAATTCTACTCGCTTATATCTATTTAGGATTTTATTCGTAAAAAAAAAAACATTTTTTGACCAACAAAACATAGACATTGATTTAAAATTACTGTTTTTTTTATTTTAACGCATATTTAGTTTAAATAAGTATTTATTTGATTTAAAAAAATAGTTATTACCAGCTAGAACGGCGCCTATGTATAATCATAAATCTCATCCGCCATCTTGGAGTCGCCATATTGATTTTTTTAATTTTGACAAAAAATTCATAATCTCCGACCCCAAAAATAACTACATACTAATTTTGAATAGATTCGAACGAAAATCATACATCTCATCGGCCATCTTGGAGTTGCCATATTTTTTTCACTTTGACAAATTCATAATCACCGACACCACAAATACCCATTTACTAATTTTTAATAGAATCGGTCAATAATTATATATCACGTCCGCCATCTTGGAGTCGCCATCTTGAATTTTTTAATTTTGACAAATCTTTATAATCTCCGACCCCAAAAATACGTACATAAAAATTTCTAATAGAATTGGTGATTAATTTTATATCTCATACGCCATCTTGGAGTCGCCATCTTGAATTTATTAATTTTGATAAAAAATTAATAATCTCTGACGCCAAAAATACCCACGTAATAATTCTGAACAGAATCTATTGAAAATCGTAAATCTTGTACGCCATCTTAGAGTCGCCATTTTGATTTTATCAATTTTGAAAAGAACTTCACAATATCCGACCCCAAAAACCCCAATATACCAAATTTGAATAGAATCGGTAAATAATCTTAAATATCGTTTGGAGTCGCCATCTTGATTTTAAACAAATAGTTATTTGATTCAAAAAAATAGTTGTTACCAGCTAGAACGGCGCCTATGTATAATCATAAGTCTCATCCGCTATATTGGAGTCGCCATATTGAATTTTTTAATTTTGACAAAAAATTCACAATCTCCGACCCAAAAATATGCACATACTAATTTTGAATAGAATCGATCGAAAATCATACATCTCATCGGCCATCTTGGAGTCGCCATCTTGATTTTTTAATTTTGATAAAAAATTCATAACCTACGACCCCAAAAATCTCCATACATCAATTTTGAATAGAATCGATCAATAATCATAAATCTCATCGGCCAATTTGGAGTCGTCATCTTGGAGTCGCCATCTTGATTTTTTTAATTTTGATAAAAAATTCATAATCTCCGACCCCAAAAATACCTATATACCGCTTTTGAAGTAAATCGATCAATATTCATAAATCTCATCGGCCATCTTGGAGTCGCCATATTGAATTTTTTAATTTTGACAAAAAAATCAGAACCACCTACACGAAAAATACCCACATACTAATTTTTAATACAATCGCTCAATAATTATATATCTCGTCCGCCATCTTGGAGTCGCCATCTTGAATTTATTAATTTTAACAAACATTTCATTATCTCCGACCCCAAAAATTCCCACATACCAATTTTGAATAGAATCGGTCAATAATCATAATTCTCGTCCGCCATTTTTGAGTCGTCATCTTGATTTTAATAATTTTGACAAAAAATTCATAATCTCTAATCTTAAACCCCTCCCCATACCCCATTTTGATTTTTTTTAATTTTTACAAAACATTCATAATCTCTGATGCCAAAAATACACACGTAAGAATTCTGAACAGAATCTATTAAAAATCATAAATCTTGTCCGCCATCTTGATTTTATCAATTTTGAAAAGAAATTCACAATTTCCGACCCCAAAAACCCCCATATACCAAATTTGAATAGAATCGGTAAATAATCATAAATATCGTTCGGAGTCGCCATCTTCATTTATTAATTTTGATAAAAAATTCTTAATCTCCAACGCCAAAAATATTCATATACCAATTTTTAATAGAATAGATAAATAATCGTAAATCTCATCGGCCATCTTGGACTCGCCATCTTAATTTTAATAATTTTAATAAAAAAATAAGAATCTCCGACTCCAAAAATCCGCATATATTAATTTTGAATAGAATCGATCAATAATCATAAATATCGGCCGCCATCTTGGACTCTCCATCTTGATTATATTAATTTTGATCAAAAACTCATTTTCTCTGACCCCAAAAATATTCATATACCAATTTTTAATAGAATCGATAAATAATCATAAATCTCATCGGCCATCTTGGAGTCGCCATCTTAATTTTAATAATTTTGATAAAAACTTAATAATCTCCGACCCCAAAAATCCGCATATATTAATTTTGAATAGAATCGATCAATAATCATAAATATCGGCCGCCATCTTGGATTCGCCATTTTGATTATATTAATTTTGACCAAAAATTCAAAATCTCCGAAACCAAAAACCCCTACATACCAATTTTAAATCAAATCGGTCAATAACCATAAATATCGTCCGCCATCTTGGAGTCGCCATCTTGAATATGAAATTCAAAATTGGTATACGAAAAAGCAAACTCAATGTAAATATATAATAAAGATAATTAAATAACGATTTATTTCAATTAAACAAGTAGCTTTATTTAAATAACTATTTATTTCTTTTAAATGTCGATTTGTTTCATTTTAATAACCGTTTGTTTCTTTTAAGCAACGATTTGTTTCATTTAAATAACTATTTGGTTATTTAAAAAAAAATATATTTAATTTCTGTTGTTAAATAATTTATTTGTTTCTCGTTAACAAATTTAATTTTCTTCACATAAAAATGACATTGTTGAATTAAATAAAAATGTAATGTAGATTTTGTGGATATAATATTTGTTAAGAATAAATTTTTATAAAATATTATCTAATACAAATCCGATCCTGGATTATCTTTGATAGTAACTTGTATATCTTCAGATTGTATGACTTGGCGTTATTCTCTCTAAGCTTCTATAGTAGGCGCTGGGGCGTTTTAAGTGTGTGTTGTCTAACAACTTATTATCACTTTTACACTATATTTTCGGTCGTTAATTATTATAATTTCTCACCAGCAATCGGAACATTTTAATTCGAATATATCACGTTTTATTTACTTAATCTTTTGTACTGACTTTTTGGTTTAGTCATTGAATCAAAACTCACTCGTTAAGATTAAGTCACATCCCAATAGTTTGAATTTATTTTTAAAATAGGGAATTACGAGAAAATTTCCAAATTATTTCATTTAAACAACAAGTTGTTTCATTTAAATAATCATTTATTTCTTTTAAAGAGCTGTTTGTTTCATTTTAATAACTATTTGCATTAATCAAACAACTATTTGTTTCATTTTAATTAATAACTATTTGCTTTAAACAACTGTTTGTTTCATTTTAATAACTATTTGTTTCAATTAAACAGGTTGTTTCATTTAAATAAGCATTTATTTCTTTTAAACAACTATTTGTTTCATTTTAATAACTGTTCATTTGAATTAAACAAGTTGTTTCACTTAACCACATATTTCTTTTAAACAACGATTTGTTTCATTTTAATAAATATTTTTTAAGTTAAACAACGATTTGTTTCATTTAAATAACTATTTATTTCAATTAAATAACGATTGGTTTCATTTTAATAACTTTTTGCTTAAATTAAACAAATGTTTATTTCATTTAAAAAAATACTTGCTTCAATTAAATAAGTTGTTTTATCTAAACAACCATTTATTTCTTTTAAACAACTATTTGTTTCGTTTAATTAACCGTTTGTTGAATTAATTTTATATATATTTAATTGTAACTATTTTTGTGTTTTATTTAAAATTGCGAGTTTTATATTTTTGTATTTTATTTACGTTATTTGTAACTGTAGTATACTGTACGTTCAATCAATATACCTTTATAATATATTAGACTTAGTCAGCCAGTAATTAAATCGTGATGCATATTTGTGGGGAATTTCACATTTTTGGGTATTTTGTAATCAACAGTGTTGCCGATTTGTGGGGACTTGCCCATTTTTAGGTATTTTTGCACATCATTGGGTAGGTAATTATTCGAGGATAAGTATATTATACAACTCTGCACCGTTCTTTTTACTTTCTCGCTATATATACAAAAAAAGGTAAGATGGCGATTTCAAGATGGCAAACGAGATTTATGACTATAGACAGATTCTATTAAAACTTGGTATGGGGCGTTTTAATGGTCGGAGATTATAATTTTTTTGTCAAAATTAATACATTCAAGATGGCGACTCTAATATGGAGGACGAGCTTTATGATTATTGACCGATTCTATTCAAAATTGGTATGGGGGGGGGTTTAAGGTCAGAGATTATGAATTTTTTGCCAAAATTATTAAATTCAAGATGGCGACTCCAAGATGGCGACTCAAAGATGGCGGATGAGAATTATGATTATTGACCGATTCTATTCAAAATTGGTACGTCGGAGTTTTTCGGGTAGGATATTATGAATTTTTTGTCAAAATTAATAAATTCAAAATGGCGACTCTAAGATGGAGGACGAGCTTTATGATTATTGACCGATTCTATTCAAAATTGGCATGGGGGGGGGGTTTAAGGTCAGAGATTATGAATTTTTTGTCAAAATTATTAAATTCAAGATGGCGACTCCAAGATGGCGGACGGGATTTATTATTACTGACCGATTCTATTCAAAATCGGTATGAGGAGGGGTTTAGTCAGAAATAATGAATTTGTTGTCAATATAATTAAATTCAAGATGGCGACTCTAAGATGGCGGACGAGATTTATGATTACTGACCGATTCTATTCAAAATTGGTATGGGGAGGGGTTTAAGATCAGAGATTATGAATTTTTTGTCAAGGTTATTAAATTCAAGATGGCGAGTCCAAGATGGCGGACGAGAATTATGATTATTAACCGATTCTATTCAAAATTGGTATGTGGTAGTTTTTCTGGTCGGATATTATGAATTTTTTGTCAAAATTAATAAATACAAGATGGCGACTCTAAGATGGAGGACGAGCTTTACGATTATGGACCGATTCTACTCAAAATTGGTATGTGGGGGTTTTTGGGGTCGGAGATTATGATTTTTTTGTCAAAATTAATAAATACAAGATGGCGACTCTAAGATGGCGAACGAGATTTATGACTATGGACCTATTCTTTTTTGTTTGTTTGTCACGATTGCAGCAATTTGCAATGTTATTAAAAAAATTTGAAAATTTGAATTTTTATCGTTATGGTCCAGATGTGCAGGAAACCAATTTTTATTTTTTTTTAAATCGAATATATAGCTATTTGTGTATTAAGAGCGGAAAGTGATACTTTGCTGCTTGAGGCAGAGAGTTGCCCGCGCGACGCGTAGCGGAGCGCGGGCAATCTGCCGAAAGCGGCAAAGCACTTTCTGCTCGAATTGCACACAAGATTTTTTCTACGATCACATAATTTTTAGACAAAATAATTAAAAAAACATGAAAATACACTTCATAAACTAAAAATGAAATAATGACGTTTCATTAATTTCATAGTCTACTATTTGCAGAAAATAGTAAGTAGGTACTTAAATATGCAATCACTATTGCATATAGGTGTACCTAGGTGTATCTAGGTGTACCTTCTGACTGTTATATTTTTACTGGATAAATTTTATAAAATAAAGTTTAATTTCGTTCGAAATATCTTCAAATATTAATATTTCAACTAAAATATTCAGCCTGTCCTACATTTTGTTTTAATATACCTATTATTTACTACCTTTCTTTAGTTTATTGTAAATGAAAACAGGCGAGCGGAAAAGTACGCGCTAGAGCGACAATAATGTCAAATTATGACAGATCACGGAAAACATCAACTTTGCGGTTAGATTTTAGTGTGCAAAAGCCTACTTTGGGTAGTGATCGTAGGAAAAAATGATTTCTGTGCTTGCTTCTAATAGATAACTAATCTACGTATTATTTTCGTTTTCGGGTGATATACTCCTTGATATCAACATTTCATACCCTAATTAAAAGGTTATACGTCATTATGATGATGGTGAGGTTTTCCTACACCTATAGCCAAATGACGCCGTCAATCCTCAGTAAGTCGCCTCGGAGCGCCACGGCAAATAATAATAATAGCCGTCCCTTCCACGCACAAGCCATTGGCTTCTGGGATTCACTCGTAAGGGGGTGAAATGTAGAGCGAATATTATTATTATTATTACCGCTTTGGTAAGGACACCCTTCACATGTCGGCTAAGTTGACACCCCACCATTTTGTAAAATTTTTGGATACATAATCTTCTTGCACAGCATTTGCACAGTTTTGTGCTACATTTACTTTTTAAATAGATATCTAAAGAAAAATATAGAATTTTTTAACTAGGGGTGCCAATTGGACACTGGCACCCCTACTGCTTTTTACTTTCCGAACAACAGAGTTGTATAGAAGGAAAGTATTTTGCGATCATGATATTTTGACCATACCCAGATTTTAACGAATCTTTACGTTTTGAGGTCACCTGAATCCATTTATACCATTTTTAGCATGATGTCTGTCTGTGTGTGTGTGCGTGTGTGTGTCTGTGGGTGTGTGTGTGTGTGTGGGTGTGTGTGTCTGTGTGTGAACACGATAGCGTCTAAACGGCTGAACCGATTTAGATGAAATTTTATATACATATTTAGGGTAGCAAGGAGACGACCTGTATAGATTTTGGTGTTAATCGGACAAGCGGAAGTGACAGTTGCTGTAAGTGATGACGTCATTACTAAAAAAGATGGCAATAAAGTTTTACACATATATTTTTTATACGTTATAGTTTAATTTCGAATGATTAAAATTTTCAAAAACTTTTGCCATTGTTGCCAGATTTATCAAAAAGTAATTTTTTTTTTTTTTTTTTTTTTTTTTTTTTTTTTTTTTTTTTTTTTTTTTTTTTTTTTTTTTTTTTTTTTTTTTTTAAATAACCAAAATAATGCATTTTTATGAAAAATTACAGGATATAAAACCGTTTTTTTGAATTCCTCACATTTTCGTCGCCAGAGGGCGTGAAAAATAATGTATATAGACATTTGCGACTTTTTTTAGATTTTGAGACAAAATTATGGATTTTTATGAAAAATTACATGATATCAAAATTATAGAGCATAAAATTTTCTACAAATTTTGTCTTAACTTTTTTTTCGAGTTACGCATAGTTTCGCCGCTAGTTTTTATTTTAATTTTTATCTTTATTAAATTATTATTTTTTAGTTAAATTTTAATATTAAAAATTTAAAAAAAAATATCTTTAAATTTGTAATAATTAATTTTATGATTATAATTTTTTTCAAAATTTTATTACAAAAATTGTGGAATTTTTTAAAAAATGGCAAAGGAACATTTAAAATTTTAATACAATTTTAAATTAAATTGAATAACTTCTAAAATATTAAAGTTATTAAAATGTGATTTTCATCATTCGAAAGATAATATAAAATTCTAATTTTAAAATGTATTTTAGTTTCTTAAAATTTAGAATTGTAATTATTATGGAAAAAATAAAGAATTTTTTTTAAATTTTTTGTAATTTTGTTTTATCAATAAGTATAAAATAAATGAAAAAAGTAAATAGCATATCCGAAAATAATCCAAAAGTACTATGTGTGTAAATTATTTCATAATTTTAACATAGTATTTGTAAAAGTTACAGCAAAAAATGAAAAAAGTTAAAACAATTCAAACCCATGATTTTTCACAAAAAATTTGATTTTTTTTTAGTTTTCTAAACTAACTTTATTAATGGATTTTGATCCAGAAAACCTTAAAAAAAGGTCTGTTTCCCATTTTGAAAATAATTGAATGAGATATTAATTATTTATTGACTTTAAAATTATTCAAAAATGAGTTTTATTTTTTTTAAGGTTAATAATAATATTAAAAATTAAAAAAAAATACCATTAAATTTGTAGTAAAAAACTCTATAATTATGATTTTTTTCAGAATTTTATTCAAAAAATTGCAGAATTCATAATTTTTTTTTTGAAATATAATATAATTTAAAAAAAAATTGAATAACTTTAAAAATATTAAAGTTATTAAAATGGGATTTATACCATTCGATAGGTAACATAAAACTCTAAATTTAGAAAATATTTCAGACTCTTCGAATTTAACATTGTAATTCTTTTAAACAAAATAAAAAAAAATTAATTTTTTTCTTTTGTTTTATCGAGAATAGTAAAACAAATGAAAAAAGTAAATAGTACATAAGGAAGGGATCAAAAAGTAAATTATGTGTGAAATATTTCATAATTTTAAAATAATACTTATAGAAATTATACAAAATTATAAAAAGTTAAAAAAAAAATTTAGAAAAAATCAATTTTTTTTAATTTTTGTAAACTAATTTTATTAATGTATTTTAGTGCAGAAAAACTAAAATAATCGATTAAACAATTACTTTACTAGGAGTGTTCGGAAAGTTGGGTGGGATAACCCCCTCATTTTTTAAACTTTATTTACGAATTCTAAAAGTACATTTATTAGACAGCTTTGCACACACATTGCCATTTTTTGCACATTTTCGTATTCGGAATTATACTTAATTTTTTTTCAGCAAATATTTTTTAAAGTGGGGGTAATTTCAACTGAGAAAAGTGACAAAATTAAGAAAAAAATTGGGGGAAATAAGTACTAAAAAAGTGACCGATTAAGAGAAAAAAGAGGGATAATTTTGGAAAGAAAAAAAATTGATACTAAAAAATGACAAATTGAGAAAAAAAAGAGGAAATATTTCGGAGAAAAGAAAAGTAAGACAAAAAAGCATAAAATGTCACTAAATTGAAAATAAAAAAGAGATAGATAATTTATGAATAAAATTGAGAAAAAAAGGGTTAATTGATATAAAAAAGATCAAAAAACAATAGAAATACACGTAAAGAACCTCGTTTCGCTCGTTTTAGACAATTGTAGATGTGAAATTACCCTTATTCGTATAAGACGGAAAAATACAATAAACATTAAGGAAAAAATATTATTTTTGAAATGAGTGATTTTAGTATTGAATGGTGACATAAAATAAATGTAAATTTTAAATGTTATGGTTAGCAAGGAAAAAAATAAAAGGCCGATATAGAAATTAGTCACGTGGATTCGTTAATTTGAATAAATAACAGAGTTTAATAGCATAAAATCATATGATTATAAATAAATATGTTTAAAACAATCATTTCTTATGAATTAAATTGGCATTTTTTTAATTAGATAAAAGATAAGTGATCATTTTTTTTTCTATTAAACGAAGTCCATTTTAATATTAAACAAACAAATCCACCCACTTAAAGTAACTAAAAAAAACCTGGAAAACAATGCAATCAATCAAGGGAAAAGCAGAGCCTTCTGGGCAGAAGCACGGGATCTATTGCTGAAGAATTTTAATCTCGCTGTTATATTGTGATAAAACACGCAATTCTCAAATCGAGGGGAACATTTTTTTTATTAATAAATACAATGGGGCTTGATATCGAGACAAATGAAAGCTGCGTGTAGGCGAGCTTGGTATTCGCCGGTTGGGCGTACAGATCAGATTATTGATTGTTTTGTTTGTGCGTTTTACAAAGATACCATTCAAGTACAATGCCCACAAAGAGAGAAAAAAAAAGTCTAGGAAATTAATTAATCTTTACTTTACAAATTTATTTCCTCTAAATCATTAAAAATACTAAAATATATTTTATATATATAAAAAAATAATATGTATTTATCAGAAATAGGTACATATGCCTCGGTCATTATCAGGAAGATTACAGGAAAAAAATAATTAATTACTAATTATAAATACTTTGATAAAAATATAATCATGGTATGATTACTAATTACAGCCAGAAAAAATAGATAATGATAACTAATTACATTTTTTTCTAATCGTAAAATTATAATTACCAGCCTTTATACTAGAAATTTAAAAAAAATTACTGAATTACATACAAAATAAACTTGATTCTTGATTAACATTTAAAAAACAATTTTTTACCATCTGGACTGACCGTAGTGCAAGTAAACGCATATTTAGTTTAAACAACGATTTATTTTAATTATACAACGATTTGGCTAATTTAAATAACTTTTTATTTCAATTAAACAACAACATGTTTTATTTAAATCAGCATTTATTTCCTTTAAATAACGATTTGTTTCATTTTAATAACTACTGTTTTATTTAAACAACGAACTGTTTCATTTAAATAAGATTTGTTTTATTTAAATAACTATTTATTTCAATTAAATGGTTTCATTTTAATAATATTTGTTTCAATTAAATAACGATTTGTTTCATTTAAATAACTAATAAATTGGTCTGTGGTGCCTTCAAACTTAGAATGCCCCACGTTGTGAAGTCGTTTAAATTGGTATGTTCTTTATATTTTAAATAAACCAACTAATTTATTTTTTTGTGGTATTTTCTCAGGATGAGTTCAATAAAAAAAATGTATTCCAATAATAAATCAAATTAAATAGCTTTCACACTCCTTTAATAACACATTAATTACCATTCAAAAACAATATGACAAATTTCATTTATAATGACCGAAAATAGTTTGGGGAAATTTTGACCAATAAAAAAATTTTATTTATTGGTCAATATTGATTTATGGAACACATTTTCTTTTGTGTTGAACTCGCCCTGAGAAAATAGTACAAAAAAATAAATAAGTTGGTTTATTTAAAATATAAAGAACATACCAATTTAAATGACTTCACAACGTGGGGCTTTCTAAGTTGGAAGGCATCACAGACCAATTTAAATGGCGCCCAACGAGAGGCTTTCTAAGATTGAAGGCATCACAGACAAATTTAAATGGCGCCCAACGCGAGACTTTCTAATTTTGAAGGTACCACATACCAATTTAAATGGCGCCTAATGTGGGGCTTTCTAAGTTTGAAGGCATCACAGACCAATTTAAATGGCGCCCAACGTGAGGCTTTCTAAGATTGAAGGCATCACAGACAAATTTAAATGGCGCCCAACGCGAGTCTTTCTAATTTTGAAGGCACCACAGACCCATTTAAATGGCGCCCAATGTGGGGCTTTCTAAGTTTGAAGGCATCACAGACCAATTTAAATGGCGCCCAACGTGAGGCTTTCTAAGATTGAAGGCATCACAGACAAATTTAAATGGCACCCAACGTGAGACTTTCTAAATTTGATGGCACCACAGACCAATTTAAACGGCGCCCAACGTGGGGCTTTCTAAGTTTGAAGGCACCAAAGACCAATTTAAGTATCGCCCAAGTGAGGCTTTCTAAGTTTAAAGGCACCACAGGCCAATTTAAATGGCGCCCAACGTGAGGCCTTTTAAGTTTGAAGGCATCACAGACGAATTGAAATGGCGCCCAAGGTAGCTTTTGAATGCACCACAGACCAATTTAAATGGCGCCCAACGTGGGGCTTTTTAAGTTTAAAGGCACCACAGACCAATTTAAATGGCGCCCAAGGTAGCTTTCTAAGTTTAAAGGTACCGCAGACCAATGTAAACGGCGCCCAACGTGGTGTTTTAAATGGCGCCCAAGGTGGGGCTTTCTAAGTTTGAAGGCACCACAGACCAATTTAAACGGCGCCCAACGTGGGGCTTTTTAAGTTTGAAGGCATCACAGACGAATTGAAATGGCGCCCAAGGTAGCTTTTGAATGCACCACAGACCAATTTAAATGGCGCCCAACGTGGGGCTTTTAAGTTTAAAGGCACCACAGACCAATTTAAATGGCGCCCAAGGTAGCTTTCAAAGTTTAAAGGTACCGCAGACCAATTTAAACGGCGCCCAACGTGGTGTTTTAAATGGCGCCAAAGGTGGGGCTTTCTAAGTTTGAAGGCACCACAGACCAATTTAAACGGCGCCCAACGTGGGGCTTTCTAAGTTTGAAGGCACCAAAGACCAATTTAAATTGCGCCCAAGTGAGGCTTTCTAAGTTTGAAGGCACCACAGGCCAATTTAAATGGCGACCAACGTGAGGCTTTTTAAGTTTGAAGGCATCACAGACGAATTGAAATGGCGCCCAAGGTAGCTTTTGAATGCACCACAGACCAATTTAAATGGCGCCCAACGTATGGCTTTTTAAGTTTAAAGGCACCACAGACCAATTTAAATGGCGCCCAAGGTAGATTTCTAAGTTTAAAGGTACCGCAGACCAATTTAAACGGCGCCCAACGTGGTGTTTTAAATGGCGCCCAAGGTGGGGCTTTCTAAGTTTGAAAGCACCACAGACCAATATAAATGGCGCTCACCGTGAGGCTTTCTAAGTTTGAAGGCACCTGGATCGTTAAAGCACGCAATGGCCATAGAAAGTCTATTTTTAAGTTTCTCAATGGAATTATTTCAACCGCTCACGTTTTCCATCTCAGAGAATACTATATTATTGATGAGGCATTATTAAATAGGTATCATCACCTTATTTTTATGGAAGGAAAAATGATTGCATTTGCTCGGCAATTAAAAGGAAGAGTGGATGAGGATTGTAGCAGAAAATCTAATTCGCCAAATAAAGTTAGCCCCATTTTATACACAGGATAAATTGGATAATGATAACAGCGACGTATTTGAGTTAGATGACAACAGAGAGGAACCAGGATTTCTTAGAATAAGGATAAATTACCGATTATTCTTTATTTAAATATTTTTAAACATCCTTTTTACATTCTGATTAAAAATCTTGTGTTTCTTAAGCCCCCATATTTTATAATAAAAATGTTAAACGACTTTCAGATTACAAACTGTTGATAGTCCTAGAATACCTTACATTACATTATATAAAGTAAACTTAAAGATACCTACATAAAAAATAAGTATAAAAAATATTTGGTTTATCATTTATTTTTGAACCACCCTGTATAATCAATAATACATTAAAATTTATTTACAACTTTTGTATTAGAATATTTCATGTAACTACTTTATTTACTTGTTCCTCTTAATATGAGTGACAATATGCTTCATATTTTTTAAAGACATCAAAATTGACCTTATTTGAGTTTTTCAGTAGTTATGCCATGAGAACTTTTGTTGCCATTTCAGCTATTTTTTACGGTATTTAGCAATTGGACTTGTCGAAAAAACGGCAACTGTGTTGATCAACACTCGTGTTTAGGTTTTGAGATATATACAGAGTTTGCATAATCTAGCCTCAGGGCACTGTTGTCAGATTCAAAAATAATTACTGAGATCGGGGAATTAATTGTAAAATTTGAAAAAAAATTAAAGAAACTCTAAATAAAATGAAAAATGATCAACAAAATATTTCTGAATCTATTTGCTGAATAAATTTGTGAGTAGGCTAAGTCTCTTTTGTCTCCTTCGAGGAGCCGCCGCTGCATTATGCCACAATTTTGACTGGGACCGGATTTGCACTTACTTAAGTCCGGGGTCTTTTATTTAAATCTTTTTTATTGCTAAATAAAGGTAAATAAATTGCTGGGTTACATACAAAAGAAACTTGAACCTTGTTTAAAATTTAAAAACCAACTAATATTATTGGTCGCTACTCTTTACCATCTCGACTGAACGTTGGCACCTTCCTCAAAAAAATACTGCAGAAATAAAACTTGGTACAAGTAGAATATATTTTCTTATATTAAAAAGTTTGTGTACGCTATATAATAAAATAATCAACTTAATTTTATGTTTTTTTTTAAATCACGTGTGAAAGCATATATGTACATAAATCGGAATATAAGCCGGTTTTTAATCAAGCAAGCCCATATAGACGAACGAACGAGGAGTCTCGCTTGTTTTTTGACCCCTGCTGGCCTCCCACACCGCCGCGCACCGACCAAGCAGAGGAAGACCAATTAAAAAATAGCTGCACGCCGACTAAGCTCTGACCAGCTGCTTTTTCGACCAACCGGTCGCTTCCCAGCCAACTTGATAAATCGTACAGCTCAACGTATCTGGTGTCGCACATTTATTATTTCGATTCTTTCTTTTATCTTTTTCTTCATCATAGTTCGTTGAACAATATGGCGGTGGTGAATAATACGTGGGAGGTCAAGCTTGTAAATAAATTGAATGAGAACTTATAACTTATATCTATCTACCTACCTACCTACCTGTTGCAATTAAAATTAAACAGCGCAACAACTATTTGTATTATAAAAGGATAGACACTATTAAGAAAGGAAATTAACAATTTGCAATCCAACCCCCAACAAACACGACATTGTTAAATAAATAATTTACATTAATCATATTTGTCCCTAATTAAAAAATATCTACCTAACACCAATTTATCCATTTTATAAATGAGGTCAGCATTAAAAAAATAGAAAAAATTCATATTGTAATATTTTTTTTCTTCCGGCATTGATATACTCAAGGCTAATAGATAATATATCTAAAAATTACTCTTGAAAGACACTATAACTAAAATATACTTTTAAAAGATACTAGATAGATATACATATAAAATTGTTCTAAAATACTTCACTTAAAGTTACTCACTCTAATAGTTACTCCTGAAAGATACTATACATAAAAGTTACTATAAGAGACTACACCTAAAAGTTACTGCTGAAAGATAATAAAAGTTACTCTTGGAAAAAATATTAATATTAAAAGATACTCACTACAGCTAAAAGTTACTCCTGAAAGATACTACACCTAAAAGTTACTCCTGAAAGATACTACAAGTAAAAGTTACTATAAGAAATTATACATAAAAGTTACTGCTGAAAGATAATAAAAGTTACTCTTGGAAAAGACTGCAACTAAAAGATACTCAGCTACATCTAAAAGTTACTATAAGTTACTGCACTTAAAAGTTACTGCTGAAAGATACTACACCTGAAAATTACTCTAAAAAAAAACTACATCTAAAGTTACTCTCCAAAAATACGGCACCAATAAGTTTCTTCTCAAAGATAATAAAAGTTAAATATTACATCTAAAAGATACTCACTACACCTAAAAGTTATTCCTTAAAAATATTACACCTAAAAGTTACTGTAAGATACTACATCTAGAAGTTACAACTGAAAGACACTAGACCTGAAAAACATGACACCTAAAAGTTACTTCTCAGATAATAATAGTTACTCTTGAAATATACTATAATTAAAAGCTACTCACTACATCTAAAAGTTTCTCATGAAGGATACTACACCTAAAGTTTTACTGTAGGATACTAGACCTAAAAATTACTCCTGAAAAATAATAGATATGAAGTTACTTCCGAAAAGCACGACACCTAATTATTATTTCTCAAATATAATAAAAGATAAAAGATACTCACTACACCTTAAATTTACTACTGGAAGAATCTACACCCAAAAGGGACTGTATAAGATACTACACCTAAAAATTACTGTTGAAAGATACTACACTTAAAAATTACTCCTGAAAAAAAAACTAGGTACATCTAAAGTTACTCTCGAAAAATACGACAACAAAATGTTACTTCTCAAAGATAATAAAGTTACCCTTGAAAATTACTGCAACTAAAAGATACTCACTACATATAAAAATTTCGACTGAAAGATATTACATCTGAAAATTACTCCTAAAAAACTACATCTAAAGTTAGGCACTCTCGAAAAATACGACACCTAAAAGTTACTTCTCAAAGATAATAAAAGTTACTTTTGAAAAATACTACAACTAAAAGATACTTACTATACCTAAAAGTTATTCCTTAAAGATATTACACCAAAAAGTTACTATAAAATACTACATATAAAAGTGTCTTCTGAAAGATACTACACCTGAAAATTACTCCTGAAAAATATTACGTCTAAAGTTACAAAAATACGTCACCAAAAAGTTATTTCTCAAAGATAATATATGTTACCCTTGAAAAATACTCCACCTAAAAATACTAACTACAGCTAAAAATGACACCTGAAAATTACTCCTGAAAAAAAGTATATCTAAAGATACTCACTACACCTAAAAATTACTGCTGAAAAAAAACCAGGTACATCTAAAGTTACTCTCGAAAAATACGACACTTAAAAGTTACTTCTCAAAGATAGAAAAAGTTACTCTTTAAAATTACTTCAACTAAAAGATACTCAGTACACCTAAAAGTTTCTGCTAAAAGATATTACACCTGAAAATTACTCCTAAAAAAACTGCATCTAAAATTACTCTCGAAAAATAGGACACCTAAAAGTTACTCCTCAAAGATAATAAAAGTTACTTCTGAAAATTACTACAACTAAAAGATACTCACTACCAATAATAGTTACTCCTGAAAGATACTACACCTAAAAGTTACTGTAAGATACTATAAAAGTTATTGCTGAAAGATAATTCACCTGAAAATTACTTCTCAAAAAAATTTTACATCTAAAGTTATAGTCGACGAATATGACACCTAAAAGTTACTTTTCAAAGATAATAAAAGTTACTCTTGAGAAACACTATAACTAACAGATACATCTGAAAGATACTACACCTAAATGTTACTGTAAGATACTACATCTAAAAATTCCTCCTGAAAAATACTACATATAAAGTTATTACTGGAAAATATTACACCTAAAAGTTACATCTGAAAAATATTATACCTAAAAGCTTCTTCTCGAAAATAGTACTACATCTAAAAGTTGCTCCTGAAAGATACTTACTACATCTGAAAAATTCCCCTGAAAATACTACACCTGAAAAATAGTTTCTTTTCTACAAACAATTATTAAGATATATTGAGTACCAACTCGTAAAGATAAAATTTATTGTACTGTGAATTAATATATAATCTACAGAGTGGACAAAATATATGATAAAAATTTTGTGCGTGTGAAGTTAGCCCCCATTTTTCGAATTTTAATATTTTGAAAGTTGTTCCAAATTGTTATAAGTTTGTACCAAATTGTTCCAGAAAATTATTCCTTAAACTTAAATACAATGGTCGAAAAACTCAAAAAACCATTTTTAGAACTAACCCCCCATTATTTTTATTTCCATTTTTTTCTGTTGCACCAGATTGTTCTAGAACAATTTGGTACATCAAAAAAAATAATGGGGGGCTAGCTCTAAAAGGTTTTAATTGAATTTGGCCTTTAAATAATTTTTTCAAGACATGAAAATTTGGAACAATGCTAAGACCACCTAGAATAATGTGGTACAACAAAAAAAAAATTCCAAAAACAAATAATAGGGGGCTAGCCTTAAAAGGTTTTAATTGATTTTGGCCTTGAAATAATTTTTTTTAAGACATGAAAATTTGGAACAATATTCAGAATATCAATCTGGTGAGACAGAAAAAAAATCGAAATAAAAATAATGGGTGGCTAGCTCTAAAAATGGTTTTTTGAGTTTTCTGGCCTTAAGTTTGGAATAATTTTTTGGAACAATTTGGTACAAATCTAGAACAATTTGGAACAACTTTCAAAATATTAAAAATCGAGAAATGGGGGATAACTTCACACACACAAAAATTTTAATGTTTTTTTTATAATGTTTAAAGTAATTTTTATTGAAAAACACTCAGTATATTATTATTTGTCGTTAGAACTTTAAACTTTTGTTAGATTTATTTTGATTGGTGGAAAGTTTATTATTATGACAGAATATGAGGTGCGTAATAACTTTTTCTGACCTTTGGCTAAGTTAATGCAATAAATGTTTATTCTGTAAGTGTGAAATTGTTAAATATAAAATTATGTTCTAGAATTATACCGGGTGGCTCAGGAGGTCGGGCCAAGTTTATATCTTCAGAACGAATAAACGGATTATTTTAAAATTTGGGGTAGTCATTCTTGACTTAATTTTGAGAATTAAGTGGCATAAAAATCCAAAATGGCGGACTTCCGGTTTCTTTGGTAACTGAATTTTCAAACGGAAAACCCAGTATATTTTTACATATTTGGATTCTACTAGTCAAATTAAGTCTAATTCATATGTCAAAAAAGATTTTTGCTTTCAAAAATTAAAATTATTATTTTTGATTTTTTTATTTCACACTGTTTTTTACATAACATTCCGACATGTTGCATAACATTTTATTTATAATTAAACCTAAAATTTAATGACCAATTGGCCCACCATACTTTCCATTTAAAAAAATTGAGTTTTTCATAAAAAACGGATGTGGAGTAATTCAAACACTAATAAAATGAAAAATATTTAAATTTATGCAAAAATAATATTTTTTAGTAACATTTGGTCAACTTTTGGAAAGTTTAGATCAAGTCGCAGCTTCCTTGATTAAAAATAATTATTATTTTTGACACCCAAAATCATTTTTGACACATAAATCATAAGTAATTTGACTTGTAGAATCCAAATATGTAAAAATATACTTAATGTTCTATTTAAAAATTCAGTTTTTACGCAAATTTCAAATAAAACGAAAATCCGCCATTTTGATTTTTTTATGTCATTAATTTCAAAATTATGAACCCCCTGAGCCACTCGGTATGTATATGATAAATTTTAACTGTTTTTAGATTTTTTTATACCTAAAAGTGACAATTTTAAATATTTTTTTGCAAAGTCTTATCAACACTTTTTAAAAAATTCTAAATTTTTGAGATATTTTAAGACATTTTTTATTTATTTTGAACTTTTTTTTTAGCAATTTTTGTTAATTAGGTACTGATAATTTTTAATAATTTTAAATATTTTTTTAATTTTTGACCGTTTCAATATTTTGTATTAATTTTAAAATTTTAGAAATTTTTCTCAGTTAATTTCTAGCAAGTTTGAACTTTTTCATATTTCTTGTAGCACAGTGACAATTTTTAACATTTTTTAGCGAATTTAATACTTATTTTTTAATACTTTTTGACAGTTTCTGACATTTTTATGAAATGTAAAAGTTTCCAAATATTTTTTATCAATTTTGAACATTTTTTTGCAATTTTTGCTACTTCCTGACAATTTTTAATAATTATATATATTATGTTTTTCTAATTTTTTTTTTTGCAATTTTTCACCGTTTAAAGGTGTTTTATTAATTTGACTTTTTTTATATAATTTTTGTCAGTTAATTTTAAGCACATTTTTTTCATATTTTTTAGCAACTAGTGACAATTTTTAATATTTTTTTAGCAAATTTTATAGTTACTTTTTTAACACTTTTTGACGATTTCTGACATTTTTAGCAAATGTAAAAGTTTCTAATATTTTTTATCAATTTTAAACCTTTATTTTATTTTTTTTAAATCAATTTTTGCTCTGACAATTTTTAATAATTTTAGATATTTTTTAATAACTTTTTAGCAATTTGAATATTTTTCATGTTTTTTTTAGCAACAGTGATAGTGACAGTTTTAAATATTTTTTAACAAAGTCTTATTAACACTATTTGAGATATTTAAAATTTTTTGACATTTTCAGTAAATATTAAAATTTCCAATAATTAGTATTTGCAGCAATTTTTGCTAATTCCTGACAATTTTTAATAACTTTTAAATATTTTTCAGCAATTGTTGACAGTTTAAATATTTTTTATTAATTTAATTTTTGTTTTTAATATTTTAGCAATTTTTTTCAGTTAATTTCTAGCAAATTTGAACTTTTTTCATATTTCTTTTAGCAACCAACCAGTGACAGTTTTTAATATTTTTTAGTAAATTTTAGACTCTTTCAATTTTTTTTGACATTTTTAGCATATGTAAAAGTATTTTTTATCATTTTATTTAGCAATATTTGCTAATTCCTGACAATTTTTAATAATTTTAAATATTTTTTGAATTTTTTAGCAATTTTTGATATTTTAAATATTTTACATTAATTTTAAATTTTTTTTAAAATATTTTTGCAATTTTCGTTAATTATTTTTTAGCAAATTTGAACTTTTTTCTAATCTTTTAGAAACCGCAGTGACAATTTTTAATGTTTTTTAGCGAATTTTATATTCATTTTTTTGAACATTTTTTGACAGATTCTGATATTTTCTGCAAATGTAAAAAAATTTTCCGATATTTTTTATCAGTTTTCTTTTTTTTTATTTTATTTTTTTTTTAATTCCCCACAATTTTTAATAAATTTAAATATTTAACTGTTTTTAGATTTTTTTATAATTTTTTTTAATATGTAAATAATACTTAGGAAGTCCCCTAAGTTTATACATTTATTCGTTTTCATATATTTTTATTGGTATTTGGAAAAAGCTATGATCGGATTTCCACAGGCCATTCAGAAACTGGGGAAACGGATATAAATCTTGTCGTTTGCTCAATTAGAGATAATATAGCGAATAAACTGAGCGTGGCCTATCAATAACGTTTTATTTATGTTGCGTTACGTATGTTTTTTGTCGGTTTTAGCGTGTTTTATGCGATTTATGGCGTTTATTTGAATAATTATTCCGAAGAAGATATTTTGCTAAATAGTTTTTTTTTATTGTTGATATGTTTACGAACCATAAATAATGTGATTAGGTGGAGGCTTAACAGAGACAGTGTATAATTACAAAATAACTTATAATTAAATTGACACTAACATTAAAAATATATGGTGGTAATAGGAAATTAAATTCATGTTATTTAAATAAAAAGAGTTGTCAGTTAAGTAGATTGATAGGTTAAATTAGCATTGAACAAGTGTTTTCTTACATAAATTTTATTTCCAAGTATACACTGATAACAAGAATGATTTATGGTATTTTTGTTCAGAAAATGAAAAACCTATTTAAAATTATTTTTAAAGGAAGTCTCTTCCCCGCACAAGCTTTGACTTCTGAGGTTCTGTAATTTTTTTCTATTTGGTACTTAAAAAACTGATTGACTTTTCAGATCCGTTTTCTATTGATTGTAAAGGAAATTGGAACAAAAAATAAATTATTGATGTAAAATTTAGATCAAAATTCTTTGGACATTTTTCTGCCCGTTTTACAACTTTCTACTGTCTTTGTTTCTCTGATGATCCACTAACTCCATATATATCTACCCTTCAC
Organism: Neocrepidodera transversa; assembly: GCA_963243735.1. Taxonomy (NCBI): domain Eukaryota; kingdom Metazoa; phylum Arthropoda; class Insecta; order Coleoptera; family Chrysomelidae; genus Neocrepidodera; species Neocrepidodera transversa. Next base: position 21,626,912 of record OY725344.1, on the reverse strand, counting down.
AAATTTAACAACCAATAAATCATTCAATTTTCCAAGAATTTAACGGATCATTGTTACCACTTACCTAACCTAGCCCCGATTTATGCTATTAGCGACAATCGATCAAAATTTTCAAGATCCTTTCTTTCAATGCCAGTATACACACAACTGGTTTCTAATGTCGATTATATCCCTTATCAAATCAATCACCGTTAACAATGAACCGACAACAGCAAGTATAGTAACTTCCCCTTGACTGCGTATGCGAATATGCACCCCTTCTCACCCTTTTACATGAAATTTTAAAGCGGCCACGTGACTTTTAGAAGATGAATTTGATACAGACTCTTTAACTGTCAAATACAGCGAGAAATTTGAAATTTGGTGTTTGGCCAATGTAATATTAAACAAATTTTACTTTCCTGACTCACCTCCGAGAAGGGAAAGTATTGTGAACGAGCTAAAAAAAAATTTGGAGACAAAGATCAAAATTTCCATTTTAAGGTCACCTGAGATAATTAAGACCATTTACAAATGGAAGTCTGTGTGTCCATCTGTCTGTCTGTCTGTGTGTATTCTTCCACGATAAAGGCCACACGTTTAATCCGATTCGAGCTGAAATTTGGTATATCGGTTTGGGTTAACCGTCGGAAGAACCCATTAGTTATTATACGACATCTGTCAAACGGAAGTGTCACTATCAAAAAATGACACAATCAATATGTCACAGAATTTGACTTAAAATATGTCATTTGAAAGTCCTTGAAAAACTCTATACAGAACAGACTAAATTATTTCTCCAACTGTCACCTGTCAAAAATAAAAAAATGTCAAAATTTGAAACTTTAACATTAAATATCTGAAAAAGTAATAAAAGTATACGTGGAGTTTTTTAAAAATTTTATAGATTTTTTATTGAAACTTACGAAATATTTACAAAATCTTGAAATTTTTACATTTTTAAAATTTTTGAAATATTTACACATTTTTCATTGACAATTTTAAATTTTTATCAAAATTCCTGAAATTTTTAATCAAAGTTCTTGAAATTTTTGAAATATTTGGAGATTTTTGATTAGAACTTTTTAAATTTTTATCAAATTTCCTGAAATTTTTTATCACAGTTCTTGAAATTTTTGAAATCTACGAAATCTGGAAATTTTTACACGTTTTAAAATTTTTTTAAATATTTGGATTGAAATTTTTTAAATGTTTACCATAATTCCTGAAATTTTTGTAAAAGTTCCTGAAATTCTTTATCAAAGTTCTTAAAATTTTTGAAATCTAGATTTTTTTATTGAAATTTTTTATAATTTTTATCCTGAAATTTTTGATCACAATTCTTGAAATTTTTGAAATCTACAAAATTTGGAAATTTTTACACGTTTTTAAAATCTTTATAAATTTCTTATTTAAACTTTTGACATTTTTACAATGTATTGACATTTTTACACATTTTTAAAATTTTTTAAATATTTATACATTTTTGATTGAGATTTTTTAAATTTTTGTCAAAATTCCTGAAATTTTTTATCAAAGTTCTTGAAATTTTTGAAATCTAGATTTTTTTATTGAAATTTTTGAAACTTTAGAGATTTTTGATTGAAATTTTTTAAATTTTTACTAAATTTCCTGAAACTTTTGATCACAGTTCTTGAAATTTTTGAAATCTACAAAATCTGGAACTTTTTGGAAGTATTGTGTACGAGATAAAGATAGAAATATCTTTGAGGATACCTGAGATAATTAAGACCATTTCCAAATGGAAGTCTGTCTGTCTGTTTGTGTATATTTTTACCTATTTTTTACTTATTCGAAAATCCTTCAATGCGCCTGAACATGTTTTATTTTCAAAACTAAAATTACATTTTTTTCCGATATTTTTGCGATTTACATACGTAATTTTTTGTGATTTTTTTGTGATTTTTTTTGGATTTTCTACTTTTTTACCGTTTTTTTTTGGCGACTTTTTTTTGTTGTTTTTCGACTTCGCCTTTTTTTTGTTTTTTGCTTTTTTTTTCGTTTTTTTACAATTTTTTTTATTTTTCTCATATTTAATAATTTTGTTTTTCATTTTTCTAAAATATTTTCTGTTTTTCACTTTTACAAATATTTTCTTTTTTATCGATTTTTTCCCTTTTATTTTTCATTTTTCAATTTTTTTATCTTTTGTTCGGATTTTTTGTTTTCTTGTTCCTGATTTTAGTCTGATTTTTAAGATTTATATCAATTCTTTAAAATTTTTTCATTTAAAAAAAAAAACAATTAGATGGTTACAATTGTTTTCGGTTTTTTGGTTTTTTTCGGGTTTTTTGGTTGTTTTTTCGGCTTTTTTGCCATCTTTTGCGATTTTTCCGATTATTTCGATTAGCTATTTTTTGTGGTTTTTTTCCATTTTTTGATTTTGTTGCTATTTTTTGGGATTTCTTGCTTTTTTTGAGATTTTTTGCTATTTTGTTTTGGGATTTCGTTTCGATTTTTTTGTGATTTTTTTACGATTTTCATTGATTTTTTTTGCGGGTTTTTGCAATTTTTCGCGTTTTTTTGCATCTCCATATTTTTTCTTTTTTTTTTCGTATTCTACTACGGCCCGCCCATACTTCACCTTTGGTGAAGTAGGGCAAACCGTAGTATTGAAATCGTGCAAAAATCTCAAAAAATTCTTTTGCTCCAAATGACTTAAAATGTCATGAAACGTGGAAAAAATTGATTTTCCGCGAAAACAAAAAAAGTCTGTCTGTGTGGATGTGTGGATGTCTGTGCGCAAGATAACTCGAGAACGGTACGGCCGATCGGGAAAATTCTTTCGGCTATCGGTTTTTATTCAAAAAAGAAAGACTCTATCAGAAGATGAGCAATTTCGGGTCCGAGGATCCCGGTCCCGCCTACTAAGTGAAACTTGTCAAGACGCGTCGATCGATACCCATATCGCATCCGGCACGTTGAAAAAAAAATTGAAAAAAAAAATTATTGGAAAAATTCTGATTTTTTCGAATCGGACTTTCTTCCGCTGACGGAAACGAGCCGTAGTCTTGAAAAATCGCGCAGAGATTATTCCTTTTACCCGTTTTTGTTTTGGTTCTGGTTTTTGTTTTCGTTTTTTTCCATAGTTTGCCCATGAGAAGCTATGGCATTCTTCAGTCCACCCCTGCAGAACCCCGCATGCAGGGGTAAGGCTATTCATCTGTTCGGATTTTTAACTCAAAAACGAAAAGAGATAGAGACAAACGGTCAACGGTAATAAATTCAGCATACCTTCAATAGCTCCCAAATAGATTTTCAGATTTTTATGACTTCCGGTTTCCAAACTAGTTTTACAAACCAGAACCGGAAGTTATACTACCGATTTCAAAAATAGCATTCTGGCGCGTTTCTGACTTTTTTGTTTTATTTATGCTGAATCTTTTTTTTTAAATTTCAGGACAGACAAGTAAATGATAATTCTTAATAAAATAAACCGAATCCAGTCAAGGTGTCCAATTTATAACATTCAGTTATCACTTATTTTAGAATATTTTTTTTAAGTCTATAATTTATTTATTTTTTTAATTCAATACGGAAAAAAATTGTAATCAAAGTTTTATTTATTTTTTTACCACTTTTTGTTTATTTTTCTTATTTTTTATTATATAAATAATTATTAAAAATTTCACGGTCTCAACATTCTAAATAATCTCTATTTAGTATCCTCCTACATCATATTTTCCTACCTACTTTGTCAAAATTAATTAAAATTTATAATTATAAACAAGAACCAGTATATAAATATTAATATAAACTAATTGCGGTGTGTGTATGATTACGAAAACCAAAAATAGACATTAAAACATTCCAAGGAAGAGATCAAACCATATAATTTTCCAATAAATGACATAGTATTTGCCATTATATCTAATCTACGAGATACGATCTTTTAAGTAATAACAGAAGTCGTGAAGATTGTTTATAAATCAAGATCAGTGCCATCTGAAAGCGTAAGTAGAATTTGCCAAAGGGATATTTAACAAATAAAAATTCCAGCACCTTAATGCAGTTTATATTTATATTTTAATTAAGGTTTAGGGTATTGGGCGCCAGTTTATTTTCCAATTTTTAAATTATAAACTTTTTTTTATTCCTTGAGTTTGTTTGTCTAAAATCAGACGCCGTTGCAGATCCCTTCGATAAATAAGAGAAGCTGAATTAGGTCAAGTTAAATATTAAATTTTTGAAGACAAGTATAATTTAACACTTTAACTGCGTTGCTCATTGTTTATATGATTTTTATTAAACTATATAATATAAATTGTTTAATAATAGTTCAAGATTTTTTGTTGTTGTTGGGTAAATCTTATCTCTGCCACTGATTAAATTTAGAAAAATCTTAACATCGTATCTCTTCCACTTCTGGATCATTAATCTGTAAGCAATTTAACGGCAATTCAAGTACAATTAATTGCTTTTGAACCGTGTGGTCAGCTTAGATAACCTTTCTCTATGAATTACATTAACCGCTATGGAAAACGAGTGTGTCTTAAGCATAGGCGCACCCACTTTGATTGAGGTCATACTACTGGAATTTTTAAAGAAGTGCTAGTAACAATAAATATTCTCGAGAACTCTAGAAAAAAAAATCTTCAGTGCCTATCCTATAAACATCAATTTTAATTTCCTGTTGTACATGCCCAAAAGTCACATGTTAGGAAGTAATAATCCGGCCATATATCTATCAATACTAATTAAATCACGAGTCAAATTTACTAGACAGTTTATCATCGAACGAACACAGTGCCGTTAACTACCACTCGTCACGTGACCTCAACATTCGCCAACATTCAACCAAAAATACACATGTTGTGACACGCGTTTGTCAAAATTAATGAAGTTGACGCTAAAAAGTGGCGGTTCAATCTATCGTTTGGTCCTTAATTGAAGAATTTCGTTAAGGTAACGTCAAAAATATCAAATAATTTCTATTTCTTTAATAATTATTCCAAAGAAATATCAATTGTTTAGTATATAATTATTAAAGAAATAGAAATAAGAATAATTCCTATTTCTTTCCTATAATTCCTATTTCTTTCCTATAATTCCTATTTCTTTCCTATAATTCCTATTTGTTTATCTACAAATTCCTGTTTCGTTGATATAATTCCTTTTTCTTTGGTATAATTCCGATTTCTTTGGTTATAATTATTATTTCTTTCCTATAATTCCTATTTCTTTGCTATAATTCTTATTTTCTGTAATTCCTATTTCTTTGCTTTAATTCATATTTCTTTACTGTAATTCTTATTTTTTTGCTATAATTCCTATTTCTTTCCTATAGTTTCTATTTCCTTGCTGTAATTCCTATTTATTTAGTATAATTCCTGTTTCTTTGCTATAATTCCTATATCTCGGCTCTAATTCTTATTGTTTTACTATAATTCCTATTTCTTTCCTATAGTTTCTATTTCCTTGCTGTAATTCCTATTTATTTAGTATAATTCCTGTTTCTTTGCTATAATTCATATATCTCGGCTGTAATTCTTATTTCATCCCTGTAATTCCTATTTCTTTTCTAAAATTAGTATTTCTCTGCTATAATTCCTATATCTGGGCTATACTTCCTATTTTTGTGATATTATTCTTATTTCTTTGCTATAATTCCCATTTCTTACCTATAATTTCTATTTCTTTGCTATAATTCTTATTTCTTCCCTGTAATTCCTATTTCTTTGCTATAATTTTTATTTCTTTCCTGTAATTCCTATTTCTTTGCTATAATTCCTATATCTCGGCTCCATATATTCTAATATCTCGGCTCTAATTCTTATTTTGTTACTATAATTCCTATTTCTTTGCTATAATTCCTATTTCTTTACTATAAATTTTATTTCTTCCCTGTAATTCCTATTTATTTGCTATAATTCATATTTCTTCCCTGTAATTCCTATTTCTTTGCTATAATTCCTATAACTTTCCCGACCTACCTCCGAGAAGGGAAAGAATGTGAAGGAGCTAAAAAAAAATTCTAGATAAAGATGGAAATATCCATTTTGAGGTCAAGTGAGATAATTAAGACCATTTCCAAATGGAAGTCTGTCTATCTGTTTGTCTGCCTGTCTGTTTGTCTGCCTGTCTGTTTGTCTGCCTGTCTGTTTGTCTGCCTGTCTGTTTGTCTGCCTGTCTGTTTGTCTGCCTGTCTGTTTGTCTGCCTATCTGCCTGTCTGTTTGTCTGCCTGTCTGTTTGCCTGTCTGCCTGTCTGCCTGTCTGCCTGTCTGCCTGTCTGCCTGTCTGCCTGTCTGCCTGTCTGCCTGTCTGCCTGTCTGCCTGTCTGCCTGTCTGCCTGTCTGCCTGTCTGCCTGTCTGCCTGTCTGCCTGTCTGCCTGTCTGCCTGTCTGCCTGTCTGCCTGTCTGCCTGTCTGCCTGTCTGTCTGCCTGTCTGCCTGTCTGTCTGCCTGTCTGTCTGCCTGTCTGTCTGCCTGTCTGTCTGTCTGTCCCTCTCTCTGTCTGTCTGTCTGTCTATCTATCTGTCTGTCTGTGTGTATTATTCCACGATAGAGGTCACACGTTTAATCCGATTGAGCTGAAATTTGGTATATAGTTTTGGGTTACCCGTCGGAAGAACCCATTAGTTTTTGTATGACATCTGTCAAACGGAAGTGTCACTATCAAAAAATGACACAAGCAATATGTCACAGAATTTGACTTGCAATATGTCATTTGAAAGCCCTCGAAAAATTCTATTCAGAACAGTCAAAATTATTTCTCCAACTATCACTTGTCAAAAATAAAAAATGTCAAAATTTGAAACTTTATCATTAAATATCTGAAAAGGTATTAGTGGATATTCGTCGAGAAAGTTTTGGGACACAACCGAATTTTTTTTCTCTTTATTTCTTTTCCTTTCTAATTTTTTCTAATTGGTCCGATTTTTTGCGATTATTTGCCATTTAATTTTGATTTTTTTGTGATTTTTGCATTTGTTTTGCAATTTATTTCAATTTCACTTCATTAGAAAAAAAAAATTGTTACAATTTCTTTCTTTGCAGCTGCAACTTTTATTGATTTTTTTCGTTTTTTTTAGTTTTTTTTCGGTTTTTTTAAATTTTTTCGATTTTTCTATATTTTACCATTTTACTTTTTATTTTTCCCAATACTTTCTGATTTGTCTTAAAAATTTTTTCCAATGTTTACTGATTTTTTCTTATTTGTATTCTTATTTTTATCTGATTTTTTCGATTCTTCTAATTTTTCTCATTTTTCTGATTTTTTGTTTTATTTTTTTGGTTTTTAGATTTTTTTCTAATATTTTGTCATTTTCCTTACTTTTACTTTTTACTCTGATTTTTTGCAATATTTCTGTTTTTTCGTTTTTTTCTTATTTTTCTGATTTTTTTAGGTTTTTTATTATTTTTCGAATTCTTTTAGATTTTTTTTTTGTATTCTGATTTTTCGATTTTCTGTCGGTTTTTGTCGATTTCTTTTATTTTTTCAGACTTCTTAGATATTTGTCTCATTTTAAAATTTTAAATGTGAAAACATAACGTAAGGAACTTCGTTCCTATAACATGATCCCTTGACCTCAGAGTTTTTTAATTTTTCCTATTTTTTCCTTCTTTTCCTGTTTTTCATTATTTTTTCCTATTTTTTTCATTTTTCTGATTTTTTGTTTTTATTTGTTTTTCTTTCGATTTTTTATATTTTCTCATTTTTTATTCCTCTGATTTTTTGCGATTTTAGTGTTTTTTCCTTTTTTTCTCATTTTTCAGGATTCACACAACCATCCCATAATCGAACCCAAATCAAGGATTATAAGTAAAAATAATTTTAATTTTAAGATATTTAAAAACCATTTTTGATTAACTAATTAACAGCTCCTTGGTTACTTATAGTATTTATAAATCTACAAGATACAGGTCCGTATTTAGCTTAACGTTTCTTATTACAAAAACGCACCATCACAAATTGTATTAATAAAATATGAAAAAAAAACAACAGTATTATTCAATTTGGTAGCGGTTAAGGATTCCCATAATCGGATTCAAATCAAGGATTATATTTATCTATATAAAAATAAATTTTAATTTAATAAATATATTTAAAAAATAATTTTTTAATGAAAAATTCTTGGTTACTTATAAGCATTTATGTTTTACAAAATACAGGTCCGTACTCAACTTAACGCGTTACAAATTGTAGTAATAAAATGTAGAAAAAAAAACAATTTGATTTTCTACCCTCTTATTATTGGATGAAAACATTTATTTATTCTAACCCAATTAAAGTTTCTGGTAAAAAATTTACAATAAAAAAAATCTCTTTTGTCACAGCATTTTTTTGTAAATATAAATACGTAATTGTTTTTGAATTAATAAATATTTTGCGTTACCTCTAATATGAAAATCGTGCTAGATCGAGCGACCTTCCACATAAGAATTCGACACCCTCGCACGAGTGTGTGTTGCTATGGACACCAGGGGGCGTGACGGTTGTGTACACCTGGGTGTCACTCGTCGGTCGGTTTTCCACTCGAACTGGCGGTTTAGTAGCCGCGTCTTAGATGATACTATTTTCATCAATCACTTTTTGTTTGCGGTGATAGCGTTAAGATTGAGGGTATAGAATGTATTTCCGTCTCTATCTAGATCGGAATATTTTTTTATATTAAAGAAAATTATTTACATTTTTTTATACATTTTAGAAAAATAATAGAAAATTTACTTACCAATAATAATAAATAAATAATTGACACGATCACATATAAATAATAATAATAATAATAATAGTAATGAAATACTAGAATTAAATTTGGTCTGATTAGTCCGTCCCATTTGTACCAATTCGCATAGAAATTTCCACCTGATTCTCTTATATTCGGCGGTAAGCGCTTTTGAGGAGACTGGAACAGCAACGGACTTAATAATTTACTACAATATGGTTGATTAGTGATTTCTTCGGGTTTTAGACAACTAGATCACATTTAGAGTTTAGGTTGCAGCAGTATAGAAATTTCTACTTTTCCTTTTTTTGTCAAAGATTTATGTATCTTCTGTCCTGTTATGGTTTAGAAATTGCTTTTATTTGATATTAGATGGACCCCTTTATAAATTTTTAAGGACTCTAAGAATTTTTGCGGACTTTTCCGGATTTTTAAGAATTATTTTTAGGATTTTTCAGGATTTTTGAAGAATTTCTAGAATTTTGAAGGATTTTTGAAGAATTTTTAGAATTTTTAAGGATTTTTTAGACTAATGGTTTTTAAGGGTAAAAGGACTTTTATAGTTTTGCAAAGAGTTTGAAAATTTTTAAGTATTTCTAAAGACCTTTAAGGATTTTAAAGATCTTAAGGATTTTTAACCCCTTAACTGCGGGTAAAATTTTGCTGTGCTGGACGCTCTAGTTAAAAAATCGGCTGTGTCACCCTAGAACTTTCACGGCTCGACCGTAAACCATTCGTTATTTATTATTATTATTTTAATTACAAAATACTAAGCATTACATTGATTTATGGAACACATTAAAAATAGCGAGCTGATGGTGAATTAATATTTCAATGTTGATAATGACATAAGCTGCGCATGCGCACGTTGTATATCACACTGCTACAATTAGGATCTCCTAAAATCATGTGTGAAAACTATTGGGAATTCGGGAAAATTTTTCATACAATAGTTGTAGGGAATTTTAAATGTGTATCTTTCTCGCCATCTAGCGGCGAAACTATGAGGAATTCGTTAAAAGTTCAACATAAAAGTTAAAGAAAATTTGATGCTTTACAACTTTGCACAAGAAAATTTTGCACTAAATACATTGTTTGTCCTCAAAATCAAGACAAACTAGAGTAAAAATACATGTACATTTTTTACGCGCCCTCTAGTGGCGCAACTATTGGAGATTATAGAACCAGTTTAAGACAACAGTTGTAGGGAATTTTATGCTCTAAAACTTTGTACTACAAAATTTTGCACTAAAGTATATTGTTTGTCCTCAAAATCAAGAAAAACTAGAGAAAACCTACATGCATATTTTTTACGCGCCCTCTAGTGGCGCAACTATTAAAAATTTTGGAAAAAGTTTGAAACAAAAGTTATAGAGAATTTTATGTTCTAAAACTTTGTACTACAACATTTTGCACTAAAATGTATTTTTTGTCCTCAAAATCAAGAAAAACTAGAGAAAACATACATGCACATTTTTGACGCGCCCTCTAGTGGCGCAACTATTGGAAATTTTGGAAAAGGCTTAAAACAAAAATTGTAGGTAATTTTATGCTCTAAAACTTTGTGCTAAAATGTATTGTTTGTCCTTAAAATTTAAATAAAGCAAAAAATTGTTACATGTTTATTTAAACAATGTCGGTCTTGAGGACCCTCTACTGTACCAATTTAAACCAAAAACTAATGGATGCATTCTAGGCACACACCGACCCTCCATACCAAATTTCAGCTTGATTGGTCAAACTGTTCGGCAGTTATCGTGGAAGATTACACACAGACACACAGATACACAGACACACAGACAGATCATACGCTGGAAATGGTTTCAATCTTCTTGACTTCAAAATGGATATTTCCATCGATATCTCGATTTTTTTTTGCTCGTTCACCTTGCTTTCCCTTTGATGGGTCCGGGAAAGTAAAAAAATTAAATTTAAATATAATATCAATGAAATTGAATGTAATAATTTTTAAAAAATTTGAAACAAAACTGAGTTTCAAGAAATTCAAAAATTTTTAAAATTATTCCAAAATTCTAAAATTCCAAAATAATTAAATAAATAAAAATGTCTGGAAATTCAAAAATTTCGATATTTTCAAAATTGTTTCCAAAATTTCAGAAATATATAAAAAAATTCGAATATTTTGCAAATTTTTTCGAAAATTTCAAAAATTACAAAAAATAGTAATGTCAAAATATTCAAAAACTTCTAAAATATATCGAAAATTTCAAAAAACATCAAATTTTTCGGTTAATTAAAAATATTTCAAGAATTTTAACCATTTCAAAAATGTCAAAAAATCTTAAAAAAATTTCAAAAATACATCAACAATTTTGAAAAAAAAATTTTTGCAATTTTTTCCAAAAAATTGCAAAAAATTTAAATGTCAAAATTGTTCTAAAATTACAAAAAAATTTCGAAAAAATTGAAACTTCGCAATTTTTTTCAAAAATATCAAAAGTAAAAATGTGAAAATATAAAAAAATTTCTAAAATACGTCAAAAACAAAATTATTTCAAAAAATGTCAAAAGTTTCAAATAGACATTAAAAAAAATTCCAAATTTTCAAAAATTTCGAAAATTGTAAAATTTGCAAAATTTATAAAAGTTTGTAAAAATTCGCAGAGAAATAACAAAATAAACAAAAAATTATTTATTTACCATGCCTGCATCACAGCATATTTTTTACGAATCAGCCCCAGTTAAAGGGTTAAGAACTTTTAGTGAATTTTGTGTATTTTTAAAAACTTAATAATTTTTAAGGGTTATTAAGGACATTGATAGATTTTTAAGGACTTTTTATGTCTTTTATGGATTTTTAAGAACTTTTATTATTTTGACGATTTTTGAATAATTTTTAGTTTTTAAGGTTTTTCTACTTTTAACTTATTGATTTTTAAGGACTTTGGGATTTTTTAAGATTTGATTTTTTTAGGATTTTTAATGATTTTTAAAGGTTTTTGAGTAATTTTCAGGATTTTAAGTATTTTTGAGGATTATGAAGATTAATAAGAATTTCTAAAGACTGTTAAGGAGTTAAGAATTTTTAAGAACTTTTAATGATGTTTACAGATTATTAAGGATTTGATGATTGTTGAGGATTTTATGATTTTTATGAACCTATTGATTTTTTAAGGACTTTCAGGATTTTATAAGATTTTTGAAAAATTTGTAGGATTTTTAAATATCTTTAAAGAATTTTTAAGGCTTTTGAGGGATTTTTAAGGATTTTTGGGGATTTTTGAGGATTTTGAAAGTTTTTAAAAAGTTCTAAAGACTCAAGGATTTTTAAGAATTTTTAATGATGTTTATATATTCTTAAGGACTTTTAATATTTTTAAGGATTATTAAGGACTTTTATAGATTTTTACGGACTCTTAAGTTTAAAGACTTTTAATATTCATTACTTTTAATGATATTTAGGATTTTGATGATTTTTGAGGATATCTAAAGAATTTAAAGGATTTTTAAGGACTTAAGCATTTTTAAGAACTTTTAATGATTGTTATGTATTTTTAAGGATTCTTAATAATTTGTAAGGGTTATTAGGGACATTTATAGATTTTTAAGGAGCTTTTATAACGTCAATTACGGATGTTTAAGAACTTTTAATGATTTTTAGGATTATCGAAAAAAAACTATAATTTTTAGAGATCTTTTAAGGGTTTTTTAAGATTTTTACGAATTTTTGAGGGTTTTGAAGACTTTTAAAGATTTATAAAGACTTGTAAGGATTTTTAAGGACTTTTAATGATTTTTATGTATTTTTAATTACTTTTAATAATCTTTAAAGGTTATTAAGGATTTTTATATATTTTTAAGGACTTTTAAGGATATTTTAGAATTTTTAATGATTCTTAGAATGGGGTTTTTTTTAACAAAAATTAGGATATTTAAAGATTTTCAAGGATTTTTGAAGAATTTTTAAAATATTTAACGATTTTTGAGGATTTTGAAGGTTTCAAGCATTTTAAAGCACTTAATGATTTTTAAGGATATTAAGGCTTTTTAAGGAAAAACATTTTTAAAGACTTTTAATGATTGTTATGTATTTTTAAGGATTTTTAATAATTTTTAAGGATTATTAGAGATATTTATAGATTTTTAAGGGGCTTTTAATGTCAATTACGGATTTTTAAGGACTTTTAATGATTTTTAGGATAATTGAAAAAAATTTTAGAGATCTTTTAAGATATTTTTTAAGGTTTTTACGAATTTTTGAGGGTTTTGAAGACTTTTAAAGATTTATAAAGACTTGTAAGGATTTTTAATGATTTTTATATATTTTTAATTACTTTTAATAATCTTTAAGGGTTATTAAGGATTTTTATAGATTTTTAAGGACTCTTTAAGGATATTTAAGAACTTTTAATGATTCTTGGAATTTCTTATGATTTTGAAGGTTTTAAGAATTTTAAAACACTTAATGATTCTTAAGGATATTAAGGATTTTTAAGCAAAAACATTTTTAAAGAATTTTATTGATTTATATGTATTTTTGAGGTCTTTCAATAATTTTTAAGGGTTATTAAGGACAAATATTTTTAATGATTTTTATGGACTTTTAAGGATTTTTTAGAACTTTTAAGAATTTTTAAAACCTGTTTTTAATTACACAAACTATTCTTCGTACTTTGTCCAATTTGCTACTAGCGTTTCGTTTTAGTCCAGCACCCAACCCAATACACCATCAACAACCAAGGTACACATGATTGGTAATAAAACTCCTTTACTGACTAAAATTTCCAATTTATGTTTTTGAGTCAGCCTAGTCTATGTATGACAGGATTTTCCATAACCTCTCTATTAATTATTCCAATTGTTTGAAGAAATTATGTTGTTCAAAAAAATTTTTCTTCTCATATGACACTTTCATAAATTTGGGAATGAAGACCACTTATGCAGACCTCTAACTTGACTAGCTCAGAATCGTTTACACAATGGTTCCTTTAATCCTGTTTATAGCATCAGGTTCTACTATCTTGTATGTTTAATATTATCTTGACATTCAGAAAATTGTTACTTTAGTAGGAAATCTAAACTCTCCTGTTCTTGGTCTCCTTGTTGGTTCCAATCTTCTTAATTCATAAAATATAATCATACATTTTGTCGTAGTTAATAATGATAATAAAACTCACGATATTATTAGTAGCTACAATAGTTGTTGTTAATAACTCAGGCCAAGTACTCAATTTTACTCATTATACCAATGTCATTAATTTTCTTCAAGATGGCAAAATTGCAGGAATTGGTAATGGTCAGAGTAAAAATGTCCTTTACTTGCTAGTATACAATTACCATCTAATATCTCCCACCCCCTAGATATATGGACAGAAAATAAGGGATTGTGGGTACCAATACCTCTTCCACCGTGACCTTTTCAGATCTATCGTAGTGGTCCTCTTGACCTTTTTAAGATTTATTATAGTAAATAGTTTCTCTATGTATCATTTCAGTTTAGGCTTTCTTTCGCCGAATAGTAGAAACCTTAGTTCACATAGTATTTTACAATAACAAAGTATATGTACTGCGGTTTCCTCCTCTTCCTGATAAAACCTGCAAATCGCCTCCTCTGCCAGACCCATTATATTTATTGACTATTATTATAATAATTCCTTTGTTCTGACCTAGTAGCAACTCTGTGATTTTTGGCGATGGTCTTATGATGAGCTCTTTGGCATGTCTTTGCTCTGGTAAGTTTTTCCACCACTCTTGAAACATATTTAGCTTCTATCAATCTAACATACGTCTAATTGTATACTTGTATCTACTAAAGCTTCTTCTCTGTGGTACTCATTTTTGGTAATTAAATGCTGCATGTTTTGGTCCATCCTCTGAGTGTTGGCAAAAACTTAGTCATTCAATATTTTGTCCGTTACTGAGTGTTAAGGGTTTCACTTCTCCATGTTGCCTGATGGTCAAAAGGTCTTGTTCATAGTCCTTTCCTGTTTTTTGTTAATCTCCAGTTGATTAATTCACCTTTTTTCCACTATTAGAAGCTACATTGGTAATTTTCACTCAAAATTGCTTCAGTTACATAAAAATGGTTGTTAAAGTTTCAAAGTTTCATTATGACCTACGTTATAGTCTACCTCTCCATGTTTACCCTTCCACTCATTTATGCTTCTCTTTTTTCTATTAATCTTTCCAGAAACTTCATTGGTACTAACAATGTGGCTTTTCACTCGCCTCTGTCTCTTTCCATCCAATTTCTTCTAGTTGTTAGTAATTTCATCCCACGTTCTTTTACCCTCACTGCATTTGCAACCATTATATGGACTTAAAATTACTGTGGTAGCCATTTTTGGCACTCGAATAAATACTGCTTACACAGTTAAGGTGTACTATTTATTGTATGCCAAATGGTTTCAAAACATACCGATGAAACTTCTAAACATAAATGTTCAAAAAAACACAATTATATTTTCAAGAGAAGTTTCATATTAACACAAACACACGTTAACAGAGCGTTCGCTTGGAGAATTAAGGAAATATTAACAACTTTACGCTACTTGAAGTTATAGTAACATGATGACTGTAAAGTAGATAGTCAACGTTAGGCCTATCGCAACTATGAGGAATTCAATGTGTTAGAGAGAGAACGTATCTATCTCCGTTATTATTGGTCCAAATTGAAATCTGAAAATGGCGTCGGCTCTGATCTTCAGGTAATTCAGCTCCTTCTGATGTAGTCTTCAGCTCTGTCAGGTACGTGTACTTTCAGACCAGACCAAGCTGAAGTACCTGAAGACCAGAACCGATGGAGCTGAAGTACGTGAAGACCAGAGCCGACGCCATTTTCAGATTTCAATTTGGATCAAAAATATCGGGATAGATACGTTCTCTCTCGAACACCTTGACTTCCCTATATTGCGGAATAGGTCCAACCAGTGAACTGGATTGTGTGCGCGCGCAGCACTCGCAACGTGTTAGTGTGAAGATAGTTAGTTGACTGAAGCGAGTGGTCTCGGATGGTCTCTTACATTTTGCCGTACGATTAATGATTCAAGATGGCACCAACTAAGAAAACTTTTAATTCTTCAAATTGAGATACAGCTAGTCTTTAAATGACTAATTAATAGATCCGCTACAATAATAAGTCCTTGTTTTAAAATGGGCAGCCTTGACAAGCAATTGATAAGATTTTAATTTTTTAATAGACTATGACAACAAAATTGCATGAAGGAAGACAGTCGACTGTCTTTGAAAGGCAGTCTACTGCTTTTTAATATGTTACTGGCATCAGCGCATCTTAAGTCAACTCGATCTAACACACTGGTCTTTATAGAAATTAGTTATATAAGTAAAAAAAACTATAGGTAATAGTTTGAATTAACTAAAATTTTATGTTGTTCACTCTGTAAAATCTCGCGTTCGCGTTTATTCAATAAATGTGATATTTTTTAACGTGGGTATATATCTCTCTATATCGTGATTAAAAAAGTAGACGTCCTTCCTTGAGCCGCAGTTATGGCCATCTTGAATACGTCGAATATCTAAAGCGAAAGCTCATAAATATCGTAGATCTGGACATCACCCGGTGAGGTGACGGTTAAATTACGGTGATCAAGTTGGCTTCGCTCTTATTGCCGGGGCCCCGTCAATCCATCCATCATTTGCGTTAATCATTTTTTGATATAAACAGTTATAAATTGCATATAAATTCCTATTGATTATTGTTATTATTGGCTTTTATTAGGTGCAACCAAGAATTTTGACTTCATTAGCCTGCGTTTATTGCTAAATTGATTTGTTTCCTTATTTACAGAGTACGTCAACACTTTCGCAATAAATGTTATTCAATATGACACACTATTACATGCTAAATAAAATTACAGGATGATTTCTTTTATAATATAATATAATAATTTATTATTATTAGAAAAACAAAACAAAAATATTTCATAAACATGTTTATTATAAATTAAACTGGCAGCGTAGTAAACAATAATTTTTCTAATTAAAAGCATGAACTCGACTAAACATTTTTCCAAGAATACTTAATTTTATCAAGATGGTATGCACCCTTCATTGAAATTCAAAAAAAAAAATTCTAATTGCGTTTCTGAAGTCGTGTTGAACTAACTAACTACTTTAATACTCTTTTTCCTCGAGAAATTACGTACTAGATGCGGGTGAGCACCATTATGGAATACACGGACGCCATTCATTATTAGTGACTGTTGACTGTTTCATAAATATAGATAAGGATAATTTAATTTATTGAATATAATAATCCTATTAAAAGGAGTTAAAATGCTGAATCATTGAATTTAGTAATTGGAATAAAAAGAAAACAGCAATTACGTTTATTTCTTTATTCCCTTACTTTAATTATTTGTGCTGTTTAAATACTTTTAGAGTATTTCAAGTTTTACGAGATTGTTGGTAGGGAAAGTAAAAAAAATACAAAAAGACACCTCAAGTACTTTGCTTCAATATTAAAAAACTTTAGTGTTTCGATTTAATATCAAAAAATACCGAAGTTCTTCACCTAAATCTAAAAAAAAATCATCGTAGTACTTTGTCTCACTATAAAAAACACTGTAGTCATTCACCTCCATATAAAAAAACACCGTAGTCCTTCTCTCCAATATAAAAACATTGTAGTCCTTCTCCCCAATATAAAAAAAAACATCGTAGCCCTTAGCCTCAATATAAAAAACACCATAGTCATTCAATTCCATATAAAAAAATCTGATGTGGCCAGCACATGACGTCTCGCCATTTTGGAATCAAAAATTTACAGGTTGACACAAAAAAGTATGAAAAAAAATTATTTTTTTGTAAATCTGGCAACAATGGCAAAAGTTTCGAAAATTTTAATGAGATGAAAATAAACTATAGGGTATACAAAATATATGTGTCAAACTTTATTGCCGTTTTGTATAATTATGGCGTTATCACCCATAGCAACTGCAACTTCCGGTTGTGCGATTGGCACCAAAATCTAATCAGATCTAATCTAGGGTATAAGAATTCTGTATGCAAAATTTCAAATTTTTTTATTCAGTAGTTTTTGAGTTATCGTTACTACAACATCCATCCAAACACACACACACACACTAACACACACACACAGACATCATCGCGAAAATATCAAAATCGTATTCTAGGGACCCCAAAACGTGTTTATCCATTGAAAACTCACTACCCAATTTTTAGCATGATTCCTATACCTCTCTTATCTGAAGGGCGAGAGGTAAAAACACCGCAGTCCTTCGAATCAGTATAAAAAAACACCATAGTCCCTCGCCTCAATATAAAAAACATCGTAGTCCTTCGCACCAATATAAAAAAATATCGAAGTCCTTCACCTAAATCTAAAAAAACATCGTAGTACTTAGTCTCAATATAAATATGGAGGTGAATCCATATAAAAAAACACCGTAGTTCTTCGCCTCAATATAAAAAAAGATCGTAGTCGTTCGCCTCAATATAAAAAACACCGTAGTCCTTCGCTTCAATATAAAAAAGCATCATAGTCCTTCGGCTAAATATAAAAAAAACATCGTAGACGTTCGCCTCAATATAAAAAACACCGTAGTTCTTCACCTCGGTATAAAAAACACCGTATTCGTGCTACCACCTATAAAAACACCGTAGTCTTTCGCCTCAGTATAAAAAACACCGTATTCATTCGCCCCCATATAAAAAAACACCGTAGTCCTTCGCCTCAATATAAAAAAATCTGATGTGGCCAGCACATGACCTCTCGCCATTTTTGAATCAAAAATTTACAGGTTGACACAAAAAAGTATGAAAAAAAATTATTTTTTTGTAAATTTGGCAACAATGGCAAAAGTTTAGAAAATTTTAATGAGATGAAAATAAACTATAGGGTATACAAAATATATGTGTAAAACTTTATTGCCGTTTTGTATAATAATGGCGTCATCACCCATAGCAACTGCCACTTCCGGTTGTGCGATTGGCACCAAAATCTAATCAGATCTAATCTAGGGTATTAGAATCCTGTATGCAAAATTTCAAATTTTTTTATTCAGTAGTTTTTGAGTTATCGTTACTACAACATCCATCCAAACACACACACACACACACACACTAACACACTAACACACACACACACACACTAACACACACACACACAGACATCATCGCGAAAATATTAAAATCGTATTCTAGGGACCCCAAAACGTGTTTATCAATTGAAAACTCACTACCCAATTTTTAGCATGATTCCTATACCTCTCTTATCTGAAGGGCGAGAGGTAAAAACATCGTAGTCCTTCGCTTCAATATAAAAAAGCACAGTAGTCCTTTGCCTAAATATAAAAAATCTGATGTGGCCAGCACATGACCTCTCGCCATTTTTGAATCAAAAATTTACAGGTTGACACAAAAAAGTATGAAAAAAAATTATTTTTTTGTAAATCTGGCAACAATGGCAAAAGTTTAGAAAATTTTAATGAGATGAAAATAAACTATAGGGTATACAAAATATATGTGTAAAACTTTATTGCCGTTTTGTATAATAATGGCGTCATCACCCATAGCAACTGCCACTTCCGGTTGTGCGATTGGCACCAAAATCTAATCAGATCTAATCTAGGGTATTAGAATCCTGTATGCAAAATTTCAAATTTTTTTATTCAGTAGTTTTTGAGTTATCGTTACTACAACATCCATCCAAACACACACACACACACACACACTAACACACTAACACACACACACACACACTAACACACACACACACACAGACATCATCGCGAAAATATTAAAATCGTATTCTAGGGACCCCAAAACGTGTTTATCAATTGAAAACTCACTACCCAATTTTTAGCATGATTCCTATACCTCTCTTATCTGAAGGGCGAGAGGTAAAAAACATCGTAGTCCTTCACCTCAATGTAAAAAAACACCATAGTCCTTCGCCTCAATATAAAAAAAACATCGTAGTCCTTCGCACCAATATAAAAAAATCTGATGTGGCCAGCACATGACCTCTCGCCATTTTTGAATCAAAAATTTACAGGTTGACACAAAAAAGTATGAAAAAAAATTATATTTTTGTAAATCTGGCAACAATGGCAAAAGTTTCGAAAATTTTAATGAGATGAAAATAAACTATAGGGTGTACAAAATATATGTGTAAAACTTTATTGCCGTTTTGTATAATAATGGCGTCATCACCCATAGCAACTGCCACTTCCTGTTGTGCGATTGGCACCAAAATCTAATCAGATCTAAGTTAGGGTATCAGAATCCTGTATGCAAAATTTCAATTTTTTTTATTCAGTAGTTTTTGAGTTATCGTTACTACAACATCCATCCAAACACACACACACACACACACACTAACACACTAACACACACACACACACACTAACACACACACACACACAGACATCATCGCGAAAATATTAAAATCGTATTCTAGGGACCCTAAAACGTGTTTATTCATTGAAAACTCACTACCCATTTTTTAGCATGATTCCTATACCTCTCTTATCTGAAGGGCGAGAGGTAAAAATATCGAAGTCCTTCACCTAAATCTAAAAAAACATCGTAGTACTTAGTCTCAATATAAATATGGAGGTGAATCCATATAAAAAAACACCGTATTCATTCGCCCCCCTATAAAAAAACACCGTAGTTCTTCGCCTCAATATAAAAAACACCGTAGTCGTTCGCCTCAAAATAAAAAATACCGTAGTCCTTCGCTTCAATATAAAAAAGCATCATAGTCCTTCGGCTAAATATAAAAAACACCGTATTCATTCGCCCCCCTATAAAAAAACACCGTAGTCCTTTGCCTAAATATAAAAAAAATCGTAGTCCTTCACCTCAATGTAAAAAAATCTGATGTGGCCAACACATGACCTCTCGCCATTTTTGAATCAAAAATTTACAGGTTAGCACAAAAAAGTATGAAAAAAAATTACTTTTTTGTAAATCTGGCAACAATGGCAAAACTTTTGAAAAATTTAATGATACGAAAATAAACTATAGAGTATACAAAATAAATGTGTAAAACTTTATTGCCGTTTTGTATAGTAATAGCGTCATCACCCATAGCAACTGCCACTTCCGGTTGTCCGATTGGTACCAAAATCTAATCAGATCTAATCTAGGGTATCAGAATCCTGTATGCAAAATTTCAAATTTTTTAATTCAGTGGTTTTTGAGTTATCGTTACTACAACATCCATCCAAACACACACACTAACACACACACACTAACACACACACTAACACACACACACTAACACACACACACACACACACAGACATCATCGCGAAAATATTAAAATCGTATTCTAGGGACCCTAAAACGTGTTTATCCATTGAAAACTCACTACCCAATTTTTAGCATGATTCCTATACCTCTCTTATCTAAAGGGCGAGAGGTAAAAAACACCATAGTCCTTCGCCTCAATATAAAAAAAAATCTGATGTGGCCAGCACATGACCTCTCGCCATTTTTGAATCAAAAATTTACAGGGTGACACAAAAAAGTATGAAAAAAAATTATATTTTTGTAAATCTGGCAACAATGGCAAAAGTTTCGAAAATTTTAATGAGATGAAAATAAACTATAGGGTATACAAAATATATGTGTAAAACTTTATTGCCGTTTTCTATAATAATGGCGTCATCACCCATAGCAACTGCCACTTCCGGTTGTGCGATTGGCACCAAAATCTAATCAGATCTAATCTAGGGTATCAGAATCCTGTATGCAAAATTTCAAATTTTTTTATTCAGTAGTTTTTGAGTTATCGTTACTACAACATCCATCCAAACACACACACACACACACACTAACACACTAACACACACACACACACTAACACACACACACACACAGACATCATCGCGAAAATATTAAAATCGTATTGTAGGGACCCCAAAACGTGTTTATCAATTGAAAACTCACTACCCAAATTTTAGAATGATTCCTATACCTCTCTTATCTGAAGGGCGAGAGGTAAAAACATCGTAGTCCTTCGCACGAACATAAAAACACAGTAGTCCTTAGCTTCGAAATAAAAAAAATCGAAGTCCTTCGCCTCAATATAAATATCAATGTAGTCTTTCGCCTCAATGTGAAAAAACATCGTAGTCCTTCGCCTCAATATAAAGGAAAACATCTCCTTCGCCTCAATATAAAAAAGTCTTATGACCTGTTTTAATATTTTGAAGGTCAGATCAAAAAAAGATTCAAGCAAATTAATTTTATAATAATTAGAACATAAAAAAGTGAAAAACGGCAATAATTTTGTAGTAATTTCGAGATTTCGGAAATTTAAATTTCTATGTATGTTATAAGTAACAGGACAGTAGAAATATGTCAAAGATTTCATTTTAGAGGTTTTTAACAATGCTGCTCGATTGCCGTTGTCCATTTGTCTCTATCTCTCACCGTTCTCAACAGAAGGACGGAAGGACGGACAAAACTGTTTTGTAAGAGTTTTTTTTCTTTGAAAATTCTAAAACACAGAAGTGCTTATGCATAATTTTGAATTTAAAAAATATTGGAACTTAAAAATATTATAAACGAGAAGAAAACCCAAATGCTAAGTTCTCTAATATTTTTACTACGTTGCCGAGACACAAAAACCACACCAAAATTTCTACGTTTAAAAAGAATTAATAGTGGGGATATTCATGTGGGGCATTTTGTCAACTAGGGCGTATTGTATCGTTTTACCCTATAGGCACATGTGAATTATTTTAAAAAAATGGGTGGTAATAGATTAAGTGATACTAGGAGCTAATTTCAAATCTAAACGAGTGAGATCTAAACCCCTTGCTGTGATTCAGAGGCCACAACGGAAGAGGGTGAAGGTACGAGTATAGGAGGATGCGAGGACATCGTACCAAACAACGTACGGCACTTGTAGTTTTAGCCACTGCAATTTAGCGCGCAAACCACCGGGAGGCAACAATGTAGGAGGCCAATCCAGTACCAAACAAATTAAAAATTGCCACCTTAGTTCATTTTATATTGATTCATTACTTAGGCAATTTTTAATCTAAATTATCGGTTAAAAAAATAATAAACCTATGATTATTCAAAAAATAATTTGAACGTGTAGGACTACAACAAATTTTTTTAACAAGATACAATCTATTATAAATATTCATTTGACCCATTAAGATGAATTTTATATTGTTAAATATCGTGTCGTGTGGCCTTAGGCTATTCACACGAAAAATCGTTCCTATAAATGTATCGAATACATTAGTTCGAAGGGGGATATTGCCTTTGCGTAACCCTCAATATATTCGCTTGTTGTAGTAAATCTGTTACATTTGATTAAATCTTGTCCGGGGTAAAGCCAAATTTCGAGGGTTTCCATCGGCTACGACTCCCACGATCAATGATCACAAGAAACCAGTGCAGCACGGAATATTTTATTTCATCAAAAATTTTGTATAAAGCATCTAGAACTTAAAATATCGGTGTTCAGGAGGCCCCACGTTGAGCGCCAAAATTAGGGATAATCGGTGACGAAAGCTGTATTCGTTTAAAGGGCGCCACGCACAAAAGAAAACTAAAATTTATTGTACGTTGAGGTTATTTATTTTAAGCAAAATATCACAATTGTTATAGTTCTTCCATTCTCAGTTTGAGGACACGTACTACTATAAAAGTCACAAATGATTGTGGGCGGCATGCCGACAACGGGCGTACATGTAAAATTTGTATAGGGACAAAAATGAAGTAATAAAATAAAATCATTCCTTATACAAAAAAATTATCATTCGTATTATTTAGTTCTAATTCAATTGGCGGTGCCAATTCAATTTCCGGCGCTATTTCAAAACATTCCACCATTACATCATCTCGAAATGCTGTTTCAAATGGTCGCCAAAACGCCATTCTGATTATACAAACCTTAATAAACTAGTATTAACACACACTACCCCTATAATACCCGACTTAAGGGTGACACTGTTCGTAGAAAAGTTATGGTCAATTTTTCCAAGAAGTGGTTTTACGATAGCAACAAACCCTTAGAAACCACTGTTTAAAAGATTTATAACCCATTGTATTTATCCGCAAAGACCGGCTGTTGCCAAGTTACCAAAATTTTCATGCATAAGGCGAATTTTTATATTTAACATGAATTATATCATTGGTGGAACTAATTAATTATAATATAACACTAATACACTTATATCTATATATTTACACAAAAAAATACACTATCTGTCTAACAGCGTCACTAACTAAAATTTTACTGGAATAACGAGAACATTTTTATAGTAAGGCTAAGAAAGAATTTTAGAAAATAAATGTAACAACCTCGATTGATTTCAGCCTCCTCAAACTGAGAATGGAAAACTATACTATTTATTGTATTTTTATTGCTCCTTTACTTATTAATTAATTTACATTAGTACGTTGAGCGTCACCTATGCATTAATGGTCTATGTTCAAAAATGCTATAGATCTCTTTCGCGTCAAATTTTGGTTTTATGAACAAATATTTCTACTAATCTGGAGTAAATCAACCAAAAAAAAAGTGACTTTTAGCTAGAGTTGCCGAGCTTTAGCTGGGTGCGTAAAAGTGCTAATTATAATGATCTGAAAGAGGCGAGTTTACAAGCGGTTACAGAAACTCAGAAATTCTACATCGGCAGTATGCTTGACAATCTTATCGAGCATCAAATATCCTGGTACGCAAAATACTGCCTATTATTGCGACGACAGATAGTATGATAGCCCTATGAAATATTCAGCTCAGGCCGCTTTCTGTATATAAAATATTGTCTATTAAACAATGCAACTTGACGGTATAATGGAACATTGTAACTTATTGCTCTTTTTGACAATGTGGGCACAAGTAACTATTGTATTACAACTAGTGAGAGATCCGACTCTATTTTTCCCCACTGCTACTAAAAGAAAAGGAAAAGTATATGTACATGAGCCAAAGGGAAACATTGGACGGGATTTCTGAGCGATCTCGACATGGAGGTACTTTCAGAAGTCTTTAGCATTAAAGATTTGCAAAGAGGAGGAAGTACTGGAGGAAGAAAGCGTCTGGACAGGATAGTGTGTCTAACAATACACTGCATCACGTATGAGACGCCATCTTGGATGGAACTACTGAATGAATATTGGGTGACTAGGGCTTTTCCAGAGCTTGGAAGAAGGCCAAAGTAGTATGAGTTCCGAAAAAACTTGGAGACTTAAGACAAGTATGATAAGAGAGGTAAAAAAGAGGGGATGCATTAGTTAGAGTTAGGCCCGGATAATAGTAATATGGGTTTCGTTCATGAGCTCTAGGTGCGTTAGGGACGCCCGCAGGTCTGAAGTCAAAGCCCTACAATGTGGCTGTTCGTGATTTAGACATTTTAGGCATGTAAGTAAGTATAATAACGAGAGGGAGAAGAGGTCTATAAGGATCTAGTTTTAGTAGGTTAACCGATGACCAAATAATCGTCATAATGGTGAACTTAGCAAAAGAGATTGGAACAGTATGGGAGCGAGTATGGCTAGAATGTGAAATGGTAGTCAGATTGGAATGAACGTACAGTATAACAGGAGCAAAACTCAAACTTTTTGAGGTAATTGTTATAAACTGTGATTTTTATTCCTTTGAACTGTGGGGAACGTATTAAAAAGTAAAAAAAAATTTTTCTTCATTAAGATCAGAAATATACAGGTTGATAAAAATATCATACCCATTTTTTTTTTAAATAAAACAGCCTGTATAAATCTGTATTTTTTTAATTGTTCTTTATAAGCTGATTTCAAAAATATTTTAAGCATCAAATTTGTATAATTTTACTTTTTGTTTATTAATTGACTTCAGAGTTAATTAAGTTACTAAGATCATCCTGTTAGTGTGTGTGTCTGTGTGTTAGTGTATCTGTCTGTAAGAGCTCTCACGGCCGTTTCACTGTACTGATTTGCTTCAAACTTGGTATGTCACACCTTCGGCCGAATTTAAATTTAAGCCCTGTAGGTCAAATTGGACCGGTGATATCGGGGTTTATACCACTCTATTTATTTTATATTTATTTGGTATAAGTTAATTTAAAATGTTGTTAAAGATTTTAATTTTAAGATTTTGGAGTGTTACGCCACTGTAAGAAAATAGGGACTATTACTCGTACATTTACATTATGCATTCATTGCTTACTTAGTTACAACGACTGGCTTTATCCAATAATGCGTTATAATTTTATGAACCACCTCGGGGGATTTTGGGCCAATTAAATGGAAATTAGAGGCTACGGCGTCCATTCAATTAGGGCGAAAAACATAATGATAAATTGTTTATCTACAAAATAATTTGTTTATTACATAATGGAATTATGTCTTACACTTTTGGAAAAATCGATACTAGAATTTAAAAAAATTAATGTGTAATTAATTTGCGGAAAACGAAAGAGATACGATCGCTTTTTTTTAACTATAATGATCCGATAATTATATTATAAATGATCGGTTTTCATGTCCGAGAAAATCAAGCAACTTGTTAGTTTCTCATTTTTCTAATGGTATCTCAATTATAGTTACATTTGAATACACGTTGGGGTGTCACCAAAGGGATGATTATAGTTATGGATGTTTGTTTTTTTTACCTAGAATAACTCTAACAGGTTAATTATAAAGTGGATAAAAAATAGGTTTTTTTTTCATCAAAAACCGTACAAAAAATTAAATTAAATTTAATAGTGATAATGTAAATAAAAATAGCGCATCACTGTATTAATATTTAAAGAAAATTCATGAATTCATTTTAGCAAGAGGGCCAATATCAGATAGTATAGAAGCACTTAAGTTATCAAATTTTTTTTAAATTTGCATCACCCTGTATATAAGTGAAGTTAAAGATACATTTATTCAAAAAAAAAAAAAAATTGAAAGCCTGTAGACAATACAGAGGAAGAGTTATTAATAAAAAAAAATTTTCCCAAAATTTCTACATTTAATATTTATTACCTTCTAAATAATTTGGGATGAACCACCCTATACCACCCTCCACAGTGGTAGAGTTAAAAAAACAAAATTTTCTTCAAAAATTTTTAAAAATAAATTTGAAACCCTGTAGACAATACAGAGGTGGAGTTTTTAATAAAAAAAAATTCTCTAAAATTTCTACATTTAATATTTATTATTTTCTAAATAATTTGGATGAACCACCCTATGTAGACTTAACAGTGGTGGAGTTAAAAATACAAATTTTTCATCCTAAATTAAAAAAAATAAATTTGAAACCCTGTAGACAAACAGAGGTGGAGTTAGTAATAAAAAAAATTTCCCTAAAATTTCTGCATTTAATATTTATTACTTTCTAAATAATATGGACGAACCACCCCATATATATGAAGACTTAGCAGTGGTGGAGTTAAAACAAATTTTTCATCCTAAATTAAAAAAAATAAATTTGAAACCCTGTAGACAATACAGAGGTGGAATTATTAATAAAAAAAATTTTCCCTAAAATTTCTACATTTAATATTTATTACTTTCTAAATAATTTAAATGAAACACCCTATATATATATATGTAGACTTAACAGTGGTGGAGTTAAAAATACAAATTTTTCTTCCTAAATTTTTAAAAATAAATTTGGAACCCTGTAAACAATACAGAGGTGGAGTTATTAATAAAAAATAATTTAGATTAACCACCCTATATATAGGTAGACTGAACTGTGGAGTTGAAATTACAATTTTTTTCCTAATGGAGACTCAAAAAAAACATAATAAATAATTAAATAAGGGATGAACTAACACCAGTTGTAGGTTGTTTATTTTTTACAATGAACGATTCTGATAAACTATTTAAAAATAATAATATTTTAATGAAAATACTTTGATGAGATATTTAAAAAATAATAATAAATCATATCATCCATTAATGAAAATATACGAACATTTAAAATTGCAAGAGAACTAAAACCTTGTAAATATAATTGTTACTTATTAGGAACTAATTATTTTGCATGCATGTTAAAAAGAAGAAACATCATTTATTTATCTTTAATTGCTTAAATTGATCAGTATTCCTTGAACATTGATATGTTAAAATATATTTTTGATATAAAACAACAATTAAAAACCCTGTATAAATGTTCTATTAATAAAACAACTCATCCTGAGGTAACAGACACCCAACTAGACAAAATTCATATATCAAAATGTGCATCTTTCTTCTAGATACATTATAATTGTAGGTTTAGTAAATGACTGGAGGTTTCTTCTCGATTCATTAATTAAATTACACAGAAATTGTACAGACATTGTTGGCTCATAAATCAACTCACTTTTAAATAACTAATATTAAGTTTTGTCAAGACGAAATACATTCATAACTAATTAACAGTCTTCAAAATAATTTTTTTATAAAAAAAAATATAATATCTATAATCAAATACATCTCTACTTCAAGTACTACAGCCTCATCTTATATGTGATAATGAATAAAAATAGATTAAGGTAGATTCTGGACCACTTTGTCAACGACCTTTCAGAAAAACACAAAAATTAGTTACGCACTTGCGGCGTTTTGTCTTTGGGCTTTTGTTAATAATTTATTATTTATAAATAAATTAAATCAAAAGTGTCAGTGATCATCAGTGAAAAAGGGGAATTAAAACAAATTGATATTTTCTGCATTAATATAACGTTACTTCGGTGAAGGATAGAGCAACTTTGCTTGGGGTAAATTTTGCTTAGGGCAAAATAATTGTTTTCAGGATAGAGTAATTTTGCTTAGGGTAGTGTAGTTTTACTTGGGGTAGACTAACTATGCTTATGGTAGAGTAACTTTGCTTAAAGTATACAAACTTTGCTCAAGGTAAAGTAACTTTGCTAAGGGCAGAATAATTTTGATCAGGGTAGAGTAGACTTGCTCAGGGCAGACTTACTTTGCTCATGGTAGAATAACTTTGCTCAAAGTAGACTTAGAGCAGAATAATTTTGGTCGGGATAGAGTAATTTTGCTTAGGGCAGAATAATTTTGTTTAGAGAAAAGTAATTTTGTTCAGGCTATAGTAACTGTGCTCAGAGTAGGCTAACTTTGCTCAGGGTAAGAGTAATTTTGATTAGGGCAGAATAATTTTGATCAGGGTAGAGTAAATTTGTTCAGGGTAGAGTACATTTGCTCAGGGTAGACTAACTTTGCTCATGGTAGACTAACTTTGGTTAAAGTAGAATAACTTTGCTCAAAGTAGACTTAGAGCAAAATAATTTTGGTCAGGATAGAGTAATTTTGCTTAGGGCACAATAATTTTGTTTAGAGAAAAGTAATTTTGTTCAGGCTATAGTAACTGTGCTCAGAGTAGGCTAAATTTGCTCAGGGTAAGAGTAATTTTGATTAGGGCAGAATAATTTTGATCAGGGTAGAATTTGTTCAGGGTAGAGTACATTTGCTCAGGGTAGACTAACTTTGCTCATGGTAGACTAACTTTGGTTAAAGTAGAATAACTTTGCTCAAAGTAGACTTAGAGCAAAATAATTTTGGTCAGGATAGAGTAATTTTGCTTAGGGCACAATAATTTTGTTTAGAGAAAAGTAATTTTGTTCAGGCTATAGTAACTGTGCTCAGAGTAGGCTAACTTTACTCAGGGTAAGAGTAATTTTGATTAGGGCAGAATAATTTTGATCAGGGTAGAATTTGTTCAGGGTAGAGTACATTTGCTCAGGGTAGACTAACTTTGCTCATGGTAGACTAACTTTGGTTAAAGTAGAATAACTTTGCTCAAAGTAGACTTAGAGCAAAATAATTTTGGTCAGGATAGAGTAATTTTGCTTAGGGCAGAATAATTTTGTTTAGAGAAAAGTAATTTTGTTCAGGCTATAGTAACTGTGCTCAGAGTAGGCTAACTTTACTCAGGGTAAGAGTAATTTTGATTAGGGCAGAATAATTTTGATCAGGGTAGAGTAAATTTGTTTAGGGTGGAGTACATTTGCCCAGGGTAGACTAACTTTGCTCATGGTAGACTAACTTTGGTTAAAGTAGAATAACTTTGCTCAAAGTAGACTTAGAGCAGAATAATTTTGGTCAGGATAGAGTAACTTTGCTCAGGGTAAGAGTAATTTTGATTAGGGCAGAATAATTTTGCCCAGAATAGAGTAATTTTGTTCAAGGTAGAGTAGCTTCGTTCAGAGTAGACCAACTTTACTCAGAGTAGACTAACATTTCTCAAGGTAAACTAACTTTGCTCAAGGCAGAATAAATTAGCTTAAGTTAGGAACAAATTAGGAAAAAAGAAAAATTAAAAGAGATAGTAAAGGCAAAAACGAAGGAAAGATTGAAAAAGAGGGAGAAAGAGGAAAAAATAAAAGAGGGAAAAATGAAAAATAAAGTTAGCTTACACTAGAATAAATTATAGATAAATTATTGGATTTAATAAATTAGCTTAGAGCAGAAAATAATTCAGAGCAAACTATAAAGAAACTCGTGAGCAAAAGATGAAGCAAACTGGGTAGAAAGTTAGAAGGGAGCATATAATAGAATCTGGCATCAAGACGCCTATACCCAGGTGGCACGGAAGTGGGAAAAAATCTCATTTAAAGCACCCCCCGCATCTGCCACCACTTTTGATCACGTCCCCAAATTAACATATTTTTCCTAACGATCATACAGTTTTCGATCAAAATGTGAAAAATTACTATAAAACTCTTTCTTCCATGCAGCAAAAGATATTTTTGTTAGTTTATAACTCAATTAATAAAATATTTTTTTTCAATTTCTAGCGATGGACAAAGTTTTGAAAATGTCGCCGCTAGTTTCTTGCCCCCTCCTTAGTCTGTGCATCATTACGATACAACAAATATTTTTGGCCACCACGAGCTACCTTCGATCGATCGCACCTTTGGAGTCTTTACTCCGCTGCGGATCGGGCGCCATGTTGAGGGACAAATATTTTTTTTCTTTCAAGTACGTCACGTACGATGCAGCAAGTGATATTTTTATAATCCTGAATGCCCACTTCTACTACTTGCAGCATCATCTTCCCTAACGGGTTTATTCACTTTCGATTGCGCTCCATCTATATGCAGCAACTGTGTATACAGGATCTTTAAAACATCCTCGACCCCTCCACCTGTGGTTTGCTGCATTATCTTTTTATGAAAGGGCCAAAATAAATTCAAATGAGATTTATCCCCACTTCCGTACCATTTGGGTATAGCCAAATTCTATTAAATGCTCCTATCTAACGTTCTGTACAGTTTGCTACTTCTTTTGCTTACAGTTTTTTTTTACAGTAGGCTCTAGGTCTATACATTTTTCGGAGGAAATTCAAAATCACATATAAAGATACCCTTAGCAACCAGAACACGTCTATATAGCTGGAATACCCCCTACGGCATAATTTAATGGGACATGCGTATTAATTATGTGCTATTTATATGCTAATTTCGGACGCCAATAAAAAAATTTGAGCTTTCTTCTTTAACAAATTAAAATAGGTTCAGCGGGCTTCAGACCAAGCTGGAATACCCCAGGTCAAATATATTGGAAAATAAAAATTGAAAAACATGTCCTATTTATATGGTAATTTCGGACGCCAATAAAAATGTTGTGCTCTACTTTTTTTTAAAAATACAAGGGGTTCTGCTGGCTTCAGACCAATTCCTTTAGAGGAAATTCCTGAACATATTAGCTGTCCAAAAACATTAAGAAATGCCACTTACTGGGGTTGTAACATATAAAGGACCACCATTGTCTAAGAGCAATTTAGGCAAAATTGTGGCCATTATATGGAAAAAAATGGATTAACTACGATGATCTTAATAAAAACACAAATATAGTCAAAAAGGAGAATAAAGTAGTGCCACATGTTTTAATTTATAAAAATATATAATCACCATCAATTTATACCTTTGTATAATTAATTCCAGCTTGGTAAAACCTCTTCTACTATTAAAAAAAAGAGCAAAACATTTTTTTTCCGTCCGAAATTAGCACATAAATAGGAGATAACAAAAATGTACTTCAATTTTTATTTTCTACTATATTTGACCTAGGCTGTTCAAGCTTGGTCTATGGTCTTGGTAATTTTTAAAAGAAAAGAGCACAATTTTTTTTATTGGCGTCCGCAACATACACCAACAGAAAATCTATGATGATACTGTAGAGAGAGCCAAGAGAAAAATGGAAAGTATAGGGGGGAAGAAAAAGTCTTCAACGCTTACAAAATCAGGGATAAGCTGTCAAGAAGAAAACATGGAGAAAGCAGCAAGGAAGTCAACAAGAGTCATAAGAACAAAGAAGACATACCGAACTGGTGGATGACAAAAAAAAAGACTTGTAGAAAGCGCTTAGAGTGTCCAAAACAGAATACTGGAACAAGTTGTGCGACGAACTACAAGAGGATTATAAAATAGCAAAAAGGAGCCTCGGTATTCAAAATCGTAGCAAAGAGGGCAAAATTAAAAGGTGTAGGGAGAGTAGTAGTAGTAGTAATAGGGAGAGACAAGAAATGAATCTAGGACCCTTCAAGATGAAGAAGGAGGCAAAAAACAGCGGCGAAAGAGATACTAAATTTTTTTTAGGGGTAACTACATCTATTTATTATATCATTCCTGGTTGATTTATTTTTTTGTTGTCTTAGGGCTTTTTAATTTAAGGAAAAGGAAATAAAGCACAAAGTCAGGTCCTGAACAAGAGTCTCAAAGAGCATAAAGCTCCAATGCCAATATAATAATATTGACAGTTGACAGCTGTCAACTAGCTGTCAAACAAAAAACAATAATCAAAATTGATAAAATCCACATGTAAATATATGTTTTTGAGGTTGCCGAGTACAAAACTGAGGTTCAAAAATCGATATTGACCGTTGACAGCTGTCAAATAACTGTCAAACAGCATGTAACACTCGAAATTGATATGTAAACATATGTCTTTAAGGTTGCCTAATTCTAATCTGATGCCAAAAAGATGATATTGACAGTTGAGTACTATCGTTAATTAAATATTTGACTGTGTTTGATAATGTGTCAAGATAGAGCACCAATTAGGTGGCAGCAAATATGCTTCATTTATTTTTAAAATATCGTTTTTTACCTTCATTTTTGGCTTTAACGATCTCAGAAACATACGCCTGCATGCGGATTTCATCTATGTTGATGATAGCTTGCTTTTTGGCAGCTAGTTTTGACAGCTTTACATGAGGATTTTATCGATTTTAATTATTGCTTGTTGTTTGACAGCTGTCAACTGTCAATATTTTAATATATTGGCATTGGATTTGAATGCAGCGACCTCGAAAACATAAGAGGGTACTTTTTGTTAACTCAGCAAATACTAAACTTTCGAAGAGATTAACTTTTTAAGTAGGAAATAATGGTGAATCCGTGGAGCTTTCGAGCTCCGTAGGAGCCAAAATAAGTAAAATTGAGCTTTGTGCCCATTGAGACTCTTGTTCAGGATGCCGAAACAAAAAACATATCCAAATTTCAGCCAATTTGACCGGAAGGTAATTCCCATAAGGTTTGTGCGGGGTTCTTTAGTTACCAAAAAGTACTCGTAGGTAACTAGTTTCGGTCACTGACCATCATCAGGCCTAAAGATACAAACGTTCGCAATTAGTCATATAATACAAAAAATTCAAAATTAAACTTACCAATATTAAGTACTAAGAAGGGAACGAATTGTTCACAAAAAGTGGAAGACTCATTAAGGGTAGAAGATAAATTTAAATATATATAAACATGATGGTAGTTAAAAAGTATTAAAATAATTATAAAAAAATTTGAAAATATATTCATCAAAAGCGAAATAAAAATATTTATACAAATAACAGGTTGCTCCCCTAGGGACAGCACCTACAGGGGTATCGAGATCCCGAAAACGGTGAAATGTGAAGGTCAAACGCCATCCTACGTGGGCCTCGAAGAATCCGACCACTCAGTGGTCATTACAGTTAAAACTGCGATAAAAAATTCAAAAGATTATTAGTAGAAAATCAGCACGTGTCAGAACACACTTTTACCGACGAAAGGATAAAGTGACATGACAATTGACAGATGACACGTTGAAATATGGAGGGTAATAACAAATTAATAAAAAAATTTAAACATAGTCCTAAATAATGGCAAAATGATTCCGAAACAAAGTTACCATACAGAAAGGTTATATGAAATTAGAATTTAGAAAAACTGCAAGAACTTAATTACAATGTAAACGTTTGATTGAGATTCGGTACAGGCAAGGAAAGGAAAAGAAGAATTAATAAAATGAAACGGAAAAACGGAAAAGAAGAAGAGGTTGACAGGCGACAAGTGATTGGTGGAAGGTTAAACATCAAATGTGGCAAAATAACAACAATAACAAGGGGCCGGATATATTTTTTAATTTCTTTACAATAATAGATTGATATTTTTATTTTTATACAACTTCGTATATTTTAAAATACATTTGGTATATTTCCCTATGGAAAAATCTAAATGAAATACTCATGATTTCATATTAATGACCGTAGAAGTCAAAATTAATTGTTACAAATGAGAGTAAAACACATCTTATCGAAACCAACTGCTTTTAATAACCCCCTACGCCCAAACGTGAATCCCTGATGATACATTGATCAGTTAGGGGTATAATTATATCCTAGCTCGAGGCATTCCGAAGAATTATCCATCTTTCGCAAATACAGATAAACAATATAAATTAAATGAAAGACGTGCGAACCCCGACTTTAGGGTTAGATTTATGATAAATGTTGGTAACACTGATCCATCCTGACGTGACCGAGCCTTGTGATTTACGTGTCAAAAATATATCTCATATACCTTAAGGCTCCATCTACCGGATAGTTATATTGTGCGATATCTCGCCTATTAATAACGATTATAATTTTAAAGGTAGAATTTTCGATGATATATTGATTGTGGTATTTATTTATTTATTTATTTATTTAAAACCCTGTATATATTTTATTTATATTTAAATTTGAGTGTTTATTTTATCTTTTTGTTTTTTTTTCTGGAATCAATTTTTATTAAACCGAGCGCCTATCTGCTCATTATAGATTCAATAATGATCACTTTTCAGTCAATTGTATTCAAATAATTCCATTGTTATCTTGTTACCAAACACGTCGATTTCGATTGACGTTGTACTCGAAAAAATTACTAACTCCATCTTTTTTTCAATTTCATTGATGGCAACCCAATAATGGTGTTTTATTTATTAAGTTCGACTCTGTCATTATGTTTGTCCATCGCATATGATAATTATACATTTCACAATTTGTTTATATTGATTTTATCTAAACTCAACCTGCTTTACATAATTGGTTACGAAAATCTATGAATTATTTATTAATTCACATTCGTTTCTATTGGATTTATTGATTTGTCTCATTCGATGCGAAATGGGCCTAATTTACATGCCGGCATAATTTAATTTCCTGTTAAAATATAAATTTAATGAGGTACAAACCTACATAATAATTTATCATATCTAATATTTTTACCTTGACGTTATATTAACCAATTAATTTTTCTAGTCAAATCTATTTTTTTTAATTTAGAAAAAAATTTTTATCTTTAACTCCACCACTGTTAATTTTAAGAACATTTTTTTTTACTAATAACTCCACCTCTGTATTATCTACAGGGTTTCAAATATAAGTTTTTAGTTTAGAAGATAAAAATGTATTTTTAACTCCACCAATTTTTCAATATAAGAAGAAAAATTTGTCATTTTAACTCCACCACTGTTAAGTCTACATTTACAGGGTGGTTTATTCAAAAAATTATTTAGGAAATAATAAATGTTAAATGTAGTAATTTGAGGAACTAATTTTTTTATTAATAACTTCACTTCTGTATTGTCTACAGGGTCTCAAAGTTTTTTTTTTTTTAATTTAAGAAGAAAGTTTGTAATTTTAACTCCACCACTGTTCGATCTACATTTACAGAGTGGTTTATCCAAAAAATTATTTAGGAAATAATAAATATTAAATGTAGTAATTTCCGGAATGAAAATTTTTATTAATAATTCCATCTCTGTATTATCTACAGGGTTTTAAAGTTAATTTTTTAATTTAGGAAAAAAAATTTGTAATTTTAACCCCACCACTGTTCGATCTACATTTACAGGGTGGTTTATCCAAAAAATTATTTAGGAAATAATAGATATTAAATGTAGTAATTTCATGAATGAAAATTTTTATTAATAACTGCACCTCTGTATTGTCTACAGGGTTTCAAAGTTAATTTTTTAATTTAGGCAGAGAAATTTGTAACTTTATCTCCACCACTGTTAGGTCTATATTTACAGGGTGGTTTATCCAAAAAAATATTCAGGAAATAATAAATATTAAATGTATTAATTTCAGGAATAAAAATTTTTATTAATAAGTTCACCTCTGTATTGTCTACAGGGTTTTAAAGTTATTTTTTTTAATTTAGGAAGAAAAATTTGTAATTTTAACTCCACCACTGTTAAGTCTACATTTACAGGGTAGTTTGTTCAAAAAATATTTAGGAAATAATAAATATGAAATGTAGTAATTTCAGGAACAAAATTTTTTATTAATAAATCCACTTCTGTATTGTCTACAGGGTTTCAAAGTAAAATTTTTTAATTTAAGAAGAAAAGTTTGTACTTTTAACTCCACCACTGTTAAGTCCACATTTACAGGGTGGTTTGTTCAAAAAATATTTAGGAAATAATAAATATGAAATGTAGTAATTTCAGGAACCAAATTGTTTATTAATAAATCCACTTCTGTATTGTCTACAGGGTTTCAAAGTAAAATTTTTTAATTTAAGAAGAAAAGTTTGTACTTTTAACTCCACCACTGTTAAGTCCACATTTACAGGGTGGTTTGTTCAAAAAATATTTAGGAAATAATAAATATGAAATGTAGTAATTTCAGGAACCAAATTTTTTATTAATAAATCCACTTCTGTATTGTCTACAGGGTTTCAAAGTAAAATTTTTTAATTTAAGAAGAAAAGTTTGTACTTTTAACTCCACCACTGTTAAGTCCACATTTACAGGGTGGTTTGTTCAAAAAATATTTAGGAAATAATAAATATGAAATGTAGTAATTTCAGGAACCAAATTTTTTATTAATAAATCCACTTCTGTATTGTCTACAGGGTTTCAAAGTAAAATTTTTTAATTTAAGAAGAAAAGTTTGTACTTTTAACTCCACCACTATTAAGTCCACCTTTACAAGGTGGTTTATCCAAAAATATTTAGGAAATAATAAATATGAAATTTAGTAATTTCAGGACCAAAAACTTTTATCAATAACTCCACCTCTGTATTGTCTACAGGGTTTCAAATTATTTTTTTAATTTAGGAAGAAAAATTTGTAACTTTATCTCCACCACTGATAGGTCTACATTTACAGGGTGGTTTATCCAAAAAAATTTTTAGGAAATTAAAAATTATTAAATGTAGTAATTTCAGGAAAAAAAATTTTTATTAATAACTCCACCTCTGTATTATCTACAGGGTTTCAAAGTTAATTTTTTTGTTTTAATAAAAATTTGTTATTTTATCTCCACCACTGTTAAGTCTACATTTACTGGGTGGTTTATGCAAAAAATTATTTAGGAAACAATAAATATTAAATGTAGTAATTTCAGGAACAAAATTTTTTATTAATAAATCCACCTCTGTATGGTCTACACGGTTTCAAAGTTTATTATTTTAATTTAAGAAAAAATTGTAATTTTAAGTCCACCACTGTTAAGTCTACATTTACAGGGTAGTTTGTTCAAAAAATATTTAGGAAATAATAAAAATAATAAATATGAAATGTAGTAATTTCAGGAACAAAATTTTTTATTAATAAATCCACTTCTGTATTGTCTACAGGGTTTCAAAGTAAAATTTTTTAATTTAAGAAGAAAAGTTTGTACTTTTAACTCCACCACTATTAAGTCCACATTTACAAGGTGGTTTATCCAAAAATATTTAGGAAATAATAAATATGAAATTTAGCAATTTCAGGACCAAAAACTTTTATCAATAACTCCACCTCTGTATTGTCTACAGGGTTTCAAATTATTTTTTTAATTTAGGAAGAAAAATGTGTAACTTTATCTAAACCACTGATAGGTCTACATTTACAGGGTGGTTTATCCAAAAAAATTTTTAGGAAATTAAAAATTATTAAATGTAGTAATTTCAGGAAAAAATTTTTTATTAATAACTCCACCTCTGTATTATTTACAGGGTTTCAAAGTTAATTTTTTTAATTTAGGAGAAACAATTTGTAACTTTATCTCCACCACTGTAAGGGTCTATATTTACAGGGTGGCTTATCCAAAAAGTTATTTAGGAGATAATAAATAATAAATGTAGTAATTTCAGGAAAAAAAATTTTTATTAATAACTTCACCTCCGTATTGTCTACAGGTTTTCAACGTTAAATTTTTTAATTTAAAAAGAAAAATTTGTAATTTTAACTCCACCACTGTTAAGTTAACAATTACAGGGTGGTTTATTCAAAAAATTATTTAGGAAATAATAAATGGTTAATGTAGTAATTTCAGGAATAAAAATTTTTATTAATAATTCCACCTCTGTATTGTCTACAGGATTTCAACGTTAAATTTTTTAATTTAAGAAGAAAAATTTATAATTTTAACTCCACCACTCTTAAGTCTATATTTACAGGGCGGTTGAGCCATAAAATTATTTGGGAAATAATAATTATTAAATGTAGTAATTTAAGGAACAAATTTTTTATTAATAACTCCACCTCTGTAGTATCTACAGGGTTTTAAAGTTATTTTTTTAATTTAAGGAGACAAATTTGTAATTTTAACTTCACCACTTTGAAGTCTACATTAACAGGGTGGTTTATCTAATAAAATATTTAGGATATAATAAATATTAAATATAGTAATTTCACGACCAATTTTTTTATTAATAACTTCCACCTCTGTATTGTCTACAGGGCTTTAAATTAATTTTTTTAATTTAGGAAGAAAAATTTGTAACTTTATCTCCAGCACTGTTAAGTCTACATTTACAGGGTGGTTTATCCAACAAAATATTTAGAAAATAATAAACTTTAAATGTAGTAGTTTTAGGAACACATTTTTTTATTAATAACTCCACCTCTGTATTGTTGATAAGGTTTCAAAGAAAAATTTTTTAATTTAAGAAGAAAAATTTGTCATTTTATCTCCACCAGTGTTAAGTCTACATTTCCAAGGTGATTATGCAAAAAATTATTTGAGAAATAATAAATATTAAGTATTGTAATTTTAGGAACAAAAATTTTTATTAATAACTCCACCTCTGTATTGTCTACAGGGTTTCAAAATAAAATTTTTTAATTTCAAAACAAAAATTTGTAATTTTAACTCCACCAGTGTAAGTCTACATTTACAGGGTGTTTATCCAAAAAATTATTCAGGAAATAATAAATACTAAATGTAGAAATTTCAGGAATAAAAATTTTTATTAATAACTCCACCTCTGTATTGTCTACAAGGCTTTAAAATTAATTTTTTAATTTAAGAAGAAACATTTATAACTTTATCCAAAAATTTAATGCCAAAATTTTTTGTTAATAACATTTTTTTTTTCAAACAAAAAATTAATTAATATACAAGTTGTCTCAATTTAAATAATTTTTAAAATTGAACTATTTTGTCAGATTAAAATTTAAAAATAAAGGAATAAATTATAATTCGAACTCCCTTGGAGCAATTGCATAGTTAATAGGTCTTCAGTGCAAGGCAAAGTGAACACAGAAACTAGAAACTGATTCAATAATTTTCCATCCAGCTTCCAGTCGCAGTCGATTCAAATGATGATAATTACAAGCCATCGTTCTATTCGAATTGCGGTAATTTCAAAGAGACTTCCCTACACAACTCGCAACTATCAATCAATACATCCGTAATCCGGAGTCATTGTAAATTAAATAATGATTACTTTGATCAGAAATTACTGGGACGAGGTGTGTGTACCGAGGAAACTAATATTCGCAATTAATTTCTGTATGGAAATCACGTCCCTTATAACTGGTTCTTCATTAATGCTACGATATCACAAATTCAGATTTTATTGTAAATGGAGATTGAAAGATTTCTGTGAGGCGTTGAATTTTTATATATTTTTTTTGTTTTTTGATGGGTATCGCATTTATGGAGTATTTCCAATTAAGGATCTTGCACCATTAGACTACATGCCAATCAGATTTTTTAAGTTAAAAAATTAAGTTTTATGTCTACGGCTGTTCGTGATTTTAATTAATATACTATTAAAAGTTCATTATTAAAAAAAAATCGGCTGTGTCACCCCAGAACTTTCCCGGCTCCACCGTAGAGAATATGTTATTTATTATTATTATTTTAATTACAAAATACTAAGCATTACATTAATTTATGGAACACATTAAAAACAGCGAACCGATGTTGAATACGTCTACCGAATTGATATTTCAATGTTGATAATGACATAAGCTGCGCATGCGCACGTTGTATATCACACTGTTACAATTAGGATCTCCTAAAATCATGTGTGAAAACTATTGGGAATTCGGGAAAAATGTTCATACAATAGTTGTAGGGAATTTTATGCTTTACAACTTTGCACTGAAACATTTTGCACTAAAGAGCATAATTTACCTCCAATTTTAAAAAAATGGAAAATTATAAACGTGTATTTTTGCCATCTAGCGGCGAAACTATGAGGAATTCGATAAAAAATTGAGTATAAAAGTTAAAGAAAATTTGATGCTTTAAAACTTTGAACCACAAAATTTTGCACTAAAATGCAGTGTTTGTCCTCAAAATCAAGAAAAATTAGAGAAAACCTACATGCACATTTTTTACGCGCCCTCTAGTAGCGCAACTATTGGAAATTCTAGAAAAAGTTTCAGACAAGACTTGTAGGGAATTTTATGCCCTAAAACTTTGTACTATAACATTTTGCATTAAAGTGTATTAATTGTCCTCAAAATCAAGAAAAACTAGAGAAAACATACATGCACCTTTTTTCGCGCCCTCTAGTGGCGCAACTATTAGAAATTCTGGAAAAAGCTTAAGACAAAAGTTGTAGGGAATGTTATGCTCTAAAACGTTGTACTACAACATTTTGCACTAAAGTGTATAGTTTGTCCTTAAAATGTAAAAAACGTAAAAATTTGTTACATGTGCATTTAATCAATGTCGGTCTTGAGGACCTTCTACTGTACCAATTTAAACCAAAATCTAATGGTCGCATTCTAGGCACACACCGATCCTCCATACCAAATTTCAACTTGATTGGTCAAACGGTTCGGCAGTTATCGTGGAAGATTACACACAGACACACAGACAGACCATGTGCTGGAAATGGTTTCAATCTTCTTGGGAGACCTCAAAATGGATATTTCCATCGATATCTCGATTTTTTTTTGCTCGTTCACCTTACTTTCCCTTTGATGGGTCCGGGAAAGTAAAATTAATACATATGCTATGATTTAAGTAAAAAGTGGGTTTCTTAGATAAATTATATTTTTATAATATTCGTAATTTAATATTAAAAATCATATTTGATATCACAATTTATTTCCCTTGACTATTTATCATAAAACTAAATTTAAACAAAGTGTTATTTAAACAAAAATATATTTTTAGACTCTCCTAGATTGTACAAATAAAGCGTACGCTACTGAATTAATAATAAGTCACATACGACACCGAGGTACTGACGAAGCAGGGTTGCCAATTACTGTGTAATTTTTAGAAAAAAAAGTACGTTATTTATAAAAACCAATAAATTAAATGAAAGTAGTAAAGTATGTAAAAAAAGATAAACCTGAAATATTAAATATATATTCCTAATTGTTGTTTTTGATTGTAATTAATTTTAAAAATTTTTATGTCCCCCTGTATCCCACAAAGCGAAGAAGAAGAAAAAGAACCGCTGGAACCACCATCTATAATTAAATATCGCAACCCTATAATTATGGTCCGTAAATTTCTGTATGCGGGGTCCCAAATACAGAGATAAGGCCCTGAATCGTCTAGTCCCATCTCCGAAACATAGAACCGCTCCACAAAAAATAAAAATTGATGTCGATGAAAAATATTAAAGTTTGACTAAGTCGGTTGCGTATGTAGAAAACGTGACCAGACAAAGGGTCAAGAATAAGAGGAAATTTTTTTTTGTTTTATCAATGCGGTTTATCAAAATATTTTTAAAACTGAAATGATTCTAAATTATTAATTTATTTTTCCTCTTATTTTAACACAATATGTTAAATTGAGTTCAAGGCCATTACTATGGTGAGAATTTTTTCAAAATTTTAAAAATGAAAAAAATTAACTTTAAAACCCTGT
This sequence comes from Neocrepidodera transversa, assembly GCA_963243735.1. Classification (NCBI taxonomy): domain Eukaryota; kingdom Metazoa; phylum Arthropoda; class Insecta; order Coleoptera; family Chrysomelidae; genus Neocrepidodera; species Neocrepidodera transversa. The sequence goes on along the minus strand of OY725344.1, from coordinate 21,584,995 downwards.
AGATAATACAGAGGTTAAGTTATTAACAAAAATTTTAGTTCCTAAAATTACTACATTTAATTATTATTTCCTAAATATTTTTTTTGCATTGCCCACCCTATAACTGTAGACTTAAGATTGGTGGATGGAGTTTACATTTTTTTCCCTAAATTTAAAAAATTAACATTAAAACACTGTAGACAATACAGAGTTTAAGTTCTGAATAACCTAAATCATTTTTTGTATAATCCACCTTGTAAATGTAGATTTTAGAGTGTTGGAGTTAAAGTTAGAAATTTTTCTTCCTGAATTAAAAACGTTAATTTTAAAACCCTGTAGACAATACAGAGGTAGAGTTATTAATAAAAAAAATTACTACATTCATTATTTATTATTTCCTAATTTTCTAAATAATTTTTTGGATAACCCACCCTGTAAATTTAGATTTCACAGTGTCAGAGTTAAAGTTTCAAATGTTTCTTCATAAATTAAAATAATTCACTGTGACAATACAGAGATGGAGTTATTCATAAAAAAAATGTTTGCCTAAAATTACTATATCTAATATTTATTATATTCTAAATAATTTTTTACAACCCACCCTGTAGGTGTAGATTTAACAGTGTCGGAGTCACAGTTAGATATTTTTCTTCTTGAATTGAAAAAAATAACTTTAAAACCCTGTAGACAATACAGAGGCGAAGTTCTTAATAAAAAATTTTATTCCTAAAATTACTACTACATTTAATATTTATTATTTTCTAAATATGTTTTAGATAATCTATCCTGTTAATAAATTTTTCTCCCTAAAATAATAAATTTAACTTTAAAGCCCTGACACTAGAGAGGTGGAATTATTAATAAAAATCTGATGTGGCCAGCACATGACCTCTCGCCATTTTTGAATCAAAAATTTACAGGTTGACACAAAAAAGTATGAAAAAAAAATATATTTTTGTAAATCTGGCAACAATGGCAAAAGTTTCGAAAATTTTAATGAGATGAAAATAAACTATAGGGTATACAAAATATATGTGTAAAACTTTATTGCCGTTTTGTATAATAATGGCGTCATCACCCATAACAACTGCCACTTCCGGTTGTGCGATTGGCACCAAAATCTAATCAGATCTAATCTAGGGTATCAGAATCCTGTATGCAAAATTTCAAATTTTTTTATTCAGTAGTTTTTGAGTTATCGTTACTACAACATCCATCCAAACACACACACACACACACACACACACACACACACACACACACACACACACACTAACACACACACACACTAACACACACACACACTAACACACACACACACACTAACACACACACACACACAGACATCATCGCGAAAATATTAAAATCGTATTCTAGGGACCCCAAAACGTGTTTATCCATTGAAAACTACCTCTCTTATCTGAAGGGCGAGAGGTAAAAATTGGTTCCTAAAATTGTTACATTTAATATTTATTATTTTCTAAATAATTTTTTGGATAACCCACCCTGTAAATTTAAACATAACAGTGGTGGAGTTTTTTTTCCTAAATTAAAAACATTAAAATTGAAACCGTCTAGATACTACAGAGGTGGAGTTATTAATAAAAATTTATGTTCCTGAAATTACTACATTTAATATGTATTATTTCCTAAATAATGTTTTGTATAACCCATCCATTTTTACCTCTCGCCCTTCAGATAAGAGAGCTATAGGAATCATGCTAAAAATTGGGTAGTGAGTTTTCAATGGATAAACACGTTTTAGGGTCCCTAGAATACGATTTTAATATTTTCGCGATGATGTCTGTGTGTGTGTGTGTTAGTGTGTGTGTGTGTTAGTGTGTGTGTGTGTGTTAGTGTGTGTGTGTTAGTGTGTGTGTGTTAGTGTGTGTGTGTGTGTTTGGATGGATGTTGTATTAACGATAACTCAAAAACTACTGAATGAAAAAATTTGAAATTTTGCATACAGGATTCTGATACCCTAGATTAGATCTGATTAGATTTTGGTGCCAATCGCACAACCGGAAGTGGCAGTTGCTATGTGTGATGACGCCATTATTATACAAAACGGCAATGAAGTTTTACACATATAGTTTGTATACCCTATAGTTTATTTTCATCTTATTAAAATTTTCGTAACTTTTGCCATTGTTGCCAGATTTACAAAAAAATAATGTTTTTTCATACTTTTTTGTGTCAACCTGTAAATTTTTTATTCGAAAATGGCGAGAAGTCATGTGCTGGCCACATCAGATTTTTTTGGTGGGGGAAACCGTTTGACTCCCACTACTGGCCACAACAGGTAGTGTGGGTCGTTAACCCCACTAAATTCCCCCTTTCTAACCAAAACCTCGGAACTGTCTATTCAGACATGTCGTCAAGTTTTGACAGCTGTTTTTATCCATTCTCCTTTCTAAAGTTTGAAATATCCTCTCTTCTTCCTCTTTCTGTCGCATGATACTACTGATATATCCGTAGCCAGTTCTGGGAGCCACTCATCACAGTGTTCACGAGCTCTGCTGGATGGTGACATCCTAATTTGTCCCTCTCTTCTTCCCATCTGGGACACTTGAAGCATATGTGCCTCACCGTGTTAGGGGTTCCATAGTACTTAGACGTCTTCACTATGTCTTTCCCTATCCTCAGAGTATAGCTTCTGAAGCTTCCGTGGCCACTGAGGAATTTGGTAAACCAGTAGTCGGTAGTCCTCTGCTTGCAACCTAACCATCTGTCAAGGTCCGGATTGAGCTCTTTGGTCCATTGACTCACGTCTCGCATGTTCTGCCACCCCAGCCTGGTTTCCTTCCTTTCTCTTTTCTTTTCCTCCCCCGTTATTCTGGACAGTCAATGTAGCCTCATTCGTTCCTCCTCCTGGATGTAAATGGACGGGATCCCACAGATTACGGAGAGTGAGTTCATGGAGACAGTTTTATACGTCCTTGCAACCTTGAGCAAAACGCTTCTTTGGGTGGACAACAACATCTTTCTATATATTATCAATTTTAATTGTTCCGGCACAGTACCTTTCGTCTTCCTAGCCCCAGGCCTCTTATGTTCAGTAACAGCCTCTGAAGGGCTGCTACCTGTCTCCTGGCCTATCACATGTTCTTTATCTGCCTTTATAATCTAGCTAAACACCAAGGTATTTCACGTGCTTATTCGGGGTTATATTCACTTTGCCAGCTCTGAATATAATGTCCTCTCTCTTCCTAGGTCCTCACATTACGATTGCTTCAGTTTTCTCCGGAGCAACTTCCAAGCCATTATCCGCTACCAAGGTCACTATGTCACTGATGGCGTTATCTGCTTTGGACATCATGTCCTCTTTATAATTTGCTCTGATCAAAGGATACATATTGATATGGTTTTTTAGTTATATGCGTAGTTTTAGTTCTGTTTTTGTATGAATTGTGGTTGACTGTGATTGAAAGGTGGAAGGTTATTGTCAAATGTAAGTTTGACAATGAAAATGAGGTTATGAAAAAGTTTAAGGTGCGTGTGAATGTATGTAAATGTGTTAAGATTTATTTAAGAATGTTTGTTAGAGGATTATTTTTCATTGAATTTAATAATGAGTTCACAGGAAAAAGGAAAAATCTTAGTGTGTTTAGTCATTTAAATTTACAGATAAAAAAAAAAAAATATCTAGTTAGGGGAAGAAAAACAAATGAAAGAAAATAATAAACAAGTTTTTGGTTTTGATTGAGGAATAAAATATAAATGTCAGAGATAAAAATAGAAAAAAAGATGAGATATTAAAAAATGGTTTATTGAATAGTGAGAATTATGTAAAGGAAGTTATAGTATAGAAAAATAAAAGAAAAAATTATATATTAAAAAGGTTTATTAATAGAAAGAAAAATATTACAAGAATAAAAAAAAAATTAGATTAAAGAAGACATATTGGTGTGTAAGAAAACGAAGTGGTACATTTGTGACTAGACGGAAAGGCAGACATGGGGGGAGATCAAAGAATACAGGTTAGCGAAGAGGAAATTCATTAGGAGGTGATACAGAAGAAGAGAAGAAAGAACTGATTAAAGGAAGACACAGCAGAGAGAAGAACCCAACCAAAAAAAGTTTTAAGGCGCCCTAAATTTAGAAATTTAAAAAAAAAATTTTGTTTGTAATGTTTATTTTTTTTTTTTAAAGGAACCCAACCTAAGAGAGCATAAGAGTTTTTCATAATAGCCAGTCTAATATAATATATACCAAGAAGCGAAGGCCGGCGACAGACAACTAATATAACAGCTGAGTTAGACTTCGTTACTCTTTTCACTCGTTTTACCCCGCTCTTGATCTATCCGTTCGGGTAATGACAAAAATTCATTTAAATTCATTTTATATATATGTTTATAAAACAAAGTAATTTTAGACAAAATTGTCTTTGACGTATAACTAATATAACTCGCGCATGCGCGTACACATTTCGGTCCATGCAAATACCATTGCATGTAAAGTCCATTTTAACTCACACAAATTTAAAAAGAAACAAGCAACAATGTATTTTTCTACACGAAAAATTAGAAAAACAGCAAAAATGCATTTTTTACACATGAATTGGTAAAAAAACAAGAATGTATTTTTCCACACAAAAAATTGAAAATGACAAAAATAACGCTTTTTTTAACAAATTCGAAAAAAAAACCGAAACGCGAATTCGCAATCGAATTTGGTAAAAACCGCAAAAATGTATTTTTCCACAAAAAAAATTGGAAAATAGAGCAAAAACCCAGTTTTTCACATATAAATTGGTGAAAAAGCAAGATTAAATTTTTCTTCATAAAAAAAAACAGAAAGAAAAACAGCAAAAATGCGTTTTTTACACATATATTGAGAAAAAAGCAAGCATGCATTTTTACCTCTCGCCCTTCAGATAAGAGAGGTATAGGAATCATGCTAAAAATTGGGTAGTGAGTTTTCAATGGATAAACACGTTTTAGGGTCCCTAGAATACGATTTTAATATTTTCGCGATGATGTCTGTGTGTGTGTTAGTGTGTGTGTGTGTTAGTGTGTGTGTGTGTGTTAGTGTGTGTGTGTGTGTGTTAGTGTGTGTGTTAGTGTGTTAGTGTGTGTGTGTGTGTGTTTGGATGGATGTTGTAGTAACGATAACTCAAAAACTGCTGAATAAAAAAATTTGAAATTTTGCATACAGAATTCTGATACCCTAGATTAGATCTGATTAGATTTTGGTGCCAATCGCACAACCGGAAGTGGCAGTTGCTATGGGTGATGACGCCATTATTGTACAAAACGGCAATAAAGTTTTACACATATATTTTGTATACCCTCTAGTTTATTTTCATCTCATTAAAATTTTCGAAACTTTTGCCATTGTTGCCAGATTTACAAAAATATAATTTTTTTTCATACTTTTTTGTGTCAACCTGTAAATTTTTGATTCAAAAATGGCGAGAGGTCATGTGCTGGCCACATCAGATTTTTTAACACAGGAAAACTAAAAATACAATAAAAATGCATATTTTCACACATAAAATAGGAATAAAGCAAAAAAATTTGATACAACAAAAATGTATTTTCTCTCAAAGGAATTGGAAAAAAAATCGGTTGTGTCCAGAGACGAATACTTTTCCAGAGATTTAGTGTTCAAGTTTCAAATTTTGATATTTTTTTATTTTTGACAGGTGACAGTTGGAGAAATAATTTTGACTGTTCTGAATAGAATTTTTTAAGGGCTTTCAAATAACATATTGCAAGTTAAATTCGGTGACATATTGCATCTGTCATTTTTTGATAGTGCCACTTCCGTTTCACAGCTGTCATATAAAAACTAATGTGTTCTTTCGACGGGTAACTCAAATCCATTTACCAAATTTCAGCTCAATCTGATTAAACGTGTGGCCTCTATCGTGGAAGAATACAAACAGGCAGACTGACAGACAGACAGACAGACAGACAAACAGACAGACAGACATACAGACAGACTTCCATCTGGAAATTATCTTAATCATCTCAGGTGACCTCAAAATTGATATAGTAGATAACATTTAGAGTTATTTAGTAAAATATTAATATTTGAAGGTCCTGAACCTATGATTAAGATATTGACCATTCTTTATGAAACCCCCTGTATAGAGCAGAATTTATAGATTGAAAAATTGTTAAAATTAATAACAATTAATAGTTATATTTATTATTTGTTATTAATAAAAAAATATTTCTCGTAACGAAGATTGAATCCGAACTTCCTTAATAAAAGCCAAGTATCCTACCAATGGATTACACCGCAGTTTAAATAAAGAAAAAAAAAACAAATTTTACTTTCCACTGCAAGCCGACATTACACCATACTTAATCCACAACTGAAATGTGTCACTAATTTAAATAATAATGATATTTTTTTACATACTATAACGTTGTTTTTTCCGGTACAAATATAATCTTATATCTGACCCAACATTAATTAGTTCGTTGAATTATTCAAAAATTTTCTTGTACAATTTTTTTTTTAATTCTACCTCGTTTTAGACAACCCAACACATATCCAGGTGTTTGTCTCTCACACGTGCTTGTCGGGATCCTCCCAGTTCCGCTCCCAGGATCGAATTACCCAGGACACTCCTCCTGGACTCCTTGCAATCTCTATTCATCGTCGAAGCAATCATCCTTTTGTAAGATCTATTCATTCCCGTAACCCTACCGATTCAACAGATCTAGTTGGCCATACGAGAATGAATTGTAATCAACACTCATTTTCCGGTCTGTTTTTGACTGGTTTGTTACATTTTTTTTTCGATTAGGTAGATCTTAGAGGGTTTTTATGTTCAAGCAGGTAATTTTCATTTATATGTATAATAATATATAATAATAGCAATTATATACAGTGTGTAACTAAAAGTTTGCACCACATTAAAATGAGAAAAAAATATTCTTGATAAATTGGTGCTTGGTATATTAAATTAAAATATTAAAAAAAAATAACATGCACAAGGAAAGTAAAAAAATATAATGTTGGGTCAAGTGTCCCGTTATTTGAAATGTTTTGTTTTAAGTAAGACATCAAATATTTTTTTCTCAAAAAACAATAATCAATTTTTTTCTCATATATATGATACAAACTTTTTGAAACACACTATAAAATAATTTCGGAAGTTTTTTTTCATCAAATATTTATATTTTAAAATTTGATATTAATACAAGCGCTAATAAGAATTTTTTGAAATTTAAATACCCATAAAAATTAAATAAATCGTTCACTAACCTTTAAAGCCTCGAACTAATCCTCTCCATTTTCACTTCTTTTTTCCATTTTTTTAACCTCTTTCTTGAAGTTCCCTATTATACATACAAGTAACATACGCACGCCATACTGCCTTGTAACGCACTGCTTTAGAGGACGCCACAAGTAAGTACTTGGACCTACCTTGTCCAATTAAAAAAGTGCTAAGTACTGTATATCCAGAACCACCACAGGATAGTGCTGAATATATAGTAGGCTCTTCTCTAATTGTCCGTATTGTGTCCGGATGCCAAACATTCCGGTGGAACCAAATTATTAATTATAATTAAAATAAATTAATTAATTATCGATTTGTAGCTATCAGAAATGTTATTATCTGAAATTTTATATTTTTTGGATTTAATTTGACAGTGATTTATTCATAAATTTTTTGATTAGGTAATTTATTCAAATTAATTACCATTATTTTTTAATTTAAATTTCAATAAAATTAAATATAATTAACTGTTAGTTTATATTCAAGCCCCGTTTTTCTGTAAAATGGTCGCCGAATTCCTCTGAGAATTTTTGCTGGTAGAAAAAATAACCTACCAATTTGTTTTACCGGATAAAATATGTTTAAATATTTATTAAAATAATTAATAATTTGGTAACACCCCAAATCGTATCTTCCTACCTTTTTTACATACTTATATCAACTAGCTTTCATTTATCTGTAACAATAAAAATAACAAGTCAATTTTTATGCAAAAATCAAAAAAATATTAATAAAAATTTTCCGTCTCGAAGGACCATTATATCTGATCCGTCTCGAAGGACCATGTCCCGTATAGACCAAAAAACTAGTAAAAAACATAATATTAGTTTTACCAAAATTTGATTTCATTCGAAAGGCAATTTCGTTCAAACTTTTGTATATTTTTAGTAATTTTTTTATCGGAATAAACGGAAAATTCCTTGTGCGTTTTTTCCGCAAAAATTATAATTTTTAAAAATCGATATCGGTGAAACTATGAGAGATATTCGGAAAACAAAAACACTTAAATGTAGATATTGAGTAGCTCAATAAGTCTAGTTTAATATATTTTCCAGAAATTTTTTTGAGATAAAAATAAAATCTGAAAAAGTGAAATTTTTCAAAATTACCTTTCGAAATGAAGCAAAATGTCGAAAAATGTCAAAAGATCTTTTAGCTGGACTGGAAAAGATCTATATTGGATTTAGAAAGTTTATTAAAAGTGACATTTTTTTTCAAAATAAAACTACAGGGTAAGTAAATTAAAGAGTTATTTTATGATCTTAATTTAAGTATTTTTTGCAACAAATTTTATATTTTTGATATTTGTTTTAGAATTTTATAAATTTGATGAGATTTAGAAATTTCTATCAGAAGTGAAATTTTCTGTCAGAATAATACTACAGGGTGTGCAAACTAAATAATTAAATATATAATCATAATTTACGTATTTTTTGCATCATTCTGTATATTTTTGACATTTGTTTTCAATTTTATAGAGTGAAATTTTCTTTCAAAACATTACTACACGGTGTGCAAGATAAATAATTAAATTATAATCATAATATACGTATTTTTTGCATCATCCTGTATATTTTTGATATTTGATTTTCAATTTTATAAATCTTATAAGATTTAAAAATATTTATCGAGACCAAAGTTTTTTGTCAAAATAATACTACAGGGTGTGCAAACTAAATAATTAAATTAAAATCATAACTAATGTATTTCTTGCATCATCCTGTATATTTTTGATATTTATTTTCCAATTGTATAAATCTTAAAAAATTTAAAAATTAAAATCGAGGGTAAAATGTTCTATCAAAATAATACTACAGGGTGTGCAAACTACATAATTAAATTATAATCATAATTTAGGTATTTTTTTGCATCATCCTGTATATTTTTGATATTTGATTTTCAATTTTAAAAGTTTTATAAGATTTAAAAAAATTAAAAAATTTTGTCAAGGGTAGAATTTTGTGTCAAAATAATACTACAGGGGGTGCAAACTAAATAATTAAATTATAATCATAATTTACCTATTTTTTGCATCATTTTGTAAATTTTTTATATTTGTTTTTCAATTTTATATATTTTATAAGATTTAAAAAATTTTATCGCGAATAAATTTTTTTGTCAAAATAATACTACCAAATGTATAAACTAAATAATTAAAATACAATCATAACTAATGTATTTCTTGCATCATCCTGTATGTTTTTGATATTTGTTTCCCAATTTTATAAATCTTATGAGATTCAGAAATTTTTATCAAGAGCGAAATTTTCTGTCAAAATAATATTACAGGATGTGCAACTAAAGAGTTTGTATAATCATAATTATTTTATTTTTGGCATTATCCCGTATATATTGATATTTTTTTTGAATTTTATAAAATTCATTAGATTTAGAAAATTTTAATAAGAGTGAAATTTTCTGTTAAACTTATATTACAGGGTGTGCATATTAAAGAGTTAATTTTTAATCATAATTAATGTATTTTTTTTGCATCCTCCTGTATATTTTTGATATTTGCTTTTCAATTTTACAAATCTTATAAGATTTAAAAAAATTTACCGACGATAACATTTTTTGTCAAAATAATATTACAGGGTGTGCAAACTAAAGAGTTTGTATAATCATAATTATTTTATTTTTGGCATCATCCCGTATATATTGATATGATTTTTTATTATTATAAAATTCATTAGAATTAGAAATTTTTATTAAGAGTGAATTTTTCTGTTAAATTTATATTACAGGGTGTGCATATTAAAAAGTTAATTTTTAATCATAATTAATGTATTTTTTGTATCCTCGTGTATATTTTTTAAATTTGTTTTTAAATTTTATAATTTAAATGAGATTTAAAATTTTTTATCGAAGATAAAATTTTCTGTCAAAATAATACCACAGGGTGTGCAAACTAATTAATTAAATTATAATCATAACTAATGTATTTCTTGCATCATCCTGTATATTTTTGATATTTGTTTTTCAATTTTATAAATTTTAGAAGATTTAAAATTTAAAATGGGGGGTAACATTTTCTGTAAAAATAATACTACAGGGTGTGCAAACTACATAACTAAATTACAATTATAATTTAGGTATTTTTTGCATCATTCTGTATATTTTTGATATTTGTTTTTCGATTTTATAAATCTTATTAGATTTAAAAAAATTTATAGGGGATAAAATTTTCTGTAAAAATAATATTATGCTATCTCACAGTTTTTATAATCATAATTATTCTATTTTTGGCATCATCCTGTATATATTGATTTTTTTCAATTTTATAAAAGTCATTAGATTTAGAAATTTTTATTAAGAGTGAAATTTTCTGTCAAAATTATATTAGAGGATGTGCATATCAAAGAGTTAATTTTTAATCATAATTAATATATTTATTGCATCATCTTGTATATTTTTGAAATTTTTGTTTTTCGATTTTATAAATCTCATAAGATTTAAAAATTTTAATCGAGGGTAAAATTTTCTGTCAAAATAACGCTACAGGGTGTGCAACCTAAAAAATTAAATTATAATCATCATTTAGGAACTTTTGCATCATTCTATATATTTTTTATATTTGTTTTTCAATTTTATAAATCTTGTAAGATTTAAAAATTTTTATCGGGAATACATTTTTTTGTCAAAATAATACTACAGGGTGTGTAAACTAAATAATTAAATATATAATCATAATTTACGTATTTTTTGCATCATTCTGTATATTTTTGATATTTATTTTTCAATTTTATAAATCTTATAAGATTCAGAAATTTTTATCAAAAGTGAAATTTTCTGTCAAAATAACACTACAGGGTGTATAAAATAAAAAATTCATTTATAATCATAATTATTCTATTTTTGTCATCATCCTGTATATTTCGGTATCTTTTTTCAATTTTATTAAGAGTGAAATTTTTTAAAAAATAATACTACAGGGTGTGCAAACTAAAGAATTATTATTTCCCTCACCATTCACTCGGCTCGGAGAATTGAAATCAATCCAAATTTTTTTTCCAACTTTTGTTTCATTTTCCCTTATTTATTTGTTTTAAACTTACTTTTTCCAATTTTTCCCACTTTCCTTACTATTTTTTACTAATTTTTCTGGTTTAACTTTGTTTTACAACTTTCTTTCCACATTTTTCCCCACCTTTTTTATTATTATTTCCCCCTTCTGATATAAATTAAATATACCAATCAATTAAGAAAAGAAATATTTTAGCGAATCATATAAAAATAATCCTCGTGTATAACCACACAAGCACATTTACTTTCATATTCTTCCTATTCTTATTCTCAATTTACCTTTTTATTGTATCAACTTACATCGAGTTCATTTATCTAGAGATATCAGAAAATTATAGTCCTGAAAGTACATAGAACGCCTCCACCATACCCAAATAACATGGTGTATACTTTATATGCTACTGAAACGTTTTTATTTGACGTACACAATTATAAATCACGTGCATAGTGTAAATAATTGTTAAATGAAAATTTATCAATGATTAAAAATAAAATTTTAACATTGACTTTTCTATTAAAAATAATTATTAATAATAATAATTCTCTTCGCCTTCTTACGAGTGAATCCCAAGATTTGTATTTTTTTTTCTAGTAGCACTAAAATTTTTTCCCAAACTTGGTGTTTGAAATTCCGTTTCCCTCTGCGGAGGTCTGATCCTCGATCTTCATCAGCGGGGCGTGCGTCAGGTAGGCCTCCAATAAGGGGGCCCCATCGACGCGGGGGCGTACCGTATAACGCACACCGGGTCCTCATACATACACACACACGAATAACTGCGAGATTTTGAGTTACTCTGTCGTGACGTTAGAAGTGGTGCTCCGTTTCGGTCCATTTCTTTTTTTTTTCTTTCTCATCAGAAACTATAATTACTGTGATTACTTTACCGAATAACGAGTAGTTTGTGACATAAATTAGAGGTTGGATTTTTTTATTGAATTAGTTTGTTGTGTTTTAAATGCGGTTGTAATAATAACAAGTGGAATTGTTTTTTTTTAATTTTTAATCATGAACTGTACGTACCCGTACCAAGTGCAAACGCAGTCGCCCTCTTTTGCTGTTGGTGCTGAATATGTAGAGGTAAATACATTTTTTTAAATTTTTTAACAAAACGGTATAAAAAATTTATCCGATACTGAAAAAAATTACATTTACTGTTTTATAAAAAAAAGAATTAGTAATAATAAAACACAGGCCTGCAAAAAAATTCTTAAGTCGTTTGTATTTTGATATGTATTTTCCAGTGTTGATTTGAAAAATAAAATTAATTTTTTTATATCACATCAGGGCTGCTATTTTCGTTCTCGTGCGAAGCAGTTCCGTCTACGGAATTTTGGTGTTTTCGTATGAAAAAGAATAAACCGTATTTTGAAGTCACCGAACGCTTCTCGCATACGAATTATTTTTCGGTTGACTGCATCGCATGGTCTTGGTGAAACGAATTTGTAAATTCGCATACTAAATTGAGAGATAGCAAAAAATTGTGAGTGAGAAAGTACTAAAAAATAAAATTCCGTTAACCTCACTTATTATTTCATAAAGTGAATCAAAGTAAAAGTTTTGTGTGTATATCTTTGTTTTTTTTATTGTAGTGGGTTTTAGATTTTTTTTAATATGTTTAATAATGTGATCAATTTGGCCGCTATAGCAGCCTTAGAAGAAGCTGAAATACTGGCAAATAGGCCAATAAGCAGACGCAGTCAACAAATATGTAATCCTTTGGAGGACTTAAGTGATAAGGAATAGCAGAGACAACCACAACTTCCATAAAAACGTTATTTTTGGGTTAAGAAAATTTCAGCTGGCTGTCACAATAAATGAATAAATGACATTTAGCAACGTTGCCAACTCACCCATGCGAATTAAAGTTAGACGAACCGTATTGTTATTCGATTGCGTGACTAAAATACCAAATATAAATGTCAACCGGAAAAAATCCGCCTACGAATATTCGTATACGGATGTATTCACACGAGAACGAAAATAGCAGCCCAGGTTATCTTACAAAACAGGGATATACTTAGGGTAAAAATAAATGTATCGCAAATTTTACATTTGTTCTTAATAGGCCAGCACACCACGTGATTTCCGTTTTTGTGTTAAAATCATTTTTTTACCGTTTTCCGGTTAGTAATCTTACCCTTTAGTCCCAATTTTTCTGCGCAGAACAGGGTATAGCGCACAAAACATAATTATTTGTTTTTGGACAAGACCTCGCCTAATATAGCAACTAAAAATATGCAATTTTTTTATGATTTTTAAAATTTTTATTAAAAGAGCGCGTCTGTACTACTTTTTTCAAATGTATCTAAACAAAGTTAATTGTGGTATCACTTTTACTAAAATTAATTTATAAAATGTGTGACAGAATTAAATACAGAATCGATTGGTGAAAACCGCAGCTTCCTATGTTTACTATTAACGGAGCGTCCGCTATTTCAGGCAAGATAACATATGACATTGGCGCCTCTTAAATACTTATTATTATTATTATTAAATATAGTTAACGATGCGTTTAAATTGAATTTGGCGAAAATAAACATTCGGGTTATGTTAAAAAAGAAGTCGTTGTGAAATATGTATACAAGGTTATCAAAAGTACGCAAGCTTTGATCACCCTATACACATTTTGTTCTTATGTCACCAAGTAGAACTAAAAAATTAATATAGAGACATTTAAGCCCTTTTATCGGATTTTATGTCGTTTATCCGGAGAAATCACTTATTGAAAATATGCGATTTTTAATTGTCTAAAACTTCAAAACTATTTAGTTATTAATAGGATTTTGAAGTCATCAGCTTCTCTGGACGAATTTAAAATAGTAAAAAATACAGAGTGTTTCAATTAAAAATACATAACTTTGATAAGTCACAAATTTATCGGACTCTCTGTATCTAGTAGTTATTTTGGAAGATATAAGACATTTTTGCCTATCTCAAAGAGGGAAGCAACTGTCGTACATCCACAGGTAAACAATAGGTTTATAGTTAGCAAAATAAGTTTTGCTGATACACTGTTGCTGCTGTCCCTAAAAAATTCAGTTATAGAAATAAGTAGGTCGTAGCAACAACTAAACACATTTATAATGGTAGCAAAAAAAATTTACCAACAAAATTGGTGGTACTAATTAAAATACGAGTCGTGAGCACTAGATTTCGAGTAAACATTTTAGCAAAATACAGCTCAGTATTCTCAGCAAGATATTCCTGTTTTTATAGAGTTCAGTTGTTCGGTATCTATTCCTGTTTTTTAAAGAGTTCAGTTGTTCGGTATCAGGTGAAGTTCGTGAAAAAATACTAAACTTGTAACGATAAATTAGATTACGGTGTTGTCAACTTTTCAGGTTTTGAATAAACGATAAAATGACAGAAAGAAGATATAAAGACGTATTTTTTCTACTTTTATTAAAAAAAAAACACGAATATGCGAAAACTTGAAATATTTCTTTATTAACGGATATAAGCGCCAGTTCGAATTAAGAAATTTTCAACTTGTTCAACCTAACCTGATAGAGAATAAATTAATATTTCCAATATTTCTAAATTTCTTCTAATGAAAATAAAAATAGTGAGTACAATAAACTTTCTTAAAATAATAAATAAACCTACCTACATTCATTTAAAAAAAAATCATTACCATAAGTCTAAGATTACAAGTAAATGAATACGACTTGGCAACCTTGCACTGTTAAAAGTTTGAAATGAAAGAAAAAGCTTCTTCACACAACGCCAGTACTAGATTTTGGATTACAAACAGAATTCTTATGTTACGTTTTTTGTGCCACCCTGTATGTATTTTTATTATTCCTTTACTCGGTCTATCTGATTTCAGCTCGCTTCATATCGATTCTCTAGATCTGCCTCTCTTTTAGGTATTTCTATAAAATGTCTTTTCCATGTTAATAATGTCCTTCTCTTTGAATATTTAGTCAAAATAATTGACTTTTATATCGTTTGTGTCGCTTACTGAATATTTCCTTTTTTTTCTCTCCCTCATTTTATAGGGGTTTTTTCGCTTGGACGACATTTCTTTTTCCTTTGGGACTACGTTCTTTTGGACCACGCTTGTGTTTCTTGGACGTCATTTTTTCCTGTACTACGTTTTCTTGGACTACGTTTTTGGACCAAGCTATTAGGTTTCCTTTGGAGAAGGAAGATAAGAAAAAACTCAAGGAAAGCTAATTTTTTTTAAAGAAAAAGAAAAAAATCTCTGGAACTTTCGTTTATCATAAAATAAACAAATATTTTATCATAAAATAAACAAATATAAGGTTTACAAAAAGAAAAGAAAGAACGGATTTTGAAATTTATCATAGTTTTTTTGTCAATTGTTTCTAATTACATCAAAAAATCAATTAGACTGCCGCCTAAATTTTTTTTTTGTTTAATATTCTACTTCTGATATATTTCAAATTATATTCGTGGAACGAACCACCCATAATAAGAAGATTTGAGCTTAAATAACATTTATTATTATTATCAACAAAATAAAGTATCGTTTCACTTACTCGAAATGGATAAAAATCAGTAATATACACTAAGTGGTGGTATTTACCAAAATAAGAATCAGTACTTGCAAAATTAATAATATCCACTAAATAGTGCTATACAGTAAAATGATTGTCAGTTATCAATACAATTTCAATATCAGTAGTACTAAATAAACACATTAGTGATGGACACTAAGTTGATGCTGGTAAATTAATTTGTTATTAAACATTTAGCTGAGCGACAAAATTATTTTGCTGTGATTACTGGAATTTTAGTAACCTTGGAAAATTATTTTTTCCGTGCAACCATCGGTCTACCTATACTGTCCCGACGCAATTTAAGCGCATGGTTGACTATATTTCAAGTTTTAAAATAAGTATTTATGAATAGAAAATTACTAGTTTAATTAGGAGAGTAAACTATACACAGTGTTTGTATTAAAAGTAAATTTTTTGAGCCATCCTGTAGTTTTAGAGTCATGGTGCAATGAACAAAAATAATGCATATGACTCAAGAAATATGTGAACCAAATTTGAAAAAACTTATTGGTGGGCATTAAACCATTTATTGCAACTTTATTAAAATTAATATAATTCCAAAGATAAAGTTATAATTTAAATAAAGAAGCCACACTTGACACAACATTTATTTTATTTTTTGTTTAATTAGTGCAGTTAAAATATTTAGCTGAGAATTGTAATCTTATAAAAATAAAATTTTTGTTCCTTGAATAAAAGCTTCGTTATTTTAATAAAAAATTAGGATAATTGATTATTTTACTTGATATTTTATTGCAAAAATTAAAATTGTGTTTGCCATAATAATATCAACAATTATAAGTTAATTGTAATTAACAAAAGAAGAAAATAAAATTTATATAATTGCAAAAATTAAAATTTACTTGTGATAAATTGTTGTTACGCCAAATACCGACTCGCACCTGCGCATTACATCCAACATGGCTGAGGCGCGCTAAAACAAGACTGTGTGGTTTGATCACGTCTTCTTCGTAAAACAAATCCAAGATTAATAGTAAAAGTGTTTTTTTTTATTAACTTTAATAAATATAAATACTGTGTTTACAAATATTGTGTTGGATATAAAATTAAAGATTTACTGGCGCACTGGACTATTGGGATTCTTGTCCCTGTATCTGAAGTATACAATAATTTTTTCACATGTTACGAATAAACTTTTTTCTACAAGTATCATTCATTTACTTGTTTATTTATATTTTATATTGCCATATGTATGTGTCTATCCAATAAAAAATAATCAGAATTTTCTATTCTGTTCAATTAAAGATCGATATGTTTTAATATTCTGTCAACTAGTACAGGGACGTGCACAAAATGGCTTTTATAATTTCTTGAAGTAGGTCAATAAAAAGATTATCAAAAGTAATAAAGTTCAGTTTATGGAAGCCTTATTGTTTTATTTTGTATATACCTAAATAGAGCAAGACTTACATGAATACTATTTATTGAATCTAATATATAAGTATAAGTTAAAATTAAAATTGTTTGTATATTGTGGAGTTTATAAATATTTGTTATAGAGCTATTATACAGGGTGGCGCACCCTATACGCGTTGGTCTTTATATGAAAAACGGTAAGATTTTATAAATAATGTTTAATGCAGGAATATACATATTAGCACACTTTAAAAATATTTTGATTTATGCAGGACATCTCAATTAAAAGATCTGCACCAAAGTTATACTTTTTTAAATGTAACATCCTATATTTTTTTACATTTTTACATTCGTCCTGATAATCTGATTTCAAAAACCTATTAAACTTATAATATAAACGCCGGTTTAGATGATCCTATCTTAACTTTTGATATTTGTATACAAGGTTATCAAAAGTACGCAAATTTTGATTACCCTGTATACATTAAGTTCTTATGCCACCAAATAAAACTCAAAAGGAACAACAATTTTGTCCGATTTTATGTCGTTTGGAAGGAGCAATCACTAAAATTTGAAAAAATGCGATTTTCAACTTCAAAATTAATAAATTTATATTATAGGTGTAATAAGTTTTTGAAATCAGCTTCTCAGGACTAATCTAAAAATGTAAAAAAATACAGGGTATTCCATTTAAGTAATTATAACTATGGTGTAGATCTTTTAATGGAGGCGCCCTGTATAAATAATAATAATTTTAAAATGTACTCAAATATACCATGTATGCATTAAACATTTTTTTATAAAATCTTACTGTTTTCCATATAAATAGCCGACGCGTATAAGGTGCGTCACCCTGTATATGAAACAAAAAAATTAAAAATGATTATTTTCTTAAAGGTTCGGTTAATAAGTGTTAAAATTTTAAGCAAAAACACCTTAATTCATATAAACAATGATAAATTTCTGGTAATTAATGCATTCGGCTTTAAATAATAGTATATTATACAACGATAATGTAATGATAGCCATAAATACACGAGCATGTTGAAGGATACGAAACGAGCTGCGAGTGTATTCATGGTCATTACATGAGAGTTGCATACGCTATTTTTTCTACTCCCATTAATAAACGAAATACATATTTATTTTAAGACTTTCATATGTTAAATATCTTAAATGAAACGGAACATTTTTATAACAATGAAAAGAAATACTTTTTACTTACTTAATCCATATTGCCCATCTATACCATTACGGGTGTAAGGCTAAACACTTTTTTTCCACAACATATATTAATTAGTAACCTTTTTAGAATATTTTAATAATTTAACCCTTTTTCTTATCGGTTTTAAACAATTTAAAATATTTTGACAGCTGTCAAAAAAATAACTCGATTCTATTCGCTGAAAAATTTGTACTATCAAAATAACCGCCTACTTTGCCAAAAATAATTCGATTCTATTGGCTGAAAGAGCTGTATCTTAATGAAAACCAGTTTTATAATGAATCCCATTATGAAACTGGTATTAGTCTGTTAATTAACGTATTATAAAATAGGAGTAGAAAAAATTATTTATTTTGACAAGTACATGCCTCTATTAGTAAAATTAGGATTTACTTGAGACAATTAAATTAAGATATTTTAATTAAATAAAATTAATTGTAGATATTATAATTTCCTATTACGTGAAGTATGCTATAGTTGATACAATTAAATCATAATTTACTCTATTCTGTAGATGTTACTTAAAGCAAACATGATTGATTTCAGTCAATTAAATTACTCTATTAAATAATTGATTTCGCCACATTATGTATTTTATTGGTCGATACGAATTAAATAATTTAGTTAACAGAAATATATATTACTTGCGCAGATTAATTCTTTCTCTCTGTGCGGCAGTAATGCGCTATCATGTTGACATTCAATCTTCTTTGGTAGCTTCATTCTATTAGCTTGATGGAACCTTTCGACCAGCTCCTCACTGACAGCAACAATATTTGAAGGAAAGTAGTCAAGGAGTGAAGAAAATGGACTTCTATGCTTATATTACTTCCTAGCTTCCTGAAGTTGTCCAACATGTCAGCGACTATTGTCCTAAATTCAGGATTTTTTTGTTTTTCAGAAAATTTGTTATAACTAGTTTGAAAGACAACCATGGTGATTTTTCTTTTGAACCATTTTTTTGTTAAAGTTGGGATCCCTCGTTAGTTTCCTGATATCAGATCCAACGAACACTCCTTCTTTTAGCTTTGCCTCGGATAAACCAGGAAACTGCTCACAAAGATATGTAAAAGATTCTGCTTCACAAATTCCTTTATCAAACCCAATTTAATGTGTAGTGATGGGAGTAATACCTTTTTAGGATCTACAAGCTTCTCCATTTGAACATTTTTAACACCAACCTGCTAGGTTTTTCTCAGTGGTCATTCTTTATTGACACAGTGTTGCTTCCTGCCACGACTATCCCATTCACAGAGAAAGCAAAGTAACTTACATAGCAAATTCTATGAGTGCATAATTTGTATTCTATTGGGAAAACTGGTGGTGGGTTTTGAATTACTTTGGTAAACTGGTGCAACATTTTAAGGATGAGCTCTATGAGGTTAGTGCGAAGTTATAGCAATTGTGAACATGACGGATTTATCAAAACGTTCAAAATGTCTAGTGGCATTATCCTTCACATCATGGGGAGGAAATCATATACGAGGTAATGAAGGAGAGAAGAATCAGGTATCAAAATGTTTTTAATAATTTGCAAAACTTACATACTTGTTAATTTAAATATTTCATCACTACTATCAAGTGGTAATGTTAAGTTAATGATTTCATTATTCAATTGAACTGCAACCTCATAAGTTTCTGGTATAGTCATTCATTTTTCAAATGTAAATAAAATTAACAACAACCTTATTCTTTTCGCAAGAAAACAAAGCAACCTGGCCTAAAATTTTGTATTCCCAATGAAAATGAACCAGTTCAAATTTTTCGGGAATCTTCTTTAAATGTCAATGCAACACTGGTGCAAAACTAGTTTTACCAATGGAATTCGCAATTAGTGTAACCACTCTGTTGACCGAGCAACATGGAAATCACTTTCATATAGACTTTTCGATCTTTATCAAAAATATCGACTGGAATCGTTGAGTCAAAGATCAATCTAGAAAAAAATCGGATGGACAAAAAATCGATCTCATCAAAATCTATTCAATATATAATCTGACACAACCAAGTGTAATCATAAGAAAAAAATTGAAAAAAATAAAAAAACATTAAAAAATTCGAAAGAATTGAAATAAATAAATAAGCGCAAAAAATCAGACGAATAAGAAAAAATTAGAAACCAAAAGAAAGAAATAGAAAAAAATAGACTAATGGAAAAATAATGAATAAAAATTAGAAAGAATTGAAAAAACTCGAAAAAAATCTCAGAAAAATGCAAAAAATCAGAAAAATGAGATTAAAAGTCAAAAAAACTCTCTCTCTCTCGCGCTTTCTCTCTCTTTCTCTATAAAAAAATTGTAAATTTTATAAAAAAAATTATAAATACGAAAAAATTCATATTGTTTAACACTAGCCAAAAATGTGAAACTTGAATTTATTTTTTATTAAAACAAGCAAATTAAGATTAATTTTTACCTCTCGCCGTTCAGATAAGAGAGGTATAGGAATCATGCTAAAAATTGGGTAGTGAGTTTTCAATTGATAAACACGTTTTGGGGTCCCTAGAATACGATTTTAATATTTTCGCGATGATGTCTGTGTGTGTGTGTGTGTGTTAGTGTGTGTGTGTGTGTGTGTTAGTGTGTGTGTGTGTGTGTTAGTGTGTGTGTGTGTGTTAGTGTGTGTGTGTGTGTGTTAGTGTGTGTGTGTGTGTGTTAGTGTGTGTGTGTGTGTTAGTGTGTGTGTTTGGATGGATGTTGTAGTAACGATAACTCAAAAACTACTGAATGAAAAAATTTGAAATTTTGCATACAGGATTCTGAGACCCTTGATTAGATCTGATTAGATTTTGGTGCCAATCGCACAACCGGAAGTGGCAGTTGTTATGGGTGATGACGCCATTACTATACAAAACGGCAATAAAGTTTTACACATATATTTTGTATATCCTTTAGTTTATTTTCATCTCATTAAAATTTTCGAAACTTTTGCCATTGTTGCCAGATTTACAAAAAAATAATTTTTTTTCATACTTTTTTGTGTCAACCTGTAAATTTTTGATTCAAAAATGGCGAGAGGTCATGTGTTGGCCACATCAAATTTTTATTTTGATGGTTTTTTAAGGACAATTTACAGAAAAAATTTAATTGTTTGTTAAATAAAAAATGAAAATTTACATAAAAACAATTTTTTAAACAATAAAAAGATTTTTAGGAAAGATTTTTTTTTTAATCTTAATTTGCATCAAAGATTATTTTTCCAAAAAATGAAATTTTAAATTATCTTATAAATAACGCATTTGTTTATAACAATTTTTGTAATAAACAATAAGAAATCAAAAAATTTAAAAATCCTTTTCATATGACTTCTGATCATAAAAAAACGGATCAATAGTAATATGAAAAAAAAATTTTTTGTTAAATGATTAATCAAGTTTCTTAATTTTTAACCTAAGTAAATTGTTAATAACAAAGTGAAAAATAACAATTTTTTAATTTTTCCAACGGGAATCTCTTCTGAGACCTTTCAAAAATAGGTCCAAACAACGAAAAAAATTTCAGATTTGTTATTTAACAATTATCGCTATTACAATGTTCATGTTCAAGTAAGAAAAAATTGTTAATTAACTAATGCATAATTAACAGAAAAATCGCGATAAAAATTTTTTGACCGCCGATTATTGTTCATAAATCTATTCAGTAGATGCCTGAATTATTGCAACTCTTAATTTTCTTATTTAATAAGTTTAAATAATATTTATTCATTAAAAGGTCCAAACCAGATTCCCCGTTTTCGGCCATATTTTCATCCCTCTGGGAAAATTATAAATATTGGTCCTACACTTCCGGGAATTACAATTTTTTTGGGGAAATCTTCTCTTCTTTTTGAATCTTTTTTCAAATTTGAAAAATGTCAAATAGTTTTTGAGATATTTACAAAAAACCGAACCCCATTTTTTCAGTTAATTGTTTATAACTTTTGCAATTTTTGCAAGCGGCTCTTAAATTTTTTCAATAATCATCTACACGCTATTCCGAACCGAATGACATATCGTTCATATTTTTCGGAGGCGGAGAAAAAGTTTGACCCAAAAACCACTTGTTGACTAGACCAAGAATCGGCAATATCCATGTTTGTGTAAAAAAATACTATAGAAATGACTTATATTTAAGACAATTTTTATGTAACAGACCTGTGATAACTTTTCATAATGATCGTAAAAAAAACAATAATTTTAAAATTATTTATATTATGCCCGTGACAATTATCGTTATACTTGATTATAATTGACACTGTACATCTGCTTCGAGATTTAAATCTTAACTTGCCGCCACATGTGACATGAATATATATTGTACGGTTTGATTAAAGTTTTTTATTTTATTTTACCCGTAACAATTTGTGGAAATTTATGGATTGTGCCCGAAGCAAAGGTGGTACCCCAAAACAATTTTCATATTATTAGCACACATTTTGAAAGTGATTGGTTAAATAAGAATAGTATAAGCGATACGCAAAAATTTTTTTGTATATAGTTTAGCACTATTTAGTATGATTTAATAACCAAAAATAAATTTAAACAACTATATTTTGGAATCTATAAAGACAATTTAGTCTTATTTTGTTACAAATTATTTTCGATTTAAAACAGCATATAACTTATTTTTGATAAAAAAAAAAAACTAAAAAAAATCTATGAAATTTGGTCTTATTTTAAAAGTGTTTTTGAAATTATAAACTGTATATCGGAGAAGGCTATTGGCTCTAGAGAAAAGACTAGTTTAGTCTCATTTAGTTAAAAATTTAATCATTTTTATAATGAAAAATTATTAATTTTTGACGAAAATCGGTTCTTAAATGTAAAAAATGACAAACACTTATTCTTATTTTATTACTAATTTAGTCTTATTTAAAACAAGATATAATTTGCTTTAAGAAAAATTATTTCTTGGATGAAGAAATTGACAAAAACTAAGAAAAACCTCTTATTTTAAAATATTTTCAAACAAAACAATCAAACTCTTTGTTCCAACTTTTTTTGCTCCACTTTTGTCCTCTCTATTTTATTTATTTATCTACTATTTTTTTAGTTTAAAACTTTTTTTCTAACTTTTATCTAACTATTTTCTTACCCCTTAATTTTCCCCCTACTTTTTTTACTTATTTCTTTGTTTTAATGTTATTTCAATTTTTTTTTTGTCCCCTACTTATTTATTTATTTATTTATTTGTTTTAAACTTTATTGACCAACAATTGTTTCCCTGTTTCCCACTTTCTCCTCTTTTTTCCCTCACTTTTATAGTAATTTTTTGGTACGCATTTTTTTTTCAACTCTTTTTTTTCGCTACTTTCTTATTATTATTTCCTTTCCACTTTTTTTGTTCCTCTTCTATTCGGCCTTTATTTTCTCCCTACTTTTTTACTTATTTCTTTGTTTTAAACTTTTTCCTTCCAACTTTTTTCCCACTATTTCTCCCTTTTTTATTAATTTGTGAAATTTACTTTCTTTTCTAACTTTTTCCAACACTACTTTCCCATTTTCAGTGTCATACTTTTTTATTTATTTATTTGTTTTAAACTTTATTGTCCAACTATTGTTTTCGACTTTCCTCTCGATTTTTCCCTTACTTTTATAGTAATTTTTTGGTTTAAATTTTTTTTCCAATTCATTTTTCTCCGCTACTCTCTTATTATTATTATTTCCTCCACCTTTCAAATGAAATCAATCAAAAAGTTTTTTCCACTTTCTTTTGTTTAAACTTTTTCCTTCCAACTTTTTTCCCTCTATTTCCCCCTTTTTTATTAATTTTTTTCCAACCCTACTTTTGTATTTCTAGTACATTACTTTTTTATTATTATTTCCCACCATCCATATTAATCAGATGAATCTTTTTTTTCCAACTTTTTTTTGTTTGACTTCCCACTCCTTTTTTTATTTTAAATTTATTTTCATTCTTTTCTTTTGTTAGAATTCCTACTTTATTTTCCTCCAATTTTTTACGATTTCTTTGTTATAAATTTTTTTTTCAGCATTTGTTTCCTACTTTCCCCTCTTTTTTCCCAACTTTCATACTAATTTTATTGGCTTAAACTTTTTTCCTAATTCATTTTCCTCGATACTTTTTTATTATTTTCCCCCACCATTCACTCCAAGCCGAGCGAAGCGAGGTTCAAAGCAATGAAATTTCCACAATCTTTTTTGTTCCATTCCCCTTCCCTCTTTTATTTTCCCCATGCAAATGAGAAAAACGTTTAAAACATAATAAAAACAGTCAAAAAGTAGAGAAAAAAAAAGAAAAGGTAAATTGTAGAATTTGATTAATTTGATTGCTCCGAGTGGATTGTAGAAAAAATTATAATTTCCCCCACCATCCACTCCGAGTCAAGCAATTAAATCAATCAATCTCTACCGAAAAAAAAATGGTAAAAGAGTGGGAGAAAAATGGAGAGGAAAAACGGTGCAGAAAGGTAATAAAAAGAATATGAAACATGAAAAAACACAGAAAAAAAAATAGAGAAAAAAAGGGAATTTGCAGAATTTGATTGCTCCGAAAAAAAAATAGTAAAAAAGTAGAGAGAAAATAATTCCAACTTTCCTCCACCATTCACAATTAAATCAATCAAACTTTTCAAATTCCCCCCTCTTTTTTTCTCGAAACTATTACACTTTATTACTGTTTTTTTAAACTGAGAATAAAGTTTGAAAAATAAAGAAAACAGTAAAAAAGTAGAGAAAAAAAAAGAAGAGGGGCGTAAAATTTGATTGATTTGATTGCTCCGAACCTCGCTGCGCTCGGCTCGGAGTGGATTGTAGAAAAAATAATAATTTCAACTTTCCCCCACCATCCACTCCTAGCCGAGCAATTAAATCAATCAATCTCTTCCGAAAAAGAAATACTAAAAAAGTGGGAGAAAACCGTAGAGGTAAACGGTACAGAGAGTTAAGAAAATAATTATGAAACATAAAAAAAAAACAAAAAGTAGAAAAAAAAGCGAAGTTGCAGAGTTTGTTTGCTTCGAAAAATAAATAGTAAAAAAGTAGAGAGAAAATAATTATAACTTTCCCCCACCATTCACTCGGAGCCGAGCGTAGCGAGGTTCGGAGCAATTAAATCAATCAAACTTTCCAACTTCCCCCCTCTTTTTTTCTCGAATTTATTACACTTTATTACTATTTTTCAAATTTACTTTCCCCACTCCCCTCCCTCTTTTATACCATACTTAATTAATATTTTTTTTGGTTTACACTTTTTTTTCAACTCATTTTCCCACTAATTTTTTATTATTATTTCCCCCACCATTCACTCCGAGCCGAGCGAAACGAGGTTGGAATTAATAAAAAATTTGTTCCATTTTGTTCCAATTCCCCCACCCTACTTTATTTTCCACCTATTTTTTCACTTATTTCTTTGTTTTAATTTTTTTTCCAACCTTACATTTTTACTAATTTTTTTCAACTTTTTTTTTGGTTTATTTTCTCACTACTTTTTTTTGTTTAGGTTTATTTATTACATATTTAGTTTTCTTTAAAAAGCGTGTACCTAGATTAATCGCATGTAAAAATCGACAAAAATGGAAACCTATGAATTTTGTTTATTTCAAAAATTTTGTAAAACTTTGAACAAAAGACGAGTTCTATAGTTACCATTAAAAAATTGACTAAATTGTATACTAAGGATTTGAATTATAGAATGATTTTACGAATGCTGTTCAACAAAATAAACAAAGTTATACATTTCCCACTATTTATAATTTTACAAAGCATAGGTCCGCATTCAGCCCAATGTGACTAATATACAATTCGTCGTTCTTAAATTTCTGTTGAAGTAGGAAAAATCAAAACTTCTGAATTTAAAATGTTTTTCATTATTTTGAAATATTTGTAAATTTCTAAAAAATTAAAAAAAAAAAAACTAAATTATTTAATGAATTTTAAAATAGAAAAAAAATTTAATAAATGTATCTATACTATTTCTTTTTGTTTTTCAAGATTTATAACTTATTGGGAATTTTTCGATAGTGCCGTTGCTACTATAATACATAATTTGTTGTTTCTGAATAATTTTTCAATCACTTTATCAATCCATTCAATTTAATGACTTTTATTAAACCTTTCAAATATAATAATAACAAACGAACTATTTATGTTAATCTACTGTTAAGTTGCAACATTTAAATATTGAATAATATTACAAAAATTATGTACAAACAATTTTTATAATTTAACACGTTGGCTACATTTAAATATTTATTTTTCAAGGCCTTAATTAAAATTGATTAAATAACTTGTTTCTACCAATAAAATAAAACACTAACGTGACATATGCGTCGAAATGGGGGGAGAAAACAACCCCAAATATAAACATCTGTGATCATTCGAGTTCGAGTAATTCGTTATTGGTTTTTCGCCACAAAATGACCTCACTTTACTTCTGACAGTATGCACGCAAATTATGTTATTAGCAGAAGGGGCAGTTATACCAGATCCGTAATTTCTCAATTTTTTTTTCCTTGTCCAGTTTCATTATGGCGCTGCGGTTACACATGCTTGACCCACATAATTATCAAGAATAAATTAGAACGTCAAAAGGTAATTTTTATTCGACATTTTTTTTTGTAAGTACCTATACAGATGCTCGACAGAAAAAAATAAGTCTGCATTATAAAACTGATAATATATCAGGGATTATTAATAATTTTTTTTAATAAAAATATAATTAACTTTTATAATTTTACAGCCATTTTAACACGTTGACTGCCAACTACGATATATCTTGAAGAGTTTGACTACTAGTTATCTGGTAGTTGGCAGTCAATGTGTTAAGGAAGTCTTTTAGGAATAATTTCTTTAAAAGTATAAAACCTGTAAAGTCGATTCTTAAAATTCTAATTCCCATTTTTTTTTCAATTTATTTTTTAGTCCTTAAAATTTTGATTAAGTCTTTTAAGAATAATTTCTTTAAAAGAACAAAAAATGTGCAAAGTCGATTCTTAAAATTCTAATTCTGATTTTTTTTTTAATTTATTTCTGCAAAGTCGATTTTTACATTTCTAATTCCAATTTTTTTTTCAATTTATTTTTTAGTCCTTAAAATTTTGATGAAGTCTTTTAAGAATAATTTCTTTAAAAGAACAAAAAATGTACAAAATCGATTCTTTAAATTCTAATTCTAATTTTTTTTTCAATTTATTTCTGCAAAGTCGATTTTTACATTTCTAATTCTAATTTTTTTTTCAATTTATTTTTAGTCCTTAAAATTTTGATGAAGTCTTTTAAGAATAATTTCTTTACAAGAAAAAAAAATGTGCAAAGTAGATTCTTAAAATTCTAATTCCGATTTTTTTTTTCAATTTATTCCTGCAAGTCGATCCTACATTTCTAATTCCAATTTTTTTTTTCAATTTATTTTTTAGTCTTTAATATTTTGATGAAGTCTTAAGAATAATTTCTTTAAAAGAATAAAAAATGTGCAAAGTCGATTCTTAAAATTCTAATTCAGATTTTTTTTTCAATTTATTCTTGAGTCCTTCTTACAATTTGACAAATTTTGTATTTGATTTACAAATTTAATTTTCCATCTTTTCTATGTTGTTTTGTGATTGGATTAATTTTTATATTATTTAACTATTTTTCCACTTTAATTAATTGCTGACTCTATCTGATGATGGTGGTGAGGTTTTTCGGGTTTTCCTACACCTATAGCCAAATGGCGCCATCAATCCTCAGTAGGTCGCCCCGGAGCGCCACGGAAAATAATAATAATAGCCGTCCCTTCCCCGCACAAGCCATTGGCTTTCTGGGGGTGAAATGTAGGGCGAGTATTATTGTTATTATTATTATTATTTTAGTCAATTATGTTTTTGTGAATTTTGAGTTTTCTGCTGAGCTAGCGGAAAACTGGCTTTCGTGTGGATCTACATGATTTTTTTAATCCTTTTAATTTAATTCAAAAAACTAATTCTAAATAATCAGATCTAGACGATTAGAAAACTTTCATCCAAACGGTAGACCAATTTATATGCTAACGATACCTACTTTTCTCTTCTATTTTTTTCCATTATTCCAAACCTCTGCGTACGCAACCAACTTCCACTTAGTGTCAATTTAAATTTTTATTCATGGAAAAATATCTCCAACATTTAGAGTGGAATGGCCTTAAAAACATTGGCGTATCCGACATGTAAAAGGTAATAAATAATTATCTGAATTCTTAACCAAATTACTGAGTCTTAACTGAGAAATCGAGTAACTCAGACCAAATACCACCACTGATCATTTTTCATAATTTTTTTAATTGTAAATTATTTGCTTCCAATTATAATTTTTTTCTTTTAAAATTGTGTTATTTTAGATACGCCTATGATGAAAACCATATAATTTTGCATAAAACTTTCCAACCCTACGTTTCTACCTTTAATTAATCTTTCTCAGCGCCGAGCGGTTCCATTTGCTATTTAATTTAGTTATTTACTGACTCAATACACGTCAGCGTCACCTCGTGGGATGGATATGTTAATAGAAATTGATTTGTTTTGCAGTTCAACGTAATTTTACCATTATAGTTAAAAAATAATAAACAGGTATGTTAAAAAAATAAAAAACAATTTTTACATCCTTTAAATAAACTTTACCGCCGGTTTTGCTGGAATTCTTAAATACTTGTGGACTAATTTTTATACGACGTTTCGGATTCGAGAGACCACCCTCAATTTGAAGTTTTTAAATTGTCATATTGTTATTTTTTATTATTGTAATCATTCTGCTCATTTGTTAGTTGCCATAAACTTAGAAATTTTGCTGAGTAGCCAGTTATTGGTCTTAATGTAAAAATTCAATACATTCATGTGGTTAAAAACTATTGTCTTATGAAATTTGATATGGTGTTTTTTTGTTTATTGCAAAACAAAATATGTATATTATTAAGTAGAGAAGCAAAGCGAAGGTACTTATTGAGTTTACAATGTACGTCCGTTTGTCTGTCTGTCGGTCTGTCGCAGTGATAACTAGAGAACGGTGTCGAATTTTGGAACTCTGTTATCAGCAATCTATAGCTGCTCACCTTAGCTCGCCCTGCTACTATTTTCAGTGATCTAAGTCAACTACAACCGCCTGTCTGTCCGTCTGCTGAGCTACTTGGATACTATTATCTTAATGGGTTTATTTTTCTCTATTTTTCTCTATTTTTCCCTATTTTCACTATTTTTCCCATTTCCCCATACTTTTTTCTATTTTACTTTATTTCCATTCTTTTCTCCCGTTTTTTTCTGCTATTTGAATACTATTAGCTTGTTTATTTCTTAAGAAAATTACAAAATATTTAACAGTCTAGATTTTTTCCTCATTCAAAATATTTTTTTTCGTAAATTTGATAATAACCCTCGTAACTTATTTATCAACCGATTCTAAAATTTAAAATTTACTGTTAAAACTTGTTTTTATTTTAAACCAGGCATTTAGTCGTACAAAATGATTTATTTTTGACTAAATAATTATTGTTTTAAATATTTCGGTTTCTCGAATTAAAATTAATATTAATTATCAAAATTATATGGTCATTATATACCGGATATAAGGTAGACGCCTTCTTTTGTTAAAAAATAAATTAATTTAATTACTAAATAGAAACTTTTTATATTTTAAAATTTCGATCAAAAATTTAAAGAACTAAAATTGTTAATCACAAATTTTAAGAATTTTGATCAAAAATTTCATTCATACGTGTTAAGTGTTAAGTGACCAAATCATTTCAGCCGATTTCTTTCAATATATTTTTGCACAGGTTCTATTTGTAGTTCCGCTCTTATATAACTATTTCGAATTTTATTATAAAATTCGAAATCATCCTATAATTACAGTCAAGAAAGGGCTCAAAAAGGTATGACCGTATTGCGCTAGCAGTTACTTACGGTTTCACCTTATTTACCTGGTTATAGGTAGGTGTCAGTGGGTACCAAAATTAAAGTACATAGAAAAAATAAACAGTGAGATATGAACATCCTATTTCCGATGCTTTACCCCCCTAAGAATTTTTCGTTCGCTTATTGTTTTGTATTTATGGAAAAGAACATTAAGAGTTTTCTTTTCTTAAAATTACCCCCTAAGCAAGTTGGCTGGAAACGTAAGATTAAGCCAAAAGGAATCAGCATCCGGATAATTTAGAATTAGAAAACATGACAGGTACTTACAGAATTGATAATTCTAAATTGGAACAAAATTCATCTGGGTTAAATTGAAAACCACTCTCGATACATTTTTCAGAAAAGCTGGTAGAAACTCTTCTGCTCTGTTTGTTTTCACGTCAATTGAATCTAGATAGATAGACAGAAAAGGAGAGACTGTGGATAACAATACCTCTTCCACTGCTACATTTTCAGATCTAATGTGGTTGTTCTTTCAATTAGAGAACCTTATCTAGACTTGTCCTAGTTATTAAACTCCATAATCAGGTAACCAGTTCCCCTGTGTAATATTCCACTTTAGGCTTTTCTTCGTCATATAGTAGAAACCTTAGCCTATATACCCCTTCACAATAACAAAGTATATGTACTGCAGTTTCCTCCTCTTCCTGACAAATCCTGCAAATAGCAGGCCTATTATATTTTTTTGTTTGTTGAGCCTACAGTACCCTGTAAGAAGACCTACTGTTATTCTAATAGTTCTTCTGTTCTGACTTAGTAAGTACTCTGAGTTTTGGCGATGGTCCTATGATGAACTCTTTCGCCTATCTCCGCCCTGGTGAGTTTTCCACCGCTCTTAAAATATATTTATCTTCCATATCGGTTGATGGATATCCTGACTATTGTCTTCGAAATGCCACAGAATGGTTCCGGTCCGATTACATATTCTGTTGCTCCTTTTCGTGTTAGTTTATCTGCTTTATCTCCTCGTGTCTCGGTATCCATTCTATTTCGACTACCAAGCTCTGTTAGGGCCTTCAATTAGTCCCATTCAAGTTTTGATATAACTTGCATGGAGCATAATATATTTAAAGCTGGAGTATAGTATTTGCTCATCTTTTAAATTAGCCAAAGGTATCAATGAATAGATCTTGATTTAGTTAGTCTAAATGCATTGAAATTTTTTAAAGTTATAAAGGGTTGAAAGGGGTTACGTTAGCTCAGTAACTGGTTAGCTTCGAGTTAGTTAAGGTCTTTTTTATATTAGTTAGATGGGTTAGGTTTGAATAAATTTAGGTTTGTTTGGATAGCTTTGGGATAGGTTTGAATAGATTTTGCCAAAGACTGAAATCTTCATAGACTTTATAAATCCCGCATGGGGCAAATACTGAAATCCAACCCTTTTCAACTCTTTATAACTTTTGACCTAGACAAAATTTCAACGCCTTTAGATTAAATAGACCAAACTCTATTAATTTATACCAAATTTGGCCAATATAAAGGGGGGGGGGGGCAAATACTATACCGCTACTTGCTTTAAATGTTGCTAATCTAACACACATAGAAAGAAATGAAGACGCAGACCTGCTGGTTGGTAAGGGAGCCGAAAAACCTTTAGTTGGACCGCAACCCATTTGTGGTATTTCCTACCAACATGTAAAGGGTATGCTGAAAAAAAATTAACATAATACTAGATGGAACTTCGGGACCAAGACAGTCCAAAGCACTTATAGATAAAGACAGGAGCTCAAAACTGCACTAGGTGTCCAGACAGGAGACTGCGGGCTCAGAAGACACCTGAACCTCATAGAGATTCCCTATGTAAGAAATGGGAGGACGAGGACGAAACTCCTCTTCATGTATTTTGCTATTGCCGTTACGAGAACTCTGAAAGGGAATGGCACTTTGGGGTACAGTATCCTGAACCCGAAGAGAAAGCGAAATCTAACATCAGAACTATTCTTGACTTCGTCAAGGGTACTGGTCTGATGTAAAAACTGGCGGGGCACAATAGGCCTAGGGCCTCAGTGCAGGTGGGACCTCCCACAGCCGAGTCAAAAAAATCTAACGCATCTTGAACTTCTCTTAACATTCTGAGGTAATGGTGGTTGTTGAGATCTTCTAGAATCCTATATTAGCTTGCGAATAGAGTAAACAACAGCATAAATTAATGAAGACTAATGCAATGATTGCTGAATTTCGTGGTAAATTAATTTCAAAGATTTTTTACTTATATCAACCACTGAAAATGACCAGTAAAACATAAATTTCTAGGTAGCAGATAGATATTAACCCCGGCTCAATCTGGCCATGTATTTTAAGCTCTGGTTTATTAGAATAGTAGGCGACGCAAAGCAGACAGTCAGTTGTGCGCCTCGAATTTCGGTTGAAATCTAGAAGGCAAGAAGACGCGTAGCCTGTTTATCAGGCAGAAAATTATGTCCGTCATTGTTTCGGTCGGAGTCAAACTTGATTTGATTTCAACGCACTTGTTCAGTTGAGCTAAGAGTTGACAGTGTAAAAAAGTTGTTTTTTAAAGGATTTTAAAATGGCAACCAACATCCCCCATTGTACTGTTTTTCTTCTGGACTAACTGGATTTTAACGCCTGCTGTAGGGGTGTTTGGTAATATCATCTCTTATATCCTGCAATATTGAAATAATTGTCTGGAGAGTCTTAAATATTCACGAAATTTGTATTCATTCCAAAATTGTCTTCTTTTTATTGTTAACCAAACATCTATTAGAAAACATTCGATCTTTACTTTTATATTGGCGACAGCAACTAATGAACCTTCATGTTCTTCTTCCTCAATAAGTATTGATACCAACAAATGATCAGCCATTCTTATGATATAAATAAACTTTGCCAAAATAATGAGAAATATTTTTTGTCTTCGCCTACCAGCATACAATGAAGCATTAAATCTATTTCTATAACAAAACACTCACTTCAAAACCGATAAAGTTGAACGTTACAGATTTTGCTAACAGGGTAACTTGTCTGCGGCGCACAATTCTAACAAACCATATAGCTTTAGGTACGCAATTTTAACATTGAGGCCATCCGGCCAAAGAAATAACGAAAATACTGACCGCTGGCGCAGTCCGGATGAATAAATATGAATTAAGAACTCAAATCAATTTGGAATTTTTTTTACTAGTTCGAAGGACCAGTCTGATTAGCACATCAGACACATTATTTAACACAAAGAATCGATTTTATTTATTTTTAAAGTTTATTTTCTCAGCCATTTATTGAATGAAAATATAAATTGAATTTACACTTTTTTAACAAGACAACTTGTAGACCATGGCTCTAACTTCATTAAACTTAAATAAACATTATTAACACTTGTTATTAATTTAAAATCTCAGAATGTTCAATATTTAAAGAGAAAAGCTCTCGCCTTGAGACAAGTATTCTAATCGACAATCTAGAAGCTTAATCATAATAATTTAAAGTTCTCGCCGGGAGACGACTATTCTCCTGAACGATCAAGAAGCTAGTGAATATGTGGATAATACTTTGGAGCGATATGTGCATCTTTTTAACGGATTTTAATTTGTAATGGACTATTCCATATTCGGATGCTTGTCGCTCTCTACGAGAATGATTTATAGAAAGAGATGAGTGTTAGTTTCAACGGTTTTGTCTAGAAATAATTCTTTTGGTATAGCTGTACCATTTTACATCACGCGATAAATGACGTGAACAGATATTTGATGAAATTTGTTGATTTGGAATCTATTTTTAGATTTCAGAATGATAAATTGTAAAGTGATGATCAAAAGTATGAACCGAAATAATAAACATATTAATTTTAAAAGAAATAGAAATTACTTTGTAAATTCTGGATAATATTCCAGTGAAATTTATCCACCGGACATACCGCTTTTAATCGCCACCAAATGTAATAATCAACTGGATTAAATGGGGATCTTGGTGCCCATTAAATAGGACCCCTGCGCCATATCCATATTAAATATTGGTGTA
Organism: Neocrepidodera transversa; assembly: GCA_963243735.1. NCBI lineage: Eukaryota > Metazoa > Arthropoda > Insecta > Coleoptera > Chrysomelidae > Neocrepidodera > Neocrepidodera transversa. The sequence continues at coordinate 21,550,790 of OY725344.1, read as the reverse complement.
CAATGAGACGAAGCACCATCATGCTGAAAGTAGATCTCTCCATAGACCCACATTAGCAAGATATTCTGCAAAAACTTTAAATAAACATGTTCTTTTAGTGGACCATCAAAAAAATGGGATCCTACTAAATGAGTCTTGATTACCCCGATCCAGACATTTACAGACAGTCTTTGTTGCGAGCCATATTCTCGAATCGCATGTGAATTTTCTTCACCTCGGTGATCTTAGTTCCCGGCCGGCCAGCTCCAAGCTTATACCGAGGTAATCTTGGGTCCCGGCCGGCCAACTCCAAGCGGTACTTTTCCACCACGGTCAAATACTTTCAGCTGATTTGGGGTCTACTCATACAGATATTCTCGTTTTATTAATTTGTGTATAAACGAACAAAAATTAGCTGATTACATAGAGGAATGAAAGGACTATTTAGACAAAATTTTTCGTTCACATAAATCTCCTCCAAAGGGCCAGCTAAAAGAATCGAAAAAAATATTGAAATTTGTTCGAAGGCTACGAAAATCTACTTCTTGATTCTTGGAGTTGGCCCTTTAGGGTAGATATAAGTGAACGAAAAATTTTTTCTTAATGGTCCTTCCATTTATCTATGTAATTACCTAATTTTTGTTTATAGCCGCTCATTCTCAACGCCACAAAAAATATAAACAAATTAATAAAACGAGAAAATTTGTATGAGTAGTCCCCGAATCGGCTGAATGAATTTGCGAAAGTATTTGACCGTGGTGGAAAAGTGCCGCTTGGAGTTGGCCGGCCGGGAGCCAAGATTACCTGGGTATAAGCTTAGAGCTGGCCGGTCGGGAGCTAAGATGACCGATGTATTTTCTTCAGCTCAAAAATGTTCAATATGAAATCCATCTGTTTAAATGTATAATGAACTTTTTGATATGTAATTACTTTTAAAAGGCACAAATAATTTTTCGTTAATTGTAGTTATACTAACAATTTCTATATATAGACATAGACATAATTTTACAGTTAGATCCATCTATTGTTAAATAATATGCATGTAAATCAAAATTACAACGTGTCATTCCGTCCAAGGCAACAATTTAGAGTCTCAATTTTGAATATTTGCACAGTTAAACGCTCGAAGAAAACATGGGACCAGCATACAATTAAATATAACTATTCAATTTAAATGTTTTTCTTATTGTCTTAACAGAATAAACAGCCGTTGATCTTATGGTATGATAGGTTTGATGTGTTGACATTACAATGAAGTAATTACAGTAATTTCAGTTCGAGCGTAATTACTATAACACTCGAACGGGTATATAGAAGAATAACGTCCACTTGCAATAATTCGATCGTATACGGCTATTTGAATTCCATTTAATTAAACTACAATTGATTAGAGAATTTAATTGTTTAAATGGTATTAAATTAATGATTATTTGTTAGATAAATATTTTTCTGGAAATTTCTGTGAATTTCAGTAATTGACACTTCTCGGCGTAATGACAGCAAAAATGATTGTGCAAAAATAAAAAACTAGACGTTGTCAAAACAGTCAACATCGTTACCGACATGAAAGAAAGGTCGAAGCAGAGAAGACCGAAAAGCCACATCGGGAATGATCAGTCCATTTAATGATGATGACTTTTATAATGACGATAATGCAGTCGGTAAGCTAGGCGCCGCTAATACCGACCGAGAAGAAACGTAATTACGAATCCGTCTCGACCGTGCACGACTGACAGCAGCCAACTCTGGCTTTTCTGATACTAGATAAAGGTTTTAAAAAAGTGCCCTTGTTGCTTTGAGGAGCCGAACTTGTGTGTGATGAGTTGATTCTTCTTTCCTTTGTATAATCAGCGATATACAGATGTTATAATCAACATTTAAATTAGCTAAATTGTTGACTAAGTAAATTAGAATCCTTGCTTAAAAATATTTAAAAGACATTAATGAATAACATTTTTGTGACTTTTTTTCTTCTGTTTGAGCACATCCTTCAAGGCCAAATTTCAAGTTTTGATACGAGGGAAAATTTATTGTACCCAAAAATAATATACCAATGTTTTTATTATTCAATAAATAATAAAAAACTCGAAGTCATACCACAATAATTATAATTAATGAAGATAACAAATGAGGCTACATGTTTCGGCCATTTTATGGCCATCATCAGGCTTATAATACAAAATTTTAAAAAATTACGTTACTTACAAAAAATATGTTAAATAAGTACGGCATAACCAATTGTACCCTGACAATGGTATGAAAAAAAATTAATAAATACAAAATTGAAAAATTTTAACTACAATACATGGAGACTTAAAAACTGCTTTAGTTTAAATTTGTGAAAAATTAATAAATATAAAAAATTAAAATATTAAATTAAAGCCACTGTACAAAAAATGAAATTCAACAAATAAATTTATGGAATAACAATCGCAATTTTTTTTTAAATTTTGTATTGTAGGCCTGATGATGGCCATTGAATATAGACGAAACATGTAGCTTCATTTCTTATCTTTATCAATTATAATTATTGTGGTATGACTTCGACTTTTTTTATTATTCATTGAATAATTTACCACATTTTAGTACGAATAATCGTCTGTTTTTATTATTGTTAATTTATGTTAAATTTTGATTTAATGCAATTGGAATATTTTTTATAGAGAAATTTAAATGTTTACTTTTGAATTATTTTTGTTAATTCCTGTTTTTTTATATTTTTAGGAGCTTAATAAAATTAGAAAATAGATTGGCGCCTAAATAAATCTTTTATATGATCTAATATTCCGATTATTATTAATTAAAACAATATTCGCTTAGTTTAAAAAAGTCTCACTATAAATATAATATAATTTAAGTAATAAGTAATTAGTGTTTTTAGTAATTAGAAAACAATAGTTATTTACGTTACAAGACCAGAAAATAGTGTGTAGCAGGTCGAGACAAGCAAATTCTAGGACGAGCCGTAGGTGAGTCATGGAAGTTTGGAGAGACTTGCAAAACACTAATTTTCTGTCGCGAGACGTACAATATTTTTTTAAGACCGACACTGTCTTTGCTGCTTCCAAAATTTCTTCTGGAATTTCATTTTCGTTTGACATAAACAATACATTAAAAATCAACGAACTGTCACTTGACAATTAATCATAGTAACGAAATCTGTATTATCAAACAGCGATTGGAAAAATGAAAAAATCTGATGTGGCCAGCACATGACCTCTCGCCATTTTTGAATCAAAAATTTACAGGTTGACACAAAAAAGTATGAAAAAAAATTATTTTTTTGTAAATCTGGCAACAATGGCAAAAGTTTCGAAAATTTTAATGAGATGAAAATAAACTATATGGTATACAAAATATATGTGTAAATCTTTATTGCCGTTTTGTATAATAATGGAATCATTACCCATAGCAACTACCACTTCCGGTTGTGCGATTGGCACCAAAATCTAATCAGATCTAATCTAGGGTATCAGAATCCTGTATGCAAAATTTCAAATTTTTTTATTCAGTAGTTTTTGAGTTATCGTTACTACAACATCCATCCAAACACACACACACACTAACACACTAACACACACACACACTAACACACACACACACAGACATCATCGCGAAAATATTAAAATCGTATTCTAGGGACCCCAAAACGTGTTTATCAATTGAAAACTCACTACCCAATTTTTAGCATGATTCCTATACCTCTCTTATCTGAAGGGCGAGAGGTAAAAACTGGGATTGGAAAAAGCTTTTGCCGACATTCATTTTCCGGTCTTAATCGGCAAAACGTTATTTTCTGAATGAAAAATTATCCAGATAATGTATATTTTCTGGTCGTTCTTATGGAAAACTTTTTTGTTCTATTTTAATTATTCAAATTTGTAACCAAATAAATTTTAACATTGCAAATTAAGTAGCCAATGTGTTAAATTAATATTTAAGCTTACTATAAATCTAAAAAAAAAAAAAAATTTATTTTGAAAAATTAATTTTTTCCCTTTTTGGCAAGTCCTTCGGTTTTTTTCAACGCTATTTCCCTCATACTGGCAGTAAAACCATATTGGTTGTTACTAGAGATTCTTTTTTTTTCTACCTTTAAATTTTTCCATTTCCATTTTCTTTTTCATAATCTCTTTCATCTCATCCGTATAACCGTTCAAATCTAAATTATTAGCTAAAAAATTCGATGCGTAAATAAAAATCGTGCGCAGTAACAATGACGAAAGAGTACTATTGTCTATTTCCGTTACTATTCGTCTATTTTTAATAAAAAAAATCTGATGTGGCCAGCACATGACCTCTCGCCATTTTTGAATCAAAAATTTACAGGTTAGCACAAGAAAGTATGAAAAAAAATTACTTTTTTGTAAATCTGGCAACAATGGCAAAAGTTTTGAAAATTTGAATGATACGAAAATAAACTATAGTATATACAAAATAAATGTGTAAAACTTTATTGCCGTTTTGTATAGTAATGACGTCATCACCCATAGCAACTGCCATTTCCGGTTGTCCGATTGGCACCAAAATCTAATCAGATCTAATCTAGGGTATCAGAATCCTGTATGCAAAATTTCAAATTTTTTTATTCAGTAGTTTTTGAGTTATCGTTACTACAACATCCATCCAAACACACACACACACACACTAACACACTAACACACACACACACAGACATCATCGGGAAAATATCAAAATCGTATTCTAGGGACCCCAAAACGTGTTTATCCATTGAAAATTCACTACCCAATTTTTAGCATGATTCCTATACCTCTCTTATCTGAAGTGTGAGAGGTAAAAACATAATTTGATTTTAAATGTGACGTAAAATAATAAAAATCATGCGTAGTAACAATAACAAAAGTCTACTACTGTCTATTTTTAATGAAAAATATTACAGGGTGAGTCATTAAGAAAAAAAATGGTAGCTGAAAAATTAATTAAAACTAAAACACTCTGTATAACATAAATTGAAAAATTTTACTTTTTACTAAATTTTATTTATTATTATAAAAGATTTTCGTTGAATTTAATTCTATTGTTTACAGGGTGGTTCACATTAGAAGTTTAAAAAAAAATAAAAATATTTATTACACACATTTAATCTAGGACACCCTGTATAAAATAATATGGAGATTTATCATTTTTTGATTAATTTTTTTATTATTAACAATTATTTTTAACGGTTTTTGTTATGTCGTTTCGTGGCTCAAATTGAAAGTTTAAAAAAATAGAAATATTTATTACAAGATTTAATCTAGAACACCCTGTATAAAATTATATGGAAATTTATCATTTGATTAATTTGATTTATTACTAACAATTTATTTTAACGATTTTTGTTATATCGTTTACAGGGTGGCTCAAATTGAAAGTTTAAAAAAAATGGAGATATTTGTTACAAGATTTAATCTGGTACACCCAGTATAAAATAATATTTAAATTTATCACATTTATATATTCAGTATAGGAAAAATGTTGTTTCATTAAAAAAAATATTCAGTGAGAAAAATCGTGTCCCATGGGAAAAATATATTTAGTAGGAAAATTATTCTCTCATTGGAAAAATACATTCATTTGGAAAATTATTTTAATTGTAAAAATACATTCAGCAGGAAGATTATTCTCATTGGAAAAATAAATTCAGTAGAAATATTATTCTCTCATTGGAAAAATACATTCAGTAGAAAAATGATATCCCATTGGAAAAATATATTCAGTAGGAAAATTATTCTCTCATTGGAAAAATACATTCGGTTGGAAAATTATTTTAATTAGATAAATTCATTCAGTAGGAAAATTATTCTCTCATTGGAAAAATACACTCATTTGGAAAATTATTTTAATTGGAAAAATAAATTGCAGGAAAATTATTCTCATTGAAAAAATACATTCGGTTGGAAAATTATTTTAATTGGACAAATACATTCAGTAGGAAAATTATTCTCCCATTGGAAAAATACATTTATTTGGAAAATCATTCTAATTGGAAAAATACATTCAGTAATAAAATTATTCTCATTGTAAATCTACATTCATTTGGAAAATTATTCCAATTGAAAAAATACATTCAGTAGGAAAATTATTCTCATTGGAAAAATACATTTAGTATGAAAGTTATTCTCTCATTGAAAAAATACATTCAGTGGTACACGATTGTCCCATTGAAAAATTAATTTAGTAGAAAAATCTTGTCCCATTGGAAAAATATATTGATTAGGAAAATTGTGCTCATTGGAAAAATATATTCAGTAGGAAAATTATTCTCATTGGAAAACTACATTCATTTGGAAAATTGTTCTAATTGGAAAAATACATTCATTTGGAAAATTATTCCAATTGAAAAAATACATTTAGTAGGAAAATTATTCTCATTGGAAAAATACATTTAGTAGGAAAATTATTCTCTCATTGAAAAAATACATTCAGTGGTACACAATTGTTTCATTGAAAAATTAATTCAGTAGAAAAATCTTGTCCCATTGGAAAAATATATTCATTTAGAAAATTATTCTCATTGGAAAAATACATTCAGTAGGAAAATCATTCTCATTGGAAAAATACATTCAGTGGGAAACTATTGTCCCATTGAAAAATTCATTCAGTAGAAAAATCTTGTCCCATTGGAAAAATATAGTCAGTATGAATATTAATCTGATTGGAAAAATATAGTCAGTAGGAAAATTATTGTCTCAATAGAAAAATACATTCTCATTGGAAAAATTAATTCAATTGGAAAATATTGTCCATCGGAAAAATGCTTTCAATAGAAAAATTATTATCTCATTGGAAAAATATATTTAGGAGAAAAGTTATTCTCAGTGGAAAAATACATTTAATGAGAAACTATTGCCCATTGGAAAAAATACATCCAGTGGGAAAATTATTCTCATTGGAAAAATACGTTCAGTGGGAAAATCCCATTAGAAAACATCTAGGGAGAAAATTCGTATCTACTTAAAAAGGAAATCTAGACAGTATCTGATAACAATGATTAGAAAATATTTCTTGCGATAATATACAGGGTGTCCCAATAATTTTTCTACTGAATGTATTTTTCCAATTAAAAAATACTTTTTCGACTTTCCCGATTCACCATCTAATGAGAAAGGAAAGTATTGTGAACTCGCTAAAAAAATTTTTCGACATGAAGACGGAAAAATCCATCTCGAGGTCCCCTGAGATGATTCCATTTCAATATGGAAGTGTGTCTATCTGTTTGTCTGTGTGCCTCTATATGTGTCTTCTTGCACAATAGAGGCCACATGTTTAATCCGATTGAGCTAAAATTTGGTATATGAATTTCGGTTATCTGTCGGAAGAATCCATTAGTTTTTGTATGATATTTGTCAAACGGAAGTGTCACTGCCAAATAATGACAGATGCAATATGTCACGGAATTTGACATGTAACATGTCATTTGAAAACTCTTGAAAAAATCTATTCATAACATACAACATTATTTCTCCAACTGTCATCAATCAAAAATAAAAAAATGTCAAAGTTTGAAACTTTAATATTAAATATCAGAAAAAGTATTCATCTCTGAATACTCGTCGGGAAAGATTTGGGGTGACTGATTTTTTTTTCGATTTTTAGTTTTTTGCGATTTTTCGTTTTTTTTTTAATTTCTTAGATTTTTTATTTTTTCCATATTTCTCAATTTGATTTTTTTTCTTTCAATATTTTATGATTTTTCTTTCAATTTTTTCTAATGCCTTTTGTTTTCTTTTTCTGTTTTTTTCTGGTCTTTTTTGATTTTTTCTGGGTTTTTCGATTTTTTCTTATCTTTCTTTATTTATTCTCATTGTTTTGTTTTTTTTTCTGATTATTTCTTTTGTTTTCTTATTCCTCCATTTTTCGAGCTTTTCGTTGTTTTTTTTCTCATTTTTCTGATTATTTTCTGTTATTTTTTGATTTTTTTCTGTTGTTTTTGATTTTTCATAATCTTTCAGGTTTTTCTCATTTTTCTTATTCTTCTTATTTTTCTCATTTCTTTCGATTTCTCTCGATTTATTTTCAGATTTTTTTCTCATTTTTAATGAGCCCCAACCGCTCAATTTTTTATTTAATTTCAAATGAAAATTATATTTCAAATTGGCAAATAAGAAAAAAAAAATTTGTAGTACATTTTTAGGATAATCAGATTTGCCCTCCTCCCCACCAGTTATAACCATTCCGGTACTTTTTATTTTACCAATACACGACTGGTATATAATAATCTGTTTTAGCAATTTAATATTAAAGTGACACTTTTCGATACGGAATATGTGATTAAGAAAATTTAATGAAAAGCAATTTCTCTCGAAGAGTATATTTATTCTATAGCGAAATTATTATAATCCTGTCTTTACTTACCGGCACTCCGTGTAGTCGCAAACATATCATTATATTAATAATTTCATGGTATTTTTAGGCACATTTTGAGCCTTAAATGGATCCATTATATTAACGAGATGAAAATTGCCCTAGAATATTGTTATATACTCTCATCAGTGTTACAAATTAGGTTAAATGAAGATTTTGTTTAGCCATGAAATTTTCTGCCGTGGGAATATTCGATATTAGATAAAAAAATTTCACTATATATATATATATAAAAAAAAATCATTTAATAAAATTGAACGGATAAATAAAACTCGATTCGATATAGCATCGGAATTGAAGAATAATTTACCCCTAAGTAGAGGGTTTAAATTGAAATATGTCGCATTAAATAAGCTTTTTGGCCTGAGGGTGAAAGCAGACAGATACTGCCAGTCACCCACCCACGCGATTACCCTCCAATCGGTAGCTGATTTGAATTTCGAATCGAAACGAAATTTCGGAGGCTGAAACGCCGGATATTGACGAGAAAATTTACAAATTTACAAATTTCCTTATTGACGCTATTGAAATTTGTACAATTGTATTTATTATAATATACAAATAAAGTAAATAAATATTCCAAAAAACTATATTTTAAATATTTTAGTTTTACTTAGTAATAATTATATACATTATTCACTAGTGAATAATGATTTCATTATTCAATGGTTTTACTAATTTCTAGATATCCATTATTCGTTAGTGAATAATAATTATTCCCTGGTTTAAATAAAAAATTATAATAGTTTGAGCCAAAATTATTTAATAGTCGTAAATAAATTACAATATTCTACTCGCATATAAAGGCTCGTGACGTAAACACCACCCTAGTGAATAATATCCATCATTATATGATCGTTGAATAATATACTATTATCTACGACTAATCTATAATTTGTTCATTATACATAAATTTACTAATAATTATTTCCATTATTCACTGGTTAAAGAATAAACAATTATAATAGTTTTAGCCAAAATTATTTAATAGTCGTAGATAAATTACAGTATTCTACTCGCATATAAAGGCTTTCGCTCGTGACGTAAACACCACCCCCGTGAACAATAGCCATCATTATATGATAGTTAACAATATACTATTATCTAAGCCTAATCTATTATTTGTTCATTATATATGAGTTTATTAAGTAATAATTATATCGATTATTAACTGGTTTTACTGATTTCCAGATATCCATTATTCACTAGTGAATAATGATTATTGACTGGTTTAAATAAAGGATTATAATAGTTTTAGCCAAAATTATTTAATAGTCGTAGATAAAATACAGTATTCTACTCTTATATAAAGGCTTTCGCTCGTGATGTAAATATCCTAGTGAATAATAGCCATCATTATATGATAGTTGAATAATATACTATTATCTACGACTAATCTATTATTTGTTCATTATACATGAGTTTACTAAGTAATAATTATATCGATAATTCAATGGTTTTACTGATTTCTAGTTATTCATTATTCGCTAGGGAATAATGATTATTCCCTGGTTTAAATAAAGGATATAAAGGCTTTCGCTCGTAACGTAAACACCACCCCGTTGAATAATAGCCATGATTATGTGATCGTTGAATAATATACGACTAATCTGTATTTCGTTCATTATACATGAATTAATTAAGTAATAATAATATCCATTATTCACCAATGAATAATAATTTCATTATTAACTGGTTTTACTGATTTCCAGATATCCATTATTCACTAGTCAATAATGATTATTGACTGGTTTAAATAAAGGATTATAATAGTTTCAGCCAAAATTATTTAATAGTCGTAAATAAATTACAGTATCCGAGTATCATATAAAGGCTTTCGCTCGTGACGTAAACACCACCCTAGTAAATAATAGCCATCATTATATGACCGTTGAATAATATACGACTAATCTCTTATTTGTTCATTATACATGAGTTTATTAAACAATAATAATATCCATTATTTACCACTGAATAATGATTTCATTATTCGCTGGTTTTACTGATTTCTAGATATCCATTATACACTAGTGAATAATGATTATTCCCTGGTTTAAATAATGGATATAAAGGCTTTCGCTCGTGACGTAAACACCACCCTCATGAATAATAGCCATCCTTATATAATCGTAGAATAATATACGACTGATCTATAATTTGTTCATTATACATGAGTTTATTAAATAATAATAATATCCATTATTTGTTCATTATACATGAGTTTATTAAATAATAATAATATCCAAAATGCACCAATGAATAATGATTTCATTATTCACTGGTTTTACTAATTTCTAGATATCCATTATTCGCTAGTGAATAATGATTATTCCCTGGTTTAAATAAAGGATATAAAGGCTTTCGCTCGTAACGTAAACACCACCCCGTTGAATAATAGCCATGATTATGTGATCGTTGAATAATATACGACTAATCTGTATTTTGTTCATTATACATGAGTTAATTAAGTAATAATAATATCCATTATTCACCAATGAATAATAATTTCATTATTCGCTGGTTTTACTGATTTCTTGGATATCCATTATCCACTAGTGAATTATGATTATTCCCTGGTTTAAATAAAGGATATAAAGGCTTTCGCTCGTGACGTAAACACCACCCTCGTTAAATAGCCATCATTATATGATCGTTGAATAATATATGACTAATCTATAATTTGTTCATTATACATGAGTTTATTAAATAATAATAATATCCAAAATCCACCAATGAATAATGATTTTATTATTCACTGGTTTTACTAATTTCTAGATATCCATTATTCGCTAGTGAATAATGATTATTCCCTGGTTGAAATAATGGATCTAAAGACTTTCGCTCGTGACGTAAACACCACCCTAGTGAATAATAGCCATCATTATATGATCGTTCAGTAATATACGACTAATCTATTAGTTGTTCATTATAAATGAGTTTATTAAATAATAATAATATCCAGTGTATAATGATTTTATTATTCGCTGGTTTTACTGATTTCTAGATATCTATTATCCACTAGTGAATAACGATTATTTACTGGTTTAAATAATGGTTTATAGTAATTTTAGCCAAAAAATATTTAATAGTCTATTCTACTCGCATATTGGGTGGTTTTCGTAACTCGCTTTCGCTCGTGACTTAAACGCCACCCTCGTGAATAATATACTATTATCTCCGAAAATTTTTTAACTGCATCTATTTTGCTGAAAATTTGGTATTAATACCCTCCACTTCAAAAATAATATAAGTGCGACTTGTGCTTTTGTTTTAAAGGGTGAAAACTACCACTTGTATAGAAAAATTGAAAAATAATAGATTTCATTGTTTTTATATGAAGTAATTATTTTTTTAACAGCTTTAAAACCTTTTTATTGTGGTATTTATATAGAAGAAATATTTTTTCATAGTATTTATGATATGATACATTATTTTATAAAATGATTCAACCCTTAAAATACTCCATACGATAAAATTATAGGGGGAAAATATTATCAACGGCTTTGATGGTGTAATTATTACAAAATAAATATAAATTACTCCCTATTTTTTCCTATTTTTCCCTATGTTTCCCTATGTTTCCCTATGTTTCCCTATTTTCCTTCTGTCTATTTTTCCCTAAATGTCGTCTTTTTTTTCTTTTTTCCTAATTTTCCCTATTTTTCGTATATTTCCCCAATTTTGCCAATTTTTGCATATTTCTCTATTTTTTCTATTTTTCATTATGTTTTCGTATTTTACCTTATTTCTTCCAATTTGTCCTTATTTTGATATATTTTTCACTGTTTTCCCAATTTTTTCTTACTGCTGCTTGGAAGCTATTATCTTGATGGGTTTATTTTTCTCTATTTTTCACAATTTTTTTCAGTTATCCCATATTTTTAATTGTTTTTCTGCAGTTTGCCATGTTTTTTACAATTTTTCCTTGCTTTCATTATTTTTTCCCTAAATCCTTTATTTTTCCCGTTTTTCTTTATTTATCTCTATTTTTCTATATTTTTCCCTATTTGTCCATACTTTTCCTTATTTTTCCCCTGTTTTCCCTTTTATTTTTCCCATTTTTAATGTTCTCTCAAAAAATGAAATTCGTTTTTTAGTGATAATTCCGTTGCCTTTGGAGCTATTGCATCCATACGAAAACCATGTTGTAGAGAATTTCACTACAAGGTCGTGTACATTTCAATCATTTTTGACTTTTAATATTATACAGTTTTTGAATTACTTTTGGAATGTCCATAATACCATTTAATTTTTATTCTACAGAAGTGCAAAAAAAATTGTTAAGAATAGCTTTTTACGTATTTTTATTAGTTATTTTGAAAAAAAGTTATTTTTTCAAAAAAAAAAAAATTAAAAACTCCCTAAATTGACTATTTTCTAAAGCATTAAAACTTTTGAAACATATTAATGGGCTATATATAAAGTAAATTATTCATGGGTTACGATATAGTTATTTTCCTAGTGGGGAAAAGATACTTTACGCAAGTGTTGAGAACAATATTTTTTCTACAAGCGCCTAGAATTAAAAAAAAATTTTAGCAAAAATAATCGTTAATGTTGGAGGCCCTTATTTCTTAAATATTATTAATTAACTTTTTGTTTTTTTGTAAATTGTTTCATAATTTTTACAATAAATTAAATTTTTCATGAACAATATTTTTATTTAGTTACCAAATATTTTTTTAATCATTTTAGCATTTATAAAATCAGTGCGGAAAAGTACAACTTTCCGCACTCAAATGCGTGCGGAAAAGTATACTTTTCCGTACACTTGTAGAAAAAATTTTAATTCTATTGGTAATGCCATCAGTTTTATTTTTCTTTATAAATTCAAGTGGCTCATTTTATTTTCACCATAAATCTCTCAATTTTTGTTTTATAGACTTTTACCATTACTTCTTTTAAAGGTATATGTTTGACCACTTTAAAAAAACTGAGTTCTCCAGGAAAAATTTCTCGTTTTCCGTTATTCAACGTTTAAATCTCCGAATAAAACAGCAAACAAAACATTGCTGTTAAGGACCCATATAACTCGCTTTATATTGCGTCTAAAATAATAATGTAATATTTTTGTATTTGGTTTCGGTAAACTTAAATACTCAGTATAACTATAATTAATTTATTTACATTAAAAATACAACTCTTATATTTATATTAAACACAACTAACAAATAACAATATTAATTTATATAAGCGTGCGATCGTCTTCTATTTCCCTTGTCCGGCTCTTCCTTATAACGACCGATCTCGAGACATCTGGAAGAGTGACGTCACGATATACTCTGTAATTCCAGAGTGCGGTGTACGAGGTGTGTCCTTTTTCATAAGCCTCATTTTGATAGGATTGATTTTTTACACAAAACGTAATGTTTTGAGTTATTAGCGAAAAACTGTTAAAAAACATGGTTTTTTCCGGGGTTGTTTTGCATTTCATCATGTATACCCCCGAAAAGGGTAGCATTCACGCACCCGAAGGGGTAGTATTCACCCCCAGGATGGAAGCGTATATCAGCAGTATTTATATAACTTTTATTATTTATGTAATTTCACAATTACTGCCAAAATTTCAAAACAATCGGTGCAGTTTTAAAAAATTCGGAGTAGAAAATTTTGAGCGTGAACAAACATGATTAAGAATCGATATAAGTTTGGAATAATTATTAGGCGATCGACGTTTTGACATCAACCATTATTAGATCGAAGGACCTACCTGAATACAGCGTCTTAGGATTTGTTATCTTAACACAAATAAATCATTTAAGGGCTATTTATTCACCCGTTTATTATTAAACAAAATCATTAATTTTTACCACTATAGAGCAACTGCTCTCACCCAATATCACTGTAAAAATAATATTCACAATTTTAATACATTTGAAACTTCAGAAAATCTACTTTTATAATTTCAGGGATTGGTTACCCACTATTCTACTCAACGATCTAGAAGCTTTTTACACACTATAGCATCTAAATTGGCGCGACCAAAGGGAGTTTATAACGGCTTTTTATTTTTTGATTTAAAATCAACTCGTCTAGGTATTAGATCTGCAATTATCACTCTTAATAATAATATTAAAGGGAGAGACCGGTGTGTAACAACAGTAGGATTGAGTGAATAATTTTTTACTAGCTCTACTTTTTGCACTCGTCTCTACAGCAAATTTTGAACGACAAGAACTGATATGAATTTAAGTTTAAATATATTTTTAGATTATGGATTGGTAAAAAATACTTTACTGGTTAAAAGTATAAAACGAATAATGAATATTTTTAATTTTAAAAGAAATATATTTAATTTAGTAAATTCAGTGAAATTTATCCACCATGTGTGGACTATCTTACCTTTATTATTCCTTTCTTACTTTCAATTTTGATTTTTCTTTAATTCTTTCGTTCTTCTTTTATTTCTGTCTTCCTTTCTTTCATTTTTCTTTCTTTTATATCAAAAATTTAATATAAAATTGAAATCAATTTTAGATTTGGATTTGTGCGTAGGTTTGGATGCACCGGCACACATAAAGTCATAGACATTGTAATATTGTGATGAAATATTTAAATGAATAAAAGGCGTCACAATGGTCGCGAGTCTCGCTCAAAACTCCTACGCTATGCGGCGAGATCAAAGTCTCGAAAGTATCACGTACAATATCGGGAGAATATGCAATTTAAAATTACGACCACACACATATTCTGTATAAATATTATGAATTTAGTGCATTTGTTATAATATTGACACGACAATAAAATATCAAAAATAATGAAAACATATTTAAAGACAATTTTAAAGCGCAAGTTAACATTGTCAAGATAAACTTTTAATTTACAAATTGTTTTTTTTTTGTTCTATAATTGATCAGTTAATGTAGATTTTTAAATGTATAAATTTAAAGTTGATTCCAATTTTAAATTTAGTCTAGTTTCTATTTTTAATAGACATCAAGAAAAGTGACATATAAAGTAACAAGCAACTTACATTAAATCGGAGATTTCCATTCTTTAAACAGGAACAGGTTTTCTTCTGAATAAACAATTGAAACTAATGGGTTTTTCTGGATCTAGAAAAAAAAATCACAGATTTCAAAACTGTAACTTTTCTGTCTTTAATAATTTTTTATGCTGAATTCAGATCTAAAAACAGAGTTTTAAATTTTTATACATATAAGAAATTTTAAATTTTGTACCATTATATTTTTTTTTGACAACGCTCAAACTTTTTGTAACATATTTTTTTTTCCCGGAACCATTTTTCAACCGGATTCACTTAAGATCGATTCGAACGATCGATCTAGGAAAAATCGGTTGGACAAAAAATCGATCTAATGAAAATGAATTCAATTTACAATCTGAAGTGAAACTGGGCAAAAAATGTGAAGTTTGAATTTATTTTTTATCAAAACAAGCAAATTCTGTTAAATTTTATTTTGATGGTTTTGTAATGATAATTTTAATTGAATCTATTTTAATAATACAATCATTATTATTTATCAAGCATATATTCACTGACTCATTACTTGATTAGTTTGGGAGTAAATTAGGTAGTTTAAAATTTAATTATTTTATATGAAATCTATAACCATATATTAGACTTTAGTCAAGTTTAGAAATACTTATACAAGAAATCGATTTCAACTACTTTCTCAGATTCTTACATCGATTTCAACTTAATGAAATCGATTAAAAAAATCTAATATTGACTCAAAAAAGATTCTCGCATTCCCAGTCTAGATGTCACCTTTGAGTCGCTTGACTGTCTGAGTAGATTATGATTTTTCATATACGAGGGCGTAGACATGGAAGGTAAAAGGGGTAATTACAACCCCCAGGAAAACAAAAAAAACAAAAAAAATAAGAAGAAATAAAATAAATGATATGTAGAAACGGACATGGAAATGAAATGAGAATGGATTATGAATATTATTATACATTACTCCGAATAAGTCAGAATCAGAATCAAACAAGACCACAAATAAACCGCTCGTGTCAACAAGCAGCTGATATTTCAGTCCAGTGGAGTCCGTCATAAAGGACAAAATCAAAGCAAATGTCGACAAAAGAACCTTCATCGAAGTAATGTTAAAAAACGTCAGATTTAAACTACTCTTATTTTTTGTAACACTATTTTGTCGGTGTTTTTTTCATGAATATTCCTAATGTGGCTTCACTTATGTCGAGATAAGGCGAAAATTTCAAAAAGCTCGTCTCGATCTCGTTAGTTGAGAAAAAGTAAGTCTCGTTTCAGTCTCGGTCTCGTCTCGTAACCGTTTATATCGACTCGTCAAATCTCGTTATTGCTAGAACTTATTTTTAAGATAGTACAAAATGAGGTAATTATTAATTCTATTGTAATTAATAAATAGGTGATTATTTATTTTTGTTTTTTATTTGGACGTTACTAAATCATTATCTATACAAATCATAATTATAAACATTGTTGTATAATAAAATACAATTTTTTTTTAATCGAAGTAGATGTGCCATAAATTTCTTCATAGGCTTTGGGATGAGCAATTAATAAATATCTTTTCATTCCTGTCGTATTATTGTGTTTTCTGCTAATTCTTTTTTCTTTCATCTAATCTTGGCCTTTTATTAGGATTAACATAACTAGCACCTACACTAAACGGCATTTTTGCTGAAACTGAGGTCCAAAATTATAAAATAAAAAATATTTCACAGATGGTTACCAGATTTTAAATTTCGTAATTGTATCGTAACCTATGCAGACCTCTTTTTTTTTATAAAAAAATTAAATGTTTATACAGCTTGCTAGTTTATTTTTCTCTGAAATTCAGAAAAAAATTCTGAAGAAATATATACGAGACCAGAAACGAGACTCTCATCAGGTCTCGCCGTTTGTAGTTTCGGTATCGTCTAAATAATTATCAAAAAGGTGTCGTTTGGCTCTCGTCTCAGTTTTACGAAACAAGACGAGACAAAACGAGAAAAGTATCGTTCTCGTGTGAACCAACCACTCACGAGGGTGTCTCTCTGATTCATTTGCAAGTGGAGGGGTGGTCGTTACTGTAATTGTTTAGTGACTGTTTTATTTTACTATTCACTAGTGGTTTGTTCATCTCAGGGACGTGCTGTCCATGGGTGCAAAGGTGTGCAAGGCACACGGGCGGCCACTTAATGGGGCGGCCGCGCTAGCCTCAAAGTCAAATCAAAAACAAATAAACGCGTATACTAGTTACATCAATCATTGGATATGGTACAATATGAAGCATCAACAACAATACAACAAAAATATCACAAAATACTAAAGATATATCCAAGAGCATTTTATGTACCTTGTTCAGCTCATACTTTAAATCTATTCGTGAACGAAATTTTCATGTTTTTTTGAAATTGTTTAAGAACTCTATGTATTTTTTTCATCATCAACCAAGAGGTGGTCGGTATAAAAATAATATGTTTCGAGCTTTAATTTAAACTCACTCAGCGACACACGTTGGTCAAGTCGAATCAATCAACATCAGGAAGATCTGATCAAAATCCTAAGTAAATTTTGCAATATATAATAGAAAATTAATTGATACCTAATATTTTAATTGTTCTTAGAATTTTACCTACATTGTCAGTTGCCTCGGAAGAAAGATCATTTTCTAAACTTAAAATTATTAAAAATTATTTAAGATCTACCATGTTACAAGGAAGACTTAATGATTTATCAATAACGGACCTTTTCTTTTCCGACCAATAAATTACAAAACTTACATATGTCGATTGTATATCAGATGAAAAGTCCATTTAACTTAGAATTTAGTCATATATTTTTTGTACTTTCTTTACTTAAAACATTCAAAGTTTCTGAACGCACCGATGAAGGCAACCATTGGCAACACCGCAAATCTCAAAGACAGTGACAGTTGTAACATAACAGTTTGAGGTTACTATTTGTTTTCTTCACTCTTCTATTGGGCTATGATCTTTGGACCAATTTACTTAGTATAAAATGTTTGTTTTCAAGAATTGATATTTAACGTCTTAACTGTTGAGTTTTTCTTGTATTTTAATTGAATATCTGTATATCCGGTATTTTTGAGTCAGACTGAACAGTAATTTCCAAACAAAATAATTTCACAAATGGCTTGTTCTTTTGTAGCAGATCTAACGGCCAATCTCGAATGAGATATTTGCTAGAAAAAGAGCTGAAGAGAGAGAACAGATCTCATAATATTCTGCTCTATGAAGCCTATCAATTATTAAGTGATACGTCACAGTTGATGTTTTATAGTGTCCAAGTTATACAACGATGCCATATCTAATTTTAAAATTAGCTTTCAGAGAATTCAAAAAAAATTCCCGAGTGATATCAGCTCATATTCTTTCTAATTACAGTATTGCCTCATGGTTCATAAAAAAGTCCATAGAAAATGATGTTATGGATTCCCTAAACTTAGACGAATTGACAATAGATTTTGTTGCTAAGAAAGCAAGAAAAGTTTGAAATTTATATTTCGAATATCATATCTGTTTATTTGCTTTTATCCTTAATATTTTGTTATATAGATTTTGTTTCGTGTTTATATATAAATATAATATTTTTTTTAAATTTGTGTTTTCATTGTAGAGTTCCCTATAAAATGAATATACGAAAATAAAGTTAGACCTTCTTTTCCTCATAATTTTTGGATGAAAATGATAAATATTTTTTGAAATAGGGCCGCAATATTGAAATTTGCACACGGGCGGCCAAACGCCACGGCACGCCCCTGGTTCATCTGACTTGTTTGCTATATACTAGTAGTTATATTTTCACTTGAAATGATAATAATATACTCCTAATTATTTAGATATATATTATGCTTTTGTATATTACATATCTAATATACTAGTGGTATCGTATTGTGTTGGCTATAGCCCATTTGTATACTTTGTTGTTTGTTGTATATTATTAGATTAGTATTTATGATATTTAAAATTAAAACAAACGTACAAACATATTTGTCTAAAAGTTTGTTCACCCTCCCCCAGGAAAAAAAGTTATCTGCCCTCATGTTACTATTTCTCCCACATTCGAGTATTGCATATACCTATTTCTGAAATACGGAATCATGTCTTCCTAGAAAGAAGCTCTCTTGGTACTAATTTTGTTCGCAATATAGTATACCAGCTCCAGTTCTCCCTTCAGTTTTTGACCCATTTGTGTACCAACTAATTCCATTAAGGTTTGTTCTGAAATATGTACTTGTATTCAACTCATTCCAATTCTTAATTATTGTCTTCAGATCTTTATCGAAACTGTATTTAGCACTTATATGGTCTGACCTCATGCCAAGCATGTTGCCTCCGACATGATCTAATTTTGTATGTCCTTTGGTCTATCATTTACCTGTAGCTATCGTAGAATCATTCAAGCTTTCCCCATAATAACGTATTGTAATGAAGGGAGGTCAAGAAGTGTTTCCATATCAGCTGTAGGTGTTCTTTTATGTTCCTCGTTATTCTCAAGAATAGGCAAGTTTTTGTGTTTTGTCCGGTGGGGTTGTTTTATCTTTGGTCCAATATACCATTTTTGGATTAACCCTCTATGTTTTCCCATACGTGCGTTTAGCTATCATCAAAATAGCAACCGATTTCTTATGTATTTTTTTGAATCTGGATAAGTTTTATGTTTAAAATTGCCCCAAGATAGTTTTCCCTCCCGTCAGATTTACCTGGTTTATCACAAAGTCTTAATGGGCTAAAGCTATCTAAATTCCTAGTTTTAGTGAATGCTACTATATTCGATTTAAAGGAACCTATTTTAAAACCCTCATGTTCTACGCAGAGCGTGAATGCATTTAGGATCATATACAATCGTTCCCTAACCATAGTATTGAATTTGCTTTGGAATAATATGACAAGGTCAACTGCATATCCCAGGATTCTCAGCAGTCCCGTCTAGTACCATATATCATAGCAGAGGAGATAGAACTCCCCCTTGCGGACAAAATCTGGTCACATGAGTTGCTTTTTTCTCCCCCATCAAAAATGCACGTTGCGTCAATATGGCCATGGTCAATATAGCCAAGTTTCTTGACAATGGCTATTGAATCCAAATTTAAAATTTTATACAAATAAGATAATAGTGTGAGAAAATAATAGTAGAACTCTAATATATGTTAAGATAAAAGTTCACAAACTTCTTTCTCTTAATAGGCCCAAACTTTTTGAAAAATACTTTTTTAGTTTATTTCTTTGAATTCAAATTTTGAATTAGAATTTTAAAATTCCATGCGATACAGATTGACTTTTTTTTAGGAACTAAGACTTTTTAGTTTGATTATAACGAAATCTAATTACGCAGAATTGATAAAAAGAGACGAATACTTTTTCAGATGTTTAATTTTAAGTTTCAACTTTGATATTTTTTATTTTTGACCATCGACAGTTAGAGAAATAGTTTTGACTGTTCTGAATAGAGATTTTCAAATGACATATTGGAAGTCAAATTCCGTGACATATTGCATCTGTCATTTTTTGACAGTGACACTTCCGTTTGACAGATGTCATACAAAAACTAATGGGTTCTTCCGATGTATATCCCAAACTCATATACCATATTTCAGTTTAATCGGAGTGGCTTCTATCTTTGAAGAAAACTCACAGACATACACACCGGCAGACACAGAGACACACAAACAGACAGGCAGACTTTCATCTGGAAATGTTTTCAATGGTCTCAGGGGTCCTCAAAATGGATATTTCCATTTATATCTTGAAAATTTTTTTAGCTCATTTCTTCTCGGTTGGTGGGTCGGGAAAGTAAAATGGCGTCTCAAGTGATATTTGATAGTTGATACGTAGTTGAAGTTGTATAACCGAAATATGTAGAAATATACCAAGAGATCCATTTTTACCTCTCGCCCTTCAGATAAGAGAGGTATAGGAATCATGCTAAAAATTGGGTAGTGAGTTTTCAATTGATAAACACGTTTTGGGGTCCCTAGAATACGATTTTAATATTTTCGCGATGATGTCTGTGTGTGTGTATGTTAGTGTGTGTGTGTGTTAGTGTGTGTGTGTGTTAGTGTGTGTGTGTGTTAGTGTGTTAGTGTGTGTGTGTGTGTGTGTTTGGATGGATGTTGTAGTAACGATAACTCAAAAACTACTGAATAAAAAAAATTGAAATTTTGCATACATAATTCTGATACCCTAGATTAGATCTGATTAGATTTTGGTGCCAATCGCACAACCGGAAGTGGCAGTTGCTATGGGTGATGACGCCATTATTATACAAAACGGCAATTAAGTTTTACACATATATTTTGTATACCCTATAGTTTATTTTCATCTCATTAAAATTTTCTAAACTTTTGCCATTGTTGCCAGATTTACAAAAATATAATTTTTTTTCATACTTTTTTGTGTCAACCTGTAAATTTTTGATTCAAAAATGGCGAGAGGTCATGTGCTGGCCACATCAGATTTTTATTTTAAATTTTACTATTACAATCTTCTTCTACATTAATTTGGATTTTCTACATACAGGTTGTATAGGTAATTAAACTGTCTTAAATTGGAGTTGCAACAAGCTTATTAATTTTTTTTTTCAATTCGTTTTATTAACCGAATAATGTTTTGAAAGTTCCTTGAAAAAATCTAGTGGGTAATAAGATTTAATCCGAATACAGTGAATGTATTATCTCAGAATATAAGTTTTTCGATATAGGTTTGAGATTTTGATAAATTTACATCGATCAGTCGACACTTGTGAAGTTGTTAATTGTAAAGTGTTTTCTAACACTGCTCTTTATGCACTTTTTCCAGGCTTGGAATGGGTGTAAATGGGTCATGGGCCACTCCTATAACTTTTAAACGAGTTAATAGATTTATATCAAATTTTGGTCAGTTATAATAGGACTAATTCTGGATTTTTTTAAATAAAAATCCAATATGATCGACATCTGTTTTGACCGGAAATGACATAAAATTCGGAAACTCAAATGAAACAAGTTCTAAATTTTGTAAATTATTAAATGTTTCTTAATAATTATTTATATTTAAAATATAATGGTGTAAATATCCTTAATTTTTTTAACAGGGATGTCTTCAGGAGAATTTTATATTGGAATTAGAAAAAAAAATAACATTTTTCCTTTATTTGAAAAAAAAAAAAGAATTGTTATGTGGATCATTTGAATGGTAATTTAATGAACAATTTTTAGTACAGGGTATGGCCCGTTAATGTTTCGTTTAAAAAATTCTATATAGTTTAATTATAAGTAATTTAATCATGACCACCTAAGATGGATAAAGAAAATCAAAAATAAAATAAAAATGGCATCTTAAGTGACATTTGACAGTAGATGTACACGTGTTGGAAGTTAGAATCCAAATATGTATCAGGTGTTCCATTTGAATTTCCAATTTTCATGTTATCTCCGGTCAAACCGGATATCGACCATAGATTTTTATGTAAAAAATCCAAAAATAAATCTATAATAATTGACCCAAATTTGGCATAAATCTATTTACCCATTTAAAAGTTAGAGATGTGACTCATGACCCATTTACACCCAGTAGATGTGTCGGGAGGTCTTGGGTAGGTATATACTATTTTTGTTTACTTTTTTATGCTAAATTCAAAAATAATATCAAAATTTCAAATTTTATACAAATAAGTTAAAATTTCACAAATTTTAAAACTTTAGAACACTATAATTATATATAACTTTTTCTCTTATTAGGCACAAACATTTTTAAAAATAATTTTTTTATTAATTTTTTATGCTGATTTCTGGCATTTTAATTTTAAAATTCCATGGGACACTTACAGTGATTTTTTTTGAAAAACCAAGACTTTTTAGGTAATTTTAGTTTGATTAAAATGAAATCATAATTATGCAGAACTGACAGAAAAATAAAAATAAAATAAAAATGGCGTCTCAAGTGATATTTGATAGTTGATTTGTACATAGCTGAAGTTGTTTAACCCAAATATGTAGAAATATACCAAGTGATCAATTGAAATTTACATTTTTATTTTAAATTTTACTATTACTTCTTCTTCTTAGATTTTCCTCATACAGGATCTACTTAAGTTGGACTCATATGGGAAACTTTTTTATTATTGTTTTTAGGAAAAAAAGTTATTCTTCATAAACAATTGTGCAAGGTCCAAAAATTAAAATGCAACCATCAGATAATACTTTTTTTTACCCTTATGCGAAGTGTGTCAAAAAATATAAATTTTGCTCAAGAGTAAAGTACCCTTATTTTAAAAAATATAAAAAAATATTATTTGGAAAACTTGTTTAGAAAAAATATGTAAGAACAATTATGAATTCACAGCCTCCTATCTCAAAACAATATTTTTTCTAATTTTTTTCTTGAAATAAAGTTCAAAGTGAACTGTTACATAAAAAATTAGTTTCCACAATTTTTTAAGCCCAGTTTTGGCTTAAAATAATGTGTAGAAACTAATTTTATACGTAATAGTTCACTTCAAACTTTGCTCCAAAAAAAAATTGGAAAAAATATTTTTTTTAAGATAGGAGGCTGTGATTTCATATTGATGCGTACGTATTGTTTTTCAATTAACATTTTTCTATATTTTTTAAAATAAGGGTAGGTACTTTACTCTTAAGCAAAATTTATATTTTTTGACGCCCCTCGTGTACGGGTAAAAAAATGTATTATCTGATGTTTGCATTTTAGGTTGTAGACCAAGCATAACTTTTTATGACAAATAATTTTTTTCCTAAAATCAATAATAAAAAAGTTTCTCGTATGAGTCCAACTTAAATAAACACACCGTATACAATTTTCAAAGTTCAAAGAAATCTAGTACGCCACTGTAATAGATATAATCCGAATATAGTGAATTACTGAGGCACAAAATCCTCAATATTAGTTTCACGATGACGAAAAAAATTTCTTACCCCCACTTTTTATTACTTTTCTCGGCGTTTCCGAGTCCCTAAGTACAAAAATACAAAAAAAATCCTGTCCTGACGTTTGGATATCTGGTAAATACTGTAACTTTTGAACGAAAGCTCCGATCGAGTTCCAGTATTCACTTTACCTATAGGTATAGTTAGTTTTTTGTCCTAGGAAGAACCCTATTGAATTTAAACAGGATCGGACCGGCCCTTTCCGTAAATTTTTATGTTTCGAGTTTTTTGATAAATTTACATTGGTTTACCGACACTTTTGAGATCATAAATTGTAAAGTGTTTTTAAAGTGCGATTTTATTGTCTTGGTAAAATGTTTTCTAACACTGAATTAACTGATTTATGGTTCTGGTGTATTGTGCTATAAGAAAAAAAAAATTTAATGAGTATCAACTATCAATTTATCTGACAAACTCGCATTCAATGTTTTATTATGCAGTATTTCGCATGCAATATGTGATATTCGAAAAATAGGGTTTACAACGTTTTTTTTTTATTCTAGAATGTATGACAAAAAATTTCAAATATCAGTTATGGATATCACATTTCAAATATTTGTACACATATCAATTATATTTATGATTCATATAATTACTATAAAGAATAATTAAACGGTCCATTATCATCACGTATAATTTCTAAATTGAAGGTCAAATAAAAGAAGATGCCGTCTAGAAAGTGAACTGAGACAAAAAAAAATCCAAATCATCGCCATTAATATAATACCATCATTAATGGCATAAACATGCTTCTGAAAATAACACCTTCAACTCGAGCATTAACGATTTGCTATAGCTGAAGTACCAGACAAGTACCCTCAACTCTCTCACTAATAAAGCGCTTGTTTACAAAATAATAGATGCCACATACTCCACTTGATATATAATTTCTAGTATGTATATATATATATATTTTTCAACATGCGCACTATACAACGACCGCGATAAAAATCAATGGGCGGTCCGCGTAATGAATGGCAGCCCATCCCATTGGTTGTCAAGTTCTAGCTCCGCCCTTGTCGGCATTGTACAGAAGGGGAACCGGTGATTTTCTACTGTTCCTCTTACCAGAAACAGTAAGTAATGGGAATTCAACAATAGTAGTAGTAAATATTGTGTGCTGTGCGATTGTTTACCGCGATTTTTTGTATAGTTTTGCGTTGATGTTATCTGATAAAAAGTGACTAAAAAACATGCTTACTGACATGACGCCCACTGCTGGGCAACTTTATGGTGCCCAAATACCAGCCATGACGATGAACATGAAAACAGCTGTGAGTATCCAATACAATATATATACATATACACTCTAGAAATACATTTAAAATGTTCCAAGTTTTCGTAAAAGCTTTTTCATCATCAGGAAACTACAATAAAAAGTAAATTAAGTAAGCACAGACTTCCCTTCTTTGTATCTAATTATTGTTATAAGTGAAAATTTTTTTATTAATAACAATATAAATGCTTCTTTTTTTACTAATTTACACTTTAAAGTAAATATAGAAGTAAATAAATTCTATATTTATAATTTTATGCAATAAAAACACTATAAATAACAATACAAATAAATCATGACATTTTCTAAATGTTTGATTATTATATTTATTTAAAAATTAACACTTTAATTACTAGATATTATTTATTAGTAGCATATATAATTGTAGTATCAAAGGTTATAATCAATTTTTATTTTTATATATAAAAAGTATGAGAAAATAATAATAAAACTTTCATATAAGTTATTGTTAAAATATTTTTGTTACGCATATGGTGCTCCTAGCGGGCGAAAATGGAAATTGACATTTTGGCGAACATAAACGTCAGATTTATTTAGAATTTACACAAGAATTATTTTATTCATAAGTTTTCTGTTTATTATAATACATAAAATAAGAGTTTTTTAGTTTATTATATTTAGTTATACTCAAAAATGAATTTTTTGTCTACATATTCCAATTTTGTGACTAAAAAATGTTATTTGAAGGAAAAAATTATCAGATTTCTGTTAGTTTTATCTAATTTTTATCTTACTAGTTGTTATTTCTCTTTTATATTGGGTAAATTAATATTTTTTTATAAAACATAACCTCAAACATTTTATCTATTTTTTCTTATTAAAATTAATATAAAAAATTATGTTTAATTATAAATATAGAAGTTGTATTTATATTTTAACTTTCTTTACCCCTTACAAATAATATTTTCCAGTATTTGCAACTTTCTGATGTTATCACGTAGGCCGTTCCAAGAATTTGTTGTTGTTTTACCATAGGCGTAGTGAAAATTAATTTATTAATATATTTTTTGTAAATATGTCGACACGCAAATTAAATTTTGTTAAATTTGAAGCATTTAAGTAGAAATTTAGTCATTAACAATATTTTGTATAGGTTTAAAAATATTTTGATTAAAATAGAAGTTTTCAATGAAAATCGTACGAAAAAAAAATGATTTATATTTTTTCTTTGTTTATTTTTCTATTTTTTGTTATATCTATTTTATTATTTGCAATAATTTGGAAAATTTAAGGCAAGTCTTATTTTTTCTCTTGTAGTTACAATTATAAAAAAAATCATTTACAATTTTTATCTTCTTTTAAATGGTTCCAAACTTATTCTTATTTTTTTCTTGTTCCTACAATTGTTTATGAAAAATTTAAAAAGAAATCACATTTTTACAACTTTTTATCTACTTTTAAAGTCCCATTTTATTATATGCAATAGTTTAAAAATTATAAGACCAAACTTATTTTTTTCTTCTATTTACTCTATGAAAAATTAAAAAAAATCACATTTTTATCTTCTTTTATAGTTCCGTCCGTCTGTCTGTATTTACCCATTTTTGCCAATGTAAGCATCTTTTCTCTATTTTTCCATTTTTTCCTATTTTTCATTATTTTTTCCTATTTTATACCCCATTTGTCCCTATTTGGATCTATTTTTCCCTATATACTTTTCCTATTTTTCCCTGTTTTTTATATTATTTCCTATTTTTCTCTATATACGACTCTATTTTTGCTATATTTCCCAATTCCTCTCTATTTTTCCTATATTCCCCATGTTTCCCCATTTTTGCCTATTTTCTTTATTTCTATTGATTTTTCCTATTTTTCCCTTTTTTTCATTATTTTTTCGTATCTTCCCCTATTTTTACCTATTGATAGGTTTTTTTCAATGTTTTCGTATTTTTCCCACTGTTTATTTTTCCCAGTTTTCCTGATTTTCTCTATTTTTCATTAGATTTTCCTATTTTACCCTATTTTTCCTTGCTTCTCCCTATTTGGATCTATTTTTCTCTTCTTTCCCTATGTTTCCCTACTTTTTCCTATACTTTTCTATTTTTTTCTGTATGTCTCTATTTTTGCTATATCTCCCAATTTTTTTCTATTTTTCCTATATTCCCCATGTTTCCCCATTTTTGCCTATTTTCACTATTTCTATTAATTTTTCCTATTTTACCCTATTTGTCCCTATTTTGATTTATTTTTCACTATTTTCAGTATATTTTTCTCTACTTTTTCCTATTATTTTCTATTTTTCACTATGCGTCTCTATTTTTCTTATATTTCTCAATTTCTCTCTATTTTTTCCTATATTTCCCATGTTTCCCTATTTTTGCCTATTTTCTCCATTTCTATTAATTTTTCCCCTTTTTTCATTATTTTTTGTATTTTCCCATATTTCTCCCTATTTATATGTATTTCTCCATGTTTTATGTATTTTTCCCACTGTTTATTTTTCCCAGTTTTTCTGATTTTTTCATATTTTTCATTAGTTTTTCCTATTTTACCCAATTTTTCCCTATTTGTCCCTACTTTTCTCTACTTTTTCCTATTATTACCTATATTTTTGACTATACGTCTCTATTTTTCCTCTATTTCCCAATTTCTCTCTATTTTTCCATATATGTTTCCCTACTTTTGCCTTTTTTCTCTATTTCTATTAATTTTTCCCATTTTTCCCTTTTTTCATTATTTTTTCCTACTTTCCCCTATTTTTCCAAATTTGTATGTATTTCCATGTTTTTCTGATTTTTTTATTTTTCATTATTTTTTCCTATCTAGTTTTTCCATTTTTTCACTGTTTTTCTTTATTCTTCCTTATTAAGTAGCGAACCAAAATGAAGGTACTTATTGACTTTACAATGTCAATCCGTCCGTCCGTCTGTCTGTCCATCTGTCCGTCCGTCTGTCCATCTGGCCTTCTGTCTGTCTGTCTGTTCGTCTGTTACAGCGATAACTCGAGAACAGTTCCGAATTTTGGAACTCTGTTTTCAGAAATCGATAGCTAGTCAAAATAGCTCACTCACCTATTATTTTCAATGACCTAAGTCAACTGCAACCGTCTGTCTGTCCGTTTGTCCGTTATTCCGTCTATCTCAGCGATAACTCGAGAACGGTTTTGAATTTTGGATTTCTGTTTTCAACAATTTATAGGTGGTTATCTTAATTATTGATTTTATAATGTCAGTCAGTCCGTCTGTCTGTCTGTTCATCTGTCACAGCGATAAATCGTGAACGGATTCGAATTTTGGAACTCTGTTTTCATATATTATATATTATAGTACTGACCAAAACTCACTGGGATTATTATAATATAAAAACAAATTTATTTTCTCTCTTGCTAAGAAATTTTTTCCCACTGAAACTTTTTTTTTATACTGATAAATTATTAAAACGTTTCAACAATTACCAACAGCAACAAATGTCTTGATATATAAAAACTTGGGAAGCAATTGATGGTCTAACTACAAAATGACACATAATAGTCCTGTAATTTGTATCTAAATTACACAAAACAATTTGTCGAAATAAAAAAAGATTCTCTGTAGAAATTTTGTTTGTATATAATAAGAAAATAACATCATTAAAATTGGAGGTGAATTATTAATAAGTTGATATTTCATTAATAATTAATTTTAATTTATCTGTTGGGTAGATATTTATTATCAACACGATTTTTTTTGTTATATACTTGATTATATTTGCAAATTATTAACAATTTTACATACATTATCTTAACAAGGTTTTCAAATAGCTTTACGTGATTCGTGCTCATTATATTTTATGCTATCACAATTTTTTTATTTTCCTTATTTTCATTTTTCAAATATAAACATGATAAAAATAAAATAAATAGATTTTTTTTTAAATAAAAAAAAAACATCTTTTTTATATATATATCTTCTATTGTTATCTTTATAATTTTTAACACCGTTTAACGTTGTGTTAGTTGTTCGAAGAGGCACCCTGCTGGGAAAATACATCAGCAAAACAGCATGCGTTTTGATGCTCTTTTATTTAGTAACGGTCCGACGCTAAGTAGCTCGAGCCAACTTGGATCCGACGGAACGAATATTACGTTTGACTCTTGTTTTATGATCAGGAAGTTCGTATTCGCATTTGCATTTATATTTTTTTTTTTGAATATTAAGTGAAACTGTTAATAACTTTCACTGATAGTAGAAATAGGCCGACGTTAAATAAATAAGAAAAAAACAATTTTTTATGATGGGGTTCGTTATGCCACAATATAATTCAATGCCAAGTATGTTTTATAATTTAATAACTAGAAAAAAAAATCGGCTGTATCACCCCAGGACTTTCCCGGCTCGACCGTAGAGAATATGTTATTTATTATTATTATTTTAATTACAAAATACTAAGCATTACTTTAATTTATGGAACACATTAAAAATAGCGAGCTGATGGTGAATTAATATTTCAGTGTTGGTAATGACATAAGCTGCGCATGCGCACGTTATATATCATAATGCTACAATTAGGATCTCCTAAAATCATGTGTGAAAACTATTGGGAATTCGGGAAAAATTTTCATACAATAGTTGTAGGGAATTTTAAATGTGTATTTTTCTCGCCATCTGGCGGCGAAACTATGAGGAATTCGATAAAAGTTAAACATAAAAGTTAAAGAAAATTTGATGCTTTACAACTTTGCACAAGAAAATTTTGCACTAAATACATTGTTTGTCGTCAAAATCAAGAAAAACTAGAGAAAACCTACATGCACATTTTTTACGCGCCCTCTAGTGGCGAAACTATTGGAAATTCTGGAAAAAGTTTGAAACAAAAGTTATAGATAATTTTATTGTCTAAAACTTTGTACTACAACATTTTGCACTAAAATGTATTGTTTGTCCTTAAAATTTAAATAAAGCAAAAAATTGTTACATGTATATTTAACCAATGTCGGTCTTGAGGACCCTCCACGTTACCAATTTAAACCAAAAACAAATGGTCGTATTCTAGGCACACACGGACCCTCCATACCAAATTTCAGCTTGATTGGTCAAACGGTTCGGCAGATATCGTGGAAGATTACACACAGACACACAGACAGACCATACACTGGAAATGGTCTCAATCTTCTTGGGGGACCTCAAAATGGATATTTCAATCGATATCTCGATTTTTTTTGCTCGTTCACCTTACTTTCCCTTTGATGGGTCCGGGAAAGTAATAAATAACAAAAAAATAAAAATAAATGTAATTTTATTTAGTCATTTCTGGGTTAGAGTTACAAAAATTATAAATATTAACAAACTTTTTGATTTTTTACTAAATAATTTAGTTTTTAAGATTTTAAAGAGAAAACTGATCATTAGGTAACTTATTTTATTCCGAAGTGGTAGGGCGAGTATTATTATTATTATTATTATTATTATTATTAATGTGAATGATAAAAAGTAAAATTCGTTCAAATTTCAAAAAATTCGAGAAACCTTTTTTTTGATTATTTTAACATTAACATAGAAAAGATTGGACAATAAAATAAATTAGAATAAAACAATCCCGTTCACGTTCCCCACCCCATATCTCGGGGTACAAAATTTTCCCAGATATGTGAAATAGCTAATTTTTCTCAGGCTCCTAAGAAGAGTCTATGGACCAAATTTTAAAAAATTCCTCGATCCTTTTTTGAGATCGAGTAGACAAACAAAAAGACAATAAAAACAAACAAAACTGTATTAATATACCAAGATAAAAAATCATCGTATCACTTTAACGTATAAATATTTAAAATTACTAAAAACTTTGTTAAAAATGTACAAAAAAAAAATAATTATTCTAATCGTCGTAGACAACAAAACAAAAATAACCGTTATGACAAGCACGGATTTAAGGGGAGGGCGATCGTCCTCCCCAAATAGATAAAAATTAAAAAAAAAAACATCACGAAAATGAAAAAATTAAACTTGTTAAATTGTGCCCTTTTTACAACTATAAATCACTTTTTGTAGTCAATACTGTTACGCATGTGCATTATTATTTCACTGAAGGGGTACCACTTGTTTCATTAAAAATTACCTAACCCCTCCCACCCCTAAATCATGCGCCTGGATCCGTGCTTGAGTTGGTTCTGACCCAGGAACATAGTTCCCGGATTGTGAAAAAATCCTGTTCTTCCTATTCAAAATAACAATATGGATTTTTTTTAAATAACGCTACTTTTAAGTTTTTTTAAAAATATTTTTAAGTACAGTCCTGTCTCATTTTTTTACTGTTTTCTTATTTTTTATTTTTTTTAATAAAATTAAGTTTAGTTAGAGCTTAAACGCACTTTGAATTTCTATATTAAATATCAGAATTAAATTAAAAATTATAATTCAGGTTAAAAATAAACAGGAACGTACTCAGCAGAATTACTAAAGTACAATTCATTGTTAAAATCTAATAAAATTAGTGAGAAAATATGAAGATTTAAAATATTAAATGAAAAGTACAGATCGGTATTTAAAAAAAAAACAGTTCTGGTTTTTGAAAAAATTTAATGTAATGAAAAATGCAACGTTCGAAAGATAGACGTTCGATGGCTACACTCGGAGTACTTAATAAGCAAAGTGTAGTGTTAATGTTGACTGGTTTCTTTTGTTGTGTTGAAGTAATTTTAATGTAATATTTTTGAAGTGAAAAATTGGAAGCAATTAAACAACAATAGGAAAATAAAAACGGAAAAAATCGAAAAAGTAAGGAAAAATTGAAACATAAAAAAAACCTGAAAAATTGGAAAAAACTGTGGAAATTAAAAATAAAAAACCGAAACGTTTGAGAAATTAAACAAAAAACAGATAAAATGGAAAAAAATCGGGAAAAATTGAAAAAAGTACAGAAAACACGTAAAAATTAGCAAAAGATATGAAATAAATCTGAAAAAAAAACAAAAAAAATGTGGAAAGGCGGGAAACCCCTGAATAAATTGAAAAAGCAGGAACAAATCATATTAATTAGAAAAAACTATAAAGGAAACCTGAAAAAATTGAATTAAATAGAAAAAAAATTGGAAAAAAACAGAAAAATGTGAAAAAGCAGAAATCCTAGAAAAAATGAGAAATATCTGAAAAAATGGAAATAGAAAAGTAGGGAAATTAAAAAACAGAAAAAAATGGAAAAAAGCGAGATAACCGGAAATAATTAAAAAAGTAGGAACATATCATAAAAATTCGAAAAAGATTTAAAAGCAATCTGAAAAAAAAATGGAAAAAATGGCAAGAATTTTGAAAAAACAGAAAAATGGAAATAGAGTAAAATCCAGAAAAAATTGGAAAAATGGGAAAGATCGGAAAAACGAATTAAATACAGAAAAATTTCGAAAAAACAAAAAATGGAAAAAAGGGAGAAACCCAGAAAAAAATGAGAAATGTTGGAAAAAATCGAAACATAAAAAAGTTGGAAAAATTAACTAATAGAAAAAAATGGAAAAAAGCAGGAAAACCGGAAATAATCGAAAAAGATATAAAAGGAATCTGAAAAAAATTGGAGAAAATGGCAAAAATTTTGAAAAAACAGAAAAAGGGAATAGAGTAAAACCCAAAAAAAAATTTAAAAAAATGAAAAAGATCGGAAAAGATCGAAAGAGAAAAGTTGGCGAAAAGATATAAAAGAAACCTGAAAAAATTGGATTAAATATAGAAAAATTTGGAAAAAACACAAAAGTGGGAAAAAGAAGGAAACCCCAGAAAAATCAGATATAATGGTAAAGTTCGGAAAAAATCGAAAGAGAGAATTTAGGGAAATACAAAAAGCAGAAAAAAGGGGAAAAACCGGAAAAAAATAAAATCATAAAAAGTCGAAAAAGAAATAAAAGAAACCTGAAAAAATTGGATTAAATAATGAAAAATTTGGAAAAAAAAACAGTAAAAATGGAAAATGTTGAAACTCCACAAAAAAGGAAGAAACCCAGAAAAATGAGAAATATCGGAAAAAATCAAAATAGAAAAGTTGGGGAAATTAAAAATAAAAAAAAATGGAAAAAAAGCGGGGAAAACCGGAAATAATTGAAAAAAGTAGGAAAATATCATAAAAATTCGTAAAAGATAGAACAGGGATCTGAAAAAAAATATGAAAAAATTGCTTGAAAAAAACAGAAAAAGGGAAACAGTAAAACCCAGAAAAAAATTGGAAAAAATGGCAAAAATTTGGAAAAAACACAAAATGGGCAATAAAGCAAAATCCAGAAAAAAAAATTGGAAAAAATGGGAAAGATCGAAAAATATCGAAAGAGAAAAGTTTCCGAAAAGATATAAAAGAAACCTGAAAAAAAATGGATTAAATAGAGAAAAATTTGGAAAAAAAAATGGGAAAATAGTGAAAACCCCAGAAAAAATTCGGATAAAATGGTAAATATCAAAAAAAATCGAAAGAGAAAAGTTAGGGAAATAAAAATATAGAAAAATGCGGGAAAATCCGGAAAAAGAGGCAAAAAAAAGCAGAAAAAAATCATAAAAATTCGAAAAAGACATAAAAGAAACCTGAAAAAAATTAATTAAAAAGAGAAAACTGGGAAAATGGGGGAACCCAGAAAAAAGGGGGAAACCTAGAAATAATGAGAAATTTGGGAAAAATTGAAATATAAAAGTTGGGGAAATTAAAAACCAGAAAAAATGAAAAAAAAGCAGGAAAACCGGAAATAATTGAAAAAAGTAAGAAAACATCATAAAAATTCGAAAAAGATTTAAAAGGAATATGAAAAAAAAGAAATAGGGAAATATATGGAAAAATCAGAAAAATGGGAAAAACGGGGTAAAACTCAGGAAAAATTGGAAAAAATGGGAAAGATCGGAAAACATCGAAAGAGAAAAGTTGGCGAAAACATAAAAAAATTGGATTAAAGAGAGAAAAATTTGGAAAAAATAGAAAAATGGGAAAAAGGTGGAAACCCCAGAAAAAATCAGATAAAATGGTAAATATCGAAAAAATCGAAACGGAAAAGTTATAGAAATAAAAAAATAGAAAAAAATGGAAAAAAAGCAGAAGAAACCGAAAAAACTAAAAAGTAAAAAAAAACATAAAAAAAAGATATAAAAGATACCTACCTGAAAAAATTGAAATAGGAAAAAATATAAAAAATCATAAAAATGGGAAAAACGGTCGCAACCCAGAAAAAATCGGAAAAACTGGGAAATAAAAAAGCAGAAAAAAATGCGGGAAAAACCGAAAAAAAAAACAAAAGAAAAAAAAATCATAAAAAATCGAAAAATATATAAAAGAAACCTGGAAAAATTGGAACTTGGAAAAAGCAGAAAAATGCTTAAATAAAAAGTGTAGGTCCGTATTTAAAAATAATAATTTTATGTTTTAAAAAAAATTAAGAAGTGTCAACGTTATCTCCGATTACTATAGGTATCTCTCTCTGTTAAATCGTGTCAAATTAGCTAAAATAAAATTGAATGATGTCTTTTAGTTCGGAGTAGTCAAGTGTGCTTCATTATAGTGGAAGAAGGGTCCTGGTACTTGAGATATCAACTAAGTAGCTTAGTTAATGCCATTGAAGGGTCTCCGCATAAAACCCTCTTGAGGATAAAGAATTTTTACAATGGGCTTAACGTGAGCAATCCACAACAAAGAATTAAGTACTGGTCATTTTGGGATATTTGCAGATTTGCACAATTTTTTTTATAGAAAATAATTCAATTAAATATAAATATATTGTTGGGAACTTCATTTTGTTATTATTAAATTATATTTATTATCTGAAATGAAATTAATTTCTATCATTCTAAATTACAATTAATCTATATATTTTTCCAATTCTTAATTGTGCATTGTTATTAGATAATTACTTAAAAAATATATACGTTTATAAAGCATAATTTGGAATTATTATTTCTGTACTGAAAATATCGTTATTTAAAATGTGCAAATTGGTTTCATAATTATACGTTCAAGTTTAATGAAATAATTGAAAATTACTGCTGTCAGTAGCATACCTACACACCTTGGGAAAAAGCACTTTCGAATATTTTACATTCTACACATAACGGATTTTTTTTTTTTTGAAATTTTAATAATATGAAAAATAAATATTTATTTTTGTTATTTTCGGCATCACTTTTGTACTAAGCGCGTTGTATCCATCAATCAATATTCTTTATACTTTTAAAGTAGGTACTCGAAGAAATTAAACCAGGTACAATACCGAACGGACCCATTTCACTCACATGCCGTAGATTGTCAACCTCAATCAAAAAAACCGAAACCGAAAATGATTGAATGGTCCAAATTGGCCTAAGCCGAAAAACAAGTTTTATTCTGTTATTTTCAAACACGCATGGACGTACAGTTGCTTAGGAAAGATTTTATATTTTATAAAAAATATCACTCCCAAGACTATTTATTTAATTAAAGTAAAAATTTAATTGTGCCTTGGTGGAATATTTTGACTAAATATTTTATTTTAGCCGAATTATTCCACCAATTTTATATTTTATAAAAATATCACTCCCAGGATTATTTATTTAATTAAAGTAAAAATTTAATTGTGCTGTGGTGGAATATTTTGGCTAAATATTGTATTCTAGCCGAATTATTCCACCAATTTTATATTTTATAAAAAATATCACTACCAAGACTATTTATTAAATGTAAAAATTTAAATGTGCCGTGGTGGAATATTTTGACTAAATATTGTATTTTATCCGAATTATTCCACCAATTTAATATTTTATAAAAATATCACTCCCAGGACTATTTATTTAATTAAGGTAAAAATTTAATTGTGCCGTGGTGGAATATTTTGACTAAATATTGTATTTTAGCCGAATTATTCCACCAATTTTATATTTTATAAAAAATATCACTCCCAAGACTATTTATTTAATTAAAATAAAAATTTAATTGTGCCGTGGTGGAATATTTTGACTAAATATTGTATTTTAGCCGAAGACCATTTATTTAATTAAAGTAAAAATGAAGGAATCACAAAACTTTCCGTGGGTGTGAAGTTAGCCCCCCATTTTTTGAATTTTGATATTTTGTAAGTTGTTCCAAATTGTTCTAGATTTGTACCAAATTGTTCCAAAAAATTATTCCCTAAACTTTAATACTAAGGCCACAAAAACCATTTTTAGAGCTAGCCCCCATTA
Organism: Neocrepidodera transversa; assembly: GCA_963243735.1. NCBI lineage: Eukaryota > Metazoa > Arthropoda > Insecta > Coleoptera > Chrysomelidae > Neocrepidodera > Neocrepidodera transversa. The sequence goes on along the minus strand of OY725344.1, from coordinate 21,514,182 downwards.
TTTTTTTTATTTTTTTATAGCACCAGATTGTTCTAGTTCTTAATATTGTTCCAAATTTTCATGTCTTAAAAAAATATATTTCAAGTCCAAAATCCATAAAAACCATTGGGGTCCAAGCCCCCCATTATTTTTTTTTCGAATTTTTTTTTGTTGTACTAGATTGTTCTAGTTATTCTTAGCATTGTTAAAAATTTTCATGTCTTAAAAAATATTTCTAACTCTCGCCATTTTTAAATTAAAAAATCGGCTGTGTCACCCCAGGACTTTCCCGGCTAGACTGTAGAGAATATGTTATTTATTATTATTATTTTAATTACAAAATACTAAGCATTACACTGATTTATGGAACACATTAAAAATAGCGAGCCGAATTGATGTTGATAATGACATAAGCTGCGCATGCGCACGTTATATATCATACTGCTACAATTACAATCTCCTAAAATCATGTGTGAAAACTTTTGGGAATTCGGGAAAAATTTTCATACAATAGTTGTAGGGAATTTTAAATGTGTATTTTTCTCGCCATCTAGCGGCGAAACTATGAAGAATTTGATAAAAGTTAAACATAAAAGTTAAAGAAAATTTGATGCTTTACAACTTTGCACAAGAAAATTTTGCACTAAATACATTGTTTGTCCTCAAAATCAAGAAAAACTAGAGAAAACATACATGCACGTTTTTTACACGCCCTCTAGTGGCGTAACTATTGGAAATTCTAGAAAAAGTTTTAGACAAGAGTTGTAGGGAATTTTATGCTCTAAAACTTTGTACTACAACATTTTGCACTAAAATGTATTGTTTGTCCTTAAAATTTAAATAAAGCAAAAAATTGTTACATGTATATTTAACCAATGTCGGTCTTGAGGACCCTCCACTGTATCAATTTAAACCAAAAAGTAATGGTCGCATTCTAGGCACACACCGACCCTCCACACAAAATTTCAGCTTGATTGGTCAAACGGTTCGGCAGTTATCGTGGAAGATTACACACAGACACACAGACACACAGACAGACCATACTCTGGAAATGGTCTCAATCTTCTTGGGGGACCTCAAAATGGATATTTCCATCGATATCTCGATTTTTTTTTTGCTCGTTCACCTTACTTTCCCTTTGGTGGGTCCGAGAAAGTAAAATTAAAACGTTAACACAAAAAAGTATGAAAAAAGATTGTGCGCAATTTTTTCACAATCGAAAGAAAGCGAAAAAAATTCGAAAAAAAAAGAGGAAAATGAACAAAAAGCGACAAAAATCAACAAAAATCGATAAACAATGACAGAAACCGAAAAAATCAGAAAAAAAGAGAACATGTTGGAAAAAAACCTAGAATAATTCGAAAAAATCAAAAAACAACAGAAAAATGAGAAAAAATCGAAAAATCCGAAAAAACGAAAAAAATCAAATTGACAAAAACCGGGAAAAAACCAGAAAAAAAAGAGAAAAAGTTAGAAAAAACCCTAGAGCAATTCGAAAAAATCAAAAAACAACAGAAAAATGAGGAAAAAAAATCGAAAAATCCGAAAAATCGAAAAAAATCTGAAAATATTAGAATTAAAATTAAAATACAGAAAAAACCAGAAAATCAAGCGGAACAACTAGCAAAAACGCTAAACATCGTAAAAAATCCCAAAAAAATCGCAAATTTTTTTAAAAAAGTGCAATAAATAAAAGAACAACCAAAAAATCGGAAACAATTGTATTTGAAATTTTTAAAAAAGTGGAAAAATTCGAATGAATTGAAATAAATCTTAAAAATTGTAAAAAAATCGCAAAACATCGAAACAAAATTATAAAAAAATTACAAAAAATTGCAAAAAAAAATGGAAAAACACAAAAAGTGACAAAAAATTGCCACTGAAAATAATTGCAAGAAATCTGAAAAAAACCGGAAACAACTGTAAACATAAAAAACTTGTATTGCAATTGAAATGTTTTAAAAATGCAAAATTTCGTTAAAATAAATCGAAAAATTCAGAGAATAAGAAAAAATGAGAAAAAAATCGGAAAACAAAAGAAAGAAATAGAAAAAAAGGAAAACCAGATAATATCTAAAAAAAAAAACAGAAGAAATAAAAATCAAAAAAAAAATCTAATGTGGCCAGCACATGACCTCCGCCATTTTTGAATCAAAAATGTACACGTTAACACAATATGTATGAAAAAAATAAGAAAAACATCAAACATCAGTAAGTAGCCCCGGAGCACAACGACAAATAGTAATAATAGCCATCCCTTCCCCGCACAAGAGCCATTGACTTCTGCGGTTCAAGGAGGTATTATTATTATTATTATTATTATTCTTATAATATTTTTATATAAAAATGGTTTTTTAGATCAAATGGCCAGTTAGGTCATCAGACTTTACTCTCCTGGAGTTTTTTTAGGATTTACTTAATAACGTTTAAAAATTTAAAGAAAAAAATCGTAATGAAATTAGAGTCTTCAAAAGTATTACAGAAATTCTAACAAATTTTAAAATATGATGCAATTAATTGTAGCATAATCTATTTTATTTTAATAAAACAATTTTGTTAATTACGCATTTTTTTATCTAGTTGCTTTATTATTTTTAACTATTAAAATTTTATTGTAGCAACACATATTTTATTTTAATAAAATCGCTGCAATTATTATTTAATTTTCACAACTAAATTGGTTTATAAATTGATACTAAAAATATTCTTATAAAACAATTTTGTTAATTATACATTTTTGCTGTTTTATAAACATTTTTAGAGCTTTATCTAGTTGCTTTATTATTTTTAACTATTACAATTTTATTGTAGCAACAAATATTTTATTTTAATAAAATCGCTGCAATTATTATTTAATTTTCACAACTAAATTGATTTATAAATTGATACTAAAAATATTCTTATAAAACAATTTTGTTAATTATACATTTTTGCTGTTTTATAAACATTTATAGAGCTCTATCTAGTTGCTTTATAATTTTTAACTATTACAATTTTATTGTAGCAACAAATATTTTATTTTAATAAAATTTCTGCAATTATTATTTAATTTTCACAACTAAATTGGTTTATAAATTGATACTAAAAATATTCTTATAAAACAATTTTGTTAATTATACATTTTTGCTGTTTTATAAACATTTTTAGAGCTTTATCTAGTTGCTTTATTATTTTTAACTATTACAATTTTATTGTAGCAACAAATATTTTATTTTAATAAAATTTCTGCAATTATTATTTAATTTTCACAACTAAATTGGTTTATAAATTGATACTAAAAATATTCTTATAAAACAATTTTGTTAATTATACATTTTTGCTGTTTTATAAACATTTTTAGAGCTTTATCTAGTTGCTTTATTATTTTTAACTATTACAATTTTATTGTAGCAACAAATATTTTATTTTAATAAAATCGCTGCAATTATTATTTAATTTTCACAACTAAATTGGTTTATAAATTGATACTAAAAATATTCTTATAAAACAATTTTGTTAATTATACATTTTTGCTGTTTTATAAACATTTTTAGAGCTTTATCTAGTTGCTTTATAATTTTTAACTATTACAATTTTATTGTAGCAACAAATATTTTATTTTAATAAAATTTCTGCAATTATTATTTAATTTTCACAACTAAATTGGTTTATAAATTGATACTAAAAATATTCTTATAAAACAATTTTGTTAATTACACATTTTTGATGTTTTATAAACGTTTATAGAGCAATTTAGTTTGGGGAACAAAATTGATTTTTCTTCAAATTTTAAGTCAAAAATAAATGTTTATTATAAAAAAAAATAACTTTTAATACCTTCTAAAATGAACTGTTTCCTACGTCCATGTCATAACAGATGTTTGGAAGTAAAGAATATTTTTTTCGTTTTCGAAAAGCACATGTTTAACCTGTCTTGGAGAAATATGATACGTTTTACTGCCAAAAACAGATTGAAATAAATACTGCTTATAAAAAATTGCGAAATTTAACTACTTCCTTTGGGTTATTGCTGTTCTTTGAAAGAAATTTTACACTTTCCATCTGATTTTAATCTATATACTTTGTATGTAACAAACATTTATTATTTAAAGGAAAATACAGATATTATTATAAAAAAATATTATACAGACTAGTTTAATCATGAAAAAAATACAATCTGAGACAAAAGTTTAACTTACCATGAAAATTTTTATTTTAGCTAAGATTTCAAAGTAGGTATTTAGATTGCTTTATTTATGACTTTCGTAAAATATTGATAAGTGTTCAGAAATGCATTTTTAATTGGAATCGCAACTCAAAAACAATAATCTGACCTATTACCGATAACTATACTTAATTATAGTTAAAAACCAAACAAATATGATAAATTTTTTGCAGTACGTTTTTGGTGAATTACAGCTTTATATGTAAGTAAATGTCATATAAATATTTTGATTTAAATTATCTTAAAATATATCATAACCGCTTAATAAAAATAATTGGTACCTCCTATGTTAAAAATAAATTGAGATTTTAAAAAAATCTAAAAATCTAGTACGTCACTGGATTTTAAGATACAAAAATAAAAAAAGAAAGTTTTTTTTGAATTTGTGTACGTATTTTTATTTTTTTGAAAAAAACTTTTTTAACTTAAACGGAATATTTAATAATTAAACCAGTGGCTCGGAAGAGAGGCGTTCGATGGTTATAATGGGAGTACTTAGTAAGCGACGCGTTAAAGTTGTTTGGTTTGGTTTGTTGGTAATTTTAATTTAATATTTTTGATGGGAAAAATCGGAAACAATTGAACAAAAATAGGAAGAAAAAGCGAAATATTAGGAAAAAAATTAAAAAAACTGAAAAATTGGGGAAATAAAAAAACAGAAAAATTTGGAAAATTAAAAAAAGCACAAAAAATTGGACAAAAAAACGGGAAAACCGGAAAATATTTAATGAAGTAGAGAAAATTCGGAAAGATATAAAAGAATCATAAAAAAATGGAATAAATGGTAAAATTCAGAAAAAAAAAAACAGAAAAATAAATTTTCAATAAATATATAAGAAACCTGAAAAATGGGAAAAATTTGGAAAAACAGAAAAATGGGAAAAACGGGGAAACCCAGAAAAATTGAAAGAGTTGGGAAAAAATCGAAGACGAAAAGTACGAGGAAATTAAAAAAACAAAAAAAAAATAGGGAAAATCATACGAATTTTAAACGAAATCTGAAAAAAATTGGAAAAAATGGAAAAAATTTGGAAAAAAACAGAATAATGGGAAAAAGGAGAAAACCTAGAAATATCTGAAAAAATGATCAGAAAAAATTGAAAGAGAAAAGTATGGGGAAATTAAAAAACAGAATAAATTAGAAAACAAGCGAGAAAAACCAGAAAAAATTGAAAAAATTGCGGGAAAATGATAAAAATTCGAAATAGATAGTATAAAAGAATCCTGAAAAATTGGAATAATGGGAAAAATTTGGAAAAAAACAGGAAAATGTAAAAACAAAATCGAAAACAATGGGAAAGATCGGAAAAATTGGGGGAATTAAAAAAACAGAAATATTGGGTAAAAATTGATAAAAAGTGGAAAAAAATGAAAAAAAATCGAAAAAGATATAAAAGAAACCTGATAAAATTGGGAAAAAAGGAAAAAATTGGAAAAATTTGGAAAAAGAGAACAATGGGAAAACAGAGGAAACCTCAGAAAATATTGGAAAAATCGGAAGAGAAAAATTGGTAAACTTATAAAAACAGATAAAATGGGAAAAAGCCGGAAAACTTGGAAAAAATGGGAAAAAGCGGGGGAAAATGAAACTAATTGAAAAAGGCAGGGAAAATCGTAAGAATTTGAAAAAGATATAAACGAAATCTGAAAAAATTGGAAAATGGGAAAAATTTGAAAAAACAGAAAGAATGCTCGAAAAAAAAACAAAAAAAAATGACAAAACCGGAAAAAAATTGAAAAAGTGGTAAAAAATGATACAAATTCGAAAAAGATATAAAAGAAACCTGATTAAATTGGAAAAAATTGGAAAAAACAGCACAATGAGAAAACAGAGGAAACCAAAGAAAATTTTGGAAAAATCGAAAGAGAAAAATTGGTAAAATTAAAAAAAGATAAAATGGGAAGAAGCCGCAATACTTAGAAAAAATTGAAAAAAGTAGGAAAAAATCATGAAAATTTAGAAGAATCTTGAAAAATGGGAAAAATGTGGAAAAACAGAAAAATGTGAAAAACGGAAATCTGATCGGAAAAATTCAAATAAGACAAGTGTGGGGAAATTAAAAAAAAAAACAGAAAAAATGAGAAAATGCGGGAAAATTCGGAAAATTTAAAAAAAAATAGGGAAAATCATAAGAATTTGAAAAAGATATAAACGAAAAAAACAGAAAAAATGGGAAGACAAGCGGGAAAAACCAGAAAAAATTGAAAAAAAGAGGATGATAATGATAAAAATTCGAAAAAGATATACCTGAAAAAATTTGAATAATGGGAAAAAATTTAGAAAAACCAGAAAAATGGCAAAAAGAGGAAAGACCAGAAAAATTCGAAAACAAAGGAAAGATCGGAAAAATCGAAAGAGAAAAATTCCGGAAATTTTAAAAAATTGGAAAAATGGGGAAAAAGCGGAAAACCCGTAAAGTATTAACAATGTGGAGAGAAATGACAAAAATTTGAAAAAGATGGAAAAGAAAACCGAAAAAAAATTTAAAAGATATTTAAAAAACAGAAAAGTGGGAAAAGCTCAGAAAGAAAAAACGAAAAAAATAAGATATGAAAAATCGAAAAATTGCAAAGATCAGAAAAATGGAAAAACTTAGCTCCCTCTAAATTCGAGGTCTATAAGCCTCTATTTGTATAGAAAACAGAAATGATTAAGAAAACAAAATAATTCATTCATTTAACCAAGAAAGTATTATGTTAGCATTGCAACAACTACAACCTTGATTCTTAAATAAAACAAGTAATGAGTCATCATCAGACGCAAATTAGAACCTACTACGAAAACAAATACCATAATTTCGTTAATTTTAATAAACTGCTACGTTTAAAACGCGAATAATAGCCGGAGTCTAAGCACGAATCTAAAATTTCTGCCATTCTTTTTATTTCTTTAAACTCCAGACGGAATAACTGACGACACTCGCGTATTTAGATATCTGGAAAATTATGGTTATTTTCTAATTTTCTTTGATACATAAAAAAAAACATAATTTTATCATTTAATTAAAAAATAATGAACTAGAACAATTTTATTTGTTCTCATGTTGGATAAAAAAATTTACTGGTTTATTTTTAAATGCAATAATTACTAATTAATTGACTATTTAATGTTTAAAATAACCCCTTTTATATAATATCCGTTGGAATAGAAAAAAAAATTATAAACATGTCACTAATTATTTTAAATACTCGCTTAAAATAAATTGTGAAGATACAAAATAAGGTAGTTAAATAATTACAAATTCATCGTATAGTCATTATTTCCTAGAGTTAGGTTAATTAGTGTCAGTCACATGTTGAATGGACGATTTTTAAATTTATTTTAATTAGGTTGTAGGTATGTACATTTTGTATTAAAAAAATGATAAAATAACTATAGGTAATTATTGCAGAAAAGTTTGAATTAAGAAAATTATTAGATATGTTTAAACTTTTATATGTTCAGCGTTAGACCTAAATTATCTGGTTATAAAAATTATTTGAAACAAAATATGATTTAATAAGAACAGGTAAAATGCACACCAATAATTACGGGCGCACTGGAATTGCACAAAAATTAAGAAGGGTCAATTTTATTTCACAGGTATCTATATCCCTTGGTGTCGGCCAACTTGCGCCCGCTCATTAATTCAGCCAGTTTGCGCCCAATGTATTAATGGTACCTGCTGGATGGCCTGTTTGCGCTCATCTTAATAATTCTTAGAAGATTTTTATGACACCATTAAACTCGCCTGGCCAAAAACTACTGACCTATAATCTCGCCTATGAATGTTAAGTATCTTTAATATTTTTTCAATATTTTTATCTAAATCTGATTTGTACAGTAAACAATTTTTAAAATTTTTTTTTCTCCAAATTAATAACCTCTGTTTGATTTATACTATAATGATTTTTTTCAGTACCATTCTTGACTTTTGTGGAAATTATTTGTTAGTTACAATTTCTTTTATCAGGAAATGATTATTTCATTTACAAAAAGTGTTAAAATATAGAGATCCAAAAAATAAAATTTGTTTTTTTCTTCTGTTTTTTCTGATTATTCCTCTTTTTTTCTCATTGTTCTGTTTTTTTTTGTATTTTTTCGTTTTCTATTTTTTTTATAATTTTTTTTATTCATTTGATTTTTTGTGATAATTTGCGTTTTTTTTTTGATTTTGTTGCGGTTTTTTTGCGATTTTTTGTGATATTTTTCGATTTATTGCTTTTTTTTCAGCCCTCTTTTTCGTTTTTTAGCGTTTTTTTCGGTATTTTGATTTATTCGTTTTTATTTGTATTTTACAATTTTTTTTTCATTTTTTTCCCAATGTTTTGTAATTTCTCTTTTAATTTTTTTCTTTTTTCAAAGTTTTTTGTTTTTTTTTTGTTATTATTTTCGATTTTTTCTGATTTTTTCGGTTCTTCTAACTTTTTCACGTTTTTTTATTTATTTTTATGATTTTTTGTGTTTTTTTCTGTTTTTTCAATTTTTTCTAATCTTTCCTCATTGTTCTGGTTTTCTATTCTATTTTGTTTTCTAATTTTTTTCATTTTTTCTTATTCCATTGATTTTTTGTGATAATTTGCGATTTTTTTGTCATTTTTTTGTGATTTTTTGCGATTGTTTTGGCTTTTTTTTGTAATTTTTTCGATTCTTCTAATTTTTTCTCGTTTTCTTTCTCATTTTTATGATTATTTGTTTTTTTTTCTTGTTTTTTAAATGTTTCTGTTTTTTCTTTCTTTTGTTTTTTCAATTTTTTCTAATCTTTCCTCATTTTGTTCTCATTGTTCTGGTTTTCTATTCTATTTTGTTTTCTAATTTTTTCTCATTTTTTCCTTATCCCATTGATTTTTTGTGATAATTTGCGATTTTTTTGTCATTTTTTTTGTGATTTTTTGCGGTTTTTTGCGATTATTTTGGATTTTTTGTGATATTTTTTGTAATTTTGTCTCGTTTTCTTTCTCATTTTTATGATTATTTGTTTTTTTTTCTTGTTTTTTAAATATTTCTGTTTTTTCTTTCCTTTCTTTTGTTTTCTAATTTTTCTCATTTTTTCTTATTCCTCTCTTTTTTGTGATTGTTTTCGATTTTTTTGCGAGTGCTTTGCGATTATTTGTGATATTTTTCGTTTTCTTGCGTTTTTCGAGGCTTTATTTTCGTTTTTTTTTTGTGATTTTTCACGTTTTTTATTCGTCTTTTTTACAATTTTTATTATTTCTCGTTTTTGCCGTAGTTTACAAATGTATTTTTCATTTTTTCCCAATAATTTCAATTTTCTTTCTCAATTTTTTTTTTTCAAAATGTTTTTTCATTTTTTTTATTATTTTTTCCTATTTTTTCTGATTTCTTTCAGATTTTATCGATTCTTATCATTCTTTATGTTTTTTTGTTTTATTTCTTCGTTTTTTTTTTAATTTTTTCAATTTTTTCTCATTGTTCTGTTTTTTCCATTTTTTTTATTTTCTAATTTTTTCACTTTTTTTCTCTCATTTTTCTATTTTTTCATTTTTTCTCATTCTTATGATTTGAATGGCTATGCGATAGGGATTGATTATTTATTACGGGCGCAAATCGGTCGACCGTCAGGTACCTTTAGAATTTTGGGCGCAAACCGGCGGATTTAATGAGAGGGCGCAAGCTGGTCGGGCGCAAGCTGGCCGTATCCTATCCCTCACCTGAACTTTATATTCTTCCAAATTATGGAATTTTATTATTTATAGTTCTTAATTTTTTAAATAATTAAATTTAAATACTACGAGTCAGTTTAATTTAAAAAAATATTTTATTTAAGCTAGATATTTAGTAACATCAAAAAATAAATACCATTACTTAATTCATTCATTAACCCTTTAACTGCGGGTAAAATACAGAGGAAAAAAAATTGAAAAATATGGTAAAAATTTTGTGTTAATTTAAATAATACACCAATAAACATGATTCTATTAATATCCAAACATTTTAAAAAAAACCTTAATTTTAAGAAATTTAAAATTTCGAAAATTTCAAAATTATATCAAAAAATTCGAAAATTCCAAAAAATAAAAATTAAAATGTCTGGAAATTAAAAAATTTCAAAAATATATTAAAAATTTATGAAAATTGCAAAATAAAAATTTGAAAACTTCATAAGTTTTTAGAATTTCAAAAATATTTCAAAAAAAAAATCTAAATCTAAATTTTAAAATTTTAAAAATATATCAAAAAATTCAAAAATTTAAAAAATTAAAATGTCTGGAAATTAAAAATTCGAAAATATATTAAAAATTTCGAAAGTTTTGAAAATTGCAAAATTAAAATTTCAACTTCATAAATTTTAAGAATTTCAAAAATATTTTTAAAAAATTCAAAAATTTAAAAAGAAACTGAATTTTAAAAAATTCAAATATTTCAGATGTACATCAAAAATTTCAAAAAATAACAAAAAAAATGTTTAAAAATTTAAAAAAAATAAAAAATTTAAAAAAATAAAAATTTCGAAAATTGATAAAATATATCAAAAATTTCCAAATATATTAAGAATTTTAAAAGTTCTGAAAATTGCAAATTAAAAATTTCAAAACTTCATAAATTTTTAGAATTTCAAAAATATTTAAAAAAAAAATCAAAAATTAAAAAAATACCTAAATTTTGAGAATTTTAAAATTTTAAAAATATATCAAAAAATTCAAAAATTTAAAAAATTAAAATGTCTGAAAATTAAAAAATTCGAAAATATATTAAAAATTTCGAAAGTTGTGAAAATTGCAATATTAAAATTTCAACTTCATAAATTTTAGGAATTTCAAAAATATTTTAAAAAATTCAAATATTTAAAAAGAAACTGAATTTTAAGAAATTCAAATATGTCAGATCAAAGATTTCAAAAAATAACAAAAAAAATGTTAAAAAATTTGAAAAAATAAAAATTTCGAATATTGATAAAATATATCAAAAATTTCCAAATATATTAAGAATTTTAAAAGTTCTGAAAATTGCAAATTAAATATTTCAAAACTTCATAAAGTTTAATAATTTCAAAAATATTTATAAAAACTAAAAATATTAAAAATATATCGACAATTTCAAAAACATCAAAAATTTCAAAAAACATTAAAAAAATAATTGTCAAAAATTTTCAAAAATTGCAAATTTAAAAAAACCCGAAATTTTAAAAAAAAATCAAGAATTTTAAACATTTTAAAACATTGAAAAAATTTCAAAATATGTAATAATATATAAAAATTTGTTAAAATATGTAAAAATTTGTAAGATTTATAAAAAATTGTGGAGAAATAACAAAACATATAAAATTATTTATTTACGATGGCCACATTACAGCATAATGGGGGGAGGCCCTTTTCGACACGGCGGTCAGTTATATTCGAATTTAATATTTTATTGCTTCTAACGGTGTAGCCGTTCTGGGCACAAAAACTGGATTAAGGGTTCTAGGAAAATGAAAAGGGATTATTTAAAAATTATATAAATTTTAAATAATATTTTTGTATTCTCTTCAATTGTGGGTTATTCCTAGATACAGTTTAAATAAAATTATTGTGAAATTATTGGATTTATGAATGGGGTTGTAATAGTATAATTTTTATGTAGCTAATTAATATTTTTCCTAGTGTTGTATTTTTGTAATATTATATTTTTTAAATTCTTTTCTATTAATTATGAGTTTTTTAATTTATAGTTTAAATAATTTTTTTGTCAAATCATTGTTTTTATTTGGAGAAAAAAATTCTTTACTATACAAATCAAACCGAGATTATTTATTTGGGCAACAAAATCTTTACCATACAAATTAAATGAAGTAATTTATTTGGAAAAAAAACTAAAAAAATTTCAAAAAATCACAAATTATTCCTCTTATTTTTTCTTAAAAATATACTTTGAATCGAAAGGATTAGTTACTTTATGGTCGATAACCACTGTGCCCAAAAGGCCCACCTAATTTTAAAACTTGAGGCCAAAAGACCGGTAGGATTACGGAACCCCGCTGACAAAATTGACCGCTGGGACCAAGTGAACAACGCCCAGCATAATTTTTAGGAATCATTTATACCTATACGATATCCGCAGTTAAAGGGTTAAATTTATATGTACGCATTTAACAAACATTTTTTTACTTATTCTACCTAACCTATAGTCCTCTATTTTATTTTCAATAATTTTTTGTTTCTGCAAGACTTCTTTTCTGATAGCTCTTTTTTGGTTTAAATTTACAGAATTCACTTTTATATATGTATCTTTTTGCATTTTTTTTATAGTATCCAAAAATACATAAATATTCAGATGCGGAGAACAACAATAATTTTTTATCTCTTTAATTGTTTAAAATTCCCCAACAAATTAAAAATATGGAAGTAGTGCAATTCGAGCCAGGGATTAAATACAAAATATTTACCCAGAGATATTTTAGTGCAATTCAGGTAGGGGATTAGTAGGCTAATGAGTTTTTGGTTACCGAGATCTAAGAGGTAGAGGGTTGGTTTTTCCAAATTAAAATCTTCAAATACTCATAGATAGATGTTTATTGACAGCTCTACATACATACATTATATTTTACAGTCATAGTTGTTAAAATATATAAAGTTAAAATAAAAAAGTTAGAAAAAAGTAGTAATAATTACGTGAAATAGATATAAAAGACAAACACTCAATTCCTATAGCACATAATTATTCAAATCACTTATATTGTAAAACATATTATCAATCAAAAAAACGTTTAGCCAACTTACAAAACGAAATAATATTCATGTCTAGATGCAAGTTTTTAAATTTATTATAAATCTTTTACGTCCGCTTTGTTAATTTGTTTTAAAATAATTTTTGAGTATGATGTATATTAGAATGTAAAGTGAAATGTTATTTTCTATTGGTTGATAAAGGCGATTTAGTATTAAATTTGATTTAAGCTTAATTCTTTTTATTATGGTTTCGTTACACGAATAGAATTTGAAATATATCGAAAAGTAAAATATTAAGTAAAAAAAAAAACTTTTTTGACGCCAGTCTAATTGATTTTTTGATGTATTTAGAAACAATTGACAAAAAACTATGATATATTTCAAAATCCATCCTTTTTTTCTTTTTTGTGGGTTTAACGAAATTAAACTCAAATTAAACGTTATATTTGTTTTATTTTAGAAGAAAATTAAATCGGTCAGAGAATTTTTCTTTTATTTCTTTGGAAAATGTGACTTAGTTTGATTTGGTCTTGTCTTCGAGTCTGTTCTAAAATTTCCTGGATCCGGCAGTAAAAAATGTCAATTTCCAAAAGAAAAAAGGACTTGTTCCAAATAAAAACGTTCGGTCAAAACGAAAAAAAAAACTTGCTCGTTTCAAAAAAGACGTTCAGTCCCAGAAAGAATAAAAACTTACTTAAAAGTTCAAATATTATCTTTTATAATAATGTAAATTATCTGAAGTTTTTTAGTAAATAAATATATAAGACAATAATCTTATAAATTACCAGATTTCGTGGTATCTGTTAAAAAAAATAAAATAAAACAATGATAATATTAATATGAAATACATGAATTTTTAGATCAAAATATGAAATGTAAAGTAATCAAAGTGAATAAAATTTTAAGACAATCTAAACAAATTAAAAATAGATTCTATTTTTGTAATTGAGACTAAAAGAGCACCACAAACATCAGATAATTTACATTATTTAAAAGATAATAATTGAAATTTGAAGTAAATATAAAAAATATATACCCGGGTGTAAATGGATCATGGGCCACCCCTATAACTTTTAAACGGGTTATTAGATTTATACGATATATTTTGGACGATTATAGTAGAGATATTTTTGAATTTTTTTACATAAAAATCCAATATGGGCGACTTCCGGTTTGACTTGTATTGACATGCAAATTAGAAATTCAAATGAAACACCCGGTATATTTCTACATATTTAGATTCTACGATAGGTCAATTGTCAAATGTCACTTCAGATGCCATTTTTATTTTATTTTGATTTTTTTTACAATCCTGTGTCTTCACGATTTGGTCGAAATTACTTATAATTAAACTAGAATTACCTAAAAAGAATCAATTTTGTTAATTATTTATTTTTGTCTCTTTTATTAAACATTTAATTCAGAAAATCCAGTTTGTAACTAAAACTCATTCTTTTTAAATAAAACATAGATGGGCTACCCGATATTAAAAATTGATTATTCAATTACCATTAAAATGATGTACATAACCATTCTTTTTTTTCGCAAATAAAGGAGTAATGTTTTTTTTTCTATTTAATTGTGATACAAATTTCTCCTGAAGACAACCCTGTTAAAAATAAAGGTTACTTACCAAATCATATTTTAAATACAAATAATTATCAAGTAACAAAAATAAATAATAGATAAAATTTAGAACTTTTAAGTAATTTTATTTTGATTATAATATATTCAAACCCAATCATTGGCACCTAGGATAGATAAAAAAAAATTAAAAATAAAATAAAAATGGCGTCTTAAGTGAAATTTGACCGTCGACTTGAACGTGTTTAAGGTCGTACAATCCAAATATGTAGAAATATACCGGGTGTTCCATTTGATTTTCCAATTTTCATATCATTTCCGGTCATACCGGATGTCGGCCATATTAGATTTTTATGTAAAAAATCCAAAAATAGCTCTATTATAATCGACCAAAATGTCGTATTAACCCGTTTAAATGTTATAGGTATGTGTGGCCCATGACCCACACCTGGTATACCGGCATAAAAAAAAAGAATTAAAAAGAATTAAAAATAATTAAAAATGATAACAGTGAATATATAATATAATATAATAAAAATAATATATAATATAAAAAAAAATATATAATATAATAAAAACTTACCCTATATCACGAGGGGAAAAAAAGAAAACTTAATAAGTGACACAAGAGATATAAAAGTCAATTATTCTGACTGAAGAGACAAGGAGAGAGAATTATTAACATGGGAAAGACATTTTATAATAATACCAAGAAGAGAGGAAGATCTTGAGAAAGGATACGACGAGAGGAAATTAAGAAGGTATATCAAACGAGTCTGAAATTAAGATATACTGAGCAGAGGAATAATGAAAATACAGGATGGCATAGAAAAAAAACATAACAAAAGATAGATAAGGAGTCTAGTTATGTGTAGTTAACAGACAGTCATAAATATATGTGCACGGCAGAGGCAAGATTTCATAATTTTTAACAATTCATGTACTCAAAAATTGTCCGGCAATAATTCATGATTTAGGTAGATTATCATAAGTGACAATTATTTTTATAAGCTTGTTAATTGTTAATTAAAAATCATATCATCTTCACTAGAACAAAAAGAATAAGCATTTGTAAAAAGAAATAAATAAAATTTCTCCAAATAGATGTAAATATTTTTTAGGTTATACCTTAACCTAAGCAAAGTTTAAATATATGACAATATATGTCAATTTAATTACCCCTTCTACTTAACATTTCTGTAGTTCACTTTTGAACATTTTTTGCGGGTGGAGCAGTATCGGTAAATAGGAAGTGATCCAGATCGGATAAATTCTGGTCATTTTACAAATAAAACTATATCTGAAGTAATGTAGATCAGAAGTGAACTAATCCGAGTGCAAATAAAATTCAGCTAATAAGGTGCTTGGTGTAATTTTTGAAAAATTTTGGTAATCATGGAAGCAAAATTAATAGAAATCAATCATAGAAAAGAAATGTTATCTTTAAACATTTTCTGTTTTATAAACAAAAGGGGCTAAAGTGCTGTGAAATATTTTGGAGATGTTCAATGCAAATTAAAAGTGTTTACCATTGGTCCTGAACTATTAATAACTAGACATGAAGGACTTCATACTCATAAAGCCAATATCAAGAAAAATAATCGAAAAATCATTGGTAATTCCTGCAAAAGAAAAGTCATTGGGGACGTCAGTGAAAGAGCGTCAAAAATTATTCGACAAGAACTACACAAATTGCCGGAAATAATAACAAAAAAAATATCAAAAAAATATTTACAACAATAGACTAAAAGTGTTGCCAGGGCATATTCCTGTTCTACAAATATTATATAAGTTTTCTTTTTATTATCTATCTTCTCTTGATCTTTTGATATATTTTTTTTCTCCGCGTCTCACTTCTGCTCTGTGACTCATCTCTATATCTCTCCTTCTAATTTTGTTTACCTGTTTGCTTTTCTTTTAAAATATTCGTTCTACTGTATCTACTTGTCTCCCATCACCTTCTTATGATTAAATGTTATAAAGGAAATACTACTGCTTACTTTTTTTTATATATAAATTATTTTATTCCGTTACATGACCAACATTCTCGTCATCACCAAACAAAATTCTACAATTATTTTTTTACAAAATTTTATTTTATTTTTTATCAATAATTCCTTCCATCTGATAATCAATAATATATAAAATCAATAAGCTTTAATTTTTTTTATTCCCCAAAACAAAATTTTTACCTTAGCATGATTTGGAAGTTACCATTAAAAAAGTGGCCATCCTGTATATTGTACAACTCACGATACTGATCAAATGTCTTTGTTGCGCTAATGCTCTAATTTCAACGGTTTAGATTATACAGGGTGCTGAAGTTAATTTTTCCAAAATTTCAAATGGCTATTGTAAAGATACAAACCAAATGAACTATGCGTGGGTTATTTATACATATTGCCAATACAAATACACTATAAAGTATAATAATTACTGCACACATCAACATTATATAGGGTGAGTCCAAAGATAGCAAATTTTTCAGAGATTTACAAAAA
This sequence comes from Neocrepidodera transversa, assembly GCA_963243735.1. Classification (NCBI taxonomy): domain Eukaryota; kingdom Metazoa; phylum Arthropoda; class Insecta; order Coleoptera; family Chrysomelidae; genus Neocrepidodera; species Neocrepidodera transversa. Next base: position 21,497,265 of record OY725344.1, on the reverse strand, counting down.
AATGAGCGGTGGAATTTCATTCATTTACGGATATTTTGCAGGATTCCATTATCAATTCCGATTGATGATATTAGCATCTTCTGAATCAGACTGGTACGTTATATACAAGATGTTCAAAATATTTCAAAAGATTTGTGTTTAGTAAAAAGTTTACTGCATCAATAAAATGAATCTCAAGCATAACTACTTTACGGAAATCATCAGAAACAGCTACTCTTTTTGATAGACCCTGTATGATTTATGTGTCTGCAAAGTGAACTTTCATCATGAACGATCGAGTGTGTCATAAAATTATCCAGAATTTTAGGCAGTTATCAATAGAATATATCAAATAAAACATATTGGGTATAATATGCCAGTCTCCACCGCTCAATTTATTGAAATCACTGAAAAACTTGCTATCTTTGGACTCACCCTGTATTCCGTTGGTATATGTTGGAATTATTATACTCCACAGTGTATTAATATCGGTTTTATAAGTAATCGACGGATAGTTCATTTGGTTTGTTTGTATAGTCTTTATAATAGCTATTTGAAATTTTGGAAAATTTAACTTCAGCACCCTGTACAATCTAAACCGTTGAATTTAGAACGCTAGCGCAATAAAGACATTTGATCTCCATCGTGAGTTGTAGACTATATAAAAAATTCACCGAAAGCCAATTTCCCATTAATGCGGTGCGTGGTCCTTTATATTATCTAAAGCTATACTGTAGGTACCTATACAGGGTGATTCATTGGGAAACGGACATACGTTAACTGTGGATGGGGTCACCGAGGTGATTCTAAAAAAAACCCCATACAATGGGTATTGCGCTCTTTATAACCGAGATATTCTTTGTTTCTACAATTTTACCAAGTAAAAATTTTTAACAATCATTATACAGGGTGTTCAATAGACAAATTTTTGTGGTATTTGGTCCCCATTCACAGTTAACGTATGTCCGTTTCCCAGTGAATCACTCTGTATATTTTTTTTACATAAATCTAGTTTCATTTCAAATACTTTCCTATTGCCTGGTGTGGAAATTACCTGTAGGATTAAGGAATCATATTTTGAGTGTGCGAGTTACCTGTCTTTTAAAAGGGAGCATCAAGTAGTCTTGGTGTGAAATTTACTATCACCGGATTTAATAAATCTAATAATTATAGCAATGACCAAGGTTGAGTTAAATTTCAGGTCATCGTACGACTAAGGTGATATATCATAGTAGGTCCGACAGTTTTGTTAAAAATGCTACCGGGAACACAATAATAAAAAGGCCAGATATCTTTTATCGCCCCGTCAAAAACTTAAGAGGTTTCTCAATTGACCAACCGGTCCGTCCTTTACTACGCGATGCGTGATGACTGACACTGTTTTCTTGTTCAAGACAGAACCGGTTTTTGTTAATTTTTAAATCACTTTAATAATTTTTGCCTTGAAATTTTCAATTTTTATTTATCATAAAATAATATTATTATTTCCTAGGAAATATGTTAAATTTTTTCTTCCTCTGGTTATTAGACGTAAATAATAATAAATTACTAATCAAAGTAATAAATAGACAGACTCGAGCAAATATCACTACGTCACTAGTGTCAATTATCACTCTAGTTGATTCTAATATATGTTATATAATAAAAAAATCATAGAAGTATTTCATTCATACAGAGCATGACAAAAAAAGGCGCCAGTAATTTTTCCAAGTCCAATTTTCTCACTCGAGTTAACTTAGATTTAACATGTCATGTAATAAATGTCTGTACATTGAATTTTATGTAATTACACGTACAATGTTGCTGTATTTATAATAATTTAAAAAGCTTCTATAGTGATCATTTTCTCTATTGTCCTTCTATGAGGAGCTGGTCATTCAAATTCAAGAACAAACATTTCTTGAAGCTCTCGAAACATTTCTCGATATCATAAAAAGTTTTCACTACAATCCTCTTTGCAAGGTAACTGTCGAAAAAATTCCAAAACTCGAATTATCCAAAAACTGTTTAATTGCATAATTCCACTATCAATAATAGGTAGGTACCAAAAGCTAAGGTAACTAGAGAAATGTTGACAAAAATGGGCATTAAAAAATTATTGGTGCCTTTTTTGGTCCTGCTCTGTATCATATAATACAAATAAAAAATATTGAACTATATCTATTAAACATTTTTAAGAATATGAATGTAATTATACTAGGTCTTTGTAGATTACGCAATGAGTACTAATTATGATTTTAATTTAATTTAAAATTTCGGTTATTCTTAACTCAAACATATTTTACATGTTGTACCACCACACACCAAAATAAGTGAAAAACGACAATTTTTTTGCAGTAATTTTTCCAGTTTTGGAACATTTAAAATGACCTTGAGGTCATAGGTCAAAGATTAATATCATTTTAGGGATTTTTAAGAATTCAGTAAGACAGATTGGTAACTTAAAAATTACACGCTATTGGTCTGAAAAAATCTGTAAGGTGAATAAAATTAGACTATGCATCTATAGATTGCGCAATGAGTACTAGTTATGATTTTAAATTAAATAAAATCACCAAAAATACAAGCGATTAGTCTGTATAAATCCATGAATAATCCTTGAATAATCCTTTAAAAATCCTTGAAAAATTCTTGAAAAATCCTTGAAAAATCATTGAGAAATCCTAGAAAAATCCTTTAATAATACCTGATAATATCTTGAAAAATAATTGAAAAATATTTGACAAATCCTTGAAAAGCCTTGAAAAATCCTTGATAAATCCTTGACAATTTCTTGAAAAATGCTTGACAAATCCTTTAATAACCCTTGAAAATTCCTTGAAAAAATCTTAATATAATATTGAATTAGATAATTTCCACTTAGACATCTTCCGTTTGGTCCTTATTATTATTAAAAAAAATCACGTGTAATTAAAAAAATACAGTTAAGTCAAAGTAATATAATGGAAGGACAAAATTAAGAACTTAAAATCACCAAAAATATAAGTCATTCGTCCGTATAAGTTCATTTATAATCCTTGTAAAATCATTGAAAGATCCATCAAAAATACTTGAAAAATTCTTAAAAAATCCTGTAAAAATCCTTGGAAAATCCTTCAAGAATACTTGAAAAATTCCTTAAAAAACCTGTAAAAATCCTCGACAAATCCTTAAAAAATTATTGAATCATTTTTGAAAAATCCTCATAAAATCTTTGAAAAATTCTTGAAGAAATATCCTGGAAAAATTCTTGACAAATCCTTGAATAATCTTTATACAATCTATGAAAAATCCTTGAAAATTCCTTGACAAATCATTTAATAATCTTTGAAAATTCCTTAAAAAAAATCCTTTAAATTTTTTTAATGTAATTAGACTGCGTCACTATAGGTAGCCCAAAGAGTACTAATTATGATTTTAATTTAATTAGGTTATATATAGTATATAAAAACAAATATTGAATTAGATAATTTTCAGACACCTTCCTTTAGTCCTTATTATTGTGTTTTCCAAAAACAAAAAAATAAGTGTCATACAAAAAAAATAGTTTAGTCAAAGCAAGATAATGTAAGGACGAAACTAGGAACTTTAAATCGCCAAAAATACAAGCGACTGGTCTGTATAAATCCATAAATAATCCCTGTAAAATCCTTGAAAACCTTTCAAAAATCCATCAAAAATCCTTGAAAATTCCTTGACAAATCTTTTAATAACTCTTGAAAAATCCATGAAAAGTCCTTAAATAGTTCTTGAAAAATCCTTCAAAAATACTTGATAAATCCTTGAAAAATCCTTCAAAAATTCTTGAAAACTCCTTGAAAAATTCTTGTAAAATCCTTAAAAAATTCTTGAAAAATATTGGGAAAATTCTTCAAAAGTCATTGAAAAACCATGAGAAATCCTTTTAAAATCCTTGAAAAATTCTTGAAATATCTTTGAACAATCTTTGTAAAATCCTTTCTTAAATCCTTCAAAAATTTTTGAAAAATCTTGGCAAAATCTTTAAGAAATCATTCAAAAATTCTTGAAAATTCCTTGACAAATCCGTTAATAACTCTTGAAAAATCCTTGAAAAGTCCTTGAAAAATTCATACAAAAATCCTTGAAGAATCTTTATAAAATTCTTGAAAAATCCTTCAAAAATTCTTGAAAAATCCTCAAAAAATCCTTGAAAAATTCTTGTAAAATCCTTAAAAAATTGTTGAAAAATCTTGGAAACGTCCTTAAATCTTTGAAAAAATGTTCAAAAATTATTGAAAAATCTTTGAGAAATTCTTGAAAAATCCATGAAAAATTCCTTTAAAATCCTTGAAAAATCCTGGAAAAATCCTTAAATAATCCTTGTCAAATTCTTTAAAAATCCTCGAAAAATTCTTGACAAATCCTTGGACAATCCGTATAAAATCCATGAAAATTCTTAAAAAATGTTTAAAAACACTGGAAAATGCTTAAAAATCGTGGAAAAATCCTTAAAAAATTATTGACAAATATAATTATGATTTTAATTTAATTTAAAATTTAAAACGATTACATGATTACAAAAAAAAATAAATATTGAATTAGGCAATTTCCACTTAGACATCTCCAGCTTAGTCATTAAAGTTCTCACATTGAGTAGTAAATCTTGTTTTTATTTTAAATATTTCATTAATTGTTATTAAAGCAGTGAAATATAGGTAAAATTTTTTTTTATTAATTATTAATAAACTAATTTTAGCATTAAATTTTAGAAAATATGACAAAATTTGGGGCCTGTCCTGGTTCAAGCGCCGGCTTTCGTTTCTTGCATCCTCTGATCGTCAGTTTATGATTTGTTTTTTTTTTTAGCTCTTCGGAACTGTAGTGCTTATTGGTTTTGATGATTTCTTGAAATCGTTCTTTTGATAGCTTTTATAATTGTTTTTGTTCCGAACCGGTTTCGAACAAAAAAGGTTAACTACAAGGATGTTCTAATTAGAAAAAAAAAAAACAGATGTAAATTTATTTTACACCAAATTTCCTGAACGAAACAACCATTATTTGAGAGATAATTAATAAAATAGTTGTTTGTTTGTCACGCGAAATATATACAGTGTCATTAACAAAGTATGTAATATATGGAAAACTAATTTATTAAGGGTTTTTTGACAAAAAGTTATTCTTGGTAAAACTTTGTGCATCCCCTAAAACCATACATGCACTAAAAAAATATAGTAAAACACACGTAATATACGAGGGGCTTTCAAATATTTGATTTTAATACAAGTGTAAAGTACCCTTATTTTGAAAAATGTCTGGAAAAGTTGGCAAGAAAAAATTGGCGCTCGGTGGAAGTTATTGAAAATTTTTTACACTGTATTTTTTTATTGGAACTCAGTTCCTTAACTCTATAAAGTCATTCAAAAAAAAAGTTCCTTAACACGGCTTGCAGTAGTAGTTAATTAGCAGAAATCGTCCCGTAACGAAAAAGTGTTATGCCTCCTCCAGACTTCCTTCCCTCTCTTTCTTTTACTCTCTGTATCTTTATAAAATATAGTTTTTTTCTTATTTAGAATTTTTTTATATACTGGGTGTCCCATTATTTTTTCCGGTATTTCAAGAGCTTCTAACTTTTAAACGAATAAAGACAGATACATGCGTTTTTCACTAAATAGTTCACAATGCTACAAGTTTTGTTGAGACTCATCAAAGTTTTTTTCTTACCTTCGGTTAACAAAAAAACAAAATGGCGTTTATTAAAAAAAAAAATTTCTTTGATTTTTTTAATGAAACACCATGTATATTTTCTAATAAGACGATAGCCACTTCTTTCAGCTCTCTGCCTGTATAAGGTTTTTTCAAATCGATGCAGAATTAACTAATCAATTAATGTTTAAGCATACGCCTGATAAATCGGCAGTCAATAATTTTTTAGTAGGCCCTGTAATACTTTAACGCTTAAGCCTACATAATTAATTCATAAAAACAAATTTTAACACAATACACAATATCTTTCAGTAAGTTTATAAAAAATTAAACATTTTAACAAATAATCACTAAAAAAAATTCATCACTTTTGAGTCTAAACAAAACTTGTATTATTGTGAAGTATTTTAGTGAAAACCGCATATATCTGTCTTTATTCGTTTAAATGTTAGAAGCTCTTGTAATACCGGAAAATCATTTGTAATTTTTTTATAGCGGGAGGTTTTTTTATCTTTCTGATTTTTTGCGATATTTTTCAATTTCTTGCTTTTTTTTGCGACTCATTTTAATTTATTTTTTTACAATTTTTTGCGTTTTTTTCGATATTTTTACAATTATTTTGATTTTTTCGTCTTTTGCGAATTTTACAATTTTATTTTTTATTATTATTTTTTGACCAATATTTTCTGATTTTTCTTTTATTTCTTGTTTTTTCTTATTTTTTCTGATTATTTTATTCATTTTTTCGATTCTTCTAATTTTTTCTCGTTTTTCTCTCTCATTTTTCTGATTCCTTGTTTTTTTTTCTCATTTTTTTCAGTTTTTTTTCTAATCTTTCCTCATTTTTTCTTATTCTTTTAGGTTTATCGTTTTTTCTCCTATTTTTCTGTTGTTTTTTAATTTTTTCAAATTCTTTTAGGTTTTTCTCATTTTCTTATTCTTCTGGTTTTTTCGATTTTTTCCATTTTTTTCGACTTTTTCTAATTTTTCCTCATTGTTCTGTTTTTTTCTATTTCTTTCTTTTGTTTTCTATTTTTTCTCATGTTTTCTTATTCCTCCGATTTTTTGCCGTTATCTGCGATTTTTTTTGTCATTTTTTTTTTCGTCGCGATTTTTTGCAATTCTTTGCGTTTTATTTCAATTTAATTTAATTTTTTCATATTTTTTCGGTTACAATTGTTTCCTTTTTTTTGGTTGTTCTATGTTTTTTTTGCGTTTTTTTGCGGTTTTTCGATTTTTTTCCTCTATTTTTCTCATTTTTTTTTGTCGATTTTTTCCAATTTTTCTAATTTTTTCTCATTGGTCTGCTTTTTCTAATTTTTTTATTCCTCTGATTTTTCTGATTTTTTGTAATTAGGTTGTGATTTTTTTAAGAGTTTGTTGCGGTTTTTACCTCTCGCCCTTCAGATAAGAGAGGTATAGGAATCATGCTAAAAATTGGGTAGTGAGTTTTCAATGGATAAACACGTTTTAAGGTCCCTAGAATACGATTTTGATATTTTCGCGATGATGTCTGTGTGTGTGTGTGTTAGTGTGTGTGTGTGTGTGTGTGTGTGTGTGTTAGTTTGTGTGTGTGTGTGTTAGTGTGTGTGTGTGTGTGTGTGTTTGGATGGATGTTGTAGTAACGATAACTCAAAAACTACTGAATAAAAAAATTTGAAATTTTGCATACAGGATTCTGATACCCTAGATTAGATCTGATTAGATTTTGGTGCCAATCGCACAACCGGAAGTGGCAGTTGCTATGGGTGATGACGCCATTATTATACAAAACGGCAATAAAGTTTTACACATATATTTTGTATACCCTATAGTTTATTTTCATCTCATTAAAATTTTCTAAACTTTTGCCATTGTTGCCAGATTTACAAAAATATAATTTTTTTTCATACTTTTTTGTGTCAACCTGTAAATTTTTGATTCAAAAATGGCGAGAGGTCATGTGCTGGCCACATCAGATTTTTTGCGATTGTTTTGCAATTTTTTTCGATATTTTTCGATTTCTTGCGTTTTTTTTCCGACTCTTAGTTTTTTTTTACAATTTTTTTGGGATTTCGTTGCGATTCTTTGTGTTTTATTTCAATTTTATTGAATTTTTTTTTCGGTTACAATTGTTTCCGATTTTTTGGTGGTTTTATGTTTTTTGTTCCGATTTTTGCGATATTTTTCGAGTTTTTTCCTTTGTTTTTCTCATTTTTGTCGATTTTTTTAATTTATTCTCATTGGTCTGTTTTTTCTAATTTTTTTATTCCTCTGATTTTTTCAGATTATTTGTATGATTAGGTTGTGATTTTTTTATAAATTTATTGCGGTTTTTTCCGATTGTTTTGCAATTTTTTTTTGATATTCTTCGATTTCTTGCGTTTTTTCCGACTCACTTTTGTTTTTTTTTTACAATTTTTTTGGGATGTCGTTGCGTTTTATTTCAATTTTATTGATTTTTTTCATTTTTTTTTTTCGGTTACAATTGATTCCGGTTTTTTGGCTGTTCTATGTTTTTTTTTGCGATATTTTTTGATTTTTTTCGGTTTTTCTCCTTTTTTTTTGGTGTTTTTTTTTTCGATTTCTTCTACTGTTCCTTATTTTTTCCTCATTGGTCTGTTTTTTCTAATTTTTTTACTCCTCCGATTTTTTCTGATTAGGTCATGATTTTTTTTAGGAGTTTGTTGCAGTTTTTTGCGATTGTTTTGCAATTTTTTGCGATATTTTTCGATTTCATGCTTTTTTTGCGACTCATTTTTGTTTTTTTGCAGTTTTTAGCATTTTTTTCGGCATTATTATTTTTTCCCAATATGTTCTTACATTTCTTTTTTTTATTTATTCATTTTTTTTCTTATTTTTCTTTTTTATTTTTTCTTAGCTTTTCTGATTTTTTTTCAGTTTTTCGATTCTTCTAATTTTATCCTGTTTTTTTCTCCCATTTTTCTGATTCCTTATTTTTTTTCTGTATTTTTTTTCGGTTTTTTTCAATTTTTTCCAATCTTTCCTCATTTTTTTCGATATTTCGTTTTTTTTCTCATTTTTTTGATTTTTTCCATTGTTTTTTGATTATTTCAAATTCTTTCTGGTTTTTCTCATATTTTTATTCTTCTGGTTTTTTCGATTTTTGTCGATTTCTTTGGATTTTTTCGATTATTGTAGATTTTTGTCGATTTCTTTCGTTTTCTTTTCTCGATTGCTTTCGGTTGTTCCGATTTTTCCGATGTTTTTCTCATTTTACAAAGTGAAAAAATAAAGTAATTTAAAAAGGCTTACATGTACCTAACTATCCTAACTTTTTGAGTTCTACTTAGTGGCATAAGAACAAAATATATATAGGGTGATTAAAGTTTTCGTACTTTTGATAAAAGTTGAAAAAATAGGATTTTCAATTGTCTATAACTTCAAAACTATTTTGTTGACTTAAAGGTGTAATAGCCTTTTGAAATCAACGTCTCAGGATAAACAAAAAAATACAGAGTGTTCCATTTGAAATAATATAACTATGCACCCTGTATAAATGAAAATAATTTTAAATTTAAACATTTTGAATACAATCTTACCGTGTTCCACATAAAGACCAACGCGACGCGTATATGGTGCTCCACCCTGTATATAACATTATATAACATATACGACATCTGTCAAACGGAAGTGTCACTGTCAAAAAATGACACAAGCAATATGTCACGGAATTTGACTTGCAATACGTCATTTGAAAGGCCTTGAAAAACTCTACTTAGAACAATCAAAATCATTTCTCTAACTGTCACTTGTCAATAATAAAAAAAATAAATATTAGAGCATTAAATATCACAAAAAGTATTAGTTTATGGAAACTCGTAGGGAAAGTTTTGGGGCGACACAACCGATTTTTATAGTTATTTTTTGTTGTTTCAGCTCAGAAATACAAATAAATCAAACTTAATATCAACGAAGTTACCAAAAGAGTATTACTTTTAACACTTTATAGATGCTAAACTAGTCATAGCAGAAAATTTAAACTTTACCATTTTTTTACATTTAGTAACACAAACAACATATAAAATGTTCATTAACTTCCACCGATGGCCAATTTCTTAACATTCTGTGCGATGTTCTTTTTTGAAATCTAATCCTCATTAGGTGCCATCATGTGAAACCGTAGCGTAGCGGTCAAGTAATTGAGATTTAGTTTTGAGGACGAAGTAACTCGAAGCATGTCGAATTGACGACATTATCGCGCTCAGTTTACGCCAATTATACGGACCCTCGAGATCCAAAGAAAGCTTCCAAGTAATGTGATCCTTTTTTGTTACTCAGGATTAATTCTCTCTGAATTTTTTCTTATCAATCAATAAATATAGTAAATTTGGTTTTTTATATATTTTTTTATCAATAAAATTTTTAATTGTCAATTAAACACTCACTATGTAAAATTAATTATTCTTAGATTTATCTTCAAACAGATAAAAATGTTTAAATTTTGTTATTATTATTTACAATTTTGCCTTTAATTTACATTTATTAATCAGTTATTTTTACTTTTTAATTTAAGTTTATTTAAGAGTTAGTCACATGCTGGTATATATAATTAATATTAGAACGATTATTACATTATTTATGGTCAATATGACATAATTGGTCTCATAAACAAGGCTAAAGTCATTTTCGCTTGCATGAAATGCATTAGTTGCACATTTATTTTCAATTAATGGTTTAACATAATGCACTTGAACTTATCAATAAAAAGTTTTTAAATATGTATACAAATATAATATTATCATATCCATAAGCAATTTTTTTGAGTAATAATATTGTTTTTCTATAGAAGCAGAAATAAATTACAATTGAGAATGCGTAAAGTAGCATTGTCAAGATGAACTTTTTATTTTTTAATACTGAATGGAAATCTGAAATAAGAAAAATCAGAAAAATAAAAAATCGGAGTTATTGAAAAAAATCGAAAATATAGATAAAAACCAGAAAAAATGAAAAAAAAATGGAAAAAACCTAAAAGAATTGAAAACGAAAAAAATGGGAAATAAAAAGAATGGGAAATTTTTCTTAAAAATATGAGAAAAAATGAAAAAAAAAACAAAAAATTGGAAAAAATCAGTAAGAATCAAAAATAATTGGAAAAATCACAAAATAAAAATTGGAAAAATCACAAATAAAAATTGGAAAAATTTAAAAAATGGGAAAAATGGCAAACTGGAAAATAGGGAAAACTAAAAAAATGACAAAAAATGGGAAAAACAAAAAATTAAAAAATTGGTAAAACCCTGAAACAATTTGAATAATCCAAAAAAATATTGGACAAAATTTGAAACATGGGAAAATAAATTGAAAAAATCGGAAAAAATAGAAACTAACAAAAAATAGAAAAAAATCGCAATGTTTGAAAACATTTAAAAAAAACGACAAATTTGGAAAAAAAATTAGAAAAAATCTAAAAGAATTGGAAAAAAAATTGGAAAAATTTGAAATATGGGATATTGGAAATATGGGAAAAAAATGGAAAAAAATGAGAAATATGATAAAAATCCCGGAAAAATTGGAAAAAACGAAAATAGAGTTTTATAACCAGAAAAAAATGAAAAACTTGGAAAAATCCTAAAAGAATTGAAAACTAAAATAAAATTAAAAAATTTGAAAAATGGGAAATAAGAAAAATGGGAAAAAATGAGAAAAAATGGTAAAAAACAGAAAAAAATTTAAAAAATCGGAAAAAATCAAAAATGAAAATTGGAAAAATTTAAAAAATGGGAAAAGGAAAAATAGGGAAAACTAAAAAAAGACAAAAAATGGGAAAAACAGGAAAAAGTGGAAAAAAATTTAAAAGAATGGAAAACGCTAAAAAATCGGTAAAATTTGGAAAAAATGAAAAAACTTCGAATTAAATTGGAAAAGTCCACAAAATGAAAAAAGATCTTTGGAAAATAACAAAAAATTCGTAAAATTTGAAAAATGTGAAAAAAATTTTTAAATTTTTAAAATTTACAAAAATAAAAAAAAATAATTTTAAAATTTAAGACCCCTGTAACTTTTTTCTCTTTATAGACAAACTTTTTGTGTTATAATTGTTTACTTGTTTATGCTGAATCCGAATCTGGAATCTAAAATTTACAGAAATAAGGAAAAAAAATTACAAATTTTAAAATTTAGGCCCCTATAGCTTTTTTGTTTTAATAGGCACAATTTTTTTGTGATATATTTTTTAGGTTAAAATTTTTATGCTGAATTCGAAACTTAATTTAGAATTTTAAATTTTACACAAATAAGGAAAAAAAATCGCAAATTTTAACATTTAAGCCCCTGTAACTTTTTTGAATTAATAGGCACAAACTTATTGTGTTATAATTTTTTATTTTTTTTTATGCTGAATTTAAAACTAAAATCAAAAGGTTAAATTTTACACAACTAAGGAAAAAAATTACAATTTTTTTAAATTTAAGTCGCCGATAACTTTTTTGTATTAATAGGTACAAATTTTTCATTTATTTCTTTGTGCGGAATTCAAATCTAAAACCAAATTTTCAATTTTTACACAAATTAGGAGAAAAAATAACAAATTTTAAAATTTAAGCTCTCTATAACTTTTTTATAATAGGTACGTACAAACTTTTTGCTGAAAATAAATCTAAAATCAAAATGTTAAATTTTACACAAATAAGTAAAAAAATTACAATTTTTTTTAATTTAAGCTCCCTATAACTTTTTTGTATTAATAGGTACCAACTTTTTGTGTTAAAATTTTTAAATTTTTCAAAAATTAGGAGAAAAATAACAAATTTTAAAATTTATGCCCTTTATATCTTTTTTGTACAAACTTTTTGTGTTATGATTTTTGATTTATTTCTTTGCTGAATTCAAATCTAAAATCAAATTTTCAAATTTTACACAAATTAGGAGAAAAATAACAGATTTCAAAATTTAAGTCCCCTATAACTTTTTTGTATTAATAGGCACAAACTTTTTGTGTTATAATTTTTGATTTATTTCTTTGCTGAATTCAAATCTAAAATCAAATTTTCAAATTTTACACAAATTAGGAGAAAAATAACAGATTTCAAAATTTAAGTCCCATATAACTTTTTTGTATTAATAGATACAAACTTTTTGTGTTGTAATTTTTGTATACTTTTTTATACTGAATTAAAATCTAAAATCAAAATTTCAAATTTTATACAAGTAAGGAAAAAACAAATCACAAATTTTAAAATTTAAGCCACTATAACTTTTTTGTATTAACAGGCACAAACTTTTTGTGTTGTAATTTTTCATTTATTTCTTTGTGCTGAATTAAAATCTGAAATCAAATTTTCAAATTTTACACAAATAAGGAGAAAAAATAACAATTTTTAAAATTTAAGCCCTCATAACTTTTTTATACAAACTTTTTGTGTTATGATTTCTATTTACTTTTTTATGCTGAAATTAATTCTAAAATCAAAATATTAAATTTTACAGAAATCGGGAAAAAAATTACAAATTTTAAAATTTAAGCCCCATAACATTATTGAATTAATAGGAACAATCATTTTGTGTTAAAATTGTTTGTCTACTTTTTTATGCTGAATCCGAATATAGAATCTAAAATTTAGAGAAATAAGGAAAAAAATTGCAAATTTTAAAATTTGAAACCCTATAACTTTTTTGTATTAATAGGTACAAACTTTTTGATATGATTTTTGTTTACTTTTTTATACTGAAATTAAACCTAAAATCAAAATGTTAAATTTTACACAAATCAGGAAAAAAATTTATAAATTTTATAATTTAAACCCCCTATAACTTTTTTGTATTAATGGGCACAAACTTTTTGTGTTGTAATTTTTGGTACAATTTTTTATGCTGAATTCAAATCTGGAAGCTAAAATTTACAGAAATAAGGAAAATAATCACAAATTTTAAAGTTTAAGCACCCTATAACTTTTTTGTATTAATAGGTACAAACTTTTTGTACTATGATTTTTTGTTTACTTTTTTATGCTGAATTCATGACTAAAAACAGAATTTTAATTTTTTCACTGATAAGGAAAAAAAATCATAAATTTTAAAATTTAATACCCCATATACCTTTTTTGTCTTAATAGATACAAATTTTAAAATTTGAGACCCCTATAACCTTTTTATTAATTTTTTTACGCTAAATTCAAATCTGACCTCAGAATTTGACATTTTACACTAATATTAATTAGATTTAACAAATTTTACGAGGTTATATTTAAAAATTAGTTATAGAAAAATTTAATGGAAACCAATTCCGTTCGTCTGACATCCGACTGAAGAGAAAGACTTCTTCGTAATGATGACGGTCACTAGCACTCGCACTCGCCAGTTTTTAATTCTTTTTGTGTAGCCGTTGCGTGTTAGCTCGCGACAGGGAGGCGCCGACTTTTCATTATAGCCTTGATTAAAGCGGCTCTAGTTGTGTTTGTGTTAGGGCCTTTCCGGCACACAAAAAAAATATATCGAATTATAAGTTTGTCGCAGTCAAAAATTTTTACAATCCACTCCTGTATGAGGGTTCATAATATGTGGATTATTTATGTTTAAGCTCTGTGTTATCGTTCATTTCGGGTGAATAACACTGGTGGAACACGGTTTCGGTGCTTCAAACTTGAAAATGTTTGCCAAGCGGATTATGAAGCATTGTTATAGCTGTTGAGGACACACAATAGTACACAAAAGGTTGTAATCCTCTGTACCTGTAAATATAGGATCTGTTTTCCATTCAGATGCGATTTTGGAATTCACCTGCTCATTCTTGCATGTGAATATCGACAAAATGTGTTTGATTAGCTGGATTTCGGTCTGTTAATAGTTGGTCTTTTTTTTGGGGTTTTTCTAGAGATATTTATTTACCGACAATCAATGAAATGTCGATTGAGTTTAAAAAAATATATATCAAGGTAAATTTAAAAAAAAAATTTTGTATATTAACAAATTTTGGTAGATTTGGAAACTTTAATAAAAAATAATATTTTTTGACAAATCGATAAAACAAAGTGTACAAGCAAAATGATCTATTTTATAGAATTCACGTATTAACCATCCTGTATATTTTTGTGTATTATCTTTTAGTAGATTTGGAAACTTTAATCAAATATAATTTTTTTGATAAATTAATAATACAAAGTGTGCTAACCAAAATGATCTTTTTTAATAATTCTCGTATTCACTCAACCACCCAGTATATTTTTTAATTACTTTCGTGATTTAACTAATTTTAGTAGATTTAAACACTTTAATCAAAAATAAATTTGTTGGTAAATCAATAATACAGAATGTGCAAACAAAATGATCTTTTTTAATAATTTACGTATTCTTAAAACTACCCTGTATATTTTTGTATTTATTCTTCTCTATTGACAAATTTTATAGCATTTGGAAACTGTAATCATAAATAGGATTTTTTGATAAATCAATAATATAGAATGTGCAAGCAAAATGATCTTTTTTCATAATTTACGTATTTTTACAACCACCCTGTATATTTTTGTAATTTTTCTCTGTAATAACAAATTTTATACCATTTTTAAACTTTAATCATCAATAAGTTTTTTGATAAATCAATAATACAGGATGTGCACGCAAGATGAACTTTTATAATAATTTATGTTTTCTCTCAACCACCCTGTATATTTTTGTAATTATTTTTCTATATTCACTTTAATCAAATATACTTTTTTTTTACATATAAATAATATAAAATGTGCGAACCAAAATGATCGTTTTTAACAATTCTCGTATTCTCTTAACCACCCTGTATATTTTTTTAATTATTTCTGTGTATTAACTAATTTTATTAGATTTGGAAACTTTAATCAAAAAATAGGATTTATTCATAATTTAATACTACAGAGTGTGCAAGCAAAAATTCTTTATTAATAATTTACGTGTATTCTCAACCTCCCGGTATATTTTTGTTATCATTTCTGTGTATTAATAAATTCTATTGGATTTGGAAATTTTAATCAAGACTAGGATTTTTTAACAAATCAATAATACAGAATGTGCAAGCAAAATGATCTTTTTTAACTCAACCACCCTGTATTTTCTCGTAATTATTTAGCTATATTAACAAATTTTAGTAGATTTTCAAACTCTAATCGCAAATAAGATTTTTAGACAAACCAATAATATAGAATGTTCGAAGCAAAATGTTTTTTTTTTAAATAATTCACGTATTCTCTCAACCACCCTGTATATTTTTTTTATTATTTTTATGTCATACGAAATTTTAGTAGATTTGAGAACTTGAATGAGAAATGAGATTTTTTGACGAATCATTAATACAGAGTGTATGCCGCAAAATGTTCTTTTTTAATAATTCACGTATTCTCGCAACCACCCTGTATAATTTTGTAATTATTTTTTAATATTAACAAATTTAATTACATTAAATTTTAATCATAATTTTTTTTTTTTTTGGCAAATTAATAATACAGAATGTGTGAAGCAAAATGATCTTTTTTAATAATTCATGTATTCTCTCAGCCACCCTGTATATTTTTTAAAATATTTTTATGTAATACAAGATATTAATAGATTTGGGAACTTTACTGAAAACTGAGATTTTTTGACAAATCATTAATACAGAGTGTGTGAAGCAAATTGATCTTTTTTAATAATTCACGTATTCTCTCAACCACCCTGTATAATTTTGTAATAATTTTTTTGTATTATCAAATTTAATTACAATAAACTTTAATCATACATAATGTACATAATGTTTTTTTGACAAATCATTAATACAGAGTGTGTGAAGCAAATTGATATTTTTTAATAATTCACGTATGCTCTCAACCACCCTGTATATTTTTGTAATTATTTTTTTGTATTAACAAATTTAATTACATTTGGAAACTTTGATCACCAATATTTTTTTTGACAAATTAATAATACAGAGTGTGTGAACCAAAATGATCTTTTTAAATATATCACGTATTTCCTTAATCATCCTGTATATTTTTGTAATTATTCTGGTGTATTAACCAATTTTATTAAATTTTAAAACTTTAAACAAAAGTAACAAATTTATTATACAGAGTGTGCGAAGTAAAATGATCGTTTTTAATAATTCAAGTATTTTATTAATCACCCTGTATATTTTCGTAATTATTTTCGTCTATTAACAAATTTTATTAAATTTAGAAACTAATTAAAAATATTTTTTTTGACAAATTAATAATACAGAGAGTGTGAAGCAAAATGACCTATTTTAATTTAGATAGTTTTTTAACCACCCTGTATATTTTTGTATTTTTCTATATTAATAAATTTTATTAAATGTGGTAACTCAAGAATAAGTTTTTTGGACAAATCAATAAAACAGAATGTGCAAGAAAAATGATCGTGTTTCATGTATTGTCTCAACCAACCTGTATATTTTTTCATTTGTTTTTCCGTATTTCCAAATAGTTATTTAAATAAAAAAAAATTGTTTCTTAAATGAAACAAATCGTTAGTTAATAAAAAAACAAATTGTTTGATTGAAACAAACAGTTGTATGTTTCAAATAAATCGGTATTTAAAACAAACAAATATTTCTTTAAATCAAATAAATACTTGTTAACATCAACTAAATGTTTTTGAAATTTTAAATAAACCGTAATTTTAAATCGACATATATTTTGTTGGCTCTTATATAAAATAAATAAATTCATATTTATGACCAAAAATTCGTAAACATTTTTAATAAAATCCACCCCTGTTTATTTGAACATTTGTCATGAGCTCGTTGTAAATGGAATGAAAAAAAAAAGTGCCGGAAGAGAATGTGTCGCTGCATGTAATGGTTGAACGCGGTCGATAAGTGGGTTATTTAGTTTTACCTATACATGGTGCCAAGGGCTGAAGGGCAATAACACGTGTATGTAAACCACAAAAATATAAACGACTTTCATGTATAATGTGAATTTGTGAAATCTAATGTAGAATGAATTATTTAAGTATCAAAAAAAAAAATAAAAAAAAACGTGAACTCTCCCTACTGAGAGAAGGATAAAAATATAAATGTCGCCCTATACAGAGTGTTATTGAAATACATGTACCTACATATTAAAACAAGTTAATCTTTAGAATATACATATGTAATTAAAATGGTAATTTTTAAATCAGATGTATGCCACTGAAGTGGAGATAGATCATGTTGAACTTGAACTGAATTAAACACAACTCCATATGGTTTTATTACTAGATATCCATTGTTGCCACTCATATTATAATTTATAATATTTATAAGATAATGTAACAATTTATTTTTTGTGCCCGTACCATAATTTGGCAACACTGGCAAATTTTCAGTTTTCGTTTTTCTTTATCTTAATAAACTGTCTCATTCTATTTTACAATATTTCATATTTTATAAGTTCTTGCGGTGGTGCCACTAATAACGTTTTTTTTTTCTCTAGATCTGTCGGTTTATAACAAAGTCGCTTCCAAGAGCTGCGGACAGAGCCTCGAGGTATACCCAACCCCCATTCATTTAACCTCCCAACTTTAACTCATTAGTTTTCGAGCTGTGTAACCCAAAGCTGTTATACATATGCATAATATAACCATAGTTTAAACGGTGACCAGATATGGACTGGCTCTATAAGACAAAAATTAAAATAACAAATATAATTTAAGGGTTATATAATTAATTTAAAGGAGATTCTTAGAAATCGTTATTAAAAAAAATTAATATAAGTAACTTGTTTGTCTAAAAACACATTTTTATTAACAATAAACCAAATAATAATAATGTTAGATCCGTCCCTGTCTACTGATTTATTAATTCGAACTTATTAGTGATTCAAGGAATAAATAAGACCGTATACCATGCTACCGGCTTTTCTGTGTCAAGAAATAATTGTTTGTCAATCTTAACGTGATGACCTACGGCCATTTTGTAGTTTCTTTTAGTCCTCACCGGCTACCGTCTGCGGTTTTTTTTGCTCGTTTTATTGCCCTCTTGATTTATTTTACTGATAGGATGTGGGCTGGTAGGTCGTTAAGGACATTGTAAAATTTTATTAGCTTCTCGCCAAAAACTTTGCCAGTGGATAAAAATTTATCGTCAGACACGGTAAAATTGACAAGAAGGTTTTATTTGATTTTAAATGAACTATTTCTATATTTTTTTATCCCGAATCATATGAAATAAGTTAACTATGTTTATTATTATGCATAAGAAAGTAGTAAAGAAATAAAACATTGCTAAGCCATAGGCGTAATCAATATATTAGTTTGATACTATCACTTTTAATTTAAGAATGTTTAAGTCATTATTGCGGTTGAATATACGTGAAAAACAAACATCTCTAATATCTCACTCTATAACATTTTCTCTCTTTAACACAATGGCGATCAAAAATTTACGCTCTAGAGTCAAATCTAGTTGCTGGACAAACTTTTCGCATAGTATTTCGTTTTTATTTTATCAAGATAAAATTTTTAAAATGCATCATGTTCGTCACTGGCGATCCTAGGGGGGGCATTGCTCCACTAACTAAAACTATAAATTGTTCAAATTTTGATAACTTTTATTTTAATATGGAAAATGGTATCATGTACGTCACTGGCGATCATAGAGGGGACCATTGCCCCACTAACTAAAATTAAAACTATAAATTTTGATCAAATTAATTTTAATATAGAAAACCGTATCATGTACGTCACTGGCGATCTAAGGGGGGTTGACATTGCCCCACTAACTAAAATTGAAACTCTAGATTTTTAAAACTTTGTAATCTTTTATTTTAATATGGAAGACAATATCATGTAAGTCACTGGCGATCACAGGGGGACCATTGCCCCACTAACTAAAATTAATACTATAAATTCTTCAAATTATGATAAAATTGATTTTAATATGGAAAACGCTATCATGTACGTCTCTGGCGATCATAGGGGGACCATTGCCCACCTAACTTAAATTAATACTATAAATTCTTCAAATTTTGATCATATTTATTTTAATATGGAAAACGGTATCATGTACGTCACAGGCGATCATAGGAGGGGACCATTGCCCCCCAATAACTAAAATTAAAACTATAAATTCTTCAAATTTTGATTAAATTTATTTAATATGAAAAACGGTATCATGTACGTCACTGGCGATCATAGGGGGGACCATTGCCCATCTAACTTAAATTAAAACTATAAATTCTTCAAATTTTGATTACTTTTACTTTAATATGGAAAACGGTATCATGTACGTCACTGGCGATCATAGGGGGTGACCATTGCCCCACTAACTAAAATTAAAACTATAAATTCTCCAAATTTTGATAAAATTTATTTTAATATAGAAAACTGTATCATGTACGTCACTGGCTATCATAAATGGGGACCATTGCTCCACTAACTAAAATTAAAACTATAATTTTTTCAAATTTTGATAACTAAAATTAAAACTATAAATTCTTCAAATTTTGATAAAATGTATTTTAATATAAAAAACAGTTTGTCAAAGAAAAATTACAGGACCGTAATTAAACGAATAAAGTTAATGGTGATTCTGCTGAGACAAAACGTCCCCCATAAGACAATTTGAGGTTGATTGGGCCGATTTTTGTCTAATTCAAGGTCATGTTCTTATTGGCAACAAGATAAGGCCAGCGTGTTATTTTTATATCACGAATTAATGTCATTTAAAAATTTAACGGCTCAATAATTTACATTTACATTATAATTTCACTCGTCCTGCGGACTCGTGAAATTAATATTTGACAACACGTTTCAAGAAATAACTAATGCGATTATCGATAGTCATGATACCACTCGTTGTATTATATATGATAAATTGTGCTCTGGTATTCAGCTACGTCTGACAGTTTTCTTCTGTGGCAGCTTTGCTATAGTTACGTTCTTTTATCATACCAGGTACATGTGCTTCAATTTAAGCTACATCTGGTAGTCTTCAGCTACACCAGGCACGTTTGCTCTAATCTTAAAATACATCTGATAGTCTTTTAATCTGTTATCTTCGTTTGCACTGATCTTTAGTTATGTATCAGAGCCTTATGGTCTGTCAG
Organism: Neocrepidodera transversa; assembly: GCA_963243735.1. Taxonomy (NCBI): domain Eukaryota; kingdom Metazoa; phylum Arthropoda; class Insecta; order Coleoptera; family Chrysomelidae; genus Neocrepidodera; species Neocrepidodera transversa. The sequence goes on along the minus strand of OY725344.1, from coordinate 21,476,650 downwards.
CTTCGTCTGTTCTGGTCTTTAGTTACGTTTTATAGTCTTATGCTATGCCAGGTACGTCTGCTCTAATCTTAAACTATATTTGATTGTGTTTTAGTCTGTTAGTTTCGTCTGATTTGGTCTTCAGCTACATCTGACAGTCTTTTTTTCTATCAGCTTCTTCTCTGTCAGCTTCGTTTGAATTGGTTTTTAGTTATGTATCAGGATCTTCTGATCTGTCAGCTTCATTTGTTCTGGTCTTTAGTTACATTTTATAGTCTTATGCTCTAAGCTTATACTATATCTGATAGTCTTATAGCCTGTTAGCTTCGTCTGCATTAGTCTTTAGCTACATCTGATAGTCTTTTGCTCTGTCAGCTTCCTCTTCTCTATTAACTTCATCTGCATTTTTCTTTAATTATGTATCTGAGTCTGCTGGTCTGTCAGCTTCGTCTGTTCTGGTCTTTAGTTACGTTTTATAATCGTATGCTATGCCAGGTACGTCTGCTCTAATCTTAAACTATATTTGATAGTGTTTTAGTATGTTAGCTTCGTCTGCTTTGGTCTTCAGCTACATCTGATAGTCTTTTGCTCTATTGGCTTCATGTCTATTAGCTTCTTCTCTATCAGCTTTGTTTGCATTGGTCTTTAGTTATGCATCAGAGTCTTCTGGTCTGTCAGCTTCGTCTGTTCTGGTCTTTAGTTACATTTTATAGTATTATGCTATGCCAGGTACGTCTGCTCTAATCTTAAACTATATCTGATAGTCTTTTAGTCTGTTAGATTCGTCTGCCCTGGTCTTTAGTTATGTCTCATAATCTTCTGCTTTCCCAGGTATGTCTGCTCTAATCTTCAGATACCTCTGATAGACTTCTGCTTTATCAGCTTCGTCTTCTTTAGTATTCAGCTACGTTTGATAGTCTTCTGTTCTCTCAGATACGTTTGCTTTAATCTTAAGTTACGTTTGATAGTCTTGTGGCTCAAAAAAATTTGTTTTTTTTTTAGAATAAAATCTAGTTGCTGCCTAGGTAATTATCAGTATAAACTTGTACCTAGTGGCTCAGAAAAAAATTGTTTTTTACAGAACAAAATCTAGTTGCAACTCACGTTCATTATTTATCCAAACTCAATTTTAGTGACTCAGAAAAATTTATTTCAGTATAAAACCAAAGCTAGTTGCCACTCAGGTAATTATCTATCAAAACTTGCGTTTAGTGGCTCAGATAAAATTGCTGTTTTAACAGAACAAAAACCAGTTGCAACTCACGTTCAATATTTATCCAAACTCGATTTTAGTGACTCTGAAAAATTTATCTAATCTATAGAACAAAAGCTAGTTGGTGCCCAGGTAATTATCTATCTAAACTTGTGCTTAGTGGCTCAGAAAAGTTGCTTTTACAGAAAAAAATCTAGTTGCTAATCACGTTCATAATTTACCAAAATTCGATTTTAGTGAGTTACAAAAATGTATTTAAGTATAGAACAAAATCTAGTTGCTACCTACACTAATTATCTATTGAATCTTGCGTTTAGTGGCTCAGAAAAAATTGTTTTTTTTTACAGAACAAAATCTGGTCATTAATTACGTTCATTATGTATCCAAACTCGATTTTAATAGCTCAAAAAAATAATAAAACAAAATGTAGTTGCTAGTCACTCTCATTTATCCAAATTTAAGCCTAGTGGTCCAGAAAAATTTGGTTTATATCTAGTTGCATTAAGTATCTCTACCAACATTAATTATTTCTAGATTTTTTGAGGGTGACAAATATATTAAGGAATCCCCTTGAAAATAACAAGATATTTTAAGTCCAAGAACCAAAATTGCTCTAGTACCCCTACATTGGAAGATTACTTTAAATATAATGTTTTTTTATTGTGATTTAATCTAAATTCACTATTCTCTAAACCAAATATTATTGTACAGGTTCACTATACTAAATTATATTTTTTCAACATTTTATCTTCCATTATTTGCTTACCTGTCATTTTTTTTATAATCTTATGACGATAAACGTTAATTGATGTGATTAATTTACGATAAATTTAAAAAAAATCTTTTTCTATTTGATAAATATAATTCAACCACCAACAAAATAAATGATATCCAAACACATTCCTTTAATAATAAATTAAAAGAATACTATGCAAATATAGCGTGTGCGTGTCGTAGAAATTGAGCAAAATGTGTTTTTAATAATGATGTATCCTCCGACACCATAATAAACTACAAATATACCTTCGAAACGATAATGGAAAATTGATTGGTATACAAAGTCGACAGCCCAAAATTCGTCGACTAACAAGACAGCTGGCAAGGGTGAAAAACCACCAAAATTCACATATGGCAGCTTGTTAGAAATGCCCTAAAGAAAGTGTACTAAGTACATACTAACACTTTTGTTAAAAGATTGTAGAGTACCTAACTAAATACTTAACACCAGACCAGTGATATCTTTTTCAATAATTCCATTGTCAAACCGCAAATTGTAAAAATATTGAGATATTATTATTTTTTTTACCCAAGGTATTATTAAAATTTTTATTTCCAAATAACTTACAATTAAGCCCTTTGGTTCTGGTATTATAAGTCTTAATTAATTCAGATTACAATAACAACTTCCTCTCTATTTGTACTAAGTAATAAATCTCTTTCATGTGACAATTTTCATCGCGAAAATAATTAATGATTGTGGGAATTCGACCAGGCTTGTATTGATTGCATGTTTCAATCCTGGATTATCACTTATCTGCAATATGTAATTTGTTTTGTCTGTCGTTTCTCCATTTCTATTTACTGTTTCATGAGTATGACAGAATAATCTGGACTGGAATTGTTTTTGAATTTTCTATGTATAAAAAAATAATTTTCTAGGAAATGTTAGTTGGATGATTCAACTAGTTATATTCAATAATAAATTTCTTTTTTAGATTCCTTTTGTTTTCGTCCACGTTGGATCAAAAATAACTCTGTAGTAGTAAATACAAAAACAGAAGTTGTCTCAAGGTCAGACTTTGTGAAATTTTTTTTCTAAACTTGTATCGAAAAAACGAGAAATATTTGATCTATAGATTTTGTTTTGTATTAGATTTTCACTTATTTAAATATAAATTAGGAAAAAAGTGGTGAAACAAGGGACAAAAAAAGTGGAAAAAGTTTAAAACATACTTAAAGAAAATAGTAAAAAGTAGGGCAAAAAATAGAGTGAGAAAATAATATATTTTATAAAAAGAGATGAAATATAATCGCAACTGTATCTCTTATATGGTTTCTGATTTTGCAATGTTATCCCTTTCAATTAGAGTCATCCTGTATAAACCAGATAACCCCGATAAACAGTATAAAGTACCCATTTACATTTTGATGATAAATAGCTGCAATTAAAAAAAAAAATTCCAAAAAAGTCCATTTATTTCTATACGAAGTATAAATTTGTTATTTCCGTTTACATCATAGTTTGTTCATTTATTTTTAGACAAACTATTTATTTTTAATTAATAATATTTTTTAAAGATCCAGAATTCTTGAATTTTTTAAATAGTTGCAATTTTAAAATTTTCATTTTGCCAAAAAAGCCCATTTATGTCTAGACGAAGTATAAATTTGTTGTTTTCCTTTATATCATAGTTTGTTCATTTATTTTTAGACGGACTATTTATTTTTACTTCATAATTTAATAGCATCGATTCCCATTTATTTTTTGAAGAACCATAATTTTTAAATTTTTTAAATAGTTGCAATTTTAAAATTTTTATTTTGCCAAAAAAGTCCATTTATTTCTAGACGAAGTATGAATTTGTTGTCTTCGTTTATATCATAGTTTGTTCATTTATTTTTAGACGGACTATTTATTTTTACTTCAAAATTTAATAGCATCGATTCCCATTTATTTTTTGAAGAACCATAAATTTTTAATTTTTTAAAAAGTTGCAATTTTAAAATTTTTATTTTTCCAAAAAAAAAACCCATTTATTTCTAAACGAAATATGAACTTTAATTATTAGTTGCAATTTTCTTCCCTAAAAATATTTCTTAACTATAGTTTTTTTTTCTAACTCGATTGTCATGATAGCCATTTACCTCTTGACACACTATTTAATTTTAATTTGATATATTTTTTAATATTCATGTATTTTATGACGAACTATTTTTATATCTTATGACAAACGATTTTTTTTAGATATATTTGTTGCAACGTCAAGCCCTTTATTCATTGACTAACTATATGTATGTTTTAATTGAACGCTTGGACATTTATCTCTTGACGAACTATTGTTTTTATTTTCCAAATATTTAAAATTGTAAGTCAACTATTGATCATTTATCTCTTGACGAATTATATTTTTTTACTTGATTTTTTCCAGGCATTTAGTCCATGGCCAAACCAATTTAAAAAAAAAATTATTTTGACAAAAAAGTCCATTTATTTCTAGACGAAGTATAACTTTGTTGTTTTCTTTTATATCATAGTTTGTTCATTTATTTTTAGACGAACTATTTATTTTTAATTAATAATAGCATCTATTCCCATTTATTTTTTGAGGAACCATAAATTTTTAATTGTTTAAAAGTTGCAATTTTAAAATTTTTATTTTTCCAAAAAAAAACCCATTTATTTCAAAATTGAATATAAACCTTAATTATTAACAAAGATTTAGTTGCAATTTTCTTCCCCAGAAATATTTCTTAACTACAGTTTTTTTTTCTAACTCGATTGTCATAATAGCCATTTACCTCTTGACACACTATTTAATTTTAATTTGATATATTTTTTAATATTCATGTATTTTATGACGAACTATTTTTATATCTTATGACAAACGATTTTTTTTAGATATATTTGTTGCAACGTCAAGCCCTTTATTCATTGACTAACTATATGTATGTTTTAATTGAACGCTTGGACATTTATCTCTTGACGAATTATATTTTTTACTTGATTTTTTCCAGGCCTTTAGTCCATAGCCAAATCAATTTAAAAAAAATAGTTCGTCATGAGATAAATGGCCACTTTATGAAATATTTTTTATTGTAAGCCAAATAACATGACGTATCAGTTTCTTTAAACAAAGTTTCTGCATTAAACGGGCACCCTCGAATATTTTTTTTAATGTACAGGTCCGTATTTAAAAAAACAAATTCACAGTGGTCCTTCAGAGACGAAACGTTTTAAAAAATTGGATGCTTTATAGTAATTGCCATATTGTAGAGTAAATTAATGCTTGGCTATTTTTCATGTGGTTGGTATCTTGCCATAAAAAATCGCGTTTCAGAGAGAGCAAGAAAGAGAGAAAGAGATAGAGTGAGATCTGACAACTTTAAGCACGTTTATAAACAAATTTTGTAGTATGTATCTTTTATAGAGGGTGTCCCAGAATAAAGTAAACAAACATCGGGGGTAGAATATTTACGTCTTTATGAACCTATTTTCTAAATTGAGTATTAACGAAGTTACAGGGTGTTAAATTTTCAGTAAAAATGACATTTTTTTGTATAACTCCAAGACGGCTTTATATTTTTTTATGAAATTTTTTGTGTGGGTCTCTATATTAGGTAGTTTAATATTTCAGCAATAATTACCTGACTGTAACTTGAACCAGAGACGTACGGTAGATAGAGGTCCAACAAGTGTAGGTACCCCCTAACTTTACGCCACTCGAAAAATTTTGGTTTTGACATATTTTTCTAAAATCTAGTACACAAATGTATTCATAATTGTCTTAAAATGAAGTGTACCGCCGAAGTTTGTCCCATTTATTCTGGGACACCCTGTAAATTTAAATTATTTAATTTGTCCATATTTAGGGCGCCACCTATTAGGAAAAATAGTTTTCTTACGCGGTGCAAATATAATGACCATAAACCAAATTTCAAACTCAATCTCGGTGATGGGTAAAACTAAATAAAAATAATACAGGGTGTCTAAATTTATAAAATATTACCACAAACTAGGAATATGCATATACTGGGTGATTTTAAGAAATTTAGTATATTTGTAGAATCATAAAAACTTAATTTAGTGTTGTTTTCAGATGTTGTAAACATAAATTTTAATCGTATTTGTTTCATAAATAAATAATAGGTGTTCATTATAGGTGGCCCAATCAATAGCCTTTAAATATAACGCCTATAGGAGTTACACAAGTCTTTAAACTGAAAGAAATGAAAGAACCAGTCAATAAATCCAACTAATACATCGTATATGTAAATTTTAGGCCAAATAATTAATATGATATTTTTTCCCAGGAGCTACTCAGCTACCTACACTTCGGTCTCATTAAAAAAGAAGAGCGCCCTTGGTTCTTCGAAATAATTAATATTTCAGGTAATAAATATTATGAGAAAACAGAAGCAAGTTCCCGTCTCCCCATCCTACGCGTATATTCTCTAAAAATATAGGGTTGATCAATTTCGATTTCGTTTATTAGCTTTAAATTAACAGGCTACTGGTTTTGTTATACACCCTATGAATATTTTGATTGAAACGATTAAATTTTGTGTACACAATAAATAAACAAATATTTAATGGGATTATTATGAAAAAAATCTATATATTCAAAAGAAAAGAGAAAACTTCGGCCCCATTTTAAGCGTCATGCGCGAACGGAAGTGTGTAAGATTTTGCATAGTTCAAGTAGGAGTGCAGAATACTAAAAAATATAACATTTATTGTTTATTTTAAACATTAGAATATATTAATTTAAGTATCTGGAACTTTTTTATAACTTGTTTTTTAGTAACAAGTTTTTACTTTATTGTAATTTTATTTTTGAAGTAAAAACTTCTCTACGCGCGTTGGACGATTTTTGGATAGGTAAAAATAGGAAAAAACGAAGAAAAATAATAAAAAAAATATGAAAAATAGAGAACAATAAGGAAAGTAGAAAAAAACATGGAAAAACAGGAAAAAATAACAAAAACAGAAAAAATTTGAAAACAGGAAAAACAAGAAAAATTGTAAAAAACAGAAAAATATAAAAAACAATAAGAAAATGAGGAAAACATAGGAAATAATAGGAGAGAGAAAAAGGAAAAAATTAGGAATAATTATAGAAAAATACGGAAAAATAGGAAAAACCAGGAAAAATAGAAAAAATTAAAAAAAAATAGGAAAAAATAAGCAAAAGAAGAAAAAAAAATAGCGAAAAATAGGCATTAATAGGAAAAAATAAAAAGAAAAACAGCAAAATATAAGAAAAAATCGTAGAATGTATAGGTAAAAATAGCAAAAAAGGAAAAGTAGAAAAAAAAAACAAAAACTTGTAGAAAATGTAGAAAAACAGGAAAATAGAGGAAAAATAGGGAAAAATAAGAAAAAATTGGAAAATAGAAAAAATGGGGAAACATAGTGAAAAATAGGTAAAAATATTAAAAAACAAAGAAAACAGCAAAACATATGGAAAAGTAGAAGATAGGGAAAAATAGTGAAAACGGAAAAAATGGATAAAAACAGGGAAAGATAGTAAAGATCTGAAAAACAAAAAAGTAGAGGAAAAAATAGAGAAAAGTAGGAAAAAATATGAAAAATAGGTATACAGGAAAAAATATGAAAAAACAAGAAAAATGTGAAAAAATATGGAAAAATAGGAAATTAAGGAAGTACAGGCAAAATAGAAAAAATCCAAAAAGTAATAAAATCAGAAAAAAAATAGTAGAAAGTAGATAGAAACAGGGAAAAATGAGAAAAATAGGGGAAAATGGAAAAATAGAAAAATATACGAAATAATGAAAAAAAAAAGAGAAAAAGAAGAAAAAATGGGGGAAAATAGGAAATTAGATAAATACAGGCAAATAGAAAAAAACAGGAAAAAATAGTAAAAAGTAGAAAGAAATAGGAAAAAATAAAAAAATACATTGAGAACGAAGAAAAAATGAGGAAAAACAAAAAAATAGAGAAGTATAGGCAAATGGAAAAATCGAAAAATGAAAAAAATCAGGAAAATATAGTAAAAAGTAGAAAAAAACAGGAAAAAAATAGAAAAATATATATATAAAAAAAAAAACAGAAAATGTAGAAAAATAGATAAAATGGGAAATTAGAGAAATATAGGCCAATAGAAAAAAATTGAAAAAGTAAAAAAATCAGGAAAAAATAGTAACAAGTAGAATGAAACATAAAAAATAGAAAAAAATAGGGTAAACTAGAAAAAATAGAGAAAAAAATAGGAAAAAATTAAGAATAACAGAGAAAAAAAGAAAAGATAGGCATAAACAATTAACTTTAAAATTATATTAATTACGATCGAATTTCGGCCATTGGGGCGACCACTAGTAAATAATTAATACTTAGTGTCAAATTTCATGCTTAAAAATTAATAATAATATTAAAATTAATACAACTAAAAATATATAAATATATAAATCGTGACACTACAATCCTTTCCAGCGACAGTCCTTCCCCACCACAATCCTTGGTCGGTCAAACTGAAACTATAAAAAATAGAAAAACAGGAAAAATACAAAAAAATAGTAAAAATTGTAAAAATCGGAATAATGGGAAAATATAGGCAAAAATAAGAAAAAAAAATCCTGTCGATTTATTTTGATTGTTTTGCGATTTATTGTGAAATTTTTCGATTTCTTGGGTTTTTTCCGAATTTTTCAATTTTATTTTTCATTTTTTCCTATTATTTTCTAATTTTTTTCTCAATTTTTTTCTTTTTTTCAAAGTTTTTTGTTTTTTTTTTCTGATTTTTAATGATTGTTTCCAGATTTTTTCGATTATTTTAATTTTTTCTCGTTTGTTTCCTCGCGCTTTTTATAATTTTTTTGTTTTTTTTTTCTGTTTTTTTTTTTAATTTTTTCTAATCTTCCCCCATTTTTTTCTCATTGTTCTGTTTTTCTTTTCTTTTTTTTCTGATTTCTGATTTCTTCCCATATTTTTTATTTCATTGATTTATTTGTGATAATTTGTGATTTTTGTTGTTTTTCGATTTCATGCGTTTTTTATGCTTTGTTTTTCGTTTTTTTTCCGGTTTTTTGATTTCTCACTTTTTCCGTATTTTATTTTTCAATGTGTGGTTTTTTCAACTTCTTTACATAGTAAAACACCAAGTCATACCACAATTATTCATATGATGTTAAAATTTTTAACAATTAAATGGCAACATGTTTCGGCCAAACGATGCCCATCATCAGGCAGAAAGCGGTTAATCAAGTACGACAAATTACACGATATGGTATGAAATTCACATAGTGAAAAAGGAAAACTTTAACTCTTAATATGACAAGTAAGCAATTTTTTAAAAAAGTTTTTTATTTTTTTTTTAATGTTTGGTTTTTGTCATATTAAGAGTATTGGGTTAAAGTTTTCATTTTTCACTATGTGAATTTCATACCATATCTTGTAATTTGTCGTACTTGACTAACCGCTTTCTAACTGATGATGGCCATTGTTTGGCCGAAACATGTTGCCATTTAATTGTTAAAAATGTTAACATTATATAAATAATTGCGCTATGACTTGGTGTTTTATTATTCGTTGAATAATCTTACCATATTTGAGTATGGATAATTTGCTGTTTCTTTACATAGTATAAAATAATGGTAAGATTAAACATTTCTTGACTTTAATTTTTGAACGTTTCGTACCCATATACCTGATGATTGTCTATAATCGAAACTATATGCTTTTCTATGACAATATATTCTTGTGGTCGAGTTTTATTTCCTCATTGGTTGACAATATTTGAGATATGCATAATCTTTGGAATTTATTACATTATAATTTCAATACCGTTTTTTTTTACAAAAAAAAACGTATGGAACTCAGTTTATGCCAATGGATTTTTTAATTTCTTGCATTTCAAGTGAAAAGTTTTTGTTTTCATCTTCGTTTTAACAATGTTTATTAAATTATATATAAACGTTAATAGTGGTAAAGCAATTTTAGCTAATTACAATATATTGCATATATAATTATGTTGACAAGTAAAAGGTCATTGACATAAAACTATTACAAGAATTTGTATTGTTCTTGATGGGTAAACACAAAACGTATTTAAAATTTTTATACTGATGAATATTCTAAGCAAAATGAAACGGTTGTTCCAATATCATAATTGATTAAGACATCAAAACCAAAATACCGTGAAATTCCGAACCAAAATCAATTTTGAACAGGAAATGTGAATTCAAGCGAACCCGTCAATGTATATTATTTTTCATTAAGGATAGTCGACCACAATATAGTTTAAATTCCCGGTATAGGCAACATCTGGTATCATTATTCATCTTTTGGTTATTTAGTTCTGCGTAAAACTTGGGATATAATTAATTTGGCGGCAATTTCAAACCGATTAATTTTCGTTAATTAGGTTGGCAGCCGAAACTAGACCCTTCATTGTGGTGCAATTGAATAACCAACTATAGATTGGATATTTAAAAATTAATAAATTATAAAATAATTTCTTTTATATATCAGGTTCCATTTGTTATATACACGTGCAAAAATAATAATTATAATAATAACAATGAACCGCAGAAGTCAAAGGCCGTGTCGCTCCTGTTTGAATTACTGATGATTGGTGGCGCCATTTTTGAATAGGTATAGGAAAACATGAAGTTGTAGATAGCAATTTCATAAGAAGGCCACGATTTCGCGACTCAGCGAAGCTTTTTAGGTTTAAAGTACCAGAATGTGGGGGTGAGAATAAGTTTTAACCGAGCGAGTGTCGAGATTTTTGAGTAGTAATTCTTTACTAAGATGAAACATACAATCTGCCCAAAATCAGTTGAACCACGATATGCGCAGTGACGTTACGGAGAGGGAATCAGATTTCCAAATATGGAATCTACATATTGTAATCGATTCAATGACGGGACCAAGAACCGGGAATAGGGGCGCTACGCCGTTTATGACCTGGAGAATCAGAATCAGTAAAAAAAATAATTTATTTATTTATATACCTATATATGTATGTATGTGTAGACATTCCATTCTGGCACGATAGAGGTCGCAATTTTTGTCCAATCGACACCAAATTTGGTACAAAAATTCTTTGAGGCAGTAATTCGTTCCGTATTCCAAATGGGTATTCTGTCTCTAAGGGGGTGAGAATTGGATGGGGTTGAAATCTCAAAAAATTCAGATCTCGGCCATTTTAAAAAGGTCATGAGTCTTTTGTTATGCTCTGTTTATTATAAAATTAATTTATGTGAAATTTTTTTCATCCGATCCACGGGGGTGGAACTGAAAGGAGTTGAAATTTCAAAAAAAATTATATCTCGCCATTTTCAAAAATATTGAAATGGGCCACAAGACTTTTTTTATGTTTTAATTATTGTAAAATTAATTTGTCTGAAACTTTTTTTAATCGGACCGAAGGGGATGGAACTGGAAGGGTTAAAATCTACCTCCCCTGTCGACCCTACGGACAGGATTTTTTCTGTACAGAACGGAGAACGCTAAAAAACATAATTATGCGTTTTTGGACGAAACCTTGTCTATTACAGTAAATAAAAATTGGCGGTTTTTTTCATAGTATTTAAAATATTTGTTAAAAGAGAGCGTTTGGTGCTACTATTTTCAAATTTATCTAGAGAAAAAAGATGATGACCATATCACTTTTTCTAAAAATAATTTTACATTTTCACATATCACTGCACACCTTCTAGAATAATTGAAGATTAAATTCGCAGACATACTTCATCTTTATGTTAATACGGTTATCTCTTTCGCACTCATACTTGCACCAAATTTTATTTCTAAAGGAGAGTATGATTTTCTGGGCTATCTGCTCCCGGCCATAAGATTTTGCACACTTTTAGATCTATAAAAAAGAAACATTTTCCCAAAATTTTAGCTTTCAAACCATTCCGGAACATCTTCAAATAAGCTCTTCTTCGGCAAAACTTTTTAAGGCAATATAATAAAAAAATAGACATTTGGCAACGCCACTTATATGCGTATAAGGCAATCCAGAACACGTGACCAAACGTCATCAAAAATGGCCGCTGGTAGACACACAAATTGTATTGTTACTGCATTTTGCATGTGTTTATTTGAAGTATTTTGTGCTTTTAGAAAGTGTTTGAAATACAAAATAATTGCTTTTTCAAATAATAAGCAAATAAGAAAAAAAAATAACAGCTTATAACATACATAATGAAAGTATAAATAAATTAATATACAATATTCCTGGAATTGATGTAAAACTCGATAAGATGACTTTTCATCATCAGTGACAGTTTTACTGCTTTCCACATATTCTAATATTTGGCCCTAACACATAGTTTTTACACCAAAGAACAAGTCAAGGTCTACAAGAGTTTGTCAGCTTATAAATATTTTCCCTGGATTTTTAGAGGTCATTCCGTTCTGGTTTGTGTGGAAAATGTAATTCACTAGGTTATTCTATAAAATCTAACAGTTTCACGACCTCTTCGACTCCCACAATTGACTACAGAACAAGTAGTAGTTCTTTCTAACAAACAATATTTTTTCATAAATTGGGAATTTGGAACCTTTGGTTTTCAACAATGTTGAAGAATATCGTCACCACTAACCAAAACTACACTTTTTAAAACACTCTACGTACGTTTTGCTAGTGGTGACGATCTTCTTCAACAATATTTTTTCTGTACACTGCCACTTTATTAAATATCGATAATGCATCCCAAGTAGTCAATCACATAACTGTTCTAAATTAAAATGTCCGTTTTAAGCTCCAATCGTTTCACATATTAAAATAAACTGCTCTCTTCATGTTAACTACATGAAAGACAAGGATTTGTGTGCCTACCAGCGACCATCTTGAATTTCAACTGACAGCATCTTGGATTGGTCTATTCTGTGGTTTCGATGTAATACATAGATAGAGGCCAGATTATTTTAAGCACGTCATTGTAATAACTACGTAAATGTGCGAAGGATTTGAACATATCAAGATATAAAAGTGTTCAAATAAAAAATATGCTAACAAATAGATATAAAAAGTGTTAAAATTAAATAAAAATACTGACTAATAAGAAAATGTCAGTTTTGACAATTAACCATTTAAATAATTATTGAAAAGCAATGTTGCCGCTTTGCATTTTTTAAAAATAATTGATCAGTTTTTACCTCTCGCCCTTCAGATAAGAGAGGTATAGGAATCATGCTAAAAATTGGGTAGTGAGTTTTCAATGAATAAACACGTTTTAGGGTCTCTAGAATACGATTTTAATATTTTCGCGATGATGTCTGTGTGTGTGTGTTAGTGTGTGTGTGTGTGTTTGGATGGATGTTGTAGTAACGATAACTCAAAAACTACTGAATAAAAAAATTTGAAATTTTGCATACAGGATTCTGATACCCTAGATTAGATCTGATTAGATTTTGGTGCCAATCGCACAACCGGAAGTGGCAGTTGCTATGGGTGATGACGCCATTATTATACAAAACGGCAATAAAGTTTTACACATATATTTTTTATACCCTATAGTTTATTTTCATCTCATTAAAATTTTCTAAACTTTTGCCATTGTTGCCAGATTTACAAAAAAAAAATTTTTTCATACTTTTTTGTGCCAACCTGTAAATTTTTGATTCAAAAATGGCGTGAGGTCATGTGCTGGCCACATCAGATTTTTTATTTTATTTTAACTTTAATATGTTTATTACTCCTATTGACGAGCAACATTTTTGCCGTTCAGTGCGCTTAATTTTGAAGATTAAACATTTCTGTGACGAATTAATTAAAGAAATATACGAAAGATGGCGCTAGTCGTCAATTTAATTTTGAATAGACGAAGAAAGTGTGTCGTCACAAATGTCAAAAACTGATCACAAACAAAGAATTTGAGGTTACGTTCTCTGTTGAAGCTTTGCTTATTAGTTAATAACTAAAGATACAAATTGAAGGAAACTAATTTTTTAATACCTTTAACACAGTTTTTAACAGAGTTATAAAAAACAAAGATAACATAAATATTTAAAATATATCACCATGAACACAAGCTTTTAACAAAAATCTTAATGGAATATAAATGGATTTATACCAAATTTCGGTCAATTGTAATAGAGCTATTTTGAATTTTTTTACATAAAAATCCAGTATGGCCGATATCCGGTTTGACCGGAAATGACATCAAAATTGGAAATTCAAATGGAACACCTGGTATAGTTGTACATATTTGGATTCTATGACTTCAGGCATGTACAGGTCGACTGTCAAATGTCACTTAAGACGCCATTTTCGGTTTTATTTTTGAATTTTTTATCCATCCTAATGTTTTGGTCTAAATTCACTATAATGAAACTAAAATAATCTAAAAGTTCTAAATTTTGTCAATTATTTATTTTTATTTCTTAATAATTATTGATATTTAAAATATGATGTTACAAATATCCTTTTTAACAGGGTTGTCTTCAGGAGAATTTGGTATCTAAATTTAAAAAAAAATAACATTTCTCCTTTATTTGAGAAAAAAAGAATTGTTTTGTATATAATGTATAATAAAAGTCACAAAAATAAATAATTGACAACATTGAGACTTTTCAGATAATTCTAGTTTAATTATGAGTAATTTAGACTAAATCATGACCCTCTAAGATGGATAAAAAAATTAAAAAATAAAATAAAAATGGCGTCTTAAGTGACATTTTACAGTCGATGTGTACGTGTTTGAAGTCGTAGAATCCAAATATGTAGAAATGTACCGGGTGTTCCATTTGAATTCCGGTTAAACCGGATGTCGGCCATATTGGATTTTTATGTAAAAAATCCAAAAATACTATAATCAACCCGAATTAGGCATAAATCTATTTACCTGTTTAAAGTAGTAGATAGTAAGCCACTTGAGCACACATTTTCCGATTTTTCCTCAGATCTGGGGAAAGAACCCCGCACAAACCTTATGGGAATTGGCTCCTGGTCAAATTGGCTGAAATTTGGATATGTCGTTCGTTTCGGCATCCTGAACAAAAGTCTCAATGGGCACGAAGCTCAATTTTGCTTATTTTGGCTCCTACGGAGCTCCAAAGCTCCACGGATTCACCATTATTTACTATACTTACTGCATTAACAAAAAGTACCCTCTTATGTTTTTGAGGTCGCTGGATTCAAATCCAATGCCAATATAATAATATTGACAGTTGGCAGCTGTCAACTAGCTGTCAAACAACAAGCAATAATCAAAATTGATAAAATCTACATGTAAATATATGTTTTTGAGGTTGCTGAGTTCAAAACTGACGATATTGAAAGTTGACAGCTGTCAATTAACTGTCAAACAACAAGCAATAATCTATCTTGACATATTATCATGCACAGTCAAATATTTAATTAACGATAGTACTCAACTGTCAATACCGTCTTTTTGGCATCAGATTAGAATTAGGCAACCTTAAAGACATATGCTGACATGTCAATTTTATCAATTTCGAGTGTTACATGCTGTTTGACAGTTATTTGACAGCTGTCAACGGTCAAAATCGACTTTTTAACATCAGTTTTGAATTCAGCAACCTCAAAAACAAATACTAAACTTTCGAAGAGTAGTAAATAATGGTAAATCCATTGGGCTTTAGTTCCGTAGGAGCCAAAATAAGTAAAATTGAGCTTTGTGCCCATTGAGACTTTTGTTCAGGATTCCGAAACGAACAACATCCAAATTTCAGCCAATTTGACCGGAAGCCAATTTCCATAAGGTTTGTGCGGGGTTCTTTATAGAGTAGATCTGGCGTATGTACGGTCGATAATTCTCTAAAAATACCTACAAATTGGGTACCGAATGGCAACAGCGCATCTAGCACCGTGTTAAAATAGTAAGGTAAGCCACTTGAGCACACATCTAAAGTACGTCTTCTGTAGACGTCTGTGGTGATCTGTAGACCTCTGTAGACGTCTGAAGTTATAGGCCCATGACCCATTTACACGCGGTATTCTTACTTATTACAACATCATAATTATTGTGTTGCAAAAACTAGAATACCACGACGCTAACTCCCCTTGCGGTAATTAATAGTATTGAGATGCAGTAATCGGTCTATTAGAGAAAACTGTCTGCTGTAACCTGAATTCAGATAAATCAGAGTAGCGCCATCTTTCGCATATTTCTTTAACTACCTTAAGTTGATATAGGTTAAATATTTATTGGTCAGTTTCCTAATGGCCCATTATAATCATGCTAGCACCCCCATTGTACCAACGTGTTTTATTCAATAAGTTAGATTGTTGAAATTATGTTACAAAGAATTTGTATTTGTTTCGAAATTGAACACGTCTAGTGCCGGTAAAATAGGTACGGATAAAAGTGATTTCGTTAACATGACCCGGTCTCTTTTTTTGTTGTTTCAATTAATATCTGTAATGTGTTGTAGTAAAATTTATAACAGACTGATTAATAATTAATAAATGAACATGTAAAAGCTCTTCAGAATTAAAAACAGTATTATCATTTAAAAACAAGTCTCACAGTTTTATAAAAATTGAGTGGTCCTCCGCAAGTTTCTTCATGAGATTACCTAACTCGTTGCTTGTGACTGTGAAAAAACCAGAGTTCATTATATTAACATCGCCAAAACTCACATAGTACTAGGTCAGAACAGAAGAACTATTAGAATTATAGTAGGCTTTCTAATAGGGCAATGTAGGCTTAAGAAACATAGGTCTTGCAGAGGAAGTTCTCTGTATCTGTAAGGTGGGAAGGGTAGGTTGCTCCACAAGTAGGCTGTCCCACAGTACTTAGATCTCATTAGGCCCATTGTGCATCATCTTTAGTAAGTGAGGACTTAGCTCGTCAGCCAGCCTACAGCAGAAGAAGTTATCTGCAGGCTTTGTCAGGATGAGTAGGAAACCGCAGTACATATACTTTACTACTGTGAAGGGCTTGTACAGGGGAAACACTTACTAGAACAAATCATCTAAGGACAACGAAAAGATTGTGTTGAAAAAGGTATTGATACCCACAATCCCTTCTTTTCTATCTATATATCTGTCTAATTCAATGACGTGCCCTTAAATTATTTTTCTATTGAAATTTAATTTTAAAATGATTTTTTTAATAAAATTACCTGTGTTTTGTTACATTTTAAAAACGAATAAAAATGTAGTGGCTAAAGTTCTCAAGAACGTTGACTTATTCTAATGAAATCACTTATTCATACATTTGATATGACGTAAGATCTTTCAGTCGAGTTAGATGGCCGGAAGGCGAGGCTATTAAATCGAAATCACAAATTTCTCGGTAATAATTATGAAATTCAAAACTGTTTTACGGCAGGTAGATAAACGAGGTTCTAATACGAACCGGAGGCGATTCATTTTCATGCAAATGTTGATTTTGGAAAAAGGGTTCGGAGAGTGTATGTTATGTTGGAGTAGTGCAGTGAAGAGGACCAAAAAGGAAATAGAAGTCTGATGGACTTAATTTACTGCTATGGCCAAGCAGCATCCTATTTAATGGTTTTACAGTGACGGAGAATTAATTTAAATATTAGAAAAATTAAACAGTCAAATTCTAATTAATACTGTTTTTTTAAGCAATATTTTTTCATATTATTTCATTTCTAAATAAAACACTCTGTATATTTTTTTTTGATGCCACTGATTAATCTATTAATAGTTACATCCCCATTTCTCACGGGTCGGCACTCTTTTGAGACGCCGGTGAATAAAAGAAATGTCTGCGAGTTAAAAGAAGTGACTACTGAACACTTCTTTTGTTAAAAATTGGTATTGTTTTACTTGATGGAGGCGTAGTGAGTCGATTGAAACCTTGACAGGCAACGGCAAAGATCTGTCATGTTCGTATCTGGTGTCGGGTTAATTTCAAATTTCAAACGGTAGGTGTCGATGACGTGGAGGAGTTTATTATTGTTTAGTCATCGGATAATAAAATATAAATTACCAACTTGATAGTTTTGTATATATTTTTTTTTACTATTTAATAATTACGAATCACCCTATAATCCTACTTTGAATATAAATAAAAAAGTAATAAAAGTGTGTGTCGTCACCTGGAACCGTAAAAATGCTGAAAAATTCGTGGATTATCCTTGTCAATTTTTTGTGATTGATAATATTTTTACTTTTAATCAATTTTTTTCATAATGATCAATTTGTTATTTCGCCATAAACGCCCTATATTTATTTTCTGGTCTCTTCATTACATTATTGGTAATTAAATAAAGCATTATTATTATTATTATTATTATTATTATATATCCGAATAGCAAAAATTTAATTGAACTGTATTCGGATTTTATTAATCATCATAGATATAAATTCGGTGGAATGGGAAAAAAGACGTTTTTATCAAGACGAATTTATTGTTTTTTTTTATTAAAAAGGCATTTCCGGTTTCCTAGATATTTGGTTCAAATTAAGAATTTTCATTTTATTTATTGAACACTTAAATTTTTAAAGATTAATTAAACTCGAGAAACGTTATTTTTTTAATTCTAATAAACTTGATTTAATATATCTCTCCCTCTATCTCTTTTCCTTTTTCCTTTTTTTCCTAGTTCTTTCTATTTTTCCTGGTTTCATAATTTTTCCCCATTTTTCCCACTATTTCCTATTTTTTTCCAATTTCCCCTATTTTTTTCTATTATTCGCCATTTTTGCTTATTTGTCACTATTGGTCACTGTTTTGCTTTATTTTTTCCTATATTTACCTATTTGTTCCTATTTTTACTATATTTAGCAATTTTTCCTTATTTTTTCCTATTTTCCCCTATTTCCCATATTTGTATCTATCTCTCACTATTTTCTCTATTTTTCTTCACTTTTCTCTATTTTTCCATATATCCTTAATTTTTTTTATTTTACTCTATTTTTTCCTATTTTTTTTATTTTTTCCTGTTTTCTTTATTTTTCCATATTTGTAGTTTTCTTTATTTTTCTCTGTATTTCTCCTTTTTTTCTTTATTTTTTCCTACTTTTCCGTTTTTGTACCTATTTGAATCTATTTTTCACTATTTTCCCAATTTTTAACTACTCTTTCCTATTATTTTTTATTTTACCCTATTTTTCCATGTATCCTTTATTTTCCCTGATTTTTCGTTATTTTCGCTATTTTTGATTGTTCTCTATTTTTCCTGTTTTGTTTTATTTTTCCCCATTTTTAATTGTTTTTTCCTATTTTCCCCTGTTTTTTTCCTATTTTCCCCTGTTTTTTTTTCTATTTGCCTCCTTTTTTTCTCTACTGATCTCTATTTTTTCCCTATTTTTCCATATTGTCTCTATTATCTCCTATTTTCCCTTTTTTTATCTATATGTTTTTTTTCCAAATTTGTAGTTTTCTTTATTTTTCTGTTTTTCCTTTTTATTTCTTTATTTTTCCTATTTTTCCGTTTTTGTCCAGATTTTAATCTATTTTTCACTTTTTTCAATATTTTTAATTTGCTATTTTACTCCATTTTTCCCTATTTTCCCCTATTTGTATCTATTTTTAACCATTTTCCATATTTTTCTCCACTTTTTCCTATTTTATCTTATGCTTCCATATATCCTTTATTTTCGCTAATATTTCCTTATTTTCCTTATTTTCCTTACTTTTTCTGCTTATTCCTATTTTCCCTATTTTTCTCTTTTTCCCATGTTTTCTCCATTTCTAGTTCTATTTTTTTCCCATTTTCTCTATTTTTTTCCTATTTCCTCCATTGTTTTTATTTTTCTCCGTTTCCTTTATTTTTCCATATTTTTAGTTTTCTCCATTTTTCCCTATTTTGCCTTATTTTTACATTTTTATTTTTTCCTATTTTTCCTCTTTTGTGCTGTTAATGATAATAATGAATCTATTTTTCACTATTTTCCCAATTATTTACTACCCTTTCCTATTGTTCCTTATTTTACTCTATTTTTCCATGGATCCTTTGTTTTTCCCTGATTTTTTATTATTTTTCGCTATTTTTCCTTTTTACCTCTCGCCCTTCAGATAAGAGAGGTATAGGAATCATGCTAAAAATTGGGTAGTGAGTTTTCAATTGATAAACACGTTTTGGGGTCCCTAGAATACGATTTTAATATTCTACTGAATAAAAAAATTTGAAATTTTGCATACAGGATTCTGATACCCTAGATTAGATCTGATTAGATTTTGGTGCCAATCGCAAAACCGGAAGTGGCAGTTGCTATGGGTGATGACGCCATTATTATACAAAACGGCAATAAAGTTTTACACATATATTTTGTATACCCTACAGTTTATTTTCATCTCATTAAAATTTTCGAAACTTTTGCCATTGTTGCCAGATTTACAAAAATATAATTTTTTTTCATACTTTTTTGTGTCAACCTGTAAATTTTTGATTCAAAAATGGCGAGAGGTCATGTGCTGGCCACATCAGATTTTTTTTCTTTATTTTTCCATGTTTTCTCTTATTTTGTTCCACTGTTTTTCTTTTTTCCCTGATTTTTCCTTATTTTTCCCTATTTTCTCTTATTGTTTCCACTATTTTTCTTTACTTTGCTTTATTTTTACCATTTTTTTTATTTTTCCCTATTTCTCCCTATTTTTTTCTGTTTTCCCTGTTTTTACCTATTGTCTTTTATTTCATTATTTTTCTCTATTTTTCCATATTTTATCTATTTTTTCCTGCTTTTCCTAATTTTTAATCTTCTCTTAACTATTTCTTTTATTTACGCTACTTTTTTTTCTTTTTTTTTCTCTGTTTTTCCCTGTTTTGATTTATTTTTACCTTTTTCTTTATTTTTCTCTATTTTCCATATTTTCTGTTTTTTCCTATTTTTTCTTGTTTTTTCGTCTTTTTTTAGATTAATCTTTATTTTCTCTATTTTTCAAAATTTTTCTTCATTATTCACTATTTTTTTCTACATACACATTTTAAATTAATAATCGTTACTAAAGAACGAATAGTTACTTTTTCAACATCTCTATTTTTCGTTACGCGACGATTTCGGATTGTCAAATCCTACCGCACATCCGCGTTAAGGAACTTAGCTCCAAAAACTGTTTTTTTTTCATTTTTTTTTTGTGTAAGGAAACCAAGATTTGACAAATTTTGTGGAATATAAATAGCTAAAAAATTCTTTGAAGGATTTAGTTTCATTAAACGAAAACTGAATAAGTTGAGAAACGAAATGGAACACGAGAATGCGCAATTTGGCATTGCCAAGACGAACTTTTAATTAACAAATTTAAAAATTTTTAACTTTTTTTGTCTTAAAGTTACAAACTTTTGTTTACTCTTTTATGCTGAATCCAAATATAAAATCAGAATTTTAAAACCATGATAGATCATATTAAGGACTTCTTGTTAATGCTTTTAATACCTTGGACCAATTTAGCTGCCGAAAAATCTTGTTAAGATCCGGTTCGAAGGACCATAAAACTTAATTCAATTTTAAAACTGAAAATTTCAAGCAGTTGTTGCCAACGATGTGTAAACTGTATTTTTATATTCGGTTCATCTTCTCGAAATTGTAGATAAAAACAGTAAAAATTATCAATTTTACGGTCTACTTTTATGTATATTATCTTTAATTACCGACATGTACTTCATTAAAAAAGATTGACTGATTAACTACACATAAAATATTTATTCTATTTTTTTATCGAAATATCATAAATTAATTCTTATTTTCTAATCTCCATCTTAAAGCGGTAGCGAAAAAACTCTGAACCGAAACTGTAATTACTTCCAATTCAACATTAATTATTTAATTAAATCTTTCAACTAATCAGGTTTGTTTATCTAAATAATTAGAATTCAATAGGAAGATAGCAAAACGTTTAATTAGTTGGTTTCACCGTAATTGTGCAGAATAAAAAAAAAGTATTAAACGAACATTTCCTATTTCCAATGATTACTAATTTATTAAAATTAATATGAAAAGTAATAAAATTTTATGAGTTTACGGTGTTATTTAAAATTGTTTTCTAATCTAAGTGAAAATAAAGTGAAAATTAGTATCTAATAATTATTTTTTTTTGTTACAGGATCACCCAAGCCTCAGAGGAACTCCACTGGCGATGCTAGCGGCCCAGTGCAATAAACTATCAAATAAATCGCCGCCTCCACTAGCAGACGCAGCAGTCGGTAAAGGCTTCCATCCATGGAAAAAGAGCCCACAAGGTGCTCCATCACCAGGCAGTATCTGCGTTTCATCTAGCAATTCATTACCAGTACAAAGATCATCTGCTTCTAATCCAACATATTCTAGATCAGTAATGACTTCGTGCGCAAGCGTTCCAACTACTGCTTCCTACGGAAGTGATCTGTACTTTCCAGGAGCTACTACTCAACCAGCAGTAGCCGATAACTCACACGTTCATCACCATCAGAGCTCAATTTTAGGAAAAGTAGAAGGAGCTGCTACAGCTCATCACGCAGCTCTAGGTTCAGTATATTCAAGGCATCCGTACGAAACTTGGCCTTTCAATACAATGTCCAGTGCAACGCATCACACAGGAATTAAAAGTGACTCAGTAGCTTCAGCAAACGCTTGGTGGGATGTCCATTCCACAGCAGGAAGTTGGTTAGATATGAGTGGAGCTGCAGGAATGCACGCCCAAATGGCTGCGGCTAACTACTCAACGGATTATTCTAGTTTAACTCATTCTTTAGCTGCACAAAATCATTTGCTATCTTCTGGTCAACATTTACTACAAGATACTTACAAATCGATGTTACCCGGTGCTCAGACAGTGGGAGCTTCTTTTGGTTTACACGCCGCAGGTTCGACGCCATCTCCTACGGGCGGTACGGGTGGTCTACCTCCTCAAGTACCTTCGCCAAGGTCACAAAGGAGGTATACTGGAAGAGCAACTTGCGATTGTCCTAATTGCCAAGAAGCTGAAAGACTAGGACCTGCCGGTGTTCATTTAAGAAAAAAAAACATACACAGTTGTCATATACCTGGTTGTGGAAAAGTTTATGGAAAAACTTCGCATTTAAAGGCTCATTTAAGGTGGCATACGGGCGAAAGACCATTCGTTTGTAATTGGTTATTTTGTGGAAAAAGATTTACTAGGTCCGATGAGCTTCAAAGGCATTTAAGAACTCATACCGGCGAAAAGAGATTCGCTTGTCCAGTTTGCAACAAACGTTTTATGAGATCAGATCACTTAGCCAAGCATGTCAAAACTCATAATGGTAACGGTAAAAAGGGCAGTTCAGATAGTTGTAGTGACTCAGAAGAAAATAGTCAAAGCGACATGACGAACAATGTCAATTCACCTGCCTCGATAAATCAGACACCTCCTCCTACGTCAAATATGGGATTAGATATGGTTACGGGGTTGGATGTGAAACCTCCGGGATTGGTTTGAGGTCGGTGGGGCCCTACGCTGCTGTATCCCAGCTATCCCCGCTAGCGTGCGGCCCCCCAAAAAGTGATACTTATTGTTAAACTATTTTGTAAATAAAATTATGTGAATGGATGAACATTTTGTGTAGTAGCAGGGTTATATTCATATATTTATTTTGTCAATTTTTATAAAACTCGTAGAGAAGTTTAAATTTAAAAAATATTTTTTTACGATATACAGTGTGTTACAAATTTAGACTGCATAAGGAATGTAATTAAATTATTTTTTGCACTCGGTCATGAGTTCTGAACTGCCCAATATTTTTTTTTTCATTTTTGTTTATACCCAATTTATTGAGTTATTAATTAGACGAAATGAAAGTCACATTTGGTACAGAAATTTTAATTTAAAAAAAAGTCAGTTTAAACGTTACCCTTGATTCGCAAAAAAATGTCTACTAATACAGTGTCTTTTTTGGTTAACAAAAACTAGTCTACTGAAACAGGGTCAGGTTATTTAGTCGTAGTATAATTTTGGATGAAAAAAAAACAATTTTTAAAATCAGTGGTGGAGAACAAAAAAATAATAAAATATGATTCAAAATGTTTTTTTAGTCGATCACAGTTTGTGCTAAAAATTTGAGAACACTTAAAATTTAAAAAAATGCCGGGTCAAACATTACCCTTGATTTACACAAAATTCTCTAATGATGGATAATCTAGTGAAACAGGGTAACGCAAGTTAATCGTAGTTTAACTTTGGATGAAAAAAAGATTAAATCAGTGGTAGAGTTGAAAAATTTAGTAAAATGGAAATCAAAATGTTTTTTTAATCGATCACAGTTTGTGTTAAAATTTTGGGAAAAATTTAACATAAAAAAATGTCAGGTCAGACGTTACCCTTGATTTACACAAAATTCTCTAATGATGGATAATCTAGTGAAACAGGGTAACGCAAGTTAATCGTAGTTTAACTTTGGATGAAAAAAAGATTAAATCAGTGGTAGAGTAGAAAAATTTAGTAAAATGGAAATCAAAATGTTTTTTTAATCGATCACAGTTTGTGCTAAAATTTTGGAAAAAATTAAACTTAAAAAAATGTTAGGTCAGACGTTACCATTGATTTACAAAAAATTGTTTACTGATGCAGTGCCATTTTGGATAATTTAGTGAAACAGGGTAACGCAAGTTAATCGTAATTTAACTTTGAATTAAAAAAAAATTTAAATCAGTGGTGTAGTAGAAAAAATTAATAAATCAGGAATCAAAATGTTCTTTAATCGATCACAGTTTGTGTTAAAATTTTGGAAAAAATTGAACTTTTAAAAAAATGTTAGGTCAGACATTACCCTTGATTTACAAAAAATGGTTTACTGATGCAGTGCCATTTTGGATAATTTAGTGACACAAAGTAACGCAAGTTAGTCGTGGTATAATTTTGGATAAAAAAAAACAATTTTTAAAATCAGTGGTGGAATAGAAAAAATTAATAGAATAGGAATCAAAATGTTTTTTTAATCGATCACAGCATGTGTTAAAATTTTGGGAAAAATTGAACTTAAAAAAATATCAGGTCAGACGTTACCCTTGATTTACAAAAAATTGTCTACTGATGCAGTGACATATTGGATACTTTAGTGAAACAGGGTAACGCAAGTTAGTTGTAGTATAATTTTGGATAAAAAAAACAATTTTTAAAATAAGTGGTGGAGTAGAAAAAATTATTAAAATATAATTCAAAATGTTTTTCTAATTGATCCCAGATTGTACTAAAATTTTGGGAAAATTAAACAAAAAATGCCAGGTCAAACTTTACCCTTGATTTACAAAAAAACATCTACTGGTGCAGTGCAATTTTGGATAAACTAGTGAAACGTTGTAACGCAACTTAGTCCTATTTTAACTTAGAGAAAAATTAAAAAATGTCAGGTCAAACGTTACCCTTGATTTACACAAAATTGTCTAATGGTGGATAATCTAGTGAAACAGGGTAACCCAAGTTAGTCGTAGTATAATTTTGGATAAAAAAAATTTAAATCAGTGGCGGGGTAGAAAAAATTAATAAAACAGGATTTAAAATGTTTTTAATCGATCACAGATTGTGCTAAAATTTTGAGAAAAATTAAATGTCAGGTTAAACGTTACCTTTGATTTACACAAAATTGTCTACTGATGGATAATCTATTGAAACATGAAAAATTAAACTTAAAAAAATTTCAGGTCAAACGTTACCTTTGATTTACAAAAAATTGGTACTGATGAAGTGGTATTTTTAATAATCTAGTGAAACAGGGTAACGCAAGTTAATTTTTGACTAAAATAAACTATTTTTAAAATCGGTGGCGGAGTAGAAAAAATAATAAAATATGATTCAAAATGTTTTTTTAATTGATCACAGTTTGTGTTAAAAATTTGAGAAAAATTAAATTTAAAAAAATATCAGGTCAGACGTTCCCCTTGATTTACAAAAAATTGTCTACTGATGCAGTGCTATTTTGGATAATTTAGTGAAACGGGGTAACGAAAGTTAATCGTAGTTTAACTTTGGATGAAAAAAAAATTAAATCAGTTGTAGAGTAGAAAAAATTAATAACACACTAATCAAAGTATTTTTTTAATTGATCACAGTTTGTGCTAAAAATTTGAGAAAAATTAAAACTTAAAAAATGTCAGGTCAGACGTTAACCTTGATTTTCAAAAAATTGTCTACTGATGCTTTGCCATTTTGGATAATTTAGTGAAACAGGGTAACGCAAGTTAGTCGTAGTATAATTTTGTATAAAAAAACTATTTTTAAATCAGTGGTGGAGTAGAAAAAATAATAAAATAGGATTCAAAATGTTTTTTTAATCGATCACAGTTTGTGCTAAAATTTTGAGAAAAATTGAACATAAAAAAATGTTAAGTCAAAAGTTACGCTCAATTTACAAAAAAAAATGTCTGCTAATGGATAATATAGTGAAACAGGGTAACGCAAGTTAGTCGTAGTATAATTTTGTATAAAAAATACAATTTTTAAAATCAGTGGCGGAGTAGAAAAACATCGAAAAAAAAACAATCTAATGAACTTTTTTTATAAAATAGGATTCAAAATGTTTTTTTTAATTAAACTAAAAAAATCAGATGTAAAAGGTTATCCATATCCCAAATGTGGTCAAGTGTTCAATAAAAGTAATGAAACTCAAAGTCATGTACCACAGTAATTTAATATAAACGGCGACTAGTTTCGGCTAATTAGCCATTATCAGGCCTAAAAATGTTACAATACGACAATAAAAATGTTTCTATTATCTAATTTACGCAAGTAAGTCGTAGCGACATTTCAGAGAAATAATCAATTTTTAAAATTTAATGTTTAGTGGAAAAAATCAATATTAATGAAAAATAGAAATCAGTTTGAAAAAAAATTATGATTTTAAACGTTACCCTTGACTCACAAATATATGTCTGCTGGTACAGTGTGTTTTTTTTTGGTTAACTCAGTATTATTGAAAGTTTGAAGAAAAAATTAATTTATAAAATCAGTGGAGGAATAGAAACATTCAAAATAAAAAAAAAACAATATTTATAATAAACTTTTATTAACACATATTCGGTATTAAAATAATTAAACAAATTAAATAATAAAATTACAAATAAAAATCAATTTATCACTTCAACGTGACTATTAATGAAATAAATTGACCTGATTAAAATAAAATTATAAAAATTATCAAAAAGACAACAAGTAGATGATTATTTTTATAAAATTGAAATTTTATTATCTTAATAAAAACAACTTTTAAATTGGAGACAACTTGTCAACAATGTTAAAATGATAGAGATATGTGCAAAAGAATATTATTTGGGACACGCTGTATATTGATTTTTGCATGGTAATAAAGAAAAAACTATAAACGTTAGAGTGAATTTAAAAAGAGATTGTGAAATGGGAAGAAATTTAAAATAAAAAAAAATCCGGACTTCCGGAATAAATATTATATTTCTTCTTATAAGAAATATTCAGCACTAATTTTAAATTAAAATATGTTAAAATCCATTTAGTGTGGTGTACCTCTGCTACTAATTATTATTATTATTATGTGCTTATGTTATTGTATATATTATATATATAAAAATTATGTGTAAGTTTATGGTGAATGAGAAACGTGTTTTATGAATGTTGCCTACATATCAAAAAATATTCTAGTTTTCAGTTTTACAATTCGTTTTTGTATTATCTATAAAAGAAAAAAAAATCTGTAATTTTCAAAAATTCAGGTCATATCTATTTATTAATTACACAAATGTTTCTCTTTGCCAAAGAGTCTGTATTTTCTGTAAATTGTAACTACAACTGTAAATTATTGTCTAAGAGCTTTTGTGAACACGTTGAGTATAAAAATATAATTCTAAATCTGGATATTTATTATATTATTTTTCCCCACCTTTTTAAATTTAAATTTTTAAATAAGACACCCTATATACAGGTTAGGAGGAATATTTTATCTAAAAGTTAAATCGTCATATTTTTTTTAGTCACAATATGGATCAATAATAACCTCATTTAAAAGAGGGAAAAAAATTATCATTATTAAATAAAACACCCTGTATATAGGTTAGGAGGAATATTTTATCTAAAGGTTAAATCGTCATATTTTCTCTAGTTACAATATGGATCAATAATAATAAAACACCCTGTATACCTCATTAAATAGAGGTAATATTATCATTTTTAAATAAAACACATAGTATATAGGTTAGGAGGAATATTATATCCAAATGTTTGAGCTTAAATTGATATATTTTCCAAAAAACTATAATATAAAATATAATATTTTAATGTACGCCAATGCTTTCAAAAATACCTCAGTCAGCAATTAGTTGAACGTTAGCTTAGGATAGAGTAACTTTGATTGGTTTGGAATAAAATGGAAAAAATGGCAAAAAAGTGGGAAAAAAGGGGAAAATCGAAGTTACCTTATGGTAGAGTAACTTTGCTTGAGGTAGAGTAAAATGGGAAAGGGGAAGACTGAAAAACAAGGTTTAAGCTCAGGGTAGAGTAACTTTGCTTGGGGCAGAATAAAATAGCAGAAAGTGGGAAAAAAGTGTGAAAATAAAAAATAAAGTTAGCTCAGGGTAGAGTAACTTTTCTTAGGGTAGAGTAAAATAGAGAAAAATTGGGAGAACCTGGAAACCAAAATTACCTCATAGTAGAGTAACTTTGTTTGGAGTAGAGTAAAATGGGAGAGGGGTAAAAAAAACAAAGTTTAGCTCAGGGTAGAGTAACTTTGATTGGGGTAGAATACAATGGAAAAAATGGCAAAAAGTGGGAAAAAAGGGGTAAAATGAAAAGCGAAGTTACCTCATGGTAGAGTAACTTTTCTTGGGGTAGACTAAAATGAGAAAGGGGTAGACTGAAAAACAAGGTTTAGCTCAGGGTAGAGTAACTTTGCTTGGGGCAGAATAAAATAGAAAAAAATGGCAAAAAAGTGGGAAAAAGTATGAAAATAAAAAATAAAGTTAGCTCAGGGTAGAGTAACTTTTCTTAGGGTAGAGTAAAATGGGGAAAAAGTGGGGGAATCTGGAAAACAAAATTACCTCATACTAGAGTAACTTTGTTTGGAGTAGAGTAAAATGGGAAAGCGGTAAAGAAAAACAAAGCTTAGCTCAGGGTAGAGTAACTTTGATAGAGAGTAATTTTGATTGAAATGACAGAAAAGTGTAAAAAAAATGGGTAAATGGAAAAAATGAAAATCAATATTTAGTTCAGGGTAGAGTAACTTGGATTGGGGTACAATAAAATGGAAAAAAAGGTAAAAAAGTGGGAAAAAAGAGTGAAAATGAAAATAAAGCGTAGAGTAACTTTGCTTGGGGTTGAGTAAAATGAGGAAAAATGGGGAAAAAGTGGGGGAAACTGAAAAACAATGTTTATCTCAGAGTAGAGTAACTTTGAAATGGGTAAAGTAAAATGGGAAAAAAGTGGAAAAAATGAAAATTAAAGTTATCTCAAGATAGAGTAACTTGGCTCGGGCTATGTTAAGTTCGCTCGGAGTAGAGTAACTTTACTTGGAAAAAAGTGGGGAGTAAAAAGTGAGAGAAAATGGAGAAAAAGATAAAGGAAAGTATACAAAATATTAAATTTTTAGTTTTCTTTTTTTTATTTTTGTAAATTAAAAAAAAAATAAATAAGAAAATTTAAATAAAAAAATGCAGATTTCTTAAAAATTTGAGTTTTATTATTATATTTTAATACGTTTTTTTGTTACTCTAACTTTAAGTTAATTAAGTATTCCAAGTAACTAAAATAGTGGGACAAAATATTAATTTTCTCCGAATTTCTAGTTTTCTTTTAATTTTAATAAATTTATAAATAAATACGAAAATTTTAATAAATAAAAACAAGAGATTTTTAAAACAATCGACTTTTTTTAAATTATATTTTAATGAATTATTTTGTCACTCCAACTTTGAGTTAAAAACAAATTTGTCTCTCTAACTTTATCACCTTTTTCACTGTAAAGTACGCCAAGTACCCAAAATAGTGGGACAGAATATAAAATTTTCTCTGAATTTTTAGTTTCAGTTTAATAATATTAATACATTTATAAAAAATAACAAAATTTAAATGAAAAATGGAGATTTTTAAAAAATTTGATTTTTTTTTACATCTTAATGAATTTTTCTGTCACTCTGACTTTCAGTTAAAAACAGATTTGTACCTCTAACTTTATTAACTTTTTCCAATTAACCAAGATATTAAATTTTCTCCGAATTTCTGGCTTTCTTCTTTTAATTTTAATAAATTTATAAAAAATACGAAAATTTAAATACAAAATTTTATTTTTAATTTTATATTACTGTATTTTTTGTCATTCCAACTTTAAGTTAAAAACAGATTTGTCCCTCTAACTTTATTAACCTTTTCACTTTGTGAAGTACTCCAAATAACCAAAATAGTGCGACAAAATATTAAATTTTCTCCGAATTTCTAGTTTTCTTCTTTTAATTTTAATACATTTTTAAAAAAATACGAAAATTTAAATACAAAATGACGATTTTTAAAAAAATTGATTTTTTAAATTTATTTTAATTAATTTTTTTGTCATTCCAATTTTAAGTTAAAAACAGATTTGCCCCTCTAGCTTTATTAATTTTTTCACTGTGAACTATTCCAAATTAACCAAGATAGTGCGACAAAATTTTAAATTTTCTCCGACTTTCTAGTTTTCTTCTTTGAATTTTAATAAATTTATAAAAAAATTCGAAAATTTAGATAAAAAATGAATATTTAAAAAAAAATTATTTATTTTTATTATATTTTAATGAATTATTTTGTCACTCCGACTGGAGTAATTTAAAAAAATTGAATTTTTTTATTACATTTTAATGATTATTTTTTTCACTCAAACTTGAGTAAAAACAGATTTGTACCTGTAACTTTATTAAATTTTTCAATGTGAAATACTCCAAATAACCAAGATAGCGCGACAAAATATTAAAGTTTCTTCGAATTTCTAGTTTTTTTCTTTGAATTTTAATAAATTTATAAAAAAATACGAAAATTTAAATCAAAAATGAAGATTTAAAAAAAATTGATTTTTTTTAAATTTCATTTTAATCAATTTTTTTGTCATTCCAACTTTAAGTCAAATAGAGATTTGTCCCCTCCAACTTTATTAACTTTTTCTCTGTAAAGTACGTCAAGTATTCAAAATGGTGGGACAAAATATTAATTTTTCTCTGAATTTCTAGTTTTTTTTTATTTCAATTAATTTATAAAAAAATACGAAAATTTAAATAAAAAAATGGAGATTTTTAAAAAATTTGATTTGATTTTAATGATAATTTATTTCACTCCAACTTCAGTAAAAACAGATTTGTCCTTCTATATAACTTTATTAATTTTTACTTCAAGTACTCCAAGTAACCAAGATAGTGGGTCAAAATATTAATTTTAAATTAAATTTTTTTTTTAAAAATTTAGATCTAACTTCTCTAAAATCAGTAAAAATTCCTGCCAAAAATCTGAAGTTATTTTTCCTTAGTTCCAAACTACACTAAATATATTTTATTAGATAAATAATGTGCACTTGCAACCCTCAATGTTGGTGCCATAACTTCGGCGCCTGATAGCATAAAGGATATTTAACGACACCAAACCCATAGGCGCGCCAATAATAAATATTGAAGGGATTTATGAAAAAAACAGAAAAGTGAAAAGACAATAATAATTAAAAATTATGCTCAAAAAACGAAAGGCATAATTCTAAATTTAATTATAATTAAAAGTTAAAATTATACATATTAATAACAATCATTCGTTTCAGATAGGAAAAAAATATTAATACCCCTTAAAAATTTCGCTGCGGTTGCCCTTGTCTATGAGGGATGCTTAACGACACCCGAAATAAATTACCCCAAGGGTTGATTCTATACAAGCTTGAAAATGATTTGCTTAATGCGAGGGAGCTTTATATGACAAATTTTATTCAATAACCTATTGATGGTGGAGTAAATAGAGAAAATTCAGTTATGCCGCTTTTCAGAACAGTCGTCGAGGGATAGAATGACTATACGGGGTAATTTGATAAAGATGGATTACGTATTTATTGAAGGTTAAACGAGGATGTTGAAGTAAGTAAACAAAAGGGAGTTAATTTTATTTGTAACAGAAATTGATATAAATTTGAGAATACACTATAAAATAATTACTTTAAAAATTCTTCTTCATTATTATTTATCCTTTGATCTGAAATTTTGAAAATTTCCTAATAACAATTTAAGAGCCCCACGTTAGGCGCCACTTGATATGGAAAGATCTTTTATGTCACTTTCCAAATGGGCTGAATTCAACTTTGAAATTATTATTTACAAAAAAAAAACAATTTTCTTTTTTTCTCTTGATTTTGTTAAGTGTACCCCTGTTATTCTACGCTCCTGTATTTTCTAATATATAATACAAAATTTTTATTTAACTCTTGAAATAATTTAATTTTTTCTGCATATCATCAATAACTATTTCCTATAACATTTCACGTGGTTGTAACAAATTATTTGACAATTCTTTTTTCCATAAGAAAACAACATGGTTCATTTTAACTAAGATTTGGCAACGCTTGATCCGCTTGTAATCAAGTGTTGCCAAATTTAGTCCAATGGTTGAAATAAATCACTTTTCTTTAAAAATGTTATAAATTATGAATAGTAAATGAATTTATTTTATTGAAAATATTATAGATAAAAAAAATTACATGTTTTTTACAGTTTTTGCAAATTCTTTATGAGAAATTAAACAATTAACAAATACGTGGAGCATTGCGTACTATTTTAAATACTTTAAAAGATACTGTGCTAAGACAACAACAATTTTTCTACCCCGTTTGCGGGGTATATTCAGGAGAGTGGCAGCTGTAGCATAAGGAAAAAGGCCAGATACCGTAAGTATAAAATCAGTATTGTAAAATTATAACAGTAAACAGGATGGGTCTAAAGGACATTGGAAAACAAAAGTTTGAAACAAAAAAATTAGTAAAAAATTATAAAAAAATCTGATGTGGCCAGCACATGACCTCTCGCCATTTTTGAATCAAAAATCTACAGGTTAACACAAAAAAGTATGAAAAAAAATACTTTTTTGTAAATCTGGCAACAATGGCCAAAGTTTTGAAA
Organism: Neocrepidodera transversa; assembly: GCA_963243735.1. Classification (NCBI taxonomy): domain Eukaryota; kingdom Metazoa; phylum Arthropoda; class Insecta; order Coleoptera; family Chrysomelidae; genus Neocrepidodera; species Neocrepidodera transversa. Next base: position 21,443,824 of record OY725344.1, on the reverse strand, counting down.
ACTTTAATAATACGAAAATAAACTGTAGTGTATACAAAATAAATGTGTAAAACTTTATTGCCTTTTTGTATAGTAATGACGTCATCACTCATAGCAACTGCCACTTCCGGTTGTCCGATTGGCACCAAAATCTAATCAGATCTAATCTAGGGTATCAGAATCCTGTATGCAAAATTTCAACACACACACACACACACACTAACACACACCACACTAACACACACACACACTAACACACACACACACTAACACACACCACACTAACACACACACACACTAACACACACACACACTAACACACACACACACACACACTAACACACACACACAGACATCATCGCGAAAATATCAAAATCGTATTCTAGGGACCCCAAAACGTGTTTATCCATTGAAAACTCACTACCCAATTTTTAGCATGATTCCTATACCTCTCTTATCTGAAGGGCGAGAGGTAAAAAGAGTAGGGGAAAAAGTAAAAAAAACAGTTGAAAAAAAAAGTTTGAAATGTAAAGTTAATAAAAAAGTGTAGGAAAAAATGGAAAAAATTAAAAAAAAATTGAAACAAAGCAAACAGTAAAAAAGTAGGGGAGAAAAAATAGTGAGGAAAAAGTGAAAAAAGTTTGAACCAAACTAAAAAAGTAGGGAAAAGATGAGTGAGAAAAAAAGTGGGGAAAAAGAGCGGAAAAAAATTAAATTAAAGAAATTAGTAAAAAAAGTAGGGGAAAAAATTGAGAAGGATAAAAAACTGAAAAAATTCTTGAAACAATAATAAAACAGTCAAAAAGTAGGGGAAAATATGGGCGAGAAAAAAATGTTTGAAACAAATAAATTAGTAAATAGTAGCGGGAAAAAATGAGTGGGGAAAAACCTGAAAAATAATGTTTGAAACAATAAGAAAACAGTCAAAAAAGGAGTAAATGGAGGAAAAGAGCGGGAAAAAATATTTGAAACAAATATATTAGTAAAAAATGAGGGGGTAATCCCACCCAACTTTCCGAATACTCCTAGTAAAGTAATTGTTTTAGTTTTTCTGCATTAAAATACATTAATTATATTACCTATCGAATGGTATAAATTCCATTTTAAATATCTTTAATATTTTTAAAGTTATTCAATTTTTTTTTAAACTTATATTAAATTTCAAAAAAAAAATGAGGAATTCCACAATTTTTTGAATAAAATTTTGAAAAAAATCACAATTATAGAGTTTTTTACTACAAATGTAAGGGTAATTTTTTTTAAATTTTTAATATTAATTTTAACCTTAAAACAAATCAAACTTATTTTCGAATAATTTTAAAATCAATAAATAATTAATATCTCATTCAATTTTATTGAAAATGGGAAACAGACCTTTTTTTAGGTTTCTGGATCAAAATGCATTAATAAAGTTAGTTTAAAAAACTAAAAAAAAAATCAAATTTTTTTTCAAAAATTCATGTGTATCCATTGAATTGTTTTAATTTTTTTTATTTTTTGCTATAACTTTTACAAATACTATATTAAAATTGTGAAATAATTTACACACATAGTACTCTTGGATCTTTTTCGGATATGCTATTTACTTTTTTCATTTATTTTATACTTATTGAAAAAACGAAATTACAAAAAATTTATAAAAAATTCTTTATATTGGTTATAAATATTACAATTCTAAATTCTAAGAAACTAAAATACATTTTAAATTTAGAGTTTTATTTTATCTTTAGAATGGCGCAAATCCCAGTTTAATAACTTTAATATTGTAGAAGTTATTCAATTTAGTTTAAAATCATAATTTAATTTTAAATGTTTCTTAGTTAATTTTTAAAAAAATTCACAATTTTTGTAATATAATTTTGAAAAAAAAATAAAATAATAAAATTAATTATTACAAATTTAAAGATATTTTTTTTTAATTTTTAATATTAAAATTTAACTAAAAATAATAATTTAATAAGGATTTTTAAAAATTAAAAAAAAAACTAGCGGCGAAACTATGCGGAACTCGAAAAAAAATTAAAGACAAAATTTGTAGAAAATTTTATGTTCTACAATTTCCATTTTTTGTAAATTTTCATAAAAATCCATAATTTTGTCTCAAAATCTAAAAAAAGTCGCAAATGTCTATATACATTATTTTTCACGCCCTCTAGCGACGAAACTGTGAGGAATTCAAAAAAACGGTAATGACAAAATGTGTAGAAAATTTTATGTTGTACATCTTTTATATCCTGTAATTTTTCATAGAAATGCATTATTTTGGTTATTTAAGAAAAATATGAAAAAAAATTACTTTTTCATATATCTGGCAACAATGGCAAAAGTTTTTGAAAATTTTAAACATTCGAAATTAAACTATAACGTATAAAAAATATATGTGTAAAACTTTATTGTCATCTTGTTAGGTAATGACGTCATCACTTATAGCAACTGTCACTTCCGGTTGTCCGATTAACTCCAAAATCTATACAGGTCGTCTCCTTGTTACCCTAAATATGTATATAAAATTTCATCTAAATCGGTTCAGCCGTTTAGACGCTATCGTGTTCACACACACACACACACACAGACACACAGACACACACACACACAGACACACAGACCCACACACAGACACACAGACAGACATCATGCTAAAAATGGTATAAATGGATTCAGGTGACCTCAAAACGTAAAGATCCGTTAAAATCTGGGTATGGTCAAAATATCATGATCGCAATACTTTCCTTCTATACAACTCTGTTGTTCGGAAAGTAAAAAGTAGAAAATGATAAGAGTGGATAAAAGAGCGGGAAAAAAGTTTTATATCAAAGAAATTAGTAAAAAAAGTATGGGAAAAATTGAATAAGGGAAAAAACTGAAAAAATTGTTGGAAACAATAGGAATTCAGTAAAAAAGGGGAAAAACGAGTGGGGAAAATGGCAAAAAACGAGTGGGGCAAAATGGCAGGAAAAAATTTTTAAACAAACTAATTGGTAGCGGAAAAATTAAGAAGGAAAAAAGTTGAAAAAATAATGTTTAAAACAATAAGAAAAGTGTCAAAAAGTGAAGAAAAATAGGGGAAACGAGCAAGAAACAAAAATTTAAAACAAAGAAATTAGTAAAAAAAGTAGGGGACAAAATTGAATATGGAAAAAAATGTGAAAAAAAATTGTTTGAAATAATAGGAAATCAAAAAAAAAGGAGAGGAAAAGAATGGGGAAAATGTCCGAAACAAAGAAATAAGTAAAAAGTAGGGAGAAAATTAAGAAGGGATAAACTGAAAAATGTTGTTTAAAACAATAAGAAAACAGTCAAAAATTATGGAAAAAATCGGTTGCGTTGCTCTAAAACTTTCACGACGAGTATCCACAAATACTTTTTCAGATATGTTTCAAAATTTGATTTTTTTTATTTTTGGCAGGTGACAATTGGAGAAATTATTTTGTCTATTCAGAATATTTTTTCAATAGCTTTCAAATGACATATTGCAAGTTAAATTCCGTGACATATTACTTCTGTCATTTTTGACAGTTACACTGCCGTTTGTGAGAAAAAGAATGGGGAAAAAGAGCGGGAAAAATAATTTTGAATTAAAGAAATTAGTAAAAAAGTAGGGAAAAAAATTGAGACATGGAAGAATCTGTGAAAAAATGCTTGGAACAATAATAAAACAGTCAAAAAGTAGGGAAAAATCTTTGGGAAAAGAGCGAGATAAATGTTTCCAATGAAAGAAATTAGTAAAAAAAAGTAAGGGAAAAATTGAATAAGGGAAAAAACTGAAAAAATTATATTGAACAATATTAATTCAGTAAAAAGGAGAAAAACGAGTGGGGGAAAAACGAGTGGGGCAAAATGGCAGGAAAAAAGTTTAAAAAAAAGAAATTAGTAAAGGAAAAAAGATTAAGAAGGAAAAAAAAGCTGAAAAAATAATGTTCAAAACAATAAGAAAAGAGTCAAAAAGTGAAGAAAAAAGGGGGAAAATAGCGAAGAAAAATGTTTTTAAAGAAATAAGTATAAAAATTAGGGGACAAAATTGAGTGGGGAAAAAACTGAAAAAAATTGTTTGAAACAACAGGAAATCAAAAAAAAGGAGGGGAAACAGTCATAAATAAGGAAATTAGTAAAAAGTGGGGAGAAAATTAAGAAGGGAAAAACTGAAAAAATGTTGTTTAAAGCAATAAGGAAACAGTCAAAAATTATGGAAAAAATCGGTTGCGTTGCTCCAAAATTTTCCCGACGACTATCCAGAGACGAATACTTTTTCGGAAATTTAATGTTAAAGTTTCAAAATTTAATAATTTTTATTTTTGACAGGTGACAGTTGGAGGCATAATTTTGACTAATAGACTTTTTCAAGAGCTTGCAAATGATATATTACAAGTCAAATTCCGTGACATATTGCATCTGTCATTTTTGACAGTAACACTTCTGTTCGACAGATGTCGTTTAAAAACAAATACGTTCTTCCGATGGATAACCGAAACCCATATACAAAATTTCATCTTAATTGGATTAAGCGTGTGGCTTCTATCGTGGAAAAATACACAGACACACAGACACTCAGACAGACAGACTTACTCGAAATGGATATTTCCGTTTTTATCTCAAAATTTTTTTTAGCTCGTTCACAATACTTTACCTTGTCGTTGGATGGTGGAAAAGTAAAAATGTGGGAAAAAAGCGAGAAAATAGTTTGAAACAAAGAAATTAATAAAAAGTAGGGGAAAAAATCGAAAAAATGATGTTTGAAACAATAAGTAAGCAGTCAAAAAGAGGGAGGAAATGGAGGAAAAGAGCGAGAAAAACGTTAAAAAAAAGAAATTAGTAAAAAAATGGGATGAAAAAAGAGTGGGGGAAAAAGTGAGAAAAATGTGGAATTCAATAGAAAATATTTAATTTTTAGCAAGAGTAGATATTTTTGCTGAATTCACAATTGTATCAATATTATAAAAGAACTCATAAAATTCAAAAAAAAACATCCGTCACAAAACACACTTCACAAATCTTAAACACATCCATGTGCACCTTAAATTTAATATCATAACCTTTTTTTTTCTCTGCCATGCTTACATTTGACAATCATTTCCAACCTTTCAATTCTCGTCAACTACAATATATATAAAACAGAACTAAAACTACACATATAAAAAAAAAACCATATCAATATGTTTCCATATTTATTCTCTAATTTCCTAATTTTCCATATTTTTTCTCAAATTTCCCCATTTTCCTAATTTCATCACATTTTGCCCAAATTTACCTATTTTGCTCATTTTTTTCTAATTATTCTCATTTTTTCCCTATTTTTCTCTATTTTTACCCTATATTTCACTATTTTGCATTATTTGTTTATATTTTTCCTTTTTTCCCCAAATTTTTTACTATTTTCCCCTATTTTTCTCTTTTTTTCTATATTTTCCCATATTTTTCTTATTTTTCCTCATTTTTCCGTACTGATTCCCTATTTTTTACTATTTTTCTGTTTTATACCTTTTTCTTAAATTTCCCTATTTCCCCTAAATTTCCCTATTTTGCTCGATTTTTACCAATTTTCCATATTTTTCACTATTGTTCCCAAATTTTGCTATTCATGTTGTTTCATATTTTTCCCAATTTTTCTCTATTTTTCTCTATTTTGCTCTATTTATTCCTGTTTTTCCCTATTTTACACAATCGCTATTTATTCCCTATTTTTTAAATTTCCTGTATTTTTCCCTATTTTTTACGTTTTTTTCAACTTCTCCATATTTTAGCTACTTTCTCCTATTCCTATTTTTCCTTATTTTTTGCTATTTTCTCCAATTTTCTATATCTATCCCTATTTGTCCAAGTTTTTCTTTATTTTTCTATATTATTTCCTACTTTTTATAATTTTCCATTTTTACTTTATTTCCCGACCCACCTTCGAGAAGGGAAAGTATTGTGAACATGCTAAAAAATTTTTTCGAGATAAAGATGGAAATATCCATTTTGAGGTCACCTGAGATATTTAAGAGCGTTTCAAGATGGAAGTCTGTCTGTCTGTCTGTGTGTATTCTTCCACGAGAGAGGCCACATATTTAATCCGATTGAGGTGTAATTTGGTGTATGGGTTTGGGTTACACGTCGAAAGAACCCATAAGTTTTTGTACGACATCTGTCAAACTGAAGTGTCACTATCAAAAAATGACAGATGCAATTTGTCACGGAATTTGACTTGCAATATGTCATTTAAAAGCCCTTGAAAAACTCTATTCAGAACAGTTAAAATAATTTCTTCAACTGTCACTTGTCAAAAATAAAAAAATGTCAAAATTTGAAACTTTAACATTAAATATCTGAAAAGGTATTCGTGGATACGCATCGGGAAAGTTTTGGGGCGACACAACCGATTTTTTCCCCTATTTTTTCCATTTTTCCTTGTTTTTCTCTATTTTCCTCCATTTTTCTCAATTTTCGAATTTTTTTCTATTTCTCGCTATATTCCACATTTTTCTCTACTTCCATATTTGTTCTTATGTTTCCCTATTTTACCCTATTTTTTCCTTTTCTTATTTATTTTTCCCTACTAACAATACCATCTCGAGTAAGTACATAAGCCACTGTTTTTCTCCCTTTTCTACCCCTTAAAATCAAAATCTCGCAAAATCCTTTCTTAGTGGGTGTCTAGATTATAAACAGAACATACTCTCAAAATTTGAAGTCTCTGGGTTCAATAGATTTTTGCTGTGCGTTGATTCTATGTCAGTTAATCAGTCAGTCAATCAGTCAGGACTTTGCTTTATATTACAGATATGTAACCATTTTTTGGAAATGTAAATTATTTGAATAAAGAAGTGAGATTGTACATGTTTAGTAATAAGATAAAGAAATAATTTACTTGATACAATTTATATTTTAAATGTCAAACGTCAAACGACCTGTCAACAAGCACAGCATCCCACGATAGATGCGTTTAGTATAATAGTTCCCTACTGTCCTCTGCGCATGTGCAGTGTGTGGTACAGGAAATTCTCGCACCAGTTCTTCGCACAGTAGAAAAATTAGTACAACCTTGAATATTTCTATATTTTCATATTGATCGTAGAAAAAAATTATTAATGTCTTATTGAATTTTGTTCGTTTAATACATACAGGGTGTCCAGAGATGAAACCGACAAAACTTAGGGGGTTATAGAGACTGCCAATATGATTGCAAAAAGCCATATACAAATGTCCAAAACCGCTTCGTTACTAACATACAGTGTGATTTTTGAATTTAGACAAAAATTCAATCCGCCATATTAAATACAGGGATAACCCGATTTGGTTTAAATTTGGTACATGAATTAAACTAAATGGCCTTAATAAGTAGCCATTTGAACGAAACCAATATCAGGACCGGAATATTCTTTTTCTTCCATCTTAATTTCTTGTAAGAATAACTCACAATGTATAATGATTATCAAAAATCTGAGCTCAGATTCGAAATCTACGGAAAAAATCCTGCAGGAACTTGTTAAAAAAGTTTCTGCCACCATTTCAGTTATTCCGTAATAAATTATGATGTTAAATGTTTCCACTCGAGAAATTAATTTTGGGTTAAAGTACCATCAAAAATGGGTTAATATAATAAAAAATTACAAAACCAAGACATAAATATTGTTATTTTCTTTAATTAGTTTGTAGTAAAATTTTATAAAATACTTTCGTAACCCAAGAAAAGACGAAAAAATAAATTCGTATCAGGACCGGAATGAGTCATTTCTTGTAAGAATAACTGTTCTAATATAATAATTATCAATATTCTGATCGCAGATTCAAAATCTGCTAAACAAAGCGGCTAGGAATTTGTTCAAAAAGGACTGTACTGAATTTTTTATAAATTATATTTGCTTACTAATTTTGAATTTATGAAAGTACAACACAACGCACAATAATTTTTTGACACAAGCCTACTGTATTTAGACAAAAATTGTAAGCTACTGATACGGATTTATTCTTCACTTTTTTTTTGGTTATGAGAGTATTTTATAAAATTTTACTACGAACTAATTAAAGAAAATAACAATATTTATGTCTTGGTTTCGTAATTTTTTATTATATTAACCCATTTTTGATGGTACTTTAACCCAAAATTAATTTCTCGAGTGGAAACATTTAACATCATAATTTATTACGGAATAACTGAAATGGTGCCAGAAACTTTTTTAACAAGTTCCTGTAGGATTTTTTCCGTAGATTTCGAATCTGAGCTCAGATTTTTGATAATCATTATACAGGGTGAGTTATTCTTACAAGAACTTAAGATGGAAGAAAAAGAATATTCTGGTCCTGATATTGGATTCGTTCAAAGGGATACTTATTAAGGCAATTTAGTTTAATTCATGTACCAAATTTAAACCAAATCCGGTTATCCCTATCTAAATTCACAAATCACACTGTATATCAGTAACGAAGCGGTTTTGGACATTTGTATATGGCTTTTTGCAATCATATTGGCAGTCCCTATAACCCCCTAAGTTTTGTCGGTTTCATCTCTGGACACCCTGTATAATATAATAAATTTTAACATTATTATTTTTTCGTATTTTTACTAAATTCCAATATACCTACTTACTTTTTTTCGTAATGTTTCAAGTTTCTGGCTCGCTACGAAGTGTAATGTTCAATGTCATATAAACTAACCCGAGCTGATCAGAATTTCCAGTTTCGGTAATTAAGCCGAACCGAACGACCTTTTCCGTTTAAATAAATGGCCTTTTTTCTACACTTTTCTATAAAAAGTATAATGTGACAGGATAAATTACAGTCACCTATCAGTTTTCACCCTGATGTTCATTCGACGTTCGGAATGCTAATTGGGATGCGGAAGAATAATAAAAAAAATTTACAAATTATAATAAATCAACATGTGACGACTTAACGGCATGTCAAACATAAATTTCAAAAGGAAACGTTAAATTTGAAATTATAGCAAGAAACTATATTTTAATTAAGTTCATAATGTTATACACAAATTTTTATGCATAATTTGTTTCGGATTACAACAACCATCTTCAGACCTTTACCAAAATTCTAACCTAATAGCTAGAAGTTCAACTTACCGGCATTAAATCTCGACACAAGTTGCAAAAAGTTTCTGACCTTGAGGAAAACTATCTGTTTTTTTATTTATTGCTACTGAATATGTTGGTAAATTTAAAATGAGCCAAATACTATTGGGAAATAAACAATTTATTCAAAGGGAAAGTATAGTGAACGAGCAAAAAAAAATTTCGAGATATCGATGGAAATATCCATTTTGAGGTCCCCCGAGAAGATTGAAACCATGTCCAGAGTATGGTCTGTCTGTGTGTCTGTGTAATCTTCCACGATAATTGCCGAACCGTTTGACCAATCAAGCTGAAATTTGGTATGAAGGGCCAGTGTGTGCATCGAATGCAACCATTAGTTTTTGGTGTAAATTGGTAGAGCAGAAGGTCCTCAAGACCGACATTGATTGAATAGATTTTTTGCCTTTTTTTAAATTTTAGGAACAAACAATACACTTGAGTGTAAAATGTTGTAGTGCAAAGTTTTGGAGTATAAAATTTTCTACAATTTTTGTATTACACTTTTTCCACAATTTCCAAAAGTTGCGTCACTAGAGTGCGCGCAAAAAATGTTCATGTAGGGTTTTAGTGCAAAATTTTCTGATGCAAAGTAGTAGCGAACTAAATTTTCTTTAACTTTTATTTTTGAATTCCTCATAGTTTCACCGCTAGAGGGCTAAAAATATACACATTTAGGCTTATTGCCTCTTTTTTTTTATTTTGAAGACAAATAATAGGCTTAAATGCGAAATGTTTTAGAACAAAGTTGTAAAGCATAAAATTCCCTACAACTTTTGTATTGAACTTTCTCCTGAATTCCCAATAGTTTTCACCCATGATTTTAGGAGATCATAATTGTAGCAATGTGCTATATATTTTGCGCATGCGCCTGCTTATGTCATATGAACATTGAAATATCAATTCGGTAGACGTATTCACCATTGACTTGCTATTTAAAATTAAAATAATCCTATTCTCTACACTGACCCAGAAAAGTTCTAGGGTGACACATTCGATTTTTTTAAACCAATTTTATTAATGTATTTTGATGCAGAAAATCTAAAATAATTGATTAAACAATTACTCTCCTATGAGTGTTCGGAAATTTGGGTGGGATTACCCCTCATTTTTTATTATGATTTATAATTATATCATGAAGAGAGTGAGAGAGAGGTTTTTGATTTTTTTCTCAATTATTCTCATTTTTCAGATTTGTTGTTTTTTTTTCTATTTTTATTTCTGTTTTTGTTTGGATTTTTTCTAATTATTCCTCATTTTGTTCCACTGATCTGTTTTTTATATTTCTTTCTTTTGTTTTCTAATTTTTTCCTATTCCTCTGATTTTTTGCGATTTTTAGCGATTTTTTGCAATTTATTTTCGATTTGCGATTAATTTCAATTCTTTCGAAAAATTTTCATTTAAAATTTTTTTTTATGGTGAATTTTGTTTAAGGTTTGTTGGTTGTTCATAGTTTTTTTGCTTTTTTTCAAATTTTTGCGATTTTTTGTTTTTAGCGGGTTTTCGGGTTTTTACAACATTCTTGATTTTTTCGTTTTTTACAATGTTATTTTTCATTTTTTTTTTTCAATAATTTGGGATCTTTCTTATAATTTTTTGGAATGTTTTATTTTATTTTTCTGATTTTTAATTTTTTACTTTCCCGGACCCATCAAAGGGAAAGTAAGGTGAACGAGCAAAAAAAAATCGAGATATTGATGGAAATATCCATTTTGAGGTCCGCCAAGAAGATTGAAACCATTTCCAGCGCATGGTCTGTCTGTGTGTCTATGTGTCTGTGTGTAATCTTCCACGATAACTGCCGAACCGTTTGACCAATCAAGCTGAAATTTGGTATGGAGGGTCGGTGTGTACGTAGAATGCGACCATTAGATTTTGGTTTGAATTGGTACAGTAGAAGGTCCTCAAGACCGACATTGATTTAATACACATGTAACAATTTTTTTCTTTTTTTAAATTTTGAGGACAAATAATCCACTGTAGTGCAAAATGTTGTGGAACAAAGTTTTAGAGCATAAAATTTGCTATTACTTTTGTATCAAATTTTTTCCAGAATTTCCAATAGTTGCGCCACTGGAGGGCGCGTAAAAAATGTGCATATAGGTTTTCTCTAGTTTTTCTTGATTTTGGGGACAAATAATACACTTTAGTGCATAATGTTGTAGTACAAACTTTTATAGCATAAAATTCCCTACAACTTTTGTCTTAAGTTTTTTCCAGAATTTCCAATAGTTGCGCCACTAGAGGGCGCGTAAATATGAGCATGTATGTTTTCTCTAGTTTTTCTTGATTTTGAGGACAAACAATGCATTTTAGTGCAATATTTTCTGGTGTAAAGTTGTAAAGCATCAAATTTTGTTTAACTTTTATGTCTAACTTTTTATCGAATTCCTCAAAGTTTCGCCGCTAGATGGCGAGAAAAATACACATTTAGTATTTTCCATTTTTTTTAAATTGGAAGTAAATTATGCTTTTTAGTGGAAAATCTTTCAGTGCAAAGTTGTAAAGCATAAAATTCCCTACAACTAATGTATGAAAAATTTTCCCAAATTCCCACACATGATTTTAGGAGATCCTAATTGTAGCTGTGTGCTATATAATGTGAGCATGCGCCTGCTTATGTCATTATCAACATTGAAATATTCATACGAGAAAGTTCTGGGGTGACACAGCCGATTTTTTATTATTGTACGAAGATTATTAATTTTTTTGTTTATTTTTCGATACAAGTTGCAAAGAGATCTGCATAAGAGTCTGACCTTGAAGAAAACAATCTATTTCTTTATTTATTGCTACTGAATATTTTAGTAACTATAAAATGAGCCAAATACTATTGGGAAATAAACAATTTTTTTATTATTGTACAAAGATTTTTAATTTTATTGTTTATTTTTCGATACAAGTTGCAAAGAGATCTGCATAAGAGTCTGACCTTGAAGAAAACAATCTATTTCTTTATTTATTGCTACTGAATATTTTAGTAACTATAAAATGAGCCAAATACTATTGGGAAATAAACAATTTTTTTATTATTGTACAAAGATTTTTAATTTTTTTGTTTATTTTTCGATACAAGTTGGAAAGAGATCTGCATAAGAGTCTGACCTTGAGGAAAACAATCTATTTCTTTATTTATTGCTACTGAATATTTTAGTAAATTTAAAATGAGCCAAATACTATTGGAAAATAAACAATTTTTTTTATTATTGTACGAAGATTTTTAATTTTTTTGTTTATTTTTCGATACAAGTTGGAAAGAGATCTGCATAAGAGTCTGACCTTGAAGAAAACAATGTATTTCTTTATTTATTGCTACTGAATATTTTAGTAACTAAAAAATGAGCCAAATACTATTGGGAAATAAACAATTTTTTTTATTATTGTACGAAGATTTTTAATTTTTTTTGTTTATTTTTCGATACAAGTTGGAAAGACATCTGCATAAGAGTCTGACCTTGAAGAAAAAAATCTATTAAGTTTTTTTTATTATTGAATGAAGATATTTAAATTTTTATGTTTAGAGAGTGGGCGAAATATGTAATGATTGTTTTTACTATTAGCAATTTCATAATAGAGCCATTGAACCGCTGGTTCAGCATGATACTAAAAATGATGACATGATTCAAAAATACTCAGTCAGCAATTTTAATTTGTTACGTTAATTTTTTCTACACTATAAATTGAGTACCGCGATTGGAACAAACATTTTTTTTCTAAAAAGCATATTTTGTTTTGTCTTCAAAATGAAATTTTTAGACAACTATTTTTTTAAATAATTCCGTTAAAGTGATACTATGATTTTTACTTTCCCGACCCACCATCCAACGCGAAGGGAAAGTATTGTGAAGGCGCTGAAACAATTTTTCGAGATAAAGACGGAAAAATCCGTTTTGAGGTGTCCTGAAATGATTAAGACCATTTCCAGAATGTTCGACATCTGTCAAACGGAAGAGTCACTGTTAATAAATGACAGAAGTTAAAAATTATTGAAAGCACATGAAAAACTGTATTCATAATAGTCGAAACTATTTTTCCAACTGTCACCTGTCAAAAATAAAAAAAATGTCAAAAGTTTAAAATTTTAATATTAAGTTGAAAAATGTATGGATTTGAACCAATTTTGAAAAAATGTGTTTCGGTTAATCGTCGGAAAAAACGGTTAATATTTATCGGACATCTGTCAAGCGAAAATGTCAATGTCAAAAAATGACAGAAGCGATGTGCCACGGAATTCGACTTGCAATATGTCATTTGAAAGCCCTTAAAAAACTCTATAAAGAAAAGTCATAATTATTTCTCCAATTGTCACTTGTCAAAAATAAAAAAATGTCAAATTTTTAAACTTTGACATTAAATAGCTAAAAAAGTACTTTATGGATTTGAAAAAATTTCGGAAAAATGTATTTCGGTTAATCGTCAAAAAAATCGTTGTTTGTCTGACATCTGTCAAACGAAAGTGTCACTGTCAAAAAAGCCATATGTCTAAATTTGAAACTTTACCATTAAATATATGATTCATCTCTGAATACTAGTCAGGAAAGTTTTACAGTGATACAACAGATTTTTTCGTAATTTCCTTGTTCAATTTCTTTTATTCCAATCGTTTTGGAAAAAAATATATAAACCTACGGTTCCGGAATATACAATACCATAAATGCGGAAAAAAGTGTTACTGGGTGTGTGGGCTTTGCGAACGGTGGAATTTGCGAACATATACCTGGCTTACCCTCGGTCAGTTTATAGAGACCGTGGGTTTTGCAAACAAATTTACCATCTCTTGTCTTAATGGATCCTTTGCATCATTGCGTTTTTTCATTAACACATAAACCGTGTATTTCGCGTATTATTTTATACTGTCGACCATTAAATAGAAAAAAAAATAAAAAACAAGTGAAAAACGGCATTATTTTTACAATAATTTCGAGTTTTTGAAAATTTAAATTTACGGAACCCATTCATGTAAATTTATTTCTAATTTTCATTAATGAAGAAATTTTAATCTATCTTTGAATTTGATAATTAAATGTATATTGGTCTCATTTTATTTATTGCCGTTTTTGTCATTCAATCATTGATTACTAATAATACTTATCTTTAGGATTTTTAAATAATAATTCAATGCCATCCTATATTAATAGTTTTATAGTTCTAATCTTACGGGTGTTCGCAAAACTCACCGATGGTTAGCGGTTAGATTAATGCCAGGAACGCTTGTCCGCAAATCCCACGAAAAAGGTTCTGTTCGCAAAGCCCACGTTCGCAAGTCCCACGGAGCCAAGTTACTACTACCTGAAATTTGAAAAAATATTTTGTCAATGACAAATAAATAAATAAACAATGTTTTGGTCACTTTACACTGAAAAAAATTTGGTTCGTAATATTGACAAACGCCGTTGGTCAACTGTTTTTGCGTTGACTCAATGAATAATTCGTTGTTATTAAAAAAAAAACGTTAAATCATTTTTGTTAACTTACGTAGCAGTTCGTTAATAAGATGTATAACTATTCATTAATTTTTAAATGTATTATTTTCGTTAATTAACGTACACGTTCATTGTAAAAACTTTTTTTATCGTCAAATAACGAAATATTTCGTAAGGACGACAAACTGCGTACGTCGATTCTTAAATTACAACCTAACGAACTCTATACATTTAGGCAACGAATAGTACGTTCGTAAATAAGATTCAAATATATTTGACAGTTAACAACTATCTTCGTTAATTCAACGTATATCTAATTCCTCTAATTAGTTACAAAAATATAATGTGTTTTTTCGTTGTAATAACGTTTTGTACGTAGTTTTACGAAGAGTGTTCGTTGTTTTAACCACCAAAATCATGGGTATAACGTATAGGTACGTATTTTTTTAATTGGGCGGGGGAAGAATACCCTAACTTGTCCAAAACGACGATTTTCTAGATTAGTCGAGCTTTCAGAAATTTCAAATATATTCGCTTTCTTGTGTGCTCTAAGTAATATATATACAAATATCTATCATTCATGAATTTTGTGCAAAATATTACATTGGTGAGTATTTCAATTTGTTTACAAATTCTGATTTAGTGTACAACTACATCAAAACCCTATTCCAGATGCTCGAGTCCAGATGAAAGCAGCAATATAATTATCAATGTTCCCGAATCCAAAAGGGCAAATGTTGGCAGAGCATAACAAATTTTTAAAATTTAACGAAGAACAAAGAGCAAGCCTAGTAAACAGCATTGCTCAGTTTTTTTAAGAAAAAGACAATTCAATGACCTTATGATGTAGTTATCGGCTAGAAAAAGAAATTTTAGAATGGTTTCCTAGTGAAAATCTGGTAAGATAATAATAAATAAACTATTGAAAAATTAATAGTCTTCTATTTTAGGAATATTACAGAACTAAATAACGAGGAAACTTTATTATATTGTAATTTAAAAAAGACTTCCAAGGCTGCCACTCAAAAGACTGCAAATGCGCAAAAGACTGTCACCAAAAACATTTTTTCGAGATTGAATAACGACTTAGGTAAGAACAAACATATTTTATAACTTAAGATTTAACTTATGGAATGGCTTACTAGACAATTGGGAGTCGCATGTATTCAAAAAATTATATAATTTCTAAAATCAAACAACAATGTTAAAGATAAATTAATTAAAGGCCTCTTAGTAAATTTGAACGACTTATATTCAGACAGTAAGTAAAATAAGCAACTGATTTTATTAAAGCATTACATTTAATATTTTGGGTTTGTGGGTAGTCGGTATGTTTGTAAGAAAATATTTTATCAATGATTATCGGATATGTGCAATAATTTTTACAACAAATTAATATGTAGGTACATTGTATTTTAATTTTTAGATGGTCGAGATGCAACAATAATGTCTTGTCTTCATGGATAATTTGTCTTTGTACCTACCGATAAAATATATAAAAAGACAAGGATGGCAAAATTTGCAATAAAAGATTCCCAAGACTCCTTTATATTTTTGGAAGAAATACACAGGAACTGGAGAATTATTTATCTTTTCTGAAAAAAAAGAAAGCATCCAACCCTATATCATATGCATAGGTGAAAACCTTGTAGATATTAAGGAAATTTATTTATATTTTTTTGATATAAAATACAAATTGTTTAATTTTTTAAGAGCAGTGGATTTCAAAAGGTTTTTTCTATTTGGGCAATTATTTTGTAAATTGCTACTTTTATAGCTATTATTTGTTTATATTTTTTTTTGAATATATCTGTTATTTTTACTTTTGTATTGTTTCTATCTAACACGCATACCTTCAACTGTTGAATAACGTAATAAAAATGGACAACCTGTATATTTATTGTTTAACAAAATAATTTTGTAAATTGACGAACAGATATTAATTATATTAACAAAACAGATCGTTGAATTGACAATTAAAAGTTCATAATATTAACGATTTTATTATTTATTTAACGAACAGACGTTCATGTTATTAACGACTATAGATCGTTATTTAACGAAAAAATTTGAAATATTAACGAACCCAAATCGTAAATTGATAATGTTAATTCGTAATATCAATAAATCCCATTCGTTAACTAACGACCACAGTTTAGTAATATTAACGAAAACCATTATACGTTGATCAATGAACGAAATAGGTTATAACAACGAAACGATTGTTGATTAACAAACGTTTCGTTATTCAACAAACAACATTTCGTTGTAATAACAACTCTCGACGTTGGACCAAAATTAATGTACTTTTTTGTTATTTACACGAACTATTTCGTTATATTTACGTACCTTTTTGGTTCAGTGTAGCATTTATAATTTTCCAAAACACAGGTCCGTATCAAGCTTTATATTGTACAATAAAAATACTTTTATTTATAGAACTTTTATCGTGGTAAAAAATTGAATATACTAAAGAAATCTCATTTATTTTAGACAAAAATAACCCACAAAATATTACATTAAATGTAGCGTAAATGACTGATAATTCACACCTACATATTAATATGATATGATATATGACGCCACCTTTTGACAACTCTTTCAGTTTCTTCTACAGGAAGAGCAAATGAGTCGAAAAAAATTTGATTTACTCTGCTATGACAGTTCTTACTTGTTAGACCGTGTCATCTTGCTACAAAAAGACCGAGAGTTTCGGATGTCTAGAATGAGATAAATTATTGCTTTCATCGCGCCAACTATTTAAATTGCTGTGAAAAATTGCTGTGATTCTTCACAATTAAGAGGCGTTTACTTTTGGTTTATGTTAACGAGACTAAATTAGATTTGGCCATTATTTTAGGTTGATGGCGGGATTGTTTTTATATCATGTTTGGACGCGATTTATTATGATGTTAATGGAAGTAACGGTAGTAAAAGTACAATTCGCTATATTTATGATTACCGTCAAAGAAATAGTTTCATACAAAAAATATTAATTATAAAAAAAAAATCTTTTGGAAGACATAAATAGAGATTTTTTTTTAAATGTTGATTGTTCCAATGAATATTAATATTTATTATTATTATTTATTTACAGTAACACATTTTTATAAAAAAAATGTTTTTTATAACATTTTATGTTGGTAACAGTAGTTTATACTTTGCATAGTTGGTAATACTGCTCTTGAAATCAGTTACTTAGTTGTTTTGTTTTACTGTTATTATTAAAAAATTTTCAAAATAAAAATATGTATAATAGCTTTTATAATTAATATTAATTCTAAACTCGATGTGGATTTATAATTTTGAATTTTTAATATAACTGGTAAGTACAAATTTATCCTTCAAGTCTGTTTTTTATCTGCCAATTTTTTTATTGTCAAATTTAGTTAAGATTTTATTATTTTTAAATTTTTTTTACTCTTGCTATTCTTTTGGTTTCTCATATTCAGAAAATTTATTCACTTTGTTTCTATTAGATTTTCAATACTTTTTTAATTTCTGCTTAAAATCACAGAAAACGAGAACTTACAATAAGAAAAATAAGAAAGAAATAGGAAAACAGGAGAAAATAGGAAAACAGGAAAAATATGTTAAAAAAATTTGTGAAAATGGGAAAAATAAAGAAAAACATGAAAGGATAGAGAAAAGAGAAAAAGAGGGAAAAAGGATAAAATGGGAAAAATAGGAAAAAATTGGACAGAAATAGGAAAAAAACAAAAAAAATATTTTCATTAGATTTTCACTACTTTCATAATTTCTGCTTAAAATCACAGAAAACGAAAACTTACAATTACTATTTTTTTATGGATTTTTAAATAAGTCTGTTTTTCTGTCTATCTATATTAAATGAAATGTTAAAATTCTGATTAGAAATTTCGATTCAGTATAAAAAAGTAAATCAAAAATTGTATTACGAAAATTCTGTACATATTAAAACAAAGAATAATAAAACTCGTAGTCATACCACAATAATATAATTTAGGATCTTTTAACAACAAGGGGCAATATGTTTCGGCCATTCGATGGCCATCATCAGGCCTATAATACAAAAAATTAACATTAAGATACGCAACAGGACAAAGTTTAGTGGTTACTTACAGAAATTGTCTTACAAAAAATTTGTACCTAATAAGACGAAAAAAGTTGTCTGAAGTTTTAAAATTTTTGAATTTTCTTCTTATTTGTAAAAAATTAAATTTCTAATTTTAGATTTGGCATAAAAAAATAATCTAAACATTGTCTTACCAAAAGTGTGTACCTAAAAAGCCAAAAAGGTTTTAAAAATTGTGGATCTTATTTGTAAAAAAATTGATATTCTAATTTAACTTTTAAATTCAGCATAAAAAAATAAACTAAAAATTGTCTTAAAAAAAATGTGTACCAACTAAGACGAAGAAAAGTTGTCTGAACTTTTAAAAATTATGTGTCTTATTTGTAAAAAAATTGATATTCTAATTTTATCTGTAAATTCATAATAAAAAAATTGTCTTACAAAAAATTTGTAACTTATAAGACAAAAAAAGTTGTCTGAACTTTTAAAAATTGTGGGTCTTAGTTGTAAAAAAATTGATATTCTAATTTTATATTTAAATTCAGCATAAAAAAATTAAACTAAAAATTGTCTTACAAAAAATTTGTACCTATATAAGACAAAAAAAGTTGTCTGAACTTTTAAAAATGGTGGGTTTGTTTTATTTGTATAACAATTGATATTTTAATTTTATATGTAAATTCAACATAAAAAAATTGTCTTACAAAAAATTTGTAACTGATAAGACAAAAAAAGTTTTCTGAACTTTTAAAAATTGTGGGTCTTATTTGTAAAAAAATTGATATTCTAATTTTATATTTAAATTCAGCATAAAAAAATTAAACTAAAAATTGTCTTACAAAAAATTTGTACCTAATTTGTTGTAATAAGATAAAAAAAGTTGTCTGAACTTTTAAAAATTGTGTGTCTTATTTATAAACAAATTGATATTCTAATTTTATGTTTAAATTCAGCATAAAAAATTTAAATTAAAAATTGTCTTACAAAAAATTTGTACCTAATAAGACAAAAAAAGTTGTCTGAACTTTTAAAAATGGTGGGTTTTATTTGAATAAAAATTGATATTTTAATTTTATATGTAATTTGTAACTTATAAGACAAAAAAAGTTGTCTGAACTTTTAAAAATTGTCGGCCTTATTTGTAAAATAATTGATATTCTCATTTTATGTTTAAATTCAGCATAAAAAAATTGTCTTATAAAAAATTTGAAACTTATAAGACAAAAAAAGTTGTCTCAACTTTTGAAAATTGTGTGTCTTATTTGTAAACAAATTGATATTCTAATTTTATATTTAAATTCAGCATAAAAAAATTGTCTTACAAAAAATTTGTACCTAATACGACAAAAAAAGTTGTCTGAACATTTAAAAATTGTGGGTGTTATTTGTAAAAAAATTGAAATTCTAATTTTGGAAAATTTTTTAAAATTATACCTAAAAACAGTTGCTCGAAGTTTTGAAAATTGTGGGTTTTATTTGTAAAAAAAATTGATATTCTAATTTAACTTTTAAATATGAAAAAATAAACTAAAAATTGTCTTACAACAAATTTGTACTTAATAAGACAAAAAAAATTGTCTAATGTTTTAAAAATTGTGGGTCTTATTTGTAAAAAAATTGTTATGCTAATTTTATATTTAAATTGAGCATAAAGAATAAACTAAAAATTGTCTTACAAAAAATTTGTACCTAATAAGACAGAAAAAGTTGTCTGAACTTTTAAAAATAGTGGGTCCTATTTGTAAAAAAAATTGATACGCTAATTTTATATTTAAATTGAGCATAAAAAAATAAACTAAAAATTGCCTTACAAAAAATTTGTACCGAATAAGACAAAAAGAGATGTCTGAAGTTTTAAAAATTGTGAATTTTGGTCTTATTCGCAAAAAATTGAAATTTTAATTAGAGATTTGGATTCAGCATAAAAAATTGGGCAAAAAATATGTTACAAAAAATTTGTACCTAATAAGACAAAAAAGTTGTCTGAAGTTTAAAATTTGTGTTTTTTTTTTCTTATTTGTGCCAAATTTAAAATTCTGATTTCATATTTGGATTCAGCATTAAAAATAAACAAAAAATTGTGTTACAAAAAGTTTGTACATATTAAGTCAAAAAGTTGTCTACGTTTTTAAAATTTGTGATTTTTGTTCTTATTTGTAAAAAATAAAATTTTTTTGCTTTTGTTTGTGCAAAATTTAAAATTTTGATACAATATTTGGATTTATCATTAAAAATAATCAAAAATTATATTACATAAATTTGTGATTTTTGTTCTTGTTTATAAAAAAATTTAAATTCGGGTTTCAGATTTCAATTCAGAATAAAAAATAAACAAAAAATTATGCTACAAATTGTTTTTACCTATTAATACAAAAAAGTTGTCTGAAGTTTAAAAATTTGTGATTTTTATTCTTATGTGAAAAAAAAATAAAATTCCTGTTTTATATTTGGATTCAGCATAAAAAATTGAACAAAAAATTTTATTGCAAAAAATTTGTAACTTTTGAGACAAACAAGTTGTCTGAAGTTTCACGAATTCTGATTTGTGTTCTTATTTGAAAAAAAAATAAAATTCGTATTTTAGATTTGGAATCAGCATAAAAAATTGAACAAAAAATTATGTTACAAAAAACGTGTACCTAATAAGACAAAAAGGTTGTTTGAAGTTTTAAAATTTGTGATTTTTGTTCTTATTTGTGCAAAATTTAAAATTCTGATTTAATATTTGTATTTAGCAATAAAAATAAACAAAAATTGTGTTACATAAATTTGGTTTATTTATTCTTATTTGTAAACAAAAATAAATTCTGGTTTCAGATTTCGATTCAGCATAAAAAATAAACAAAAATTTTACTACAAAAAGTTTGTACCTATTAACCTCTTAAGGACGGGGATTTTTACGTAGAAATTGGACTTTTTTTATACGATATCTGAACATAAAATCGAAAGATTTGTTACGTCGAGTGCCTGATAAATTTGTTGGTCGAAATTTCGACCAGTCCCGTCCGGAACGGAAAGTCCAATGGTGAAAATTTCATTTGGGGAAAAACAGTGCATTCTTAAGTAATTGGATGCGCTGAATACGAAAAAGATAATAAAAAATGTCCAGAAGACATCTTTCACCTTGAAAATTGCATTTCAAGGTCAAATCCGTTGTTTTCTGTCCGAAATGATATCTGTAAATGTTTTTACGTTGGATATAGGAAAATAGTAACGTTTTTTATTTCATTTGCCATTTTTTCCATCAAATAATGGCCCTTTTTGAAATTGGGCCTTATTTTTCAATTGAAAACCACGAGAAATAGCGAATTTAGAGAAATTTTATTAGAAATAGCAAAAAAAAATTTTTGCTCTTCCATCTGGTTCCGGGTGGATATCCTTCCCTCAGAGTATTTTAGTTTTCGCTCTAAGCATGACCCAGGATCAACAGCGTGGATGTGGCGAAAATTTGATCCCCGAGAATTCCCTTTCCGGTATTTCCCGAAAAATGACCATGGATGGGTTCGACTACAATTTTTCCCGACATTTTTCTGGATTTGAAACAAATTTTCCGCTAATTTATAAATTTCAGGAGCCAACTCCTCCCGACATTTATTTGCATTTGAAACAATTTTCTAGGAAAATTGGTAATTTCAAGTGGGGGAGGTGGAGGGGGGTTGATCGATCTAATTCAACAAGTGTACAGCTCACCGAGACCCCGAACTCGACCATGTGTCCAAATTTTAGGGCGATCGGATGCATATTTTTTGAGTTACAATAGGATAGAGGAAATCCACAAGTGGACCCAGAAGACTTCGCTTCGAAATCACTATTTCAAAGTCAAATATGCATTCTAAAATGGTTATTTTGCTATACGCAGTACACGGAAAAAAAATCCGATACTTAGTATACGAAATTCATATACTTATTAGCTGAATTTCATATACCCGGCGTGACAGAAGAACGCTCTTCTAAAATAATCCAACGAAGTCACCTGTTCCAAATATGCTTTGGTATCCTGGAACTAAACTACTTTCATATATTCCTAAATAACCGGGTTAGAGGATCAGATACTCTTGGCATATTAAGCTAAAAACCCCGTTCTACTAATTTAGTAACCTGAGCTTGTGAAAATAAATATATTGTCATATAAAGCTTATAATCTCGTCATATGAAACTAGTAACCTTGTCATATAAAGCTAGCAATCTTGTCATATGAGGCTAGTGATCTCGTTTATCTGGCCGATATTGATCTGTTCTTATAAATACAGAGTGATTCTGGGGGAATGGGCCAAAATCTAATAAGTATATTCTACACATAAAAATAATTTAAAAAAAGAACTTAACATTGGTATCATAAGTTTTTTAAATTATTTTCATGTGTAAAATGTACTCATAGAGTTTGGTTAGTTCCTCCCGACTCTCCCTGTAAATAGAAACATAGGTAAGTACATAGATATAGCAGAATGTGAGAAAAACCATTTAATCTTTAAAAATATTTATTGAACGATAAACTCTTTGAAATAATCATTAATCTCCATTATTGTTGATGAAATTAAACCAAAAATAAAACAAACATAATAGTTTTTTAGTAACATATCTGTGTAGGAATGCTGAACCTACCTAATCTTTTAATAAACAGGTGTTTTTTCTACTTATTTATAACAAATAAGGAACTTAAAAAATAAAGTATAATAAATACATAGTATCAGTATTATTTCTCATTAAAGGATAGGTACAATAGATCTATTTGGAGAACTGATGGAAAAATTGATTATTTACGATGTGATCTTCCTTCCTATTTTTTGAGAGCGCAGCGTTATCAAGTCTACTTGACTGGCATCAACCTCGTATATATAAATTGAACACCCTGTACATTTGCAGATTTTTAAAATGTCTATTTGATGTTGCAGCTTCCATCAATTGATCATTTCAAATAATATTCTTAAGTCCTACAAAAAATAAAACATATTTGATAACATTCTGAAATTACTCACTTTGGGAAAAAGTAACTCCCTATTTTTCTTACCCCCTTCTGTTGCTAAAAATGTTTATTTGATAACCCTTTAAATTGTATCGAATTTACAACAAGTTTCTACTTATTTTTTTGGCCAGAATTTCTTCACAGAATATTTTGTACAGGAAGTTATTTATTTTATTAAATACAAATTTGAAAATTAAAATTTAATTTTAGCAAATACTTCCCATATTACAAATTTTGTGAAGAAATTTCAGATTAAGCGACAGAGAGGAATTGAACTGGGATAATATTATATTGTGCTGTACTCACCCAAGACACTTTAAATATATTCTTCGTCTAAATTCAATATCTCAAAAACTTTTCCCTTTTCAACGCTTCGGGAATATAACGTAATGTTCATAATATATCACTCTCCGAACACTACCAATTAACAAATGACTCCAATTGTGGAAATGAGACGTTGACCCGACTCGTATTTGATTCGTGCATCACCGTGCGCGTCCGCCACAAAAAAATTCAGAAAGGATTCTGTTTTAGAACTACGGAAGATAACCTTAAATTGCTGTGAATCTTCCGTTCATATGACGAGAATATAAGGAGTATGCGAAATTTCTTGGAGGACTTAGCATATAATGCGTATACGATGTATTTTTAAGTTGATATGCCAAAAATCTGCCTTTAGACGACGATTTCTAGTAAGATTAATTTTTTTATCCGTATCTGACAGGAGTTCTGTTTCAGTGAAACATTATATAGAGAATATTGGAATTTTATATACCCGGAATATGATACAGTTTTAAAGGACCGTCGTTCTGAGTCATTTTTTTCCGTGTACTATTGGTTTATTGTTGTTGTATTCAGCGCATCAAAATACATAGGTATACCATTTTACATGTCGAAATACCAAATAAAAAATTCGACCTTGAAATCACTAATTTAAATGTCAAATATGCTACCTAAAATTGTTACACTACATTCCCTATATTCGAAACATAATATTATTCCCAAAATCACTCAAAAATATTGTGATACTTGAGTGGTCGAAATATCGACCAGTCCCGTCCTTAAAAGGTTAAGATAAAAGAATTGCCTGAAGTATTAAATTTTATTCTCATTTGTGTAAAACGAAAAGTTTGTGCCTAATAATAAAAAAAACTAAATCAGTTTGTTTTTTACTGTTTGTAACTCAACTTTATATAAAACACATATCAGTAAATTTAGCAAGAAAAAATAATTTTTCCCATAAATCAACATTGAAAAGAAAAAAGAAAACCGACACCCCATAGCGCCAACTAGCATCAACATTCCCAGTAACTCATATAACACAAAATCGACCGCAAAATACATATTCGCGAAGAGACGATTGTTCATCTCCCCGGTTTTGCGTTTAATCAGGAGGCGATACCCCGCCGTGATCCTCTTCATTCGAACGCGGCTTAATGGAAACGAATAGTGCTCGTGTGTCGCATTGTCGTCCTCGAAATTATTATTATTCGGATTCAGATCCGCCGCAATTCGCCGCGTGATTTCATTATGCGTCTCGCCAGAGGTTAATATCTATCCGCTGGGATGACTTCAACACAGCAGCAATCGAATTATCGAAAGCTAGCCAAGATAATTAATATTAATCACAAGACGAGTACTTGGTTCTAAGTGAAACTTAATAATTTGATTAAAAAAAATTAACTTGATCTATATATTTAAATCTATATGCAACCAATATTACAGATTTAGGAAACCATTTTATATCCATTATATATAGAGTATTTTAAAATTTGTCATCAATATTAAGTCTATGTGCAAAATTTCAGCTCAATTGGTTAACGGAAAGTGTGAAATTTGTAATTAAAAATAAAAAAATGGGTTGAGGCCAACATAATACATTCCCGCCATTTTTGTGTAGTATTTTATTTTTTAAGAACGATTTATTATAGTTTATTAGGGTTCCGTACACCAAAGGATCGAAACGGAACCATATTGCTCTCACTCGCGTGTCCGTCCATCCGTCCGTCTGTCACACCGGTCTAGCAGCTAAACCGTATATGCGTCTTGTTGACCCAAAGCCATACAAACTATAAAAAATATTTTTAAAGGGGAGCTCCGATTCAGCTAAAGGGGGCGCAGAAAAAAAAATTGGCCTACCCCATCGAGTGAGGCATCGTTGAATAGAACTCATTGAGTGGATAAAAGCCATATTTTTTGTTTTAAAAAATATTGCAAAATGTAGGCATGAGAAGCCGCCAAAGTCAGTATTTTTTACAAAATTTTGTTCCGAAGTATTTTTTAACTTTCCATTGAGCTATTAACTTGAAATTTGGTGATAATGTTTATTGTTACGTATATTTTACCAACAAATAACAATATATTAATAAATATAATTTTTTTCATTAACATTCCCTCATGTTTAGGGTTCCGTACCTTTGTATTTATGCAAATTGTGATATTCGATATTTTATTTTTTTCTATCTGTGCAATCCTATTAGTTTTATTAAAAAACGCATTTTTCATTTTATAATTTTTTTTCTATCTTTGTCGGTTACGCTGATATTAACAAATTTGTTCGTTGCATTTCCAAATTTGTTAATACAGGGTGTTATTGAAATACACGTACATATTAAAACTGGGTATTGCGCAGATCCCCACTGAATGTAGAAAAATATTATTTTTTAAAAATACCCTTTATTAAGGGAGTTATTAATTTTTGAAAATTAATTCTAAAACAAACGTACTTCACTGATATGTTGAGGATGACCTATATAAATTAGGTTTATTTACCTATTTTAAACATCAACAGTAATTAATATGCAAGTTTTTGTCAGATGATAAGAAAACTAGTCTTGTAAGAAATAACCATGTTGCCAAGATTTTCGAATTAATTTCTATTTCCGAAGACTGGTTTTTACTACCCTCGTTATCAAAAAACTAGAATATTTGATAAATGATTGTTTTTAAACTATACATTTTTGAAACTATAGATTATTAAAATTTTAGTTGATTTACGAATCTGGCTAACACGAGCGCGTCATTTCCAAGTTGGTAAAAAGTGTTGTTACGATTACTTTTAAATATTTTTTTACGATGCCACTATTTACGAATATTGAACTAACCGATATAGTGCTGGTTTATGGGGCAGCTGGAGAAAATTCTCGGCAAGCACAAATCCTGTATCGCGAACGGTTTCCAAATCGGAGAATTCCGGACTGTCGTACGTTTATTTCAACTGTTCAGCATCTAAGAGACCATGGAAAATTTGAGAGTGTCAATGCAGATCGAGGGAGAACAAGAACACAAAGAACATTGGCGGCCGAAGAAGAAATATTGGAAGCTGTTGAAAACCGGCCTCAATTAAGTTGTAGAAGACTAGGTCTTGAAATTGGAGTGTCCTCATTTGTTGTGTGGCGGACACTTAAAGAACAAGGTTTACATCCTTATCACATCCAAAAAGTCCAGGCCTTATATCCAGGTGATGAAGAAAAGTGAGTGGAGTTTTGTGAATGGATGATTCAAAAATGTGTTGATATTACTGATTTTCTAAAAATATTATTGTATACTGACGAGGCTTCATTCACTCGTGATGGCTTGTTCAATATGCACAATACGCATATTTGGAGTGATGAAAATCCTCACGCCATTAGGGAAACTGGGCATCAAAGAAAATTTTCAATAAATGTTTGGGCTGGCATAATAGATCAGTATTTAATCGGGCCTTATGTTCTCCCGAACAGATTAAATGGGTCAGGATATCTCCACTTTTTAGAAGATATTTTGCCAGTACTCCTAGAAGAGATACCGTTACAATTAAGACAACGGATGTGGTACCTACTAGATGGCGCTCCTCCTCACTTTGATTTAAACGTACGGCAGTTTTTGAACATTAGATTTCCTCAAAAGTGGATAGGCAGAAATGGACCTACTAAGTGGCCTCCGAGATCTCCGGACTTAAATCCATGCGATTTCTTTTTGTGGGGTCACATGAAACAACTGGTTTATAATGAACCTATTAATAGTGTTGAACAATTAACCAATAAAGTTAATGCGGTAGCCGAGGAACTACGACAAAACCCAAGACTAATTTCTAATGTTCAAAGTTCTTTGGAAAGACGATTGCAAGTGTGTGTAAATAATAATGGACGGCATTTTGAACAATTACTGTAATTAATAAACTTTATTTTGAATTAATTGGTTTTTCTACGGCAACAGTGCAATTTTACTTCTTTAAATATGGAAACTAGTAGGTCGGAAAAGGGGACTCTTCCCCAATATTTAAATTTTAGAATTTGAAGTTAAAATTGGTGCCAATCGTTTTTTGTCATTACATACTATTCCCCATTTTAATATGTACGTGTATTTCAATAACACCCTGTATATCTAAGTATATATGCGGATTGTGATATTCATATTTTTTTTTCTTCGTCGAACACAAATGCGTCAGGTTATTTTTCTTTTCACTTCTTTAAATCTTTTTACCAAGTATTTTTGACTTATTAGTTCGATTAAAATTTTGAAAAGTCGTTTAAGAATCTTGCCTCTGTGCAGCTGGCATATATTCTACATTTGGTACGGAACCCTAAATGTGCGAAGTCCGACACGCACTTGACCGATTTATTTTTAATTCTGTTTGCTATAGTTATTTATTCAACAAGTGTGTAAAGTGATACATTTTACACGAATGTGAATTTTGTCGCACGAACCAAAGGCGAGTGCGGCAATCACATGAGTGAAAAAAGGCACTTTATACCCTACATGCAATATTTTTTCTATTACCAAAAAATATGTAGGTATTAAGTAAGAAACAAGCTACTGTATACACTAGTGCAAAATAATATATTGCGCAACAAGTGTTGAAAATAGCATTTTTCACACGAACGTGACGGTTTGTGGCACCAGCCTGAAAGGCGAGTGCCACAAGTCACAAAGTGTGAAAAGTGCTTTTTCACACGAGTTACGTAATATACTTTTCCTACGGCTGCCACTTTATTTTCTAAATTTGCAATAAATTTGAATTTATTTTAATGAGACAGTGCGTTTTTGTACTAATATTTCATTTTACGCACTGGTCCGTAAAGTTGAACTTTACGCACGATAAAGTACGTGTAAAGTTAGTAATTACCACACGGTAGTAGAAACAAGTACTTTTATTAACAAAACATAAGAAAGGACCACGCACCGGATCAGTGATAAATTGGCTTTCGGTAGAGAGCGCGCAAAAAATGTGCATGTAGTTTCCGTAGTTTTTCTAAATTTTTAAGACAAACAATGTACTTTGGTGCAAAGTTTTCTAGTGCAAAGTTTTCAGTGCAAAGTTGTAGAGGACCAAATATCTTTTAACATTTGTCTTTAACTTTTTTTCGAATTCTCCATAGTTTCGCCGCTAGAGGGCGAAAAATATACACGTTTAGGCTTTTCGTTTGTTTTTATTTTAAAGACAAACAATGCGCTCTAGCGCAAAATGTTCTAGTGCTTAGTTGTAGATCATAAAATTCCCTATTTTTTATTATTTTCTTTTCCAAGTTCCTCCTTATTCTTCCCTATTTTTTTCATTTTGTCACCATTTTCCCCTATTTTTCCTATTTTACCTTGGTTTACGCTATGTTTAACCATTTCTCACTATTTTGAGACATTTGTTCCCATTTTTTTCCTACATTCCCACATTTTTCTCTATTTTTCCTCTTTTTGTCCTATTTTTTATATTATTTTTATATTATTTTACGCTATTTTTTCCTCTTTTTCCAATTTTTTTCTATTTTGCCCCATTTTTCATATTTTAACCTAATTTTCCAACTTTTCCCAGTTTTTCCCTACTTCAATTTTTTCCGATTTTTTTCGATTTTTTCCTTTTTTTTTCTATTTTTTCCTATTTTTTCTACTTTTCTATTTCTCTTATTTTTCTTATTTTTTCTCGTTTTTTCCTCTTTTTTCCCATTTTATACGTATTTTCTCTATTTTTCCTCGTTTGGCCCTATTTTTGTCTAATTAACTTACTTTTCACTATTTTTCCCCATTTTGTCCTACTTTTAAACTATTTTCCTCATTTTGCCCCATTTTACATGTTTTTTTTATTTTTCTACATTTTGCCTTATTTTTTCATATTCTTCTCTATTTTGCCCCATTTTTCCTACATTTGCCTATTATCGCTATTTTATCTTATTTCTTCATATTTTTCATGTTTTTCTCATTTTTGCCCGTTTTTCCGTATTTTATCGTACATTTCCTGCTTTTCACTAATTTTCGATATTTTATTGTGCTTTTCCTGTTTTGCCCTATTTTTGACTGTTTTTCTTAGTTTTTCTTTATTTTTTCCCTATTTTACCCGAATTTTCCAACTTTTCCCTATTTCCTATCTTTACCTACTTTTCCCTGTTTTCCTCTATTTTTTCTGTTTTCCCTATTTTCCCCTATATTTTCTTTTTTTTACCACATTTTCTTATTTTTCTGTATTTTCCTTGTATTATTTTTCCAATTTTAGCTTTTAGCTATATTTTACCTTATTTTTCTGTATTTTTCATTTCCATTTTTCACTATTTTCCCCTATTTTTTTCTATTCTTAATATTTTTCCCTCTCTTGCTCCATTTTTCCCAATTCTTCGCCATTTTTCTCCATTTTCCCTATTTTACCATATTTTCACTATTTTTCTTTATTTTTCTCAATCTTTTTCTATTCCTATTTGGTCGGCATTTTATATTTTTCCATTTTTGTTTCTAAAAAATCAAATGAGGGAATATCCTTAATGTCGAGAATATGAGTCCCTATACCGTCATATACATTGAAGTTCACATAACTCTTGATTTTATCCAAATAACTTACGTTTTCAAAGTTAAAGGAAAATTAGAATTTTAATTGATATATTTAAAATAGTATATATAATTATGAAATAATAATAATTTTTTGTATTGTCGTTGATATGTTTCTCCTTTTGTTTCTTTATTTTAACCTCCTTCGATTTATCATCCATATAACATTCCGATCAAGACGAATCAAAAAGAATCCTTCCCAAAATTGGTCAAAGATGCGACCTTGAGATTTCGGTGAAGGTCCCTTAATAATTGCAGAAATCTATATTACCAATCTGTCAGTTCTTGTCAAACTGACACTTCAAAATTTTTAAATTAAATTGCCTTTTTCTTCCCCTTAAAATAAAAATTTCGCAAAATCCTTTCTTAGTGACTGCCTATGTTATGAACAGAACATATTCTCAAAATTCCAAGTCTCTGGATTAAGTAGATTTAGCTCCTACGTTGATTCTATGTCAGTCAGTCAGTCAGTCAGTCAGTCAATCAATCAGGACTTTGTCGCTTATCTATATATATAAAATTGTCGTGTCGTTGACTGACTGACAATCAACGCACAGCCTAAACCAGAATTGATAGACACGTGAAATTTTCAGGGTAGTTTCCTTTGGTACTGTAGAGGAGCACTAAGAAAGGAATTTTGAAAATTCGCACTTTAAGATGTTCAAAATTGGGGTTAAACAAATATTGACCCGCTCGAGTAAGTGCGTCAACCAAAAACATACAGGGTGATTCTTTTAGAGGGGAGGAACTCTCTCCCCTGAGGGAGTGCAAATATTTTACTTTCCCGGCCCACCTCCGAGAAGAGAAAGTATTGTGAACGAGCTAAAAAGAATTTTCGAGGTAAAGATGGAAATATCCATTTTGAAGTCACCTGAGATAATTAAGACAATTTCCAGATGGAAGTCTGTCTGTCTGTCTCTCTGTGTGTATTCTTCCAAGAGAGTGGCCACACGTTTAATCCGATTGAGCTGAAATTTGGTATATGGGTTTGGGTTACCGGTCGGAAGAACCTATTAGTCTTTGTACGACATCTGTCAAACGGAAGTGTCACTATCAACAAATGACAGATACAATATGTCACAGAATTCGATCTGCAGTATGTCATTTGAAAGCCCTTGAAAAACTCTATTTAGAACAGTCAAAATTATTTCTCCAACTGTCACCTGCCAAAAACAAAAAAACCGGTTGTGTCGCCCCAAAACTTTCCCAACGAGTATCCACGAATACTTATTCAGATATTTTTAATATTTTTTACAATTTCTTTTAACACTTTTTAAACTTTTTTTGCTTTTTTTTAGAATTTTTATCATTTTTTAGCTCATTTTGCTTTTCATGTATTTTTGTGCATTTCTTTGCATACGTTTGTATTTTTTTGCTTTTTTTTTATTTTTTTTTTACTTTATGGGATTTTTTTGCGTTATTAACGTTTTTTGGCATTATTTTAATTTTTTGGACTTTTTTTAGATTTTCTGGCCTCTTTTTGCATTTTTATTTTTAATTTTAGGCATTTTTTGCACTTTTGGCATTTTTTAACATTATTTTACTTTTTTGACTTTTTTTTAGATTTTTTGGTATTTTTTTGCATTTTTTTTTATTTTTAGCATTTTTTAGCATTATTATACTTTTTTCAGCATTTTTAAACTTTTTTTTAGATTTTTTTTTGGGCATTTTTCACATTCTTTACAATTTCCCTTATCACTTTTTTAACTTTTCAGTTGTTTTAGAACTTTTAACATTTTTAGCTCATTTTTTACTTTTCATTTATTATTGTGCATTTCTTTGTATGTTGTATTTTTTTTACATTTTTTCCAATTTTTTTTGTTCGTTTTTAGCATTATTTTACTTTTTTCAGCATTTTTTTACTTTTTTTTTTAAATTTTTTTGGCATTTTTTTAAACATTTTTACAATTTCTTTAACACTTTTTAAACTTTTTTTGCTTTTTTTAGAATTTGTATCACTTTTTAGCTTATTTTTTGCTTTTCATACATTATTGTACATTACATTGTATATGTTTGTATTCTTTTGCATTTTTCCACTTTTTTTTGTTCGTTTTTTGAATGTTTTGGGATTTTTTTGCATATTTAGCGTTTTTAGCATTATTTTACTTTTTTTCAGCATTTTTAACTTTTATTTACTTTCCCGAGCCACCTCCGAGAAAGTACTGTGAAAGAGCAAAAAAAAATATTTCGAGATAAAGAGGGAAATATCCATTTTGAGGTCACCTGAGACGATTAAGACCATTTTCAGATGGAAGTCGTCTGTCTGTCTGTCTGTGTATATTCTTTCACGATAGCGGCCACACGTTAAATCTGATTGAGCTGAAATTTGGTATATGTGTTTGGGTTACCTGTCGGAAGAACCCATTAGTTTTTGTACGACATCTGTCAAACGGAAGTGTCAGTATCAAAAAATTACAGACGCAATATGTCACAGAATTTTACTGTCAAAAATTAAAAAATGTCAAAATTTGAAACTTTAACATTAAAAATCTAAAAAAGTATTCATGGATACTCGTCGGGAAAGTTTTGGGGCGACAGAACCGATTTTTTTATTATTTGTCTCCAAGTAATCTAATTAGAAATAGGAGAGAAAGTATAAATTATTTATCTCACATCAATTTTATCAAAAACTGAAGTACATGTTTGTTTATTTATCAAAGGAAATATACATACCAATTTTTAAGCACATATTTTTTGTGTGGGTTTCTTGGACCTCTCCCCTTGATTTTAAAAAATACATTTCTTTAGGTTAATCTACGTACCAATTTTCAAGCGACTATCACCATTTATAGTTTCCGAGATATTCAATATTCATTACAATATTCATCACAGAGTTTAAAAAGTAGGGGAAGGAAACAGATATAAAAAGGAAACTTTTATTTATTCCAACATCAACGCTGCGAAGTCGCTAGTATTAGATATATACAGAAAGGTATATATATATATTTTTTATTTGAAAATCAGAGTGCTGGTTTTCCCGCCTAAAGCCCCGCTTTAAAGAAATTCCTTTTTTGTAATGAAATATTCTTAAATAAAAACATGTTTTTTATTAGTTCCTCATATTGGGAACACCAAAATCAAGAATGTAAAAATTGCAATTTTTACCTTATTGAAAGATGGTCAAAATATAAAATATGAAGTATTTCAGATAATTTGTTTGACCATGATTTAACAATATTAATGGGAAATACTGCTTAATATAATCCAAATGGTATATTAGGTTACCTTCCTCTAATTAAATTCCCGAAACGCGAAAAATAAGAAAATAATAAATTTCAATTTAATTGAATATTTCCATTTATTTATATATATTAAAAATTATAATTGTAGTGTATGTATAAAAAGTATATTATATATTATAAAAAGAATAAACGTTCGCGTGAGTCAGACTTCTGATAAGCGACCGGTTATAATGGAAAAGGTATCGCATTCAGATAGATGACACAGGCGAGATATAATTAAAAGGTGTCTTTTATTCAAATACCGATAAACAACAATAGTACAATAATAATATATTTTTTTGATATCACTGAATATTATAAAATAAATTTTAACGTGAATACCACCAACCGACTATACACCAAACATTCAATTAACCACCAAGAGCTTTTCCTTTCTTTTGACAAATAAGCCCAAGCACAAACACTTCAAGAACAATACCCCAGCACGTCACTTTCCACAACTTAGGCCTTAAAAAGCTCACCAAAAAGTCCCAGAAAACTTCCCGCGGTTTCGCTAATTTTAAAACAATACCCTACAATCGATTAACGAAATATCCACAAACTACCAAGAGCGTAGCAATATTTTTTTTTTCAGAGGTAAAAAATAAAGTAAATTTTATTTAATTTAACAAAAAAGCAGATAACTGACGTTTTCCTTTGTATATTGGACATACTATATATTTATTGGATGTTATAAATAAGTTACTAGTTAGTCTTCACGATTATGAAATTTTTTTTTGTTATTTTTTTGTAGTTTGTTGGGTTTAACTTTATCCCCTCGGGATACGTCATTGGGATCATTCACTCGAGCGATAATATCATTCAGACATGTTCATAAACGTGGAAAATTTCAATTCACACGAGTTTCGACGATTCCACACCTCCTTTTTCAACTCTCTAGACAGCTGTTTGTTTGTTTTTTTTTGTCGTTTGTTGTTTGTTTTAGTGTATAGAAGCTTTTAATTAATGAAGAATAAAAGTGTGCTGGTCACAAAACCGTCTCGGATTTTAGTTCCACGCCTATTTTCTCTCCGACTAAAGGCTAGTGACTAACTTATCTGGAGGCGGAGAACTTATGCACGACAGATGCGTCTTTCTTTTATATCTTATATTTTTGCTTCCTTCCTTTATATTTGTGGTGCTGCTTGGGAGGTTCCAGAAAGTATTTAAAAATTTAAAATTGTTTAAACATTAAACTTTAGAGGTACAAATTTCTGAAGGAAAACAAACTGAGTGTTACATGTATCAACCGTCAAAAAAAAATTGTGCGGTCGGGGAAAACCCGTCAGGAACAAAGTTGCTTACGTTATTCATTTCTGTTTTGCTTTCTCTTACTCTCTATATCTTTCTACAATATGAATTTTTTCTTATTTAGAATTCTTCTTATATCATTGATAGAGTTTCTTTCTGATTTTTTCTCGTTTTTTTTTCTCAATTTTCTGATTTTTTGTTTTTTTCTGATTATCTTCTATTCTTTCCCTCTCTTTCTCTTACTCTCTGTCTCTACAATATGAACTTTTTTTATTTAGACTTTTTTTATATCATTTATAAAGAGTGATTTTTTGTTTTTTCAGGTTTTTATTCGTTTTTTTCTAATTTTTCGGATTTTTTGGTTTTTCTTCTTATTTTTTCTGATTTTTCCTCATTTTTTCTTATTATTTTGTTTTTTTTTTCTCTTTATTTCTTCTGCTTTTTAATTTTTTCAGATTTCTTGTAATTCCTCCGATTTTTTGCGATATTTTGCCATTTAATTGGAATTTTGTTGAGATTTTTTTGTGATTTTTTGCTTTTTTTGC
Source organism: Neocrepidodera transversa (assembly GCA_963243735.1). Taxonomy (NCBI): domain Eukaryota; kingdom Metazoa; phylum Arthropoda; class Insecta; order Coleoptera; family Chrysomelidae; genus Neocrepidodera; species Neocrepidodera transversa. The sequence continues at coordinate 21,408,542 of OY725344.1, read as the reverse complement.
GATTTATTTCAATTTCAATTCATTTTTTTTTTTAAATTATGGTTACAAATGCTACCGGTTTTTTTGGTTCTTTGTTTGCGATTTTTTTGAGATTTTTTACGATATTGTTCGATTTCTTTGGTTTTTTGCAACTTTTTTCGGTTTTTTTGATTTTTTTTTATTTTTCTGAATTTTACCATTTTATTTTTCATTTTTTTCCCAATACTTTCTGATTTGTCTTAAAAAAAATTTCCAATGTTTTCTAATTTTTTTTTATTTTGTTCCGATTTTTGTCTGATTTTTTCGATTCTTCTAATTTTTTCTCGTTTTTTGTTTTTTTTTCTGGTTTCTCGATTTTTTTCTAATAATTTGACATTTTTTTCTTATTACTCTATTTTTTTACGATTTTTCTGTTTTTTCGTTTTTTTCTTATTTTTCGGATTTTTTTTAGGATTACTGATATTTTTCGAATTCTTTTAGGTTCTATTTTTCATTTTTTTCCTATTCAGATTATTCGGTTTTCTGTCGATTTTTGACGATTTCTTTTGATTTTTCAGATTTTTTCGATTGTTTTCTCATTTTCAAATTTTAAATGTGAAAACATAACGTAAGGAACTTCGTTCCTAACATGGTCTATTGGCCGCAAGTTTTTTTTGGTTTCCCATTTTTCCCGATTTTTTCCTGTTTTCACTATTTTCCCTGTTTTCCCCCATTTTTACCTATTTTTCCCCATTTTTCCTATTTTTCCTTCTTTCCCTGCTTTTCATTGTGTTTTCCTATTTTTTCATTTTTCTGATTCTTTGTTTTAATTTGTTTTTCTTTAGATTTTTTCTATTTTATTATTTTTTTAATCCTTGATTTTTTGCGATTTTAGTGATTTTTCGAATTTTTCTCATTTTTCTGATTTTTGATTTTTTTCAAATTCTTTCAGGTTTTTTTTTCTCATTTTTTTCCCATTTTGATTTTTCGATTTTTTGTTGACTATTGTTCATTTTTGTCAATTTCTTTTGGTTTTTCAGACTTCTTCGGTTTTTTCGATTTTTTTCTCATTTCAAAATTTAAAAAAATTAAGACATTACGTAAGGAACTTAATTCCTGACGGGATCCCTAGACCGCACAATTTTTTTTCCCTATTTTTCCCCATTTTCCTTACTTTTCCTATTTTTCCTTTTTCTCCGTTTTTCATTATTTTTTCCTATATTTCCCTATTTGTCCCTTTGTTTTGTTTTTTGCCTATTTTTTTCTATTTCCTTTGTTTTTTTTTCACCTCTTTATTTTTCTCTATTGTTCATATTTTTCCTTATTTTCCACATTTTTCCTATTTTCTATATTTTACTTATTTTTCCTACTTTTCCTATTTTGTCCTACTTTTCAAAATTTATTTCATATTCTCCTATTTGTCCATATTTGTTCCTATTTTTCTCTATTTACCCCATTTTTCACATACTGTTTCTTGTTTTTTATATTTTTCCCTATTTTTTCTATTTCCCAATTTTTCTTACTTTTTTCAATTTTTACCTATTTTGCCTTTTTTTTGACTTTTCCCTGTTTTTCTTATTTTTCCATATTTTCCCTATTTTTTCCTTTTTTTACATATGTTTCTCTATTTTTTCCTATTTTTCTCAATATTTTTCATTAGTTTTCAATGTTTTTCACTGTTTTATCTACTTTTTCCTATTTTTCCCTATTTTTTCCCACTTATTTTTGCCTAATTTTCCTGTTTTTCTATTTTTTGCCATTTTTTCATATTTTTCTGTATTTCTTTCTTACTTACATGTTTTTCCCCATTTTTTCTGTTTTTTTCTTACATTCTTCAATTTTGACCTATTTTTCAAAATTTTCCATGTTTCTTTTTATTTTTTCCTATTTCCGCGTAAAGGAACTTGGTTCCAAAAATTTTACCATTTGAAATGCATTTGACCTTGGCCCCCCCTTTTAAATTAAATTGGCGTATACAGAGATCTCGTAAATCGCAATAGTTGCAAAATCAGTAAAATGGGGAAAGATATGTGTATTGATTATTTATTCAAAATTAAAATATCAGGTCCGGTTTCCGGGATATTTTGGAAAAAACGAAATTGATGATTTTCGTGTTATTAACACCTTAATTGGTAAAAAACAGAAAAAACTTGTGAAACTTTTTTATTGAAAGCCAAATATGGCGTATCCAATTTTTTTAATCAACGTTTCGTCTTTGAAGCACCACCCTCAACTATTTTTTTTAATACGATCCACCCTGTATATTAAGTTTGAGAGCTCTCACAGACAGACACACACACACACTAACAGGATGATCTCAATAACTTATATCTCGGAAGCTCTGAAGTAAGTTAATAAAGAAGAATCATCTACAACCACTTTCTATGCCTTTTTACCCCTTCCATTCCACCACCCCTACTAGAGTTGATTTTTATTTATGTTTTAATATCATTTTACGTCATCCAAGACCAGTTTGATTTTATTTAAAAAATTTACAAGTTATTGAAAAAAAAAAAACAAAAAAAAAAGTAGATCATTAATATTTTCTACTACCCCGTATATACAAATCTATTTATCTATTTAACAAGACGTTTTTAAATCTCTAATATCAAACAAAAACAGAGAGCCTTGTTCATCTTCCAATATAGAATATCCAATGACAAAGCGTCCATTAGGTTGTGTTGATCCGGCAGTCAAACAAAATTAAAATCCATCCAATTGGGCCGAAAAAGGTTGCCTCGGCGCTTTGATCTCCGACGGTGTTTCAGAAGCGACGCACGCGTCCCGACGCCGGCTCATTTGGAACGAACACCGTCGAGGCGGAATTTACAATGTGATTGCCGCTTTTGTAACTTGGCTCGTCAAAGGTTTCTCACACTGGGACCGATTTTATTATTCTCGGATTTGGAATTAAGAATTAACCTTCATTCAAAGTTAAAGTTACTTTTGTGCTGGGTCGGTGATAAAGACTTTTAAATTTACTTTATTGAAATTGAAATGAGCGAGGGTTATTTTTATGTTTAACAGATTTGTTTGTTTTAACTGGATACGGTTTAGTTAACGAGAAAATATTGTAAAATATTCAAAAGAAAATAGGAAACAACATAATTATCAGATTAAGTGTTGTTAGAATACTTTTAAAAATGTATTTAAATACAAATACAAATACTTCTTCAAAAATGTATTTAAATTGTATTTTAAATATACTTCAATTGATAATGTATTTAAATACAAATACAAATACTTTTCCTTGTATTTAAAAAGTCTTTAAATACAATTAGGATTTCTCAAGTAGAAAATTTATGTCTACATGTATAGTCCAGGATGTAGGGAAATTTCATGACGTAAATTTGCTACAGGATGAAAAGTATACTAAGTTGTAGGCAGAGATAAAACTATCATGCCTATATACTTTTACACACGAAAAAAACTTGCATAAACAAATTAGGAAGGTCCAAAGTTAGTGAAAACATGTTTTTCGCTTCTACAAGCAACAATACTGATTTTAGCGAAATAAGTATTCAATACTTTTTTTTCGGCATTAACAATACCTTCAATTTGATCCATTCCGCGATTTATTTCGTCAATTAGTTTTTTTGCAATGATAATAATTATTACAAAAAAAAGTTTTTTTCATATTATTATTGCTTAAAAAGCGAGGTTTCTTGATTCTGAATCAAATAAGCGATTACAAGACTGAATTGGTTAATTTGTTGCTGAGATATTTAATTTTGTTTATCCTAACACCGTATATGTTTATTGCTCTAACTTTTTTTTCTATGAACATTTTAACTTCTATAAGGGCTCATTCTCTTCATTGAGACTTATATTTTTAAGATTTTTTTGAACCAAATAAAAAAAGTAACATCGTAGCATTTTTTAACTTACAAATACCAAAAGGTGATTTCAAAACGAAAAATTTGAAAACAAAAAGAATACCCCACGACCAATAGGGACCGAGTTAACAATTTTTTTTAAAAAAATCACAGTTACATTGTTTATAACTATTAAGAAATAAATTTTACGGCATTCGATAGTCAAGTACTTATATTTTTGGAAGTATATATTTAAAATTTAAAAAAATTGTTTTTAATTACTAAAAACATTGTGTAAATTCGTCGATTTTCTCGGGCGGTAGTCAAAAACTGATCTCGAGAATTTAAATCGGCGAAGTGCGGATAAAATAGTTATATCTCGGAACCTTTATATCGGATTTTGGTCTTTTTTTTAATCTGGGGTAACACGGAAAGTTATCGACAATGGCATTATTTTTTTTAATGATAATAAAAAATATAAAAAATTATTAAGTTAGAAATTTAGTATTTTTTATCTCAGTAAATAAGCATTTTAGTGGAAATTGACAAGAGTACAAAAAGTCCTATTTTTGGTCGAAAAATAACTGAATTTTTTCAAATCGATCGGAAGAATTTTTTTTCATTTTACTTTCCCGACCCACCTCCGAGTAGGGAAAAGTGAACGTGAAAAAAAAAAATTTCGAGATGAAAATGGAAATATCCATTTTCAGGTCCCCTGAGACGATTAAGACCATTTCCAGAAGTCTGCCTGTCTATCTGCCTGTCTGTCTGTCTGTGTGTATTCTTCCACGATAGAAGCCACACGCTTAATTTAATTCAGCTAAAATATGGGTTTCCTTTATCCATCGGAAGAACCCATTAGTTTTTGTACGACATCTGTCAAACGGAAGCAATATGTCACGGAATTTAACTTGCAATATGTCATTCGAAAGCCTTTGAAAAACTCTATTCAGAACAGTCAAAATTTTTTCTTCAACTGTCACCTGTCAAAAATAAAAAAATAGCAAAATTTTAAGCTTTAACATTAAATATATGAAAAAGTATTCGTCTCTGGATACTCGTCGGGAAAGTTTTGGGGCGACAGAACCGATTTTTTTTTGATAAAATAATATCTTTTAATTTTATTTGCATTTTGAAATTGCAAGTTATCCTATATTCTCCGTTGCGATTTTTTTCACTATCCGATTAGTGCGCTTGCCTAAAATCTTTTTGTGCCCTTTTACCGATCTTCAAACGAACGTCGAAGATTTATTTTGTTATTGTTCATTAAGTAAAACTGCAGAGAGGCAAAAACTGGCCAAAAAATGAAAAAAATTTTCTCCGATCGATTTGAAAAAATTGAGTTATTTTTGGTCAAGTTGCAAGCGCACTAATTCGACAGGAAAAAAATCGCAACGGAGAATATTGGATGACCTGGAATTTCAAAATGCATATAAAATTATAAAATAGTATTTTATAAAAAAAAATGAAAAAAATTTCTTTCGATCGATTTGAAAAAATCAGTTATTTTTCGACCAAAAATAGGACTTTTTGTACTCTTGTCAATTTCCCTTAAAATTCTTATTTACTGAGATAAAAAATTGTAAAATTCGCACTTAATTTTTTTTTTTATAATTCTTATGACTTTTATTATCATTTACAAACATAATACCATTGTTCATAACTTTCCGTGTTACCCCAAATTAAAAAAAGGCCTAAATCCGATATAAAAATTCCGAGATATAGCTATTTTCTCCGCACTTCCCCGATTTAAATTCTCGAGATCAGTTTTTGACTACCGCGCGAGAAAATCGACGAATTTACACAATGTTTTAAGTAATTAAAAACAATTTTTTTAAATTTTAAATATACACTTCCAAAAATATAAGTACTTGACTATCGAATGTCGTAAAATTTATTTCTTAATAGTTATAAACAATGTAACTGTGATTTTTTTTAAAAAAATTGTTAACTCGGTCCCTATTGGTCGTGGGGTATTCTTTTTATTTTCAAATTTTTCGTTTTGAAATCAGCTTTTGGTATTTGTAAGTTAAAAAATGATACGATGTACAGGGCGCGCACCAACTCTAATTGTTTATAACAAAAAAAGTACCCTCTTTTTAAGGCAATAAAGAAAGGGTTAAATGTTACTTTTTTTATTTGGTTCAAAAAGATCCTAAAAATATAAGTCTCAATGAAGAGAATGAGCCCTTATAGAAGTTAAAATGTTCATAGAAAAAAAAGTTAGAGCAATAAACATTTACGGTGTTGGGATAAACAATATCAAATATCTCAGCAACAAATTAACCAATTCAGTCTTGCAATGGCTTGTTTGATTCAGAATCAAAAAACCTTGCTTTTAAAGCAATAATAATATGAAAAAAACTTTTTTTTTAATAATTATTATTATTGCAAAAAACGACATTTTTGACGGTTTTTCGCTATTTTTTAATAAACTAATTGACGAAATAAATCGCGGAATGGATCAAATTGAAGGTATTGTTAATGCCGAAAAAAAAGTATTGAATACTTATTTCGCTAAAATTAGTATTGTTGCTTGTAGAAGCGAAAAACATGTTTTCACTAACTTTGGACCTTCCTAATTTGTTTATGCAAGTTTTTTTCGTGTGTAAAAGTATATAGGCATGCTAGTTTTATCTCTGTCTACAACTTAGTATACTTTTCATCCTGTAGCAAATTTACGTCGTAAAAGACCCATTTTTCTCCCTACAGACTGGACTAGTAGGGATTCAAAATTTCTGAGGTAAATAATGTATTTAAACTTTAACTACAGCATTTAAAATGTGACACAAAAATGTATTTTAAATACACAGTAAATACAAATTAAGCTTATGTATTTAACTACGTATTTAAATACATTGAAAGTATCTAAAATACAATTTTAGATAAATGTATTTAAATACTTAACAACACTACATATTAAATGCCAATAGCAATTCTAAATTATCGATGTTGCCAGTTGTAAACACTAAAATCTCCGATTATAGTAAACGACAACAAGATCTGGGAAAAGTACCGCACTAAAGTACTCATCAGTACTTCACAATGAGTTGCTTTAAAAAGTAATAATAAGTATTTGAGTACGAGTACTTATATGAAAAGTACTCAAACAAATGAGTACTTTTACACATTTTAGTGAGGACTCGTGAAAAATAAGATGAGTAAATACAGACCTGTAATTACATCGCGTAGTGGTCTAAATGCAAGCAAGTACGAACTTAATACGTAAGCTTTAAAAAGTTACATCCTTAGGGTAAAGCAAGCTTGACGATAGCATAAAAAAATTAATAAAAACTCGACCATTTCGATTTTGTACCCCGAAAATTCTCAAATAAAATAAATTGACATTAAAATTTAAATAGTAAACTCGTCTGGCCAAAAATACGAAATACATCACAGAATTCAGTTTTTTGTGCTCTTTCCAAATATGGAAACGAATTTTAAAAACTCACATATACAGGGTGTTGTTTTGAGGGTGGAACAATCTGTGAATTTTTTGTCAAGCCTGACCTGGATTTCGTTACATTTTAATACAGCCGTACATTCAACAAGATATGCAGGTCATATGTGCCAAATGTCAAAAAAATCTACAGGGTGGTTCAACTGTTATGAGCAAGGAAAGAAATGGGCAAAATGGATAAAACGTATCTCGGTTATAAGTAGCGCAATACCCATTGTATGTTTCCCAATGAATCACCCTGTATATTTAAAAGAAAGAAAAAATTCTAATTTGGTTTTGGACTTTTGGACACATTTACTACAGCACAAAATGTCTGACAAAATATAAAATGTAAAATGATAGTGAGACACACAACACACAACAAGACTTGTTTAAACGCGCATCGGTACTTCTACTCGTTACTAGCCAGCTGCAGGAATCAGAAGTACTGAGTACTCTAAAATTCAAAGTACTCGAAATTTTTGAGTGTTGAGTAATGTCCAAATAAAAGTAATCACGAGTGGAGGAAAAATTTGGAACAAAAGTTTTAATCAAAGAAATTAGTAATTTTATTTAAATGTTCTTGTTTTCCAAAAAAAAATCTATTAACTCATTAAAAAAATTGGAAAAATTTTTATATTTTGTTTAACTATTTCTAAAATCGGACCACTGCACAGTGAAAAATTTTGTAAAATTAGAGGAACCAAAAAAAATTTATTCGAATTTAAAAAAAAAAGAATATTTAATTTTTTAAAAATCGAAAATAATCGAAAAAAACGAGACAATTTGAAAAAAAAACAAAATCGAAAAAAAATAAAACAAATTGACAAAAATCGAAACAAATCGATTTGAATAAAAATTTTAATTTGAAATAAAAATTGTCTTCATCGTTGATAGCTTCACTAAAAAGTAAAAAATTTAAATGATTTTTAAATAAATTATAGTCCTATTTTGAAAAATTTCCGGGTTTCGTTAAATTAATATTTTGTCCAATTTTTTTCGCGAACTGGTCCATTCCACTATGAAAAACTTACTAAAGTTACAGTGACAGAAAAATGCACTCTAATTTAATAAAAAAATATCTGACAAAATATATTTTGTTTAATTGTTTCGTTAATTTGGTCTACTGCACGGTGAAAAAAATAGTAAAGTTAGGGGGACCAAACAAAATTTACTCGAATTTAAAAATCGGTTATGTCACCCCAAAACCTTCGCCACGAGTATCCAGAGACAAATGATAGTTAATATTAAGTTTCAAACTTTTACATTTTTTTATTTTTGACGGGTGACAGTTGGAGAAATAATCTTGACTGTTCTGTGCTTTCAAATGACATATTACGAGTCAAATTTCTTGACATATTCTGTCATTTTTTGACAGTGACACTTCCATTTGACAGATGTCGGAAAAACATTAACGGTTTTTTTCGACGATTAACCGAAATCAATTTTAAAAAAATTGCCATAAAGTACTTTTTCAGATATTTAAGTTTCAAATTTTGACATTTTTTTATTTTTAACGGGTGGCAGTTGGAGAAATTATTTTGACTTTTCTGAATAGAGTTTTTCAAGGGCTTTCAAAGAATATATTGCAAGTTAATTTTTTTGACATATTGCTCCTGTCATTTTTTGACAGTGTCACTTTCGTTTGACAGATGTCGGATAAACATTAACAGTTTTTTCGACGATTAACCGAAATCCATTTTAGCAAAATTGGTTCAAATCCATAAAGTACCTACTTTTTCAGATATTTAATGTTAAATTTTTGACAGGTTACCATTGGAAAAGTTATTTTAATTTTTGTGAATACAGTTTTTCAAGAGCTTATAAATAATATATTGTAAGTGAAATTCCTTGACATATAATTTCTGTCATTTTTTGACAGTGACACTTCCTTTGACAGATGTCGTACAAAAACTAATTGATTCTTTCGACGGATAATCGAAACTGATATACCACACTTCAGCTCAATCGGATTAAACGTGTGACCTCTATGGTGAAAGAATAAACACACACAGACACTTCCAACTGGAAATGGCCGTAATCGTCTCAGGGAAATTCGAAATGGATATTTCCGTCCTTATCTTGAAAATATTTTTTAGTGCGTTCATATCCTTGTTGGCACGTTGGATGGTAGGTAGGGAAAGTAAAAGTAGGGTGAACAAAATGTAAAAAAAAATTGAATCAAAGAAATTAGTGGAAACGTAGGAGAAAAAACTGGAAAAAAACTTGAAACAATAAAATAATAGTAAAAAATTAGGGCAAAAAAGACAGTGGGGAAAAGAGCGAGAAAAGTTTAAATAAGAAATCAGTCAAAAAGTAGAGGAAAAAAGTGTGAGGATATAGAAAGAGAAAAAAGTTTGAAACAAAAAAATTAGTAAAAAGGAGAAAAAATTGTGGAGAAAAAATGCTTGAAACAAGAAGAAAACAGTAAAAAAGTAGAAGGAAAAAATGGGGGAAGGCGGGAAAAAAAATTAGAAATAAATTATTCAAAAAATTATGGGAAAAATGTAGGTGGACAGAAAACTGAAAAACAAAATATTTGAAACAATAAGAAAACAATAAAAAAGTAGGGAAAAATAGCGGGGAAGCAAGATTGAAACAAAGAAATTAGTAAAAAAGTAGACCAAAATATTTAAAAGAACATTAAAAAAGTAAGGAAAAAATAGTGGGGAAAAAAGTGGAAAAAATAGTTTGAAACCAAGAAATTAGTAAAAAAATATTTAATGTTAAAGTTTCAAATTTTGACATTTTTTTATTTTTAACAGGTGACAGTTGGAGAAATAATTTTGACTGTTCTAAATAGAGCTTTCGAAGGGCTTTCAAATGACATATTGCAAGTCAAATTCCGTGACATATTGCATCTGTCATTTTTTGATAGTGACACTTCCGTTTGACAGATGTCGTACAAAAACTAATGAGTTCTTCCGACAGGTAACCCAAACCCATATACCAAATTTAAGTTCAATTGGATTAAACGTGTGGCCTCTATCGTGGAAGAATACGCACAGACAGACAAACAGACAAACAGACTTCCATTCGGAAATGGTTTTAATCATTTCAGGTGACCTCAAAATGGATATTTCCATCTTTACCTCGAACTTTTTTTTTATCTCGTTCACAATACTTTCCCTTCTCGGAAGTAAAACGTGATAATAGAGGCTTTAATTGAAAAAAAAAATGTCAAAATTGTTTTAATATAATTAAAAATAGTACGGTAATAATATTTTTAAAGAAAAATCGAAGTTTATAAAAAATCTAGAAAAATAATAAGAAACAGTTCAATTTTACAAAAATATAGCCGAGGGATATGAATTTACTTTTTGGAAAATATAAAACTACTGAAAAAATCTTATTACTCAATTTTTTTTTAATTTAGACCGGGAAAATTAGTTTATTATTTGGAAAATCAAAATGTTTTCCTACGATGTAGGCAAAATAAAAGAAAATAGCGAAAAATTAAGAAATTATTTATGAGACATTATTTAAGTGAGTCAAGTGAAAGTTTATTTTTTGGAAAATCTAAAATCACTAAAAAAAATTGGTAATAATAAGGAAAATTACAAAAACAATTTTCCAAATTTTATTAAAATATAGATGAGGGAAATCTAAAATCTAAAATTACTGAAAAAATCTAATTAAAACTATACGAAAATTACAAACAAAAGAAATTACTCATTTTTTTTTAATTTAGACCTGGAAAATTAGTTTATTATTTGGAAAATCAAAATGTTTTCCAACAATGTAGGCAACATAAAAGAAAATAGCGAAAAAATAAGAAATTATTTATAAGAAATTATTTAAGTGAGTCAAGTAAAAGTTTATTTTTTGGAGAATCTAAAATTATTAAAAAAAGCTTGGGAAAACTAAAGGAAAATTACAAAAAAAAAATATATATAGATGAGGGAAATCTAAAATCTAAAATTACTGAAAAAAATCTTGTTAAAACTATACGAAAATTACAAACAAAAGAAATTACTCGATTTTTTTTAATTTAGACCTGGAAAATTAGTTTATTATTTGGAAAATCAAAATGTTTTCCAACAATGTAGGCAACATAAAAGAAAATAGCGAAAAAATAAGAAATTATTTATAAGAAATTATTTAAGTGAGTCAAGTGAAAGTTTATTTTTTGGAGGATCTAAAATTATTAAAAAAAACTTGGTAAAACTAAAGGAAAATTACAAAAAAAAATATATATAGATGAGGGAAATCTAAAATTACTGAAAAAAATCTTGTTAAAACTAGACGAAAATTACAAAAAAAGAGAAATTATTCATTATTTTTTTTAAATATAGTTAAGAAAAATTAGTTTAATATTTGGAAAATCAAAATTCGTGACAAAATAAAAAATTATTAATTTTTTTATACATATGAGTCGAGGGAAATTTGTTTATTTTTTGTAAAATTACGAAGACAAAACGAACAAAAATTCAAAAAAAAAATTAAAAATTGCTTTAAATTTTTACAAATATAGTAAAGGAAAATTATAAATCATCTACTGTACTTGTTATCAATATATCAAATTTTATAACAAAAATATTTAAATATTAAATAATAAATATTAAAATTAATAGTTAACCACCACCAAAAAAAAATACATAATTCTAACCTTTATCAAACTCGGTTCTTCATTGTTTTTTCCTCACTTCACTTTATTTTAACTGCAAAAAAAAAAATATTAGTAATAAATAAGAGTGGCTTAAATTAAAAAAAAAAAACATCGAAATAGTTTTAATTTATCTAAAAATAGAACCTAAATTTACAATAAATAACTAACCCAATAATAAAAAAAAATTGTTACTAAACCAAAAAATATTATTGCTATATATTTATAAAATTTCAGTTGTCCTCTATATTTTTTTTTAATTCAGTATAAAAAATAAATTTAACTGAACCCGGAAATAATTACCACTCTGTATAATAAAATATAGAAAGCAATAAAAAGAATATAATATAAATTTGAATCACCCTGTAAAATAATTATATCTGTAGAAAAAATCTAGAAACATATCAAAATGGTTTTTCTATATGCGTTATAGTATTTTAAATCCATAAAAATACTGTTTTAATATAAATATATTGAAATTCGTATACATTTCTACTATACCTTTTATAATTTAGAAATTTCATAATCACTAAACACAATTTTTATCTGTTCTGCAAAAAAAAATGTATTCACTGCTTTATCTAACACGATTACCGGAATTGTTCGGACTTGTTTAAAATATTTCATAGTCGACTATTTTTTTTTGGAAATTTCATCATGGCGTCGCTTCGGTGGAGGTGGAATTTATCTTTTTGTGTAAGATTTTGTTTTTAAGTAAAAACATTACGATTTTTAAAAATACCGTAGTAGGTATTGAAATATTTACAGGATAGAATTAAGTTATTTTAAAATTAAAGGATTTTGTTGGTTTTCTACATTTACGCAACTACGCAACTATACGAAATATATATCAATTATTCAGTGTCGTATTTTTAAAAAGGAATTATTGATATAAAAAAAATGTTACAAAATTAAGTTGCCAAAATTGACCCTTTTTCGCTTTTTTTCGAAATAATTCAAAAATAAATCAAAATTTGAGTTTTTTACAAGAATACTTTTTTGTCGAAAAACAAATTTTTCATCGACATAATTTTTTTTTTATTTAGTTTACTATTTTTAGTACTAGAACTAATTGAAAAACAAAACTAAAAATTTATGAAAAATCATATTTTGTGAAAAAAAACGGTTTTGTTCGTCTGTCCATCCGTCCGTCTCTTATACTGGTTAAATTCGAGAACGGTGAAAGTATAGAGATAAATGGACAACGAAAATCAATTCAGCATCGTTATAAACCCCAAAAATGACCTTTGACCTATTTTTACTTTCCCGATACTTATACCATATATACTGTATTATATCTATAATATAACTTTATCGTGGGTACTTGGTGAGAAAGGTATCGCTGAAAACGAAAAGGCTGACGATATTGGATTATAGAGCTCTAAACTTCTCCACACTCCCTGCTCGTCTCCTACACGCCGTCACGGCAACTGAGAGGAGGATACTAAGAAAAAATTCCTACCTTCCCTGGCGCTTCCCATCCAATCAAAACCAACACACTAATATACCCACAATCATTTCCAGATTCAAGAAGCTACAAAGAGAATACGTCGGGAGAAGACTGGACAGCACCAACACACACGCCGAAGAAACTCTAAGGACCAAATGGACAGTTGACAGTAACAGAAGAACAATCCCCAGGAAACCGAAGCAAAAATTCACACAACCCAACCTCATTATCCTTAGTGAAGCAAGAGAAGACATAGATCTCCCGGACGAGCTCCTAGGTCTATTGGAGGACGCTCCACCAAGCATCATATGAGCTCGACCACCATTGACGCTGAAGAACCATGCTCCGCACCTCTCTGAGCCTCCCAACCCGGGAGGCTCGTAAGTATCAATCCAAATACCTATCCATCAAATATCTTAGGGGTACAAGGAAATAAAACAAAAAAGGACAAATTAACGAGAAGGATTTAGTTGATATGCCCCTGAGTCTGCTTGCAGAGGGACCAGGGGAGAGTCCAACACTACTTCACGCATAGAACTTTCAATGAGTAGGAACCAACTACGAATTACCACCACAGCACACTCCCTAGTAATTTAACTCTCATCTACTAGTTGAAATAGAAGTTGTAATGTTGGGCCCATTCGCTTGAGGGCGCATCTATAGCATGACGTTGCAGTGTCGCCCAATCGGAGAAGAAAATAAGAATACTTAAACTATAAGAATACGTAAACTTCAAAAAAGGAAGCCATTTTATTTTTATCGGTTAACGGTTGTGTCTGTTTTGAGTTTTTCCGCTTTCTTTCGTTATTTTCTCTTTTATTATAATTATAGTCTGTTCTAGTATTTTAGTTTAGTGGTTTAATTTAGCCTTGTAGTGGTTTAATTTAGTTTTCTGGTTTATTTGAAGATATTAATTAGTTAATCTTTTATTAAAGAAGAAAGAAAATGCTGAGCGTACTTTCAAGTGTGTAATGAAACGATTAAATTCAAAGGAAATACATAAAGAATAACACTGCCTCCTCATGTTTAACACCCTGTATCTCAAAAACTGTCCATTAGATCTGGTTGGGCCCATGGAGACATTTGATTAGGGCATCATAAAATACATTATACTAAATTTTCAGCCAATTCGACTGGGACTCTTTTTCCATAAGAACCGTGCAAGGTCCTTTTGAATAAAAATTAACCCTTACTTTTTTCTATGAAATTTACCATCAAATTTTTCTTCATTTTTACTTTTTTTTATTCAAAAATTATCTATTTTTTTCTCAATTTTGCTTTTTTTATTTTAATTTTGCTCTTTTTTTCAAAAAATCGCCCACTTTTTTGTACTTTTTTCTAAATTTCGCATATTTTTCAATAAAAATATTTCCCTTTTTCTAAATTTTGTCACTTTTATCGAAAATTACTCACTTTTTTTTCTAAATTTTGTTTATTTTTTCGAAAAAAAATACCTTTTTTCTAAATTTTGAATAAAAATTATCCCTAACTTTTTTTCATCATTTTTTTACTTTTTTCAATAAAAAATTACCATCAAAAATGTTCTTCATTTTTACTTTTTGAACACAACCCCATATTTCAGCATTAAATGTGTAAATATTTGAATTTTTGCAGTCATTTGATTTGTTTAAATTTCCGGCTCTTCTTGATAATTTAAATTTCCCGCTATTTTCTTTAGTTTAAATTTCCCGCTACTAGCGCATCGCAGCGATTGGGCCCGGTGCCAATATAATAGGTCTGACGATTAGTACAAAAGTTAACCTGCTAGGGAATATGCTGTGATTACCACGGGACACCTTTCCACCAGAGAGCATCTAAACAAAATCGGGATAACGGCGACCTTAAATGCAGACAATGAAATAAAGGGACCGAGAATGCACTCCACACACTATGTAACTGTGAGGCGCTAGATCACAGAAGGAAAAGAATGTATGGAAAACCAAAACTGGATCCAGAAGACTACTGCAAACAGCCATTAAAGAACCTGTATAAACTACTAGAGGAAACAATGTTGATGGAATGGGCGCAGTAGGCAAAGAGACTGGAGATACTGCAATAAGCCTACGAGGCTACAGTGAATCCGGTTATAAAGAACAGTCCCGGAACAAAAAAAGGGGTAGAAAAGGGCGAAAAACAGTGGCTACATAGAATAAGTTTATCTATATATACATGATGGTAAAAATGTATACAGACTTATTATGTCTACGGTATTATCCGATTTTCTCTTTTTGATTTTTTAGGAAAAAATGGGAAAATAACGAAAAAATATGAAAACGAGGAAAATTAAGGAAAAATAGGAAAAAGAGAGAAAAATGGGGAAATTATGGAAGAAATTGAGAAAAACAGAGAAAATAGCGAAAAATTTGGAAAACTAGAACAAATAGGGCAAAATAGTAAAAAATAGAGAAATTTTGTAACGAGATTGAGAAATTTGGGAAAAATATGGAAAAAAATCTATTGTGTCGCCCCAAAACTTTCCCGGCGAGTATCCACGAATACTTTTTCAGTTATTTAATGTTAAAGTTTTAAATTTTAACATTTTTTATTTTTGACAAATAACAGTTGGAGAAATAATTTTGACTGTTCTGAATAGTTTTTCAAGGGATTTCAAATGACATATTGCAAGTCGAATTCCGTGACGTATTGCATCTGTCATTTTTTGATAGTGACACTTCAGTTTGACAGAATGTTGGAAAAAATAAGCAAAAAGGAAAACAAAGGGACAAATATGGAAAAATAAAAAAAAAATAATGAAAAACAGGGAAAAAGGAAAAATAGGAAAAGTAAGGAAAATGGGAAAAATAATGAAAAATAAAAAATATTGTGCGGTAGAGGGGCCCCGTCAGGATTGAAGTTCCTTACGTTATGTTTTCACTTTTTAAAATTTTTAAATGAGGATAAATCGAAAATTCCGAAAAAGTCTGAAAAATGAGAATAAAAATCGCAAAAAATCAGAGGAATAAAATAAATGAGAAAATAGAAAAAATCGAAAGTAAAACAAATAAAAACAAAAAAATCAGAAAAATGAAAAAAAAAAAACAGAAAAACATAATGAAAAACAGAGAAAAAAGGAAAAAATATGAAAAATGGTAAAAAATTGGGAAAAAGAGAAAAATATGGAAAAATAGGGAAAAATAGGGAAAATGGTGAAAAATAAGGACAAACACAAAACTGTGCGGTCGAGGGACCATGTGAGGAACAAAGTTCCCTACGTCATGTTTCACATTTAAAATTCTAAAATGAGAAAAAATCGAAAAAGCCAAAAAAACGAAAAATCAGAATAGGAAAAAAAAAAATAAAAACCTGAAAGAGTTTGAAAAATATCAAAAACTCAAAATAAATCAGGAAAATAAGAAAAAAGCGAAAAAAACGGAAAAATCGCAAAAAATCAGAGTAATACGAAAAAAAAAATTTTTAAGACAAATCAGAATTCCGTGACATATTGCATCTGTCATTTTTTGATAGTGACACTTCCGTTTGATAGATGTCATACAAAAACTGACGATTTCTTTCGACGGGTAACCCAAATCCATATACCAAATTTTAGCTCAATCGGATTAACATTTTTCCAAATATTTAATGTTCAATTTTCAAATTTTGACATTTTTTTATTTTTGACAGGTGACAGTTGGAGAACTAATTTTGACTTTTCTGAATAGAAATTTTCAAGAGCTTTCAAATGACATATTTCAAGTCGAATTCCGTGACATATTGCATCTGTCATTTTTTGATAGTGATATTTTCGTTTGACAGATGCCGTACAAAAACTGATGAGCTCTTCCGACGGGTAACCCAAACCCATATACCCAATTTTAGCTCAATAGGATTAACATTTTTCCAGATATTTAATGTTCAATTTTCAAATTTTGACATTTTTTTATTTTTGACAGGTGATAGTTGGAGAAATAATTTTGACTGTTCCGAATAGAGTTTTTAAAGGGCTTTCAAATGACATATTGCAAGTCGAATTCCGTAACATATTGCATCTGTCATTTTTTGATAGTGACACTTCCATTTGACAGATGTCGTAAAAAACTAGTGGATTCTTCCCACGGGTAACCCAAACCCGTATCCCAAATTTGAGCTCAATCGGATTAAACGTGTGGCCTCTATCGTGGAAGAATATACACAGACAGACAGACCGATAGACTTTCATTTGGAAATAGTCTTAATCATCTCAAGTGGCCTTAAAATGGATATTTCCATCTTTATCTCTAAAATTTTTTTTAGCTCGTTCACAATACTTTTCCTTGTCGGAAGTGGGTCGGGAAAATAAAAGTAGGGGAACAAATGTTTAAAACAATAACAAAACAGAGAAAAACTAAGGGTAGGTTAAAAAAAATTGAAAGCTTGTTCAACTATTGTTTATGACTTATTTCGAACTATCTTTCCCCCTCCACTTGGGTTTCTTTCTTTAACGAAAAAAAAAGTTAAGAAAAAAAACTTATACATAACAGTAGTGCATTTATTGAATAGAATAGAATAGAAGTAACAATTGACAAATGCCGAGCAATAGTTTGCTACCTGCACATAAAATTAAAATATATTTTGTTTTGGATTAAAAAAAATCATTTCTTTCGTAAAAAACTGATATATAATTTATATAAATTATGTTATAGATTGTTGTCATTTGTCTGGGACTTAAAATAAATTTAAAAAAAAAAGAGTTTTATTGCAACGAAAGATTTATGAGTAAATTTTCTAGTGAATTGGGTACAAAGCAATATTACTGGAGAAATAAAACATTCTTAATGTTTGCTGGTAGGTAGACTAACCATCAAGACAAAGCAATAAATTATGTTACTGCATCTGTAACATAGTTGCTTAAAATAATTTATTTTTATTTAATATTTTTTCGAAGAAAGAATTACTGTAAATTTATATATAATATAATAATAGGCGTATATTCAGTGAATAAATCATAATTTTTTTTTTTTTAGAAAATATCTCAACAAGTATAAAAATAAATAATGTATTTAACCGAAAGTCACGAACACTGGTTATCCAAAAATGTACCTAATAACTACTCTTGCTATCTGGAAATCCCACCATCAATTTTATATTTAAAATTCACTAGCAACATTTGATATTCACCGAACTGAATTTTTCAGGTTTTCCACACCTTTCCTTAGGCCACGTAATCCAAAGAAGAAAATTTTAATTTCGGGGTTCAGGTCTCATCGATAAATTTTTAATAAAAAAATCGTGATACTCGCGCTGACGTGTCTCTTTTGAATATTTTATAAGAAAGTAGGTTGAACTAACTCAAAAATTGGTTATTTTATATACATTCCATCGTCTATTTTTTATATCATTTTCTATGTTGAATCAAAATGTGAAATGTAGGCACAAAATGTTTCTAATACAATTTTTTTGTTTATTCTTCATGCTGATTAAAATTTGAAATTTTACATAAATAAAAAAAATTCATTAATTTTAAAACTCCAGACAACTTTTTTGTCCTAATACATAAGATACAAATTTTTTGTAATACATTTTTTGTTTACTTTCTGATGAATAATTTAAATTTAAAATTTTACACAAATAAGAAAAAAACTAACAAATTTTAAAACTTCAGACAACTTTTTCTTCTTAATTTGTACCTACAAACTTTTTGTAATACAATTTTTTGTTTACTTTTTATGGTGATTTAAATTTGGAATTATAATTTTAAATTTTACACAAATAAGAAATAATATTCACAATTTTTAAAACTCTTTTTGTATTATTAGGTACATACTTTTTGTAAGATAATTTTGGTATATTTTTTTATGCTGAATCCAAATCTAAAATTAGAAATTTAATTTTTTTACAAATAAGATCAAAATTCACAATTTTTAAAACTTCAGACAACTTTTTTTGTCTTATTAGGTACAAACTATTTTTAAGACAATTTTTGGTTTATTTTTTATGCTGAATCCAATTCTAAAATTAGAAATATAATTTTTTTACAAATAAGATCAAAATTCACAATTTTTAAAACTTCAGACAACTTTTTTTGTATTATTAGGTACAAACTATTTTTAAGACAATTTTTGGTTTATTTTTTATGCTGAATCCAATTCTAAAATTAGAAATATAATTTTTTTACAAATAAGATCAAAATTCACAATTTTTAAAACTTCAGACAACTTTTTTTGTCTTATTAGGTACAAACTATTTTTAAGACAATTTTTGGTTTATTTTTTATGCTGAATCCAATTCTAAAATTAGAAATATAATTTTTTTACAAATAAGATCAAAATTCACAATTTTTAAAACTTCAGACAACTTTTTTTGTCTTATTAGGTACAAACTATTTTTAAGACAATTTTTGGTTTATTTTTTATGCTGAATCCAATTCTAAAATTAGAAATATAATTTTTTTTACAAATAAGATCAAAATTCACAATTTTTAAAACTTCAGACAACTTTTTTGTCTTATTAGGTACAAACTATTTTTAAGACAATTTTTGGTTTATTTTTTATGCTGAATCAAATTCTAAAATTAGAAATATAATTTTTTTACAAATAAGATCAAAATTCACAATTTTTAAAACTTCAGACAACTTGTTTTGTCTTATTAGGTACAAACTATTTTTAAGACAATTTTTGGTTTATTTTTTATGCTGAATCCAATTCTAAAATTAGAAATATAATTTTTTTACAAATAAGATCAAAATTCACAATTTTTAAAACTTCAGACAACTTTTTTTGTCTTATTAGGTACAAACTATTTTTAAGACAATTTTTGGTTTATTTTTTTATGCTGAATCCAATTCTAAAATTAGAAATTTAATTTTTTTACAAATAAGATCAAAATTCACAATTTTTAAAACTTCAGAAAACTTTTTTTGTCTTATTAGGTACAAACTATTTTTAAGACAATTTTTGGTTTATTATTTTATGCTGAATCCAAATCTAAATATTGAAATTTAATTTTTTAGAAATAAGACCAAAATTTACAATTTTTAAAACTTCAGACAACTTTTTTTGTCTTATTCAGTACAAACTTTTTGTAACGCAATTTTTGTTTTATTTTTTTATGCTGAATCCAAATCTAAATATTGAAATTTAATTTTTTAGAAATAAGACCAAAATTCACAATTTTTAAAACTTCAGACAACTTTTTTTGTCTTATTCAGTACAAACTTTTTGTAACGCAATTTTTGGTTTATTTTTTTATGCTGAATCCAAATCTAAATATTGAAATTTAATTTTTTAGAAATAAGACCAAAATTTACAATTTTTAAAACTTCAGGCAACTTTTTTGTCTAATATGTACAAACTCTTTGTAAGACAATTTTTGATTTACCTATTTTTTTATGTTGAAATTCCGAAATAAGAGCAAAATTGATAATTTTTAAAACTTCAGACAACTTTTTTCTCTTAATATGCACACACTTTTTCTAAGACAATTTTTGGTTTATTTTTTATGTTGAATCTCGAAATAAGACCAAAATTCACAATTTTTAAAACTTCAGGCATCTTTTTTGTCTCAATTTGTATAAACTTTTTGTAAGACAATTTTTGTTTTATTTTTTTATGTTGAATCCCGAAATAAGACCAAAATTTACAATTTTTAAAACTTCAGACAACTTTTTTTGTCTTATTCAGTACAAACTTTTTGTAACGCAATTTTTGTTTTATTTTTTTATGCTGAATCCAAATCTAAATATTGAAATTTAATTTTTTAGAAATAAGACCAAAATTCACAATTTTTAAAACTTCAGACAAGTTTTTTTGTCTTATTCAGTACAAACTTTTTGTAACGCAATTTTTGGTTTATTTTTTTATGCTGAATACAAATCTAAATATTGAAATTTAATTTTTTAGAAATAAGACCAAAATTTACAATTTTTAAAACTTCAGGCAACTTTTTTGTCTAATATGTACAAACTCTTTGTAAGACAATTTTTGATTTACCTATTTTTTTATGTTGAAATTCCGAAATAAGAGCAAAATTGATAATTTTTAAAACTTCAGACAACTTTTTTCTCTTAATATGCACACACTTTTTCTAAGACAATTTTTGGTTTATTTTTTATGTTGAATCTCGAAATAAGACCAAAATTCACAATTTTTAAAACTTCAGGCATCTTTTTTGTCTCAATTTGTATAAACTTTTTGTAAGACAATTTTTGTTTTATTTTTTTATGTTGAATCCCGAAATAAGACGAAAATTTACAATTTTTAAAACTTCAGACAACTTTTTTGTCTAATATGTACAAACTTTTTGTAAGATAATTTTTGGTTTATTTTTTTATGTTGAATTCCGTAATAAGAGCAAAATTCACAATTTTTAAAACTTTTTTTGTCTTTTTAAAACAAACTTTTTGTAAGACAATTTTTGGTATATTTTTTATGCTGAATCCAAATCTATAATTAGAATTTTAAATGTTTAACAAATAAGACCAAAATTCACAATTTTTAAAAATTTAGCAAATTTTTTGTCTTAATATCTACAAATTTTTTGTAAGACAATTTTTGGTTTATTTTTTAAGTTGAATTCTGAAATAAAACTAAAATTCACAATTTTTAAAACTTCAGGCTACTTTTTTGTCTTAATATGTATAAACCTTTTGTCAGACAATTTTTTGATTATTTTTTTATGTTAAATCCCGAAATAAGACCAAAATTCACAATTTTTAAAACAGGCAACATTTTTGTCTTAATATATACCTATAAATCTTTTGTAATACAATTTTTTGTTTACTTATTTATGCTGAATTTGAAATTTGAATTTTATTTTTATACAAATAAAAAAACACAAATTTTAAAACTTCAGAAAACTTTTTTGTTTTAATATGCATAAACATTTTGTAATACAATTTTGTGTTTACTTTTTTATGCTGAGATTTAAATTTGAAAAATCAAAATTATACACAAATAAAAAAAAAGTCACAATTTTTAAAACTTCAGGCAACTTTTTTGTCTTAATATCTATAACTTTTTGTAAGACAATTTTTGGTTTATTTTTTATGTTGAATCTCGAAATAAGACCAAAATTCACAATTTTTAAAACTCCAGGCAACTTTTTTGTCTTAATGTGTACCTATAAACTTTTTGTAATACAATTTTTTGTTTTATTTTTTATGCCGATATTTAAATTTGAAATAAAAATTTTACACAAATAAGAAAAAAAAGGCATACATTTTCTTTCTGTTGTAATAAAATTTTTTGTTTACTGATCAACAAAAATGAATGATAAAATCTACATTGTCACCGTAACCATTTTTTTGCCACTACCTGTATACTGCAGGTATGTTTTTATTAAAAATTTGAACCTTTATTAGTTACTTGATTAAGGTAAGTATCTTATTCAGTGGTTGGAAATCGGTTAGGCGGTTCTTTTGAACTAACGCAAGTCACGTATGTCTCTATTAACTGCTTCATCATTACTGATTTTATTCAGTTTTACATATCATCCCTTTTACTGACCACTGACTACCCACTTAAAATAAATAAAGAGAAAACAACATATCGTTGAAATATTGACGTTATATATTTCCGAAAATATATACGGAATCACCGGAAAAGCTGGTACAATAAAGCGAACTAAGCAGCTGTTTACTATTATTCCACGTCTAGCAGATAAGATAATTCATCATCTCGGAAACGAACACGACTTCACTGTCGTTAAAATATGAAACATAAGTGTGAACGACCAAAACAAATGCTCTACAACGTGACAAAGTACACTGAGGTGTCAATTTTAAATGGTAAGGACCGGATTCAAAAATAATTAAAATTTGACTGAAAAGGTGGAAACAAAATCAAAATTAATAAAGATAAAACACAATCAAATAAATAAACTAAGAGAACGAGATACTCTGTATCCTAATATTGCGGTAGGGCTACTAATTCTAATGGAGATACAATTATGGTCGGACGTTAGACTGAACGCTTTTGATATATTGGAGTCATTTTTGAACTTAATATAGAGGTGGGAAATTAATAAAAAAGGATTTTAAGTAAATGCATTTAGACAAGGAATAGCATTAGCAACATTCCTTGATAACATCTCATTCAAGTCAAGTATATCAGAATTAATTAACAGACTCAGAAACCAAACCCTCTATTACCCGATGGATAAAAAATAGCTAGAGAGAAGGTGTGTCCAGGTCACTCTATTAGATGTCTGTCAGGAAGGAATTCTAACCCCACTTCTTTTGTACTTTGCTGTCAAAAATGTACTATAAATAGTACAAATGTACTAAAACGGCAACATTACAGTCTCGTCTGAATGAAGTTGGCTTATATGCCCAAGGCTATGCTGATGATATTAGTTTTGTTCGCGGATGCAATTCCGAACCAGTTCAGGGACTATTCGCATGCGCAATCTAAAAAGCAGCGTTCGCGGATAAAAAATTCTGAGTTTTTAATAACAGATGATATCGAACTGGTTGATTATTACGATATATAATAAAACTGTTTTTGTTATGTTGTGTGGTGTAGACAATAATATATGTCGTTTGATATTCGACAATTCAAAGTTTTCGTGGGTTCCGAAATCGTTCGCCGTAAAATAAAATCCAGAGCCGGTTCATAACACGGTATGCACTCTACGTCAGTTATGAATTAGTTCGGAATCGGTTCAGAATCTAACCCGCGAACAACAAAGCTATTGTAGCACTAGTCAAACATAAATTACACGAAATACTCTGAATATGATTCAAAACTGGTGTTTAAGGAAAACCTTAGGGTTAATCAACAATAAACTGATTTAGTCCCTTTCAGAGTAAAATTGGAACCATTAACCTATCCAAACTATTTGATAATGCAATCATAATGAGCTAGGAGTTCAAATAATCAGGTATAACACTGGATTCTAAGCTAACGTGGAACGCTCATTTAATCAGGAAGATCGAAAAAGCAAAAATCATCCTCATTATGGCGAGACGATCATTCGGCAAAACATGGGGGATGAAACCCAAAATTACGAACTGGCTATACATCACGGCACGTCCATCCATAGTTACATATGGAGCTGTAGTGTGGTGGCTAAAAGTTGAACAATCAACAGCGAAAGCCCATCTTGCAAGTCTACAAAGACTCTCATATTTGGGCGCACTAAACAATAGATATATAGCGGCTATGGAAACAATGTTAAATCTTCCTCCCTTGGACAAACTTATCAAGGGAGAAGCGAGATTGGTAGCATACCGTCTTAAACGTGCAGAAAACTGGTGAAATTATTCCTTGGACATACTCACCAACGGGGAAGCGAAATTAGTAGCATATCGTTCTAAACGTAAAGAAAACTGGGGAAATTATTCCGTGGACATACTCATCAAGGGAGAAGCGGGATTGGTAGAATACCGTCTTAAACGTGCAGGAAACTGGGGAAATTATTCCTTGGACAAACTCATCAATGGAGAAGCGAGATTGGTAGCATACCGTCTTAAACGTACAGGAATTGGGGGAAATTTTTCCTTGGACATAATCATCAAGGGAGAAGCGAGATTGGTAGCATACCGACTTAAACGTGCAGGAAACTGGGGAAATTATTCCTTGGACATACTCATCAAGGGAGAAGCGAGATTGGTAGAATACCGTCTTAAACGTGCAGGAAACTGGGGAAATTATTCCTTAGACATACTCATCAAGGGAGAAGCGAGATTGGTAGAATACCGTCTTAAACGTGCAGGAAACTGGGGAAATTATTCCTTAGACAAACTCATCAATGGAGAAGCGAGATTGGTAGAATACCGTCTTAAACGTGCAGGAAACTGGGGAAATTATTCCTTAGACAAACTCATCAATGGAAAAGCGAGATTGGTAGCATACCGTCTTAAACGTACAGGAATTGGGGGAAATTATTCCTTGGACATAATCATCAAGGGAGAAGCGAGATTGGTAGCATACCGTCCTAAACGTACAGGAAACTGGGGAAACTGTTCCTTGGACATACTCATCAAGGGAGAAGCGAGATTGGTAGAATACCGTCTTAAACGTGCAGGAAACTGGGGAAATTATTCCTTGGACATAATCATCAAGGGAAAAGCGAGATTGGTAGCATACCGTCCTAAACGTACAGGAAACTGGGGAAACTGTTCCTTGGACATACTCATCAAGGGAGAAGCGAGATTGGTAGAATACCGTCTTAAACGTGCAGGAAACTGGGGAAATTATTCCTTGGACATAATCATCAAGGGAAAAGCGAGATTGGTAGCATACCGTCCTAAACGTACAGGAAACTGGGGAAACTGTTCCTTGGACATACTCATCAAGGGAGAAGCGAGATTGGTAGAATACCGTCTTAAACGTGCAGGAAACTGGGGAAATTATTCCTTAGACAAACTCATCAATGGAGAAGCGAGATTGGTAGCATACCGTCTTAAACGTACAGGAATTGGGGGAAATTATTCCTTGGACATAATCATCAAGGGAGAAGCGAGATTGGTAGCATACAGTCCTAAACATACAGGAAACTGGGGAAATTATTCCTTGGACATACTCACCAACGGAGAAGCGAGATTGGTAGCATACCGTCCTAAACATACAGGAAACTGGGGAAATTATTCCTTGGACAAACTCATCAATGGAGAAGCGAGATTAGTAGCATATCGTCTTAAATGTACAGGAAACTGGGAAATTATTCCTTGGACATACTCACCAACGGAGAAGCGAGATTGGTAGCATACCGTCTTAAACGTACAGGAAACTGGGGAAATTATTCCTTGGACATACTCATCAAGGGAGAAGCGAGATTGGTAGAATACCATCTTAAACGTACAGGAATTTGGGGAAATTATTCCTTAGATATAATCATCAAGGGAGAAGCGAGATTGGTAGCATACCGTCCTAAACGTACAGGAAACTGGGGAAACTGTTCCTTGGACAAACTCATCAAGACAGAAGCGAGATTGGTTGCATGCCATCTTAAACGTTCAGGAAACTGGGGAATTTATTCCTTGGACACACTCATCAAGGAAGAAGCAAGATTGGTAGAATATCGTCTTAAATGTACAGGAAACTGGGGAAATTATTCCTTAGATATAATCATCAAGGGAGAAGCGAGATTGGTAACATACCGTCCTAAACGTACAGGAAACTGGGGAAACTGTTCCTTGGACAAACTCATCAAGACAGAAGCGAGATTGGTTGCATGCCATCTTAAACGTTCAGGAAACTGGGGAATTTATTCCTTGGACACACTCATCAAGGAAGAAGCAAGATTGGTAGAATATCGTCTTAAATGTACAGGAAACTGGGGAAATTATTCCTTAGATATAATCATCAAGGGAGAAGCGAGATTGGTAACATACCGTCCTAAACGTACAGGAAACTGGGGAAACTGTTCCTTGGACAAACTCATCAAGACAGAAGCGAGATTGGTTGCATGCCATCTTAAACGTTCAGGAAACTGGGGAATTTATTCCTTGGACACACTCATCAAGGAAGAAGCAAGATTGGTAGAATATCGTCTTAAATGTACAGGAAACTGGGGAAATTATTCCTTGAACATACTCATCAAGGGAGAAGCGAGATTGGTAACATACCGTCCTAAACGTACAGGAAACTGGGGAAACTATTCCTTGGACAAACTCATCAAGAAAGAAGCGAGATTGGTTGCATGCCGTCTTAAACGTTCAGGAAACTGGGGAATTTATTCCTTGGACACACTCATCAAGGAAGAAGCAAGATTGGTAGAATACCGTCTTAAATGTACAGGAAATTGGGAAAATTATTCCTTGAACATACTCATCAAAGGAGAAGCGAGATTGGTAACATACCGTCCTAAACGTACAGGAAACTGGGGAAATTATTCTAATGGAATGATTGAAAGACATCAGTCTAAACCTTTTGGACAACATGCAACTGTATTCCAAGCTGAAATTTAAGCCCTTTTAATCTGTATAGTGGAGAATATAGACATACGAAGGTAAAGCCATATATATTGCATTGGACAGTCAAGCAGAGATAAAGGCACTGAAATCACACCCATACAATTTCAAACTTGAATGGGACTGTATACAATCACTTTCTATTTTGTCCTATTGTCCCTTGTTTCATTATTTTCCGCTATTTTTCCATATTTCCCAATATTTTGCCGTACACTTCCCTATTTTTCTCTAACTTCCCTATTTTTCCCTATTTTTTTATATTTGACCCTATTTGTACTTGCTTATTCCTATTTTGGCATATTTTCCCCTATTTTTCTCAATTTTCTTCTATGTTCCCATACTTTTATCTATTTTTAATTATTGTCCCTATGTTTATCTGTTTTCCCAATTTTACCTATTTTTACCCATTTTTTCCCATTTTTCCCATTGCTGTATATTTTTCCTGGTTTGACTATTTTTTCCTGATTTTCACCATTTATTCCTATTGTTTTCTGTTTTTCTTATTTTCTCATTTTTTCTCATTTTCCCTTTTTTTCCTATTTTCCCCTAATTTTGAAAGTTTCCTATTTGTCACTATTTTCCCGATTTTTCTCTATTTTTTTCCAGATTTTCCCCTATTATTCAATATTTTTTCCTAAATTTTCCAATATATTCCAATTTTCCATATTTTTCACTATTTTTACCAAATTTCCTATTTTCCCTGGTTTGCCCCATTTTTCCTAATTTCCTATTTTTCCCAAATTTTCTCTATTTATCCTTTTTCCCTATTTTTTACTATTTTAACCAAATTTCCTATTTTCCCAGGTTTGTCCCATTTTTTCTAATTTTTTATTTTTCCCAAATTCTCTCTATTTACCCTTTTTTCTCCATTTTTCCCATATTTTCCCCTATTTTTCACAATTTCCTCGATTTTCTCCATTTTTTCATTATTATTTTTCAATATTTCTCACGCTTTTTCCCGTTTTCATATTTTTCACTATTTTGCCTTATTTTTCCAATTTCTTTACTATTTTATTGCAGTTTTCCCTATTTTCCTTATTTTCTCTATTATAAGGGATTTTTTATATATTTTTTTTTTCAATTTTTCCCATTTCTTTCCTGTTTTCCATTATTTCTCCTTTTATTGATTTCTTCATGTTTTTTCCTATTTCGCCCCTATTTTCCTCATTTTTCCCATTTTTCCCTACTTTCCCAATTTTTCCTATTTTACCTATTTTTTCCTATTCTTATCAATCCTTTCTTAGTGGATATCTATGTTATAATCTCGAAATTTCAAGTTTCTGGGTTCAGTAGATTTTGCTGTGTATTGATTGTCAGTTAGTCAGGACTTTGTAGTTTATATTATAGATATAACTACGAATTTATTCTTAAAGTACGTCCCTGATTTTACTTATTTCATATCACACATTTATAGCACGACTTGACAAATGATGTGTGTAAGCTCGCGCTTCATTTTAATGTTTACAATCCATCTGTGAAACCGAAAGTGCATCTAGTAGTCCGTTTGTCATTCTTAACCACCCGTTCACTGTGGTATACTCACCGTCAAAAGACCTGGACTTATCTGGATAGCGGCTTTTCGTATTTGAAAACATTATTTATGCTACGCGACATATGTCACATGGAAACAGAATTATTATTGCTCACTTTGATGTTGATTTATTATCTTGGTGCCCTGAAACTACTAAAATATGAACGAATGTAGAAATTAATTTAGTGAACCTTTCCGACGCCTATGTCTAAAAACTCTCAAATTTAGGGAAAGAAATATTTAAAATTTGATGACCACAATGACAGTTTATCATTATTAAACGGTCTAAGCGACAAAGCAACAGATTTTTGGGATTTCTTTGAAATCATGATCAATGGAACCGTAACGACCTCACATAGTTCTCGACAACTTCTGCGTGTGCCTTTTTTTCATTCATATGCCAGTATACATAAATTATATTAACAAGAAAATTATTAAACGATATCCCAATAAGTCATTAAAAAATACCATTGAGAATGTCATTAATAAGTGTGTTGGGCGCCAGTTTATTTTTGAATTTATTTAAATTCTTAAATATTTTGTTCACTGAATAAAGACATTTAACTAATAATATGTTCAGAGTGAAATTCATTAAAATCAATAGTAATTATTTAAATTTAATAATAAAAATTTTCCTATTCGATGTATTTTTCCAATAAGACAATAATTTCATGCTGAATGTATTTTTTGAATGGGACAATAGTTTCTCACTGAATGCATTTTTCTAATGAAACAATAATTTCCCACTGAAAGTATTTTTCCAATGAGAATAATTTTCCTACTGGATTTATTTTTTCAATTGGACAATAATTTTTCTAATTAATATATTTTTCAAATGAGACCATTTTCTTCCTCTATGAATTTTTCAATGGGTCAATAATTTCTCTGGTGAAGGTATTTTTTCAAGGGGATAATTTTCGTACTGAACATATTTTTCTAATAGGACAATAATTTTCCAATCGAACAATTTTTCTACTGGATGTATTTTTTCCATAGAACAATAATTTTTCTACAGAATGTACTTTTTTTTTTAAATTGTTCTACTAAATCTATTTTTCCAATGGGGCAATTTTCCTAATGCATATTCTTTTCCAATGGGTCAATATTATTCCTGGTGAAAGTATTTTTCCAATCGGACAATTTTCCTACTGTATATATTTTTCTAATAGGACAATAATTTTCCTACTGGATGTATTTTTCCAATGTTACATTAATTATCAAATTGGAATGTACAATTTTTCTAATGGGTGTGTTTTGCCAGTGGGGTAATTTTCCTACTGGATTTATTTTTTCAATTGGACAATAATTTTTCTAATTAATATATTTGTCAAATGAGACAATTTTCTTCCTCTATGAATTTTTCCAATGGGTCAATAATTTCTCTGGTGAAGGTATTTTTTCAAGGGGATAATTTTCGTACTGAACATATTTTTCTAATAGGACAATAATTTTCCAATCGAACAATTTTCCTACTGGATGTATTTTTACCATAGGTCAATAATTTTTCTACTGAATGTACTTTTTTTTTAAATTGTTCTACTAAATCTATTTTTCCAATGGGACAATTTTCCTAGTGCATATTCTTTTCCAATGGGTCAATATTATTCCTGGTGAAAGTATTTTTCCAATCGGACAATTTTCCTACTGAATATATTTTTATAATAGGACAATAATTTTCCTACTGAATGTAGTTTTCCAATAGGACAAACGTTTTACTGCATGTTTTTTCCCAATGGGTCAATAATTTTCCTACTGAATTTATTTTTTTAATTGGACTATAATTTTTCTACCGAATATATTTTTCAAATGGGACAATTTTCTTACCGGATATATTTTTCCAATGGGTCAATAATTTCCTTGGCGAAAGTACTTTTCTGCTGAATGTATTTTTCCAATGGGACAATTTTTCTACTGAATATATTTTTCTAATAGAACAATAATTTTCTTGTTGAATATATTTTTCCAATCGGAAAATAATTTTCCCACTGAATGTTCTTTTTTATTTTGGCAATAATTTTCCTGCTGAATGTATTTTTCTAATGAGTTAATAATTTCCCTATTGAAAGTATTTTTCCAATGGGACAGTAACTTCCTGCTAAATGTATTTTTTGAATGGGACAATAGTTTCTTACTGAATGCATTTTTCTAACGAGACAAATATTTTCCCACAGAAAGTATTTTTCCAATGAGAATAATTTTCCTAGTGGATGTATTTTTCCAACGGGACAATAATTATCCAATTGAATGTATTTTTATCAATGGGAAAACAATTTTTCTAACGGATGTGTTTTTCCAATTGGGTAATTTTCCTACTAGATTTATTTTTTCAATAGGACAATAATTTTCCTGCTTAATGTATTTTTCCAATGGGTCAATAAAAGTATTTTCCCTTAGAACTCTACTAGATGTATTATACCAATGGGACAATAATTTTCCTGCTGATTGTATTTTTCTAATGGAATAATAATTTTCCTACTGAATGTACTTTTTTAATCGGACAATAAATTTTCTTCTGGGTGTATTTTTTTAAATGAATAATAATTATTTAAATTTAATAAAAAAAAAATTCCTACTGGATGTATTTTTCCAATGGGACAATAATTTCCTGCTGATTGTATTTTTTGAATGGGACAATAGTTTCTCACTGAATGCATTTTTCTAATGAGACAATAATTTTTCCACTGAAAGTAGTTTTCCAATAAGAATAATTTCCCTACTAGATGTATTTTTCCAATGGGACAATAATTGTCCTTTTGAATATATTTTTTTCAATGGGATAACAATTTTCGTACTGGATGTATTTTTCCAACGGGATAATAATTTTCCTGCTAAATGTATTTTTCCAATAGGACAATATTTTACTATACCTATGTTTTTTTCCAAAGTGTCAATAATTTTCCTACTGAATGTATTTTTTTAATTGGACAATAATTTTTCTACTGGATCTATTTTTCCAATGGGACAATTTTCTTAGTTGATGTTTTTTTCCAATGGGTCAATATTATTTCTGCTGAATGTATTTTTCCAATAGGACAATAATGTTTTACTGTATGTTTTATTTCCAATGTGTCAATAATTTTCGGACTGAATGTATTTTTTTAATTAGATTTTTTAATTGGACAATAATTTTTCTACTGTATGTATTTTTCAAATGGAACAATTTTCTTACCGGGTGTATTTTTCCAATCGGTCAATAATTTCCCTAGCGAAAGTATTTTTCCAAAGAACTAATTTTTCTACCCAACATTTTTTCTAATACGACAATAATTTTCCTGCTAAATGTATTTTTCCAATTAAGCAATTTTCCTACTGAACAAATTTTTCTAATAAGACAAACATTTTCCTGCTAAATGTATGTTTCCAATGGGCCAATGAAAGTATTTTCCATTAGAACAGTTTTCCTACTGGATGTGTTTTTCCATCGGGACAATAATTTCCTGCCAAATGTATTTTCGAATGGGACAATAGTTTCTCACTGATAGTATTTTTCTAATGACAGAATAATTTTTCCACTCAAAAGTACTTTTCCAATGAGAATAATATTCCTACTGAATGTAATTTTTACATTGGACAATAATTTTTCTACTGGATGTATTTTTTTAAATCAATAGTAATTATTTAAGTTTAATAATAAAAATTTTCCTATTGGATGTATTTTTTGAATGGGACAATAGTTTGTCACTGATAGTATTTATCTAATGAGACAAGAATTTTGCCACCGAAAGTATTTTTCCAATGACAATAATTTTTATCAATGGGACAATAATTTTTCTAATGGATGTGTTTTCCAAATGGGTAATTTTCCTACTGGATATATTTTTCCAATGGGACAATAACATTTTACTGCATGTAATTTTTCAAGGGATCAATAATTTTCCTACTGAATATATTTTCTTAATTGGACAATAATTTTTCCAATGGGTTAATAATTTCTCGAGTGAACGTTTTTTTCCAAGGGTATAATTTTCATACTGGATGTATTTTTTAAATATGACAATAATTTCCATGCTGAATTTATTTTTCCAATTGAACAATAATTTTTCTGCTGAATTTATTTTACCAATGGAACAATTTTCCTGGTGGATATATTTTTCCAATAGGACAATAATTTCCCTACTGAATGTATTTTTTGAATGGGACAATGATTTTTCTACTGAATGTACTTTTTTAATTGGATAATAATTTTTCTACTGGGTCTATTTTTCCAATAGTACAATTGTTCTAGTGGATTTATTTTTCCAATGGGTCAATATCATTCCTGGTGAAATTAATTTTCCAATGAAACAATTTTCCTACTGAATATATTTTTTTAATAGGACAACAATTTTCCTGTTGAATGTATTTTTCCAATGGGTCAATAATTTCCCTAGTGAAAGTATTTTCCTATAGAGCAAGTTTCCTACTGAATATATTTTTCTAATATGACAATAATTTTCCTGATAAATGTATTTTTCCAATGGGACAATAATGTTTTACTGCATGATTTTTTAAATATGTCAATAATTTTCCGACTGAATAAATTTTTTTTAATTGGACAATATTTTTTTTACTGAATGTATTTTTCATATGGGACAATTTTTTTACCGAATATATTTTTCCAATGGGTCAATATTTTTCGTGGCGAAAGTATTTTTTCAAGGAAATAATTTTTTTACTGAATATATTTTTCTAAAAGGTCAATAATTTTCCAGCTGAATGTATTTTACTAATGGAACAATTTTCCTACTGGAGGTATTTACCCAATAGGACAATAATTTTCCTGCTGAATGTATATTTCCAATGGGACAATGATTTTTTTTTCTGAATGTACTTTTTTAATTGGGGAATAATTTTTCTACTGGATCTATTTTTCTACTAGTACAATTTTCCTAGTGGATTTATTTTTCCAATATCATTCCTGGTGAAAGTAATTTTCCAATGAACAATTTTCCTACTGAACATATTTTTCTAATAGGACAACAATTTTCCTGTTGAATGTGTTTTTATAAGGGGAAAATACTTTTCCTACAGAATGTACTCGTTTAATTAGGCAATAAATTTTCTGCTGAATGAATTTTTCCAATGAGCCAATAATTTTCCTACTGAATATATTTTTTTAATATGACAATAATTTTCCTGCTAAATGTATTTTTCCAAGGGGCCAATGAAAATATTTTTCAACTAGAACAATTTTCCTACTGGATGTATTATTCCAATAGGACAATAATTTTCCTGCCGAATGTATTTTTCTAATGGGACAATAATTTTCTTACTGAATGTACTTTCTTAATTGGCCATAATTTTTCTACTGGATGTATCTTTTCAATGAGACAATTTTCATAGTAGATATATTTTTCCAATGAGACATTATTTTTCCTGCTGAATGTATTTTTCCAATACGACAATATTGTTTTACTGTATGTATTTTCCCAACTGGTTAATAATTTTCCAGGTTCAAATATTTTTTCAATGGAATAATTTTCCTACAGAAAATATATTTTTCTAATAGGAAAATAATTTTCCTGTTGAATGCATTTTTCCAATGGGACAATAGTATCCCTACTAAAAGTAACTCTTTAATTGGACAATAATTTTTCTACTAGACATATTTTTCCAATGGGACAATAATGTTTTATCGTATGTATTTTTCCAATGGGTGAATAATTTTCCAGGTTCAAATATTTTTTCAATGGAATAATTTTCCTACTGAATATATTTTTCTAACGGGACAATAATTTTAATGCTGAATATATTTTTCTAATGGGACAATAATTTTTTTACTGGATGTATTTCCCTAATGAAACAAAAATTTCCTTTTGGTTGTGTTTTTGCAATGGAATAATAATTTTGAGAAATCCAAATGTCTGGAAAAATAAAAAAAATAAAAAAAATCTGGAAGGCCGCCTGTAGTAAAAAAACAATGAATATTTTTGAATTTTAAGCACAAAAAATGTGAAAAAAAACATTTCACTACTAAATCCCGAATTTGGACAATTTATCTTTACTAGTTTTTGAATGCCAGGACCGTTCCCAGATTTTTAAAATACGCTGTATAGATTTGCACTTCTACAGGCATACAGTTTATTCTTCAAGTCGCTAAAAAAACATTATGTCGAAGTTCTCGGAAACTCATGGCTATTACGCTTATATTGGCAACTTGTTAACTTAATTTGTGGGATAGTTAATTTTGCAAAACCATTATATAAGTAGGTAACATGTGTGAAAAGTGGACGTAAACGAGGCAAATTCGTGTGTATAAGAATAAAAAAAATTGAAAGTAATCAAAATTTATAGGCAAATTATTATTGTTTTTGCCTATTAAAATTAAGTTTCACTCATTTATCAACATGGTAAAATTACCGGCAATTTTTAATTTGTTTGAAAATTAGTGAAAAATTTGCAACATTTTAAAATTATGATTACGTGTAATGAATCTCCATAATTATAAATAAATTTTTTCATGTAGATATTTACTCTACGGAATTTCTTTAATTGACTTTATGATGATACACCAAAACCCATAATCAACGCCGAATACCTTCTAATATTGACATTGATGTAAAAATAATTGCCCACACCCTAGATCAAGATTTATAAGATTCCAATAGGGAAATCATGCAAATGTGGACACCAAATTACCAAAATAACGCAGTACACTTGTCAACAACACCAAAGACGTAGAAATATATTTTTTTAAAAAGGTTACATCTGTAAATACAATAAATAAAAAAGGTTATCCATATCATAAATGTGATCTAGTGTTCAATAAATGAAATGAAACTGGAAATCATTTACCAAAAATTTTTTAATCAACTGTAACTAGTTTCGGCTAAAGAGTCATCATCAGACCTAAAAGGTTAATAGTGTTCGAAAATTTGATGTGAGTATAAAAACAAATTAACTTGTCATATATAAAGTTTACAAAAAATAAGCTTAATATTAATTTTTACTATTTGTAAACTTTATATATTGAAAGGGATAAAATTGCTATATCAGAAACCGTAAGAGATACACAGGCGGTTAAATGGGAAAAAAGTTAATTAGTTTGGTTTAAAATAATCTGCAGGCACTTCTCGAGTTATACAGGGAAAACTAAAAATGTTATTTTCGGTTTTTTACGCCTATATTATTTAAAACAATGTTGAAAAATAAAAAAGGAAAGTTTTATTATATCTCATATTTGCTACAAAATTGTACGAATAAATCTTTGATACGACGTTTCGTGTCTTAACGGCCACCATGTAGTTTTTTTTTTTTTAATACCGACCTGTCTTTTTTATTACATAAATTGATAAACCGTTAAATTTTATATTCTGTGATATATCAAAATAACTAACATAATCATTGACAATAATTTTTAATTACGGTCCTGTCGTAGTTCTTTTGTAAATTTATTATAATTTTATGAAAATTAATATAACATTACCTAAGAATTTCGATAAAAAAGATGCATTCTCAGTGAAATAAAAGAAATATATCAACATAGTAGAAATTAAACAAGTAGAAAATAATCGACCTGCATCGTGATTAAATAGTAGATTCTGTAACAATTTTAGAATGAAAAATTCGACACGAGTGGAAAATTCCGAACGCGAGCGTTAGCGAGCGTGAGGAAGGAACCACGAGTGTCGAATTGTTTCATTCTAACCGAGTAACAGACTATATTTTCTCCACGATCAAAAAGTATGGATCAAAATTAAATTAAATCTGAAAAAAAGTTATTTGTTGACATATTTGTATTACATTGTAGTAATATTTATAGTGCTGTGGTACACTTACCGATATTAAAATCTGGTGCATTGATGTTTTTTCATAATTTGCAATTTCAGATATTATTAAATTCTATATCACTTCACTTGATTTTTCACTTATTATTTTGTTTAAATTAAAACTTGTTTGAAAATAATTATTACCGTCACCATTTTATATCTGACAGTGACACTTTTGAAGTCCATGGCAATCGATATTGTTTAATTCGATTACAGAAAATCCATTCTTTACCTTGATAAAGAATGAAAATACATGCAAAATGCATAAGAGGCAAGTATTATAGAATAAATATTCAGACTCTAGAGTGTGAATGTTTACATTCTATTATTAAAAATGATTTCGGAATTCATGGTCGTGGACAAAAATATTTATAGAGAATTTAAAGATAAAATCAGTTGCAAAATTGCTTTAATAGATATGTACTGAAATGTGTGAAATAAAATTTGTAATGTTTATTGTTTATATTTTTAGAATTTTTTTGTAAATTAATTTAATATAGTTGAGCTCCAATTGAATTTATTTTAATAAAAAAATTTAATAAAAAAACTAATCAAAAATTTTTTAATTGTACCTCAATAGCGAATTCTATTAGGTAAACATCAATTTAGTTTGTTTTATCTTAAATTAAATAAAAATTTAGAATGACTTTTTATATATCAATATTTATTACATAAATAAAATTTAACGTTCCATATAGCATTAGAAAAAATATATTATTAATTTGAAAGTATTAAAAGGTCAGAATAAATAATTATGTGTGACGTTAGCCACCCATTTTTCGAATTTTGATATTTTGATCCAAATTGTTTTAGGTGTGTACCAAATTGTTCCACAAAATTATTCCTTAAACTAGTAGATTGTTAAAGTTATTCTTAGCGGCCGAAACTCAAAAAATCATTTTTAGAGCTGGCCCCCCATTTTTTTAAGAGTTCGTTTTGTTGTATCAGATTGATTTTGGGTCCAGTCCCACATTATTTTTTTCTAGTTATTTTTGTTATACTAGATTGTTCTAGTTATTCTTAACATCGTTCAAAATTTCCATATCTTAAAATTATTTCATGCTCAAAATTCATTAAAACCTTTTGCAGCTAGCCCCCCATTTTTTTTTTCAATTTTTTTACTGTACTAGATTGTTCTAGTTGTTTTTAGCAGTGTTCCATATTTTTATGTCTTAAAAAAATTATTTCAAGCTCAAAATCAATTAAAACCATTTATAGCTAGCCCCGTTATTTTTTTTTTCGAAATTTTTTTATTGTACCTGATTGGTCTAGTTGTTATTAGCATTGTTATTATTCTTATCCTAATGCTCGGCTGAGAAAAATTACTTCTCGATCTTGGTGTATAATATACTATTATTGTAGCAATTTATCAAATTGTCAAAAATTTTAAGGCAAGACTACTATACAAAATTTCAAAAACAACAAAAAAAATTTTTATTGCTTAATATAAATACATATTACCAATTATATTAAAATATTTTTTCTTCTACCGTGCGTAAAGTACTTACTTTACGCACGCTAAGGAGTGCGTAAAGTTTTACTTTTTTTCACTAGTGTGCGTAAAGTAAAATAAAATTTTCAAAATAACTTTTTTACATGTGCAACACATTTTTTTGCAATATTCTTATGTTTCTTATCTTGCCAAAGTTCTATGTGCCAGAAATCAACTGATTAACTTTTGGAAAATAGCTTGTTAACCTCTGGCATGCGAAATCTATTTTTCTACATAAAAATTATGGTAGTAGAAAAAATATTGTATGCAACTAGTGTGCAAAGTGCCTTTTTTCAGTCATGTGATTGTCGCACTCGCCTTTGGCTCGTATGACAACATTCACATATGTGAAAAAAGTATCACTTTACACACTTGTTGCATAAATCACTATTTTATTGTATTTCACTACTTTTCCACATTTCTCCCTATTTTTTCTTATTTTTCCCTAATTTCCCTTTTTTTCCTATTTTTCCCTACTTTTCCTGTTTTTCCAATTTTTTAATATATTCCCCTAATTTTCCTATTTCATCCATATTTTTCCTGTTTTTCATAATTTAACCTTATTTGTCTCTATTATTCGCCACTTTTTCTTATTTTCCCTTTTTTCCATATTTGTCCTCATTTTTCCCTATTTTTTACTATTATCCCATGTTTCCAGATTGTTCTCTAATTTCCCTATTTTGAACTATTTTTTCCTAATTTTCCCATTTTTTCCTAATTTTTCCTTATTTTTCCCCATTTTCTCTATATTTCACTATTTTACTTTCCCGACC
Organism: Neocrepidodera transversa; assembly: GCA_963243735.1. Lineage (NCBI taxonomy): Eukaryota > Metazoa > Arthropoda > Insecta > Coleoptera > Chrysomelidae > Neocrepidodera > Neocrepidodera transversa. The sequence goes on along the minus strand of OY725344.1, from coordinate 21,369,901 downwards.
CAACTCCGAGAAGCGAAAGTATTGTGAACGGGCTAAAAAAAATTTTTGAGATAAGGATGGAAATATCCATTTTGAGGTCATCTGAGATGATTAAGACCATTTCCAGATAGAGTCTATCTGTCTGTCTGTCTGTCTGTGTGTATTCTTCCACGATAGAGGCCGCACACGTTTATTCCGATTGAGCTGAAATTTGGTACATGGGTTTGGGTTAAGCGTCGGAAGAACCCACTAGTTTTTGTACGATATCTCTCAAACGGAAGTGTCACTATCAAAAAATGACAGATGCAATATGTCATGGAATTTGAGTTGCAATATGGTATTTGAAAGCCCTTGATAAACTCTATTCAGACCAGTCAAAATCATTTCTCCAACTGTTACCTGTCAAAAATAAAAAAATGTTAAAATTTGAAACTTTAACATTAAATATCTGAAAAAGTATTCGGGAAAGTTTTGGGGCGACATAACCGATTTTTTTCTATTTTTTCTAGTTTTCTCTATTTATTCCTGTTTTTCATTATTTTGTAATGTTATATTATGAACAGAAATTATTCTCAAAATTTCAAGTCTCTGGTTTCAGTAGATTTTACTGTGCCTTGATTCTATGTTAGTCAGTCATTCAATCAGTCAGGACTTTGCAGCTTACATTGATTTGTGAATCTTTTATTGATTTCACTCATATATCACTTGAAATATTAATTTTTCTTCAATTTTAATTGTTAAGAATATTTTTTTTTGCTTGTTCAGTTTATATTATCAAAACGGAGTCCTTTATTGATTTCTTTCAATATTTATTTGTTTTTTAGGTTTCTACATGGAATTATTACAAAACACCGAACATATCCAACAACCAATAAGAACCAAATCTTTACATTTTATGAAATTCCGAATTATAATTGGTCAGACCTCATTAAATACATTTGTGGATTTTGTAAATACTACAATCAAATTTTATTTGTAAATTATTTTATATTGAATTTTGGACATAAGTATACCTGAAAAAATTATCTTTTTTAATCAGTAAGTAGTAATTTACTTTTTTATTTCTTTTATAAAAATTCATTCTTTAATCTGTCATTTGACATTTACTTTGATGACATTTTAAATTACAAACTAAAATACTGTATGATATTTTTTTCTGATATTAAATAATTTTTGAATAATTTAAAATTTATATAATTTTCTTTCACTATTAATTTTTTTAATTTTGCATATCTTTATATATCATTATAGTACCTATAGTAATACTTTAAATTTATTAGTTAAACATTTGTAGTTATTTCCTAAATTAAATTATTCGTTATTCTAATTATTTTCACCTTTTTTGTATAAGATAAGATTCAAGTGCGTATTAATAGATTATTGATAATGGTGATTATCTGTCATACAAAACAGAAAATGTAATATGTCATACATCACTGAATTTACCTTCAAATTCTTTATCAATATTTTTTAATCACGGTGCAGGACGATTATTTTTATGCTTGTTTATTTTGTTTTGACGAATTTACAAAACAACCCCACGACAGGACCGTAATTAAAATTTATTGTCACTGATGATGTTACGTTGTTAATTTGAATTTTAAACTCTATCAATTTTTGTAATAAAAAAGATATGTCCGTATTTAAAAATAATAACTTGTTGGGGGCCGTTAAGACTTGAAATGTCGTATCAAAGATTTATTATAACAAAGTTTCGTAGAAAAAAGATACAATAAAATTATCCTTTTCTAAAACAAAAATAGCATTTTTATTTTTCCCTGTATAACACCTAAAAGGCGAAAGTTCCTGTAGATTTTTTAGCCAATGTAATGCTCTCCAAATTCGTTAAATTTTTCCCTATTTAACCACCTGAAGAGGACTCTTTAGCCGAAACTAGTTGCCGTTGATTAAAAATTTTGTGGTACATGATTTCATTTATTGTAAATAAAATATTTAGTGATTTATTTCGGCGCTACTGAATTATCTTGAAATTTGTTAATTCTATTTAATAACCTAATTTGAATTCGAAACAGATTCGAAATAAACAATAATTATGGTAGTTATAGCAAATGCAATTATGGAAAAATAATGTTCGCTCTACCCGATTATTATAATGAATTTGAAAAAAGAAATGGCTCAAATTATATCTGTCGATTACGGATTGATCCAATTCCGATTTATTGGTTGTTAAAAATATTTTTATGGGTTTATAAATTTTTTTATTAAAATATTTAAAAGAAAACTACTATAATTGTCCATTATTAATATTTGCGTCTTATCTAAAAAAAAAGAAAGAAAATGACATAGTTTATATTCCGGAAACAAAATAAACTACAATTATCCGGACTCTCGATATTTTATCGAAGAATTATTGTGATTAAATATTTTCTGGTTTATCCTTAATAATATGTTTACTGCAACTTACAAAACTAAAATATTAAACATGTTAAACATGTTATTTAGAAAATAGGATAAAAGGAAAATAATTTGTAAATAAAATCTATGTTTTATTATCCTGTATACAAATTTGTTTTAGTTAATAGCAACGACAAAAGAGCATTAGAATTATTTAATTGTCATATTTACGTAGGACAAGCAATATTCTATTCGTAAAAAAAATATCATACGCAGTAGCTTTTTCAAAAGAACACTATTTCCGCTATTATTAAACAGATTTTAACAGAGCAAATGACCAAAATACAATTAGTTCTAAGGTTCAAATATTTTTATATAAATTATCTTTAGGAAACCATAATTTTTACTTTCTCACTACCAGTGCTTTCTCTAAACTGTCAATTACCGTTCATTATTAGAGTATTAATATATAAATTTCAATAAGTTTAAACTACTTAATCAACATAATAGTTTCTCTACACTGATAATATTTTACTTAAGCGATAAAAAATGCGAATATGTTTTTAATTAGACTTGGACTTAAGGGATGAAGGGTGCAAAATTTATCCTCGATTTTTACAAATTTTAAGTATGCAGTAAGCTCGATATACTCAAATCTATACCTCTAAAATAGTATAACATTTTTAAAATGCCCAGATTCTGGTAATTAAGGCTCAAATTTTTTATCAAAATTATTGAAATTTTTTGACTAAAACCAAGGTTCGAAAATATCATGATATTTATATAAATATCATATCACATGATATATCGGATATATATCCGATATATATCATTTTTTTAATTTAATTATATAATTAAAAAACAGTGTTGTTTCTTGCACAAACTAAATTTTAACACAAACACACATTAACAAAAACCTATAATCTAAACAACAAAATCGTTTATTCCAACTCAAATTAAAAATAAAAAACAAAAATAATTAAAAATAAACAAATATCACTGGGCATATTTTTTTTGGTGTGTTAAAATATAGTCAAAATACTGCCAAACAGAATGCTTTGGTTTTGGCATAATATTGAATAAAAATCAGAACTAACTTAACACAACAATCAACAGAAAGAGGAAACACAGAAAGGATTATTTTCAGTGTTACCGTTTTCAATAAACCGTATTCTACCAACATTTTGATAATAAACTATCAAAGTCTACTAACCATCTAAATCTAACCTGTGTATTTTAATCTATTTTATTAAAAGAAGTCTTTGGCTATCTAAATTTAACCTGTGTATTAAAAAAAAGAAGAAAATATAACACTATTTATATTTATTTTATTAAAAGAAGTCTTGACTATCTAAATCTAACCTGTCTATTAAAAAAAGAAAATATAGCTTTCTCTTTCCATTTAAAACTTATTCTACACTACGTTACCTATTGTTTTCCACTTTCCCCTATTTTTTTATTCCACTCTTTTCACTTCTTTTTTTCTACTTTTTTTCTACATTTTCTACCATATTTTTTACTAATTTCTTTGTGTCCTACTTTTTTGTTTCACTTTTTCCCGTTAAAACTATTTTTCTACTTCTTTCCCAATTTTTTTCACTTTTCTCCTACTTTTTTCCACTTTTTCCCCTATTTTTTCAATAATTTTTTTATATTTCAAGCTTTTTTCCACTTTTTCCCCGACTCATTTTTTCTCCTCTATTTTCATTATTTCAATTTTTTTCTGCAATTTTTCCACCATCCTTTTTTCGTCTACTTTTTTACCAATTTATTTATATTTCAATTTTTTTTCCAAATTTTTCCCCCCATTTTTTTGTTTTAGATATTTTTTTACATTTTTTGCCCTACATTTTTTAGTTTCAAACTTATTTCCGTTTTTTCCTAACTTATTTTTTCTCCTGTTTTTTCAGTAATTTTTTTATGTTTCCAACTTGTTTCCCATTATTCCCCCACCTTATTTCCCCTACTTTTTTAATAATTTCTTTGTGTTCCACTTTTTCTCCTCAAAAACTTTTTCCACATCTTTTCCCATTTTTTTCATTTTCCCCTACTTTTTTATTCCACCCTGTCCTCTACTGTTTTCCACTTTTTCTCACACATTTTTGTTACTAATTTCTTTGTGTCAAACGTTTTTGTTCCACTTTTTCCCCTTAAAACTTTTTCCATTTCTTCCCCTATTTTGCCACTTTTCCCCTACTTTTTTATTTTATCCTTTCCCCTACTTTTTTATTCAGTCCTTTTCCTACTTTTTCCCACTTCTTCTCATAAATTTTTGACTAATTTTTTTGTGTAAAATTTTTTTTCTTCCACTTTTTCTCCTTAAATCTTTTTTTTTCACTTCTTTTGCTATTTTTTTTCACTTTTCTCATATTTTCTTCCACTTTTCCCTACTTTATCAATCCACCCTTTCCCCTACTTTTTTTCACTTTTTCTCCTACATTTTTTACTAATTTCTTATTTCTTTGTGTCAAACTTTTTTCCACTTTTTTCCACTTTTTCACTATTTTTTTAATAATTTAAAATTTGAAACATTTTTTACCAATTTTTCCCCTACTTTTTTTCCACTTTTCGCCCCAGCCTTTTTCCCCTACTTTGTTTCCACTTTCGCCCCAGCCTTTTTTCCCCTCCTTTTTTAGTTTCAAATTTATTCCCCAATTTTTTTATATATAATTTTTTCGTAAAAAAGTGGAAATTTGACAGAAACTGACAATAATGAGATAAAATGGGTAGTTTTAGAAAAAAAGGGGAAAACGGGGTAATTTCAAGAAAAAAAGTGACAAAATTTGAAAGAAAAGGGGGAAATTTAAGACAAAAAGGTTCGAAAATTTGAAAGAAAAGAGGGGAAATCTTGAAGGAAGAGGGGAAATTTGAGAAAAAATAATAAAAATGAAAAAATAAGACGTAATTTTAAGAAAAAAATGGGGTAAATTTAGAAAAAACGGGGTAATTTCAGGAAAAAGTAACAAAAATTGAGAGAAACGAGGGGAAATTTGAGACAAAAAGTGACAGTATTTAAGAGAAAAGAGGGGAAATTTTGAAGGAAGAGGCCTTATGACGAAAATAAGGGGCAATTTTCAGAAAAAGGGGTAAGAAAAAAGAGGGTATTTTCAGAAAAGTGACAAAGTGAAAAGAGAAAAAAATTTGGACAAAAAAATTAACACCCTCATTTTTCTTAAAAATCTACTAATTTAGTAGGAAATCTACTGAAAACGTAACTAAAAAAAAATATTAAAGTAATCAATTAAAACTAAAAAAACATAATCTACTTTAGCTCGCGACATAAAACTACATTTTTCCGATAAAATGTCGAATTTATTTTAGCACGCAAGGTACAAATGCATTTTTCTGATCAAATATCAAATTACACTTTGTTATATTTTAGCTCAATGAGTAAAAATTTATTTTTCCACTAAAATATCGAATTACATTTAAAATTATTTTAGCTTGAAGTAAAACTACATATTTGTGATAAAATGTCGAATTACAATCTCGTTTATTTTAGCTCCTAAATTAAAAATGAATTTTTCCAATAAAATATCGACTACACTTTTGTTTATTTTAGCTAGCAAATAAAAATGTAATTTCAACTAAAAGACCGAACTACATTGCAGTGTATTTTAGCTCGAGAAGCAAAAATACATTTTCCTCTAAAATATCGAGTTATGCTCTAGATTATTTTAGCTCGCAAAGTAAATACGCATTTTTCTGATAAATTGTCGAATTACACTTTAGTGTGTTTTAGCTCTCAAAGCAATCTAATGCATTTTAGATCGAGAGGGAAAAATGAATTTTTCTTAAAAAATGTCAGATTTACACTTTATTTTATTTTAGCTCGCAAAGTGCAAATGCATTTTTCCGATAAAATATCGAATTACACTCTAGTGTATTTTAGCTCGCGAAGTACAAATGTTTTTTCTGATAAAATATTGAATTGCACTTTAATTTATTTTATCCCGGGAAGTCAATAAATATCGAATTACACTTTATATTTTAGCTCAAGAAGTAAAAATACATTTTTCCGCTAAAATGTCGAGTTACATTCAAGTTTATTTTAGCTCGCGAAGTAAAAATGCATTTTTCCTATAAAATGTCGTATTACAGTTTAGTTTATTTTAGTACGAAAAGTACAAATGCATTTTTCTGATAAACTATCGAATTACACTCTATTGTATTTTAGCTGAAGAAGTAAAAATGCAATTTTCCTATAAAATATCGAATTACACTCCAGTTTATTTTAGCTCGCGAAGAAATAATGCATTTTACAAAAAAATTTCGAATTACACTCTATTTTATTTTAGCTTGGGAAGTAAATATTCATTTTTCCGATAAAATGTCGAATTACATTTTAGTTTATTTTAGCTCGTACAAATGTATTTTCCGCTAAAATGTGGAATTACAATAAAGTCTATTTTAGCGCCCAAATTACAAATGCATTTTGCCGTTAAAATATCGAATTACACTCTATTGTATTTTAGGTGAGAAAATAAAAATTAATTTTTCTAATAAAATGTCGAGTTACACTTTTTTTATTTTAGATCGCGAAGTACAAATGCATTTTTCCTATAAAATGTCGAATTATACTTGTTTATTTTAGTTTGCGAAGTAAAAATGCACTTTTCCGATAAATTATAGAATTACACTCTATTGTATTTTAGCTGACGAAGTACAAATGCATTTTTCCGATAAATTGGCAAATTACACTCGAGTAGGTACAATTTTTGAGACGAGAACGTATTTATTTCTCTTAAAATAAAATTATACCAAAATAAATAATTTGGAATGGTTAAAAGTAGAGGTGGGAAGTAAAAAATAAATATGTCTTTGAAAATATGGGAAAAAAATAATTTTTTGGCAACCGTCCTGGAAGTACCCCTAATGCTTTTTATCTCAGAAAGTAGCATTTTTCCGGCCTAATCCGGGAAGAATCACATCGTTGTTGTCATTGTAGGGTTTTGATCATTACCATAACAACAAAATAACGACTTACAGCTATTTGACATGAAATTAGTTGACATTTTGATTTTTGAAAGTTTGCATTGATTTGTTATTATACACGATTGCCGAAAAAATAATGTACGCAACATTTTCGAAAACAGTTTTTTTGGACTCGCAGACTTCAGTACTCGCCTACGGCTCATCCTAGAATTTTGTCTACTCCTCCAAAAAAACAGAATATTCCGTACTTGTTACGTAAATTACTATTTCCTGTATAATTTATGATTAATAAAAAATTATAATTTTTTTTTTCCAGATACTTAAAATTAATCGCAAAACGACCCTCAACACTCCCAAACGTTCTCAAAATTTAAGTGTCCGTGTAAGAAGCGTAAAATGTATAAATCCCCCCATAACGGATTATTTTCTATAACATCTGCCAATGTCCTTATGTCGGAACTGGAACTCAAAAAACAAACTGCATATGTATACAATAGTTCGACATGGCCGTGACAAATATTTTTAAATAGAAAGAGGCGTGCATATTTTACAGATGAAAAACATTGTCGAGGAGGACTAATGCACCATGGCATTGGTCGCTAAAGACTTACATGAAGGGAAAAAGTTTGAACTTTGGTCTACCCGTATATTATGGTCTTAATGGATTATACCATAAAAAAAAAACAAATAAAATATGACACGTTGTTATTACATATTTTTTCTATTTTATACAAAGATCTTTAAACAAAATATATTTAAATACCTCAATACTTTGATTCTCAATAAGAATAAATTATCGTGGGGAACGAAATTCTTGGCGGTATTGTGCGTTAACCAAACTGCACCCTCGAGGGATGCCATCCATATTTCATGGCAATGGGTCCATTAGAGGCTATTACTAACTAGGGAGACCCTATCATCCGTTTTTACAGGGTGGTCACTTTTTAATTCATGAGTGTATTAGTGACTAAAATTTGTATGTAAATATAAAAAAAAAATATTTTTGCTCTGTAGTTAAATTGCATTTTTCCGATAAAATGCCGAATTTACCCTTCAGTTTATTTTAGCTCGCTAATTGAAAATTCATTTTTCTTATAAAACGTCAAATTACACTCTATTTTATTTTAGCTCTCGAAGTAGAAAGATATTTTTTGATAAAATGCCGAATTGCACTCTGATTTATTTTAGCTCGAGAAAGAAAAATGCATTTTTCCGATAAAATGTGGAATTACCCTCTAGTTTATTTTAGCTCGCTAATGAAAAATTCATTTTTCTTATATGACGTCAAATTACACTCTATTTTATTTTAGCTCTCGAAGTAGAAAGGTATTTTTTTGATAAAATGTTGAATTGCACTCTGATTTATCTTAGCTCGCTAAGTAAAAATGCATTTTTCTGATAAAATTCCGAATTATACTCAAGTTTATTTTAGCACGAAAGGTACAAATGCATTTTTCCAATAAAATATCGAATTACACTCAAGATTATTTTAGCTTGCGAAGTAAAACTGTAGCAAGGTACAAATACGTTTTTTCGATAAACTATTGAATTACACTTGAATTTATTTTAGCTCGCTAATGAAAAATTCATTTTTCTTATAAAACGTCAAATTACACTCTATTTTATTTTAGCTCTCGAAGTTTTTATAAAAAGTCGAATTGCACTCTGATTTATTTTAGCTTGCGAAGTAAAAATGCATTTTTCCGATAAAATCAATAATTACACTTTACTTTACTTTTACCATATAATGTCGAATTATACTAATTTATTTTAGTACGCGGAACTAAAAATCCATTTTGTCGATAAAATGTTGAATTACACTATTAGTTTATTTTAGCTCGAGAAGTAAAAATGCATTTGTCTGAAAAATTTTGAATTACACTCAATTTTATTTTAGCTCGCAAAGTAAAAATGCATGTATACGATAAAATATCGAATTACACTCTAGTGTATCTTAACTCTAGAAGTAAAAATGCATGTTTATGATAAAATGTCGAATTACACTCTAATGTATCTTAATTGTAGAAGTAAAAAATGCATTTTTCCGATAAAATAATGAATTGAACTCTGGTTTATTTTAGCTCGTAAAGTAAAAATGTATTTTTTCGATAAAATATTGAATTACCCTCTATTTTATTTTAGCTCTCGAAGTAGAAACTAATTTTTTTATAAAATTTCAAATTGCACTCTGATTTATTTTAGCTTGCAAAGTAAAAATGCATTTTTCAGATAAAATAATGAATTATACGTTAGTTTATTTTAGCTCGCGAAGTAAAAATGCATTTTGCTTATAAAATGTCAAATTAAACTCAATTTTATTTTAGCTTCCAAAGTAAAATGTATGTTTTCGATAAAATGTCGAATTACAACTTAACTCTTAACTCTTGAAGTAAAAATTATTATTTTTGATAAAATGTCGAATTACACTCCAGTTATATTAAGCTCGGTAATAAAAAATTCATTTTTCTTAAAAAAATGCTGCATAATACTATTTTATTTTAGCTCGCCAAGTAAAAATGAATTTTTCTGATAAAATGTCGAATTTCACTCTGGTTTTGTTTAGATCACGAAGTAAATTGCATTATTTTGACAAAAAATCGAATTAGTCTCCAGTGTATTTTACCTCGCTAATGGAAAATTCATTTTTCTTAAAAAAATTTGATACACTCCATTTTATTTCAGCTCACGAAGTAAAAATGCATTTTTCCCATATAATGTCGAATTACACTCTTAATTTAACTTAGCACGAGGAACTAAAGATCCATTTTGTCGATAAAATGTTGAATTACTCTTAGTTTATTTTAGCTCGCGAAGTAAAAATGTATTTGTCTGAGAAAATTTCGAATTACACTCCATTTTATTTTAGCTCGCAAAGTAAAAATGTATATTTAAGATAAAATGTCGAATTACAATGTATCTTAACTGTAGAAGTAAAAAATGCATTTTTCCGATAAAATAACGAATTGCACTCTGGTTTATTTTAGTTCGCGAAGTAAAAATGCATTTTTTTTTTCGATAAAATAACGAATTGCACTCTAGTTTATTTTAGCTCGTGAAGTAGAAATGCATGTTTCCTATAAAATGTTGAATTACACTCTTAGTTAATTTTATGCGAAGTAAAAATAAATTTGTCTGATAAAATGTCAAATTACACTCAATTTTATTTTAGCTTCCAAAGTTAAAATGTATGTTTTCGATAAAATGTCGAATTACACTCTAGTGTATTTTAACTCTTGACTCTAGAAGTAAAAATGCATTTTTCCGATAAAATACTGATTTGTAGTCTAGTTAATTTTAGCTCGCGAAGTGAAAATGCGTTTTTTGATAAAATAACGAATTACACTCTAGTTTATTTTAGCTCGTGAAGTAAAAATGTATTTTTTCGATAAAATAATGAATTATACTTTAATTTCTTTAGCTCAGGAAGTAAATAGTATATTATATACCAAGGGACTAAAGTGTCTTTTAATCCCGAAGGTGAAGATTGTATGCCCAAGCCCCCTTAAAATTCAAATAATTATTTACCTGTTAATTTTGTAAATATTTAAACGTAACAATCAATTCTATTATTTGTAAGTTTCCTACTTCTGATCAGGCAATCATGTTTGATATTAAATTATGTATTTTTTTAAAAATACCGAAAATTAAAAAAAAACAAGGTTCCCGGATGGGGGGGGGGGGCTCGAACCAAGACCAATTTCGATCCGCATTCAAATTTCCTTTGCACGAACCAGCTGAGCTAATTCTGACAATATAAAATATTTGTAAAACCTTGTGTTATACGGATATATTATGTAAATAATGACAGAAGATTGCGACTTTGTCTTTTTTAAGATAGTTTAGAATAAAATCGTAAAAAATATATGAAAAAGCTTACGACGATCTCGTAAAATGGTGTTGGAGAAAAGAAAATTGAAGACTATACTACCGAAAATTATTTTCTATACTCCTTAGTTGAATAATTTGACAGTTCTAAATTAAATTAGAATAAACAAGGTGGCTGGTTTCAATTGTTTTTTATTTGCGGGACTAAAATATTTTAGTCCTTTGGGATTAAAAAAATTTAGTCCATAGGGAGTAAAAAAATTTAGTCCCTAGGGAGTAAAAGTGGCACTTTAGTCTCGCAAATGCCAATAAAATGTTGAATTACACTCTTAGTTAATTTTAGCTCGCGAAGTAAAAATGCATTTGTCTGATAAAATATCAAATTACAATCAATTTTATTTTAGCTGCCAAAGTAAAAATGTATGTTTTCGATAAAATGTCGAAGTACACTCCAGTTAATTTTAGCTCGCTAATAAAAAATTAATTTTCCTTACAAAATGTCAGATTACACTCATATTTATTTTAGGTCGCAAAGTAATAATGAATTTTTTTGATAAAATGTCGAATTACACTACAGTTAATTTTAGCTCGGTAATGAAAAATTCATTTTTCTTAAAAAGAGCTAAATAACACTATATTTTATTTTAGCTCGCCGAGTAAAAATACATTTTTCTGATACAATGTTCAATTGCACTTTGGTTTATTTTAGCATATGAAGTAAATTGTATTATTCTGACAGAAAATCGAATTACACTCTAGTGTATTTTAGCTCACTAATGGAAAATTCATTTTTCTTCTCCATTTTATTTTAGCTCATGAAGTAAAATGTATTTTTTCGATAAAATGTTGAATTATCCTGTATTTTATTTAAGCTCTCGAAGTAGAATATTTTTGATAAAATTCCGAATTACACTCTGGTTTATTGTAGCTTGCAAACAAAAAATGCATTTTTCCGATGAAATAATGAATTATACTTCAGTTTATTTTAGCTCGGGAAGTAAAAATGCATTTTTTCTGATAAAACGTGGAATTACACTTAAGTTTATTTTAACATGAGAAATAAAATGAATTTTTCCGATCAAATATCGATTTGTACTCGTGAAGTAAAAATACATTTTGCCGATAAAATGTTGAATTACACTGTTAGTTTATTTTAGCAAATTACAATCAATTTTATTTTAGCTTCCAAAGTAAAAATGTATGTTTTCGATAAAATGTAGAATTACACTCTAGTGTATCTTAACTCTCGAAGTAAAAATGCACTTTTCCGATAAAATGTCGAAGTACACTCCAGTTAATTTTAGCTAGCTAATAAAAAATTAATTTTTCTTACAAAATGTCAAACTATACTCAATTTTATTTTTCTTAAAAAAATTTGAACTACACTCCTTTTTATTTTAGCTCGTGAAGTGAAAATATATTTTTCCGATAAAATGTCGAATTAGTGCAAGTGTATTTTAGCACTCAAAGAAGAAATGTATTTTTTTGATAAAATAATGAATTGTAATTTAGTTTATTTTAGATCGCGAAGTAAACATTCATTTTTCCTAGTTACAGACTAGTGTATTTTATTAGCTCGAATTAAATATCTTTAACTTAAAAGATGTTTTTTAAACATAAATTTTAAAATAATTTTTGAAATAATTTTTGGAACAGAACTTTATTAGTTGAAATTCAAACAGAGAATGAGAATGAATAAAAAATGCATATTGAAGTAAACGACCCTCGATTAAATAAATGCAACATTTGCATTTATTGTATAAATAGGACGACATAAGTCTCGGGAAGTTAAAATGAATTTTTCCGATAAAATGACGATTTAAACTCTTGGTTTATTTCAGATCGCGAAGTAAAAATGCATTTTTCACTCAGGTTATTTTAGCGCGCGAAGTAAAAGTGAATTTTTCCGATATAATGTTACAATCCATTTTATTTAAGCTCGCTTTAATTGCTAAAGTATCAAATAGATTCAAAATTTTAGATTTTGACAAAAATAAACAGTGATTGATGAAAAACAACAAAAATTGCATTTTTACAAGAAATATTTGCTATTTGCAAGTGATTTTTTTAATAAAATTTTCTAAATCCGCACTTACATATTATATTATTTAATTTTTAATAACTAACTTATTATAAAATGGCCGTGGATAAACGTCCGACATTCGGACGTTTAGATCAATTACTAAACATCCGACAGTCCTGGAATATAACCAAAAAAAAATATTAAAAGAAGTCTTGACTAATCTAAATCTAACCTGTGTATTTAAAATAAATATGTATTTAATTAAAAGAAGTCTCGACTATCTAAATCTAGCGTTTGTATTTAAAATAAATAATTATTTAATTAAAAAATTCTTGACTATCGAAATCTAGCCTGTGTTTAAAAAAAATTAAAAGGCCATATGGGATTCGACCCCGGGGCCACTGCACCACTATCGGGCACTATGTAACGCTGCTATTAGAACTCATGCTTAAATATGTTCAAACTTATTATTGAAAAGAATCACGTTTCTGCTTTTACATTTTTATGTGCAATATAAAGTATGTTTGTTTTATGTTCGTAACGTATATAGGTCCCCAAGACCGACTATCTGACTTTTAGTATTTGATATAAATGTCCTACTGCCGGACGTTTATCCACGGCTATTTTATAATAACTTTTAATTGTTACAAAATATTTTTATACAATATTTGCCAACAACGCCAAGAAACACGCTTATATTTTTAAAATGTAATTACATATATTTTTTCAAAATAATATTTTTATATTTCTGTTAGGAAATAAACATTGGCTACCCTGTAAGTCTTGAGACTAAAAGTCAAAGCTTCAAACGCTATTGTAGTTGAGGTTAAGTTACAACGGCGACAATGACTACCCAATATGTTTGTCATTTATTTTGGCTGTCACTTTAGATTGAAAGAGACCATGCTGAATTTATTACTAAAAGGGCATCAGATTCTTCACTAAAAAATATCATTTGCAATAGGGAAACAAAAATAAAGTATTCGGATTTTTATTTATTGTTAAAATAATCAAAAAAATAATAAAAAATAATTAAAAGTAAACTATAAATTTTTTTGTACTACACTACACTTTTCGTTAATTTTTTTTTTAATTTGTATAAAAAAAATTGTTCTGATGATTAACTTACACCATTGAAGTGGATCAGATGTATAATCACACATAACGGAACTTTAGATATGTATTTATTGAAGAAGAAAAACGTATTATTATGCGTAACAACGTCAGCAGAATTTTCAGCCGCCTTCCAACACCCCTTAACGCCTATCGGCGGTACGCAGTCCGCCAGAGGGCGTTCAGTACGGCCTATTTGAAGACTACAATAACTCAAACTGCTAATTCGGATTCGTCCCAACCCAATGGTGCCTGTTTTACATATAAAATTAACGTTTTTGAGAACGAACAGTCTTCATGAATGTAATGACGAATTTCCTTTCTTTTAAAAATTTATACAGACAATAAATGGATAATGAAACGATTGCGTTTTATATTTGATTCGATGATTACAGTTCCCATGAATAAAATGCAAAATGGTATCAATTACGGATTTATATTTTATTAATTTATATATATATATATATATATTGATACCGTTACGCCACTGGATATTTGATTTTTATTCGATTTTTTTTTCTAATATCATAAAATTAATTCTACGTCGATACAATTTTATTACAAATGTGAAAATTGGCATCAATTTTGTTTCGTAATTTTATAAAAGTGAATAACATGTTATTAGAGTGTGCAGTTGGGGGTGAAATATCTACGTTGACCACAATAATCCGCCTCGTACTTAGGAAGACATTAAGCCAAAAGGAAGCGGTTTCGCATATGTTCATACAGATGTCGTCATTTCGCAAATAAGCAATTTACAAAATTATTTTTTTAATGATTTAATTTGGTTTCGAAATTTAGAAATTAAACTTACCTCTCACTTCCCATGGTAAATCAATCCCATAGGAAAACGTCAATTTTTGTAAATTATAACATTTTTAAAAAAAACGGAAAAAGTTGAACGGATTTTCAGAAAAAAATTGCACAAATCATTTAGAGCATATAAATCTCACTTTCCATGAAAATTGTCGCAACCAACATTTAACACCTTTTTTTCTTAATTTTAAATTTGGACTTTTTTATGTTCAAGAGTACAATTATGACATATTTGACGTTTCGAATGAATTCTGTGTAAACTGTTCCAACATATAATTGTCATTTACACATGCATTTATAACTTTACATTATTGTCATATTTCAAGATAGCGATGTTGCCATGTATATCTAACTAGTTGAATACCCGTGCTTTGCTTTGTTTTTTTTCCTACTTTTGTCAGTAAATGGGCAACACCGTTTCCTCCGCATTCCCCATGTTAAATCCCATAAGAAATCGCTAAGGTTAAAAATAGCGAAATTGGCTCTAAAAGTGGTGGGGGGTAAAATGCAATGTGCGCATGCGCTACGTTATTGGATAGCTAATGCCAGGAGGAGTTAGGGAAAAATAACGAAAAAAATCTCAACTACCCCGTTCAACCCCCCAACTACCCCGTGTTTACGTAAAAATTGATACAATATATCATGTGACACATCGTTGAATAGGTCTTTACGTGTAGAGTAAGCGAAAAATATGAAAAAAATTCCAACTACCCCTGCTCAACCCCCAACCTACCCCGTGTTTACGTAAAAATATATCATGTGTCATATCGTTGAATAGGTCTTTACGTGTAGTTTAAGGAAAAAATATGCAAAAAATCCCAACTACCCCCCCCCCCCCAACTACCCCGTACGGCAAAATATCGTGGTAAAGGATAAATATTTACTTTCCCGCTATTGCGATATATGTAATGGCAAGATTTGGGTGGGTCAAACGGCATTATATTTGAAATATAATGTAAAATAATTACATGTCAAAAAATACTGTGTAGAAGAAACGTCAAAAGGGCCTTAGCTTATATTTCCGTTACTATTGGTCCGATTTAAACGCGGGAAACGGCAGTGTATTTTAAATGTGCCGTATAATAAATTCGTAAAGAAAAAACATGCGCAGTACGAAAGCCAAAAGGACCGTAGTGAATATATCCGTTACTATTGGTCCGATTTAAACTCGGGAAACGGAATTGTATTTTAAATGTGACGTATAATAAACACGTAAAGAAAAAACATGCGCAGTACGAAAGCCAAAAGGACCGTAGTGAATATCTCTGTTACTATTGGTCCGATTTAAACGCGCGAAACGGAAGTGTATTTTAAATGTGACGTACAATAAATACGTATAGAAAAAACATGCGCAGTACGAAAGCCAAAAGGGCCTTAGCTTATATCTCCGTTACTATTGGTCCGATTTAAACGTGGGAAACGGCAGTGTATTTTAAATGTGACGTTTAATAAATACGTAAAAAAAAAACATGCGCAGTACGGAAGCCAAAAGGACCGTAGTAAATATCTCCGTTACTATTGGTCCGATTTAAACGTGGGAAACGGCCGTCTATTTGAAATCTACCATATAATTAATACGTATAAAGAAATCCTGCGGAGAAGAAACGTCGAAAGGGCTTTAGCTTATATCTCCGTTGCTATTGGTCCGATTTAAATGCGGGAAACGGCATTGGCTCAAAACGTGGTGGGGGAAAAAATGAATGATACATCATAGGTGTCAATTAAGGAACAAATAGTCATAAAATCCCAACTACCCCCTCTAACCCTCAACTACCCCGTATTTACAGGAAAATTGATAAAATAGCTAATACCACAAGGAGTAAGGGAAAAATAAGTATAAAATCCCAACTACCCCCTTCAACCCCACAGGCTAGACAAATGAATGAATCGGGACGAGCGGCCCCTCGCTGAATAGAAGATGTAGATGAACGAAAAATTCTCATATACAGGGTGTATATACAGGGTGTGTCAAAAAGTAGCATTTACTGAAAAATCAATTGAGACCTTGTCATTTTCCACTATAATATATCAGTGTTGATACTTTCGCACAAAAAAAAAGCGTTACCAACTGCCCCTTAGTCTATAATTGTTGCCAACATGATAGTTTCCCTCTACGCTGAATAGAAGAGTCGATGAACGAAAAATTCTCATATACAGGGTGTGTCAAAAAGTAGCATTTACTAAAAAATCAATCGAGACCTTGTCATTTTCCACTATAATATATCAGTGCTGATACTTTCGCACAAAAAAGCGTTACCAACTGTCTCTTAGTCTATAATTGTTGCCAACATGATAGTTTCCCTCTATTTCACACATGTGTTAAGTTCAGTTAAGTTTTTTACTTTCCCGCTACCAACCTATCACTTATTATATTTTATTGCGATATACCGGATGACAATGAAACTAGGGCCATGCTTATATCTCCTTCAGTTTTCAACCGATTGAAATAAAATTTGGTACACAGATATGAGATACAAATTTTGATTACCAGACGTATAAAAACAAAATGGTCTACTTCCGGTTTCGTCAGAAATGTCACTAATTTCGATTTTTTTAATAAAACACCCTGTATATTTTATGTTTTTCGGATTCTACGGCTCAAATTTCATACGACAGTGTTGCCAAATTTTTCAAAAAATTCAAATTTCAGATTTTTTTTTTTTTTTTTTTTTTTTTTTTTTTTTTTTTTTTTTTTTTTTTTTTTTTTTTTTTTTTTTTTTTTTAGCACAGGATTTATTCCTTAAAAAGGAATTCAGAAAATTTAAATTACTGCTATAGGATTTGTTATTGATCTTATCGATGAAATGACTATTATTATGAATTACTGAGTCAGTTAGAATATATTTTTACCGGATCAAGGCTAAAAAAAAAACAAAATCCGAGGGTGATTAGTTGGTACATTAATTGAAAACACTGGCCATCATTAACTTTAATATTATTATTATTTGTGCACATACCTCTCCGACTAAGATAAAATCTTGTGTATAAAAATGTTTCAATAAAAAAAACTTTCTCGGCATATTTCTTTAGCGCTATAATATTTAAATTTCTGTCATTTCATAATTTACCAACATTGTACTTTTTCGAAATATAAAGGAGAACACTGTTGCCAAAAAGTTTCTTTCCCACTATAATATTTTAATACAACGTTACGAACATAGTACATTCTCGTCATATTTCTTTCGCGCTTACTATTTAAATTTCTGTCATTTCATATTTTACCAACATTGTACTTTTTCGAAATATAAAAGGAGAACACTGTTGCCAAAAAGTTTCTTTCCCACTATAATATTTTAATACAACGTTACGAACATAGTACTTTCTCGTCATATTTCTTTCGCGCTTACTATTTAAATTTCTGTCATTTCATAATTTACCAACATTGTAGTTTTTCGGAATATAAAGGAGAACACTGTTGCCAAAAAATTTCTTTCCCGCTATAATATTTTATTACATTTAATTTTGTTATCAACTGATATAAAAAATATCAACCAAACCATAGCAAAACCGCAGTAGGTATCTTCATAATTCGAATTTTTTTTAAAAAATATATCGCTAGATTTGAAATTATTTCAGGATAAATCGTTCGTAAAGGTCCCTATCATTTTATAGGCCATAAAAATATTGACATTTATTATCATTATTATTATTATAAAATAATTTTTATATTGAAAAATAATCCTATTTCAAATGCATGCTTTACCACAATCAGCGATAAGAATTTTACCGTTTATATGAAATTAGTCGGAGAGGTATGTGCATAAATAATAATAATATTAAAGTTAATGATGAAAAGTTGCCAGTGTTTTTAATTAATGTACCAACTAATCAAACGAGGAACAAGTTGAAACTCATATTTCAAGATAGAACTGAGGGTGATGTTGATGTGTGACAACCCATTTTAACAGCCGATATTGATTTAAGAAATATTGACAAGCAAACAGCTTTATTATGGAATAATAATAAAATCATTTAAAATGACATATTCTATGAAAATAAATGAATAGAAAATATACAAGGTGTTTAAGTAAAAGTCATATATTAATAAGCAGTATTTATTACTTTTAGACGTTTCATCCGCGACATCCTCTTCAGCGTTCACCTGATCTCTAAAAATAGATATTTAAATGTGAATTGACGTGATGAAAAGAATTGCCTAACATGGACTTACACCAACTGGTCTATCATTTCATGTTCGAGGTCAGCATCCCCGAACTCTGATAATCTAAAATATATTTAAATTAAAAAATACAAAAACCGAATTTTAATTCGTAAAAATTAAACTTTTTTTTGTTCAAAATGAAATAAAATAATTAATATAAAACTTAACTTTTTTTAGTTGTAAAACGAAATAAAATAATTAATAAAAAGTCGCAAAATGAAATAAAATAATTAATTAAAAATCGAAAAATATATTTAACAAATAAAAAAAATAAAAGAAAACAGAATTTTAATTCGTAAAAAATTAAACTTTTTTCCAAAATGAAATAAAATAATTAATATAAAAAAATTAACTTTTAAGTTATAAAATGAAATAAAATAATTAATAAAAAGTCGCAAAATATATTCAATTTAAAAATCCAAAAACAGAATTTTTAATAGGTTAAAAATAAACTTGATAGTTCAAAATGAAATAAAATAATTAATATAAAAAAAATTAACTTTTTAGTCGAAAAATGAAATAAAATAATTATAATAAAATCGCAAATTTTATTCAAATTAACAAAAAAAAAATTAATAAAAAAATCGCAAAATATATTCAAATTAAAAAATACGAAAACCGAATTATAAATCGTTAAAAATAAACTTTTCAGTTCAAAATGAAATAAAATAATTCATTAAAAATCGAAAAATATATTTAACAAATAAAAAAAATAAAAGAAAACAGAATTTTAATTCGTAAAAAATGAAACATTTTTTCCAAAATGAAATAAAATAATTAATATAGAAAAAATTAACTTTTAAGTTATAAAATGAAATAAAATAATTAATAAAAAGTCGCAAAATATATTCAATTTAAAAATCCAAAAACAGAATTTTTAATAGGTTAAAAATAAACTTGATAGTTCAAAATGAAATAAAATAATTAATATAAAAAATTAACTTTTTAGTCGGAAAATGAAATAAAATAATTAATATAAAATCGCAAAATTTATTCAAATTAAAAAAAAAAATTAATAAAAAAATCGCAAAATATATTCAAATTAAAAAATACGAAAACCGATTTTTAAATCGTTAAAAATAAACTTTTTAGTTCAAAATGAAATAAAATAATTCATTAAAAATCGAAAAATATATTTAACAAATAAAAAAAAATAGAAGAAAACAGAATTTTAATTCGTAAAAAATTAAACTTTTTTTTCCAAAATGAAATAAAATAATTAATATAAAAAAAATTAACTTTTTAGTTATAAAATGAATGAAGTAAAATAAAACTTACGAAACATATCCCTCGTCTTCCAAATACTCTTCCAAAAACAAAAGTAGACCAAAATCGTCACTAAAAAAAAAAACATGACACAAATCTCGTAGGTTAAAAAACTTTCGGTAGACTTACAAATCCGTTTTTAAATGCACTAGTCGTAGAAAAAATCTGCAGTTTTATAATGCACTTTGTTGCGGTAATTGTGATAAAATCATAAAACCGTATCAGGATGGATTCTGACCGCAATCATAGAAAATTTCCAAGTTTAAAATAAAATTCATAATTTCTACTTGTGATTAAATCTTAAAGCCGTATCAGGATGGATCCTGACCGCAATCATAGAAAATTTCCAAGTTTAAAATAAAAATCAAAATTTCTACTAAAATACATTAATTATATTACCTATCGAATGGTATAAATCCCATTTTAATATCTTTAATTTTTTTAAAGTTATTCAATTTTTTTTAAAGGTAAATTAAATTTCAAAAATAAAAATTGTGGAATTCATAATTTTTTGAACAAAATTTTTCTACAAATTTAAGGGTAATTTTTTTAAATTTTTAATATCAATTTTAACCTTAAAAAAATAAAACTATTTTTGAATAAGTTTAAAATCAATAAATAATTAATATCTCATTCAATTTTATTCAAAATAGGAAACAGCTCCTTTACTATTTTCATTTATTTTATAGTTATTGATAAAGCGAAATTACAATAAATTTCAAAAATATTCTTTATTTTGGTTATAGTAATTACAATTCTAATTTTTAAGAAACTAAAATGCATTTTTAATTTAGAATTTTATAGTATCTCTGGAATGGTGAAAATCCCATTTCAATATCTTTAATATTTTAGATGTTATTCAATTTAGTTTAAAATCATAATATAATTTTAAATGTTTCTTGGCAATTTTTAAAAAATCCACAATTTTTATAATAAAATTTTGAAAAAAATTATAATTATACAATTAATTATTACAAATTTAAAGATGTTTTTTAAAAAATTTTATATTAAAATTTAACTAAAAAATAATAATTTAATAAAGATAAAAATTGCTTAAAAATTAAAATAAAAACTAGGGGCGAAACTATGCGGAACTCGAAAAAAAGTAAAGACAAAATTTGTAGAAAATTTTATGTTCTACAATTTTGATTACATGTAATTTTTCATAAAAATCCATAATTTTGTCTCAAAATCTAAAAAAGTCAGAAATGTCTATATAATTTTTTCACACCCTCTAGCGGCGAAACTATGAGGAATTAAAAAAAAACGGTAATGAAAAAATGTGTAGAAAATGCCATGTTCTACAACTTTCATATCCTGTAATTTTTCATAAAAATGCATTATTTCGGTAATTTAAAAAAAAAATATGAAAAAAAAAATTACTTTTTGATAAATCTGGCAACAATGGCAAACGTTTTTGAAAATTTTAGTCATTTGAAATTAAACTATAACGTATAAAAAATATATGAGTAAAACTTTATTGCCATCTTGTTTAGTAATGACATCATCACATATAGCAACTGTCACTTTCGGTTGTCCGATTAACTACAAAATCTATACAGGTTGTCTCCTTATTACCCTAAATATGTATATAAAATTTCATCTAAATCGGTTCAGCCGTTTAGATGCTATCGTGTTCACACACACACAGACAGACAGACAACATGCTAAAAATGGTATAAATGGATTCAGGTGACCTCAAAACGTAAAGATTCGTTAAAATCTGGGTATGATCAAAATATCATGATCGCAATACTTTCCTTCTATAGGTACAACTCTGTTGTTCGGAAAGTAATAACAAACGAGAAAACCATTGTTTTTATGCTACCAAGTAGAACTCAAACAGTTAAGATAGGAGTATATGTAAGACGTTTATCCTAGATTTTGGTATTAATCGGCCAACCGAAAGTAACAGTTGCTATAAGTGATGACGTCATTACTAAACAAAAATGGCAATAGAGTTTTACACATATAATGTATTCATTATAGTTTAATTTCGAATGATTAAAATTTTTAAAAACTTTTGCCATTGTTGCCAAATTAAAATTACGGATTATCAAAAGTTGTAGAACATAAACGAACGAAAACGAACGAACGAAAACGAACGAACAAAAACGAACGAAAACGAACGTTCGTTTTCGTTCGTTCGTTTTCGTTCGTTTATGTTCTACAACTTTTGATAATCCGTAATTTTAATTTGGCAACAATGGCAAAAGTTTTTAAAAATTTTAATCATTCGAAATTAAACTATAATGAATACATTATATGTGTAAAACTCTATTGCCATTTTTGTTTAGTAATGACGTCATCACTTATAGCAACTGTTACTTTCGGTTGGCCGATTAATACCAAAATCTAGGATAAACGTCTTACATATACTCCTATCTTAACTGTTTGAGTTCTACTTGGTAGCATAAAAACAATGGTTTTCTCGTTTGTTATTACTTTCCGAACAACAGAGTTGTACCTATAGAAGGAAAGTATTGCGATCATGATATTTTGATCATACCCAGATTTTAACGAATCTTTACGTTTTGAGGTCACCTGAATCCATTTATACCATTTTTAGCATGTTGTCTGTCTGTCTGTGTGTGTGTGAACACGATAGCATCTAAACGGCTGAACCGATTTAGATGAAATTTTATATACATATTTAGGGTAATAAGGAGACAACCTGTATAGATTTTGTAGTTAATCGGACAACCGAAAGTGACAGTTGCTATATGTGATGATGTCATTACTAAACAAGATGGCAATAAAGTTTTACTCATATATTTTTTATACGTTATAGTTTAATTTCAAATGACTAAAATTTTCAAAAACGTTTGCCATTGTTGCCAGATTTATCAAAAAGTAATTTTTTTTTTCATATTTTTTTTTTAAATTACCGAAATAATGCATTTTTATGAAAAATTACAGGATATGAAAGTTGTAGAACATGGCATTTTCTACACATTTTTTCATTACCGTTTTTTTTTAATTCCTCATAGTTTCGCCGCTAGAGGGTGTGAAAAAATTATATAGACATTTCTGACTTTTTTAGATTTTGAGACAAAATTATGGATTTTTATGAAAAATTACATGTAATCAAAATTGTAGAACATAAAATTTTCTACAAATTTTGTCTTTACTTTTTTTCGAGTTCCGCATAGTTTCGCCCCTAGTTTTTATTTTAATTTTTAAGCAATTTTTATCTTTATTAAATTATTATTTTTTAGTTAAATTTTAATATAAAATTTTTTAAAAAACATCTTTAAATTTGTAATAATTAATTGTATAATTATAATTTTTTTCAAAATTTTATTATAAAAATTGTGGATTTTTTAAAAATTGCCAAGAAACATTTAAAATTATATTATGATTTTAAACTAAATTGAATAACATCTAAAATATTAAAGATATTGAAATGGGATTTTCACCATTCCAGAGATACTATAAAATTCTAAATTAAAAATGCATTTTAGTTTCTTAAAAATTAGAATTGTAATTACTATAACCAAAATAAAGAATATTTTTGAAATTTATTGTAATTTCGCTTTATCAATAACTATAAAATAAATGAAAATAGTAAAGGAGCTGTTTCCTATTTTGAATAAAATTGAATGAGATATTAATTATTTATTGATTTTAAACTTATTCAAAAATAGTTTTATTTTTTTAAGGTTAAAATTGATATTAAAAATTTAAAAAAATTACCCTTAAATTTGTAGAAAAATTTTGTTCAAAAAATTATGAATTCCACAATTTTTATTTTTGAAATTTAATTTACCTTTAAAAAAAATTGAATAACTTTAAAAAAATTAAAGATATTAAAATGGGATTTATACCATTCGATAGGTAATATAATTAATGTATTTTAGTAGAAATTTTGATTTTTATTTTAAACTTGGAAATTTTCTATGATTGCGGTCAGGATCCATCCTGATACGGCTTTAAGATTTAATCACAAGTAGAAATTATGAATTTTATTTTAAACTTGGAAATTTTCTATGATTGCGGTCAGAATCCATCCTGATACGGTTTTATGATTTTATCACAATTACCGCAACAAAGTGCATTATAAAACTGCAGATTTTTTCTACGACTAGTGCATTTAAAAACGGATTTGTAAGTCTACCGAAAGTTTTTTAACCTACGAGATTTGTGTCATGTTTTTTTTTTTAGTGACGATTTTGGTCTACTTTTGTTTTTGGAAGAGTATTTGGAAGACGAGGGATATGTTTCGTAAGTTTTATTTTACTTCATTCATTTTATAACTAAAAAGTTAATTTTTTTTATATTAATTATTTTATTTCATTTTGGAAAAAAAAGTTTAATTTTTTACGAATTAAAATTCTGTTTTCTTCTATTTTTTTTTATTTGTTAAATATATTTTTCGATTTTTAATGAATTATTTTATTTCATTTTGAACTAAAAAGTTTATTTTTAACGATTTAAAAATCGGTTTTCGTATTTTTTAATTTGAATATATTTTGCGATTTTTTTATTAATTTTTTTTTTTAATTTGAATAAATTTTGCGATTTTATATTAATTATTTTATTTCATTTTCCGACTAAAAAGTTAATTTTTTATATTAATTATTTTATTTCATTTTGAACTATCAAGTTTATTTTTAACCTATTAAAAATTCTGTTTTTGGATTTTTAAATTGAATATATTTTGCGACTTTTTATTAATTATTTTATTTCATTTTATAACTTAAAAGTTAATTTTTTCTATATTAATTATTTTATTTCATTTTGGAAAAAATGTTTCATTTTTTACGAATTAAAATTCTGTTTTCTTTTATTTTTTTTATTTGTTAAATATATTTTTCGATTTTTAATGAATTATTTTATTTCATTTTGAACTGAAAAGTTTATTTTTAACGATTTATAATTCGGTTTTCGTATTTTTTAATTTGAATATATTTTGCGATTTTTTTATTAATTTTTTTTTTGTTAATTTGAATAAAATTTGCGATTTTATTATAATTATTTTATTTCATTTTTCGACTAAAAAGTTAATTTTTTTTATATTAATTATTTTATTTCATTTTGAACTATCAAGTTTATTTTTAACCTATTAAAAATTCTGTTTTTGGATTTTTAAATTGAATATATTTTGCGACTTTTTATTAATTATTTTATTTCATTTTATAACTTAAAAGTTAATTTTTTTATATTAATTATTTTATTTCATTTTGGAAAAAAGTTTAATTTTTTACGAATTAAAATTCTGTTTTCTTTTATTTTTTTTATTTGTTAAATATATTTTTCGATTTTTAATTAATTATTTTATTTCATTTTGCGACTTTTTATTAATTATTTTATTTCGTTTTACAACTAAAAAAAGTTAAGTTTTATATTAATTATTTTATTTCATTTTGAACAAAAAAAAGTTTAATTTTTACGAATTAAAATTCGGTTTTTGTATTTTTTAATTTAAATATATTTTAGATTATCAGAGTTCGGGGATGCTGACCTCGAACATGAAATGATAGACCAGTTGGTGTAAGTCCATGTTAGGCAATTCTTTTCATCACGTCAATTCACATTTAAATATCTATTTTTAGAGATCAGGTGAACGCTGAAGAGGATGTCGCGGATGAAACGTCTAAAAGTAATAAATACTGCTTATTAATATATGACTTTTACTTAAACACCTTGTATATTTTCTATTCATTTATTTTCATAGAATATGTCATTTTAAATGATTTTATTATTATTCCATAATAAAGCTGTTTGCTTGTCAATATTTCTTAAATCAATATCGGCTGTTAAAATGGGTTGTCACACATCAACATCACCCTCAGTTCTATCTTGAAATATGAGTTTCAACTTGTTCCTCGTTTGATTAGTTGGTACATTAATTAAAAACACTGGCAACTTTTCATCATTAACTTTAATATTATTATTATTTATGCACATACCTCTCCGACTAATTTCATATAAACGGTAAAATTCTTATCGCTGATTGTGGTAAAGCATGCATTTGAAATAGGATTATTTTTCAATATAAAAATTATTTTATAATAATAATAATGATAATAAATGTCAATATTTTTATGGCCTATAAAATGATAGGGACCTTTACGAACGATTTATCCTGAAATAATTTCAAATCTAGCGATATATTTTTTAAAAAAAATTCGAATTATGAAGATACCTACTGCGGTTTTGCTATGGTTTGGTTGATATTTTTTATATCAGTTGATAACAAAATTAAATGTAATAAAATATTATAGCGGGAAAGAAATTTTTTGGCAACAGTGTTCTCCTTTATATTCCGAAAAACTACAATGTTGGTAAATTATGAAATGACAGAAATTTAAATAGTAAGCGCGAAAGAAATATGACGAGAAAGTACTATGTTCGTAACGTTGTATTAAAATATTATAGTGGGAAAGAAACTTTTTGGCAACAGTGTTCTCCTTTTATATTTCGAAAAAGTACAATGTTGGTAAAATATGAAATGACAGAAATTTAAATAGTAAGCGCGAAAGAAATATGACGAGAATGTACTATGTTCGTAACGTTGTATTAAAATATTATAGTGGGAAAGAAACTTTTTGGCAACAGTGTTCTCCTTTATATTTCGAAAAAGTACAATGTTGGTAAATTATGAAATGACAGAAATTTAAATATTATAGCGCTAAAGAAATATGCCGAGAAAGTTTTTTTTATTGAAACATTTTTATACACAAGATTTTATCTTAGTCGGAGAGGTATGTGCACAAATAATAATAATATTAAAGTTAATGATGGCCAGTGTTTTCAATTAATGTACCAACTAATCACCCTCGGATTTTGTTTTTTTTTTAGCCTTGATCCGGTAAAAATATATTCTAACTGACTCAGTAATTCATAATAATAGTCATTTCATCGATAAGATCAATAACAAATCCTATAGCAGTAATTTAAATTTTCTGAATTCCTTTTTAAGGAATAAATCCTGTGCTAAAAAAAAAAAAAAAAAAAAAAAAAAAAAAAAAAAAAAAAAAAAAAAAAAAAAAAAAAAAAAAATCTGAAATTTGAATTTTTTGAAAAATTTGGCAACACTGTCGTATGAAATTTGAGCCGTAGAATCCGAAAAACATAAAATATACAGGGTGTTTTATTAAAAAAATCGAAATTAGTGACATTTCTGACGAAACCGGAAGTAGACCATTTTGTTTTTATACGTCTGGTAATCAAAATTTGTATCTCATATCTGTGTACCAAATTTTATTTCAATCGGTTGAAAACTGAAGGAGATATAAGCATGGCCCTAGTTTCATTGTCATCCGGTATATCGCAATAAAATATAATAAGTGATAGGTTGGTAGCGGGAAAGTAAAAAACTTAACTGAACTTAACACATGTGTGAAATAGAGGGAAACTATCATGTTGGCAACAATTATAGACTAAGAGACAGTTGGTAACGCTTTTTTGTGCGAAAGTATCAGCACTGATATATTATAGTGGAAAATGACAAGGTCTCGATTGATTTTTTAGTAAATGCTACTTTTTGACACACCCTGTATATGAGAATTTTTCGTTCATCGACTCTTCTATTCAGCGTAGAGGGAAACTATCATGTTGGCAACAATTATAGACTAAGGGGCAGTTGGTAACGCTTTTTTTTTGTGCGAAAGTATCAACACTGATATATTATAGTGGAAAATGACAAGGTCTCAATTGATTTTTCAGTAAATGCTACTTTTTGACACACCCTGTATATACACCCTGTATATGAGAATTTTTCGTTCATCTACATCTTCTATTCAGCGAGGGGCCGCTCGTCCCGATTCATTCATTTGTCTAGCCTGTGGGGTTGAAGGGGGTAGTTGGGATTTTATACTTATTTTTCCCTTACTCCTTGTGGTATTAGCTATTTTATCAATTTTCCTGTAAATACGGGGTAGTTGAGGGTTAGAGGGGGTAGTTGGGATTTTATGACTATTTGTTCCTTAATTGACACCTATGATGTATCATTCATTTTTTCCCCCACCACGTTTTGAGCCAATGCCGTTTCCCGCATTTAAATCGGACCAATAGCAACGGAGATATAAGCTAAAGCCCTTTCGACGTTTCTTCTCCGCAGGATTTCTTTATACGTATTAATTATATGGTAGATTTCAAATAGACGGCCGTTTCCCACGTTTAAATCGGACCAATAGTAACGGAGATATTTACTACGGTCCTTTTGGCTTCCGTACTGCGCATGTTTTTTTTTTACGTATTTATTAAACGTCACATTTAAAATACACTGCCGTTTCCCACGTTTAAATCGGACCAATAGTAACGGAGATATAAGCTAAGGCCCTTTTGGCTTTCGTACTGCGCATGTTTTTTCTATACGTATTTATTGTACGTCACATTTAAAATACACTTCCGTTTCGCGCGTTTAAATCGGACCAATAGTAACAGAGATATTCACTACGGTCCTTTTGGCTTTCGTACTGCGCATGTTTTTTCTTTACGTGTTTATTATACGTCACATTTAAAATACAATTCCGTTTCCCGAGTTTAAATCGGACCAATAGTAACGGATATATTCACTACGGTCCTTTTGGCTTTCGTACTGCGCATGTTTTTTCTTTACGAATTTATTATACGGCACATTTAAAATACACTGCCGTTTCCCGCGTTTAAATCGGACCAATAGTAACGGAAATATAAGCTAAGGCCCTTTTGACGTTTCTTCTACACAGTATTTTTTGACATGTAATTATTTTACATTATATTTCAAATATAATGCCGTTTGACCCACCCAAATCTTGCCATTACATATATCGCAATAGCGGGAAAGTAAATATTTATCCTTTACCACGATATTTTGCCGTACGGGGTAGTTGGGGGGGGGGGGGGGTAGTTGGGATTTTTTGCATATTTTTTCCTTAAACTACACGTAAAGACCTATTCAACGATATGACACATGATATATTTTTACGTAAACACGGGGTAGGTTGGGGGTTGAGCAGGGGTAGTTGGAATTTTTTTCATATTTTTCGCTTACTCTACACGTAAAGACCTATTCAACGATGTGTCACATGATATATTGTATCAATTTTTACGTAAACACGGGGTAGTTTGGGGGTTGAACGGGGTAGTTGAGATTTTTTTCGTTATTTTTCCCTAACTCCTCCTGGCATTAGCTATCCAATAACGTAGCGCATGCGCACATTGCATTTTACCCCCCACCACTTTTAGAGCCAATTTCGCTATTTTTAACCTTAGCGATTTCTTATGGGATTTAACATGGGGAATGCGGAGGAAACGGTGTTGCCCATTTACTTTTGTCTATTTTTTTTTCATTTTTCCCTATTATTCTTTATTTTTCCCTATTTTTCACCATTTCTTCTTATTTTTTCCTATTTATCGCTCGTTCAAAATACTTTCCCTTCTCATTGGATGGTGGGTGGGGAAAGTAAAATGGGAAAAGTTCAAAAAAACTTAAAAGAATTTGAAAAAATTAAAAAACAACAGAAAAAAGTCGAAAATAAAAATCAAATGAGAAAAGAATCGAAAAAATCGAAAAATCGAAAAGAACGAAAAAATCAAAGGAATAAGAAAATATTAGAAAAAAAAAAGAAAAAAAACAAAACAATGAGAAAAAATTGAAAGAAAAACATAAAATATTTATTCCTATTATTCAGTATGTTTTATATTTTTCCCTATTTTTCTCTAATTTCCCTATTTTTCTATAATTTCCCCTATTTTTCCTATTTCTTCCTATTTTCTTGTTTTTCATTATAATCAATTTTTTCCTTAATTTTCTCTACTTTTCACTATTTTTCCATATGTTTCCTTATTTTTTTTGATTTTTCTCTAGTTATCTTTAATTTCCCTATTTCATATATCTTTTTTAATTTTTTCCAATTTTTCACAATTATTCCGATTTTTCCATATTTTTTACGTATTTTCAACTATTTTTGCCTATTTATCATATTTTCCTCTATATTTCCATATTTTTCCCTGTTTTCTCTAATTTCTGTATTTTTCCATATTTGTCCTAATTTTTCCCCAGTTTTTCTATTTTTCACCATTTTCCATTATTTTGGTTATTTTCCCATGTTTCATTATTTTGCTATATTTTTCACTAATTTTTCTATTTCTCGATATTTTGTTGGATTTTCCCCTATTTTTCCCTATTTTTCCCTATTATTCCCTTATTACACAATTTCCCCCTATTTTCCCTGTTTTTATCTGCCTTCCTAATTTCTTTATTTTTCAAAATTTTTCCAAATGTTTCCCTATTATTTTATACCCTAATTTTATTATTTTTTCCCATTTTTCCCCATATTTTTTTATAGTTCGCTATTTTTCCCTATATTTTTCTAATTCTTCCTATTTCTTTCTATTTTTTCCTGTTTTCTATTGTTTTTTCCTCATTTTTCCCCATTTATTCCTTATATATTTTTTTTGTTTTTTGTGATTTTTTGCGCCTTTTTTTCATTTTTTTTTGATTTTTTTTGATTTTTTCATTCTTTTCGTATTTTACAATTTAATTTTTCATTTTTTTCCGATATTCTGATATTTCTTTCAAATTTTTATTTTCTTTTCTGATTTTTTCGATTTTTTTCTCATTTTTCTGATTTTTTTTTAAATTGTCTTTAATTTATTCTCGTGTTTTCCCATTTTTCTGATTTTTGTTTTTTTCCAATTTTGCTCACTGTTCTGTTTTTTCTATTTCTTTCTTTTGTTTTCTGGTTTTTTCTTTTTTTTTCATTTTTTTTTGGGATTTTTTGCTTTTTTCGAATTCTTTCACATTTTCCATGTTTTAACCTATTTTTCTCCATGTTTCAGTATTTTTTCTTCTTTTTCTCTATTCTCCATTGTTTCTATATTTCCTTATTTTCCTATTGATCCCCATTTCCCCCTATTTTCCATATTTTTTCTTGTTTTTATCTACTTTTTCGCGTTGTAAACTATTTTTCCAATTTTCCATATTTTCCCCATGTCTCCCCATTTTTTTCTGTTTTTCCCAGTTTTCCCGTTTTTCTTATTTTTCCCATTTCTCCCTGTTTTTTCCTATTTTCCCCCATTTTTCACTATTTCTCCTGTTTGTTTCTTTTTTTTCCTATTTTTCTCCATTTCTCCCTATTCTTTCTATTTTCTAAATGTTTCACTATTTTTTCCTTTTTTTGCTCACTTTTTTAATTTTTTTGTTTTTTATTAATATTATCTGCATTTTTCTTTTTTCTTATTTTTAAATTTAGAAAGTGAAGATAAATAAGGTACACCTCCAGAAATAAGACAAATAGACGCTACAATACAGAATTTTTTACCCGAAAAATCACAAAGGTGTATAAAAAAATTTTCAAGATTGGTGCAGCTTAGTATTATTGTTATAGTCGTAGATAAAGTATAGTATTCAACTTGCGGTAATGGTCATAACTCACTTCATCTGCGTGAGTTATGACCTACATTACCGCTCGTTGAATAATATACTAATAATACGGCTCTGCATGTCTAAAGACATCTTTTTGTGTTCTTTTTTTACTAACTAGCTAAATGAACGCGGTTTTTCTCAATTTTCTTTATGAATTACCCAATTTTTTCATAAATTACCCCTTTTATCAATTTTATTCAAAAACTACCTAATCTTCCCGACCAACCGACACATAAGCTTAATATTAATATGGCTGAATAATGTAAATCAAGTATATTTTGCAGCCCAATTTTTTATATTTTACAAAAAAAAATTAAAAACAAAAATACTACTTTGTACAATACAAACTAAAAAAAACTCTTATTTAAGACATTTTACACAACTTGGCAACGTCACGTCATGTAATTCATTGTGATTTAAAAAACAAAACTAATTAATATATTTATAAAAATGAAAAATGGTGGTTGCGTCAAAAAATATTTTTAGAAAGTGATATTTACACTATGTTGATGCTTTATAGCAATTTTTATGAAGAATTTCGTATATGCTCAACATTTACCAAAAAAAAAACAAATAGTCATATTGGCTCCGTGAAAATAAAAAACCTTTTTTATTCTATCAGAATAAAATATATATTAATAATTTTAAATTGAAAATTTATATTAGTGATACCAAATGAGAATTAGAAAAAGAAATTGTTCAAACACTTACCCAGGTCCCTAGCCCGGTCCTGTACTAGAGTTCCATAGCGAAAATGTTAAAACTTGTGTGAAGATCAGTGAAGAAAACAAACACACCCAATATCAAACCAATAAAAATCCTTTAAAAATAAAATAAAACATTATCAGAAACTAAATTATTACTTCCAAAATATGTTTAGGTACCTAGTAAATAATTTAAACAAATGAAAAATTTAAAAAAATATATAATTTTCTACATATAAAATATAATTATTAGACAGTAAACAATAATTTTTTTAAAACTAGCTCAAAATTATCACTTTATTATTATAAAAATATCGAGTACGCCTCTGTACCCTCGATGTTTAGAATACAATGAATCACGATCCTACTTTATGGTTACAGGGTGTTAGTGTTCATTTACAATATCATTAAATAACAAATAAAAAATACATATCCAATGCTATTACGTTAATTACCAAATAATAAATATTAAACCAATATTACATACCTCGTCTACCGGGATGCCGATAGTTTTTCACACAAAAACCGACAAAGCACTTCCGATATCACTACACAAATATATATTTTATGATACACGGTAAAAATCTTATCTCACCAACACAAAACGACACAAAAATTATAAATACAATTAAGATTATTTCCCGAAGCGTCACTAGTAACAACCCTTTAACAGCAAAATTCGACAAGATGGCCAGCTTCTGTTCCTGTTCATCTTCGTCTCCAAAGCCGGTGGCCGATCATTGTCGAAGACTCGATCATTAACGATCAATGCATCTACTACCAACTTCTAACCAAAAAATACCTAATAGACAAGAAAATGACGTCACAAATGTCATTCTTGTCAAAAAGTGATTCTAAATAAACAAACCTCCGTCCAATTTAAATCAGCTTATCAGATATTGATTCCGTTAAGGTTTTTTTGGTAGAAGATTGTGTTCGTCGTGTTATATATAAAATACTTCTGATATCTTTGATTTTATAACTTTATTAAAGACTCAGTTAAAGGTAATAAAAATGTAGTCTGCTTTAATTTGTATATTTAGTTATTAACTAACAAGCAAAGCGTCAACAAAGAACATAACCTCAAATTCTTTGTTTGTAATCATTTGACAAGAATGACATTTGTGACGACACACTTTCCTCGTATATTCTATTAAAATTACATTGTAACAAAATAAAACAGTATTAATCATTGACATATATTCATGGATGTGCCCATTCCGTACATCATTGTAATATTTTTTGCTGAAAAAGTGAGGTTCGGTCTAGCGCTATCTCTAACATCCTAACTATATCGAGAGAGATAGAGATTAACCGAACCATCGTTTTAGCTCCTTCTCTCAGGTTTATTAGAAAAGCGAGTTTCTGTTATTATCTTCCCACAATCATATTTTAAAAGTAAATATTTACCAAAAATTATTTAATTTCGATATTAAAAGATAATCATAATTTATATTTATTTTGAACGATTTCCTTTAGTTGCAGCACAAATTAATCTGGCCACGCATGAATATCAGTTAAATATTATTAACCATGCAGTCTCTAACTCGCTTCTGGAATAAACCTACTATATACTTATAAGTAATCAGATCATAGACTAAGGTCGGTTCATTGTTCGTTACACCCACGACAAGAGTAATGTAATATTGGTTGTATAACAGAGTTGAATCTTTCGTTCACAAAATTTGATTAAATCATATGAACGGGTACCAAGCGCATTCATGATCCCAACCCAATCTTGGTGTGCAGAGTTTTCCAGATATGTGCGATAGCTCCTTTTTCACAGAGGCTCAAGTGGCCGTTTTTAAGAACGCGCCACGAACCACATATTCTGATCTGTGGGTCGCGTAGACAAACGAACAAAAAAACGAACATAACTGTAACAGAGTAAGATATGTTGCGCTAGATAGAAGGGTAATGATGACAGCGCACTATGAGTCGGATACTGATTTGTCATTGGTTTAAACTATGTCAAAATTTGAAAACAACCAATCACTGACTTACAAACAAATAACCTATATCCGCATCTAGATGTGTACACTGTATCTGATCTGAGGGTTGATCGTTAAGGATCGTTGTCGAGGTCGGAAATAATCGTGGTTTGTTTTGGAGATGAAGATGAATGTTGGCCATTTTTATGAATTTTATTACAGCTAGTGACTATTTGGGAAAATAATCCCAAGTTTATTTACAATTTTTGTGTTGTGAAATCAGATTTTTACTCGAATGGTACTACATATTTGTGTAAAGTGATATTGGATGTAGTTGTCCGTTTTTATGTGAAAATTCCTGTTATAAGAGGTATGTAGATAATATTGGTTGTATATTTTTGGGTATTTACTGTTTGATTTAATAGTATTTTTAAATTATTATTGTAGTTTTGTATTTTACTTGAAAACAACATAAAAACTAACCGCTAACCACTGTAAGCTGTAAGCACGAAGTAGGCACGTGATTCATTCTATTTAACCTCTAGAGCACAGAGGTGTACTCAATATTTTTAAAAGCATAATAATGAATGGGTATATAATATTTATATCTAGTTTAAGGGCAAATTTTCTAATCGAATTAAAATAAAATTATTGGTTTGTCATCTCGTTGTCAATTAAATAGTATTTTGGCTAAAGAATTAATTTTTTTATAGTTTTTCATTTATTAATTAATGTTTTATTGTTTTTATGTTATAACGGAGTGTTAATTAGATTTGTTCTGATTTTAATCTTTGCAACGTATCTTGTTTATTCTATTATTTAGTATCTAAACAGATTTTGGAAAAGGTTATTTAACTTAAAGAGGTCCAGGAATAATTTCTGATATTCTTTATTTATTTTTAAGGGTTTTTTATTGTTTTATTGGTTGATATTGGGAGAATTTGTTTTCTTCCCAAATCTACACACAAGTTGGAACATTTTCGCTGTGGAACTCAACTACAGGACCGTGCCAGGGACCTGGGTATGTGTTTGAACAATTTATTTTCTTTTTCTAATTTTCAAAATTAATGTCACTAATACAAAATTATTAATATATTGTTATGAAATACTGGTCTCTCAATTTAAAATTATTTTTTTTAAGTTGTATATATTTTTTTTTAATCTCTTAATCTCAGTTAGTTTGGGTTCAAAACTGATTTTTGTTTTAATTTATGGGATTAAATAAACAAACTTTAATTATCAAAAATATTTTTTTTTAATTATTATTAAGTATTAGAGTTTTTAAAATTTATAATAAACTAAACTCAGCATTCATACCTTAACCTACAAATTTACTTTTTGCTACATAAACAACTTATGATTCCTGTTAAATTTTAAATATCAAAATATACCTAATTACAATAATATTAATTAAATTGTTTACATTATATTACCATTCGATATGAACACTTCTGTCTGTCCTTTCACATCTTTTCAAGGTCCTACTACTGGCTCTTCCATAATATGATGATCATAACCATCACACAGTCTTCAAAAAAAAATCATCCCCCTTATAATATTTTAACTTTTTTTTTTATGTAAATTTGCTAATTTAATTTCCGCTTCTTTATAAAACTTTAGAGAATCGATTTTTTTAATCCAAAAACTTTTTATTCTCCTGAAATTACCATTTTTTAAATCTTGTGACAGGTGAAGTTGGAGAAATAATTTTGACTGTTCTGAATAGAGTTTTTCTAGGGCTTTCAAATGACATTATAGCATGTTCAATTCCGTAACATATTGCATCTGTCATTTTTTGATAGTGGTACTTCCGTTTGACAGATGTCGTACAAAAACTAATGCGTTCTTCCGACGGATAACCCAAACCCCTATACCAAATTTCAGCTCAATCGGATTAAACGTGTGGCCTCCATCGTGGAAGAATACACACACACACATACACACGCACAGACCGACAGACAGACTTCCATCTGGAAATGGTCGTAATCGTCTCAGGGCACCCGAAAATGGATATTTCCGTTTTTATTTCGAATTTTTTTTTTAGCTCGTAAAAGATGTTTAATAGGTTTGTTCGTGTTCTTCAAAATAGAGCCGTTCTAAAATTGCACAGAACTAGTTGCTCAGTGACACAAATTTAAAATTCTTTAGAACAGTTTTGAATTAAGGAATTAACACGAACACCTCAATAATCAACTGTCAATGTCAATTGTCATTCATGATTTGTCAAATTTGTTTGTGGTGCTTTTTAATACTAGAAAAATATAAAAGATAATTATTGTGTGGTTACATGAGGTTTTCCCATTTGGAAAGTGGTAAGTCAAACTAGTTTAGTTTGAAGAAGATGGACTTGAGCTTTTCCAGTCGAATTCCAAAAATTCCATAATATATAATTGTATATAATCTCAGATAAACAAAATATTTACACAATATAAACAAGACCTTAAACCTTGCTATGCGCATGTGTGACTAGAACGATTTTTGCCACTTCACACTTTTAGCTAGAATCACATAGAATTATTTCAAACAGTTCAGAATCGTTCTGAAAAAAAACTAAAACACAGGATTCTCGGTTCAGAACTTAGTTCCAGAAAACACGAACACTTTTAATCTACTACGCATGTTTGGAACTGTTCTGCACAAGCAAAACTAAAAACACAAACAAACCTTGTGTGTTATATGGTACTACTTAATATTGGTTTTATTTTAAATTTTACTTTATGTCTTTTATGAATACCCTTTTTATTTCTTTTGATCAATTTTTTTATCCTTCATTTTAATTTTGTTACAATTCCTTTATTTATGTCTTATTTCGTTTCTATTTCTTTTCAGATTATTTATTATTTTCTCATTATTAATAATTTTAACATGTTTCACTTTATTGTTCATAATCTTGATAAATACTTTAGAATAAATTTTCTTAATATCCCCTTCAAATTTATGTTCTCCTTTTGTGATCATGTATGTGTTTATAATATTTATTTCTGGTCCTATAAATTCTTTTTCTTGAATCTTTTTTAATTATTTTACATAATCTTCTTGTAGATATCTTAATCTTTAATCCATTTCTTTTAATTTCTTATTGATTTCTTCTTCTTCCATTTGCCTATTATCTTCACTAATTTATATTTTAATTTTATTTATTTTCTCATTGATTATTTCTATCTCTTTCTTGACTTTTTCCAATTTTATTTCTAATCCATGTTTTACATTTCTTTGTTTTTCTATTATTCTTGTTTCTATTGCTTTCATATTTTTATCAAGATTTTCATCTATACCTACAATTGTACTAATCCATTTTTTTTCTAAATTTGACATTCTTTCACGTGTATCTTGTACTCCCAATTTGACTTTCTCAATTTCTACTTTTATTTCTTATTGAGATTTTCTTTTTTACTTTTCCGGACCCATCAAAGGGAAAGTAAGGTGAATGAGCAAAAAAAAATCGAGATATCGATGGAAATATCCATTTTGAGGTCCCCCAAGAAGATTGAAACAATTTCCAGAGTATGGTCTGTCTGTGTGTCTGTATGTCTGTGTGTCTGTGTGTAATCTTCCACGATAACTGCCGAACCGTTTGACCAATCAAGCTGAAATTTGGTATGGAGTGTCGGTTAAATTGGTACAGTAGGAGGTCCTCAAGACCGATATTGATTAAATATACATGTAACAATTTTTTACTTTTTTAAATTTTAAGGACAAACAATACGCTTTAGTGCAAAATGATGTTGTAGAGAGTTTTTGAGAATAAAATTCCCTATAACTTTTGTTTCATACTTTTTCCAGAATTTCCAATAGTTGCGCCACTAGAGGACGCGTAAAAAATATGCATGTATGTTTTCTCTAGTTTTTCTTGATTTTGAGGACAAACAATGCATTTTAGTGCAAAATTTTCCTGTGCAAAAGTTGTAAAGCATCAAATTTTCTTTAACTTCTATGCTTAACTTTTTATCGAATTCCTCATAGTTTCGCCGCTAGATGGCGATAAAATACACATTTAGGATTTTCCATTTTTTTAAAATTGGAGGTAAATTACGATCTTTGGTGCAAAATGTTTCAGTGCAAAGTTGTAAAGCATAAAATTCCCTACAACTATTGTATGAAAATTTTTCACACATGATTTTAGAAGATCCTAATTGTAGCAGTGTGATATACAACGTGCGCATGCGCAGCTTATATCATTATAAACATTGAAATATCAATTCGGTAGACGTATTCACCATCGGCTCGTTATTTTTAATGTGTTCCATAAATCAGTGTAATGCTTAGTATTTTGTAATTAAAATAATAATAATAAATAACATATTCGCTACGGTCGAGCCGGGAAAGTTCTGGGGTGACACAGCCGATTTTTTTCAGTAGTATTAAAAATTTTTCATCTAATACTTTTTCTACTTCTATTACTCATCCTATCATTTCTATTCTTATCTCCGTTTTTGTTTCTTCTATTTTATTATCAGTGTATACTCTCAACCCTTCAATTTTCTGTATCATTTCAATTTTATTCTCTTTAACATCTTGCTTATACCTTTTTCCATTTCTTCAATTTTCTTACTATTTTCATCCAATTTTTTATCCATTTTCTGAATAATCATTTACATGATGATCTCTAGTGTATCTTGTTTTTGTTTTTCCCGTCTTGATTGTTCACTTCTTTCTTGAATTTTTTCTACATTTGTTCCTGCATTTCTACAATATTATTTATTCTATTTCCAACTCTTCTAATTTTCCGACTTTCTTACCCTCTCTTAGATCCATTTTATTTTAATTAACACTAACACTGTCACTTATACAACCAATAATAATTTTATTAATAAAATAATTGTCCACTCTGTATATTTTTAGTTATGTCACAAATGTCACTATAAAATTTATTATGTCGTTTCTTTGTATATTGTCAAATGGTGTCAAATTATATTATCAATTTTCTAATTTGATTATTAATAAATTCTATACTATTTTCTCTAAAATTTAATATTAGGCAACAATTTATGATGGTTTATATATAAAAAAGTAATATTACCACACCAAATTCTAAAGTGATTATTTCTATGAATGCCTATCTGAATTTGAGCCCCACGTTGAGCACCATTGTAATGATATACCGAATCTCATATTTTGGGTTGGGTTCTAGAAACGTTAAAAAATAATATACATTACAAATGTTCATAATAAAAATTTTTAATTGTCCTGTATTTAATTTTCCTCTTTAGTATCCTGCACAATTTTCACTCAGACTCCTGCACAACTTCCTCTTCTCTATCACGATGTGTTATTTTACCTCTGCCATCTGACTTCTGTACTGTATCTCTATGTAGTTGTCCTATTTCTTGAAATTCATTCCTTTGTATTTTAATAACTGATAAACTTCTTTATTTATATATATTTTTTTTAATTATATGGTCCTTTTATTGATACATATTTATTCCATTTTCAAATATCATGTCTGTGCACACATATTATTATTTTACAAAA
This sequence comes from Neocrepidodera transversa, assembly GCA_963243735.1. NCBI lineage: Eukaryota > Metazoa > Arthropoda > Insecta > Coleoptera > Chrysomelidae > Neocrepidodera > Neocrepidodera transversa. Next base: position 21,329,964 of record OY725344.1, on the reverse strand, counting down.
CATCTAATAATTTTTAAAAATGTGACATTTTTTTATAAAAAATTTCTTCTTGACAAAAAATATCTTATTTGTTTCTTTTTTTTTCAACTGTTTTTTTTTTCCAAAATAAAATTTTTCTTACTTGATTATTTAAAAAAAATTTCACTCCTTGTATTAGAAGATGTCATTATTTATGCTGTGTTCGAGTCGAGAAGTTAAATTTCTCTCCTACAAGTAGATATTATTGACTAGTAGTAGATAATAAAAACAATTGAAGACTTCACTGTCATTGTGTTTGTCAAAAGAGTTGTTTTTAATTATTATAAAAACTTCGACAGCAAATAAGCAATTTCTTTTGAATTCCTATCATGTCAAGTGAATTTTCTACCTAATCAAATAAAATGAAGGTAAGTAATTCTTTATTAAATATATTTTCGTTTGAAATACTTTAAGGTTATGTAATAAATATTTTGATATTGATTAGTGGTATTTATGCAATAATACATATTCTAAAAGTAACTTAAAAATTAATTTAGTAGTTTTTCAAATCAATCTAAGAGTCAAATGAAACGAATTCTTCATGTCTTCGCTACTTGAAAGTTTTAAAATTCACAGTGCAATTAACATAATGAAATGTCAATTTAATTTATTGAATATTCTCATTCAATTGTTTTCACAAACTGCTTCCTTTCTATTAAATTCTTTTCAAAAATATACCCAAAAAAATCAAAAAAAAATCATTGTAAAAATGATCAAATGTTTTAGTAGTGGAAAAAATTGCTACGTTTGGCATTACCTCTGATTCAGCGGTTATTTCTGTATCTGCGTTTGGATCAAACAATTTAAGAATTCATGAATTTTGATAAATTTCAAGAATTTTCATAAAAAAATTTCAAAATTTTTTATCAATTTCAAGAATGTTGATCAATTTCATAAATTTTGATAATAAATTTCAAGAATTATGATCAATTTCTTGAATTTCGATCAATATCAAGAATTTTAATACAAACTTTCATGAGTTGATCAATTTTAAGAATTTTGATCAAAAATTTCAAGACTTGATCAATTTCATAATAATAAGGGATAATAATAATGCTCGGCTGAGAAAAATTAGTAGTCGACCTTGGTGTATAATATACAATTAATCACTTTTGTCTCTTTCTTATAATTTACTTATGTCTTAACTAAAATTTTCTTTTATATTAAATCTTCAAAAACAAACTCATACAGAGTGTTTCATTAGAAAATATATGACATAATTCGTATTCTCATATATTTCATTTTATATGTGTTGTTCATTAAACGTTTATGCTACAATTATTCGATGTGATTAAATAACTTTTGCCACTATGTCTCAATTCCTTCACATCTCTAACGTGACCAGCCGCAACAAGTTGCTTCCCTTTGTCCATCGTTTGGGGTTGAAATGATATTTGATGAGTAATTGACTCCAATCCGGTTTGATTAAATAGTCCAAAATCCGGTTTGATTGAATAATTACATTCATCATCGCCTAAAAAGTATTTAAAAAAATATATGATAAATTATTGTAACTGAAAATCTAGCAAATATTCATAAATTTTTATTATTCTAGCTGTCATGTATTATTTGTTTGTATGTCACTGATTAAGCTAACCAATGAATTATACACAACTTACATATTTCTCACAATTGTCGAGCCAGATTTTATGCAACCATCAGATGGCGTTTTCGTCGCGTTCCCTGCAAATATGTGTTGTTCATTAAACGTTTATTATTACGTGCAGTATACATATTCTACTAGTCCTCCACCAGGTCTAACAGAAATAACTATTTTTTTTACTACTAACATGAGAAATCACCATTATTTACTCCATTCCTTTAATGTAAAATAAAATAAAAAAACACCTAGGAAAATAATGAAAAGTTGTCTATATTTTTAATGAATAGTTAATTTGACAACTAAACTCCCAGACTTCTTGATATTTCGAAATTTTTGAAAAATAAATAGGAAATAACTTGAGCTAGGTTTATCAAATATATTTTTTACTGTTTATCTCTATTTTTTCCCTCTTTCTTTAGTTTTACTTATTTTTCCCTATTTTATCCCTCTTTTTCATTATTTTTCCTTATTTTCCTCCCAATTTTGATTATTTTTCCATTTTTTCGCTTTTATCATAATCGGTGATATATTCTACTGTTTTACGTTTATCATATATTATTTGAATGTTATTTTACACATAACATCAAAATTAAAATATAATCAATGACATATGTTAAGGATTGTTTTTAATGACTCATGTTAAGGTGTTGCGTACCTTTTTACATAATTTAATAATTTTTTCTAACTTAAAACCTCCGTTTTTTTTAACGGATTTGTTTCAAATTTCTAGCTTGAAGATGTTTAACGTTCCTGAGCGTGATTAAATGACGAATTATATAATATATATTAATAATGTATTATACGATTATATTTTTGGGGTGAATCCAAACGTTGTAGACTGCATTTAATTGTAAAAGCGGTATTCCAACATCTCTTTCTCTTGAAAACTAATTAATCAACTTCATAATTAAACTTTGCTCTTTCTTATTATACAGGGAAGGCATGTTGACAATGAAAAATTAATTGAAAAAGGCGAAAATAATCAAAAATACTCAACAAATCAAAATATGACAACTTAACTGTCAAAAGTAATAAATAATCTACATAAGTTAAGAAATACGTTAATGACGTCATAATTTCGTCTCATCCATTTCATGCTGGAGAGATCAAAATGGATAATGAATGACTCAACGGCAAAGGATGGTTAAACAAACTCTATACATAGAATATCTGCTCATATTTTTAAAAAATGTATAGTAATTATTGTCTGAGTAATTGTAAGAAACACTTTCGTAAGTATTCCTGAAAAATGCAAGAAAAACACATGTATGGGAGAAAACAGGCAATAAATAAATTTATTTCTGAAAAAAACTCCCAATAAAAATGAAATAAAATGCAAATTATAAGTTTCATCACTGACAAAATCATCTTTATCATCATTGTGGTAGTCCGATTAATTTTCAATTGAAAAAGGCGAAAATAACCAAACATACTAAACAAAACAAAATATGACAAATGAACTGTCAACAGTAATAAATAACATGTATGTCGACATTAGTTAAAAATATGTCAATGACGTCATAATTCCGTCTCATTTATTTCATAATTGAGAGATCAAGTTGGTGTATGCATGACGTAACGGCGCAAATGATGGTTAAACAAGCTCTAGTAAAAAAAAATCTATATTAACTTCGGTACCTCTCGCATATTATATTGTAGCGTAACGTCGAAGGATATAAAATTGCTCACTTCTCAATCTAAGTATATAATATACTGTTTTTAGCAAAAACTAATGTGACAAAAGAAGAAAACAATTTTTCTTTGTATAATTCGACAAGTGACTATAATTAAATGAAGCTATTTTTGGTAACATCGTTAATGGAATTATTTAGTCATTTTAAAAGCAATTTGTGGTAAATTATTTCCCTTTACAAGGATTATAAATTAACATTCTTAAAATATTCATAGAATTTGTCTATTAACATTATGAGAATTTGATTTTACTGGATTTGTTTTGCTAGTACCTTAAAAATAAGTAGTGTATTTTTTTTACTTCCCAGATTTTTTAATTTTTTGTGAATGTGAATAAAAATCAATTTTTGAGATTATATTTCTACCTGCTGCTGCGCTTTAGTAAGTTTTTGTGTATCTCTTAATACATTATAAGAATGCATATTCGTAAATAACATCCCAACGGTAATTCTCACAAGTCTATTAGGCAAGTTAGTTAATTTCCATTCTTCCAGTATCTATCACTTCCTGTAAATGAAAACAAGTTTAGCAAATTACTTGAATTTGAATATTTATCAGGGAACGTGAGTAGAGACATATCAAACCACTTTGAAGAATGTTGTCTTGGAAAAGTGTATTCCGGATGTGAGAAATGCTCAAACCTTGTCTAGTCTAGTACACAAATGCAAATCAGTTTTATAAAAGTGTAGTTGTAATTTTAAATTTTTAAAAATATAATATTTAGTGTCAGGTAAAAATAAATGTCCTACTTTAATATGCACCGCAAACGAGGATTAAATGTGAATGATTTAGAAGATGCCACCTCATACATTTGATACTACAATAGAAAATAAAATATCCAACCCTTCTAGGAGGATCATTCCCACCCATTGGAACATTTTTCTGGGCGTGAAACTTGCCCGTCAAAATTAAAAAGCGAAAAGGTTCGCTTGAATGAACAGAAGGTAAAAAAATCATTTGTGTCGCCCCAAATCTTTCCCGACGAGTTTCCAGAGACGAATGGTATATTTAATGTTAAAGTTTCAAAATTTGACATTTGTTCTTTGACAGGTGACAGTTGGAGAAATAATCTTGACTGTTCTGAATAGAGTTTTCAGTTTTCAAATGACATATTGCAAGTCAAATTCCGTAACATATGGCTTTTGTCATATTTTGACAGTGACACTTTCGTTTGACAGATGTACAAAAACCCATATACCAAATTTCAGCTCAATCGGAATAAACGTGTGGCTCTATCGTGGAAGAATACATACACACAGACAGACAGACTTCCATTTGGAAATGGTCGTATCATCTCAGTGAACCTCGAAATGGGTGATTTCGTCTTTATCTCGAAATTTTTTTTAGCTCGTTCATAATACTTTCTCTCCTTGTTGGATGGTAGGTCAGGAAATTAAGAGTTATAACCGATTTTATAATCATGAAAGTTAATATTGATATTTATTACTTATTTCATAATATTGATTTGTTTACAGTCACGATTGAAGTACAGCTTATTGAGGAATTATTATATATTATTTTATGCACAATTTCTTAATTTAAAGAAATTTTTTAAAAGGAGACGCATCTAGTAAAAATATTAAAAGTAGCAGGACATTGATAAAAAATTATAAAATTGTTTATCAACATTATTTATGTTTTTTTGCAAAAATATTACCTTTAGAGGTTGTAGTAAATTTAAATTAAAGCAGATGGTACGTATTTACGTGTATTTAAGATTACCAAAATTGTATTAAAAAAAAAAAAATAATTTTATAGATTATAGACTGCTTTAAATTTAAATATAACTAAAGTGGATCATATACACTACGGTTAAAATTTTTAGATAAGGAAACATGTATTTACAAATGATATTTAATTAAATAAAATTATTATTTCTTTCTACTTTTTCTATAGGGTGAGTAAATAACCTTTTCACAATTTTTTAATTGATATAATTAATTTTTTTGTTTCCAAAGTCCAAATAAAAATAATAAATTTTAACGAATAATAAAACTCTAAGTCATACCACAAAATTTATTCAATGATTAAAAGTTGATTAACTTGGCAACATGTTTCGGCCAATGATGGCCATCATCAGACCTACAATACAAAATAGGAACATTGGATTAACAATATAAACAGAATCAATAATAACGAAGAAGTTGCACATAGTCTTAAAATTTGGTATGAAAATTCTACGAATAACATGTTAAAAAAGGCCAAAAAATTATTTAAAAACAACAACTAGTTGAAAACTTCAACCAATGTGAACATCTAAACTAGAGGATCACACGCCAAGTTAATCAACTTTTAACCATTGAATAAATTTTGTGGTATGACTTAAGAGTTTTATTATTTGTTGAATAATTTACCACATTTGAGTTATGTATAATCTACTGTTTTTTTTTAATAAATTTTAATTTTAAAATTTGTAGACTTTAACTAAGGCTCTCTCTGGGGAAGGAAGAGTCGTCTAACTCTGTAATTATAATACAATAGCAATGCCTTCTACGGAGTCTTCAAATGCGCTTGCGTACCATCAGTTTATTTCAAGTAGAACGTTGTCAAGTTCCTGAATCTTGTTGATCAAATTTTAAGTCTAATATAATTCAGCAATAAACATATTTCATTCGAGAAACGAATTTATTTTTTGGCTCTTACGAGACTATTCAACTCATAAGTAGCATAAGTGAATTGTGATATTTGTGTGATTTGTCAGAAGATGAGCGCAATGATGTAACAGCTTTACTTGAAAAGATATTGATTGTGCAACAGCGCTTTTTCTCCCTGACATCAAATGCCATTATTGGAAGTCTCGCCAGGGACGGTTTTGTCAAGTTTTGATATTCTTGTATCGACTCGTTATCTCTATTGAAAAAATCCAATATATGTTTTTGAAGGCCAGTTTTAGAAGAGGGTTTCACCTATTTGAAGTCTTCGAAACATGTGGATGGTAAATATCTACATGTTACCAGAAATATGACACCGATTTTGGATTTTGTAGTACAATACAATCAATATTGGGAATTTATGATGAATATGTCAAGAAAGAAAATTCTTCATTACGATATTTGATGACCTACAAGTTTAGTCAAGATCATCTCTAATTATTTTTGTGTAGCATTCGGTAAAAAAGTTCATTAAATCACTAATTATTTCCTGAAGTATTATTTTATGCATGTTTTGTGTATTGTTGACTTCCGAAGTACTGAAATTGATATATTCTAAACAAGTCTTTATTTTTCAGGGGACGGAATGGTTGTAATACAATAATCCAACTGCATATCAGTTCTACTACATTTTCAGAAGACTCTGTTTAAACATTGATTTAAAAGTCTTAAAAGGGAATTGCGGTATATTAGACCATACCAAGATGCTCACTTTTTCCAATACAAATCACAAACGAAATTTGTCTCCAGAACGTGATCTGGGTGATATAGCAATTATAAATTGATTACAACGACCTGGTTATCGAGGACGATGAATGTCTTTATATAATCTATATTTTAGCATCCTTGTCACTTTTGAATGAAACTGAAAAGTCAGATTATAATGCAGTGGATTTCCAACAATTTATGTTATTACATAGAAAGGATATAGGTGGTCTTATAGAACTTTCTAAAGATGTCAGACAAATTTGTATATACACAGAAAAAAAATTCGGCCAATTCTAAACCTAACAAATAACCTAATGAAAAATGGAAAGAATTTTGTGGAGACAATAATAATTCAAGGTTCAATGTTCTTGTTTCAGCAAAAAATATCTTTAAATGTTTGGAAGATCATATTTTTGATACTTCTCCATATGAGTTGAATCACACAATGAAGTTGATAATACTCATTGTAAGAATTTAAAGTAAAATAAGATTTTAGAAAGATTGATCTCATTAATTTGAGTAAACTAATTTTATTTTATAATTAATAATTAGAGTTACTTTTTTTGTACTGTTCGTTTATTTTTATTTTTACGCCATACGTCAGATTCGAATAAAATTGTAATATTTTATGAAGTAAGACTTCATCGAATTTTAACAAAAATTGATATTATGCTTTTCGATTTTCATTGATTAGAAACCTGTCTAGCCAAGCACTCCACTCTTTTTTCTCACCATTGGGATGAGCATTTAGAATTGTTGCAAGTTATTGCCATAACTCTCTAGATTGTTTTTTTTTTGTAAAATTTTGTGAAAATTTTCCGGTATAAAATGTTGGTCTGGCATTCATGAACTCCAACATTACTACTTTTTGTTCTTGTCTTATATGTGTCATTCTTGTTTTTTTTTATATAATTATAATTAGTAAATATAAACTCCAAACATGTATTTGGCCCCAAGATGTCAAATAAAGACGCAATTGTAGAAGCAATATTTTTCACTAAACAAAAGCTATAAAAAATGGGGTTATAGCCCAAAAATACAACGATTTTTGACCTTGGTTAGTTGTCTATCAAAATGGGGTCAATTTTTTGCATTTCTGATTGGTCAGAATTTTCTACTAACATTTGGCATCGTATTTTCTCTCAGTCCTTTCTACTCCCTAGTCTTAAGAATGCGGCTTTTTAATATTAAGAGGAATTTTGAAGGAGTAGAAAAGTCAGGAAGCTCCCCAGGGAGGAAAATTTTCTCTATTCAAGAATAAACGTTAAAAATTATTTCTCCAACTGTTACCTGTCAAAAATAAAAAATGTCAAAGTTTGAAATTTTAACATTAAATATTCGAAGAATTACATGGATTTGAACCAATTTCTATAAAATGGATTTCGGTTAATCGTTGGAAGATCGAGTTAGTTTTTGTCCGACATATGTCAAACGGAAGTATCACTGTCAAAAACGATACCTGTCAAAAATAAAAATATGTCAAAGTTTGAAACTTTAACATTAATCTCTGAAAAAATATTCGTCTCTGTATACTCGTCGGTAAAGTTTTGGGGCGACACAACTGATTTTTTAAAATTTTGAAATTATTTAAAAATTTTTCATCAAAATTCTTTAGAATTTTTGATCATAATTCATAAAATTTCTATCTAAAAAATTAATATACGAAATTATAAAAAGACTCGGTATAGAGTTAAAAATTAAATTTTTATTACCCAACGTACATATCAAAATAATTCTCATTCTCCAATAAACCAACTTCCTGTGAAAATTTATAGAGTTACATAATTAGTTGTAATATTGTTTCCGGACTCTTCTTCTTTTCTTCTTCAAGCACTTATGTGAACCAAGCACATGTATATACTACTTGCCATACTTAATTATTGATATTATTCGTTACTCCTATTATTTTCTGTGCATTGTACAGGAAAAAAATAAGTATAAAATTATATAGAATTTTTCGTGAAACATATGTGATGAGGTCGAATGCGAATGCTTATTGTTATAATGTATCGGTACAGCAACTGCTGTTTCTTTTCAATTTTTTAATACTTCGACATGCAACTCAAAGAGAGAGAATTTATTTTATCTTCCTGGAATCGTTGATAGAATTTTTCATTTATTTATTTATTCCTTGTTTATCACTTATCATTGATTATATATTTGTTAGTTTTTAATGAACTCATTTTCGTTACGAAAACAAATAAGATTGTTAAATAATAAATACAGATTCGTATGAAGTTTTTATTGAATTAATAAAATACAAAAAATAATTAAAGGTAATATTACGTGCAAAATTTTTTCAGTGTAGGTATATCAAAAAAACATTTAACCTGATAATATAATGATTTTGAAAATATCCAAAATATAAATAATCATGGTTTTTATTGAGTACAACCATGTTTTTTTAAGCACAACTCTTAAAAAAAAATAGTTTTTAATTAACTGTAACTTTTACAAATCCGTTATTTCAAATTTTGGTGAATGAGCACATAAGCGAAAACCGTTATATATTTTTTTATATATCAACAGCACTTCAAACTCCTATAAGAAACCTTGGAAAATTGTTTAGTTTAAATTATAACTTAATTTTTATATATAATTAATAAGCCGATAAATATACCGCAAAAGATGCGACAATAAATGAAATAAAATTGAACAGTAACAACGAGAATATTGTATGCCATTAGATATATTCTGGGGATAAAAAATGTTTAGATGCGTTAAGACATGAAAGTTCAGTCATGGCCAAAATGTTAGCGTAACTTAAATCAAATGATCAAGATCGATTGATTTTTGGGTAAATTTATCGAGATCGCTTAATAATCTGCCAAAAAATATAAGAAACATTATTTATAGACCAGTCGGCATATACCGGGAGCAAATCCGGACAAGCTGGAATAAATTTTAATCTGTTTTTCTTTTACCAAAAAGATACCTACTAATTTTGCACTATCACACAGACCCGGATTTAGCCGCTATGCTGAGAAAACTTCAACAAATAAAAACTGTATTTTTTCTTAATATCAGCAAATATCTAGATTAGTATTAATATAGCAAAATATGTAGTTATTAAAATTAAAGAAGAGTAAATACTCTATAAAAGACGTTATACATATTTTTTTGAACAGTCAAAATTATTTCTCCAACTGTCACCTGTCAAAAATAAAAAAATGAGGGGGTAATCCCACCCAACTTTCCGAACACTCCTAGTAAAGTAATTGTTTAATCGATTATTTTAGGTTTTCTGCATTAAAATACATTAATAAAATAAGTTTACAAAAATTAAAAAAAAAATTAATTTTTAGTAAATTTTTTTTTTTACTTTTTATAATTTTGTAAAATTTCTACAAGTATTATTTTAAAATTATGAAATATTTCACACATAATATACTTTTTGATCCCTTCCAGATTTACTATTTACTTTTTTCATTTGTTTTACCATTTTCGATAAAACAAAAGGACAAAAAAATTTAATTTTTGTTTTATTTTGGTTATAATAATTACAATGTTAAATTTGAAGAGACTAAATTATTTTACAGATTTAGAGTTTTATATTACTTATCGAATGGTATAAATCCGATTTTAATATCTTTAATATTTTTAAAGTTATTCAATTTTTTTTAAACTTATATTAAATTTCAAAAAAAAAGAGGAATTCTACAATTTTTTGAATAAAATTTTGAAAAAAATCACAATTATAGAGTTTTTTACTACAAATTTAAAGGTAATTTTTTTTAAATTTTTAATATTAATTTTAACCTTAAAACAAATAAATCCTATTTTTGAATAATTTTAAAATCAGTAAAAAATTAATTTCTCATTCAATTTTATTCAAAATGGGAAACAGACCTTTTTTTTAGGTTTTTGGATCAAAATGCATTAATAAAGTTAGTTTAAAAAACTAAAAAAAAAATCAAATATTTTTTCAAATATTCGTAATCCATTGAATTGTTTTAATTTTTTTAATTTTTTGCTATAACTTTTACAAATACCATGATAAAATTATGAAATAATTTACACAGATAGTACTTTTGGATCCTTTTCGGATATGCTATTTACTTTTTTCATTTATTTTATACTTATTGATAAAACGAAATTACAAAAAATTTTAAAAATATTCTTAATTTTGTCTATAACAATTACAATTCTAAATTTTAAGAAACTAAAATACATTTAAAATTTAGAGTTTTATATTATCTTTCGAATGGTGAAAATCACATTTCAATAACTTTAATATTTTAGAAGTTATTCAATTTAGTTTAAAATCGTAATATAATCTTAAATTTCTTGCCAATTTTTTAAAAATTCCAAAATTTTTGTAATAAAATTTTGAAAAAAATTGTAATTATAAAATTAATTATTACGAATTTAAGGATATTTTTTTTAAATTTTTAATATAAAAATTTAACTGAAAAATAATAATTTAATAAAGATAAAAATTAAAATAAAAACTAAAAAAGTCACAAAAATGTCTATATAAATTTTTTTACGCCCTCTGGCGGCGAAACTATGAGGAATTCAAAAAACCGGTAATGACAAAATGTGTAGAAAATTTTATGTTCTACAACTTTCATATCCTGTAATTTTTCATAAAAATGCATTATTTTGGTTATTTAAGAAAAATATGAAAAAAAAATACTTTTTGATAAATCTGGCAACAATGGCAAAAGTTTTTAAAAATTTTAATTATTCGAAATTAAACTATAACGTATAGAAAATATATGTGTAAAACTTTATTGCCAACTTGTTTAGTAATGACGTCATCACTTATAGCAACTGTCACTTCCGGTTGTCCGATTAACTTCAAAATCTATACAGATCGTCTCCTTGCTACCCTAAATATGTATATAAAATTTCATCTAAATCGGTTCAGCCGTTTAGACGCTATCGTATTCACACACACAGACACACACACACACACACACACACACACACACACACACACACACACACACACACACACACACACACACACACACACACACACACACAGACAGACATCATGCTAAAAATGGTATAAATGGATTCAGGTGACCTCAAAACGTAAAGATTCGTTAAAATCTGGGTATGGTCAAAATATCATGATCGCAATACTTTCCTTCTATACAACTCTGTTGTTCGGAAAGTAAAAATGTCAAAATTTGAAAATTCAGCATTAAATATCTGAAGAAGTATTAATCCGATTGAGCTGAAATTTGGTATATGGGTTTGGGTCTTCTGTCGGAAGAACCTATTAGTTTTTGTACAAGATCTGGCAAACGGAAGTATCACTATCAAAAAATGACAGATGCAATATGTCACGGAATTGGACATGAAATATGTAGTTTGAAAGCCCTAGAAAAACTCTATTCAGAACAGTCAAAATTATTTCTCCAACTGTCACCTGTCAAAAATAAAAAAATGTCAAAATTTGAAAATTTAACATTAAATATCTGAAAAAGTATTCGTGGAAAGTTTTGGGGCGACACAACCGATTTTTTATGTTACTGCTTGTTCAATATAGTCCTAAATATCATCCTGAATGTCTTTTAACATCTGTCTCATATTCGGAATATGGTGTTCATAATGTGCCGAATATTTTATTGACTGGTCTATATCTCTTTCTATATTGATATTAAAATCCCCCGTAGTCTTCTTCATCTAATTCAGTAGTTCCCAACCTTTTTTCTTTCTAGTACTTTTTTACTCTACTATAACAGTATCAGAGAGGGCGTAATACACATTTATTGCAATATTTGAATATTTGAAGAACAGGTCGACATGTATGAAGGAAAATTTAGATAAGGAAATAAAATATTACCACGATAATTTTTGCTGAACACCGAATTTTTATTACAATATACATATAGAAGTGTCAGAATAGAATACATATAGAATTTTTCAAGAAGTGTCTTTAATATGATCTTAGGTTTTATTTTGTTGCATTCTGGGAACTATTGGCACTTTTGACAAATATAAACTTAAATCTGGACCTGCATCAAGCTTGTTACGGTATTTGTTATTAATAAAGGCATATGAAGAAAAACTTCTTACTACACGCTCCGTATTAGTAATAGGCACTTAAATACTGGAATGCTTTGTTTGAGAGATGTTCGTATTCATCACTAATGCTAGCCCAGAAGTTTCCCAGGCTTTTTAATGAGTTTCTCTTTTTCCAGAATGGACCACGTGGCAGTCTTCAAATTTTCTTCACTGCACGGATCTGCGATCTAATTTTCACTATCTTCACGTGTACGAAAATATTTCCTAAATGAGCCTTTGATGCTAGTCAAATGCAAAATTATACTGTGTTTTACCTCTGCTGATAGAACTAGGTCGTTTTCGCTTAGCAAACTGTATAGTGTTTCGAACACTTCAGGCTGGTTGCATTCCATACATGTTTTCCAAAAGTCAATTTTTTTCAGTCTTGACTCGATTTTGTTCGAAACTTGGAACACTGAAATCGAGTTGTTTTGTAACCCTATGTTGAGTTTATTCATTTGTGAAAAGATATCTCAAAAGTAATCCAATTTTTGAAGCCACTCACTGACGTGTAGCTTCAAGGCTATGGGAAAGGAGTGTTCTTCAAAAAAGACTTGAAGTTCATGCCTCAGTTCAAATAATCTCGTAAGAACTTTGCCGCTAGATAGCCACCTAACTTCAGTGTGAAAAAGTAGTGTGGTGTGAACACTACCCATTTTCCTACAAAGTACTTTAAACAGTCTGGTGTTCGTGGCATTGGCATTAAAAAAATCAACGATTTTCACTTCTTCATTAAGCACTTTACTGAATGAGGTGGGTAGGTTCTTTTCTGCAAGACTTTTTTATGTATGCATCTATGACTTCGTGCTACATTGGGGACTACTTCTTCTAATACGTCCTCGAAGCCCAACGTTTCATCCAGACATGGATTTTCCGCCATCAGTGCATACACTACACCATTTAATCAAATCTATTTCCTTTTCACAGAAATAGCTGTAAATTGCATTAAATATATCTTCCGCAGTGGTTTGCTCTGTCAGTACATAACATAACTCCGCTTCAAATTCGCTTCAAGTCAGCGATGTCTGTGCTTTCATCGACTTCAATAGAAAAAAATTATCTTGCTTTTAGTTGTTAAACTGCCGTTTCTTCAATGTGGTTGGCCATTTCGTGAATCCGTCGTGAGACGGTTTTGTTTGACAAAAGGGTAGTGTTAACTTTTCGAGCATATTATTAAAAACATGCATAGCACAGTATCCTTTAAACAAGGAGCTATCAAATCCTCAGGCACTTTGGAGGTGTCCCGTAGGCGCCAGTGGTGATCGAGCTCATCTGATGCTGAGTGGCGCCTCCTCCAACAGATCGTCCGGGAGAACTATATCTTCTCTTGCTTTACTAGGGATCCTAAGGTTGGGCTAGATACATTTTCGGATGGGCTTTTTGTGGAATGATCGTTTGTACCATTTGATCCTTAGATTTTCTTGGGCTAGAGTGTTGGTGCTGAAGCTTACCCCCAAGTAGGTAACCTTATCCGAAGGGACAAGCCTCTCCCGAGAGCCGTAGGTTAATGTCATTGGGGTTTTGGTTGAATATGATGACTTGGGTTGAATATGATGACTTGGATTTTTTGTGGGTTCAGGATAACCCTCTAATTGCTACACCATTGGGCGAAGCTATTGAGGAGCTGCTGGGTTTTGGTGTTTAGAACTCTGAAGGAAGGTGCTGAGGCGGAGATTAAGGTGTCGTCAGTGTAAAGCTGGAGGTCTTGGCTAGGTAAGAGAGGGGGAGGGATGTCATGGGTGTATATGACATAGAGGACAGAACCTTGGGGTACTGCTGCTAGATGAGTAAAGGTTTCGGAAAAGGAGGTTCCTGCTTTTACGAGGATTGATCTGTTTTGGAGGTGTGAGTGGATGAGTTTGATGATTTAGATAGGGAGTTTGATGTTTGAGAGATTATACGAACAAGTCAGGCGTGCCAGACTTGGTCAAAAGCTTTTTGAACATCAAACAGGATCGCCGATGCATAGTGACCTAGGTTTATGGATTTAGAGGCTCTTGCGTGTTGGAATTGAGGGATCGTTCCCATTTCATCCAGAAAGTTATAGATACGATCCTTGAGTAGTGTCATTTGTAGGAGTTGGGGGATGTAGGATCTTTGTGAGGTTTTGGGATGTGGCTGGTGTGGGAAGTTTTCCTGCAAGTTGGAAAATGGGAACGCTGAAGGCATGTGTTCATTAAGATGGTAAGGACTGGGAGGATGGTGGTAGGAAGATTTTTCAGGGCTTGGCGTTTTATGTGATTAGCACCAGGAGCGGAGTTTTTCCCTCGTTAGCAAGCGGAGGCTATGTCAGCGGAGGTGAAGGGTTCGAGAATGTGTGGGGAGATTGGGAGTTTGGAGTAAGTCTTGAAGAAAGAATTCTATGCATCTCGTATTGTTATTCCGCCATTCATGTATTAGTCTTGTGCAGTTCTAATACGTTTCTACATTAACTAAACAAACGCGTTCAGTGGACCAATGAACCAATGAACTACATAAGGCTATATTTAGTAATTAATTTAGTATTTCTTTCTGAATTAAAGAAAATAATAAATGCCTATAACACAGCCCCACAAAAAAAAAGTTCGTACACAAGAGAGTGACATATGTATTCCCATGTATTTTTCGACGCTGAATCCGATTCCGAGCTTAGAATTGAGCCTGCACGTCTGGAATTGGCCCCAGGGGACGAAAATGGCCTGAAATGCGGTTCCCGGGATAAGGCAAAGTCGACGCTGAATTTTGGAGCTAAAGCCAGATTTGTTCTCGAAAAGTTTATGGCCAACTGAAATCACGGGTTTGGGTCCAGGAAAATGACCCCTTTGGGGCGGGAAAATCCTGTTTTGGACGTCCCGGTCGCGACTGATGTATTTTCATGGACTTTCCAATTCTGGAGTTGAGGCTGGGTGTGAAAAGTTTTTGGTCAGCTGAAATTCCCAGTTTTGGTCGGGGAAAATGGCCCATTTGGGCCGGAAAATCATATTTCGGACGTATCATTCGCAAAAGTGGGATTTTCATGTATTTTTCAATCCTGATCCTTGGAGTGTGCTCAAAAAGTTTTTGGACAGCTGAAATTCCCAGTTTGGGTCCGGGGCAACAGCCCATTGGGGCCGGAAAATCATATTTCGGACATACCAGTTGCAACAGTGGTATTTTCGTATTTTTCAATTCTGGACCTGAGGGACCCGAACAGGGAATTTCACACGGCCATAAACCTGTCAAGCACAGTCTAAGCTACAGGAATTAGTACATAACAATCCCACTATTGCGATTGGTACGTCCGAAATATGATTTTCCCTGAATTTTGGATCCAAAACCGGAATTTCAGTTGGCCATAAAATTTTCGAGCACAAATCCGGCTTTAGCTCCAAAATTCAGAGTCTACTTCGCCTTATCCCGGGAACCGCATTTCAGGCCATTTTCGGTCCCTGGGGCCAATTCTGAGCTCGGAATCGGATTCAGCGTCGAAAAATACATGGGAATACATATGTCACTCTCTTGTGTATGAACCTTTTTTTGGGGGGCTGTGTAATATATTCTGCTGTTGGTGCCTATATAACTTCGAAACTAATAGTCGCACGAAAAAAAAAACAGATAGAACATTCTTTTTAGACAATTTAATTCACTTTAATTTTGGTAACAACATATTTTGATCTAACATTATTAACAAAGAATAAAGAAAAGTCCCTTTTTTAAGATGGCGGTCGTCAAATCTGGGCTTTCTAGGGTGGGGGGGGGGGGTGAAAATTTAATACGTGCATTTTAATACCAAACGTAAAAAATTAATAATAGTTCCAGCTTGTCCGGAATTGTTCCCGCTATAAGCTATTTTATATGACTTGGCGACTGATCTATTATTGCTTTAAGCATTATTTTTATTTTTTTAGATCTTTGATCAAAATTCTTTTTAAACCTTTTTTTCATTCACTGTAAAAGGTATTGGACAGATTAAAGTATTTTATAAAAAAAAGTTTAAGGACTAGTTTTAGTTTTATTCTTATCAGAAATAAAGAGGTGGACAAGCATTTTTATAATTTTTAGATTAACATTAATTTACCATTATGGTAGTTGGCTGGATGTACCTCGGAGACATACCAGTTACCATGAAATTATTAACACAACTAGATATTGCATAACGATTAACCGTTTTTAAAACTTTATTTATTTTTCTTACAACTGAATAAAGGGATTTTTTAAAATGTGTACAAAAGTCGTAAAAATAATAATTTTCTTGTTGATGCTAATCTTATATTCTCTTTTTTTATCGTCTGTTGTTTTCCTGATTTCTTGATTTTTGTTTCCTTTTACAAAAGAATCTTGACTCTGTATCCTGAAATCCCTCAAAAAAAAAACAGTGTGTACATATGATGATATGTAGTTATTACTTATTAAATGACTAATATGATACCTTAAATAACCTTAAATAACTTTGCACAAATTTACTTTTTCTTTAATAAATAGCAGATTAAAACAAATAATGACGTACTACCTGAGATTTGATTTAATTGGCTCTTTATAAATATTTATATATCGTCACTTTCAAAATGGGACTGTCTATGAAACCAAAATTTGTTTACATCTTTATCTTTATGTAATATCGATTGTGATTTTTTATTTGTGATTGTGGGAGTATTCTGAAAAATGGAGAATGAATATATAAAAGCTACATCAAATAATCTGCCTAATGTTGACTTTTTTTATGATACACTATTATAAAAATCGATGAAATTTAAATTTAATTAAGTCTGCAGTTGTGAAAAGTGTGTTGCTAACGCACAATCACATTAAAGCAAATTCTTCTCCTTTTGGATCATATTTCTTATTAACTAGTAACGAACGCCACTCAAAATCAATATACCGATTATTTTAGCTGTACCACCAAATATAAAATGTGGTCGAGTAGACACTTTCAAACTAAATCTGCAAAAGGGGAGGAGTTACAAGTAGTACGTCATAACCCGCGAAATTTGAAATTAGAAGTAGGGCCCAAAAGCGTTAAAATTTAAAATTATTAATCAGTGTAGATAATACATTTTGACCTTATGTATTTAAAAATAATTTTTTAAAAAATCACAAAAGTAGCCCAATCATCATTATCAAACGATATAAATATTAAAGTCATAAAACAATATTAACATAACAATAAGGTTCGCACGTAGTGAAATGAAAAAAAGAAGGAACTACAACCATTAATTTTTTTTGTAATTTGTCAACAAATTTTTATTCTTGAGATTTCATAAATAAAACGTGCTCTTGCTCAAAACATATTTTTACTTATTTTTTATTTTTTACAGTTATTTTTATTTATTATATATTAACTATACAATGATTATTTTAATATCCACCCATAACAATAAATCACAACATATCAAATAACCAATTCATGACCGTGTTGCTTCAAATTAGCGGTATAACCGCCCAATTGGGCGGCTCAAGTCACTCATTCAAATTCGAATCGAAAATTCAAAAGTTTATTGAAAAATTACACGCAGACTTCAGAAATTTGTCAACATCACCGTTGCCCATTATAGTCGCACCTTTTTCGACCAGATATTACCGTACCATACGTGTATACGCCCCTTTAACAAATCATTTCTCACAATGCGCCTTTCTTTTTCTGTATCAAATCGAGTAATTCCAGAGGCAGGGTGGGCACCGCCTCTTGCACAAGAAAAACCGGGGTCGTATGAACAAAAAGAAACGAAATAAATGATAGGAAACTAACACCTGGTCCATAAAACGATGAAATAACGTTTCGTTAAGATACGTTTATGTATCAAAGGCGGCGCGAAGGGGTTGATAGTGGTTTACCCCCGTGAGTGAAGTTAAATTAAAAATAATCAATAGACACACTGTATATTTTGTATATACTTTTATTTATTGGATTAAAAAAAAATAAAATTAAACATCCATTTAATTATTATTAATAAAATAATAATAAAATCAGTTGTGTCGCCCCAAAATTTTCCCTACGAGTGTCCAGAGATGAATAGTTTTTCAAATATTTAATGTTAAAGTTTAAAATTTTTGACATTTTTTAATATTTGACAGGTGACAGTTGGAGAAATAATTTTGACTGTTCTGAATAGGGCTTTCAAACTACATATTTCATGTCAAATTCCCTGACATATTGCTTCTGTCATTTTTTGATAGTGACACTTCCGTTTGACAGATGTTGTACAAAAACGAATGGGTTCTTCCGATGGATAACCCAAACCCATATATCAAATTTCAGATCAAGCGGATTAAACGTGTCCTCTATCGTAGAAGAATAGAGAGAGAGAAACACAGACAGACAGACTTCCATCTAGAAATAGTCTTAATCATCTCAGGGAACCTCAAACATTTTTTTAGCTCGTTCACCCTACTTTCCCTTCTCGGAGGTGTCTCAGGAAAGTAATAAATTATAGTACTTAAAATAAAAATTCTATTTACAAATTCAACTTAACCTTGAGATTAAGTTTACCCTATGAGAAGAGGATTTAAAGACGAGTCGAGATAAGTAAAATCAAATACATTTTTACTTTCCCGGACCCATCAAAGGGAAAGTAAGGTGAACGAGCAAAAAAAAAATTGAGATATCGATGGAAATATCCATTTTGAGGTCCCCCAAGAAGATTGAAACCATTTCCAGCGTATGGTCTGTCTGTTTGTCTGTGTGTAATCTTCCACGATAACTGCCGAACCGTTTGACCAATCAAGCTAAAATTTGGTACGGAGGGTCGGTGTGTGCCTAGAATGCGACCATTAGCTTTTGGTTTAAATTGGTACAGTATAAGGTCCTCAAGACCGACATTGATTGAATACACGTGTAGGATTTTTTGCCTTTATTTACATTTTATGGACAAACAATACACTTTAGTAGAAAATGTTTTAATACAAAGTTTTAGGGCATAAAATTTCCTACAATTTTTATATCAAACTTTTTCCAGAATTTCCAGTAGTTGCGCCACTAGAGGGCGCGCAAAAGACGTGCATGTAGTTTATCCTAGTTTTTCCACATTTTGAGGACAAACATTGCACTTTCGTGCAAAATGTTTAAGTGCAAAGTTGTACAGTATCAAATTTTCTTTAACTTTTATATATAACTTTTTTTTAAAATCCCCATATTTTCGCCGCTAGAGGGCGAAAAAATGAACAATTAGGAGTTTTGCCTTTTTTTTTAATTTTGAAGACAAACAATGCCTTTGAGTGCAGAAATGTTCTAGTGCAAAGTTGTAGTGCATAAAATTCCCTACAACTTTTGTCTTAAGCTTTTTCCATTATTTCCAACAGTTGCGCCACTAGAGGGCGCGTAAAAAATTCTAATTTTTCTTGATTTTGAGGACAATGTATTTTAGTGCAAAATTTTCTAGTTCAAAGTTGTAAAGCATTAAATTTTCTTTAACTTTTATGTTTAACTTTTTATCGAATTCCTTATAGTTTCGCCGCTAGATGGCGAGAAAAATACACATTTATAATTTTCCATTTGTTTAAAATTGGAGGTAAATTATGCTCTTTAGTGCAAAATGTTTCAGTGCAAAGTTGTAAAGCATAAAATTCCCTACAGCTATTCTATGAAATTTTTTCCCGAATTCCCAATAGTTTTCACACATGATTTTAGGAGATCCTAATTGTAGCAGTATGATATACAACGTGCGCATGCGCAGTTTATATAATCAACATTGAAATATCAATTCGGTAGACGTATTCACCATCGGCTCGCTGTTTTTAATGTGTTCCATAAATTAATCTAATGCTTAGTATTTTATAATTAAAATAATAATAATAAATAACATATTCTCTACGGTCGAGCCGGGAAAGGTCTGGGGCGACACAGCCGATTTTTTTATTTATTGAATAATAATTATTTTCTATAACTCATAAAATTTGAAAACCTGCAATTATACAAGGTGTTTTATTATCAATTGTCCATATTGTACATAATAAAAATAATAATTGACTTACTTTTACCAGGGGTGGAGGTGTACAGAAGCAATCTAGGACTTAACTCCCACTACTTCTATTTTGTACGATACTGAGTTAAAATTTATTTTGAGCATAATTTTAAATTCTTTTTTGACCTAAAATATTTAACACTATTTACCATAAAACACTTAAATAAAAAATATTCCACCTAATAGACATACAAGGTGTTTAAAAATTAAAATATACTTTGAAATTCGTATATATTTTTTACTAAACCTGATAGACAGTTAAATTGATCTAAAAAAACACATAATTGGTTGACTTTTGACTTACTTTTACCAGAGACTTACAGCAGTAACATGGGATCCTTTAACTCCGACTACTTTTATTTTTTACGACACTACTTTAAATATTATTTTGATCATATTTTTGAATTTTACAGATCGATTTTTAAAACTGACAAAAAAATTACGGCCTTGTGTGATCCCTCTTCAATATTTTTTTATCAGAAAATATATCCCCATACTTCTCAATTAGTGCTTAGAATAAAAATATGGTTATAGGTAAAATTGTTGGAAAATTACACTATATGTATTAAACAGTTTCAGTTTGGGTTATTTTTGTGATCTATTATATTATTTTGAAAACCATTAAAATTTTACGCCCTCTTGAATCTCAAAATAACCACAATTTTCTAGTCAAACATTGTATTCTTTTATATAGTACAAGAGATCATCTAGTCCGAAGTATGAATGAACTGACTTTTATTCATTGTATTGAAATTCTCTAATGTGAACAGTATCCCAGAAGGAATAACATATAATAATTCAACAAGACAATAAATTACTATTTGTCAACTTAAATATTATAAAGGACCACCAGAGTAGTAAAGTACAATAGGAGACTAGAATTGGCGTAAAAATCTTATGGTGTATTGAATGTATTGTGAATTTTAGTAATAATGGAAATCTTTTATATATCTTTAAAAGTAGCAGAATTTATAGAATGATATTTTTAGCTTTAAACGTTGATTCAAAAATTATTGATATATGTCCATGTAAAACAAACAATTTTCAAAATTTTTACCATTACAACTAAATATTTTCAATAAAATAATAATAATTTTGTTAAGATCTTTTAAACATTTACATTCTTCAACGAATAATAAAAAGTCTTAAGTCAAAACACATAAATGTATTGTTAAGTTAAACCAGATTAAATTGGCGGTGACATGTTTCGGCAAGAACGATGGCCATCATCAGGCCTACAATATAAATATAAAATTGGATTACAATATAACATATTTTTAAAAAAGTTACTTACAGAAAAAACAAAGAACTTATACATGATATTGGTATAAAAAATTGAATAGGTCACATTATAAAAATATATTATAAAAAATCAAACAAATTTTTAGTTAAATGAAAAACTTTTTTGAAAACTTTAACCGATCGTACAAAGACATCAAAAAGTGCACTAAGAAAAACAGAATTTAATTAAGTTTTTTAAAAAATTCCACGTACACTATCTTGGATTAATAACGGGAAAATTCTTAACAAAATTCTTGTAAAATTCTTGAAAAATCTACCAAATAATCTTAAAAAAATCATCAATGAAAAATTCTTGAAAGATTTTCACAAAATTCTTTAAAGAATCTTTAAAAAAACCATTAAAAAATCCTTGAAAAATTCTTTTAAAAATCGTTACAAAATCTTATCTTAAAACCATCACGGGAAAATTCTTGACATCATTCTTGAAAAATTCTTATAAAACTCTTGAAAAATCTACAAAATATCCTTGGAAAATTCATGAATGAAAAATTCTTGAAAGATATTTAAAAAATTATTTAAAGAATTCTTAAAAAAACATTAAATAATTA
Organism: Neocrepidodera transversa; assembly: GCA_963243735.1. NCBI lineage: Eukaryota > Metazoa > Arthropoda > Insecta > Coleoptera > Chrysomelidae > Neocrepidodera > Neocrepidodera transversa. The sequence continues at coordinate 21,307,505 of OY725344.1, read as the reverse complement.
TTTAAAAAAATCCTTGAAAAATCCTTTTAAAAATCGTTAAAAATTTTGAAAAAATCACAGGAAAATTCTTGACAACATTCTTGTTTTAAAAAATCCACAAAATTTCCAAGAAATATTCATTAATAAAAAATTCTTAAAAAATTTAAAAAAAATCATTAAACAATTCTTAAAAAATCATTGAAAAATTTTGGATTAATCACGAGAAAATTCTTAATAGCGTTCTTGAAAAATTCTTGTAAAAATCATTGAAAATTCCTTTTAAAAATCTTTAAAAAATCTTGGAACGATCACCGGAAAATTCTTGACAACATTCTTGAAAAATTCTTTTAAAACTCTTGAAAAATCAACAAACTTTCCTTTTAAAAAATTCATAAATGATAAATACTTAAAAAATCTAAAAAAAAATCATTAAACAAATCTTAAAAAATCGTTGAAAAATCTTGGATTAATCACGAGAAAATTCTTAACAGCGTTCTTGAAAAATTTTTGTAAAACTCTTGAAAAATCCTCAAAATTTCTTTAAAAATTCATAAATTAAAAATACTTAAAAAAATTAAAAAAAATCATTAAACAATTCTTAAAAAATCATTGAAAATTCCTTTTAAAAATTTTTAAAAAATTTTGGAACGATCACGGGAAAATTCTTAACAGCGTTCTTGAAAAATTCTTTTAAAACTCTTGAAAAATCCACAAAATTTCCTTGAAAAATTCATAAATGATAAATACTTAAAAAATTTAAAAAAAAAATCATTAAACAAATCTTAAAAAATCATTAAAAAATCTTGGATTAATCACGGGAAAATTCTTAACAGCGTTCTTGAAAAAATTTTTTAAAACTTGAAAAATCCACAAAATTTCTTGAAAAATTCATAAATGAAAAATACTTGAAAAATTTAAAAAATCATTAAACAATTCTTAAAAAATCATTGAAAATTCCTTTTAAAAATTTTTAAAAAATTTTGGAACGATCACGGGAAAATTCTTGACAGCGTTCTTGAAAAATTCTTTTAAAACTCTTGAAAAATCCACAAAATTTCCTTGAAAAATTCATAAATGGAAAATACTTAAAAAAAATAAAAAAAAATCATTAAACAAATATTAAAAAATCGTTGATTAATCACGAGAAAATTCTTAACAGCGTTCTTGAAAAATTTTTGTAAAACTCTTGAAAAATCCTCAAAATTTCTTGAAAAATTCATAAATGAAAAATACTTAAAAAAAAAAAAAAAAATCATTAAACAATTCTTAAAAAATCATTGAAAATTCCTTTTAAAAATTTTTAAAAAATTTTGGAACGATCACGGGAAAATTCTTGACAACATTCTTGAAAAATTCTTTTAAAACTCTTGAAAAATCCACAAACTTTCCTTTTAAAAAATTCATAAATGATAAATACTTAAAAAATTTAAAAAAATATCATTAAACAATTCTTAAAAAAACATTGAAAAATCTTGGATTAATCACGAGAAAATTCTTAAACAGCGTTCTTGAAAAATTCTTGTAAAACTCTTGAAAAATCCACAAAATTTCCTTGAAAAATTCATAAATGGAAAATACTTAAAAAAAATAAAAAAAAATCATTAAACAAATATTAAAAAATCGTTGATTAATCACGAGAAAATTCTTAACAGCGTTCTTGAAAAATTTTTGTAAAACTCTTGAAAAATCCACAAAATTTTCTCGAAAAATTCATAAATGAAAAATACTTGAAAAAGTTAAAAAATCATTAAACAATTCTTAAAAAATCATTGAAAATTCCTTTTAAAAATTTTTAAAAAATCTTGGAACGATCACGGGAAAATTCTTCACAACAGTCTTGAATAATTATTTTAAAACTTTTGAAAAATCTACAAAATTTCCTTGTAAAATTCATAAATGAAAAATACTTAAAATTTTTTAAAAAAATCATTAAACAATTCTTAAAAAATCATTGAAAAATCTTGGATTAATCACGAGAAAATTCTTAACAGCGTGCTTGAAAAATTCTTGTACAACACTTGAAAAATCCACAAAATTTCATGGAAAAATTCTTAAATGAAAAATACCTAAAAAGTTTTTAAAAAAATCCTAATTTAAAAAATTATTACAAAATTCTTTAAAAAAATCCTTAAAAATCTTATGGCAATCGCGGAAAAATTCTTAATAACTTTCTAGAAAAATACTTGTAAAACTTTTGAGAAATTTACAAAATATCCTTGAAAAATTCATGAATAAAAAATACTTAAAAAATATAATAAGAAACCTTAAGTTCTTTAAAGAATCTTGGGGCCATCACCGGAAAATTCTTGTAAAGCAAAATTTCCTTTAAAGAATCGTTAAAAAACGGTAAATAATTCTTAAAAATCTTTTAAAATTCCTTTTTAAAAATCCTTAAAAAATATTGGAACAATAGCGTGAAAATTGTTTATAATACTCTTGAAAAATTCTTGTAATATTGTTGAAAAGTCTACAAAATTTACTTGAAAGATTCATAAATGAAAAATTCCTAAAAGATCTTAAAAAAATTCTTTAAATAATCCTTAAAAAATATTAAACAATTCTTAAAAAATGCTTGAAAATTCCTTTTAAAAATCTTTAAAAAATCTTGGAATAATCACGGGAAAATTGTTGACAGCATTCTTGAAAAATTCTTGTTAAATTGTTGAAAAATCTAAAAAAATTTCTTGAAAAATGCATGAATCAAAAATTCTTGAAAGACCTTAAAAAATTCTTTAAAGAATTCTTAAAAAAAAAACTGTAAATAATTATTAAAAAATCCTTGAAGTTCCTTTTAAAAATCCTTAAAAATCTTGGATTAATCACGGGAAAATTCTTGGCAGCATTCATGAAAAATTCTTGTAAAATAGTTGAAAAATCTATAAAATTTCCTTGAAAAATTCAGGAATGAAAAATTCCTGAAAGATCTTAAAAAAATTCTTTAAATAATCCTTAAAAAATATTAAACAATTCTTAAAAAATGCTTGAGAATTCCTTTTAAAAATCCTTAAAAATATTGGAATAATCACGAGAAAATTATTGACAGCATTCTTGAAAAATTCTTGTTAAACTGTTGAAAAATCTAAAAAAATTTCTTGAAAAATTCATGAATCAAATAGTCTTGAAAGACTTAAAAAATTCTTTAAAGAATCCTTAAAAAAAAAAACAGTAAATAATTATTAAAAAATCCTTGAAGTTCCCTTTAAAAATCCTTAAAAATCTTGGATTAATCACGGGAAAATTCTTGGCAGCATTCATGAAAAATTCTTGTAAAATAGTTGAAAAATCTATAAAATTTCCTTGAAAAATTCATGAATGAAAAATTCCTGAAAGATATTAAAAAAATTCCTTAAATAATCCTTAAAAAATATTAAACAATTCTTAAAAAATCCTTGAAAATTCCTTTTAAAAATCCTTAAAAAATCTTGAAATAATCACGGGAAAAAACTTAAAAATTCGTTAAAAAATCATTAAACAATTCTTAAAAAAAATCTTTAAACAATTCTTAAAAAATCATTGAATAAACTTGGATTATTAACATTAAAATTCTTAACAGCATTCTTGAAAAATTCTTGTAAAACTCTTGAAAAATGCACAAAATTTCATTAAAAAATTCGTAAATGAAAAATACCTAAAAATATAAAAATAAATTTTAAAAATCCTGTAAAGAATCTTTAAAAAATCAATACACAATTCTAAAAAAAATCCTTAAAAATCTTTGGGCAATCACGGGAAAATTCTTGTAAAACTATTGAAAAATCTACAAAATTTCCTTGAACAATTAATGAATGAAAAATTCTTAAAAGATCTTAAAAGAATGCTTTAAAAAATCCTTGAAAAAAACGGTAAATAATTCTTAAAAAATCGTTTAAAATTCCTTTTAAAAATCCTCAAAAAATGGACCAATCATGGGAAAATTCTTAACAACACTCTTGAAAAGTTCTTGTCAAATTGCTGAAAAATCTACAAAATTTCCCTGAAAAAACCATGAATAAAAATTCTTTAAATAATCCTTAAAAAACATTAAACTATTCTTAAAAAATCATTGAAAAATTTTTGATGAATCACGGGAAATTTCTTGAAAAATTGTTGTAAAATTCCACAAAATTTCATTGAAAATTTCATAAATGAAAAATACCTAAAAAAAAATAAAAAAAAAGATCTTAAAAATCCTGTAAAGAATCTTTAAAAAATCAATACACAATTCTTAAAAAATATCCTGAAAAACCTTAGGGCAATCACGGGAAAATTCTTGTTAAACTATTAAAAAATCTACAAAATTTTCTTGAACAATTAATGAATGAAAAATTCTTGAAAGATCTTAAAAAAATTCTTTAAATAATCCTTGAAAAAAAAACGGTAAATAATTCTTAAAAAATACTTGAATATTCCTCTTAAAAATCTTTAAAAAATCTTGGAATAATCACAGGAAAATTCTTGACAGCATTCATGAAAAAATTCTTCAAAAATCTATATAATTTCCTTAAAAATTCATGAATGAAAAATTCTTTACAGATCTTAAAATAATACTTAAAATAAACATTAAACAATTCTTAAAAATCCTTGAAAATTTCTTTTAAAAATCGTTAAAAAATTACAGGAAAATTCTTAAAAAATCCTTGAAAATTTCTATTGAAAATTGTTGAAAAAATTACAGGAAAATTCTTGAAAAATCCACAAAATTTCCTTCAAAAATAAAAAATATTTCGTTGAAAAATTCATAAACGAAAAAATGCTTAAAATTTTTTCAAAAAATCTATTAAAATCAAGGGAAAATTCTTCATAAAATTCTGTTAAATTATCATTTCTTGACCCTATTATTATTATTATTAAGCGTTTTAATATTGTTATTTTTTTTATTTGACCCGGTTAAAAATTTACAAACGTAGCAGATGTTAGTTATTATTACAAAAGAATACGACACGATACGAAATTTCAAAATAACAATAATTTTACAGGGTATGTCATCTGGTCTATACGATACACCCGTATTCATCAGTTTCATTGCATCCGATCTCTTTCAAACCAACATAAACATAAAAATATGTTCGTGCATATTTATGTCCATGTACTTATATAATTGTATATTTCAAGTTTTCTTGGAAATTGGAAGCTGGTATATTTAATATAATTATTTTTAAAACGTATTTGAATACTGAGTGGATTTTTTTATACTTTAAAAAAATTATTTAATATGTATTAAATTAGCGCCACCCTGTATATGTCCTGGATTTTAGTATCCAAAAATAAAAATTTGTAATTTTAGCTTAAAAAATTAGTACATTTTAGAACAGGCTCGTATTAAAATTTCGTAAAAAATAAGATAAAAAAAATTAGAGACAAATATAATAAAATTTATGACCACATGGTATATCGCTAAAGTAGTTAGTGATAAAATCTTTTAACTAATCACGATTTTTTACTCTACTACAATATTGACCTTTAACAGGTCGAGACTTTTTACTAGTTTATTATTTTATTAAATACTCCCTCTTTTTTATCCCCTATTTAACGACATATTTTTGACACCTTTATAATACCAATATTTACGCTAAAAGAAATCCAAAAAATTCTAATATCCGTTAATGCATTAAGCTACTTAACGTTTGTCGTGTAAATGTTAAAGACCAGAGTGGCGTATAATTTACGGATCAGTTAGGGTAACTTTCTATTATTCTTTAGGGGTACAAAATGAGGATTAGTATAATAATATTTAGATAAGAGTTTTGTAACTATATTTTTAGTTATACATTTGTTTTTTATATTAAAAATAAGAAAAAATTGCTTATTCTTTATTATTTGATTCTAATTTATTAATTTATTTTTCCCCTGTGTATATATTTTTTTAATGTAAATAGTGTCCAAAAAAAAAATATAAAATTAACTAATTCACTAAATTGAGTCAATTTTTTATATTTTTGTTTATTTTTCTTGCTATACAATAGAAAATTGAGCAATAAAATACATTTAAAGAAGATTTATATAATGTGCACGTAAAAGCAATTTTACTAATTTTTTTTAAGCCTACATACATGTATATGTTATGATATGAATGTATTCAAATGTTTAAAACACACGCAAAAACGAACCCATGTAATTTGAAAATAAAATTCGAGTTCGAGGATTTCGTCGAAATGGACAAATCGTGATCACGATTTAAAGAAGAAAAAGAAGTCGTGCTATGACAATTTTGCGAAAGGCAAGTAAAAGTGTAGTAGCAAATCGTAATTAGGCTAAATTGTTGGGTATTGATGGGAAAAGCATTGTTAAGTTTATTTCGAAAGAATATTTTTGACAAAAGAAAACAGCTTCTGTAATTTTTTTCTTGAAAATGCTAAAATATCTAAAAAATTACTTCAATATTTGAAATTTTTTTGCTCAAATAGAAATCTTCTGAAATGAAACATCCTGTATGTTATTAAATTTTTGTAGAGCTCATTTTCGCACGCCAATGGGTTTTTGATAATGATGATGACATTTTAGAAATTATTTAATTTTTAAAGTCATTTAATTTTTCTATTTATAATGATCAGAAATCTGAAATATTTTTTATCAAATTATTTATTTTTTTACTTTTTAGTAATTCTAGTAAAAAAAATACTGAAAATACTGAATAAAATGGCAATAATATATCAAAAAATGAGGGCTAATCCCACCCAACTTTGCGAACACTCATTGTAAATTAATTGTTTAATCGATTATTTTTGTAATAAAATTTCGAAAAAAATTGTGATTATAAAATTAATTATTACAAATTTAAAGATATTTTTTTTTAAATTTTTGGTATTAAAATTTTACTAAAAAATAATAATTTAATAAAGATAAAAATTGCTTAAAAATTAAATTAAAAACTAGCGACGAAACTATGCGGAATTCGAAAAAAAATTAAAGACAAAATTTGTAGAAAATTTTATGTTCTATAAATTTGATTTTCTGTAATTTTTCATAAAAATCCATAATTTTGTCACAAAATATAAAAAAAGTCTATATAAATTTTTTCACGCCCTCTAGCGACGAAACAATGAGGAATTCAAAATCCTGTAATTTTTCATAAAAATGCATTATTTTAGTAATTTAAAGAAAATTTGAAAAGAAAAATACTTTTCGATAAATCTGGCAACAATGGCAAAAGTTTTTGGAAATTTTATACATTGTAAATTAAATTATAACGCATAAAGAATATATGTGTAAAACTTTATTGCCATCTTGTTTAGTAATGACGTCATCACTTATAGCAACTGTCACTTCCGGTTGTCCGATTAACTCCAAAATCTATACAGGTCGTCTCCTTGCTACCCTAAATATCTATATAAAATTTTATCTAAATCGGTTCAGCCGTTTAGACGCTATCGTGTTCATACACCCACACAGAGACACACACACAGATAGACATCATGCTAAAAATGGTTTAAATGGATTCAGGTGACTTCAAAACGTAAAGATCCGTTAAAATCTGTGTATGGCCAAAATATCATGATCGCAATACAACTCTGTTGTTCAGAAAGTAAAAATTGATTTAAAATCTAGGTCCGTATAAAAGTTATTTATGTACCAAGGGTAAAAATAGACCTTTATGGCCTGAGGGCGACGATCTTACAAACCCGAAGGCCTCTGGCCCTAGGGTTTGTAAGGCGCCCGAGGTCATAATCATCTGTTTATACCCATGGTGCATACAAACTTTTATATCATACAGTTCGTTATTGCATCCACAATATTAATATAAAAAAAACTGTTTTTTGCCTTTATTTTCGCGCGGGCCATAAAGTTCACTTTGCGGTCCATAAAGTGTACTTTATGCCCTCGCGTCACTAGTATGACATAAAAAAATTAAAATTATTCGAGTGATTGTTGCCCTCAATTCGCTCGGACAACAATCTTTACTTTCGGTGTTAAAAGTGTCACTTTAGTCCCTTGGTAGCTTCATCATCATGATAGAAAAAAAAAATCCTTTTGTTCAAATCTTTGTATCATTTTTTAGAGTTTTCAACAAAAGACTCTTATAGAACGGTTTTTTTCCGTCTGTCCGTTAGCTTGATTGAACTCGAGAACGGTGAGAGATAAATACAAAGCGACAATCAACTCAATGTCGTTAAAAATCCTTAAAATGATTTTAATATTTAATCCATTTTTACTTAGTATAGTATATAGCTCATTGGGTCGGGCCAATTTCACATCTTCAGATCGAATGAACGGATTATTTTGGTGGTAATTCTAGACCCATGACATAAAAATCCAAAATGGCGGACTTCCGATTTCTTTGAAATTGGTGTAAAAACCGAATTTTCAAATATAACACCCAGTATATATTTACATATTATGATTCTACAAGTCAAATTACGTATAATTCATATGATAAAAATGATTTTCGCTGTCAAAAATAATAATTATTTTTAAAAAACATTTTTAATCGAGGAAGCTGCAACTTGGTCTAAACCTCTCAAAAGATGTTAATAAAAAACATTGTTTTTGCATAAATTTAAATATTTTTCATTTTATTAGTGTTTTAATTACTCCACAGCTATTTTTTATGAACAACTCAATTTTTTTAAATAAGAATCAAGGTGGGCCATTTACTTATTAAATTGACGGATTAATTATATGCATAATATCGGAATGGTTTTTAAAAAACATTGTGAAATTAAAAAAAAAAAACAAAAATTGCGATTAAAAATAATTTTTATTTATGACAGCCGAAATCGTTTTTGACATTTTAATTTCATAGAAACCGGAAGTCCGCCATTTTGGATTTATATGTTATTTAATTCAAAATTTCTTTTTCATTTAGTATATTTCCTATACTGTGTCATTTACTTTTATCCATTCTCGGGCAGATGGTGGGCCTTTTATTGGTACTCCTTCCTGTTTTATTTGACAGTCCTACAGGTGTAGATTTTCATTTTGGCAGCGTATACTGAGACTTCAATAACCAATTCTGGACTTTTCCCACAGGATCAGATTCTGGAGTTAAAGGAGTTATAATTACCTCTGGTCCTACCAACTCTTTCTTCCCATCCAAATCTGCTTGTATACTACTATAATCTATTATTTTATTCTTCTTTTTGACGGGTTTGGCTTATGGGGCCTTCTTCAACTAATTAGACTACATTATATGGTTTTAGTAATCAGCTTCTTAGAACAAATATAGAATATGAAAAAATACAGGGTGTCCCATTAAATAAATTTAACTTTGATCTGAAACACACTGTACAATTGCAACAAATTTTAAACGAAGATGAGCCTTAAGACTGGATCAGCGGAGTCGAGTTGTCTCCAAAAATAAAAATATTACCTGACTCTCAAAAAATACTTAGAATGGTGTTTCATAATTTTGTTAAAATAAAACAGTAATTAGGAAATTATAATTATTTCATTATGTAATAAAAAACAAAATACACTCTATATAAATAAGTAAACAATAAAAGATGAAGTTCGTTACATACCTTTTATAATAACGAATATATGAATTTCAAGACAGTAATGTTTACAAAAATGGTATAAAAACTTTTAACCACGACTGTTTTATAATGAAGCCATTTTTGAAGAATTTTCTAACTTAAAATGGTATATATTATACACTATTAGCAGTGAATAATCATTATTCACTACTTTTTATCACCACTCTTCCTATGCTTAGCCAATGAGATATAACGATTATAAATTTTATCCATTTTATTAGTAAGCCGCGACTGTCATCCAAATGTCAAATTAATAATTTAAATTGAAATGTCAAACTTTTGACTACAGAATATTTTATTAAATTTTTACTAAATTGTAATAAAATAATGGATTTAGATAGTGAAAATGAAATGTGCTTAACACCTGCACCGCCAGAAGTAAATATCAAGCTCCATACAAGTAAATAATTCTAATTTTTATGCCAACAATCAAAAATTTCAACAAATAATCAGAATATTAATGTTAACGTTAATCCTATTCCTGCAATTAACAACAAATTTTTCAAATGTAACTATTAACATAAATAATTGATGTTAAATTGTAATTATATAATATTAATATACTATCTAATTATGTTATAAATATTAAAAATAATGTTCCATCAATGTTTGCCAATAAAAGTTTATTAATAAATACCTACAGTTGTGGACAAAGTACAGTATTCTACTCGCATATAATGGCTATTATATGCTTGTTGAATAATATACTATTTTCACTGTACACACTTATAATACAAATTAAATTCTGCATTTAAAAAAAATATTTTTTACAAATTGACAATTGGTAATGCTGCTGTCTTATAATTTTTTTAAATTATCGTCAAAAAACTTTTTTTTTCTATTATACTTTTCTATCATATACTTCGACTACGGTATCAATACTTTAAAGCTTAATATAGAGAAGAATTAATTAAAGAAGAGGAGTTTTCAGCCCAAATGTTAGAAAGAAAGGTAGAAATTTCATCTATATATTTTTCAACTAAATAGTGATTAAATTTAATCCCACTCATTGTCGGTTTGAATTTGCTAATAACTTGTGGAACAAATATTTAAACCCATCGATCACTAATAAATCTTTGTCTTTTTCACTTTTAATTATTATAGCCTCCATTATACGTATAGTTTCACTGTAGACACTTTTAATTATTCTACAACTTCGGTTTAAACAAACTTTACAATCTCTTAAACTTTTGAAGAATATATAAAATATGGTTTACTGATTTTAAACCTTCCTTTATAAGACGAAGGAGGGAATTACTTTTAACGTTTAAGATTAAAACTAAATGAATATTTAAGGTGTAAATGCAGGTTATCGTTAGAAATAAATAAATCTAAGGATTATTTTTTTACTTTTCTATTTCAACGTGGTTATATCCTGAGAAACATTTTACAAAAAGAAAAATGAGGAGGAAATCCCACCCAACTTTCCGAACACTCCTAGTAAAGTAATTGTTTAATCGATTATTTTAGTTTTTCTCCATCAAAATACATTAATAAAATAAGTTTACAAAAATTAAAAAAAAACATAATTTTTTTTAAAATTTTTTGTTTACTTTTTATAATTTTGTATAATTTCTACAAGTATTATTTTAAAATTATGAAATATTTCACACATAATGTACTTTTTGATCCCTTCCAGATTTACTATTTACTTTTTTCATTTGTTTTACCATTTTCGATAAAACAAAAGGACAAAAAAATTTAATTTTTGTTTTATTTTGGTTATAATAATTACAATGTTAAATTTGAAGAGACTAATTATTTTCTAAATTTAGAGTTTTATATTACCCATCGAATGGTATAAATCCCATTTTAATATCTTTAAAGTTATTCAATTTTTTTTTAAACTTATATTAAATTTCAAATAAAAAATTATGAATTCTACAATATTTTAAAAAAAATTGAAAAAAATCACAACTATAGAGTTTTTTACAACAAATTTAATGGTATTTTTTTTCAATTTGTAATACTAATATTAACCTTAAAAATAAATAAAACCTTTATTGAATAATTTTAAAATCAATAAATAATTAATATCTCATTCAATTTTATTCAAAATGGGAAACAGACCTTTTTTTAGGTTTTTTGGATCAAAATAAATTAATAAAGTTAGTTTTTAAAAACTAAAAAAAAAAAAATTTTTTGTCAAAAATTCATGGGTAACTTTTTTCATTTTTTGCTATAACTTTTACAAATACTATGTTAAAATTATGAAATAATCTACACACATAGTACTTTTGAATACTTTTCGGATACGCTATTTACTTTTTTCATTTATTGTATACTTATTGATAAAACGAAATTACAAAAAATTCTTTATTTTGGCTATAATAATTACAATTCTAAATTCTAAGAAACTAAAATACATTCTAAATTTAGAGTTTTATTTTATCTTTAGAATGGCGCAAATCCCAGTTCAATATCTTTAATATTTTAGAAGTTATTCAATTTAGTTTAAAATCATAATATAATTTTAAATGTTTCTTGGCCAATTTTTAAAAAAAATCACAATTTTTGTAATAAAATTTTGAAAAAAAATTATAAAAATAAAATTAATTATTACAAATTTAAAGATATATTTTTTAAATTTTTTAATAAAATGTAACTTAAAAATAATAATTTAATAAGGATAAAAATTGATTAAAAATTAAAATAAAAACTAGCGGCGAAACTATGCGGAACTCGAAAAAAAATTAAAGACAAAATTTGTAGAAAATTTTATGTTCTACAATTTTGATTTCATGTAATTTTTCATAAAAATCCATAATTTTGTCTCAAAATCTAAAAAAAGTCGCAAATGTCTATATACATTATTTTTCACGCCCTCTAGCGACGAAACTATGAGGAATTCAAAAAAACGGTAATGACAAAATATGTAGAAAATTTTATGTTCTACAACTTTTATTTCTTGTAATTTTTCATAAAAATGCATTATTTTGGTTATTTAAGAAAAATATGAAAAAAAAATAATTTTTGATAAATCTGGCAACAATGGCAAAAGTTTTTGAAAATTTTAATCATTCGAAATTAAACTATAATGTATAAAAAATAGATGTGTAAAACTTTATTGCCATCTTGTTTAGTAATGACGTCATCACTTATAGCAACTGTCACTTCCGGTTATCTGATTAACTCCAAAATCTATACAGGTCGTTTCCTTGCTACCCTAAATGTGTATATAAAATTTCATTTAAATCAGTTCAGCCGTTTAGACGCTATCGTGTTCACACACACACAGACATACAGACACACAGACACACACACACAGACAGACATCATGCTAAAAATGGTATAAATGGATTCAGGTGACCTCAAAACGTAAAGATTCGTAAAATCTGTATGGTCAAAATATCATGATCGCAATACTTTCCTTCTATACAACTCTGTTGTTCGAAAAGTAAAAAGGTATCAATAGTTCAACGTACTTTTAAAAATAAAAGTTTTGATTTGGCAACAACGATGTAATGTGTGAAAATTAATACCTTTTAATGTACATTAGCTTGGGAGACAACTCAACCTATGATGGGAGACAATTCGACCCATAAAAAATCTACCTGCTCAAGACGGGAGACAACTCGACCTTGCCCGACTGGATATATTAAGGATTTAGTAGGTATTTAATTTTATTGCACTGATGGATCGACCTGTATACAATTATTATCAAATTAAAAGAAATTTTATAATATTTTTCTGTTTTATACATATCAAAATTCTTTTAATAATAATTATATGTGTACCTACACATACGTTACAGTTTTTTTTTATTTTTCATGATAAACGCTATTAAAGAGAAATAATTCACGGTTATTTCACGGTGTCCGTTCTAAGTGTATCATTAATATTAAGTATATAATAAAACGAACATAAAATTCGGTGAAAACGGGGTATTTCCGTCGACCCTTTCAATCCATCCATCCATCCCAAAAAATAAAACATGGCGAAAATTCTACGATCGGCCATTCATAGTACATGTCGCATGCTACTTCTACCAGGTAATTGGCATGCATTCATTTGGTGCAACGAGGAAGCGGCATGCATAGTGCTTATTAAGGCGTGTTGTGGCCCCAATAAACGCACTGTACGTATACATTATTCACGATTGTTACTAAAATTAGAGTAATGAGCCGTCCACGGTCTCTATCCTATCCGTTCCTCTCTCGGGTTCAGGATGTGGTTTAAAAACTTTTAATTTTCAAAAACACAATCACCATTATTAAATATTCTACTAAGCAAATAACCTCTAATTTTGGTATTAGTACCGTAAAATAGCATAACAAATGGTGTACCTCAGAGTTAGTCGACTGTGATCGCTCGATCAACCCAAAACGAATTCAAATTTACCATAAATTCTTTGTCATTGATTTTAACGTATCATAAAAAAATAGTCACGCTTTATTCCTAATTTATAAAATTATATTAGTCATACAAGATATCCAAATGCGCTTCACAAAAAAATTTGAGATCGTCACCAATAAATCTATATTATAAGATACATATAACCGTATTCGGTGAGATTTGGATAGCTACTAATCAATTTTCAATGGGTAAAATTTTACGACTAAAATCTAAGTAGAAATCGTTGTCGTGATTTTTTTATGTAAGTTTATTAAAAACAGGATCTTGTTACTGAGTTGTTTGTTTATTTTTAAACAAATTCTGAATTTTTTTTTGAAATCGGTTTATAAATAAAGAATTTACAAGGGTGGTTCTTGTTGTAAAGTCACCCTTTACACCCTCTACGAGGTCTTAACTATTATATCTAGGGTATACTATATTATTATATTGTTTATATTATATTTTATTGTTATAACATTTTTCCACGTGTATTCAATTTCACAATTTAGTTCTCATTGTATTATTTTCTAATTCTATGAAAAAGCTGACTTTCGGTTTCTAGTTGCAAAGTGCACTATGAAATTGTTGTCTCGTTTTGATTGGTTAAAAGTGGTTACGTACAAGGCGTCAGTCATGTGACTAGGGTCGCTAATAAAACCGAAAGTCAGAGCTAATTCGTGGTCACTTTGGTCACTTTGGTCACTTTGGTCACTTTGGTCACTTTGGTCACTTTTGTCATTTTAGTCATTTTGTTCATGCTTCTTTTATTCGCCGATTTGATCATTTTTATTTTAGTCATTGTTCAGAAATTACATTGTTATCTAACCTAACTCAAAATCCTGTTAGGATATATATATATGAAAATACGAAAATAAAGTAGTGAAAAGTGATCTGCTGTGTTAGTTACTCGCCCTTTAACGCCTCATAAAAATTGGTCACACTATATATATTTGTTTTATTTATATATATTTGTTTTATTTATTTAAGATTCTATCTTGTATCGATACGTGTGTTTTTTTCTGTATAAAGGTGTAATTTTATGTTACGCCACTGCGAGTGATGATCCATTTGTACCTACCTTTCAACCATCAAGCTGTCCTTTGCAATTTGACCGCATCCACCTCCTCTTTGACGCATTGTCGATTTCGACTCGAGAATGAAAGAATGAGATGCTGGCGCCACAGATTTGGTCGCGGCGCTTTTGTCTTAGGTCCATTTCTAATTGACTTTTTGCTAATTTTACGATTTCCTTCTGGTTTGGTTTGGCCAACTTCGTTTTCGTTATTACTTTTACACGATTTTGATGGTTGGTCGGCGTCAGAAGTTGGTTAGTTAATTATAAATGAAATCGAGTAGACCAATTATGAAATAATTTTAAGTTATTACATTTTTTTTTGTTAAAATTTTTCTAATTTACGTCTGTGTATTCATCAGATACTATCATAAAACTCACAAATTCTATATAAAAAATAAGCCACCAAACTATAACCAATATGAGCTCCCAAACTATAAAATATTAATTCACGCAAAAAAATATTATAAAAAATCGCTGACTATAAGTAATTTAAAAAATAGCTATTATAACCTAGTACAATAAATTATTAGAATAATGATTTCATTGTATTCGGATTAAACAAGATCAGATGAAAACCGTAACTTTAATATCTACAGTCACCTTAAAAAAATTGTAAACAAGTCTATGGTAATTATTTATGTACATGAAGAGCGTCTATAGTATTGTTTTCCCAAAATAATCCGATGAAGCTTCTCAACTAAGAAAAAATTTCAAGCAATGTTTTTGAGTCTATATAATTAGCGAACTCTATAAAAATTTGTAAAGAGGGGAAGTTTGAAAAAAGGAAAATTTGTGCAAAAAATGGAGAAAACAAAAATCAGGCAAAAAACAAAAATAGGCAAAAAGAGGGAAAAATAACTAATAAGAGAACAACCCTGCTTTGTATCTGAAAAAATAATTAGTAAAAATAATTAATAATAACCTTGCTGCGCTTGATTTCACCCACTCCATTCTCCTCTAAAAAAATATAATTAGTAAATAGTAATAGAATCTCGCTTCGCTCGGAAAAAAGTGGAACATAAAACAAGTGCGAGAAAAAACAAGGACAAAAAAATGGGAAACAAAACGACTATGAGAGAAAAAAAAGGTGGGAAAACTTGGGTACAAAACAAGTGTGAGAAATAAAAGGGGAAATGGGACAAAGAAACAAGAGTGGGAAAGAAAAAGGGAACAACTAAAGGTGCAAAAAATAAGTGTAAAAAAATGGAGGGAAAGAATAAAGCACAAAACAAGTGTGAAAGAAAAAAGGAAAGAAATGAGACACAAAACAAATATGAGAGAAAAAAATTGGGGGTACATAAAACAAGCATGAAAAAGGAGCGGAAAATTAAAAGCAAAATAAGTATAAGAGAAAAAAGGTGGGAAACTTGGTCACAAAACAAGTATGAGAGAAAAAATGAGGCACAAAACAAGTATGAGAGAAAAATGAGGCACAAAAGAGGTGTTAGAGAAAAAGAAGAGGAAAAATGGGGCACAAAACAAACGTGAAAGAAAAAAAGTAACGAAAAATTGGGGCAAAACAAGTGCGAGAGAAAAAAATCAGGGAAAATAGGGGACCAAACAAGCGTGAAAGAAAAAAAGAGGCTAAAAATGGGACACAAAACAAGTGTTGAGAGAAAGAAGGAGGGAAAATAGACACAAAATAAGTGTGAAAGAAAAAAAGGGGCGAAAAATGGGACACAAAACAGAAGTAAGAGAAAAAATGGGTCACAAAATAAGCGTGAAAAAAGGGAAGAAAAATGGAACACAAAATAAGTGTGAGAGAAGAAAAAGTTGGGAAAATAGAGCACAAAATAAGTGTGAAAGAAAAAAGGAGCAAAAAATCGAGCACAAAACAAGTGTGAGAAAAAAAGGGGAACAAAATAAGCTTAAAAAAGGGGAGAAAATTGGAGACAAAATAAGTGTGAAAAAAGGGAGAAAAATGGGACACAAAATAAGTGTGCGAGAAAAAAAGGAGGGAAAATGGAGCACAAAACAAGTGTGAAAGAAAAATCGAGCACAAAACAAGTGTAAGAGAAAAAATGGGGCACAAAATAAGCGTGAAAAAAGGGGCGAAAAATGGAACACAATACAAGTGTGAGAGATAAAAGAGAGGAAACAGGCACAAAATAAGTATGAAAGAAAAAAAGGGGCGAAAATGGGGCACAAAACAAATATGAGAGAAAAAAATGGGCACAAAATAAGCGTGAAAAAAGGGGAGAAAATGGGACTCAAAATAAGTGTGAGAGAAAAAAATGGGGCACAAAATAAGCGTGAAAAGAAGAGGCCAAAAATGGGACACGAAATAAGTGTCAGACAAAAAAGGAGAGGAAACACGCACAAAATAAGTATAAAAAAAGGGGCGAAAAATGGGGCACAAAACAAATATAAGAGAAAAAAATGCGCACAAAATAAGCTTGAAAAAGGGGAGAAAAATGGGACCCAAAATAAGTGTGAGAGAAAAAAAGGAGGGAAAATAGTGCATAAAACAAGTGTGAAAGAAAAAAAAGGGCGAAAAATGTGGCACAAAACAACTATGCGAAAGAAAAAGGGGCAAAAAATGGGGAAAAATATTATTTCTAAAAAAACAGGTGGAAAATGAGGCTCAAGGTATAAGTGTGATAGAAAAAAGAAGGGGGGAAATGGTGCACGAAACAAATGTGAGAAAAAAGTTGGAAAAGTGGGACAAAAAAGAAGAATGGGAAAAAATAGGGGAAAAAAATAATTGCTAAGAGAAGAACTTTGCTTGGCTCGGAAGAAAGTGTTGTAAAAAACATGTATGAGAAAGAAAAAAGGGAGAGAAAAAATGGGGCAAAAAATAAAACTGTTAAAGAAAAAAAGGTGCGAAAAT
Source organism: Neocrepidodera transversa (assembly GCA_963243735.1). Lineage (NCBI taxonomy): Eukaryota > Metazoa > Arthropoda > Insecta > Coleoptera > Chrysomelidae > Neocrepidodera > Neocrepidodera transversa. The sequence continues at coordinate 21,289,834 of OY725344.1, read as the reverse complement.
GAGGCACAAACAAGTGTGAGAGAAAATAAACGGGGAAAATGGGGCCCAAAAGAAGTGTGTATGAAAGGGGCGAAAAATGGGACACAAAACAAGTGTGAGAGAAAAAAATGGGTGGCGGAATGGGGCACAAAATAAGTATGAGAGAAAAAAGGGGCAAGAAATGGTGCACAGAATAAGTGTGATAGAAAAAAATGGGGGAAAAATGAGGTACAAAACAAGCGTGAAAAAAGGGACGAAAAATAGGACACAAAATAAGTGTTAGAAAAAAATGTGGGGTAAAATAAGGCACAAAATAAGCATGAAAAAGGGACGAAAATTATAGGACACAAAATAAGTGTGAATAAAAATAGTGGGAAAATAGGAGACTAAAAGTGGCGAAATATGGTGTGAGAGAAAAAAATGGAGGGAAATAGGGCACAAAACAAATGTGACAAAAAATGTGAGACAAAAAGAAGAGTGGGAAAAAAGAGGGGACATAAAGAATTATCAAGAGAAGAACCCCCGCTTCGTAAAAAAACAAGTATTAGAAAGAAAAGGGGGAGAAAAAAATGGGGCAAAAAATAATAGTTGTAAATAAATTGGGATACAAAAAAATAGGGGAAATTTTACAAAAACAAATAATTACTAAGATAAGAACCTTGCTTCACTCGGTTTCCCTCACCCCACTTCCCGTTAAAGAATTTTTTTTTATTTTTTCAGTATTTGCAGAGCGTTACATACTATAAGTTTACGTCGACGAAAAACTTTAATAAATACGTACAATAGCCCTCTATCTTGTAGAAAAAATATAATCTCTTGGAGGTGACCGATTCATTAGTTCTCCAAACATGAACAAAATGAATTCAAGTCAGACAAAAAATTTATATAATTTAATACTAACGTTTATTGTAAGTGGTTAAGTAGAGAAAAATATCTAAAATATGTGCGTCTATAATAACTAATATTTTAACTTTTGCTAAAAGTTTTTAATAAACAAAATATTCCCCATTTATATAAAAATATTTTTATAAACATAAAACTGTCTGAATCTTGTCACTTTTTTCATACTATCCAACACCTCTGATATCTCAGTGAAGATGTCAAATTAGCCTATTGAGCTCAAACGTAGTGGAAACGCTCTTAGGGGGAATGTCACACCGCATGGGCACAGATTCAATGAACAAACGCACAGAATCAATCAGCATTTTTGTACTACCCGTCTGTTTAGTGTTCAATGAGTAGAAAATTTATTCACTTTTATTAGGATGACTTTTCAAGTAAGGGGGAATCGGAATCGTTTGAATTCATTTACAAAAATCAATTATAGTAAATCTAAATAAAATTAAATAGATAAATAGAAAATAAATTATATTTTGTGTTTCAAGGATTTTTAGAAATTGTTCAATTTTACAAAGATTTTATAGGAATTTTAAAGATTGTAAAATGATTTTTTATGAATGATTTTTTACAAGGATTTATCAGGAATTTTAAGGATTGTTCAAAGAGGCTGTTTAGGGATTTTTTTGTTGTATATTTTAAGAAATTATCAAAAATTTACAGTTTTTTTTACGAAGTTTCTATCATTCTTCAATGATTTTTGAAGGCAATTTCACGAACTATTCAAGACAGTTTTAAGGATTTTTAACTTTTTTTTAGGACTTTCTCGAATTTTTTGAAGTTTCTTTCAAGAATTTTTTAAGGAATTGCTCGATATGGTTTGAGAATTTAATTTAAGGATTTCTTAATAATATTTATAAACATTCTAAAAGATAGATAATAATTTATCAGGAAATAAGGACCTGTTTACTGATTTTTCAAAGATTTTTTATAAATTTTTCTATTTTTTTTATGGATTTTTCAGTGTTTAAGATTTGTCAATGATTTTTCAAGGAATTTCAAAGAATTTTTTAAGGATTTTCAGGACAGTTTTAAGGATATTTTAAGGATTCTTCAATAATTTTTCAAGATAATTTCAAGGAATTTTCAATACAATTTTAAAGATTTTTTAAGGTTTTTTTAGGAATATCTAGAAATTTTCTAGATTCTTTCAAGAATTTTTTAAAGATTGTAAAAATATTTTTTGTGAATGATTATTCAAAGATCTTTCAAGTGTTTTACAACGATTTATCAGAATTTATTTAAGGACATGTTTAGGGATTTTTCATGGATTTTTTACGAAATTTTCTATTAATTTTCAAGAATTTTTCAGAAGATTTGTCAAGAACTTTTGAAGGAATTTCAAAGAATTTGTTAAGGATTTTTCAAGACAGCATCAAGGATATTTTAAATACTTTTCAGTAATTTTTCAATATAGTTTCAAGGATTTTTCTAATGTTTTTTTATTGATTTCTAGAATAGTTTCCTTCGGGAATTTTTTAAGGAATTATTCGAGGTGGTTTCAAGATTTTGTTTGATGATTTCTTAATAATATTTTAAAGATTTTATAAGAATTTATCAAGAATCTTTTAAAGATTTTTTTTTAATTGTAAAAAGATTTTTTTAATGATTTTTCAAAGATCTGTCAAGTATTTTACAACGATTTATCAGGATTTATTTAAGGATTTTTCAAGAGTTTGTTAAGGATTTTTCAAGACACTTTTAAGGATATTTTAAGGATTCTTCAGTGATTTTTCAAGATAGTTTCAAGTACTTTTCTAATGTTTTTTAGGAATTTCTACAAATTTTTATAGTTTCTTTCAAGAATTTTTTAGGAATTTCTTGTGATGGTTTCAGGATTTTATATGAGGATTTCTTAAAAATATTTTAAAAATTTTATAAGAATTTATCAAGAATCTTTTAAAGATTTTTTTTCACGTTTTAAAAAGATTTTTTGTTAATGATTTTTCAAAAATCATTCAAGTATTTTACAATGATTTATCAGGATTTATTTAAGGACTTGTTTAAGGATTTTTGAAGGATTCTACAAAGATTTTTTATGAATTTTTCTATTATTTTTTAGAGTTTTAAGATTTATCAAGAACTTTTGAAGGAATTTCAAAGAATTTGTTTAGGATTTTTCAAGACAGTTTCAAGGATATTTTAAGGATTTTTCTGTGATTTTTCAAGATAGTTTCAAAGACTTTTCTAATGTTTTTTTAGGAATTTCTAGAAATTTTTAGTTTCTTTCAAGAATTTTTTCAGGCATTGTTCGAGGTGGTTTCAGGATTTTATTTGAGGATTTCTTAACAATATTTTAAAGATTTTATAAGAATTTATCAAGAATCATTTAAAGATTTTTTTTCAAATTCTAAAAAGATTTTTTGTTAATAATTTGTCAAAGATCTTTCAAGTATTTGACAACGATTTATCAGAATTTATTTAAGGACTTATTTAGGAATTTTTCAAGGATTTTATAAAGAGTTTTTATGAATTTTTCTATTATTTTTCAAGGATTTTTCAGAGGTTTAAGATTTGTCAAGAACTTTTAAAGGAATTTCAAAGAATTTGGTAAGGATTATTCAAGACACTTTAAAGGATATTTTAAGGATTCTTCAGTGATTTTTCAAGATAGTTTCAAGGACTTTTTTTTCTGTTTTTTAAGAATTTCTAGAAAGTTTTATAGTTTCTATCAAGATTTTTTTAAGGAATTGTTTGAGATAGTTTCGGGACTTTATTTGAGGATTTCTTAATAATATTTTAAACATTTTATAAGAATTTATAAAGAATCTTTTAAAGATTTTTATTCAAATTTTAAAACGATTTTTTGTTAATGATTTTTTAAAGATCTTTCAAGTGTTTGACAACGATTTATCAGCATCTATTTAAGGACTTGTTTAGGGATATTTCAAGGATTTTACAAAGATTTTTTATGAATTTTTCTATTATTTTTCAAGAATTTTCAGAGTTTAAGATTTGTTAAGGACTTTCAAGAAATTTCGAAGAATTTTTTAAGGAGTTTTCAAGACAGTTTCAAGGACTTTTCTAACGTTTTTTAGGGATTTCTAGATTTTTTTTTAGTTTCTATCAAGTACTTTTTAAGGTATTGTTTGAGATGGTTTCAGTATTTTATTTGAGAATTTTTTAATAATATTTTAAAGATTTTATGAGAATTTATCAAAAATCTTTTAAAGATTTTTTTTTCAAATTTTAAAAAGATTTTTGTTAATGATTTTTCAAAGATCTTTCAAGTATTTGACAACTCCTAATAAATAGGAGTTATTTAAGGACTTGTTTAGGAATTTTTCAAGGATTTTTGAAAGATTTTTTATGAATTTTTCTATTATTTTTCAAGGACTTTCAGAATTTTAAGATTTGTCAAGGACTTTTAAAGGAATTTCAAAAAAAAATTTAAGGATTTTTCAAGACAGTTTCAAGGATATTTTAAGGATTCTTCAATGGTTTTTCAAGATAGTGTCAAGGATATTTTAACGATTCTTCAATGATTTTTCAAGATAGTTTCAAGGACTTTTCAAGACAGTTTTAAGGATTTTCTAATGGTTTTTAGGAATTTCTCGAATTTTTTGAAGTTTCTCTTTCTAGAAATTTTTTAAGCTTCCTTCCGGAATTTTTTAAGGAATTCGAAAGAGTTTCAGGATTTAATTTAAGGATTTCTTAATTATTTTTATAAGAGGTCTAAAAATCTTTAATGACTTTTTTAAAGATTTTAAAAATATTTTTTGTGAATGATTTTTCAAAGATATTTCAAGTATTTTACAACGATTTATCAGGAATTTAGGACGTGTTTAGGGATTTTTTAAAGATTTTTTATGAATTTTTCTCTTGTGTTTCATGGATTTTTCAGTATTAAAGTTTTGTCAATGACTTTTCAAGGAATTTCAAAGAATTTTTTAAGGACTTTTCAAAACAGTTTCAAGGAATTTTCAAGGCAGTTTTAACGATTTTCTAATGATTTTTAGGAATTTCTAGAAATTTTTAAAGTTCTTTTTTAAGAAATTGTTCGAGATGTTTTCAGGATTTTATTGAACGATTTCTTAATAATTTTTCAAAGATTTTATAAGAATTCTAAAAGAATCTTTAATGATTTTTTTAAAGACTGAAAAACTTTTTTTGTGAATTATTTTTTTTATAAGATTTTTCAAGTATTTTATAACGAGTTATCAGGAATTGTTTAAGGATTTTTCAAGGATTCTACAAACATTTAATATGAATTTTTTTATTATTTTGAAGGAATTTTCAGAGTTTAAGATTTGTCAAAAACTTTTCAAAAAATTTCAAAGAATTTAATAATTTTTCAAAGGTTTTATAAGAATTCTAAAAGAATCTTTATTGATTTTTTTAAAGATTATAAAAAGATTTTTGTGAATGATTTCTCTTTCAAGTATTTCACAACAATTTATCGTAAATTATTTAAGGACCTGTTCATGGATTTTTCAAAAAAAATTTATGAATTTTTCTCTTGTTTTTCATGGATTTTTCATAGTGATTTGTCAGTGACTTTTCAATGAATTTCAAAGAATTTTTTAAGGATTTTCACAGTTTCAAGGATATTTTAGGTTTTCATCGTTGTTTTTTTATGAATTTATCGATATTTTTAAAGTTCCTTTCAAGAATATTTTAAGGAATTGTTTGAGATGATTTCAGGATTTTATTTAAAGATTTCTTAATAATTTTTCAACGATTTTATAAGAATTTCTAAATTATCTTTTAAAGGTTTTTTTTAAATTGTAAGATTTTTTGAGAATGATGTTTCATAAATCTTTCAAGTATTTTTTAAAGATTTATCAGGAATTGTTTAAGGACTTTTTAATGATTTTTCAAAGAGATTGTTTAGGAATTTTTCAAGGATTTTACAAAGATTTTTTACGAATTTTCTATTATTTTTCAGAGTTTAAGATTTATCAAGGACTTTTCAAGGAATTTCAAAGAATTTTTAATAATTATTCAAGACAGTTTTATGGATTTTTCAATGATTTTTAAGGGATTTATTGAAATTTGTAAAGTTTCTTTCAAGAATTTCTTAAGGAATTATTCGAGATAGTTTGATAAAGATTTTATAATAATTTTAATAGAATCTTTCATGATATTTTTATAAATTGTAAAGGTTTTTGTGAATGATTTTTCAAAGATCTGTCAGTATTTTTCAACGACTTATCGGCAATTGTGTAAGGACTTTTAAGGATTGTTCCAAGGAATTGTTTAGAGATTTTTCAAGGATTTTACAAAAAGTTGAAGATTTGTCAAGGACTTTTTAAGACAGTTTCAAGGATTTTTCAAGACACTTTAAAGCATTTTTCAATGATTATTCAAAGATATTGTTCAGTGTTTTCAGATTGAAAATGATTTTTCAAGGATTTATAAAGTTCTTTAAGAATTTTTTATATTTTATGGATCTTTCAAAATTTGTCAAGGATTTTTAAAGAATTTCAAAACATTTTTCAAGATTGTTTAGGAATTTTTTCAAAAATTTTTTAATGATTTTTTAAGACATTTTCAAGGACTTTTCAATGATATTATCAGGAATGTATCAAGATTTTTTTTAACTTTCTTTTTAGAATTTTTAATAAAATGAAGGATATTCCAATAATTTTTCAACCATTTTTTAACGATGAATTGTTCAAAATTTTATGAGGAGTATTCAAAGATCTCTTAGTGATTTTTTGTAATTGTTTTAAAAGGATTTTTAAAAAAATTTCCTTTTCTTTATTTCCTGTTAATAAATTTTGCTGTACCTACACTAAGAAAAATGTTATATTGTAATTTTTTTTTATTTTATTAATTTCTATTATATTACTTGCTTTTTCAACTCTTAATTATTAGTATCTTCTATAATGAACTTTTTATATACACACACCATTGTTTTTTCTTTTCATCCCTATATATATCATTAACGATGACGTGTCAATTCGTTCCATCCTTCTAAATATGGATTGACATCAGTGCCTGAACTTTTATTAGTTTCATATGGTTATGTTTTATGTGCGTGTGTGTGGTCCTTGTAAGCTAACAACTCGCACAACAAGAGGGCGTGCCTTATATATAGATGTTCTTCAGATCTGCGCATAAATTTGCTTATCTTGTCTCGAAACATGTTTGTTTTATAAATATTGATTCAATTTTAATATTATTAAAGATTAAAGGTCAACTGGGTTTTCGAAATGGCTAAAGAAACAGTTGTGCTGCTAAAAATAATATTTTTTTCAGATGAGAAAAAAGTGAACTACATAAGAAATACTTTGAAATTCCTTGAAAAGTCCTTGACAAATCTTAAACTCTTTGAAAAATCTTTGAAGAATAATTAAAAAATTCTTCAAAAATCTTTGTAAAATTCTTGAAAAATCCCTAACTGAACTTAAAAAACCTTAACAATTCCTGATAAATCGTTGTAAAATACTTGAGAGATTTTTGAAAAATCATTAACGAGAAATCTTTTTCCAATCTTTAAAAAAATCTTGAATGATTCTTTTAAAATTTTCATAAAATCTTGTGAAAAATTATTAAGAAATTCTTAAATTAAGTCTTCAAAATGTCTCAAATAATTCCTTAAAAATTCTTGAACGAAATTTAAAAAATTCGAAAAATTTGTGAAAAATCCTTTAACTGTCTTGAAAAATCATGGAAGATTCCTTAAAAAATCTCCGAAAATGTCTTGAAAAATCCTTAAAAAATACTTTAAAATTCCTTGAAAAATCCTTGTCAAATCTTTCAACTCTGAAAAATAATGGAAAAATTCATAAAAAATCTTTCTAAAATCTTTGAAAACCCCTAAAAGATCTCATTGAACAATCCTCAAAAAGTCCTTAAACAATTAATGGTAAACTGTTATAAAATACTTGAAAGATCTTTGGAAAATCATTCACAAAAAATCATTTTAAAATATTTAAAGATTCTTTTAAAATTCTTATAAAATATTTAAAAATTATTAAGAAATCCTTAAAAAAAATTCTCAAACCATCCCAAACAATTGCTTAAGAATGTCTTGAAAGAAACTTAAAAAATAATTTAAACTGTCTTGAAAAATCCTTGAAGAATCCTTAAAAAATCCTTGAAACTATCTTGAAAAATTGTGTGAAATCCATTCAAAAGACCTTAATCAAATCTTTAAAAAATCCATCTTTGAACAATCCTTAAAAGTTCCTTAACTTAATTTTTTTTATTGTGGTTCGTGTTCTGACCACAACGAAACTTAAATAATACCAAGCATTAATCAAATAAATAATATTTTATTTAGTTAGGGCGCCATCTATTTATTTTTTGATATAATTGGAAAATAAATGCAAATAAAAACATTTAGTAAACTCAATTTTTTTGTAGATTGCAAAGAATAAAAAAATTTATAGATTAAAAATTTAAATGGAACATTAATGATTTATCATTAACATCCTGTATATGTTGAGTATATTTAAAAATATTTTTTTAGGGATGTTCCTCTTAATATAACAGAATTTCTAAATGTAGTGACAGTTGTCAACTACAAAGGAGTCTATTTAGTAAAATATAATTGGTACAAATGAATAGTTTCCATGTTTTAATCATAGGGTTAAATTGAAAAATGTTCTATTTGAGAACAAATAGAGGCACAACCAATATTTAGGGATGGGAAATAGTAATTAACGACCAATTACCGATATAATAAGGGTTTGTGGACGGTGTATTAAATTAATGTAAAAACAAACTTTTTCTATAACTAAACAATAAAAAAGTTATTTTTAGTTATGAAAATAAAAAAATATCTATACAATATGACTTGAAAAGTTTCTTGAAACTGTCTTGAAAAATCCTTAAAAAATTCATTGAAATTCCTTAAACTATTTGAAAAATAATATTTAAATTCATAAAAAATCCTTTTAAAATACCATGAACAATCCTTAAAAAGTCCTTAAACAATTCTTGTTAAATCGTTGCCAAATAGTGAAATATACTTGAAAAATCATTCACAAAAAATCTTATTGCAATCAATTAAGATTGTTTTAAAATCCTTATAAAATATTTGAAAAATTATTAAGAAATTATTACAAATTTCGAATAATTCCTTAAAAAAGTTCGGAAAGAAACTTTCGAAAAATCCCTAAAAAATCATTGAAAAATCCTTAAAACTGTCTTGAAAAATCCTTGAAACTATCTTGAAAAATCATTAAAGAATCCTTAAGAAATCCTTGAACCTATCTTAAAAAGTCCTTAAAAAGGTCTTTAAAATTTCTTAAAAAGTTATTAAATTTTAAACACTTTGAAAAATAAGAGAAAAAATATCTAAAAAAATCTTTGAACAGTACTTAAAATGTCCCTACACATAAAAAAATCAGGAAATCCTTAAAAAATCATTGAAAAGTCCTTAAAACTGTCTTGAAAAGTCCTCGAAACTGTATTGAAAAATCCTTAAAAAATTCATTAAATTCCTTTAAAAGTCATTGATAAATTTTAATCTTTGAAAAATAAAAGAAAAATTTATAAAAAATCTTTGAACAATCATTAAAATGTCCTTAAACATAAACAAATTCAAGAAATCACTAAAAAAACTTAGAAAAATCCTTAAAAATGTCTTGAAAGTCCTTGAAACTGTCTTAAAAATCATTGAAGAATACTTGAAACTGTAATGAGAAATCCTAAAAAAATTCATTGATAAATCTTAAACTCTTTGAAAAATAATAGAAAAATTTATAAAAAGATCTTTGGAAAAGTCTAAAAATGTCCTTGAACTGACTTGAAAAATCATTGAAGAATCGTATATAACATCCTGAAAACTGTCTTAAAAAATCCTTAAAAAATTCTTTAAAATTCCTTGAAAAGTCCTTGATAAATCTTAAAACTCTGAAAATAATAGAATTTATAAAAAATCGTTGAACAATCCTTAAAAAAATTATTAAAAATCCTTGATAAATCTTAAACTCTTTGAAAAATATTAGAAGAAATTGTAAAAAATAATCCTTGAAATGTCCTTAAACTTAAAAAAATCGAGAAATCCCTAAGAAAAATCTTTTGCACTGTCTTGAAAAATCCTTGAAACTGCCTGGTAGAATCATTAAATAATCCTTAAAAAATTTATTGAAATTCCTTGATGAATCTTAAACTCTTTGAAAAATATTAAAAACAATTATAAAAAATCTTTGAACAATCCTTAAAATGTCCTTTAACTTAAAAAAAATCGAGAAATCCCTAAAAAATCATTGAAAAATCTTTTAAACTTCCTTGAAAAGTCCTTGAAAAATAATTAAAAAACTAACAAAATATCATTGAACAATTCAAAAAATGTCCTTAAAGTTAAAAATTTGGGGTAATCTCTAAGAAATCCTTGAAAAAACCTTTAAACTGTCTTGAAACATCCTTGAAATCCCTAAAAAAATATTGAAAAATCATTGAAACTGTCTTGAAACATCATTAAAGAATATTTAAAAATATGTGAAACATTTTTGTAAAATCCTTAGACAAATCATTGAAATTACTTGAAAAGTCCTTGATAAATCTTTAAAAAAAAATTTACAAAAAATTAATGATCAATCCTTAAAATGTTCTTAAAGCTAAAAATTTCGAGAAATCTAAGAAGAAATCCTTGAAAAATCCTTTAAACTGTCTTGAAAAATCCTTGCTTGAAATTGCCTTGAAAAGTCATTAAAGAATCTTCAAAAAATTTATAGAAATTCCTTAAAAAATATTTAAAAAAATGTATAAAAAATCTTTAAACCATCCTTAAAATGTCCTTAAACTTAAAAAATAATCGAGCACTCCCTAAAAAATCATTGAAAAATCCTTCAAACTGTTTTGAAAAATCATTGGAACTGTCTTGAAAAATTATTAAAGGATCCTTAAACTATTTTGAAAAATCCTTAAACAAATAATTGAAATTCCTTGAAAAGTCATTGATAAATTTTAAACTCTTTAAAAAATAGTAAAAAAAACTTACAAAAAATCATTGAACAATTCAAAAAATGTCCTTAAAGTTAAAAATTTGGGGAAATCTCAAAGAAATCCTTTAAACTATCTTGAAACATCCTTGAAATCCCTAAAAAATCATTGAAAAATCCTTGAAACTGTCTTAAAAAATCATTATAGAATCCTTAAAAATCTGTGAAACTCTTTTGAAAAATCCTTAAACAAATCATTGAAATTCCTTGAAAAGTCCTTGATAAATCTTAAAATCACTGAAAAATGTTGAAAAAAATTTATAAAAAATCTTTGAACAATTCTGAAAATGTCCTTAAACTTAAAATATTTGATAAATCCCTAAGAAATCCTTGAAAAATCCTTTAAGCTGCCTTTGGAAAATTATTAAAGAAACCTTAAAAAATTCTTTGAAATTTCTGGATAAATCTTAAACTATGAAAAATATTTAAAATATGTATAAAAAAATCTTTGAACAATCTTCAAAATGTCCTTAAACTTAAAAAAATCCCTGTCTTAAAAAATTGTTAAAGAATCTTTAAAAAATATGTCTTGAAAAATCCTTAAACAAATCATTGAAATTCCTTGAAAAGTTCTTGATAAATCTTAAACTCTTTAAAAAATAATAAAAAAATTTATGAAAAATCTTTGAACAATTCTTAAAATGTCCTTAAATTTAAAAAAATTGACAAATTCCTAAGAAATCCTTAAAAATCGTTTGAAAAATTTAAAGAGTACTTTAAAAAATCATTGAAATTCCTGGGTGATTCTTGAACTCTGAAAATTATTAAAAAAATGTATAAAAAAATCTTTGAACAATCCTTAAACTGTTCTTAAAATTAAAAACTTCGAGAAATCTAAGAAAACCTTGAAAAATCCTTTAGACTGTTTTGAAAAATCTTTGCTTGAAACTGTCTTGAAAAAACATTAAAGAATCTTTAAAAAATTCATTGAAATTCCTTGATAAATATTAAAATGAAAAATATTTAAAAACTGTATAAAAAATCTTAGAACAATCCTTAAAATCTTCTTAAACTTCAAAAAAAATCGAGAAATCCCTAAACAATCATTGACAAATCCTTCAAAAGCCCTTTAAAAAATAATAAAAAAATTTACAAAAAATCTTTGAACAATCCTTAAAATGTTCTTAAAATTTTCGAGAAATCTAAGTAATCCTTGAAAAATCCTTGATTGAAACTGCCTTGAACAGTAAATGAATCTTTAAAAAATTGTATAAAAAATTTTAGAGCAATCCTTAAAATTGTCCTTAAACTTAAAAAAAATCGGGAAATCCCTAAAAAATCATTGAGGAATCCTTCAAACTGTTATGAAAAATCCTTGAAACAGTGTTGAAAAATCATTAAAGGATCCTTAAAAAATCTGTGAAACTATCTTGAAAAATCCTTTAAAGTGTCTTGGAAAATCCTTGAAATCAATAAAAAACCATTGAAAAATCTTTTAGACTGTTTTCAAAAATCATTGAAACTGTCTTGAAAAATCCTTAAACAAATAATTGAAATTCCTTGAAAAGTCCTTAAGGAATCCATTAAATGTCCTTAAAGTTAAATATTTCGAGAAATCTCTAAGAAATCCTTGAAAAATCATTTAAAGTGTCTCGGAAAATCCTTGAAATCCCTAAAAAATCGTTGAAAAATCTTTTAGACTGATTTCAAAAATCATTGAAACTGTCTTGAAAAATCCTTAAACAAATCATTGACATTATTTGAAAAGTCCTTAAGGAATCCATTAAATGTCCTTAAAGTTAAAAATTTCGAGAAATCTCTAAGAAATCCTTGAAAAATCCTTTAAAGTGTCTCGGAAAATCCTTGAAATCCCTAAAAAATCATTGAAAAATGTTTTAGACTGTTTCCAAAAATCATTGAAACTGTCTTGAAAAATCCTTAAACAAATCATTGAAATTCCTTGAAAAGCCTTTCATAAATCTTAATTCTTTAAAAAATAATAAAAAAATTTACAAAAAATCATTGAACAATCCTTAAAGTGATCTTAAAGTTAAAAATTTCGAGAAATACTTAAAAAATCCTTTGAATTCGCTTGAAAAATCCTTGCTTAACTGCCTTGAAAAATCATTAAAGAATCTTTAAAAAATTCATTGAAATTCCTTGATAAATCTTAAACACTGAAAAATATTAAAAAATTGTATAAAAAATCTTTGAACAATCCTTAAAATGTCCTTAAACTTAAAAAAAAATTTAGAAATCTCTAAAAAATCATTGAAAAATCCTTCAAACTGTTTTGAAAAATCATTGGAACTGTCTTGAAAAACTATTAAAGGATCCTTAAAAAATCTGTGAAACTATCTTGAAAAATCTTTAAACAAATCATTGAAATTCCTTGAAAAGTCATTAATAAATATTAAACTCTTTAAAAAATATTAAAAAAAATTATAAAATATCTTTGAACAATTCTTAAAATGTCCTTAAACTTAAAATTTTGAGAAATGCCTAAGAAATCATTGAAAAATCCTTTAAATTATCTTGAAAAATCCTTAAAAAATTCTTTAAAATTCCTTGAAAAGTCCTTGATAAATCCTTGAAAGTTACAATACTCGAAGATAGATACAGGGTGATTTATAGTTTTTGATTAAAAGCAAATCAATGATTTGGTGTATTTAATTTGTTTTAAGACCAAATTTCCAAAATCATACACAGAGAAAAGGGAATTATTTAAATATACTGACTTTATTTTTGTATTTAATAATTTTTTTTTCTTTTAACAAAATATTTATTTTGCTCCTAATAAAGCCACACCTTTGGTACAATTCTTCAAACAAAAATTTAGCATTCACCGATTTTGATATCAGATATATCCATACCTAGTAAGATGGATTAGCATTAGCGTGTTCAGAAGCGTAGCGTTTTCTAGAGTCTCGAGAGTGACTCCACCTGCAGGTCTGACCAATGCCCGTTTCGTAGCGGTGCTGGAGGCGGAGCAAAGTCCATCATTAAACTCTGCAACATTATGTATTCATATATTACAACAACCATTTTATTTGATGCTTGATTAAGTTTGATTCGCTGTATATCAAGATACAAAAAAAAAGGAGAAAGGATCGTCGAGAATTAGGTAGAGACTATATAGGGTGATATAAAACAAAAAGTAATATGTAATAAATTAATCGTAATTTAAAATATCGTAAAAAAATTATATTTATAAGATAATACTTTTATTAGTTTATATCAAAATTTCTTAATTAGAAAAATTCGTTAAAATAAAATCACCCAGTATAGTAAATTTTTAATAGTTAAAATGACAAATAATATCTGAAAATAAAAAAAAATGAGATCATTAAGGTGGTTCATATTGAAATTTTTTGGGGAGGAAGGACCTGAAAAAAAGAAAAACAATTATTAATTTAGGTCAATGTAATTTAAAAAGTAATCTAAATCAAGTAACAAAGGTATAAATTATAAATTTAATTTTTTATGTAAAAAATTAATAACTGTTTTCTATAACAAAAAGTAAGGGGAATTATCAATATAAAAATAACTAATAATTTTGTTTAAAAAAACGTGAAATAAAAAAAGGAAATTCTTTCAAATACATTAATAACTTGTTTGAAAATCCTTGTTCTATTATTAACAAAAAAATCATTAAAAAATCCTTGAATACCACTGACAAAATCTTTAAATACTCTTGAACAATTTTTCGTTAAAAAAATGGTTGAAAAATTAATGAAATATTCTTCACAAAATCATTAAAAATTGTAATAAGAAAGTTAAAATAATCTTGAGACATGCCGACAAAATTATTGAAAAATCCTTGAAAATGTCTTGCAAAATCATTAAAGAATCATTAAAAATCCTTTCAAACAATTTGAAAAAATGTCTGAACAATCTATTTAAACAATCCTTAAAGAGTCCTTCCTGATAATTGTTTCTAAGATCCTGAAAGATTATAAAAAATCTTGAGAAATCCTTAAAAAAACATGAAAAAATTCTTGAAATTGACTTGAAAAATCATTAAAAAATCCTTAAAAAAATCCTTTCAAACAACTTGAAAAGATTACTTGACATCCCTTGAGAAATTTTAAAGTATTTGAAAAAATTTACAGGATCTTTAAAAATCCTTTAAAAATAATAGAAAAATTCTTAAAAAATATTTGTAAATCCTTAAAAAAATCCTTCAAACACCCTTAAAAATCCTTCAAACACCCTTAAAAATCCTTCAATAATCCTTTCAAACAATTTAAAAAAAATCCAAAACAATATATTTGAGTCCTTGAATTCAAAATTCATTGGAATGTCCTTGACAAAAATGTCCTTAAAAAAATCCCAATATCTTTGAAAATCCTTGAAAATTCCTTGAAACATGCTTAAAATCCTGCTAAAATATTTTCAAACAACTTGAAAACATTCGTAAACAATCTTTTTGAACAAACAAAATTCGCAGTTTATTTAAAAATCCTTGAAAAATAATAGAAAAATTCTTAAAAAATATTTGTAAATCCTTGAAAATTCCTTGAAACCTCCTTAAAAATCCTTCAAAAATCCTTTCAAACAACTTGATTAAATTGCTAAACAATCTCTTTGAATAAACTTTGAAAATCATTTGGAAAATTCTTTAAATTTTATTGAAAAGTCCTTGACAAATTTTAAATTATTTAAAAAATTCGCAATATATTTGAAAATCCTTGGAAATTCCTTGACTTTAAAATCCTTTCAAACAATTTGAAAAAATCCTAAACAATCTCTATAAATAAACTTTGAAAAGCATTTGGAAAATTGTTTAAATTTTATTGAAAAGTCCTTGACAAATTTTAAAGTTTTTAAAAAAATCGCAATATATTTGAAAATTCTTGGAAATTCCTTGAAACATCTTTAAAATCCTTCAAAAATCCTTTTAAATAACTTGAAAAAATCCTAAACAATCTCTATAGATAAACTTTGAAAAGCATTTGTAAAATTCTTTAAATTTTATTGAAAAGTCCTTGACAAATTTTAAAGTTTTTAAAAAAATCGCAATATATTTGAAAATCCTTGAAAATTCCTTGAAACATCTTTAAAATCCTTCAAAAATCTTTTTTCAAACAACTTGAAAAAATTGCCAAACAATCTCTTTTAATAATCTTTGAAAAGCATTTGGAAACTTCTTTAAATTTTATTGAAGTATTTGACAAATTTGAAAAATTCTTTAAAAATATTTGTAAATCCTTGAAAATTCCTTGAAACATCCTTAAAAATCCTTTCAAAGAACATAAAAAAATTTCTAAATAATCTTTTTGAACAAACTTTGAAAAGCCTTGAAAAATTCTTTAAAATTCATTGAAATATCCTTGGTAAATTTTAAAATCTTAAAAAAAATTCGCAATATATTTGAAAATCCTTGAAAAATCTTTGAAACATCCTTTGAAAATCCTTCAAAAATCCTTTCAAACAACTTTATAAACAATCTCTATGAATAAACTTTGAAAAGCATTTGGAAAAGTCTTTAAATTTTATTGAAAAGTCCTTGACAAATTTTAATGTCTTTAAAAAATTCGCAATATCTTTGAAAATACTCGAAAATTCCTTGAAATATTCTTAAAAATCCTTAAAAAATTCGCAATATATTTGAAAATCCTGGAAAATTCCTTGAAACATCCTTAAAAATCCTTCAAAAATCCTTTCAAACAACTTGAAAAAATTGCTAAAAAATCTCTTTGAATAAACTCCGAAAAATCCTTGAAAAATATTTTCAAATAACTTGAAAGAATTCCTAAAAAACCTCTTTAAATGAACTTAGAAAAGTCATTTGAAAAATTTTTAAATTTCCTTGAAATGTCCTTTAAAAATTCGCGGTATCTTTGAAAATCCTTGAAACATCCTTAAAAATCCTTTTAAACAACATAAAAAAATGTCTAAACAATCTTTTTGAACAGATTTTGAAAAATTCTTTACAATTCATTGTCCTTGACAAATTTTAAAGTATTTAAAAAAATTCGCAATATGTTTAAAAATCCTTGAAAAATAATAGAAAAAATAAAAAATCCTTGTAAATCCTTAAAATATCCTTGAAAAAGTTCCTAAAGAATATCTTTGAACAATCCTTAAAAAGTCCTTAAACAATTCCTGATAATTATTTAAAAAATCTTAAAAAATTATTCACATTTTGAAACATCCTTTTCCAATTCATAAAAAATTCTTGAAAACTCACTTAGAAATCCTTGAATACTCCTTGATAAATCCACAAAAAATCTTTGATAGTTATAAAAAAATCCTTGCACAATCTTTAAAAAATTCCCAAAGAATCCTTAAAAACACTCCAAAATTCCTAAAAAATTCGTCAAAGATTCTTTTAAAATCTTTGAAAAATTGTTAAGAAATCCTCAAATAAAAAACCTTAAACAAACTTGAACAATTCCTGAAAATCCTTGTAAAATAATTGGAACTTCCCTGAAAAATCCTTAGAAAACCATTAAAAACTCGTTGAAAAGTACCTACATGAAAAATCCTTAAATAATACTTTAACATTCTTAGAAAAATACTTAAAAAATATTTGAAACATCCTTAAAAAGAATCCTTAAAAAATACTTGTAAAATTATAATAAAAAAGTTTGAATCAACCTTTTCAGATTCGTAAGAAAAATCACTAAAAAATTATTTGCAGAAATTTATTAAATACGAAAAAGGAAAACTCTTACGAGGTAGATTAGAAAAATTCAACGTCAGAGTGAGATCTTCATAATTTTTGTTTTATATTTTGTGTAAAACTAAAGTTCAATTCTGAAATTTTACGGTGATAAAATTTGAAATTTATATATTTTTATTCTCTCTTAAAATTTGTGTTTTTTTAAGATGTGATTATAATTGCATAATTAGATTTATTTCCTACAAATTCAATTAGATTAAAAAAAATTACCCTTATTTGTCCTATTAAATTATTAATATCCTTTATGCACCAAACCAACAAAACATATACTTGACAAACAAATCAACTTTTTTAAATTAAAATTTAAATATTAAACCAAATTGTTACAAGACCCAATCAATATTTCCAGGAAATCAATGACTTGGTAATGTACAAAACCATGAATATTTTAATAGACAACTTGATTAAAATTTTAAATCCATGACTCAATCCTACACGATTTAATGAAAATATATTATAGTAAAATGTGAGAAACAATTATTTGTGATAATAATTGTGTATTTATTGGAATTAAAGATAAAACGTTAATAAATAATTTATTAATAAAGAAGAAATAGCTGTGTCGATTTAAATTTATACGGAATGTCTCAATAAAAAAATCTGATGTGGCCAACACATGACCTCTCGCCATTTTTGAATCAAAAATTTACAGGTTAGCACAAAAAAGTATGAAAAAAAATTACTTTTTTGTAAATCTGGCAACAATGGCAAAACTTTTGAAAAATTTAATGATACGAAAATAAACTATAGAGTATACAAAATAAATGTGTAAAACTTTATTGCCGTTTTGTATAGTAATAGCGTCATCACCCATGAAAAATGATTTGTTTTAGAAAAAAATGCCAATCGTGTATTTTTCTATGTAAAATAAGTCCCAAACCAAATAATATAACTTTAACAGAAACAACATTTTTTTTATCCATCTCTACACTTTTTTCAATTTCCAATTAATTAAAAATCATCCAAGCTGTGTCGAAATATTCTTAAATATTTATTTGAAATTCCTTGAACAGTCCTTGACTAAAAAACCTTGATAAATAATTGAAAATTTCATAAACAATCCTACTGAACAGTCCTTAAACAATTCCTGATCAATCGTTGTAAAATAATTGAAGGATCTTTGGAAAATCATTCACAACAAATCTTTTTACAAACTTTAAAAAAGTCTTTACAGATTCTTATAAAATCTTTAATAAAAATTATTAAGAAATTCATAATTCAAATCCTCAAACTATCTCGAACAATTCTTTAAAAAAATATTGACGGAAACTTAAAAAAAATCGAGAAATTCCAAAAATCCTGAAAACTTCTCGAAACTATCTTGAAAAATCATTTTAACAGAAACGAATTTTTTTTTTATTGTTAGCTTCCATCTCTATACTTTTTTCCCGTTCCAATTAATTAAAAATCTTCCAAGTTGTCTTGAAAACTTCTTAAATATTTTTTTGAAATTCCTTGAAATGTCATTGACTGAAAAAATTTTGACAAATAATTGAAAATTTCATAAAATAATATCTTTTTGTAAAATTCTTGAAATATCCCTAAGCAATCCCACTGAACAATCCTGATCAATCGTTGTAAAATAATTGAAGGATCCATCTCGAACAATTTTTTAAAAAAATATTGAAAATAATCGAAGATCTCCAAAAAATCCTGAAAACTCTTTGAAAAGTCCTCGAAACTATCTTGAAATATCATTGATGAATCCTTATAAAATTCTTAAAAAAACTATTTAAGTCCATTAAAAAGTCCTTGACAAATCTTAAAATCTTTGGAAATCCTTGAAAAACTCCTAAAATATACATAAAAAATTAGTGAAAAATCCTTTTAAACAACTTAAAAATTCCCTAAACAATATCTAATTTTGATATACAGGGTTGTTATTGTAGAGGAAAATAATTTCGATAATTTTTTTAAAACCAGACCTAAATTTTACATTTGGTCACTATTGTCCTAATATAACTCGTCAAATATTAGAAAAATATACAGGATAGTACCAAATATATAAGGAGTGACAAAAATGAACAAAATTAACAAAACACCCTGTATCTTAGTAATGAAGCGAGCTAGACCCATCAAATAAAATAATTTTAACAGAAACAAGATTTTTTCTTATTGTTATCTTCCATCTCTATACATTTTCTTTTTTCAATTAATTAAAAATTCTCCAAGTTGTCTTGAAAAATCCCTAAAAAAATTCTTTGAAATCCCTTGAAATGTCCTTGACAAATCTTAAACTCTAAAAAATCCTTGAAAAATCATTAAACAATATCATTCAACAATCCTTAAAATGTCCTTGAACAATTGCTGGTCAATCGTTGAAAAATAATTGAAGAATCTTTGGAAAATTATTCACAAAAAATATTTTTACAAATTTTGAAAAAAATCTTTAAAGATTCTTTTAAAATTCTTATAAAATCTTTAAAAAATATTAAGAAACATAAAATCCTCAAACCATCTCGAAAAATTCTCTAAAAAATTATTGAAAGAAAATTAACAAAATTCGAGAAATCCCCAAAAAATCCTGAAAACTGTTCATTGATGAATCCTTAAAAAAATTCATGAATTGTCTTGAAAATTTCGTTAAAAAATTATTGAAATTCCTAAAAAGTCATTGATCTTAAAATCATTGTAAATCCTTGCAAAATTCCTAACTTAAAAAATTAGAAAAAAGTCCTTTTAAATAACTTAAAAATCATTAAACGATTTTGAACAAGAAACAACTTTTTCCGCTCTTTTCAAATATGTAATCCAATTTTTTAAATTTTGATATACAGGGTGTTATTCTAGTGCAAAATAATTTCAAACTGGACCTAAATTTTAAATTTGGTCACTATTGTCCTAATAGAAGTTGCCAAATATTAGAAAAATACACGAGATAGTACCAAATATACAGGGAGTGAAAAAATGAGCAAAACTGACAATTGGAACTTAGTTTGGAAGCGAGATAGACCCATCAAATAAAATAATTTTAACAGAAACAAGATTTTTCTTATTGTTTTCTTACATCTCTTTACTTTTTTCCTTTACAATTACTTTAAAGTGATACCATGATTTTTATTCATAATTTTATTATTTTTTTATATCAAATATATTTCGTACAATATTAAACCAACTTACTTATTTTCCATTAACACAGATGTTCCATTAACCAATAACTATTTTTATTGTACCAATAACCGTCGACGCAGGTCGCGTAGCCACGCGAAATCCCGGAGCGGTAATAGTATACACGCGTCTAACATACCGGACTCCCGTAGATTCCTAAATGCTTCTTAAGAAATCGAAGAATAAGAAAAATGAAAGCTGTAATTGCTACGTATTAATTCAATTCGTCCAACACTTCCGGCTGTTACAAAAGAAACCCTTTGGCGTAGGTCCGGATGCTGATCCTATGGCGAACTGAATTACAGGTTTTTACCCTGTAATTTGTCCACAAAAGATACTTTGTAGTGTTTGACACGGGGTGGATACCTTCCACAAAAAGAGGTAAAATGTGATTTGGTCGCGCATAAAGTAATATGTGGTCCATGTATGAGGGTGTACCAACGTATATTTACTTTTTACATCTGCTATGTTTTTCCGTTTTAAAATCGTTAAAATCTATACAGGATGAAAAATAATATAATACACATTTTTTTTCTTAAACTCACTTATATTGTATTTAAATAAGTTCTGCCAATCGAGTAAATGACATTTTGATGACAGAGCGTGGCCAGCCAAGCCTACATCATCAGTCACTTAACGAGGTGTGCATGACGATATAACATGCCTAACGATTAGCTTTTACTTTACTTCGAATGGATACTTATACTATAATTCAGAGCAATTTAAAAAAAATTGTGATGAGATGGATGCTAAAATATATATACAGTAAATATTAAAATATTTATTGTAGAAATAAATAAATTAATTAATTTTTTTTTTCATATTTATTTAGTTAATCTGGAGAAATGTACGAAATTTCCCCATTTAGAAACCACAAAAATAGGGAGATAAATAAAACTCGTGAAATTTAAGGACAGCTCAGAAAAAACGACAATTTCAAGAAATATAATAATTTAATTAAATTTATATAACAATCGTGATATGCTTAGGAAAATTCCTTGCTAGACAAAAGAAAAACTTTAAAAGAACCAAGAAAAAATTCTAAATGTAAAAACATAAGATCCACCCTAGACGAAACATACGAGACTCAAAAGAAACATAAAAGACTAAAAAAAATATTTAATAATAAACTTGAAAAAAAAAGACTAAGGAAAAACATTTGAGACTCAAAAGTAGTCCAGGTGACTTAAATAAAGCTCAGGAGACTTAATACATTTGAAGAAAAGACTAAAATAAATTGGGTTACACAGAAGAAACATTTTGAAAGATTAAAAAAAAAACTGTTAACAATTGAGACTCGAAAATAACTCCAGGAAACTTAAATAAAGATCATGAGACTTAATATACTTCGAAAAGTCCCAAAAAAACCACTTCAAAGGCTCAAAAAAAATTTCAATAATAAACTTGAAAAAAAAAGACTCAAAAAAAAACATTTGAGAATCAAAAGAAGTCCAGGAAATTTAAATAATGCTCAGGAGACTTAATAAACTTGAAAAAGAATTTAAAAAAAATGAAACTCGAACGAAGTCCAGGAAAATTAAATAAAGTTCAATAATAAACTTGAAAAAAAAAATAATAACAAAAAACATTTGAGAATCGAAAGAAGTCCAGGAAATTTAAATAATGCTCAGGAGACTTAATAAACTTGAAAGAGAATTAAAAAAAAATGAAACTCGAACGAAGTCCAGGAAAATTAAATAAAGTTCAATAATAAACTTAAAAAATAATAAAAAAAAAAACATTTGAGAATCGAAAGATGTCCAGGAAATGTAAATAAAGCTCAAGAGACTTAATAAACATGAAAAAAAGACTCAAAAAACATTTGAGACTTAAAAGAAATCTAGGAAACTTAAATACAGCTCAAGAGACTTAATCAAATTGAAAGGAGATTGAAAAAAAATTGATACTTGAAAGAAGTCCAGGAAACTTAAATAAAACTCAGTAATAAACTTAAAAAAAGACTCTAAAAAACTTTTGAGAATCAAAAGATGTCTAGGAAACTTAAATAAAGCTCAAGAGACTTAATAAACTTGAAAAGAAACTCAAAAAAAGCATTTGCGACTCAAAAGAATTCCTGAAACGTAAAAAATCTCACTAGACTTAATCACCTTGAAAAAAGACTCAAAAAACTGAGACTTCAATGAAGTCCAGGAAACTTAAATAAAGCTCGGTAATAAACTTGAAAAAAAAGACGTAAAAAAAGCATTTGAGAATCAAAAGAGGTATAGAAAACTTATGTAAAGATCAAGAGACTTAATAAACTTGAAAATAGATTAAAAAAAATTGATACTTCAACGAAGTCCAGGAAACTTAAATAAAGCTCAGTAATAAACTTGAATAAAAAAAGACGAAAAAAAAAGCATTTGAGAATTAAAAGAGGTCTAGAAAACTTAAATAAATTCTTGGGCAACTAAATAAATCTCAGGAAACTTGGATAAAGCTCAGTGATAAACTTAAAAAAAAACAATCGAAAGAAGTCTAGGAAACTTAAATAAAGTTAAGGAGACTTAATAAACTTGAAAAAAAAAACATTTTAGAATCAAAATAAGTGCCGAAAATTTAAATAAACCTCTGGAGACTTTATAAACTTAAGAAAAAAAACTCAAATATATTTGAAACTCAAAAGAAGTCTAGTAATCCTAAATAAAGCTCAGGAGTCTTAATAAACTTGAAAAAAAAGACAAAAAAAACATTTGAAACTCAAAAGAAGTCTAGAAAATTTAAATAAAATTCAGGAGACTTAATAAACTTGAAAAAAAATCAAAAAATCATTTGGGGCTCAAAAAAGTCTAGGATATTTAAACAAACTTCTGGATACTTAATAAACTTGAAAAACTCAAAAAAAAACATTTTGAACTCAAAAGAAGTCCAGGAAAGCTAAATAAAGCTCACGAGACTTAATAAACTTGAAAAAAAGACTACAAAAAATATTTAAGACTCAAAAGAACTGCACGAAACAAATAAAGACCATGCGACGCAATAAACTTGGAAAAAGTCTTAAAAAAACCTCTTGAGACTCGAAAGAAGTCCAAAAAACTGAAATAAAGCTTAGTAATAAACTTGAAAAAAAAGAGCAAGAAACATTTGAGAATCAAAATAAGTCCAGGAAATTTAAATAAAGGCCAATAAACAAAATATATTTGAGACTCAAAAGAAGCCTAAGAAACTTAAATCAAGCTCAGGGTACTTAATAAACTAAAAAAAACAACTTAAAAAAACATTTGGGACTCAAAATAAGTCCAGGAAACCTAAATAAAGCTCAAGGGACTTAATCAACTTGGAAAAGGTTGAAAAAAATTTTGAGACTCGAACAAAGTCCAGTAAAATTATATAAAGCTCAGTAATAATAAACTTGAAAAAAGACTCACAAAAATTTTTTTAGAATCAAATGAAGTCTAATAAACTTAAATAAAACTCAAGACTCAATAATAAACATTAAAAAAAAACTCAAAAAAAAATTTGGGACTCAAAAGAAGTCCAGGAAACTTAACTTAAGCTAAGAATACTTAGACTCAAAAAAATGTGTTAGACAGAAGAACAATTTTGCAAGACTCAAACATAAGAGATTCAAAGGAAACATAAAACACTCAAATGAAACATAATAAACTCAAAATGAACGAAAGAGACATAATTGGCTCAAAGATACATAATAGACTGTTTTTCATCTAATTTTTTCCTTTAAGTTTCTAGATACTATATATTTTTTTAAATTTTAAATTAATATTTAATAGTATAAGAAAATTTTTTTACTAGCAAGAACTTTGCCTCATTTTCAATATTAAATGAGATAAATTTCCAAAACAAACTTATGCTTTTTTTTAAATTTTGATATATTTACAAAAACCTTAATGTTTAGTACATTAGCATTGAATGCTACTTTAATTACATATACTTTTGTGAATATTTTAATTTTTCCCTATACTTTCATGTTTTATAAAAATAATTATGCATCAAAGCAGTTTACCTACCTGAAACCTTATTTAGCTGAAAACAGAAGAATAAAAACTGCCACGGCATGGGAGTAGCAAAGCCCTAATGAAAGGATGGGTCAATTACAATGGTTAATTATAAAATGTGTTTAATTATCTCTATATTCTCTGACCAAATCAGCCTGACTTGTAATTAAAAAGTAATGAGAGGATAGAGGCGCGTTTATTTGTATGTTATTACGTTCATTTTGTACATTACATACAGGGAATTTTATACTTACCAAAATTATAAGGACTGATTTTTTTTCTCTATCTATTTCGAATGAAATCCATAATAGAAAATAATCTTGAACAACTCTTAAGAAAAATCTCTAAAAAATAAATCCTTGAAATTGACTTGAAAAATCGTTAAAAAATTCTTGGAAAATCCTTTTATACAACTTGAAATAATTCCTAAATAATATCTTTGAATAAACTTTAAAAAGTGATTAGAAATTTTACTCTTTAACAACATTCGTAGTATCTTTGAAAGTCCTTGAAAAATAATAGAAAAATTCATAACAAATCTTTGTAAATCCTTGAAAATTCCTTGAAACATCCTTAAAAATCCTTGAAAATCATTTCAAAAGCTTGAAAAAATTCCTAACTTATCTCTTTGATTAAACTTTAAAAAGTCCTTAGAATTTTTTTTGAAATTTATCGAAATATCCTTTACAAATTTTAGTCTTTTAAAACATTCGAATATCCTTGAAAAATGATAAAAAAATTCATAAAAAATCTTTGTAAATCCTTGAAATTTCCTTGAAACTTTCTTAAAAATCTTTGAAAAATCCTTTCAAGCTACTTAAAAAAATCCTTAAACAATACCTTTGAAAAATCACATAGAAATCCTTGAATAATCCTTGATACAACATAAATCCGCAATCAGTCTTGAATAATTATAAAAATATCCTTTAACAATATTTAGAAAATCTCTAAAATATCCTTAAAAAACACTTTAAAATTCCTTAAAAAATGTTTGCAAATCCTTGAAAATTTCTTCAAAATCCTTAAAAGTCCTTTTAAATAAATTAAAAAATTCTTGAATATTCCTTGACAAATCCACAAACAGTCTTGAATAAGTATAAAAAAATCCTTGAACAATATTTAGAAAATCCCTAAAGAATCCTTAAAAAACACTTGAAAATTCCTTAAAAAATGTTTGTAAATCCTTGAAAAATCCTTTTAAACACATTAAAAAATCCCTAAATACTCCTTGATAAATCCACACGCAGTCTTAAATAATTGAAAAAAAAATCCTTGAACAATGTTTGGAAAATTCCTAACGAATCCGTAAAAAACGCTTGAAAATTCCTTAAAAATGTTTGTACATCCTTGAAAATTCCTTCAAAATCCTTGAAACAACTCAAAAAATTCTTAAAAAATCCTTGATAATCCTCGATAAAATCGCTAACTTCTGAACAGTTGTAAAAAATCATTGGACAATAGTTTGAAAATCCCTAAAGAATCCTTTAAAGACACTTAAAAATTATTTAAAAATTATGTAAATCCTTAAAAACTCCTTCAAAATCTTTGAAAAATTCTTTTAAACAACATAATAAATTCTTTAAAAGGCCTTGAATACGACTTAATAAATCCCCTACTAACTTCTGAAGAGTTGTAAAAAAAATCCTTGAACAATGTTTGGAAAAATCCTAAAGATTCCTTAAAAACGCTTGAAAATTCCTTAAAAAATGTTTGTAAATCCTTGAATAGTCCATCAAAATCCTTCAAAAATCCTTTTAAACAACTCAAAAAATTCTTAAAAAATCCTTGATACTCCTTGATAAATCCGTTAACTTCTGAACAGTTGTAAAAAATCCCTGAACAATATTTGAAAATCCTTAAAGAATCCTTAAAAGATATTTGAAAATTACTTAAAAATGTTTATAAATCCTTGAAAATTCCTTCAAAATCCTTGAAACAACTCAAAAAATTCTTAAAAAATCCTTGATACTCGTTGATAAAACCTGAACAGTTGTAAAAAATTCCTGAACAATTCTTAAAGAATCCTTAAAAGATATTTGAAAATTACTAAAAAAATGTTTGTAAATCATTGAAAATTCCTTCAAAATCCTTGAAAAAAATCCAAAAATTCTTAAAAAATCATTGATACTTCTGAACAGTTGTAAAAAAAATCCTTGATCAAGATTTGAAAACTCCTTAAAAATTGTTTGTAAATCCTTGAAAAATCATTTTAAACAACTTAAAAACTTCTTAAAAAATCCTTGATACTACTTGATAAATCCGTTGCTAACTTCTGAAGAGTTGTAAAAAAAAATCCTTCAATAATGTTTGGAAAATTCCTTACGAATCCTTAAAACGCTTGAAAATTCTTTAATAAATAATTGTAAATTCTTGAAAATTCCTTCAAAACCCTTGAAAAATCCTTTTAAACAACTTAAAAATTTCTTAAAAAATCCTTGATACAACTTGATAAATCCGTTGCTAACTTCTGAAGAGTTGTAAAAAAAATCCTTCAATAATGTTTGGAAAATTTCTTACGAATCCTTAAAACGCTTGAAAATTCTTAAATAAATAATTGTAAATTCTTGAAAATTCCTTCAAAACCCTTGAAAAATCCTTTTAAACAACTTAAAAATTTCTTAAAAAATCCTTGTTACAACTTGATAAATCCGCTGCTAACTTCTGAAGAGTTGTAAAAAAAATCCTTCAATAATGTTTGGAAAATTCCTTAATAGTCCTTAAAAACGCTTGAAAATTCCTTAAAAAATGTTTGTAAATCCTTTTAAAATTTCGTCGATATCATTGAAGAATCCTTTTAAACAACTCAAAAAATTCTTAAAAATCCTTGATACTCCTTGATAAATCCGCTAACTTCTGAACAGTTGTAAAAAATCGCTGAAAAATCCTTGATACTCCTTGATAAAAGCGCTAACTTTAGAACTGTTGTAAAAAATCCTTGGACAATATTTGGAAAATCCCTGAAGTATCCTAATAAGACACTTAAAAATTCCTTCAAAATCCTAGAAAAATTATTTTAAACAACTTAAAAAATTCTTAAAAAGGCCTTGGATACTCCTTGATAAATCCGCTAAACTCCTGAACAGTTGTAAAAAAATCCTTGATCAACACTTGAAAAATCCTTAAAAATTGTTTGTAAATCCTTGAAAATTCATTCAAAATCCTTGAAAATTCCTTTAAAATCCTTGAAACAACTCAAAAAATTCTTAAAAAATCTTTGATACTCCTTGATAAAAGCACTAACTTCTGTACAATTGTAAAAACATCCTTGGACAATATTTGGAAAATCCCTAAAGAATCCTTAGAAGACACTTAAAAAGTCTTTAAAATCCTTGAAAAATTCTTTTAAACAACTTAAAAAATTCTTAAAATGGCCTTGAATACTCCTTAATAAATCCGCTAAACTCCTGAACAGTTATAAAAAAATCCTTGATCAAGATTTGAAAACTCCTTAAAAATTGTTTGTAAATCCTTGAAAATTCCTTTAAAATCCTTTTAAACAACTTAAAAAATCCTTGATACTCCTTGATAAATGTGCCAACTTCTGAACACTTGTAAAAAAATCATTAGGAAATATTTTGAAAATCCCTAAAGAATCCTTAAAAGACACGTAAAAATTCTTTAAAAGTTTTTGTAAATCCTTGAAAAATCCTTCGAAATAAATTTAAAAAGTCTTAAAAATCCTTGATAAATCTGCTAACTCCTGAATAGTTATAAACAAATCCTTGAACAATATTTGGAAAATCCTTAAAGAATCCTTAAAATATTTTATACTTGCCAAAATTATATGGAGTGAATTTTTTCTCTCCGATTCCATTGATATTAAGAGAAGAAATCCACAACAGAAATTTATGTGCAAGCAACAACTTTTGCTCGTAAATAAAATGTGATGAATAAATCATAACCGCGATATCTGAATTATTTCCTCCAAATATAGTGCGCATATAAAACGTAGGAGGACAAAACTTATGGCAGTTTTATTTATGGATATATTTCACTAAACTGACCCTCCCATTTGTTCGCTGCATTGTTATTGAGGGTCATGTTGTCCTTGTTTGACGTACGAAATTTATTTGAGAAGTTATTTTATATACAATTTAATTTAATATTGAACTAAATATAAATTATCAAAATATACAAATATAATACAACATCAAAAAACGATAAATAGTAACGCCATCTATAAAGTAAATGAACAGTATAATTGAACACCGTTAGATGGCAAAAAGTGGAAAAATTATTAGGTTTTTTTGAAAAACAAAAATGTGGGGAAAATGTGGGGCAAAATGGGAAACAGGAGAAAAAAGGAACAAAAACAAAAGTGGGGCAAAAATAAAAATGAGAAAAAGTGAGGCAAAAACAAAAGTGGGAAAAAGAAAGTGGGAAAAGGGAACAAAAAAACTAAAGTGAAAAAAAGGGAAAAAAGTGAGGAAAAAGACAAAAGTGATGAAAAAGACAAAATTGGGAAAAATAATTAATATCCTAAATAAAATTCGTAATTAGTAAAAATAATTACTAGTAGCAGATTCTCAAATAGTTTTGAACAATTCCTAAAAATTATTTTAAAATAGCTGATATATCCCTGAAAAATCCTTTAAGAAAAATACATGAAAAAATCTTCAAGAATTCTTAGAAAAATACTTGGAAAATCTTTAAAATATAGCTGAAAGGAATGCATAAAAAATAAATTTGAACCATTGTTTTCAAATTCTTACGAAATATTTAAAACATCTTAGGCAATTCTTTAAAAATCGTCAAAAAAAAAATCATGAAAAATGAATTACATATTCTTCATAAATCCTTAAAAAAATATGTAAAGAATCTTAAAAAATCTTGAGAAATCCCTTCAAAATCATTTAAAAATCTTTGAAAATGTCGTGAAAAAAAATTGAAGAATCCTTAAAAATCCTCTTGAAAATTATCTATTCTTTGAAAAATAATAGAAAAATTCCTAAAAAAAATCATTGTAAAATCTTTGAAAAATACCTAAAAAATCAATGAAAAATATTTGAAACTGTCTTAAAAAATCATTGAAGGATCCTCGAACCTGTCAAAAAAAATCCATAATTTTTTTTTTTAAATTCCTTTACAAGTCCTTAACAAATTTTAAACTCTGAAATATCCTTGAAAATTAATTGAAAAATTCGTAAAAAACGTTGTAAAAAGCGTGAAAAATCACTAAAAGATCATTGAAAAATCCTTAAAAAATCCTTGAAACCTTCTTAAAAAATTCTTTGAAATTCCTTGAAAAATTCTGACAAATATTAAACTCTTTCAAAAAACATTGAAAAATCCCTAAAAAATCATTGAAAACATCCTTGAAACTGTCTTGAAAAAGCTCTGAAAAAATCTTGAAAGACACTTCGTAAAAAAGCATTAGAAAATCATTAAAACTATCTTGAAAAGGCATTTGAAAATCCTTAAAAAATCCTTGAAATTGTCTTGAAAAATCCTTAAAAAAAATCTTTGACAAATATTAAAATAATAATAGAAAAATTCATAAAAAAAAATTGTAAATCCTTGAAAAACCGCTTAAAAATTATTTAAAATTCCTTGAAAAATTCTGACAAATCTTAAACTCTTTGAAAAATAATAGAAAAATTCATAAAAAATTCTAAAAAACCATTGAAACTGTCTTGAAAAA
Organism: Neocrepidodera transversa; assembly: GCA_963243735.1. Lineage (NCBI taxonomy): Eukaryota > Metazoa > Arthropoda > Insecta > Coleoptera > Chrysomelidae > Neocrepidodera > Neocrepidodera transversa. The sequence goes on along the minus strand of OY725344.1, from coordinate 21,259,726 downwards.
GCATTGAAGAATTCTATAAAAATTCTTGAAAAATCATTGACAAATCTTAAACTCTGAAACATCCTGAAAATAATAGAAATATTCAGAAAAAAAATTGTAAATCATTGAAAAATCCCTTAAAAATCATTTTAGAATCCTTAAAAATCGTTGAAACTGTCTTAAAAAAATCATTGAAATTCCTTGAAAAATCCTGACAAATCTTAAACTCTTTGAAAAATAATAGAAAAATTCATAAAAAATTCTAAAATCGTTGAAACTGTCTTGAAAAGGTATTGAACAATTCTTTAAAAATCCTTGAAAAGTCCTTGAAAAATCCTTGAAAAATCCTTGAAAAATCCTTAAAAAATTCTATGAAATTCCTTGAAAAATCATTGACAAATCTTAAACTCTTTGGAAAACAATAGAAAAATTCTAAAAAATCATTGAACAATCGTTGAAACTGTCTTGAAAAGGTATTGAACAATTCTTTAAAAATCCTTGAAAAGTCCTTGAAAAATCCTTGAAAAATCCTTAAAAAATTCTATGAAATTCCTTGAAAAATCATTGACAAATCTTAAACTCTTTGGAAAACAATAGAAAAATTCATAAAAAAATTCTAAAAAATCATTGAACAATCGTTGAAACTGTCTTGAAAAGGTATTGAACAATTCTTTAAAAATCCTTGAAAAATCCTTGAAAAATCCTTGAAAAATCCTTGAAAAATCATTGACAAATCTTAAACTCTTTGGAAAACAATAGAAAAATTCATAAAAAAATTCTAAAAAATCATTGAACAATCGTTGAAACTGTCTTGAAAAGGTATTGAACAATTCTTTAAAAATCCTTGAAAAATCCTTGAAAAATCCTTGAAAAATCCTTGAAAAATCATTGACAAATCTTAAACTCTTTGGAAAACAATAGAAAAATTCATAAAAAAATTCTAAAAAATCATTGAACAATCGTTGAAACTGTCTTGAAAAGGTATTGAACAATTCTTTAAAAATCCTTGAAAAGTCCTTGAAAAATCCTTAAAAAATCCTTGAAAAATCCTTAAAAAATTCTATGAAATTCCTTGAAAAATCATTGACAAATCTTAAACTCTTTGGAAAACAATAGAAAAATTCTAAAAAATCATTGAACAATCGTTGAAACTGTCTTGAAAAGGTATTGAACAATTCTTTAAAAATCCTTGAAAAGTCCTTGAAAAATCCTTGAAAAATCCTTAAAAAATTCTATGAAATTCCTTGAAAAATCATTGACAAATCTTAAACTCTTTGGAAAACAATAGAAAAATTCATAAAAAAATTCTAAAAAATCATTGAACAATCGTTGAAACTGTCTTGAAAAGGTATTGAACAATTCTTTAAAAATCCTTGAAAAATCCTTAAAAAATTCTATGAAATTCCTTGAAAAATCATTGACAAATCTTAAACTCTTTGGAAAACAATAGAAAAATTCATAAAAAAATTCTAAAAAATCATTGAACAATCGTTGAAACTGTCTTGAAAAGGTATTGAACAATTCTTTAAAAATCCTTGAAAAGTCCTTGAAAAATCCTTGAAAAATCCTTGAAAAATCCTAAAAAAATTCTATGAAATTCCTTGAAAAATCATTGACAAATCTTAAACTCTTTGGAAAACAATAGAAAAATTCATAAAAAAATTCTAAAAAATCATTGAACAATCGTTGAAACTGTCTTGAAAAGGTATTGAACAATTCTTTAAAAATCCTTGAAAAATCCTTGAAAAATCCTTGAAAAATCCTTGAAAAATCCTTGAAAAATCCTTAAAAAATTCTATGAAATTCCTTGAAAAATCTTAAACTCTGAAACATCCTGAAAAATAATAGAAAAATTCACAAAAAAAATTGTAAATCCTTGAAAAATCCCTTAAAAATCATTTAAGAATCCCTAAACAACCGTTGAAACCCTCTTAAAAATTCCTTAAAAAATTATTTGAAATTCCTTGAAAAATTCTGGTAAATCTTAAACTCTTTGAAAAACAATAGAAAAATTCATAAAATATCTTTGTAATTTATTGAAAAATCCCTTAAAAAAAACACTGAAAAATCCTTGAAACATTATTGAAGAATCCCTAAAAAATCTCTGAAACTGTCTTAAAAAATCTTTAAAAAATTCTTAAACAAATCCTTGTAAAATCCTTGAAACTGTCTTGCAAAAGCATTGAAGAATCCTTAAAAAATCCTTGAAAAAGCCTTAAAAATTCTATAAAATTCCTTGAAAAATCCTTGGCAAATCTTAAACTCTGAAAAATCCTGAAAAATAATAGAAAAATTCGTACAAAAATTTTGTAAATTCTTGAAAAATACCTTAAAAATTATTGAAGAATCCTTAAAATTCCTGTCTTAAAAAATCCTTAATAAAATGTTTCAAATTCCTTAAAAAATCCTGACAAATCTTAAACTCTGAAAAATAATAGAAAAATTCATAAAAATCTTTGTACTTACTTGAAAAATTCCTAAAAAACCATTGAAAAATCCTTGAACCTGTCTTAAAAAATTATTGAAGAATCCCTAAAAATCTCTGAAATTGTATTAAAAAATCTTTAAAAAATTCTTAAAAAAATCGTTGAAACTGTCCTTGAAACTGTCTTGAAAAACTGTCAAAAGATCCTTAAAAATGCCTTAAAACTGTCTTAAAAAATCCTTGAGAAATTCTTTGAAATTCCTTGATGAATTATCGACAAATCTTAAACTCTTATAAAAAAGCATTAATATTGTCTTGAAAAGTCCTTGAAACTAACTTGAAAAAGCATTAAAGAATCCATAAAAAATTCTTGAAACTGTCTTGAAAAATCCTTGAAGGATTCTTAAAAAATCCTTGAAAAATCCTTAAAAAATTTTATGAAATTCCTTGAAATAAATCTTAAACCCTGAAAAATCCTGAAAAAATAATAGAAAAATTCATAAAAAAAATTTATAATTCCTTGAAAAATCCCTTAAAAATCTTGAAGAATCCTTAAAAATCGTTGAAACTGTCTTAAAAAATCCTTAAAAAATTCTTTGGAATTCCTTGAAAAATCCTGACAAATCTTAAACTATTTGAAAAATAATAGAAAAATTCAAAAAAAATCTTTGTAATTACATGAAAAAATCCTAAAAAACCATTGAAAAATCCTTGGAACTGCCTTGAAAAATTATTGAAGAATCCCTAAAAAATCTTAAAAAAATCGTTGTAAAATCCTTGAAACTGTCAAAAGATCCCTAAAAATGTCTTAAAACTGTCTTAAAAAATCCTTAAGAAATTCTTTGAAATTCCTTGAAGAATTCTCGACAAATCTTAAACTCTTATAAAAAAAGCATTCAATTTGCCTTGAAAAGTCCTTGAAACTATCTTGAAAAACCATTAAAAAATACTTGAAACTGTCTTGAAGATCCTTAAAGAAATCTTTGAAATTCCTTGAAAAATCATTGATAAATCTTAAGCTTAAATAATAGAATAATTCATAAAAATCTTTGTAATTACTTGAAAAATCGTCAAAAAAATCATTGAAAAATTTCTAAAAAACCATTTAAAAATCCCTGAAACTAAAAAAGAATTGAAGAATCCTTGCAAAATCCTTAAAAAATTCTATAATGTTCCTTGAAAAATCCTTGACAAATCTTAAACTCTGAAAAAGCCTTGAAAAATGGGAGAAAAATTCATAAAAAATCCCTTAAAAATCATTGAAACTGTCTTGAAGAATTCTGAAAAAATTCTTGGAACTCTCTTAAAAAACACTTAAAAAATTCTTTGAAATTCCTTGAAAAATCCTGACAAATCTTAAATTCTTTAAAAAATAATAGAAAAAATCTTGGTAAATTCTTTAAAAAATCATTTTAACACGTTGACTGCCAATTGCAAGAGTTCTCATGGTTGGCAGTCAACGTGTTAAATAACTTACAAAATTACTAAACAATATTTTTAAACAATATTTAACAACAAACATCTTTTTACGGTCTTTTCAAATATGCAATCCAATTTTTTATATTCTAGAGCAAAAGGATTTCGATATTTTATTTTTGAAGCTGGACATAAATTTTAAATTTGTTCACTATTGTCCTAATAGAGATTGCCAAAGATCAGAAAAATAATAATATACGGAACAGTTAAAAATATACAGGGAGTGAAAAAAAACAAGCAAAATTGACAAAATTTAGTAATGAAGTGAGGTAGACCAATCAAATATATTTTTTTTAAATTCTTCTCAGTGTCCTTTATACTTAAACTTTGCCTTATTACCCAGTAACTAACCGGAATCGTTTTAGTGTTATAAATCTCTGTGAAACTATTAATTATGAGCAATTCCCAACACATTTTGAAAAGTTAGACATGCAGATGCGAATTTTAATTTAGCATGCGCATGCAGATTGTTGTAATGTCGAAGTAACTAAACAAAAACAACATACGTGTCGATAACTACTAATTTAAGGTACAAATTGCAATCTATAAAGTAAGAGTAAGTAACGGCCATGTCCGTAATTGCGGCAAAATGTCGGTCGGCGCCATTTCGAATTAAATTTTAACATTTATAAAACTTAAATCTGATCAGAAAGTCAGAAACGTTGCGTGATTCCGATGTAATGGCGTATAATTAGGGTATTTTAGAGAATGATTTTTCTGCTTAAACGGATATTTATGGTGGAGGTAATTGCATTTGCATATATTTAAAAATAAATCAAATTATAGTTTTATTGAGTAAAAAGAATTTTTTTGTGGGAAATGCGTGAGGAGGTATTTCTGTTTTGCTTCACTAAAATCATGAGAATACATCGAATGCATGAATATAAATTTTTACTATTTTTAAATTTTACTGAATATATTAAAATTATATGGATATTTTTTTATTAAAATAAAATTAGATGCCAATATTAATTCATTATTGCTACTACGTATGATTCAAAAAAAAATTAGAATCATATTCTAGGTAAACACAAAATAATACAAAGAAAATCTTATGACAACCGTTCAAATTTTTTCAGATTTATGTTAATAATTTGACAGAGGTCACTTTTTAACAAAGAGACCGCTGTTGCCGGTCCGGCGCCTATAAATTTCATTTTTTCGAGATCTATTACAAGCTGGTCAGACCCTTTTGAGACCTCCCATGGTCACCGACAGTGGTGCGATGACATACGTCAATCTGTATTTTAATTTCCTAACAGCGGGAAGGTCGTATTACCTCCTCGAAGGTGTGCTTCTAGAAATAAACCAGGATAACGTCGTATTTGGGTTGTTTAGTCAGTATTTACGTCTTTAGAAAAAAAAAATTTTTCTTTTACTCTTTTTATATAATCGTGTGAAATAATCAATAGAAAATACTGGGAAACATTATAATTATTCAGTAATAAAATGCATACTTAAACATCCTGTTAACTAACTAGTTAAAGCTCATAACCTTTTCGTAACAGGCAGTAGGCATATTTACAATAATTAATAGACCTAACGTAATAGTGAAAAATATGTACTAGGAAATATTAAACTTAACTAACCATGAGTTACCATTATTTTTTATTACTAATTAAGATTATAGTTAAATATCGAAATAGATTTTAATATAACATTAAAAAAACAACTTCGAATTATTAAGCATAGATATATATGCATATCGAATTTATAATACAGACCATAGACGTACTTTACTCACGATAAATATTATTACTTATCTATCAAAGAGCTGTTAAAAATTCTGTCATAAGACGTTACATATAACTCACCCTTTTGGTACAGACTCTCGTTTTTTTTTCATCGGCGCTACTGAGTTATTTTTTGTTTTATTTGTGAATTCTCAGTTATTTACATTAATTTAACTATTGTTTTAATTTGTAGTCAAAATTAGGCAGAATAAGACTGTTTTTGGTACGGATGTCAAACTAAGACTTCTCCTTGGTCCGATGGCCAAACTAAGACTTTTCTCGGCCAAGTGACCAACCTAAGCCTGTTTTTTATTGCCATATTGTTTTTTCATTGTACAAAGTTCAACTTTTTAGACACTGTATTTTGGACATTTCGTATAAAAAGTATAAAAATGTAGCATAACAGCTGACAATTTTTATAACACAACTTAGACAATATAACTAAAAATGTTGGTGTGATAATTGATAATTTTTTACAAAATTGACAAACTAACAGCTAAAAATTGTGACAAAATAACTAACAATTTTGTCGAGATAACTGAGAATTTTAACGCGACAACTGATAATTTTTTAATGTGGCAGCTGACAATTTTTACCACAAAACAGAATTTTTAAAATATAAGATAGACGAAAAAACTTACAATTTTGACAAGATAATTAAGAATTTTAACGTGACAGCTGCCAATATTTTAGATTAGTAAAATGTATCGTAACATCTGACAATTTTTAATAAATAAATAACAATTTTTATAACATAATTTAAACAAAATAACTGATAATTCTGATGTGATAACTGATAATTTATTACAGAGTTGACAAACTTAGCGTAACTACTAAAAATGGTGACAAGATAACTGACAATTTTAACAAGATAACTGATAATTTTTATCAGATACATAACAATTTTTATAACACAACATAGACAAAATAACTGACAATTTTGATGTGATAACTGACAATTTTTTACAGAATTGACAAACAGCTAAAAATTGTGACAAAATAACTAACAATTTTGTCAAGATAACTGAGAGTTTTAATGTGACTGGCAATTTATTAGTTATGACTTGATAAGTGACAATTTTGGACACCTAAAATTTTTTTACAGAGTGGATAAACTTAAGCGTAAGAGTTGAACATTGTGACAAGATTACTGACAATTTTTGACAACTGACATTTTTCTACAGATTGAATAACATTGAAAATTGTAACATTTAAACTGACAATTTTTTACAAAGTGGACAAACTTAAGTGTAACAGTTGAAAATTGTAACAAGAAAACTAACAATTTTTTTCAAAGTGTATAAACTTGGGGTATGACAAAATAACTGTCAATTTTGGGCAATTGACAATTTTTTACCAAGTAAACAAACTTAAGTGTAACAGTTGAAAATTGTGACAACAAAACTGACAATTTTGGACAATTGACAATTTTTTATAAATGGACAAAGTTGGCGTAACAGTTGAAAATTTTTACAAGAAAAGTGACCATTTTGGACAACTGACAATTTTTTACAAAGTGGACAAACTTATCATAACAGTTGAAAATTTTGACAAGATAACAACTGATAATTTTGGACAACTGATAATTTTTTATAGAGTGAACAAACTTAAGCGTAACAGTTGAAAATTGTGATAAGAAAACTGACAATTTTTTACAAAGTGGATAAACTTGGTGTAACAATTATAAATTGTGACAAAAACAATAATAAATTTGGACAACTAACAATTTTTATAGAGTTGACAAACGTAAACGTAACAGTTGAAATTTTTTACAAGAAAACTGACAATTTTGGACAGCTGACAATTTTTTACAAAGTAGAAAAACTTGCCGTACCAGTGGAAAATTGTGACAAAATAACCAGTGATAATTTTGGACAACTGACAATTTTTATAGAGTGGACAAACTTAAGCGTAAAAGTTGAAAATTGTAACAAGAAAACTGACAATTTTGGGCAACTGACAATTTTTATTGAGTGGACAAACTTAAGAGTAACATTTGAAAATTGTGACAGGAAAACACACAATTTTGGACAACTGACAATTTTTTACAAAGTGAACCAACAGGCCAGAAAAGTTGAAATTTGTGACAAGATAACTAATAATTTTGTACAACTGACAGTTTTTTTACAGAGTGAACAAACCTAAACATAATAGCTGAAAATTGTGTCAAAATAACTGATAATAGACAAGTTTGTACAAAGTGAACAAACTTGCTCTAACAGTTAAAAATTATGACAATAAAATTGATAATTTTGGACAAACTCAAGTGTAATAGTTGAAAATTGTGACAAGATTACTGACAATTTTCTACCACTAACAATTTTTTACAATGAACAAACTTGCCGGAATATTTGAAAATTGTGACAAGATAACTAATAATTTTGTACATTTGACAATTTTTTACACAGTGGACAAACTTAAACGTAACAGTTGAAAATTGTGACAAGAAAATTGACAATTGTTTACAAAGTGAACAAATTTAAGTATAACAGTCGAAAATTGAGACAAGATTACTCACAATTTTGGAAATCAGTCAATTTATTCCAATGTCAACAAATTTGCAGTAACAGTTGAAAATTGTGACAAGACAACTAATACTTTTGTACATTTGACAGTTTTTTACAGAGTGGAAAAACTTAAACGTAATAGTTGAAAATTGTGATAAGAAAACTAACAATTTTTACAAAGTGTATAAACTTGGCAAGTGACAAAATAACTATCCATTTTGGACAACTGACAATTTTTTACCAAGTAAACAAACTTAAGTGTAACAGTTGAAAATTGTGACAAGAAAACCGACAATTTAGGACAACTGGCAATTATTGTACATAGTGGACAAACTTATGCATAACAGTTGAAAATTGTGACAAGAAAACTGACAATTTTTTATAAAGTGGAAAAACTTTCCGTAATAGTTGAAAATTGTGACAGATAACCAGTGATAATTTTAGACAACTGAAAATGTTTTATAGAGTTGACAAGCTTAAACGTAACAGTTGAAAATTGTGATACGACAACTGACAATTTTGGACCACTGACAATTTTATACAACTGACAATTTTTCTACAGAGTGGACAAATTAAAGCATAACAGTTAAAAATTGTGACAAGATAACCAGTGATAATTTTGACAAGTGACAATTTTTTATAGAGTGGACGGACTTAAGCATAACAATTAAAAATTATCACAAGAAAACTGACATTTTGGACAACTTACAATATGTTACAAAGTGAACAAACTTAAGTGTAACAATTGAACATTGTGACAAGAAAACTGACAACTTTGGACAACTGGCAATTATTCTACATGGTGGATAAACTTAAGCATAATAGTTGAAAATTGTGACAAGAAAATTGCCAATTTTCTACAACTACAATTTTTCTACAGAGAGGACAAACTTAAGCATAACACTTAAAAATTGTTATAAGAAAACTGACAATTTTGGACAACTGACAATTTTTTACAAAATTCACAAACTTGCCATAACAGTTTAAAATTTAGACATGATAACCACTGATAATTTTGAACAATTGTCAATTTTTTATGGAGTGGACAAACTTAAGCGTAACAGTTGAAAATTGTGATAAGAAAACTGACAATTTTTTATAAAGTGGAAAAACTTGCCGCAATAGTTAAAAATTGTGACAGATAACCAGTAATAATTTTGGACAACTGAAAATGTTTTATAGAGTGGACAAACTTAAACGTAACAGTTGAAAATTGTGACAAGACAACTGACAATTTTGGACAACTGACAATTTTATACAACTGACAATTTTTCTACAGAGTGGACAAATTAAAGCATAACAGTTAAAAATTGTGACAGAAAACTGACAAATTTCGACATCTGACAATTTTTTACAAAGTGGAAAAACCGTAATAGTTGAAAATTGTGACAAGATAATCAGTGATAATTTTGGACAACTGAAAATTTTTATAGAATGTACAAACTTAAGCGTAACAGTTGAAAATTGTAACAAGAAAACTGACAATTTTGGACAACTGGTAATTTTTCTACAGAGTGGACAAATTAAAGCATAACAGTTGAAAATTGTGACAAGAAAACCGACAATTTAGGACAACTGGCAATTATTGTACATAGTGGACAAACTTATGCATAACAGTTGAAAATTGTGACAAGAAAACTGACAATTTTTTATAAAGTGGAAAAACTTTCCGTAATAGTTGAAAATTGTGACAGATAACCAGTGATAATTTTAGACAACTGAAAATGTTTTATAGAGTTGACAAGCTTAAACGTAACAGTTGAAAATTGTGATACGACAACTGACAATTTTGGACCACTGACAATTTTATACAACTGACAATTTTTCTACAGAGTGGACAAATTAAAGCATAACAGTTAAAAATTGTGACAAGATAACCAGTGATAATTTTGACAAGTGACAATTTTTTATAGAGTGGACAGACTTAAGCATAACAATTAAAAATTATCACAAGAAAACTGACATTTTGGACAACTTACAATATGTTACAAAGTGAACAAACTTAAGTGTAACAATTGAACATTGTGACAAGAAAACTGACAACTTTGGACAACTGGCAATTATTCTACATGGTGGATAAACTTAAGCATAATAGTTGAAAATTGTGACAAGAAAATTGCCAATTTTCTACAACTACAATTTTTCTACAGAGAGGACAAACTTAAGCATAACACTTAAAAATTGTTATAAGAAAACTGACAATTTTGGACAACTGACAATTTTTTACAAAATTCACAAACTTGCCATAACAGTTTAAAATTTAGACATGATAACCACTGATAATTTTGAACAATTGTCAATTTTTTATGGAGTGGACAAACTTAAGCGTAACAGTTGAAAATTGTGATAAGAAAACTGACAATTTTTTATAAAGTGGAAAAACTTGCCGCAATAGTTAAAAATTGTGACAGATAACCAGTAATAATTTTGGACAACTGAAAATGTTTTATAGAGTGGACAAACTTAAACGTAACAGTTGAAAATTGTGACAAGACAACTGACAATTTTGGACAACTGACAATTTTATACAACTGACAATTTTTCTACAGAGTGGACAAATTAAAGCATAACAGTTAAAAATTGTGACAGAAAACTGACAAATTTCGACATCTGACAATTTTTTACAAAGTGGAAAAACCGTAATAGTTGAAAATTGTGACAAGATAATCAGTGATAATTTTGGACAACTGAAAATTTTTATAGAATGTACAAACTTAAGCGTAACAGTTGAAAATTGTAACAAGAAAACTGACAATTTTGGACAACTGGTAATTTTTCTACAGAGTGGACAAATTAAAGCATAACAGTTGAAAATTGTGACAAGAAAACCGACAATTTAGGACAACTGGCAATTATTGTACATAGTGGACAAACTTATGCATAACAGTTGAAAATTGTGACAAGAAAACTGACAATTTTTTATAAAGTGGAAAAACTTTCCGTAATAGTTGAAAATTGTGACAGATAACCAGTGATAATTTTAGACAACTGAAAATGTTTTATAGAGTTGACAAGCTTAAACGTAACAGTTGAAAATTGTGATACGACAACTGACAATTTTGGACCACTGACAATTTTATACAACTGACAATTTTTCTACAGAGTGGACAAATTAAAGCATAACAGTTAAAAATTGTGACAGAAAACTGACAAATTTCGACATCTGACAATTTTTTACAAAGTGGAAAAACCGTAATAGTTGAAAATTGTGACAAGATAATCAGTGATAATTTTGGACAACTGAAAATTTTTATAGAATGTACAAACTTAAGCGTAACAGTTGAAAATTGTAACAAGAAAACTGACAATTTTGGACAACTGGTAATTTTTCTACAGAGTGGACAAATTTATTAAACATAACGGTTGAAAATTGTGACAAGAAAACGCCAATTTTGTACAACTGACAGTTTTTTAAAAAGTGGATAGACTTAAGCATAACAATTAAAAATTGTGATAAGAAAACTGACAATTATTCTACAGAGTAGACAAACTGAAGCATAACAGTTGAAAATTGTGACAAGAAAACGCCAATTTTGTACAACTGACAGTTTTTTAAAAAGTGGATAGACTTAAGCATAACAATTAAAAATTGTGATAAGAAAACTGACATTTTGGACAACTGACAATTATACTACAGAGTAGACACACTGAAGCATAACAGTTAAAAATTGTGACAAGAAAACGCCAATTTTGTACAACTGACAGTTTTTGTACAGAGGGGATAAACTTAAGCATAACACACAAGATAACTAATAATTTTGTACATTTAACAGTTTTTTACAAAGTGGACAAAATTAAACTTAATAGTTGAAAATTGTGACAAAATAACTGATAATTTTGAACAACTGACAATTTTTTTACGAGTGGACAAAATTATTATGACAAAGGCTTGTGCGGTAAAGGGTAAAGGGTTATTATTATTATTATTATTTATCCTGAATGTTGATACCTGTTAATTAATATTTTAGATACGCCAATGGTCGTAATTAAGTATTTAAACCTCATTAAAAACCAAGCAGAAGCTCAAAATGGATCCGGGAATAATTTTAAAGTTCATTTAATAAAGAGAACTGCATTATTCAATAATGCATAAATATAATGTTTGATAGTGAGGTTAGCTACTGGAACTAGCCTATACATAATGATTAAATATAAACTTATAATTAAAGTAATTGTTCGTAATTTCATTGGAAATATTTATGATGAGAAGCAGATGTAAAATGAATTAAATTATATTTTTTATATATAAAAATAACGAAGTTAAAATAAAATTTGACAGAAAAAAAATTATAAAATGTATAAAAAATAATAGTGATCATCAAAAAGGGCGAAATGTTTTATTGTTTTTAAGTGTTCAAAAAAATAAGTTTTTAACCTCATTATTACAAGTTTAAATCAAGAGGGATTTTATCCATTTTAATATTAATAAATATACGGGGTGTGTTTTTATTCTTTCACATATTTAATAATGTCTGTCTATAATTAAAATAATTCTTATAATTCAATTGGAAATCCGATCTAAAATTAACAAAATTATGCTACCTAGATGTGCATGTCTCTATTACATGTATACAAATTGTCATGCAATTGCTATTTTGTCGTAAGATTATGTTGTAATTTTATAGAAGTCAGTTATTCATTCTTTGTGAATGTACCTACATTAACTATTTATTATTACATACAGACTAGAATTCGTATTTATTTACTCGGATAATTATATATGCATCGAAAGAAAAAGCCACAATTTTCTAGCTAATAAGCGATATCAAGTTGGTCACTTAGCTTTGTTTCCTCCTATTAGGTAAATTTTTTCTTAAATTATTACCTTGGTAATGACCGGATATGCGCTTTTCCATTCATCAATGAACTTTATACGCTGAATTAGATTTTATAATAATTTTCCAGTTTCTTGGCTTTCTTATTACAAATCATATCGTTAGGACACTAAACAGAGTGTACCATAAATAAATATTGGCATTTTTCTTTCATACTCAATATACAGGGTGATTCACCATTGACACCACGGAGTTTTATGGCATATATTCGTTAACTTCTATTGAGGTGGTATTATGTAAGTAAAAAAAAGTGCCATATCAAAGTTCTGTTTTTTAAATGACACACACCGTATATAATTACATTTTCGAATTGTACTTAAAAAAATAAGCTATACTCTCATACCTAAATACAGAGTGTTTTACTTAAAATGTAAGGTTTTAGAAAAAATTAAATAACTGCCGATAAAATCAATTACAACAAATTTACTTTTAGGTTTAAATAAAAGACGGTTCCCTTAGTCTATTTATTGATTCACTAACAAACATCTCTTTACAGGGTGTTTAAAATTTTTAGTTCAATTAGTAGCACATTATCATTGTAATATTTGGCTTATTTCAAATAGAATACTCTGTATTTTATTAGCTTATCTTATAGCTAATTTAACTACATTTCAATTTTGATGAGGGTTTTCTATATATAAATCTTCAAATTTTCAACTTATTTAGATATTTCTGAAATTTTGGTTTTCCTATACCATTTGTACAAATAAATATCCACTTTTGGATACTTTCAAAAAATGTTCCATTGACTATTTGACAAAAGACGTGGTTGTAATTGGATGTTAGCATAGCTGGGTCCTTACTAAAAAAAAAGTAAAGCAATACTTTCCCGACCCACATCCGAGAAGGGAAAGTATTGTGACGAGCTAAAAAAAATTTTCCAGATAAAGATGGAAATATCCATTTTGAGGTCACTTGAAATGATTAAGATCATTTCCAGATGGAAGTCTGTCTGTCTGTCTGTCACACATTTAATTGGATTGAGCTAAAATTTGGTATATGGATTTGGGTTACACGTCGGAAGAACCCATTTGTTTTTGTACGGCATCTGTCGAATGGAAGTGTCACTATCAAAAAATGACAGATGCAATATGTAACGGAATTTGACTTGCAATATGTCATGTGAAAGCCCTTGAAAAACTCTATTCAGAACAGTCAAAATTATTTCTCCACCTGTCACCTGTCAAAAATTAAAAAAATGTCAAAATTTGAAACTTTAACATAAAATATCTCAAAAAGTATTCGTGAATACTAGTAGATAGTCTAGGATACTACAACCGCTACTATAGGGAATTCAACGTGTTAGAGAGAGAGGTATAAGAAATTCAGCGTGTCAAGAAGAGACAGCGCTATGACTTCACATTGTACGAAGTTTACGACGTTTTTTGATGTTCAGAATTTTGAAGCGTTAAAAAACGTTCGAAACGTCACATTTTACAACGTTTTTAACGTTCAGTATTTTGAAGCGTTAAAAAAAACGTTTGAAACTTTCATTCTTTTGCATCAAATGCATGTATTTCTCATAAGGAAACATGTAAAAGTAACTTGTCAAAATCGAGAAAATATGACATTGTTTAATGTACTTTTTCGAATCAAAATTTTAAGCTTAAAAAATGTTAAAAAAGTTGTAAACGTTGTAAAATGTGACGTTTGGAACGTTTTTTTAACGCTTCAAAATATTGAACGTCAAAAAACGTCGTAAACTGTGACGTCATAGCGCTCTTTATTTCTGATACGCTGACTTTCCTATACCTCTCGCTCTCTAACACGTTGAATTCCCTATAGTGGCGGTAGTAGTGGCCTAGACTATCTACTGAAACTCACCGGGAAAGTTTTGGGGCGATAAAAAATTATAAAAATGGGGAACAACAGAAACTATTAAAAAAATAATAATAAACCGTCTAAAGAATAACTTATTAAAAATACCATAAATCTATAAGGTTCTTCCGTTATTTTTTCACTTTTTAAAATTTTAAAATAAGAAAACAGAAATCCGAAAACTTTCAGAAGAAATTGAAAAAAATATAAAAGAAATTGAAAAAAATCAAAATAAATCGAAAAAAAACGAAAAAAATCGACAAAAATCAAAAGAAATCGAAAGAGAAGGAAAGAAATCGAAAATAAATCGAAAAAGATATAAAAGAAATGGAAGAAATCGAAAAAAACCGAAAAGATCGACAAATACCGAAAGAAATCGAAAAAAAACCGACAAAAACCGAAATAAATTGAAAAAACCTGACAAAAATCGAAAAAGATCAACAAAGCCGAAATAGATCGAAAAAATCAATAGAAATAAAAATAATTTAAAAAGAAAATCGAACGAAATCGACAAAAATCAAAAGAAATCGACAAAATCGAAAGAGATCGAAAAAAAAACGAACGAGATCGAAAGAAATGGAAAAAAATCGAAAGAAATCGAAAAAATCAGAAAAATAAGATAAAGTTAGAAAAAAACTGAAGGAATTTGAAAAAATCGAAAAACAATAGAAAAAATTCAGAAACAACTGAACAACAGAAAAATGAGAAGGAAAAACGAAAAATACGAAAAATCAAAAAAATATCGGAGAATAGCAAAAAATTAGAAAAGAAAAGAAAGAAATAGAAAAAATTGAACAATGAGGAAAAAAATCAAAAAGAATTGAAAATAAAAGAATTAGTTAATCGAAAAAATTAAAAAAAAAAACAGAAATAATCGAAAAAGAAACAAATATTATTGGAAAATATTGAAAACAAATGAAGAATAAAATTGTAAAATGTGGAAAAAGAAACAAAAAACAACAAAAAAATCATAAAAAGCAGAAAAAATCGTAAAGAACAACCAAAAACCAGAACAATTGTAAATAAAAGAAGAAAATAAAAAAATAAATGAAAAAAATCGAAAGAATTGAAATAAATCGCTACAAAATCCCAAAAAAAAATGGTAAGAAATCGTAAAAAATCAAAGGAATAAGAAAAAATTAGAAAAAATTAGAAAACGAAAAAGAAATAGAAAAAAGTAATTGAAAAAAAAAAGAAATAGAAAAAAAGCGAAACAATGACAAAAAAAGGAAAAATTAGAAAGCATCGAAAAAATCAGAAAAAAAAACAGAAAAAAACAAAAATCAGAAAAGAACAGAAAAAACAAAAATCAGAAAAAGTCTCTTTCTATAAAATTATTATAAAATTACAAAACATTAGAAACCGAAAGAAAAATAAATAAAAAAACAGAACAATGAGAAAAAATGAGAAAAGATTAGAAAAAAATCGAAAAAAAAACAGAAAAAAACCATAATTCTAGAGACGCTCAAACGATGGTGGAGCACCGTTTCGGGACTTCGGCCCATTGAGCCATCACTTTTTGTGCTGTGAAATATTGGCGCTAAATACATGTAGAACACTATTATACATGATCTGACGTATTTTTTTTAATTTTGCAGTGTGAAAAAGTTTATACCTTGAGAACTTCATTTTTATGGATCATTATGGGGCGGATACCGGAATGGCTTGTGCGATACCAGCCTAAATCTTTTCACATACATGATGTGAAGTGGAAAAAGTTCTAAAAATTTGAATTGGAAAAAGTTTTCCCATGCAAACCACTTTAATTTGTATCGTGGGTATCGGAAGGGCCGGTCCGATTCTGCTCAAATTCAATAGGGTTCTTCCTTGGACAAAACTTTAAGGATTACATTTTTAGCTACTACAGCAAAAAATTTCCCTCAGTGTGTCTCATAATTCACTTTAAATTCTACAACAAATAATAAGAGATTTAAAATTTCACCCCCTTACTAGTGAATGTTTGAAAGAAACGTCTCTTATTATTACTTGCTGTGGCGTTCTGGGGTGACTTACTGATGAATGGAGACACTTATCTCATCAACATCTTATGACATTTATGTTAAGTTAACTTTTAAAGGCAGTATTAATTTTAGTTTCTGATTATAGGGATTTTGTATCAATATTAATTGAATTTTGCAAACCCAATTTTTCGTAAAAAAAATCGTTTTCTGCAACTTTAGCTCGAGGGCACCCCATTAACAATTTGCCGGATAACAAAATGACGATCGATTTTAAAAAGTTTACAAACAATCTGAACAAAGTTAATAGCGAAATACAAGAGATTGTCAAATGCAGCCCCGGAATCCTACCCCGAGGTAGCAAATCAATGAGCGTCTGCTCTTTTATCACTATAATCAAGTTAGCCAGCAGCTTCGAGATTATTCAAACATGGCGACCGATGGTGCTGGTACACCGTCATCATCCCATATGGAAATTACCAAGCACTATAATACAGATAAACGTTTCTGCACGAATCCATAAAACGCATTAAAGTCGATGCCGAACCCTCTCATTGGAAATATTTAAATTGGGCGTGTTCTAGAGCCAGAACGGCATTTTCCATCATATCGACTGGTGTGATTATAAGATTATTCGCGATCATCGCGAATACGGGAAATCAAAAGCTTTCGTTATAGCGAATGATATTTAAATCGGAATTATGTAGCACTTTGAGTTGCAACTGTTTAAAGGCAAGAATTTAATTTTTTAACCTCGCTTTGCTTACCTACCACACCCATCTGGTTACTGGTAGGTAAAGGTACAATAAAATGCATTATTAAACTTTTTCGAAATATTGTCTTGAAATTATATGTTTTTACAAGAAGAGAAGAAGAAGCAAAAGATAAAAAAAAATCAATTCTATCAACTTATAACTACCAGTAATAAGAATTTCGATAAAAATTGACAGAATGTTGGAAAAAATTAAAACATATAAAAAAAAAGTGTAAAAATTTAGTAATTTATTTGAACAGTATACATTTATTTATTTTTTGTATTAAGAGGGGTTTAACCCTAATGTGATTGTAAGTAAAACACTGTACCGCAAAAATCAAACTACTCGGATTGTGGTTAAAAAATTCAAAATATTTTTTTACTTTTGGATTAAGAAAGGTTGGATATAGGCATCTCTCGAAGTACTTTTTTTAATTTTTCAGAAAAAATTGAAGAAAAAAAATTGACAAAATGGACCAGATTCATTATTTTTTATCTCACAAAAAAAAGTTTATTTCAAAAAAGTACTCTGAGAGATGCCTCACTACATTTGCCTTTATTGATAAAAAAAATTGTTAAGATCTATCTAAAATTGGACCCTCAAAAATGATTTTTTTAACCACTGCAAGCGAATTTTGGAGCATTTTTCATCACTGATTCAAGCGCTTCTATCGTGGAAGAATACACACAGACAAACACAGAAAGACAGACACAGAGACACACAGACAAACAGACACACACACACACAGACAGACAAAATTTTTTAGCTCGTTCACAATACTTTCCCTTCTCGGATGGTGGGTAGAGAGAGTAAAAATCTCATTTAATCTGATGTAAATGATTAAAAATTAAAGAAAAGCTACGGAGCCAAGTAAAATGTAAAATATAAGAAACCGAACTAAAATACCATATCTTTGTCAGCCGGAGCGATAGGCGGTCACTTACAAAGGACTACTCGAAATGTGTTATGATTTTATTTCGCTCAGACGATCAGATGTTTACGATAATTTTACGCAAAGCCGCATGACAGAGACACTAAATATATATTTCTTTATCATCTGGCCACGCCTTTATAGCTCTGAATTTTTACCTCGTCTTTCACCCCGCAAATATACTCTGATCTTTTATAAAAGGTTAACCCCCTCTTAATTGCGAGAAATCTCTGTGTTTTTTTGACCGTACACGAGAGTGTTAATCGAACACGTCATAAAACACTGATTTCACTATAAAATATAGTAATGTTATTTTTCCGGTTATTTATAAACAAAATTTTAATTTCTTAGTGCCCACATTTATTCTAAGATAGCTGATAACTGAATAATAAATTGCACTGAAAAATTATTATTCGTAAATACAATGAACACCAATCATTACTTTTTTTTCGTTAATACAATAAAATTTTCATCATTTGAATGAATGGTCAAACATTGTTCAAACATCAGATTCATTATTACAATGTAATTCATTCATAAAGTCAATCATTACTTCATTGGAACTTTGACTTTTTACATCATCACAATTTTTTATTCCTGAATGATTTACATAATATCAATGTATCATCTTTATAAAACCATTAATAATTATTCAGTACATTGTTTCAACGTATCTGTATATAGATCAATGAACGGTTCATAATATTAATGATTTCATACATAGATGTATGAACTGCTACATTGAAACGGCGTATTTCTATTGGCTCCAGAAAAATCGAAAGATTTGAAGAGGCACTACCGGTCATCACAGGGTTATTACTTCATTATTTGTCGATAAGGTTTGTTCCTGAAGCGAGTTCCTAACTTGTTATGAACATACTGAGTTGCGCAGTATAAAATAACTCTTCCATTATTTTGTACTGCGCAGACTCCTGATCAATTATTTTATAACTGCGCAACTCAGTATGTTCATAACAAGTTAGGAACTCGCTTCGGGAACAAGCCTATAGTGTATCAGTTTGCAGTGTTTTTATTGTTTCAGAAGGTATGTACTAATTCTCTTCATATATTATAATATATTATTTTCCTATCAAAACTACACATAAAACGATTAAATTTATTTAGATTGATATGGAAAATTGGGAGAGATTCATAAAGGAATGGGATGCAAATTCCGGAAAAATCTATTCTTTCCTCAACAGCGAACGACATGTCAAGGATAAGTCTGTGAAATGTTTGATCGAAAAACTTAAAAATGAGAGTGTTACCAAAAGTGAATGTTCATTATGTGATCTCCCTGCTTTTTCAGATCATATTTACGCATGCACCTATTTATTTTATTTAGTCATTTTTGTACGTACATTTGGCGCCGAAAGTTATTTTGAAATGAAATTGTTCAATTTTCTCAATAAACATATGTACTTTAGAAAAATATAAGTTCCTTCATTTGTTTCTACAAATTCCACAACTTCAACTCATTCATTTAATCTTTTATTTTTCTTCTTGAATATATAACCAAGCCAGTCCAAAAACAGTGTAGAACTTTGACAAAACAAAATTCGTTTATTTCTTTATGAATTTTAGATGGTCGATAAGTAGTATTGCTTTGGGCACTTCATGGATACTTAGTACCAACCAATAAGGCAATCAGAAAAAATGTGATCGGAAAGGCTGATATAGTCAAATACACCATAAAGACCCACTGGAATCCTTTCTGAATATGGGAAACAGCTATCAACAGGTGGAGGAACGTATATGATTTGTAATTGAGAAATTTGAGATGTATAACTTTGTGATTATTTTAAAATATACAAAATGTATTAAACACATTTATTTTAATACATTGGAACAAAGTAAGAGTATTCATTGACCAATGAAAACATTCATTGAAACAATCAACATTTATCAAAAAATCAATGTATTAATACATTGAAACAAAGCCAATATTTTCATTGAATCGGTAAACCGATTCATTAGATCTACGTACTCATTCATTGATTGTATATAAGTTTCTTGATAGAATCAATGAATATGTTCATAATCACGATGAACGAATTACATCATGTCTATGTAACAATTCATTGAATTAACGAGAGAATATACATTGAATCAATGGATTCACATAGGTTCATGAACTAATGTACGTTGAATCAATGAAACTGTACTTTGGACTTGGAATTAATGTATACACTAGTTTTTGGTACAATAATTTTTTCATTGTTTACAACGTACCTTTTTGGTTCAGTGTGTACCGTGACTGGAATCGATCTCTTTGGCTAAAAAATTTATTTCTAGACAGATAAACACTTGATTTCAGATTTGTATTCAGCTTAAAAAAATAATTACAAAAATATAATTAATCTTAGAACAAAAAAGCTATATGGGGTCTAAACTCACGGATGATGAAACGAGCTTACTAGCCAAAGGAGGAAACTCGAAACTCCTCGGACAATAACTACAGAAGAGGTCATTGTCAATATAGAAGCCGGAATTAGAAAACTACCTACTGATGTCAAGGAAGAGATACGGAATAAATCTACAAGATCACACTTAATAATCTGGTCAATCAAGACACTTACAGAAAATTACCGAAATATTCAACAGATAAGATTTAAAAAAAAAACTAGCAAACTAATAAAAGAATCCTCATTACCACAGGAGGCAAAGGAGAAAATATACGCTCGTAGGCTAAATAACGTCGTACATCCTAGGTTCTACGCACTTCATGGAATACTTAAAAAGTATTACCTTGAGCCCTAATAACGTCCTAGTCAGCTTCGACGTCATATGATTGTTTACAAATATGCCACTCAAAGAAGTATTCAGCTACATAGGGGAGATTTTTCCAGAGCACATTAACCTTTTCCGACACTCACTCACACCAACATGGAACCAAACGTTCTAGGAACAAAATGACAGAGTCAACATGGGAAGTCTAATCAGTCCACTTGTGGCCAATTTTTACATGGAAAAAATTGAGGAGGGAGTCATATTAAAGGTGCATTTCCACCAAGCGCGCAAAACGTTTGCAAATGTTTGTGAATAATCAACAACGTTTACAAATAAATTTATAGGCCTGGTGGAGACGAAATTAAGAATGTTTGCAAACATATGCGAGCAGTTGCAAACGAACAGCAGCGTTCCGGCTGTCGGTACCTCAAAGAGATTTTTTGTTTGTGTAGTGGAAACGTATTTTCATTAGTTTATTTACTTTTTAGCAGTACGCATGGAATTTAAAAGTTTCAATCTAAAAATCGTGGCTAAAAACCGAAGCGTTATAGCCAATCTTAGTACCACAGGAATACAGTCTCTGTAGTTTTTAACTTATTTTAGGACCAGTTATCAAAATTAAGTAATAAAGTTTTCCTGTGACATTCTGGAGAAATTTTTAAATAAGCCGCTTCTATCATCCATTGTTATATCATTAAGCAGTTGTACTGACTTTCTCGTTTTTAAAACCTATGTTTTCTTCTCTTTTTTACATTCTCCTTTTCTTTTAAAATACACATGATTATAAAAGCAGTTGCATTTATAATTGCTTTTTTTCGTGGAGCCATTTGTTTTGTTTTTAACTAGACAAACAGAACCGAATAAATTTTTCCAAACATTTTCAAATGTTCACAAATATTTGCCAATGTTTGCTTGTAATTGTTTTTGGGTGGAAACGCACCTTTAGATAGTCTACGTTTGTTCTAGAATATGTACCTATTGGGAAATCAATGAGTGCGAGAGAGAGGTATAGGAAATTCAGTGTGTTATACAGAGAAAGCGCTATGAATCCATCATCACGTCGGTCCAAAGATGCATTACGATGAAAATTTTTTGCCAGTTCTAACAACCAATCGAATTTTGTCATTTTGTGTCATGTGAATCAATTTCACCCAATCATGTCAACATTACACTGATGACAGCATTCAGTGCAATTATCAATCACTATGACAATACTATTGAGTTTGACAACTTCACTTGAAATTAATTTCAAAATGTCACGTTTTGGCAATGAGAATGTTGAAAATATAAATGCGCTAATAAAATAAAAAAATCCAAGAAATACGGACATACAGTCACAAATATATTTGGGGAATATTTATGGAATTTTGCTGTGAACGAAAATATGAATTAAAGTTATAAATTTTTCTGTCAAAAAATTTTCCGCCGAATATCCTTTGGACATTGACAAATGCCTCATAATTTTATGACAAATTTCTCAAGCTCGTTGCTTGGTAACAGCCCTCAGCCTTCGGCTTCGGGCTGTTACCAAGGAACGAGCTTTCGATTGTCATAAAATTATCTCGTCTATTATCAATGTCCTAGGGATATTACTACTGATAACGAGAACCCCAGTCTGAGCGTGATATTAAATAAATTCATCATGTTATCCATATCTCAAATATGGTCAACCAGTGAGTGAAATGGTTTAAATGTGAAATTGGCAACTAGTTTCAGCTTCCGCCATCATCAGACCTACAATAGTGCTCGTTAATAAACAACAGGTACAATAAAACATTAATATAAGTGGCTTACCATAAAATCCATGGAGCAAACAGTGAAATAAAATTTTAGCTATGGGTAAACTTAAGTAACAGTAAAATTTAAATTAGTTGCATGGTACCGATTAAATAAAAATAGTTATAATATAAAATTAACAAAAACATTATGGGGAGACAAGATGTGTCTTATCAATAGAGTCTGATGTAACAGGTAAACGGGAAAAGGATCAGGAAAATCCTGACCCAAACCAGACCAAAAGTATGGCATTTAAATGAGTTTAAGGCACAGGGGCCAGTCAAAAATCCCACGTAGGGTAGGAGAGAACATTACGATGGGGGAGCGTACCTACAAAGTTTTAAAAAAAGTATATTTAACTACTATGGCCCAATTAAGGGCAATAGGTAGAAAAAACAATGATACGAAAATGAATAATGTAAGTGACACGAACATTTGTTACACGCCAACTGCACAAAATGGATTGTGACAGTGTGACAACTGAAAAAGGGGAAAAGTAAACTTCAAAACGTAAACATGAAGGGCAAAGATTAAACAATAATACAAATCAAAGATCAATAATAGTACAAATTAATTGTATTTATGAGTTGACAACTGGACATTTGTTAATATCTCCATTACTATTGATCCAATTTTTATGGAAATGTGACGTAGAATAAATGCATATAGTTACTGCACAGTACAAAGACAAAATGACATTAGTTAATATCTCCGTTACTATTGGTCGGAATTAAACGCCACTGTATTACAAATGTGACGTAGAATAAATGCATATAGAAATATTCTGCTCAGAGGTAATGACAAAAGTTAGATATTAGTACCATTTTGTCTCTGCTACTGCGCAGTAACTTCATGCATTTTTTCTACGTCATATTTGTAACATAACGCAGTTTTTTCCATAGAAATTGGACCAACGGTAACGGAGATAATCGTTAGTGCCCTTTTGACGTTACTTCTGAGAAGTAACTTTACATATTTTTTCTACGTCACATTTATAATAAATCGTCATTTTTCGCGTTCAATTCCGACCAATAGTAACGGAGATATTAACTATTGCCTTTTTGTATTTGCTACTGCGCAGTAACTATATGCATTTATTCTACGTCACATTTCAAATATGGCGCCATTTTTCTCATAAAAATTGGACCAATAGTAACGGAGATATTAACTAATGTCCTTTTGTTAACTCATAAATATTTAATATAAGGTTCAGATGGTTGTGACGCCAGGGCGCTCTCTCTCTATAACACACTGAATATCCTATACTTCTCTCTCGCACTCATTACATTTCCTATACCTATTCTAGAACAAACGTAGACTATCTACAAGCCATCTGCACTACTGAAAACCAACCGAAACATTGGCTGAGGTATGTAAACGACACATTTGTAGTCTGGAGTCATGAAATAGAAAAACAGCAGAACTTTCTAAACCATCTGAACAGTTTTCATCCCAAAGTCCAGTTCACCATAGAAATAGAGGAATAACAAATTCCTTTCCTAGATGTATTAGTCAATCAAGATGAAAATAATCTAGGCCACAGATTATTTAGAAAAAAAAACACATTGGTCAATACTTACAACATGGATCTAACCATCATCCAAAACAAAAGCGAACTGTTATCAACACCTTAGTAAACAGCAGAGTATTAAAGGTATGTAAACCAAGATACGTCAAAGCTGAAATAAAACACCTGACAACAATGCTACAAGCAAACGGATACAGATAAGTAACCATATCTCGTACTACGCGCCCAAGGAATAGGAATAAGAATAAGAACAATACCAAGGAACTGTCTATCTACAGGTGCCACTGATCGGATTGGGAAAATATTTAAGAAAAAGAAAATCAACACCATCTACAAACCAACAGAGAAAATAGGAGAGTATCTAAAAACAGCAAAAGACCGCAGAAATCCCCTCACATCATCCGTGCACTTGTAGAAAAGTGTACGTAGGACAAACGAAGAGACGGATTAGCACACGAATAACAGAACATAAACGAAGCTGTCATTTAGGACAAACTGAAAAATCTGCAGTCGCCGACAACATATTATCTGATGGAGACCACAAGGTACTTTTCGAAAGCACCGACCTGTTAGCAACATCAAGACATTACACGACCAGATTGAACTTCGAAGCAATAGAAATATACAAACATAAAGAGAACGGAAACAGTAACATTACCTAAGAACTGGGCACACAAAAGTAACTTAACTCTCCAAAAGAGCACGCGCAGCCACGTATATAAATGACATATTCGAAGCGAAGGAGGTTTCCGTTTCAATTGATACGTCGCGAAGAGTACTTCGCCCACGCCACTGAAGATGGCGCAGTAGGAACGAATTTATTGGTTTTATATTAATGAATGAATAGCTTAAAGGACCTAGTTGCTTTTGTTGATATTCATTGTTCTTATAATATTCATTAATTAATAAAAATCAGTAAAAAGTAATTAATATATATTAAAAGTGGCGCTGCTTCTTGACCAATAATTAACGTTTACTTTCTACAGCATTGCCAAGATTCTAGCTTTGTTCGTTTGTAGAAAAATTTGACACTTCTTTCCTTCTTTTAATCATAACAAATGAGAACGAGAGTTGCCAGTTTTATCGATATGGCAACATAGCCAAATATAATCTGTTTCGATTGAGCCACGTCACAAGCCACTATAGTCCCGATATTCAAATTTTAAGAATTAATTACAGCCGCAGGATCGGTCTCAGAAGGGCTGGACCGGGTGCAATGTGTTATGGTAGGCCAAAATTATAAAATAAAAATATTAAAAAAATCACTGGATGAGTCCATTACGTATTTTTTTAATTAGTTTTTTGTTTCAATGTTAATTAAACCAGGTGAATGTGATGTCAAGCAACCAAAAATTTCCTTTAAATAACATACTCCATCGAGTTTTTTATCACTCTAATATTTAAAAAAACATATAATTCCCACGCCATTCCTAATACGTTTGAACCTTTATAAATCCCTGTCATATTTAGTAACATTAGAGGGAAAATAAAACGCCGCTCTAATAATTTCCAAATACGTAACCAACAATTTTCAACCTACTTCCTGACCGTGTCTATTATTCCGGCACGGGTCGCGAATGTGACAGTTGATCTCCGCCTTCCCGGTGACAATTCTGAGATCATTGAATGCCCTGTTGCAGCTGTAGAGGGCGTTGCAAAGATACACCTCTTTTGACACATGGTCGAATATCAAAGAAGGGAGGTTTTGCTACTTATTTTATAATCTCTAAATGTGTTATAGAGTAAAAGTTCAACCTCCTCATTTGACGATTCGATTCGAGCACGCGTGATTGTTTGGCGAAAACAGACCCCCAGAGGGCGCCCCTATATGGTGCGCTGTAGGTGATCGCGGAGGAGGGTTTAATTCATTTTTTAACACCCTATTTTCTCCTGAACATTTTTTTCGTGAATCAAATAGGAAATTTTCTACTGTTTTTTAAAAAAATTTGACCAATATATCAATCTATATATAAAGACATCAACTCTAAAGAAATTGGCGGTCGGTCGTAATTTAGAAAACCACAAAACTGTTACAAACGAATAGCACAAAAGCCCTAAAGGACAAAGGTTTGCCACATCCGGACTGTGTAACGTTGAAGAATCGGCTACATGAAAAAAAGAACAGAATGTTAGTAAAGTGTCATTTTCATAAAAAGGAAACTATCTTGCCGACAGGAAGTTCCTATTCGATAGCACTTTGTCACATTTTAGGACTATAATAAAAATGTTACGTGGGTGAATTCAACGATATCGTTAAGGTATACCAGTTTCTTATTACTTATTGTGCAGGGTGTCATTCGGTATTTCAAAAAATGTCAATGGATTGTTATCATTTAGGTTAAGATATACGAAATACATTTTAATGTTTCTTTTTGTAATATATAGAAAAGAATATTTTTTTGAATTATAATAAATTTGTCATGTCGTTTTAATTATTTTCTAGGAATAAATTGAAAATAACGCACGGAAAATAGTAAAGAAACTATTGAAAATATTGAAATTTAGAACGCGACACTAAGAAAAAAGTAAATAGAAAAGTTGGAATAATTTTAGATTTAATAAGGAAGTTTTAGAACGTTTTATATGAGTCTTTTTAAAATCCACCAGTTAAATTATTTGGTTTAGGACCACAAAACTATGTATTTAGAAAAAATCAGAAAATGACGTTTTTATTCGTTTTTCTACTACAAGTATTATAATATATCATTATTTGTGTTGTGATCGACTCAAGAAGATAAATATCTCTTCAAGTAGGCACTATTTTTTCATTACTTACTAGTAGGAGAGAAAAATTTAAATAGTATAAGGACACGTCAATGTCAATTTTATTATCTACTAGTAGGAGTTAATTTTTTATTATCTACTAGTAGGAGAGAAAAATTAAAAGACATAAAAAATGTTAAATCATTGTGAAAACGATTAAAATATTTCGCATCTCGTGATAATAATAAAGCTCGTCTGAGAAAAATATCTTCTCTACCTTGATGTATAATATACCATTTTGTAAGTCTTTAAAGAATATACAGCGGACGTTTTAAAAACGTCTTTTGTAAAATCATGTTTTTGACGTCTATATAACGTTAAAAGGACCCCGCACGGTTCTTATATAGGGTGATCAAAATTTGCGTTTTTTGAGTGACCTTGTATAATAGTAACCTGAAATCATTCAGTATTAAAATCAAATGATATTTACTTATTCTGCAAGTCTACGGTCTTTTGCGTTTGACTGAATTTGTTCAAAGAAGTACATAAAAATCTTAAAACTGGCTAGTAGAAAAAGAATCACCCTGTAGACTGAGTGTTATTACAACTGGTATCGATAATATTAATGTTATAATTATTATCTTTAACTTGTTGTAAGAAACTAATCGCGACACTATTTATTTTCTAAAGGTAATAAGAACACTGCCTCCGCATGTTTAACATCCTGTATCTCAAAATCTGTCCATTAGATCTCGTTGGGCCCATGGAGACATTTAATCAGGGCATCATAAACTACATTATACTAAATTTTCAGCCAATTCGACTGGGACTCTTTATCCATAAGAACCGTGCTGGGTCCTTTGTGAAATTTGTACTATACAGTAACGTCTTATGAGCGTCCTCAAGCTACTTTAAAATACGTTCAATAGACACTATAAAAGATGTCCAAAAAAGTCCAACCATTTATTTAATCCATTTTCGATGTCTGAAATGACGTTAAATTTGTGAAATGTGTACTATAGAATAACGTCTTATGAACGTTCTCAAAAAACGTCCAATGGATGTCTAAAAATAGTCATGCCCAATTATTTATTTAGTCCATTTTCGATATCTAATATAACGTTAAAATTTAGGAAATGTGTACTAAAGAATAACGTCTTATTGACGTTCTCAAATACTTTAAAAATTATCTAATGGACATTCTAAAAGATGTAGAAAAAAGTAGTCTTTTGTCTAACCATTTATTTAGCCATTATCCATGTCTGAAATAACGTTAAACTTTGTGAAATGTGTACTATAGAATAACGTCTTATGAACGTTCTCAAGTACTTTAAAAAACGTTCACTGGACATTCTAAAATATGTCGAAAAAAAATCTTGTCCAACCATTTATTTGGTCCATTTTCGATATCTAATATGACGTTAAAATTAGGGAAATGTGTACTAAAGAATAACGTCTTATTAACGATCTTAAGTACTTTAAAAAATATCTAATGGAGATTCTAAAAGATATCCAAAAAAAGTCTTGTCCAACAATTTATTTAGTCCATTTTCGATATCTAATATGACGTTAAAATTTGGGAAAATTGTACTAAACAATAACGTCTTATTAACGTTCTCAAGTACTTTAAAAAACGTACAATGGACATTCTAAAACTGTCCAAAAAAAGACTATTATCCAACCATTTGTTTAATTCATTTTCGATGTCTATATGAGATTAAAATTTCTGAAATTTAAACTTTAGAATTACGTCTTATGAACGTTCCTAGGTACTTACGAAAACGTCGAATAAACATTTTAAAAGATGTCCAAAAAAAGTTTTTTGTCCAACCATTAATTTAGTCCATTTTCGATATCTAACATGACGTTAAAATTTGGGAAATTTGTAGTAAAGAATAACGTATTATGAACGTTCTTAAGTAGGGTAAAAATGATCTTTGCATTCAAAATGATCCCTCGCACGTACAACGTGAAAGATATATAATCTTGAAAACCTCTACTTGCACTTCTGTTACCCTCTTTTGTCGTTGACTATAAATGTTAAATTTCAGCTAGCTCAATTTTAAATTTAATTTGCCCCGGAGAGTGGTTGGATTCAAAAAAAAAATCAATGCAGTCACAACAAATAGAGGTTATAAGTCTCAGTATATCCAAGGAAAAGATGCAATTAAAGAAATTACGTATAAGTTTATTGGTACTTTTTAAACTTTAACCTTTTACTTTCCCGACCCACCTCCTAGAAGGGAAAGTATTGTGAACGAGCTAAAAAAAAAATCGAGATAAAAACGGAAATATCCATTTTCGGGTCCCCTGAGACGATTAAGACTATTTTCAGATGGAAGTCTGTCTGTCGGTCGGTGTGTGTGTGTGTCTGTGTGTGTGTATTCTTCCACGATAGAGGCCACACGCTTAATCCGATTGAGCTGAAATTTGGTACAGAGGTTTGGATTACCCGTCGGAAGAACCCATTAGTTTTTGTACGACATCTGTCAAACGGAAGTACCACTATCAAACAATGACAGATGTAATATGTCACGGAATTGGACATGCAATATGTCATTTGAAAGCTCTAGAAAAACTCTATTCGGAACAGTCAAAATTATTTCTCCAACTGTCACCTGTCAAAAATAAAAAAATGTCAAAATTTAAAACTTCAGCATAAAATATCTGAAGAAGTATTAATCCGATTGAGCTGAAATTTGGTATATGGGTTTGGATTATCTGTCAGAAGAATCCATTAGTTTTTGTACGAGATCTGTCTAACGGAACTATCACTATCAAAAAATGACAGATGCAATATGTCACGGAATTGGACATGCAATATGTCGTTTCAAAGCCCTTGAAAAACTCTATTCAGAACAGTCAAAATTATTTCTCCAACTATTACCTGTCAAAAATAAAAAAATGTCAAAGTTGAAACTTTAACATTAAATATCTGAAAAAGTATTCGTGGATACTCGTCGGGAAAGTTTTGGGGCGACACAACCGATTTTTTAAACTTTTGGTAAAACAACTAATTATATATGAGTATAAAGTGTCAACCCCCAATTGGTACCAATTAGTTCACAACTAATCAAATTTATACGTAGAATAATATCTTGGGTGGCTGAAGCCAAAGTATATTCCCAAAACCACGGTAAATGGAAAGCTCTTACTTGATTTCAGAAGTGTCCGTGTATATCTATGAAATTATGGTGGCGATCATCCAGATCTAACGTAGGTTCTCAGCAATCCTCTGATGGTAGGAGTAAACTATGAGGATGATTGTTGGTAACAACTTAGGTGTCTCTAGGACCCAAGCGAAGAGCCACTCAACGTGTCAATCCCTGCAGGATTCGATTGAAGACGATCAGGACCAATAAGGAAGATGTTAACCAGATAAATAAATAAATAAGTAAGCGGAGATCTCGTATGTCCTTAAAGATATATTAGATTCCCACAAAATCCACAAATAGGTGAATAATTCTCTTGAATATTCGTTTAGGGCGAATCTAAGTTGAATAATATATTTTTTTGTTCTTTTCTATGAAAAATAGGCTTAGAAAAACCGAAAAAAATTCGTAATTTTAATGAAGGCACATGTTCCAAAAAGGATAGATAAAGGTCAAAAGAGATAAATCAAAATTTTAAAATTTAAGGACTCTAGTGTTAATGGTTAGTTAGCTAGTAGATTTTTGGCCATAAAGCAAGAGAAGAACCAGACTAGGTGACAACCTGAAGAATGACTTCTAATTGTAAATAAACAAATGAAGGTTAACTATTAAAATCAAGGTATTTAAACAACTTAATTAATAAATAAATGTGTTTTAGATCCAAATGGTTTAAGGCAGGCTATTACTTTTCATTAAAATAAATGAATTTAAAAAAAATGTTAGAAAATAGTTAATATAAAAATTGAAACCGTAACACTTCCCAGGTATTATACTGTTTAAAGATAAGATGTACACGAAATTTTTCCTCTTTACCGCCAGTTTGATGTAAAATGAGTCATTTTTGTTTTCATTGCCGTGTCAACAAGAAACTCATTAATGAAAAGATCTCTGGGTCTTACTCCTCTCCATATATTATTGGAGCAGGAGGCCAGAATGACTTACTACAGAGCCTTGTCATGCATGTTTAGAACATACTACCAAATCCAAAAATGGTGCGGAAACAAAAAAAGTAGAAGATTTGGGTTGGAAGTTTGGTTTCAATGTGCTCTAGAAGCGAAACGTAGGAGACTAGAAAAAAAGAAAGAACAGGAAGGTAAACAGGTTAAACTTTAAAGCTAAAGTCAAAAATTTCTAAATCCAAAGGCAAACAAACACTAAAAGAACGGTATTAATTGAAAGTTCCTCGGATGAGGTGAAGAAGGAAGAAGATTAGTGCATATTTTGCGGTAAGGTTTACTCAAATTCATCACCTGGAGACGGCTGGATCAAATTCACAGACTTTACTTGTGATTTATGTGCTCAGAAATCTCATTTAAAAAAAATTGCGGTCCACTTATATTAAACTAGAGGATCGTTTTACCCCTGTCGAGGTAATCATTTTACCGTATCCAATAGGACAAAATGATCCCTTTGCGGTACATTTTATTTTTTATCATATGTTCCATTGTTTTAGAAATACATTTTTGACAAAAACGTATGCTAATGCGTTGTGCCAGACAAAGCGTAATTATTATATTTTAATCGGACAACTGGAAGGAGTTACATAGCACACTGCCCTACTTTAAAAACTGTCTAATAAACATTCTAAAGGATATCCAAACACGCATTGTGTCGAATCGTGTATTTAATCCATTTTAGACGTCTATGATGAGAATAAAATTTGTGAAACTTGTACCTACTATAGAATAACCACTTATGAACGTTCTCAAGTACTTTAAAAGGACATTATAAAAGATCTCCAAAAAACGACTTTTGTCCAACCATTTATTTGGTCCATTTTAGACGTCTATTTGAGATTAAAATTTGTTAAATTTATATTATAGAATAACATCTTATAAACGTTCTCGAGTACATTAAAAATCGTTCAATGGACATTCTAAGAGATGTTCAAAAAACGCCTTTTGTTCAACTTATTAATTAGTCCATTTTCGAAGTCTATATGACATTAAAATTTGTGAAATTTGTAATATAGAATAACGTCTTATAAACGTTCTCAAGTACTTTAAAAAACGTTCAACGGTCATTCTAAAAGATGTCCAAAAATAGTATTTTGTTCAACCATTTATTTAGTCCATTTTCATGTTCAAAAACGCCTTTTGGCCAAATATTCATTTAGTACATTTTTGATGTTTATATGAGAGTAAAATTTGTTAAATTTGTACTATAAAATAACGTCTTATAAACGTTCCCGCAAGTACTTTACAAACATTCAATGGACTTCCTAAAAGTTGTCCAATTTCGTATTTTGTCCAACCATTTATTAGTCTATTTTCGACATCTATATGACGTTAAAAATTTGTGAAATTGGTACTATACAATAACGTCTTATAAACGTTCTCAAGTACTTTGAAAAACGTTCAATGAACATTCTAAAAGATGTCCAAATTCAGTATTTTGTCCAACATTCACTCAGTCCATTTTCTATTTTTAAAAGGACGTTAGATAAAAAATGTCCAATGGATATTCTAAAAGATGTCCAAAGAAAGTCATGTCCAACCATTTATTTGATCCATTTTCGATTTCTATACGAGAGTGAAAACATTTTTTTGCATATATTTCTTCTAACAGCATCACACCATATAACATAATTATTATTACCTAAAATACAAGTTTGTGTTAACCGAATAAAGTATAAAAAAATTGCCAATGGCGCCAATGCCTCCTCCAAATCTAAATAAAAAAGATATCTACCTATAATTCAAAAATAAGCATAATAAATTAAGCGTAGTTTAAATTCCAAAATTTAGATTACACCTTCAGAAACTATTTATTAGTTCGTTCCATTGCAGCTTCTTGAATTAATTTTAAATCAAAACTTTCTAATTGTATGATATTAGAAAAATATTCAGCTACCGATAATGACATAGTAAACTACAAACATTTTCGGTTTATAATAATATGGTACCTATATACAATATTTCTCTGCCTATAAATTTTAAATTGGTTAAACATTATAAAGATTACAATATATGATAAAATAGTCATCCTGTAAATTTTTTCCGTTATTTTTATCATATTATTGATTTAAATAAAGTTAATGTACTAATTAATATAATTTAAACTAATATTATTTTGTTTTAATTAAGTCTCACCTGTAGCATGGTACTAAACATTAAACTTAAAGCATTATTTAGTACCACAGTGTAAGGGCCCTTTAAACCCTCAAAATTCATCTTAGGGTGGCTGTTTCGATATGAACGTTTAGGCCATGCTATTACGAAAGTAGAAAAAAGAAGAATGTCTAAAGTCCAGTTGTCAACCGGTGGTGTGTGTTAAGTGAGGTTAAAATTAATAATAATTTATTTAAAATAGTTTTCCAACACTAAATAAGGTAAATGTGGATGATAATATTAGTTAAAATTCCACTAAATAATTTTATATAGTTCGTAATGCATTTACTAAAACGTGGAAAGATTAAAAATGAAACATAAGGAAGATCTAAAAATATCAAATTTATTTTCGTTTGTGGTTACATTTTTACGTTTTAAACAAAAAATTAATCAGTTTCTTTATGTTGAAATAATAATTATTGTTAAAACAATCCTAAAATATTAATATAAAAATAATTTACAATATGGATAAAAGATGGTTGTTTTCTAACTTTTAGGTTAGTTTCGCCATCTATCGACTAGTAGCGCGTTAAGTTTTAATGTAAATTTAATCTTATTTCCCGTTGATTCTAATAAGAGCTTATTAAATCTCTCGAAAATAAACGCTCGAGGGTTGTAGTACATAAAATTATATTAATATCGAGCAGCAATTGATGTTAAATTCAAAATTGTAGGCTTTCTTGGCTTTTACATTATTATTATGTTCGTTTTTAAAATACCCAATGGCTTCAGAAAAAATCTGCACACGGTACAATTTCAGTATCAGATTGAAAATTGCTATTTTGTGGAAATTAAGTTGCAGGATATAATGTGTGTTATTATTTTGAATAAAATGCTAAAAATTTGAATAAAGTAAAATTGTTATATAGTGTACAAAAAAATTCATAATTTGTTTTTTTTTGTAGCATGCCACCAAAAAAAGTTCAAGAACCTGAACGAAAACCACTTATTGGTAGGGTTGGTACAAATTTGAAGGTGGGAATCGTTGGAGTTCCAAATGTAGGCAAATCTACATTTTTTAATGTACTAACGAAGAGTTCAGCAGCTGCAGAAAATTTTCCATTCTGTACCATCGATCCAAATGAAAATAAGTATATTTTTTAAATTATATGATAATTTTTTTATCTCTAGAAAAAGTTTTTTTTTCACTTTTAATGATAATTTTAAAATATAAAATCAATCTATAGGAAGCAATTTCCATTTTTTCGTAATTTCGTCAATTAAGAAGCGATTTTTTTGAAAAATTGGAACTCAAAAAAGGTTTAAAATATGTTCCCAAATCTATTTTCCACTATTAACTTTCGATAGCGAAGCAGAAAGTTAATAATATCGCAATCCCGTCTTATCTGTATGTGGGTATGTGTGTGTCAACACGCTATCTTTCGTTCTAGACATCGGATTGACTTCTTATTTGGTACACAGACACTTCAGGGATGCATTTTCAGCCCCAGGGGTCACCCCTGACTTGAAATACAGTGTGGCGCAAATTTAACTGAATACTATTGAAATTTCGTAAACCGTTATAGATACAACGTTGGTTAAATGGGAAAAAAGATGCGTATTTAATTAGTTAATTTAACACCTTAATTTTTACAGATAGAAAAAACTGTATAAGGTTTCTTTTAAAGGTCAAATGCCGCTTAACCGAGTTATCCATTTTTTTTAAACAACGTTTCGTCTTTGAGATGGGGCCACCCTCAACTATATTTTAACACTACTTCAACTGCTGCTATCGAAAGTTTTCCCTGTTGATCCTTAAATTAAATCTGATACCTTCATGGATTAATGATCAAAATAAGTAAAAAGTTATAAACAATTTAATTAAAAAAATGATAAAAATTTTTATTGTTTAAAAACCCATTGTTGGATTAACATTTTTTTTTTAATTAATATTAAGAAACCATTTTTCAATAAAAAAATTAAGTTATAGCTTTAGTTAAAATCTTAAAGTTTGGTATCGACATTATTATTATTATTATTATTCAAATAACATAAACTTTGTTAATTTTTTTTATGGTTTTTTACATGTAAATAATAGAGTTAGAGCTTTGGTTAAAAGCTTAATTTATTTATTATTTATTGTAGTATAAAAAATATTAATAATATTTTTAATAATTTACAAAATATTTTTATTTAAAACTCAAAAAAAATGCAAATAATTAAGATAGACATTGGTTAAAATGTTTGAAATTGTATAAAAAATAGAAAAAAAATTATTTATTAATAAATAAGAAAACGTGTGTTTCAGAATATGAAATAAACGAAAACAAATGAAAACAACCGAAAACAAATGAAAACAAACGAAAACAAATGAAAACAAACGACATCAAACGAAAGCAAATGAAAATAAACGAAACAAATGAAAACAAATGAAACCAAATGAAAATAAACGAAATAGAGATTAAAAAAAATGATTCTTTAATATTAATTTTTTTTGAAAAATTTTATATACCAGGATCTCTTTTACACTTTTTTTAGAATCGATTCCAGAAGCTGAAAAACTTTCAGGTTTTTATTTGAAAATTACAGGAATTTTATTGATATACAGGTTATGAAAAGTTATTAATTGATGGTTTATGTATTTAAGTGGTACTTGAATTTTTTCATTCCTTAATATTTAAATTTAACAGTGGTCGAAATTCGACCGTACTTCATTCAAATTTAAGGTTTATGTCTATAACTATTTTTTCATGTTTTTATTTATTTTTTCCTGTTACTGCTTATATTTTCATGTTTTTTTTTTAATTTTTTTACATTTTTCTTATTTATCCTATTTTTTCCTGTTTTCCCTGTTTTTTTTCTTTTTTCCAATTTTTTATCTATTTTCCCCATTTTTTACGTTTTTGTAATTTTACTATAATTTCCTATTTTTTCTACTTTTCCCTATTTTTTCCCATTTGCCAATTGTTAAATTGTTTTTTTCTCTTTTTGCCTGTTTTCTCCTTTTTTTCTTACTGTTTCCGTTTTTAACGTTTTTTCTGTTTTCAGATTTTTTCATATTTTTTCCCATTTTCCCCATTTTTCTCTATTTCTTCCCATTCTTCCCTGGTTTTCCCTATTTTTTACTATTGTTTCCTGTTTATTTTTTTTGACTTTTGCTATTTTTTTCAATTTTTCTCTATTTCTTCCTGTTTTTTTTACGTTTTCCCATTTTTGGAACCAAGTTCCTTAACGCGGCTTGCGGTAGGATTTAACAATCAGAAATTGTAACGTAACGTTTTCATCACGTTTTTACAGATATGTTGAAAAAGTAGCTATTCGTTCTTTGGTAACGATTATTAATTTAAAATGTGAATAGTTACTTTTCATTATTTTTGCATGGTCGGTAGAATCGTAAATTGGATAGTCTGGATGAATATTAAATGTTACGTGTGCTACGAAAAAATATTGACAAGTAGAAAAAAATAGATAAAATGGGGAAAATTAGGAAAAGTATGGAAAATAGGAAAAGTAGTGAAAAACGGGGAAAAATAACAGAAATAATAAAAAACTTGAAAATATTATGAAAAACAGGCAAAAATGGGGAAAAATAGGAATAAATTGTGAAAAATAGAGAAAACAAAGAAAAATCAGAAAAAATCGAGAAAAACAGGAAAAAATTGGAAAAAACACAAAATATAAGGAAAATTACATATTATATTAGACTGGCTATTATGAAAACTCTTAGATTGGGTTCCTTAAAAAAAAATAATAAACATTACAAACAAAATTTTTTTTTTTAAATTTCAAAATTTAGGGCGCCTTAAAACTTTTTTTGGTTGGGTTCTTCTCTCTGCTGTGTCTTCCTTTAATCAGTTCTTTCTTCTCTTCTTCTGTATCACCTCCTAATGAATTTCCTCTTCTGTATCCTGTATTCTTTGATCTCCCCCCATGTCTGCCTTTCCGTCTAGTCACAAATGTACCACTTCGTTTTCTTACACACCAATATGTCTTCTTTAATCTAATTTTTTTTTTTTATTCTTGTAATATTTTCCTTTCTATTAATAAACCTTTTTTAATATATAATTTTTTTTTTATTTTTTTATCTTATAACTTCCTTTACATAATTCTAACCATTCAATAA
Source organism: Neocrepidodera transversa (assembly GCA_963243735.1). Classification (NCBI taxonomy): domain Eukaryota; kingdom Metazoa; phylum Arthropoda; class Insecta; order Coleoptera; family Chrysomelidae; genus Neocrepidodera; species Neocrepidodera transversa. The sequence continues at coordinate 21,222,247 of OY725344.1, read as the reverse complement.
ACCATTTTATAATATCTCATCTTTTTTTCTATTTATATCTCTGACATTTATATTTTTTCTTAATCAATCAAAATCAAAAAACTGTTTATTATTTTTTTTCATTTGTTTTTTCCCCCTAACTAGATATTTTTTTTTTATCTGTAAATTTAAATGACTAACGACACTAAGATTTTTCCTTTTACTTGTAACACAATTGTTGTGAACTCATTATTAAATTCAATGAAAAATAATCCTCTAAAAACAAACATTCTTAAATAAATCTTAACACATTTAAATACATTCACACGCACCTTAAACTTTTTATCATAACCTCATTTTCATTGTCAAACTTACATTTGACAATAACCTTCCACCTTTCAATCACAGTCAACCACAATACAAACAAAAACAGAACTAAAACTACGCATATAACTAAAAAAACCATATCAATATATAGAAATATTGGAAACCAGGAAAAAATTAATCAAAAATAGGTATAAATAGGAGAAATAGAGAAAATGGCAAAAATAGGGAAACATGAGGAAATACGGGGAAAAAATGGGAAAAATGGGAACAAATACGGAAAAAGGAGTAAAAGGAACAAGTAAGGAAAACCTATGGAAAATATTGAAAAATAGATGCAAATAGGGAAAATATGAAAAAATATTGGAAAATAGGAAAAAATAATGAAAAACAACAAAAAATAGGAAAAATTGAGAAGAGGCAAAAATAGAGCAAAATGGGGAAATATAGGAAAAATACGGACAAACAGAGAATAATAGACAAAATAGGCAAAAATAGGAAAAAGTAGGAAAGTAAAAACAAATAGAGAAAATAGGTAGAAATAGGAAAAACTTACGAAAAAGATGAAAATAGAAAGAAATAGTAAAAACAGGAAAAGAGAGGGAGAGAGAGATATTAAAACACGTTTAGAGTTGAAAAAATAACATAAGGAACTTCGTTCCCCCGACCGCACAAACTTTTTTTGGTTTTTCCTATTCTTCCTATATTTCCATATTTGTTCATATTATTTAATATTTTTTTCTATTTCTACCCACTTTTCCTATTTTCTCTATTTGTTATATTTTTTCATGTCTTTTTTCCTATTATATCCTTTTTTCCCTCATTTCTCTATTTTTTCCCATTTGCTATTGTTTCCCATTTTTTCCTATTTTTCAAACTTTCTGTTTTTACTATTTTTTCACCATTTTTTCAGTTTTTTCGTCGAACGCACCTATTTGTTCATATTATTTAATATGTTTTTCCTATTTTCTCTATTTGTTATATTTTTCGTGTTTTTGTTCTATTATTTCCTTTTTTTTGCCTCATTTATCAATTTTTTCCCATTTCCTATTTTTTCCTATTTTTTCCTATTTTTCTGACTTTCTGTTTTTACTATTTTTTCTACTTTCACAATTTTTTCTGTTTTTTCGTCCAGCGCGCCTAGAGACATTTTAACTTCAAAAATAAAATTACAATAAAGAAAAGTAAAAACTTGTTTCTAAAAAATAAGTAAAAAAAGTAAGTGGTTAGGATTCAAACACACGATAATCATTGGATATTATATTTATGCTACCTCGAACGGCGGCCCTATGAGCCGCCCATTCTCACCTATTTATGTTACAATGTTACATTCCATGGTAAAAAATATTTTATTTACAACCATATATGTAATGTTGTCATTCCTAACTTCATTGAAGGTTGGGAAGTGTCACATTACACACCTCTACTTCCCGCCCTCACTTCCCGCCCTCATATGAATATTTTTTATATTTAAATAAATAACACATGTACCGATGCCTACTTTTCTCTGGCACCAAACACTGGGCTGCTTGCTTCAGCAGCCTGTCGTACCTCTGGTTTTTTGTTCAATATATTATTTTCGAATTTAATATCCGACCTTATCTGACATTTATTGACTATCTGACATTTATTTATATTGATAATAATTCTTTACCCCGTAGTCACAGTAACAATATATTTACTTGATTATTCTTAGAAAACCGCATGCTTGGTAATTTGTCGTTAAATATAATATTGTAATTATGTTCAGAAGGAAACAGAGGTTTATTAATTTTGATCGAAATATGATGGTTGTAAATAAAATAGTATACAAACCTCGGTAGGAAGCTTAATTCCTGTCTCGAGATTATAGCTAACCTCGACGCTACGCGTCTCGGTTAACTAACTAATCTCACGACAGTAATCAAACACTTCCCACCTCGGTGTGTAATATACTATTAAATTGTTTTCCTGCACATCTGGACACCATAACGAACCAATTTTTCAAGTTCTCAATTTTTTTCAACAACAATACAAATTGCTGCAATTATGACTAACAAATAAAAAAAAGTAGAGGTCAAAAATCATAAATCCGGTTCGCCCTCTTCGAGTCGCAATCTCAATTTATTAATTTTGATCCCAATAACCCCCATATTCCAATTTTGACTGTAATCTGTCAATAATCATAAATCTCGTCCGCCATCTTGGAGTCGCCATCTTTAATTACAAATCAAAATTGATTTCCTGCACATATCGAACAATCTTTTAAAGTTTTCAAATTTTTTTAACAACAATACAAAGCGCTACAACCGTAACAAACAAGTAAACAAATAAAAAAGCGCACAACAAAAACATATTAATAAGGATATGGGTCATGGGCCCCACCCCTGTAACTTTTAAACGGATAAACAGATCTGTTTTTGGATTTTTTTTACACAAAAATCCATTCTGGCCAACATCCGGTTTGACCGAAAATGACATGAAAATTGGAAATTCAAATGGAGCACCCCGTACATTTCTACATATTTGGATTCTACGATTTGATCGACTCTCAAATATCACTTAAGGCGCTGTTTGTATTTTTTTTTTGAATTTTTTTTATCCATCCTAGGTGGTTATCATTTGATCTAAATTTCTTAATCCAGAATTACCTAAAAAGTCTCAATTTTGTCAATTATTTATTTTTGTTGCTTTTATTAAACATTTAATTCAGAAAATCCAATTTTTGTAACTAAAACTAAAAATGATGTCTTAAGTGACATTTGACAGTTGACTTGTACGTGTTTGAAGTCGTAGAATCTAAATATGTAGAAATATACCGGGTGTTCCATTTGAATTTAAAACATTTATGTCATTTCCGGTCAAACCGTATGTCGGTCATATTGTATTTTTATTTAAAAAAATCTAAAAATAGATCTATTTTAATCGACCAAAATTTGGTATAAATCTTATAAACTTTAACTGTGCAAAATCTCACACTCCTCCGTTTGCGCATTAAGCTTAAAAAGCGGTCCGAAGTTTTTTCTTTGTATATATATGTAGATGGTTTAAAAAATTATAAATTTAAATTCCTGTTAAAAAATTTGCTGCTTTTTAATTTTGCTTTTACCCCTATACAAAAATCACAGCCAACCATTACATTTTCTATACTTGACTTATTATTAGTCAAAATGACAAGAATTCCGTTTGAACTTAAAAGAGATTTTTATATCAGCAACAAAGACGAACTTACAAATTTCAACCCCGATGGAGCAGTATTATTAAACGAAGAAATTTTGAAAAATCTTAAAAATGTAATTTTTAGACCACCATCAGATCCAAAACCTCCAGAAACATGTGAATGGTATCCTTTTGTTAATTCTTATTATCCTTATGGATCTAACGCTGATCCTTTAGAACGAGTTCATCATCTTCTTGACACTAAACCTGCTAACATGCCTGTACCTAAACCAGAGAATATTGACGTCGAAAATCTGGCTTATAGTGAAAGAGACGCTCAGAATCTTTACTTAAAATCTAATCCACTTTCATTTATAATTTTGGGAAAACCTGGTATGAATGAAGAAGATTTAGGAAAACAATTAGCATCTTATTGGCAATGTGTGTATATCGAGCCTCAGGTACTCGTTCAACAAGAAATTGATAGCGGTAGTAGAGCTGGCCAGTGTATCGAATTTAATTTAAGACAAGGCAGAGCAATAGGAATTGATATTATATTGAGATTAGCGGAGAAAAGAGTTAAATCAGAAACAGCTAATCACCGTGGTGTCGTTATAGCTGGATTACCATTAATTCCTAATACATTATACAAAGAAGAACATATAACTTCTGAATCAGCTATATTTACTGCTAAAGAAATTTTTGAGGATGTTGTAACTACTACATTAGATATAACTGTACCAGTTTCAATTGAAAGTGTAAAAGAGTTTGAAAGTGAACATGTTGAAGAAGAAGAAAAATTAGATGAGGAGCCACAATTAGATACTGACCAAAAAAAACCAGTTGAAGCAGAGTTACCGTCTATAGTTCCACCAATTATGGATTTGGGAGAAGATAAAGATGTTTGCCACTTTCCAGATATAAGTAGCAAATATGAAACCCAATTAAGTTTTTTATTTAACTTATTGAAGAAACCATTTCTTTTAATTTACATGATATCTAGTCCAAGAGATTCTATTATTAGAAGAAAAAATTCAATGTTTCATATATATTCAAGAAAAAAAATTGATTTAGTTAAAGAAAATACGAATAAATTACTTTATAATTATTTTGCTCATTATCTCGATATTTTACGTGGATTGCCTCATGATTCTTTCGAAACATATTTTTATAATGTGGAATTGGATAGTAAAGGATTAAGACATTTAGTAGTTCTTCCAAGAAATTTCCCGGCTAACATAGAAGCACAATTAGATTCGTTTTATTACACAGCAGTTAACTACTTAGAACGCAGGATTATGACCCACGATCCGCAATATTTTTTAAAAGTAGATGCCCGTACTAGTGTTCAAAGAATGCTTCATATTATTAAAGCTAAACTGAATGCTCTTCCCGTTCAAAAAGTCGTAATTCCAAAACGAATAACACTAGACGAAACTATCGTGACAGATCAAACAGTTGAACAAGGTGAAGGAGATGAAGAAGTAACTGAAGTAAATGAAAAACAATTGAATATAATGGAACATTTTGAACGTTTAAGAAAAGTAGGAGCACCGGCTTATAATTTTAAATGGAATTGGTCCGATTGGGGCGAACGGTGTCCTGTATCTTTAAAAAATGGACTTTTAAGGAGTGGTGATCCAAATATTAGCGTACAATTTATGAATAAAATATTTTTTTTGGCCGACGAAGAGGCTTATTTAAAATTTTCTCGTAATCCTCGACCTTATTTAGTGTATCCGTATCCCAGACCAATTTGTAGAATTTTTATATTTGGACCTCCATCTTGTTCAAAATCCAGCGTTGCTCATTGTTTAGGATATTTGTTTGATGCAACTGTGTTATCGATAGGTAAATATTTTTAAATAATATAGAAACTAAGAAAAAATAAAAAAAAGTGTTCAAGGAATTATCCTTTGAAATTTAGACCTTAGTTTTTGTACTAATTGTCCATTATGGTTATTTCACCTGGATTAACTGAAACTCACTTCAGATGTTGTCATAGTTTCTTGAATTTCCCTCGGTGCTGCTTGGGGTGATCCCCTGGTTGTAGCTCCTGGTTTTTGCATTTTTGGGACTGCTGTGTGTTCTCTCTTGCAATCATCACATTTTATCTTGTTATGTTATAACCCTTGACATCTGTAGTACTGGGCAACTTTCGGTCTCTTGGGTTGTCTTATCTAAGACTTATTTTATTGTTATTCTTCTATCTTTATAAAAATGATAAGTAGAAGCAATTTTTCGCCATGTCTGATTCTGAACTGTGGTACCTTAATTGGATTTAATCCAACTTCTTTTAAGGCAACTTCAACATCGTCACTATTTTTCTTGCTTTATCAATTTCTCTTCAGGATGCTCTCCAAGAAACTTAATTAATTTCTTGTAGTCATCGTTGGTCTTGAGTTGTAGTTTTCCTACACATTATTGGAATAACTTTTATTCCTCTTTTCACCACGTATTTACTCAGTTTTGCCCGTAATTGTGGGGTTTCCAGTGTTAAGGTTGGTGGCTGCTTTTCTTGTGGAACTGGATGTCTCTGTTGTTTTCGGTTATTTTTTTGCTGTTTCAATTGTTCCTGTTGCTGTTTTCAGATTTGTTCCCTTTTGTTATTTCTTTATCGTTTTCTGGTCTGTGCTCACTTTTATCATCGCTGCTGGATTCTATGAAATTTTTTTATTAAAATTTTTTAATATTTGATTATCGTCTTTAGTAGCCTTAGTGTCATTACTGATGATTCTTTTTAATGTTCCTTTGTCACTTTTATTTCGGTCATTTCTCACCTCATTTATGTTTGCTAATTGAGTTTCAAGATATTTTCTTGTAGATTTTTTTTTAATTATAGTATCTTTTTTTGTCTTGTATTCTCTTCTCTTTTTCTCTCCTCTTTATCTCTTCTGGAAAATGATTGTATTATTTGTCCAATTTGGTTTGTTAATTTTTCTTCTCATTTTATTGATTTCGTCATTGTGTTCTATTTAGGATTCTTTTTTTTTTCTTTTCCTTTGTCATCTTCCTTTATTTTCGTCATTTCTTAGCTCATTTATGTTTTTTCTTAAATTTACAATTTGAGAACAAGTCTTGAATTTTTTTTAATTATAGAATTTTTTTTAATTATAGAATTTTTTATCTTGTCTTTTCTCCTCTTCCCTTTTCCTCTATTCTTTATTTTTTTGCAAGTGATTCTATCATTTGTCCAATTTGGTTTGTTAATTTTTCTCTCATTTTCTTCATTTTGTTTTATTTTGGTAATTTCTTAGCTCATTTATGTTTTTTCCTAAATTTACAATTTGATATAAGTTTTAAATTTTTTTATAATTATAGCATTTTTTTATCTTGTCTTCTCTCCTCATCTCTTTTCCTCTATTTTTCATTTTTTTTGACAAGTGATTTTATCATTTATTGAATTTGGTTTGTTAATTTTTCTTTATATCATCTAATATTCTTCATTTTGTCGTTGTGTTCTGTTTATGATTCTTTTTTTTTCTTTTCCCTTCCCTTTATCATCTTCCTTTATTTTGGTCATGTCTTAGCTCATTTATCTTTTTTCTTAAATTTACAATTTGAGTTACAAGCCTTGAATTTTTTTATAATTATAGTATTTTTTATCTGGTCTTTTCTCCTCTTCCCTTTTCCTCTATTCTTCTTTTTTTTTGGCAAGTGATTCTATCATTTGTCCAATTTGGTTTGTTAATTTTTCTTCGTATTTTATCATTTTCTTCATGTTGTCATAGTGTTCTGTTTATGATTCTTTTTTTTCTACCCTGTTCCTTTGTCATCTTCTTTATTTTGTTCATTTCTTGGCTCATTTATCTTTTTTCTTAAATTTGCATTTTTTTATCTTGTCCTTTCTCCTCTTTTCTTTTTCTCTGTTCTTTATTTTTTTTGGCAAGTGATTTTATCATTTGTCCAATTTGGTTTGTTAATTTTTATTCTAATTTTATTGATTTCGTCGTTGTAGTTTATGATTTTTTTTTCTTTCCCTTTATCATCTTTATTTTGGTCATTTCTTAGTTCATTTATCTTTTTTCTTAAATTTGCAATTTGAGTTAGAAGTCTTGAAATTTGTTATAAGCATTTTTTTATCTTGTCCTTTCTCCTCTTCTCTTTTCCTCTATTCTTCTCTTTTTTGGCAAGTGATTCTATCATTTGTCCAATTTAGTTTGTTAATTTTTCTGTGTATCTTCTCATTTTCTTCATTTTGTCGTTATGTTCTGTTTATGATTCTGTTTTCCATTTCTTTCCCTTTATCATCTTCCTTTATTTTGGTCATGTCTTAGCTCATTTATCTTTTTTCTTAAATTCGCAATTTGAGTTACAAGTCTTCAAATTTGTTATAATTATAGCATTTTTTTTATCTTGTCCTTTCTCCTCTTCTATTTTCCTCTATTCTTCCTTTTTTTGAAAAGTGATTCTATCGTTTGTCCAATTTAGTGTGTTAATTTTTCTTCAAATCTTCTCATTTTCTTCATTTTGTCGTGGTGTTCTGTTATGATTCTTTTTTTTTCTTTCCCTTTATCATCTTCCTTTATTTTGGTCATTTTTTAGCTTATTTATCTTTTTTCTTAAATTTGCAATTTGAGTTACAAGTCTTGAAATTTGTTATAAGCATTTTTTATCTTGCCCTTTCTCCTCTTCTCTTTCCTCTATTTTTCATTTTTTTTTGGCGAGTGATTTTATCATTTGTCCAATTTAGTTTGTTAATTTTTCTTGATATCTTCTTATTTTCTTCATTTTGTCGTTGTGTTCTGTTTATGTTTCGTTTTGTTGTTTCCATTTCTTTTGTCATCTTTATTTTGGTCATTTCTTGGCTCATTTATATTTGTAAATTGAGTTACAAGTCTTGAAATTTGTTATAAGCATTTTTTATCTTGCCCTTTCTCCTCTTCTCTTTTCCTCTATTTTTCATTTTTTTTTGGCGAGTGATTTTATCATTTGTCCAATTTAGTTTGTTAATTTTTCTTGATATCTTCTTATTTTCTTCATTTTGTCGTTGTGTTCTGTTTATGTTTCGTTTTGTTGTTTCCATTTCTTTTGTCATCTTTATTTTGGTCATTTCTTGGCTCATTTATATTTGTAAATTGAGTTACAAGTCTTAAGATATTTTCTCATAGATTTTTTGTAATTATAGAATCTTCTTTTTTGTCTTGCATTCTCTTCTCTTTTCCTCTCCTCTTCTTTTTCTCTTTTGGAAAATGATTGTGTACTATTTGTCCAATTTGGTTTGTTAATTTTTCTTGATATCTTCTCATTTTCTTGATGTCGTCGTTGGATCCTGTTTATTTATATTTTCCTTTTCCTTTGTCATTTTTCTTTATTTTGGTCATTTCTTAGCTCATTTATGTTTTTTTCCAAAATTTACAATTTGAGTTACAAGCTTTGAATTTTTTTATAATTATAGCATTTTTTCTTGTCTTTTCTCCTCTTCTGTTTTTCTCTCTTCCTCATTTTTTTGGCAAGTGATTCTGTCATTATCCAATTTAGTTTGTTAATTTTGTCGTTGTATTCTGTTTATGATTCTTTTTTATTTCTTTCCTTTTAATTTGTCATCTTTCTTTATTTTGCTCATTTTTTAGCTCATTTATGTTTGCAAATTGAGTTACAATAAAGATATTTTCTTATTGATTTTTTTGTATTTATAGAATCTTCCGTTTTATCTTGCTTTCTCTTCCCTTTTCTCTCCTCTTCTTTATCTTTTTTGGAAAATGATTGTATTATTTGTCCAATTTGTTTTGTTAATTTTTCTTTATATCTTCTCATTTTCTTGATTTTTTCGTTGTGTTCTGTTTATGATTCATTTTTTCCTTTTCCTTTGGTATCTTTCTTTATTTTCGACATTTCTTCATTTATGTTTTTTCCTTAAATTTACAATTTGAGTACAAGCCTTGAATATTTTTATAATTATAGTATTTTTTATCTTGTTTTTTTTCCTCTTCTCTTTTCCTTTATTCTTCATATTTTTTTTGGAAAGTGATTCTATCATTTGTCCAATTTGGTTTGTTAATTTTTCTTTATATCTTCTCATTTTCTTCATTTTGTCGTTGAGTTCTATTTATGATTCTTTTTTTTTCATCATCTTTCTTTATTTTGGTCATTTCTTAGCTCGTTTTTTGTAATTATATAATCATTTTTTATTCTTCATTTTTTCTACTTTCCTTTTCCTTTATCATCTTCCTTTATTTTCTTGGTCATTTCTCATCAAATTGAGTTACAAGTCTAAGATATTTTCTTGTAGAGTTTTTGTAATTGTATAATCTTTTTTTTTTCTTGCATTCTCTTCTCTTTTCCACTCCTCTTCTTCATGTCTTTTGGTATGTGATTATATCATTTGTCCAATTTGGTGTGTTATTTTTTTTATAATTATAGTATTTTTTTGTCCTGTCTTTTTTCCTCTATTCTTCATTTTTTTGGCAAATGATTCCATCATTTGTCTAGTTCGGTTTCTTAATTTTTTATTTTATCTTTTCATTCTCCATTTCGCCTTCTAGTTGCCTCGTCCTCTAGGTTTGACTGTAGTCTGATTTGTCTGTAGACATTTTCTTTTCTGTTTTATTCATTATTGATTCTTATTGACATATTTATTTGGCTCGATTGCGAGCTTCTGTTCTCTTCTATATTATCGTAGATTTTTTTCTCTCATTATGGGAAATCCACTCTAAAAAGCAATTGGCGTAAATAAATGCTGTAAAAGATTCTGTGGCGGTAGCTTTATCATGGCTTTAGTAAAAAAACCGTTCGTCCAAAAATCAATCCTCCATTAGACAGTATAATTTTCCATTTTTTATGTTTTGGAGTTAAGTTTTTTCTTGTCGTCTTAGTTTTGTATATTATTTTTTTCGAAACAATTTCTAATATATTCTAGAAGTTGTTTTTTTCTCCTTTCAGGAAGTATTCAACTGGAGTTTATCGATCAGAAAGAAAAAGAATTTTATGCGAAAATAAGACAGGAAGCGACCGCTGTAGCGATGCAGATGTTAAACGAACAACGTAAACTAGAAGCCGAAAAACTGGAAGTTAAAAGAGCGGAACTAATCAGAGAATGGATGATGAATGTAAGAGAAAAGGTGGAAAAATTGGAACGATTAAATATCGAACGCGAGAAGGAATTAAGAGGCGAAACAAAATTTGAATTGTCTTCTTTTCCTATGGCCATGGCGAAAACTGAAGTGTCAGATTTAGAGACTGAAACCAGCATTGAAATGACAGTATGTCGGGAAGAATTAGAAAATTTAAATATTCCAAGATTACAAATGATGGAATATTCAGCGTTGAAGCGTAATAAAAATAAATTATTTATGCATTTGCCTTTAAATTTAAGGAAAAGAAACGTAGCGATACCTGCAACTCCGAATGATCAATTTGTAGTTGATTTTGTAAATTTAGCAATTTCTGCTACGGTATTTGAAGGCGCTGATCTTATTGAACAAAATATGGTCGAAATGGTTATAGATTCTATAAAAAAAGTAGAAGATTTAGCCGTCGAACAAGGTAAAGTTAAAGGTGGTTGGATTGTAGATGGAATGCATTGTGAATTAAGCGTTTTAAAATCTATATCTGCTGTTTACTTACCAGATGAAGTTATCATTTTGAAAGATACAAACGATTTTGAATTTCTCAGAGAAAGATACAAGATTAGAGGAGCAAATAGATTTATAAATTTTAGGGAATTTTTTATGGATATAGGTAAACTTGACGCAGCTTGGAGATCACCTTCTCAACTCTCAAATGTATCGTATAAAAATAAACTAGCACGTGATATTGTATCTGAAATATTTGATAAACTTTCAATCGAAGGATCGGCAAGTGATTTAGTAAGAGACGAAAATTATTACGCTGAATTACTAAAATTTAATGTAAAATGGCAAGAAATAGAAGAATTTCTTACTGATAAAAAATTAGATATTATAGAAATTATAGTTACTAATAAATCTGTACATGATTTAATGAAAGAAGTAATAAGAGTACTAGAAGATCGATATAGAGTAGGAGCATCGCCACTTTCTGATAAAGATAGAGCAGAAGAAATTACAAATACAAATTTAATATTAGATATTGGAGAAGGAGAAAATGAAAATCCACCATTAACAGAAATTAATAGACGTTACGGTGATACATACCATTTCTGTCCGGTTACTTTTAACGATTTATGGGTTTTATGGAAAGGTAAAGAAAAGTTTGCTGTTAAATTTCAAGATAGAGTTTATCTTTTGTGTAACGAACACGATTATGAAACATTTTTATTTAATCCTAGAGATTATATTAGTGGTAAACCACCAACAAAGTTTCCTCCACCTCGTATCTGTATCATAGGTGCTCCAGCTTCAGGAAAATCTACTTTAGCACGTGCTTTAGCTAATAACTATGGTCTGATTTATATTAATTATGAATCGTTTATAAAATTAGAATTTAATATAGAAACTGATGAGACTTTTGAGGATTTAAAAAGAAATGTTTTTTTGGTAGAAGAATTACGTTCATATTTGATTGAAAATAATCCTTTGCCGGATGCTTTTTACGCTAATTTATCAAACTTTTGGTTTCAAGAACCTATAAAAGATGTAGGTTTTGTTTTAGATGATTTCCCAAAACGTCCATGTGACATTGAAATGATGGTTACATTAAAATTAATCCCTGATATTATTATAGAATTAATAGTAGATGAAATTAAAATAAAAGATGCTTTAGTACAATATCGTTTAGATGATTGGCTTGATAATATAAGTATTTATATTTCAAATAAGGAAAAAGCGTTTCAAGAACTTTTACGCGAATGGGAAGAAAATCGTTTAAAAAAATTTAATGAAATATTGGAAGAAAAACGAGAAGTTAGATACGCTGAAAAACAAAGGGAAAGAGAAGAACAAGATATTGAGGGTGGATCACAGATTAGTTTTGATTCACTTGCAGATCAACAAGATGTTGATGAGATTAATAGATTGTTAGATATTGATATGCCAGTATTAATCCCTGAACCAACTGAAACTGTAGACGAAATGAAAATTAAAATAGATAATAATTTAACGGAACATGTAGAAATGGAAATTACTTATATAAATCTTATAAGAAGTTTTTGTAATCTTGAAGGTGTTCCTTATATTCAATTACCTTTAGATGAAAATGATTATGAAAAAAATATTCGTTATATTTATTATTTAACGGAAGATTATAAATATCGTAATATTTCATATTTTGAAAATTGTTATGATATTTCTTTTGAACTTGCAGATAATCTTATATCTTGTGGTTACTGTTTTCTAAGCAAATATGGTAAATTATGTCCAGTTGAATATCAAGAAAATAAAAATCCATTTATGTCATTTCCCAATTTACAAAACCAATTTAATATATTCCCAATTATCCACAGAAGTTATATATATTTCATTAACGGTGAATTTAACGTTGAGAAATTTAAAAAAAATCCCCTACTATACGTTGACATAAATAAAATCGATTATCCTATAGTTCCTATGAGATTAGCCGTGACTGGACCTCCAAAATGCGGTAAAACAAGCCTTTCCCATAGAATAGCTCAAGAGTATCAAATGAAAGTTATTTCTAGAGGTCAAGCTATTAGATACGTTTTGCATTTTTTACCGTTCTCGAATTTAGCGCAAAATATGGAACGAGTTTTGAGAAAAGGTTGGGAAGTGACCGACGAAATGGTCGCCAAATGCGTTGAAGCTGCTAGTATCGACGCTCGAGGAGTTACTCAAGGTAGTTACGCAATGTAATTTTCCTGCGGTATAACTAAATATGCTTTTTACAATTTTTATTGTCAAATTAAGTTATAGGGATAAGTTAAATTTCCTCTAGCGGAAATTGGATTTTTAAAAATTATAATTTTCGAAAGTTTTCTACTGAATATTTACAAGTTTATGTTTTGAAGTTTTTCTTTTTTACCCTTCTGTTTTTTCTTCCACTCTTATTTTTACCCAACTCCCCCCTTTTTTACAACTATTGTTTTTTGTTCCTTTTCCTCTCTTTATGTTCTACACTTTGATTTTCTCCACTTCTCCTTTTTTAAGCTACATTTCCTTTTCTGTTCCACACTTGGTTTTTGACCCTTTTTATAACTATTGTTTTGTGCCCCCTTTTCCCATATTTTTTATGTTCTACACTTGATCTTTTCCCCAATCCCCCCTTTTTTAACCATTCTTTTGGTCCCTTTTGCCCTTCCCTTTTTGTTCCACACTTGTTTTTTACCTATTTTCCCATTTTTTTTTAAATATATTGGTCCACTTTTTCCCCCTCTTTTTTTCCACGTTGGTTTTTTTTACCCCATTTTTTCCATAACTATTGTTTTTTGGACCCCCTTTTTTCTCCCTCTTTTTTTATGTTCTACCCTTGTTTTTTTTCACCCTTTTTTTATCTATTATTTTTGTCGCTTTAACCCTGTTTTTTTTTGTTAGTTACTTGTTTTTTAAATCTATTGTTAGTCACTTGTTTTTTGACCCATTTACCTTATTGTTTTTTACCCGTTTGTCCCCTCTTTTTTATGTTCCATACTTGTTTTTTCCCCACTCCCCCCTTTTTTTGATCTATTGTTTTTGTCCCTTTTCCCCTCCTTTCGTGTTCCACGTACTTTTAATCCATTTTTTCGCTTTTTTGTGATCTACACTTTCTCTTTTATTTTTTGAAACTATTGTTTTTTGATCCCTTTTTCCCTTTTTTTCTTCCCTTTTTTGTTTCATAGTTGGTTTTTGCCCCATTTTCCTTCCTTTTTATAACCATTGTTTTTTGGGCATTTCCCCCCTCCTCTTTTTTATGTTCTACATTTGTTTTTTGCCCAATGTTCTCCCTTTTTTACAACTTGTTGTTTTTTGGCCCTTTTTCCCATCCTTATGTTCTACACTTGAATTTTTTCCCATTCCCCCCTTTTTAACTATTGTTTTTGTCCCTTTTGTCCCTGAATTTTTGTTCCACACTTTTTTTTTGCCCTATTTTTTCCATTTTTTTACAACTTTTGTTTTTTGGTCCTCTTTTCCCCCCTCTTTTTTTATGTTCTACACTTGTTTTTTTTTATTTCACCCTTTTTTTCTTAGTGTTTTTGTTCCCTGTTTTTTTATTTTTCACTTATTTTTCCCCAGTTACCCACTTTTTTAAATCTATTGTTTTTTACCCTTTTGTCCCCTCTTTTTTGTGTTCTACCCTTGTTTTTTCCCATTCCCCCCTTTTTTTAAATCTATTGTTTTGTCCCTTTTCCCCTCCTTTCGTGTTCCACGTATGTTCTACACTTGTTTTCCCCTTTTTTAAACTATTGTTTTTTGTCTCTTTTTTTTTTTCCTTTTTTGTTCCATATTTAGTTTTTATCTCATTTTCCTCCCTTTTTATAACTGTTGTTTTTTGGCTTTTTATATTCTAAACTTGTTCTTTTCCCCATTTCCCCCTTTTTTTAAACTATAGTTTTTGTCCCTTTTTTATTCCACACTTGTTTCCTTACCCTATTTTTTTTTACCACTAATGTTTTTTTGGTCCTCTTTTTCCCAATCTTCTTTAGATTCAGCACTTGTTTTTTCATTTCTCCCCTGTTAACTAGTATTTTTGTCACTTTTTCCTCTTTTTTGTTGTTTACTTGTTTTTTGCCACCTTTCCCCTTTTTTGAATCTATTGGTTTTTTTACCCTTAGTTCCGTTCTTTTTTGTTCTTAACTTGTTTTTTCTTCTTTACCCCTTTTTAAAACTATTTTCTCATCCCTTTTCCCCTCCTTTCGTGTTCGTATACTTGTTTTTTTCCCGTTCCCCCCTTTTTAATCTATTTTTTGTCCCTTTTCCTTTTCTTTCGTGTTCCACTCATGTTTTCCCCATTTTTTTTATGTTCTACACTTGTTTTCCCCCTCCTTTTTTTGTTCTTTCCTGTTTTTTTTAACCATTTTCCCCGATTTTTTTGCATCTATTGTTTTTTCCGTTTTTTCACAACTGTTGTTTTTGTTCCATTTTCTCCTTTTTGTTTTTCTTTATTTGTATTAAAACTTGTACATACGTTTCTGGTGATCTACTCAAGAAATTTGGTCTTGAATGATTTGCTTCGTATCTAATTTAATTAATTTATTTTAGGGAGATACTTATTCTTTTCAACTTAATATCTTCGACTTTTGGCCTAATCTGTTCGTCACATTTATGTTAATCTGAATTTTCCAATACCTTCCGCGAACAGCAGTCCGTCGCGTCTAGAAATTTCCACCTGAAATTCGTATATTCAGGCGGCGAACACTTCCAAGTAGACTGGCACAGGGTCGGACTTAATAATTCGTTACAGTACTTAAATATAGAGAAAGTCTTTAAAAGTTTATTTTTCATTTTAAAAATTGAACAATATACAGAGCTTCTCATTAAAGAACGTATTTGATACATTATTTTTGTTAACCTGTAATTTTAATCTACAACTATTATTTTCATTATATTCATTATATTCATTTGTATGAAGAAAAATTTTTTTATGAAAATTTCAATTTTTAAAATACAAAAATACGATTGGGATTTTTTTTGGTAACAAAATTTTGTTTTTATTTTCTGTTTACAGAAATCTGATACTAATTTTTCAGAATCTCTGAAGGCTCTTCTTCTCTTTTAATAATATTTATTTTTATAGCTACTTCTTTTATTATTTTTCCTTTATTGGGATTTTTTTATAACAATATTTTTATAATATTTATTTTTGTTTATATTTTATATTTTCTTTCTTGGGATTTTTTTTTGTAACAAAATTTTGTTTTTATTTTCTGTTTTCACTTCTTAAAATGGGAAAATCAGAACAAAATTTTGTTTCATTTTCCGCTTCCAGTTCTTAAAATGAAAAAATCTGAGATTAATATTTCAGAATCTCTTAAGGCCCTTCTTCTCTTTTTATAATATTTATTTTTACAGCTACTTCTTTTAATTATTTTTATATTTCTTGAGATTTTTTTTGGTAACAAAATTTTATTTTTATTTTCTGTTTTCACTTCTTAAAATGAAAAATCTGATACTAATTTGTCAGAATCTCTTAAGGCTCTTCTTAAAGTATTTATTTTTACCGTTACTTCTTTTTTTTTGATTTTTTCTTTCTTGGGATTTTTTTATAACAAAATTTTCTTTTATTTTTCGTTTTCAGTTCTTTAAATGAAAAATTTTAGTTTAATTTTTCAGAATCTCTTAAGGCTCTTCTTCTCTTTTAATAATATTTATTTTTACAGCTACTTCTTTTTTTCTTGGGATTTTTTTTGGTAACATATTTTTGTTTTATTTTCCGTTTTCAGTTATTAACTTGAAAAATCTTGAGTTTATTTTTTCAGAATCTCTTAAGTCTCTTCTAATCTTGTATAACATTTATTTTTACAGCTACTCTTTTTTTTGTAGTTAATTCTTGGGATTTTTTTGGTAACAAAATTTTGTTTTTATTTTATGTTTTCACTTATTAAAATAGGAAAATCAGATATTATTTTTTCGGAATCTCTTAAGGATCTTCTTTTTTTCTTATAAAATTTATTTTTATAATCACTTCTTTTTTTATTCTGGGGATTTATTTTTATAACAAATTTTTTTTTTTCCGTTTTTAGTTCTTAAAATGAAAAAAATCTAAGATTAATTTTTCAGAATATCTTAAGGCTCTTCTTCTCTTTTAATAACTTTTTTTTACGGCTACTTCTTTTTCTTTTATTTTTTCTTTCTTGGGATTTTTTTTTGTAACAAAATTTTGTTTTATTTTCCGTTTTCAGTTCTTAAAATGAAAAAAACTGAGTTTAATTTTTCAGAATCTCTTAGGGCTCTTCTTCTCTTTTATAATATTTATTTTTACAGCTAGTCCTTTTTTTGTAGTTTATTCTTGCGATTTTTTTGGTAACAAGATTTTATTTTTTTTTTATTTTATGTTTTCACTTCTTAAAATAGGAAAATTAGATATTATTTTTTCGGAATCTTAAGGATATTCATTTTTTCAAATAAAATTTAATTTTATAGCTACTCCTTTTTAGGGTTCCGTACCCCAAAGGGTCGAAACGGAACCCTATTGCTCTCACTCGCGTGTCCGTCCGTCCGTCTGTCACACCGGTCTAGCAGCTAAACCCTTGGAGCTAGAGACTTCAAATTTTCACAGTTTACGCGTCTTATTGATCCAAAGCCACATAAACTGTAAAAAATATTTTTTTAAAGTTTACAAGGGGGGCTCCCATACAACTAAAGGGGGGCGCTGAAAAAAGAATTTGGCCTACCCCATCGAGTGAGGTATCGTTGAATAGAGCTCATTGAGTAGATAAAAGGTATATTTTTTGTTTTAAAAAATATTGCAAAACGTAGGCATGAGAAGCCGCCAAAGTCAGCATTTTGTACAAAATTTTTTAACTTTCCATTGACCTATAAACTTGAAATTTGGTGATAATGTTTATTGTTACGTATATTTTATCAACAAATACTAATATATTAATAAATATGATTTTTTCATTAACATTCCCACATTTTTAGGGTTCAGCACCTTCGTATATATGTAAATTGTGATACTCGATATTTTATTATTTGTATGTGTGCAGTCGTATTAGTTTTATTAAAAAATGCATTTTTCATCTTATAATTTTTTTTCTCTCTTTGTCGGTTACGCTGATATTAACATGATGTTCGTAGCATTTTAAAATTGATTAATATATCTAAGTATATATGCGGATTGTGATATTCGATATTTTATTATTTTTATGTGTGCTATTATTAAGTTTGTTCAGAAATGCATCATCTCATAATTTTGTTTTCTTCGTCGAACGCAAATGCGCCAGGTTATTTTTCTTTTCACTTCTTTAAATCTTTTTACCAAGTATTTTTGGCTTATATTCTACATTTGGTACGGAACCCTAAATGCGCGAAGTCCGACACGCACTTGACCGATTTATTTTTATTCTTGGGATTTTTTTTATAACAAAATTTCGTTTTATTTTAAGTTTTCAGTTCTTAAAATGAAAAAAATCTGTGATTAATTTTTCATAATATCTTCAAGGCTTCTTCTAATATTTATCTTTCTTTCTTGGGATTTTTTTTTGATGACAGAATTTTGTTGCGGATTTTTATCCATACGATTTTTTTTATTTATTATTTATTTAAAAGCATCTTTGGTTGTATCCTCGTTTTATAATTAAAATGTATATAATCTATCTTTAGTAAAATCAAAAACTGGAATCTTTGGCACAATTCGACAGTACCTTCACCAATACCTACAACTAGTCTAAAATAACTTTTAAATTAGCAAAAATTTTAATGGATTATCATTGGATTTTTATTATTGTCAAAGATTTCAGTCAAAATCAATAAACATATCTAACTTTGTCAATTTGTCCCAAGGTGTGGTCTTCGATGGTTTCCCCAATACAATCGTCGAAACTAGACACTTATCCTACTTCGGATTAACTCCGCACTTAGTAATCGATCTTTGCGCTACCAAAGATCAAATGATGGAATGCTACTCGCATGACGTAGGACGAAGAGGTTTTCCGAAATATCATGTAAATTTTATCAATCATCTTCGACAAGAATGGAAAGGATTTGTAAATATTTTTCAAGCTTGGTTCGATAAAGAATATCAGATAATGTATAAGATTCCCATCGAACCTAGTCTTTGGTCGATTTGGCATGCAGCTAGAAAAGTTATAACAGTTGCTACTTTTGAAGTTAAACATTATTTTATAAATTGCTATAAGGGTTGGCCGTTACGTTTATCGTACATGCAGGTAACGCCGTTGGAATTTTTAGAAAGAAAAAGTGCATACGAATCGTTTTGTCCATGTTGTCTTTTATTATCTGATGTCTTAACTACCGGTGGTTTACCACCTGATAGAACTGGTTTGATACAGTGGCGACAATATTTCTATTGGATTTGCAACAAACATATAAATTTATTTCTAAATACACCAGATGCGTTTTTAACACCCTATGGGAAATCTCCACCGGAATATTTACCTCGTATAATAAATTTAAAAGATTGCAAACTAAAGATCAAAAATTTATATGAAGATGGATTTTGTGCTACATGTTATAAAAATAAAACAATATTAATTAAAGGTATTCGAGCTTATGCTGTTTATTATAAAGATCAAACATATCTTTTCGATAATTCTGATTGTTTACAAGAATTTGTACAACGCCCACATTTATATTGTTTCGTTATCAGCTTTAGACCATCAGATTCCTACCCAATATTAGATTACAAACAACTTCCAATATTAGGTATGCTGGAACAATATATTGCCCGTGAAGTAATCAAAGCTATTAAGTTTGTATCTAGAAGAAGACCGGTTCTTCCTGGTTTAAGTATTTCTGTATCTGGTGCTGTTGGAGTCGGATTATATATGAAAGTTTACAATAAAAAATTACCTGCCGATTATATTAAACGTTACATGGAAGCCAGCGATTTATATTATATTAGAAGAGAAAAGTTGCTTAATTATCTAGAAAAAATGAAGCGGATTATTAATCCTTATTTACATTACGAGGAACCGTTACCTCAATTCCATGTAATGACTTCTACTAAAGCTACTAATAGTAGTAGTACTTTGACTCAAATAACGCATATAGTTGACGATATTATTAATCAAATTGGAGATAATGAAGAAATACTTATTGATTAATATAATAATTAATAATTTGTTTATGTTACTGTACAATATACTTGTTTAAATATTTTGGATATTTTTTTATGTAAAAACATAATTCCTTCAATAATTATTAAAAATACTTCAAATCATTAAGAGTATCCTCAATAATCATCAAAAGAACTTAAAACCCATCAACAATTATAATAACCTTTAAAAATGTATGAATCCGTAAAAAAGATTTATTTTAAAGTCTCATGGAGCCTTTTAAAAATCTTTAAAATAAATATAAAATCTTATTAAATAGTTAAAAAATTCCCTATGAATAATTAAAAATCGCGTTAATTTCAAGAAGTGGTCAAATAATTTTAAAATTCGTAAGAATGCTTAAAATCTTCGCGAATCTTTTAAAACCGTGTTAAATTGGAATAACTTCTATATCCTCATGAATCCTTAATGATCCTTCAAAATTCTCAATTTTATTTTATAAAATTTTAAAATTTACTTCTATAATCATCAAAATATCTTAAAACCCATCAAAATATAATGTAAACCTTGAATTTTTTTATGAATCCTTCGAAGAACATTTAATGAAGCTTTTAAAAATCTTTAAAATAAATATAAAATCTTATTAAATTGTTAAGAAATCCCCATGGATACTTAAAAATCGCGGTTTAATTTTAACAATCCATCATATCCTTGTAAAATGCGTAAGAATTATTAAAATCTTCTAAAACCGTGTTAAATCCTTACGAATCCTTAAAACCTTTAAAAATCTATCATTAGCTAATCCTTACAAAAATTTCCCTAACAATTCTGACAAATTCGCAATAATCCTTAAATATTCTTTAAAAATCCTTTAAAATTTGTAAGAATCCTTGGAATAACTTCTATATCCTCATGAATCCTTAATGATCCTTCAAAATTATCAATTTTATTTTAGAAAAGTTTAAAATTAACCAATATAATCATCAAAATAACTTAAAACCCATCAAAAAATATTGTAAACCTTGAATTTTTTTATGAATCCTTAAAGAACATTTCAAAGTCTCATGAAGCCTTTTAAAAATCTTTAAAATAAATATAAAAACTTATGGATACTTAAAAATCGCGGTTTAATTTTAAAAATCCGTCATCTCCTTTTAAAATGCGTAAGAATCCCTAAAATCTTCGAGAATCTTTTACAGCCGCGTTAAATCCTTACGAATCCTTAGTAAAACACTAAAAGTATTATTACAAATATTTCCCTAACAATTCTTACAAATTCGCAACAGTCCTTACATATTCTTTAAAATTTGTAAGAATCATTGGAATAACTTCTATATCCTCATGAATCCTTAATAATCCTTCAAAATTATCAATTTCATTTTATAAAATTTTCAAATTAACCTCTATAATCATCAAAATAACTTAAACCCATCAAAATATAATATAAATCTTGAACTTTTTTATGAATCCTTGAAGAACATTTAATGAAGCTTTTAAAAATCTTTAAAATAAATATAAAATCTTACTAAATAGTTAAAAAATCGCCATGAATTCTTAAAAATCGCGGGTTAATTTTAAAAATCCGTCATACCCTGTTAAAATACATATGAATCCTTAATATCTTCGAGAATCTTTTAAAATAATCACACTATTTCATTAACTAATCGTTACAAATTCGCAATAATCGTTAAAACTACATAAGAATATTTTTTATAGAAATCATTTAAAATTTGTAATAATCTTTTTAATAATCCTTTAAAATTCTCAATTTTATTTTATAAAATTAACCTCCATAATCCTTAAATGAACTTAAAACCCATCAAAAAATTGTGATAACCTTGAAAAAATTTATGAATCCTTAAAGGGGGTAATTATCCCTCCCAGAATAGCAAAAAAATAGCACGAAAAAAAACTACTAAAAATCACCATCTCATTAGAAATTAGATAATGGGAAATGGAATGGGAATAGATTGCCACTAGTATATACAAGCGAGAAAGTATTGGGTTGGCAGCAAACAATTTTTTTAATTTTGTTGTATATTAAATTAGCGTTTATGATAGTTAAAATTAGAACAAATTTGTCAAAAGTTTGATTACCTCTCTCTCCAGGAAAAAAGTTATATATAACATTGATTCTTACAAACATTTCTCTAATAATCCTTACAAATTCGCAATAATCCTTAAAACTATAAAAAATATTCTTTATAAAAATCTTTTAAAATTTGATAGAGTCCTTAGAATAACTTGTATATCCGCATGAATCCTTAATAGTCCTTTCAAATTCTTATTTTATAAAATTTTTAAATTATTCTCTATAATCCTCAAAAAAACTTAAATCCTGTCAAAAATGGTGATAGCTTTGAATTTTTTTATGAATCCTTAAAGAACATTTTAAAATTTCATGAATCCTTTTAAAATCTTTAAAATAAATATAAAATCTTATTAAATAGTTAAAAAATCACCATGAATACTTAAAAATCTAGGGTTAATGATAAAAATCCTTTCAAAATTCGTAAGAATCCTTAAAATCTTCACTGATCCTTCCGGATCTTTAATAGACCTTTAAAAATCTTTTAAAATAATCACATTAAATTCACTAGCTAATCCTTACAAATATTTTCCTAATAATCCTTACAAATTCGTAATAATCCTTAAAACTACATAAAATCCTTAAAATTATTATCCATAATCCTCAAAATAATTTCGAACCTGTCAAAACCTATGAGAATCTTCAAATTTTTTATGAAGCCTTTTAAAAATATTTAAAATCTTTAAAATAAATATAAAACCTTGTTGAATAGTTAAAAAATTCGCAAGGAAACTTAAAAATTAGGGGTTAATTTCAAAAATCCGTCAAATCTTTTTAAAATACGTAAGGATCCTTTAAATCTTTTTAAAATCGTTTTAAATCCCAATAATCCTTATAAATTCGCAATAATCCTTAAAACTACATAAAATCCTTATAAGTATTTTCCATAATTTTTAAAAGAACTTAAAATCCGTCAAAAATTATGATAACCTTTAAAAATTTTATGAAGCCTTTTAAAAATATTAAAAATAAATATAAAATCTTATTAAAAACTATTAAAAAAAAAAAAAAATATGGATACTTAAAAATTGCGGGTTCTTTCTAAATTTTTAAATAGTCACATTAATTTCATTAGTTATTCCTTGCAAATAGTTCCTTAATTATCCTTACAAATTTGCAATAATCCTTAATATTACATAAGAATATTCTTAAAAATCATAAATATCTTGTATAAAAAATTTGTAAGAATCCATAGAAAATCACCCATATCCACATGAACCTTAATAATCCTTAAAAATTCTCAATTTTAAAATTAAATTTAATTAGTTAAATCGTTACGAATTTCTTATCAATCTTTGAGAGAATTATTTAAAAGTTTCTTATGTACTTGATTAAAAAAAAAACTTTTTTTTAATCCTTGAAAATACTCATGAATCCTTGAAAACCATTAAAAACTATTTAAAATATTTAGGAAAGAAATATAAAATTTAATAAATCGTTGGGATACATAAAAACTGTTAAAGATCCATAAAAAATCATTTAATATATGTAACAATCCTTAAAAAACTTCCAAATCCACATGGATCCTTAATAATCCTTAAAAATTCTCAATATTAATTCATAAAATTTTATTGGGTATTTAGTTAAATCCCTACGAATCCTTATGAAAAATTTAATGGCGTTAAAATGTCTTATCAATTCTTAAGGACTTAATTTTTTTTTAAAGCTTGGAACCCGTCAATAATTTTCATCTTTTTTTAAATCCTTGAAAATACTCATGAATCCATCCATGAAAACCATTAAAAACTGTTTAAAATATTTTGAAAAAAAAATATAAAATTTGTAAGAATCCTTAAAAAATTCCAAATCCACATGGATCCTTAATAATCCTTAAAAATTCTCAATATTAATTTTTTAAATTTTCTTCGGTATTTAGTTAAATCCCTACGAATCATTATAAAAAAAATAATAGCATTAAAATTTCTTATTAATCCTTAAAGAATTATTTAAAAGTGTCGTAAGGACTTAATTTTTTTTTAAACTTGGAATCCGTCAATAATTTTCAACTTTTTTTAAATCCTTGAAAATACTCATGAATCCATCCATGAAAACCATTAAAAACTGTTTAAAATATGTTGAAAAAAAAAATATAAAATTTGTAAGAATCCTTAAAAAACTTCCAAATCCACATGGATCCTTAATAATCCTTAAAAATTTTCAATATTAATTTATACAATTTTATCCGGTATTTAGTTAAATCCCTATGAATCCTTATAAAAAATTTGATAGCGTTAAAATTTCTTATTAATCCTTAAAGAATTATTTAAAAGTTTCATAAGGACTTAATTTTTTTTTAAAACTTGGAACCGTCAATAATTTTCAACTTTTTTTAAATCCTTGAAATATAAAATTTGTAAGAATCCTTAAAAAATTTCAATTTTATTTTATAAAATTTTTAATTCCACACACATCCTTATAAAACTGCACTAATTCTTACAAATACTCCTCCAATATTCCTTAAATCTGCATAAAAATATTTTTTAACATAAAACTAAAACGTGTCAATAATTTAAAAATAAAATTTTTTATCATTTTAAAGTTTCATATATTTAAGGATCTTTAAAATAAATATTAATAAAAAAAATGTTAAATAGATTTGGTCAAAAAGTTGTAAGTATAAGTTTGTCGAAACTACGATTTTCTTATAGATTTTTTTTTTGTTTCAGCACGTAGGGTACCAGTACCAGACGACAGATTCGACTACCTTTGTGAATACTTTAAACCAGTCAGGTAAGTTTTTACATTCAAAATAAAATAGTCCTTACAAAGTACATATCAACGGCAACATAAAAAAAATGTGTGCCGAGCAAAAGTTCTTTAAGAATTAAAACAAAAAAAAATTATAAATTTTTCTAATCTCATTTAACCACTAAAAAATATAACGAGTGAAGATTCGTTTAAAAAAAACCTTACGTGTCTCATAAAATAACCTTCCATATTATTTTAAAATTAAATAAACCCTAAAATAGGTGCAGTTAAAAACCCTGTCATCTTTTTAACCTTCCAGGATAAAATTGCCACCTATAACCAAAAGAAATTAATTTCTCATTGTGTCACGAAAAAATCGAACGTACAATTTCGTTAAGTGTACACTTTAGCAAATCTTTTGATTCGATCGAGTAGTTAGATACGTCTAGAAAATGTGATTCGTGAGACGCCTAAGGTAAGACTTCCTTTAGTAATTTGTTTGATCAGCATCGTGCTTAGAAGAGGGTTGAAGAGGGTCACTACCCCAGATATTTAACAAAAACATAATTTAATGGATTTTAATTATTTTTTATTATAGTCAAAATTATTTAAATCAAAATTAAAAAACAATAAATTAAATTTATCCTCTTTAAAAAAATATTGGTACGGTCTTGGAGATTTCCTCTTATAGGTGTTACTCGATGATTTGGATAAATATTCGATTTGCTAAAAGCAATAACACAAAACACTTTATCGGTGTTGCGGCACTCAATTTGTCGAAAGGAATTGGGAGTCGGCGATGACCAATAGCGTTACATCGAGCAACATGGCCGCGACTCTATGGCCTTTGACACGCGATCAAAATCTACGAAATATTAAAAAAAATTATCTCACACTGAATCATAATTTTAACTTCTTTGATGTTGTCTATAATGTGATTAAAAATTATATGTCAAATAAGTGTTTTAAGGACGCCAGTATATTTTTTATTAATATTCAAAAATAAACACGGGACAACATTTACATTGGATCTACTCTAGGATAAGCGACTTTCAACCAAGTGATCCGGATCAAAAAAAATTGAATCTTACAATAATTTTGACTTAAAATACAGTATCTAAATAATCAAATCACCGCCGATTTAATTTTTTTTTCGACACCCAATCTCGGATTCCACACTTAATAGGTTTCTTGTTCCTAATACTTAAGCGTGGACTAATATTGATGTTTCTGTCGATCGATTTTATTAATTTATCGAAAACGGTGCCGATATCAATTTAGGCTAATAAAACTACGAAAATGTATTAGTTCGTCGGGCGCGATCAAGTATTCTAATGTTTTAGTTCTCACCGGCTTTTAGGCGCCGTCAAATTGGCAGCCCTTTTTAGAGACAATTGCTATCCGTTTTTTTTTTGTTTGGAAATTAATTAAACTTTTCTGTTTCGTCTTGATTTACGTATATGTGATATGAATCATAAATTACTAATAAAAATAGTCTATTTTGAAATAAACAAGCATAATTTCAAAAATGGTTGAAAAAACCTTGAAAAATTAATAAAATATCCTTCAAAAATTCTGAAAGAAAAATCGCTAAAAAATCTTTGAAACTGTCTTGAAAAAACAATAAAGAATCCTTAGAAATCTTTAATTTTTAAAATTTCTAGAAAAGTTCTTGACATATCTTAGTCTTTGAAAAATCTTTTTAAATACTTGAAAATTCCTTAAAATATCCTTAAAAATCCTTCTAAAGAACTTAAAAAATCACTGAATATTCTTTATGAACAATCCTTAAAAGGTAATTAAAGAATTCCTGATAAATCCTTATAAATACTTGAAAATCTTTGAAACATCATTCAGAAAGAATCTTCTTACAATTTAAAAAATCTTCGAAGGATACTTTATAAATTCTTATAAAATATTTAATCCTTTAATAATCTCTTAGAACAAACTTGAAATTTCTCTAAAGAATCTTTAAAAAAATACTTTAGAAAAAAAAACACCAAGAAATCCTTAATAAATTAAAATGTCCTTGAAACTGTCTTAAAAAAAAACCCTTAAAAAATCTTTGACATAAGCTTATAAACAACTTGCGAAAAAAATCCTAAACAATCTCTTTGAACAAACCTTGAAAACCTGGAACAGTAATAAAAAAATTTATAAAAAATCTTTGTAAATCCTTGAAAATTTTTTGAAACATCCTTAAAGATCCTCCCAAACAACCTCTGTATAAAAAAGTGGTTGGAAAATTCTTTGAAATTTATTGAAATGTCCTTGACAAATTTTTAATTTTTTAAAAGAATTGGCAGTACCTCTGATAATCCTGAAAAATAATAGAAAATTGAAAATTCCTTGAAACATCTTTAAAAATTCTTCCAAACTATACTTCCCAAACAATCTCTTTGAATAAACTTTAAAAAGTCCTTGGGAAATTCTTTGAAATCCATTGAAATGTCCTTGAATTTTTTTTTAATTTTTAAAAGAATTTGCTGTGCCTTTGATAATTATTGACAAATAATAGAAAAATTCATAAAAATACCTTTGTAAATCCTTGAAAATTCCTCGAAACATCCTTAAAAATCCTTCCAAACTGTACTTGAAGAATTCCTAAACAATCTCTTTGAATAAACCTTTAAAAGTCCTTGGAAAATTATTTGAAATTCTTTGAAATGTCCTTGAAAATTTTTGAAGTCTTGAAAAGATTCGCAGAATCTTTAAAAATCCTTGAAACATCCTTAAAAAGCCTGGAAAAATCCTTCCAAACAATTTGAAAGAATTCCTAAACAATCTCTTTGAATAAACTTTGAAAAGTCCTTGGAAAATTCTTCGAAATTCATTGAAATGTCGTTGAAAAATTTTGAAGTCTTGAAAAAATTCTCGGTATTTTTGAAAATCCTTGAAAAATAATAGAAAAATTCATAAAAAATCATTGTAAATGCTTGAAAATTCTAATTCTTAGAAATATCCTTAAAAATCCTGGAAAAATCCTTCCAAACAACTTGAAGTAATTCCTAAACAATCTCTTTAAATTAACTTTGAAAAGTCCTTTTAAATTCCTTGAAAAATAATAGAAAAATTCATAAAAAATCTTTGTAAATCCATGAAAATTCCTTGAAACATCCTTAAAAAGACTTTAAAAATCCTTCCAAATAATTTGAAAGAATTTCTAAACAATCTCTTTGAATAAACTTTGAAAAGTCCTTGGAAAATTTTTGAAGTCTTGAAAAAATTTGCGGTATCTTTGAAAATCCTTGAAAAATAATAGAAAAATTCATAAAAAATCTTTGCAAATCCTTGAAACATCCTTAAAAATAACTTTAAAAAATCTCAAAACAGTCTATTTGAACAATCCTTAAAGAATTCCTGATAAATCTTTTTAAAATACTTTTTTTCAAAATTATTCACAAAAAAATCCTTGAACAACCTTTGGAAAATCCCTAAGGAATCATTAAAAAACACTTGAAAATTATCTATACAATCTTTCACCAATTTTTATAAAATAAACAAAAATAATCAATCAATTTTTATCAACATGAAAATTTTGGAGGGAAAGAACCTAAAAAAAAGAAGAAAAAAGATTTTAAAGATTTAAAAAAAAGGTCAAAATATAGAGAGAGAAAATTTTTTCTAAAGAATGATTTAATTTTTTTTATGGATTTTCTGTTTATAATAAAATTTAATTAAATAAAAAGAATTAATAATAATAATGAAATAATTGTGACAAAAAAGCGATTTATTCTGTGTTTCTTAAAAAATAGAATTTATTAAACGTACCATCCCACTCGAATTCCGAATTTAAATAGAAAAAAAAAATGTTATAAAATTTTACCACAATTTTGGAATCGTGTTAGAGTCCCCGAGGGCGTTTATAGACGTCGTCTAAGACATACACCTAAATTGCTAAATCGAAACGAAATTATAGACCGACGTGGACCAATTTGTCTCATAATCTTCAATTTCTATCATTAACCGTAGTTTCCCATTTTATTTTGACCGTGGTCGGTTTCGTATACATTAAATGACAGCAGGTACATTTAATTCGCTAAAAGTGGTATTTTTCTCTAATATTATGGCTATTGGAGACTCGTTAAATTTTATAGGTTGTTTGGTTGTTTGCGACATACCTGCTTATTTTTCAATAAACGCTTCATGCACTACCTTATAGTTCTTTTAGTAGCGCAATAGATATATAAAATCAATTGCATTTATACAAATAAATTTTTTTGTTAAAATATGTTGTTCCGCTATCTACATATAAATTCAGTGAAAAATTTTGAGATCTTATTTTTTGTCGCGAATTATATCAACACTTTTATGTGTTGAACAAATTTTATTTTTTCACAACTAATTAACGCCAAATTTTCCGATTTTTTTTTGTGTCGCGAGTTCTATTAATACTTTTTGTGTTGAGCAATAAAAGCAACAAATTTATTTTTTTACCATTAACGGCAAATCGGCGGCAAATTTTAAGCTTTTTTTTTTGTCGCCAATTATATTAACAGATTTTATATTGAACAACAATAGTGACAAATTTTATTTTTTTCCAACTAATTAACGGCAAATTTTCCGCTTTTCTATTTTTTTGTCGCCAATTATATTAACAGATTTTATGTTGAACAATAATAGTGACAAATTTTATTTTTTTCCAACTAATTAACGGCAAATTTTCCGCTTTTCTATTTTTTTGTCGCCAATTATATTAACAGATTTTATGTTGAACAATAATAGTGACAAATTTTATTTTTTTCCAACTAATTAACGGCAAATCGGCTTCAAATTTTCCGCTTTTCTTTTTTTTGTCGCCAATTATATTAACAGATTTTATATTGAACAACAATAGTGACAAATTTTATTTTTTTCCAACTAAATAACGTCAAATTTTCCGCTTTTCTATTTTTCTGTCGCCAATTATATTAACAGCTTTTATGTTGAACAATAATAGTGACAAATTTTATTTTTTTCCAACTAATTAACGGCAAATCGGCGGCAAATTTTCCGCTTTTCTTTTTTTTGTCGCCAATTATATTAACAGATTTTATATTGAACAACAATAGTGACAAATTTTATTTTTTTCCAACTAATTAACGGCAAAT
This sequence comes from Neocrepidodera transversa, assembly GCA_963243735.1. Taxonomy (NCBI): domain Eukaryota; kingdom Metazoa; phylum Arthropoda; class Insecta; order Coleoptera; family Chrysomelidae; genus Neocrepidodera; species Neocrepidodera transversa. The sequence goes on along the minus strand of OY725344.1, from coordinate 21,192,432 downwards.
TTTCGACTTTTCCATTTTTTGTCGCCATTTATATTAACAGATTTTATGTTGAACGACAATAGTGACAAATTTTATTTTTTTCCAACTAAATAACGTCAAATTTTCCGCTTTTCTATTTTTTTGTCGCCAATTATATTAACAGCTTTTATGTTGAACAACAATAGTGACAAATTTTATTTTTTTCCAACTAATTAACGGCAAATCGGCGGCAAATTTTCCGCTTTTCTTTTTTTTGGCGCCAATTATATTAACAGATTTTATATTGAACAACAATAGTGACAAATTTTATTTTTTTCCAACTAAATAACGTCAAATTTTCCGCTTTTCTATTTTTTTGTCGCCAATTATATTAACAGATTTTATATTGAACAACAATAGTGACAAATTTTATTTTTTTCCAACTAAATAACGTCAAATTTTCCGCTTTTCTGTTTTTCTGTCGCCAATTATATTAACAGCTTTTATGTTGAACAATAATAGTGACAAATTTTATTTTTTTCCAACTAATTAACGGCAAATCGGCTTCAAATTTTCCGCTTTTCTTTTTTTTGTCGCCAATTATATTAACAGATTTTATATTGAACAACAATAGTGACAAATTTTATTTTTTTCCAACTAATTAACGGCAAATTTTCCACTTTTCCATTTTTTGTCGCCATTTATATTAACAGATTTTATGTTGAACGACAATAGTGACAAATTTTATTTTTTTCCAACTAAATAACGTCAAATTTTCCGCTTTTCTATTTTTTTGTCGCCAATTATATTAACAGCTTTTATGTTGAACAACAATAGTGACAAATTTTATTTTTTTCCAACTAATTAACGGCAAATCGGCGGCAAATTTTCCGCTTTTCTTTTTTTTTTCGCCAATTATATTAACAGATTTTATATTGAACAACAATACTGACAAATTTTATTTTTTTCCAACTAAATAACGTCAAATTTTCCGCTTTTCTATTTTTTTGTCGCCAATTATATTAACAGCTTTTATGTTGAACAACAATAGTGACAAATTTTATTTTTTTCCAACTAATTAACGGCAAATCGGCGGCAAATTTTCCGCTTTTCTTTTTTTTGGCGCCAATTATATTAACAGATTTTATATTGAACAACAATAGTGACAAATTTTATTTTTTTCCAACTAAATAACGTCAAATTTTCCGCTTTTCTATTTTTTTGTCGCCAATTATATTAACAGCTTTTATGTTGAACAACAATAGTGACAAATTTTATTTTTTTCCAACTAATTAACGGCAAATCGGCGGCAAATTCTCCGCTTTTCTTTTTTTTTGTCGCCATTTATATTAACAGATTTTATGTTGAACAATAATAGTGACAAATTTTATTTTTTTACAACTTAATAACGGCAAATTTTCCGCTTTTCTTTTATTTGTTGCGAATTCTATTAACTGTTTTTGTATTGAACAATAAGAAAGCGACCAATTTCATTTTTTTATAATTAATTAACGGCAAATTTTCCGATTTTCTTGTTTTTGTCGCGAATTTTATCAATACTTTTTGTGTTGAACAGTAAAAGTGACAATTTTTTTTTACAACAAATTTACTACAAATCAGCGGCAAATTTTTCGTTTTTGCTTTTTTTCTCGCGGATTTTATCAACAGTTTTTAAATTGAACTGTAGCGGCAAATTAATTTGTTTTATAATTATCAACAGATTTTGTGTTGAACAATAAGAAAGCGACTTATTTTATTTTTTTACAATTAATTAACGGCAAATTTCCCGATTTTCTTGTTTTTGTCGCGAGTTTTATCAATACTTATTGTGTTGAACAATAAGTGACAACTTTTATATTTTTACAACAAATTCACGACAAATCAGCGGCAAATTTTTCGCTTTTCCTTTTTTTTTCTCGCGAATTTTATCAACAGCTTTTTACGTTGAACAACAATAGCGCCAAATTTAATTTTTTTACAACTAATTAACGGCAAATTTTGTGTTGAACAATAAAAAAGTGACTAATTTTATTTTTTTATGATTAATTAACGGCAAATTTTTGATTTTATTTTTTTTTGTCACGAACTCTATCAATACTTTTTGTTTTGAACAATAATACCGGCAAATTTTCCACTTTTATTTTTTTTGTCGCGGATTCTATCAATAGATTTTGTGTTGAACAACATTAGTGACAAATTTATTTTTTTTCAACTAATTAACTACAAATTTTCCGATTTTATTTTTTCTTTTGTCTCGAATTTTATCAATACTTTTTGCGTTGAACAATAAAAGTGACAAATTTTTTTTTATGACAAATTAACGACAAATCAGCGGCAATTTGCTTTTTTTATCAACAGTTTTTACCTTGAACAACAATAGCGGCAAATTTAATTTTTTTACAACTATCAACAGACATAATAGCGACAATTTTATTTTTCTACATCTAATCAGTGGCAAATTTTTCGTTTTTCCTTTTTTTCGCGAATTTTATCAACAGTTTTTACGTTGAACAACAATAATGGCAAATTTTATTTTTTACTACTAATTAACGGCAAATCAGTCTCAAATTTTCCGCCTTTCTATTATTTGTCTCGAATTCTATAAACCGATTTTGTGTTGAACAATACTAGCGACAAATTTTATTTTTTTTACAACTAATTAACGACAAAACAACGGCAAATTTTATTTTTTTTCTCCGGAATTGTATAAATAGTTTTTACGTTGAATAATAATAACGGCAAATTGTATTTGTTTACACCTAATTAACGGCAAATCAGGGACAAATATTCCGGTTTTCATTTTTTTGTGGTGAATTCTATCAACAGATTTTGTGTTGAACAACAATAACGACAAATTTTATTTTTTTGCAACTAATTAATGGCGAATCAGCGGCAAATTTTCCGCTTTTCTTTTTTTTGCACCAATTCTATCAACAAATTTTGTGGTGAACAACAGTAGTGACAAATTTTATTTTTTAACAGTTTTTTCCGCTTTTCCTTTTTTTTGTCGCAAATTTTTTCAACAGATTTTTTGTTGAACAACAAATTTTAGTTTTTTACAATTAACGGCAAATCAGCGGCAAATTTTCTGCTTTATATATTTTTTTCGTTAATTCTGTTAAAAGTTTTCTAGCCAATTTCATATGATTTATTTTTTTACAATTACATTTTCGGGAAATCTATTAAAAATTGTCTTGATAAGTTTACAACTGATTAGCGGCAAATTTTCGGATTTTCCTTATTTTTCTCACAAATTCTATTAAAATTTGTTTCGCCAAGTTCATATAAACTGAGTTATTTATAAATTCTTTTACAACTAATTATTATTATTTTTTATGTTTTAGTAAAGTTCCGGCTTTCTTAAACGTAGTTGACATCGCTGGTTTAGTAAAGGGAGCTTCAGAGGGTCAAGGACTTGGAAATGCATTTCTTTCACACATCAGCGCTTGCGATGCCATATTCCATCTATGTAGTAAATATTATATTATTTATTTATCCTTAAAAAACATTTTCTTAAATAATAATTTTTACAGGAGCATTTGAAGACGACGATGTCACTCATGTCGAAGGAGAAGTAAACCCGGTTCGGGATTTGGACATAATTTGCGAGGAATTGCGATTAAAAGATGAAGATACTTTAATGAAACATTTGGAAAAACTGGAACGGACAGTCGTTCGAGGAAATGATAAGAAACTTAAGCCGGAATATGTAAGCATATTTTTTTTATTAATTTAAATATAAACTGTAAAAAAATATTGTTATTATATGAAAATGGGGTTTAATTTTAAAGTAGAAAAAATCCAAATCAATAATATAAAAAAAATCTAAAAAAACTGAAAATACCTGAAAAATCTTTAAAAACATGTATTAATAACAAGAAATACAAAAAATGAAAAAAAAAAAAACTGAAATAACAACCTAAGTCATGGGTACTAGTACGAATCTTTGCTTGCCCCAGCTTGAGTAGGAGAATGCCCAGGTTGTCCTTTAGCTCTCGAATTTCGATTTCTTCTCCCATTATCGTGGGTAACCTGTGGGCAAATTTTTGTATTAGTTTCTTTGTGGGCTTGATGTTCTTCTTATGTATCGTCATTGTCGGAGTGTCAATTGTCACGGTGTTGTCAGTTTTGATGATTTTCCGTGAATATCTTGTTAAGAGCTTATTTCAAGTGACCATTTTTCTTGTGTATATCTTGCTAATTGGTTTGTAAGTGTATCTTGTATCGTTTCTTGTATCGTTTCTTTTCTCTATCACTTTTAATTTATTTTCGTGGATCTTTTCGCATATTTCTTTGAACATTTCTTTTGTTCTTTCTCTGTGTTTCTGCATATAATTATTCAGTAGAGTTCTGTTAATATCTAAATCGACTGGATCTCTGGATGCAAGATGTCCATTTAGCACATTAATGGGTTTTTGTTTGATTGTTGAGTGGAGTTGTAGCCTAGGATGGCGTATGTCATTGGTTCTTTGATGCTGAGTGATGGGTATTTATTTCGAATAATTCTCAAGTGTTCGATTAATGTGGTGAAGTCTCTCGATGATGCAGATGTCTGGTGTTGTATAATGAATGGATATCTTATGTGTATCTACGAATTCTTGCATAAGTCCGTTCTTGAACTCTGTTCTGCTGTCTCCCTTTAGAAAACTTGGGACATACGTGTCTCGACAGTGGTGAAAAAGGTAAATTCTTATAGCAGGACAAACTGGTGTTTTTTTTGTTGGCATTACTCTATATTACTAAGAAAAAAATATCCGTGTAGTGGTTGTGTGTGTTGTGTTGGGCGTTGGCATTGGTAAACTTAGTCCTCAGCCACAAAAAAGTAGTAAAAAGTAGTCATCTAATTTTTTTTATTTTTTTAATCTGAATATTTGCTGTTTTTATCAGAAGTACCAACTTATTAATGTAATTATTTTTATTAAAGGATAATAAATGGGTTAAAGTTGTAGGAAATTGTACATTATTGGCAATAAGCGTATTAATGAAAGCATTTATTTGATAGGCATGATTACTGCAAGAAAATATTAAATGATTGAGATTAGCTAATGAAGTTTGGTCACACGAACATATAGAGTAATAAGTAAATATGATGTAAGAGGGTGGCTTATGGTAGGTGTCGTCCATTGACGACTCTGGAATTCACCTATCGGCAAGGTCTTGTGGCCAAAGTCTTTTTATGCGTCTGTCAATTAATGGAGGGTTGAATAACTCATCTATGAGGTAATTTGGATGGTTTGTACTGCGATTCATGTATCTTCTGGAGTGGTCAGTAATCACATCATCTATGAAGGGAATGTTGAGGTCTGCATGAAGGGTTTAGTTTGAGACGTACCATGTGGCTTTAGCTAACATACGAATGGTCTTCCACTGGAATGTCTGCCGTATTTTGATGTTTGATGGTTTGCTGCTGCCCCACAGCTCGATTCCGTATGTCCACACTGGTTTGAGTATTGCTTTATAGATGGTCAGTTTGTTTTCTAATGAAAGTTGCGATCTTCTGTTGATTAGCCAGCTCATATTTTTAACTTTTAGGTCGAGATGTCGTCGTTTAGCTTTAATATGTGATTTCCAAATAAGTTTTTCATCTAGGTGAAGGCCAATGTACTTCTGTTTTTATTGGTATAAGCGAGTTATTTAGGAGTAGTTGAGGGCATCTAATTCGTTGATTTGTAAAATTAACTTCAGAATTTGTTGGGGTTGACATTTTCTAGCGTTTAAACCAAGTTCATTGAGGTGATTTAGCAGTTTGTCGAATGCTAATATTTCGTTGGTGTCTGATGCCAGTATACCAGTGTCATCCTCAAATGTTGCCATTAATGTATGCTCGTTAATAGGTATATCAGCAGTGAAAATTTGGTACAGGAACGAGCCGAGTAGATAAGTTTTCTTCGTATTTAACTTGGGAGTACCTGTCGGACAAATATGATTTAAGGAGGGGTAGGTTTGGTCAGTTAGGTGAGTTTTTATTTTGAAGAGAAAGTCCCTATGCCACACTCTATCGAATTCTTGCTGTATATCGAGGAATACTGATATACAGATTTCTTTTTGTTCAAATCTCTTTTATATTCTATTGACTAATCTATGGCACTGTTGTATAGTTGAGCGATTTACGCTAAATCCAAACTGGTGGTCTTTGATCAGGTTTTCTAGAGGTATTGTTGTTTCTATTCTGTTAAAGATAAGCTATGAGCTGGATTCAGTTGGAGGTTTAGTAGGTTTAGGTATCATAATAATTTGTGCATACTTCCATTGCAATGGAAAATAGCATAACTTAATGATGTTTATTAGGGCGACTCCTTTTCTTGGGGAGTTTAGCAAGATATGAAGTAAAGCGTCCATGATTGAATTTTAGTCTACGATGAATAGAATTTATTTGCGTTATATTCTTGAAAATGGGGTATTTTGTCAGGTAGATTAGGGTGAATTTGTGTATATGGATTTTTTGAGCTAATTACATATTGTTGCCATAGAATATTCCAACTATTTTTATGTCTTTTTTAATAACCTTATAATATTGTATTCCAAACATTTTGAATGTTTTGAATTGTGGTTGCGGCTTTGGCAAGCTTATCATCCGTATAGGTATATGAAAAATAAAATTAATTTTGAAAATAAATTATATCACGCCGCCCATGCTTTACAATAAGTCGCCGACGGTATTTAGATATTTAGTTTTTATGCCATTCGAATTAACTTTGTATAGACTATACTTGTGATAATAAATATGTTTACTCAAGAAAATAATAATTCTCGCTCTCACTTTTTATCTATTTTCTTGATGTTTATGAACTCCCAGAATCCGAAATTGCAAAAAAGCCATTTTTTCAAGCGCAATATCTCTGTATCAAATTCACATACAAACAAATAGAAAATTGTAAGAAATTTAACGCTTTACAAAAAAGTATAGGAATCGTTTGACGTAGGACGTAAGAGAAAAAAATTATTGAGGAAAAAAAGGAGAAAGGTCGAAAATTTTGTTTTTCTACGATCGTTCAAAAAATCACCGGAAATGAAGTTTATCCATAAGTTACCACAGTGAATTGCCTAACTGCGATATTAAAATTGAAATCCAGTCAAAAAATTAATTGGTTTGATGAAAATAACGTAAAAAATATTTCTTGTATTGTAACATACTCTTGAATAAAATTTGAAATAAAAAATTTAATTCGATCGTAGAAAAAATGTTGTGAGCAACATGTGCAAAAAGCATAATTGTTGACCTCAGCGTGTTTGCAGCTCTCGACTTCGTCTCGAGCTGCAAACTTCATGCATCGTGCAACAAAAAATAAATACTTTTTGTACTAGTTACAAAAATAACTATTTCCCACACCTTTCTCTTTTTGCATAGGGTTCTCGAGGTCCAAAACTTGAGAAAATATTAATTAACCATCCCTGAACAAGTTCCATTAACTTCCGACCTTTTTCCACCTAACCCCATTGTTTTCAAGCTGTCGACTAAACTAAAAGCGTTTGCACTTTATTTTCATCCGATTAATTCCTTATCGGGTTCTCGCTTTTTTTTGACGCAAGCAAAAAACAAGTCAGAAGCGCCTGCGCGTTAGCAGGCACGTAACGACTTCTAAACACGCATTATCTCATGAACCATAAAAGATATCTCAAATCTGTTTTCAAATAACGATTCAGCATTAAATTTCACGTCGGAATGCTATTTTGAAACCGGTAGTATCACTTCTGGTTTGTAAAACCGGAAGTCATAAAAATCTGAAAATCTATTTGGAAGCTACTCAAGGTATACTGAGTTTATTTAAACAGACAGAGCCGTATTATAAGACTTCTCCTTTAGGATTTAGAAGTCTAAAAAACCACTACTTTGAGCTATATATTTTTTTTCGTACTTCATTTCCGTTGCCTAAATAAAGATGGCCACTTTTCGTTCCCTTGTACTTTGATCTGCCTATCGAGTGTACTCTTACTTACGTCACGATTGTTTATTTTATTTTTTTGCAATTTAGAAAAAAAAAAATATTTTGCGACTGTTCTTTTGATATAAGAAAACAGATTAATTTTGAGAACCAAACCTTTAAGATCGTGCCAAGCAAAAGTCGTCAGACGCAACGTAATCTTCCAGTCCATATGACAAATAAGTGTGGATGTAAACACTATAACTCTCGAACAAAATATCCGATCGAGTTCCGGTTTTCACTTTACTAGTTAGTTTTCTCCAGGAAAGAACTCTAGTAAATTTGAGCAGAATCGAGCTGACTATTCCGGTACCCGCCATACAAATTAGTTGTTTTGCATAAGAAACATTTCTATTATTAACACGTTACTTCATGTGAAATTTAGCCATTCCGGTACCCGATAACATATTTTATATTTTTACTAATCGATAGTGCTCGCATTTTTTTTATAAAATTTGTCTGTCTGTTTAAATTCCATTGGACCACACAAGACGCATGCGCCACTCATTTGCATAACATTATATGATATATCACATCAATTTTTCATGTTTCTTCAACATTGGAAGTTGCGGTGTCATCTCGCGCTCGAACGTTGTTGAATGCAAAACAGGTAAATCGTTTTTATGTCTTGTCATTGGTATCTACAATTTGATTGATGGATTGTGACTTTCAATTAAATTAATATCGTGAATAGAGAAATTTAATCATACTTGAAATATACTTCAAGTATACGAATTTTTGGTTTTTTTTTTCATCTCTAATTGCAATTTTGATTGCAACTGAACTGCTCCAAAGTTTTCTACATGATTATTTATATTTTATTAGATAAAAGATATTAATAAAAAAAACTTCGAGATATCATTCTAACGTTGTAGACTGCCCGTTGACGTTACTAATGGGACAACACCTGGCTGTCGCACCCTGGAGCGCGAAGTCCGCCCTAATACGCCCATGTTACGACCCGTGCCGGGCACGTCTTTACATGGTACCGACCTGTCACACGATTATTAGACATGTATTAAATGATTCTTAATTTTCTTTATGAATTAATTTCTGCTGAGTAATTCCATTTTGGTTTATTTTACATCGACATAAATCAAAACAGAACGAGAGTGGTCGTTACAAAATAATAAATATTTAAAGTAAAAAATATATACCAGATAATGATGGATTTGCTGAACGTGTTTATATCGCAGTGATTGATAAGAAACTTGGGAAATAAACAAGTGACCAAATCAACGGAAGTTGATAAAAAACGCGTGAAATAAACAAGTGAGCACTGGATATGAAACGCAAACCAAAGTAATACCTTAAAGAGCCATGGCAGGCGCAAATGGTAAAAGGACCAAATAATTTTATATGGAAAGGAGTCAGTGGTAAAAGGACATCAGAAAAACCAGACAAAATTGAAAAAAAAGCTAAAAAAATAGAACACAAACTGAAAACATTTGTAAAACAAAAAAATCTTAAATCTGAAAAAATATTTGTTTTAGATTTATATTAAGAATAATATACAGGGTGTTTCATAGGTAAACCACATTTGATTGGTCTAATCCGCCTAATAACTGATTTACAGGGTGTTCTGTCAATATTGCAAATATTTTTATAAGTCCACATTTCATTCTACTACTAAAATTTTTTAAAGTCAAAATTCATTAAATGCTTTATTGTCATATTTCTGATCCATAACTTTAGAACCACCCTGTAGATTTCTTACATATTTGTATTACTTTAAAAGCCCAATCGCCCTATATAAGAGCTTAAGCTAAATTCCAGGTCTGTCTTAAATAAAAATTGTAGAATTTGATAAATCCGTATACATATCAGAATTTTAAAAATTGGACCGAATATTTGATAAAACGGAAAACTGAGTAACACTGGAATATTGTTATAAATGCGCAGTTTTTAAAAATTTTAATTCATGTAATTTTTTCCGGAAAATTCGTAATACTTACAAAACCCATTAAATTATCAAGTAGGTTTAGGCTAAGATGTCGAGAGTTCGTTTGATTAAATATTTTATGACAACATAATTTATGCAGTTGTAAGTTTATTTTATTTCAAATAATTATTAATAATTTTAAAGAATAATAATTGTAATAGTATTACATAACAAGTGTGGTATACTCTGTCCAATATATATTTTTTCTTAAAATGACAGACTTCAGGTGAACTAGTAATTTTGTGTTAAAATATATAGTGTGGCAAATCTGTTTGGATGTGTCTACTCGTCCATTACCAAGTTTAAAAAGTAGTGAATTATTTGAACATACTATGCATAACAAATATAATTACAGGGAATATAATTTAGCATATTCTAATCTATTACTTAATATTTATTATTCTGAAACAAGGCAGAAAAACTGTTGAAAGTTTAGAATATCTATATCCTTTATTCTAACTTAAAATAGTATCAGTAGATACTACCATTTTTGACGAATTATTGACAGAATTTTTGCAGATTTAGTGAGTTTTTTTTTCGCCAACTCAGCTGTGGATTGTCAAAAAGTTAAAAGAAATATTGGATGAACTATTTCGAAGGTTATGGTACGAGCGTAATAGGCTTACCACACGAGTAGTGTACTATACTTTTTCGGCGTCTATTAAGAAGTAATTAATTTAAAACCATAAAAATACTTCTTTTAACAAATTTTATTGAAACTTATTACACTTCGCCAAATTTGTAACGCTCTTTGCGTCGTCAACCGGTATTTTTACGCGTGAGTCCAGGTTTCGGATTGCCTCTGGCGTCACCTTACGTTTATAGTGTGAAGGCCACTTGCTCGGGCAGCTTCAGTGGAGAAATAAATACTGATGTATAATTTTTCTTTACATAGTACCATTCAGTTTTTATAAAATTTTCTGACAATTCTTTTTTAATTCGTCAAAAATTGATTTGTTTATTATTTGTCTTTTTTTAACTGTCGTCCCTCCCAAATTAATTTTTTTTGTTACTTGATTAATGAATAATTTTTTTTATCAATTTTGACAAACTTGGCATTTACTTTTTAATTATACAGCAAAATTTTACTTTAATATTCTTTCCAAAATTTAACTTTTTCTATTAAATTATTATACAAATAATAATCATTTATATTATAATAATTATATGATAATACAAATAAGATTTTTTTTTATACTCCACAATTGTTGATTTTAAATATATTATACACCAATTATTCTCAATAAATACTTTAAAATTAAACTTTTAACAATAAACTCTGTTTATAAAATTCAAAAATCATAACATATCTATGTTATTCAAACCTCTTAACAAATAAATAATAATTAGCTTATAAAAAATAGCTCATACAGAGAATTTCATTACAATATATTTTAACTTGAACAAAAAGGAGGGTGGCAACTAGTTTCGGCTTCCAGCCATCTTCAGGCCATATACTAACTTGTTAACAATTCTTAAATTAAATGGTTCAAAAACTGGGTTGGAAAAAATAATATAGGGATAGGGGTGCACATGAAAGGTGAAACAGGGGTTTTTTTTAGAATTGAACAAGTGCGGGTTGGTACATAGTGATTAGAGGAAAAAATAAATCACTATGTACCAAACCGCACTTGTTCAATTTAAAAAAAAACCCTGTTTCACCTTTCATGTAACCCTCCTATCACTATATTATTTTTTCCAACCCAGTTTTTGGACCATGACAGTTCTGGTCACCGGTACAATTGAAATTACTTCACTCCTTTCAGCTTGGCTTGACCTATCTTTAAAGGCCGAGGGACTGCCACAGCAACTCGAACTTCGGGCTGCCACTGCAATATAACATGTTTGTTTCAAATAAAAAAGTAAACAAAAGCAAATTAAACGAAAAGCTTACCATTAGAATTTCAATCATATTTTTAAAGATATCTATGTGTAACTATTCGAATAAATTGTAAATCAATGTCAAAAACTGACAATTTATGAGCAATCATGACTATCATGATACGTCGCCTATTACGTAATAAATCTTACGCACGGCTATTCGGTGTATAACGCACGCTTCTGATTCTAATGGTGTATTGTGTGTAACGATACATTTACTGATTAAGTAAATTGTATGTAAGCGTTCACTTACTAATAGAGCAGTAGAAAAAGAATTATTACGCCACATCAATTTTTAACAAAAGAATATTCAGACAATATTTGTGTACGATTTTACCAACGGATCGGTAGAGGCAGTAAAGGAGTATGAAAGGCGGTTTCCTAATCGTCGAACACTTCATCATGATACATTTACACAATGATTAGAATGAAAGACAACATTTGGACATTGAAAATGACCTATTAGGTAAATTGAAGATTTAATTTAAATTAATATACACCAATAAATAAATAATTAAATATCGATGTAATGATTTATATACTTTGATGGTATGATACTGATGAGATCATAGAGATGGAAACAGCTGTCTATCATAAATCTTTGCAAATTCCTCTTTCTGTTTATAAATTTTTATTCATATAAAAACTAAATTGATTGTCTTTGAGTTGTGGTTGAAAACAGCTCAGCAATTTATCCAAGACGCATTGGGCATTAAATGTACCCCATACTACCGTTTGGAAGAGGTTAAACCCAACAGGTGCAGAGATTAGAACTACGTGATTTTGATCCAAGGTTAAATTTTAGTCTATGGATAATTGGAAGAAGAATAATTAGTAGGTGCTTATTCATCGGTGAAGCCCAATTTACCAGAGATGGGGGTTTCAATCTTCGAAATTCGCATGTTTGAGCTGACGCAAATCATTGGTGGTATTTTAGGTAATTGGCTTATTAGGCAACACATCTTACCCCATATATTAACTGGGGAGGACTATTTTGATTTTTTACAAAATATGTTACCGGTTCTGTTAGAAGATGTACATATTGGAGGAATGTATTTCCAGCACAAGGGCGCATCTCATTACAGAGTATTTGTTGCGAAATTTTCTAAACGAGAATTTTCCAAATATGTGGATAAACAGGGGAGTACCCCATACCTAGCCTTCTTGGTAGCCATATTTTAACCCAATAAATTATCACATTTGGGGATATCTGATCAATAGCAACGAAGAACTTCTTGATAGAATTAATGGAGAGTTTTAGCAACTCACCCGCTAACGCTAAATTTCGTTAGCGTATAGAATAACGGATTGCAAAAAATGGAGTTTTAGCAAAACAATTGCGTTTTTCGGAATTTTAGGTTGTTATGTGTCAATTATGACAATTGTTTAATGTATTTGAGTTAATGGAACACGCTGAACATCCCGCTATTTCGGAAAATTTACCATATAACGCTATTTTTATTTTTACGTGAGCAAGCGCAGTCTGATCGAAATGATGATTAGCGTTAACGTTAGCGGGTGAGGTGCTAAACTCTCTAATGATGTTTGTGAGGAAATTAGAGTTAACCTATTAATAATCAGACAAGTTACTTGAAACATATTGAAACAAGCTCGTAAACATTTGGAACGTCTATTAAAATGAATTTCTCACAATCGTTTCTGTTTTAAAGAAAGGAAACAGTTTCTCATGTGTAGTATTTTTGTTTTTTGAAAATGTGCTCTTATGATATGTCAAACAAATAACTTTTAATCAACATCTTAATCTTCTACATTTTAATGACATTTAACTTCTCAAAGTTGTTGCCCAATACGTAAACAGATTTTTAAAACGCCATACACTTAATGTGAAAATGTATAGGTCCATACATATTTTTAGACTTCTAAACCCTAAAGTTACAGAGAAGTCTTATAATACGTCTGTCTATCCGTCTGTCCGCATTTATAACTCGAAAACGAAAAGAGGACAAACGGTCAACGGTAATAAACTCAGCATACCTTGAATAGCTCAGAAATAGATTTTCAGATTTTTATGACTTCCGGGTTCAAAACTGATTTTACAAACCAGAACCGGAAGTGATACTATCGGTTTCAAAAATAGCATTTCGACGTGAAATCGTGAATCGATATTTGTAAACAGATTTGAGATTTCTTTTATAGTTCATGAGATAATGGGTGTTTAGAAGTCGTCACGTGCCTTATAACGCGCAGGCGCTTTTGTTATTAAGTCGGGTTCTCATTAGTCGTTTTTATTAATCAATATGCATTTGAAACTAGAATTGAATGAAAATTTTGGTCACATGATTCAGTCTAGAATGTGTCTTCTTTAAAAATGGCTACCAAGCAGAAAATTATGCGTGCTGGTGTTCGTATTATATATGAACATTTAATAAACGCGATCAAAACCAGGAAAGAAAGGAAACTTTGTCATTGGTGGGTCAGACCATGGATCTTAAAACATAGATATGAAGGTGCTTCAGTAAAGCTGTTAGTAGAATTGGCAACAGGTGACATGGTCTATAAATCCCACTTAAGGATTACCGAAGAGAAATTTGAAGAAATTCTACACCCTTTATACAGAAAAAACTACTGTATTGAGGTTCGCCCTTCCAGCAAGACTAGAACTACAAGTAGTTTTAACATATTTAGCCACAGGAAATTCTTTTCCATCTCTGGGTGTACTACTGTACCGGCTATATATCAACAATAACAAAACTAACCCGAAAAATACACAACGGTATTTCAGTGCGGCTGAACGCTTGTTCACACGGTCAATCACTTTTCAGTTAAATTGAATAGGATCAAAAGTAGAAATACCTTTCACTTTTATTGAAACGCAACATTATTGAGCAATATCGTTGAACGGCGATATTAGATTATTTCAGTTCAATGATATTGATCGATTATATCGACTAATGAGAACCTGCTTTTATTTATTAAATTTTCCCTTTGTTTTAGTCTTAAATATTGATGAGTAAGTAGTCCGTTAGGTAGTGTTAAGCCATAATAACAATTTAATGAAAAATGAATAATAAATATTATTTTTTGATGTAACATTTTGGGTTTTACTTAAAAAATAACTAATAGTTTGAATTATTGTAATATTCCAAACTATTCCATACAGTAAAAAAAGTCCGCATTATATGGAAATAGATATTTATGTACCAAGTCAGTAAAGTGATACTTTATCGAACGAGTCTGAGATTCTGAGCCGAGCGAGCCGAGTAACAGGTGAGTTCGATAAAGACACTTTACTGACGTGGTGCATACAACATTTTATCGCCAACGATAAAAATTTATAATAAAAAAAGAAATTACTTCTTACATTTTATTACGACAAAGTGAACAGAAAGAAAAATGCTTTTAAGTGACAGCTACAAACTATTTCTGTTTAATGTCAATGTCATAGTCATGGCTATGTTGATAAATATCTATAAAAATCAAGCAAGTCGGTTAGTGAACAGAAAGAAAAATGCTTTTAAGTGACAGCTACAAACTATTTCTGTTTAATGTCAATGTCATAGTCATGGCTATGTTAATGTCATAGTCATGGCAATGTTGATAAATAACTATAAAAATCAAGCAAGTCGGTTAGTGAACGGAAAGAAAAATGCTTTTAAGTGACAGCTACAAACTATTTCTGTTTAATGTCAATGTCATAGTCATGGCTATGTTGATAAATAACTATAAAAATCAAGCAAGTCGGTTCCTCCCCAGATTTCTGTTTAATGTCATATTGATTTTTACTGTAAAATAAAGTGTTTCTTTACTTCCGAAAATCGCTATGGTAATGTATGACTTTATTGACGGTTGGCGATAAAAATATTTATTTTTCTTTAAAACTAAGAACACGATCGCTAAAACCAAGTTACCATATTGACCAAAAGTACACGGATCGACGACAATTTACAATTTTTAAGTTGAGTTTAAAGTTTTAGTAGCGGAATAAAATGTGCAGTATTAAAAAACTGTTAATGGGGGTCACTGAGGTGATTCTAAAAAACAGTCATACAATGGGTATTGCTATAACCGGGTGTTTTAACCATTTTGCCCATTTCTTTCTTTGCTTATACAATTTTTTACATTTGGTACACATGACCCGCACATCTTGTCGACCATTTAAATTTTAAGTCTTATTTATTGTATTTGAGAATTTTCGGGGTACAAAATTGAATAAGACGAGTTTTTATTATTTTTTTGCTTAACATAACGAAGTAAATTTTTAAAGCTTACGTATTAAGTTCGTACTTGTTTGCATTTAGACCACTACACCATGTAATTACAGGTCCGTATTTAGGACCAAATACCACAAAAATTTGTCTTTCGAACGCCCTGTATAATAATAATAATTTCTACTTGGTAGATTTGTAAATACAAGGAATGAGAAATAAAGTTGTTACCTTTGCAAAATTAATTGTACTCATTTCCACACCACCTTGAGGTAGAGTACATGGTTCGTTTCTTATTGTGGTATCCCCAGAAGGCCTAATCCACACCTATTTAAGACAGAATGCTACAAGTAAAGACATCAAATAACAAAAACTAATAAAAACAAAAAATACCAAGTACAACTAAATGAAATAGATGGACTCTAGTGTAAAAAGGGTTTATTTAAGCATGCGAAGGTAGTAACTTTATTTTCCATCCTTTGTTTTTACATTTCTACCAAGTAAAAATTTTTAACAATCATTATAGGGTGTTCGAAAGACAATTTTTTGTGGAATTTGGTCCTAAATACGGACCTGTAATTACATCGCGTAGTGGTCTAAATACAAGCAAGTACGAACTTACTACATAAGCTTTAAAAATTTACTTCGTTAGGTTAAGCAATCTTGACGATAACATAAGAAAAATAAATAAAAACTCGTCCTATTCGATTTTGTACCCCGAAAATTCTCAAATAAAATAAATTGACAAAATTTAAATAGTAATCTTGTCTGGCCAAAAATAAAAAATACATCACAGAATTCAGTTTTTTGTGTTCTTTCCAAATATGAAAACGAATTTTAAAAACTCTCATATACAGGGTGTTGTTTTGATGGTGGAACAATTTGAATTTTTTTGCCAAGTCTGACCTGGATTTCTTTACATTTTAATACAGTCGTACATTCAACAAGATATGCATTTCATATGTGCTAAATGTCAAAAAAACCTACAAATGTTATGAGCAAGGAAAAACATGGGCAAAATGGATAAAACACCCTGTATCTCGGTTATAAAGAGCATGGGGGTTTTTTAGAATCACCTCGGTGACCCCCATCCACAGTTAACGTATGTCCGTTTCCCAATGAATCACCCTGTATAAGAAGGTACAGGTGAAAATAATTTTGATATTTTTTTTTGAAGCCGAAGCTGAATTTTCATTTTCGTTATTGTGTCAGTTGAATGTCCTAATAGACTAGAACAAGCTTGCTCAATATGAAATAAATATACGGTGTGGTTCCGAAAATTGGTTTTTTTTTAATTATCCAAGTGACTTATGTCATTTTACCTATGAAACACCCTGTATCTAGAAATAATTTGGTTTTAAAAGCATCCTAATCTTTCTGGTTTTTTCTTTAATTTTCGAATTTTTATTGAATATTTTTGAATTGTTATTAAATATTTTCGAATTATTATTGAATTTTTATTACATATTTTTGAATTTTTATTCAATATTATGAATTTTTGTAATTTTCACAATTTTTTTATGTTTTTTTCTATTTCAGGACACACTAGCAAAAATTAAACAAGTGTTGGTTGATGAAAAGAAACATATTCGATTTGCCGATTGGGATACAAAAGATGTAAGTAAACATAAATTAATTTAAAAAACAATTTAACAAAAAAAAAAAACCAAAACTCAACTTTTTACGACATTAAGAAAATTCGCATAGAAATATTATTATCTATTGTTCGCTCGCATTGAATAAATGAAACGCAATAATGTAGGTGTAAAAGTACATGAATTCAATTCGATATAGACATGTAACGATCTTATCAATTTTATCCGACGAATTATTTCATTTCTATCCGACACGTACCTACATTGTACACTCAGATGAATAAGTGAATATAAATTATATTTTATAGAGTATTTGTAACTGGAAAAAAATGCATAAGGAATTGAAAAAATCGAAACAAATCTAAAAAAAAAATAAGAAAAAACCGGAGAAAAAATCTGCATCTTTTTCATCTTTACATTTTTTTTTTCTTTTTCTGATGTCGGATTAAGGTTTTTTTCTTCTTCCTTATTTATATTCTTCTAAATTCTAGTTCCTATTTTATTAAATTTTACCATTTTTATAATTTATCTTCAGTTACGATTAATAAAATTCATACTTGTTTTAGCACTTTTATGATACCTGCTAAAAATTAAAAAAAAAATCATATGTATCATCTTATACTCTACCCACTATTATTTTTAATAAATTAGAATTTTTAATATTTTCTTCTTCGACTGTATCCACTTCACAATGACTCCTAACAATGTTAATGTGGTATAATAGTATCACCACCTGGTGATCGTCTCTATACCCAATAACACTGACACCATCCACGTTGTTTTTTCCCGCGCAGCGGGAATCACTTTACACGCACGGCCATAACAGATCAATGCGCGCTGGTTATGTGACTTGCACATTCTTCATCGACGATTTATCATTCGATTTTTTTTTTTAATTTGAGATGACGTATCGTTGATTTTGTCTGCATAATTTTTAATTGAATATCAACACGGCACTTTGGAATATATTATTCAGGAAAAAATTGTTTGCCGAGCATTTTTAGTTTAAGTACTTAAAGTTTTTTTTACTGCTTTGCGCGAATTATAGTGACTGCGCCAATTATATTTTATATTATTTCAGATTGAAGTACTCAACAAATACTTGTTTTTAACATCGAAACCAGCAATTTATCTAGTCAATCTAGCTGAAAAAGATTATATCAAAAGGAAGAACAAATGGTAAGTAATAAAATATTACGAGTTTCTGTTTTTATGGTCTTTATTATTATTATTAAAATATTTAACTAGCACTAAAGGTACACATTTTTAAAGAATGTTATACACTATATTTTTTCTACGGTTGTTATAAATAATGAAGAGCTTTAAATTTATTTGTACCAAATATTTTTGGTATATTTAATTTTCAGAGTGTACTATACTTTTCACCAAATATTTTTACATGGAAATGGGTAAAATCTGTGTTTTTAGATTTATAATAATAATATTAGTAACTGATGTTAGTAATAATTCATTTTTGGATTTCTTAAAAATATTACACTGGTTAAAAACACAAGATTTTTTTAGTACTTCGGCCCAAGAAATTAACTTTTATATTAAACACAAGAACTATACGCACCAAATATTTATAGACATGTTGACATTTTGGTCTATTTAATAGACGTAATCAAAATGACATTGTTCACGGGATTCATAAGTGACTTGATATCTTTTTCTAAACCGGGGTGTGGTGAAACTGCACAAAATAGTTTTGCTTTTTTTAATATTCCAAGAATGCAAGTACCAGAAATAATGAATGTACAGATCCCAAAAACAATAAAGTTTCCCTCCAAGACACGAGAAGACGATTGGCTGAAGAATTTTTGAAATCGGACGACATCCAGACCGACGAACGTGAAAATTTTTTTACTTAATCGTGTTGTGGGTGGCTTGAAACGTCGAGAAAAGTCATTTTAGGCAAAACAAAATGGTTCTACGAAAATAGGACGCGAACATTTGGTCGCGCGAAAAAAAGTCGCGTTGTTACTGATGTAGGAAGTGTTACGAATGTGAATAGTCAAATGTGAAAATCACATGATAAGATAGGCCTTTACACACGAATTGCATACAATATTTATATGGTTTACTTAACAATGTTGTTTTGAAAAAAATTAAAATACTGCCTGAAATTACATTAAACTTTCCTTCACACTTTATCCAGGCTTTGAACTGGCAGGTAATAGTACCAAGTTTTTTTATTTAATACAATAAGTAGATGAATTCGACTTTAAAAATCCTTTGTCATAATAATATTTCGTATGTTGTTGTTTTTTTTTCTAATTTATTCTTTTTTTGGGGCTTTTTATTTCTGAATTTGGATTTTATGAGCAATGCCCCTTAACTATTCCAAATTTGGACGATTTCCATATTCTTCACAAATGGATTTAATTCGTTTCGCCGTATCTTAATAATTTTTTTACGTGGCTGTTCGTTTCCTGCTATATGCTGCTCAACTTTCAAATAATTTAATCTTTCCTCTTTTTTAACGTATTGATAATTTTCCATAAATTTGGATGTGCTGCTTTTAATGTAAAGGAGAAAGCGTTGTGCCATCCCTCCACAATTATTTATACGATGTATATCTTCCACTATTAATTCAAAGCAATTCCAAAGATTTCGTGAAAATTGCTGTTGTCTCCTTCGGCGTCGTCGATCCAAGCGGCCGATCCATACATCTTCAAAATAGTTTATCAATGGTAATAGCATATTTTTATTTTGCGTGTAAAATTACTGTCAAGTAACTCTTCCAACGTTGCATTCAGGTATGAATGCAAGAGCTGCAAGTTGTCGTGGATATAAGTTGTAGATATAGAGCAAAATTCGCGTCTTCTGTATAAATTTGTTGCAATCCTGCACCTTGCATGTTTCTCCACAAGCATTGCTTAAAATGAAAGAAGCAGCCACGGACTCTGACTTCAGGAAATTGTTCTTGTATGGCATTAATTGCCGCTCTTTCAAAATCCAGGACGTTGCAGGACGTAAACCGTTTTTAATTCTTGAAAGAGGCGAGTGTATGTCTCCTTAGTCTTATTTTGAAGCAAGGTTAAATTTTTAGGATTTGCCGGAATAGCTTCCTTTTTTTGACGTGTGTGTTGAATAGTCCGAAGAGATGAAATGGAAGGCAATTGCCCAGTTGCACCCAAAGAAATTTCTTGTAACACCGTAGCTAATATACCTTGTGTTCTTAGTTCAACTTGCTCAGCCATTTCTTTTATCCTATTACAAGTTCTCTTAACTTCTAATTTGGATGCATCTGCAATATGGTTCTGGCTTGTACTTTTTACAACTCCATCTCCTACAGTGTGAACTCTTCCGGTACATTTACACTGGTTGTATTGGGGATACTTCCAAATTGTCTTTTCTCCTATCACTTTTTCCTTTTTATGGACAAATCCATATCAGCACCTTTCTGACTTTTTACGTAAGTTAGAACCTTCTTGATAAACGACAACTTTACGAATAATAAATTTTAAATTGTAGGAAACCCATTTTATTTTACTTTTAGACCATTTAAAATCAATTAAGTAAAATCTGTTTTGACATAATCACGAGACCATTTAAAATCAATTAAGTAAAATGGACATTAAGTTAACTTTCCTTAACCGGGCTTAGAAGATAATAGAAATATTAATACTGAATGACAGGGTTAAATAAAAGTAATCCCAACCACGTGTTTGATTGCATTTTAGAGAAAGTACTGTAAAGCTTATAGCTGCGTGCACTTAACTTTTTTTCGTATCTTTTAGTATAACAGATCCACAGAGCTTCCTCACACTAATCATATGTATAAATAAAACCACATTTCTCATTACATGTTTGCTCCAATTTAAACAAATGGCTACGCGCTATTTTTGTACGCAACTTTTTCTCGCGCGTCCAGTTGCGGGCGACTTTTATTCTTTTTTCGCCGGTGTCCTTTTGTCGCGCGACTTTTTTTCACGCGACCAATTGCTCCCGATTTTTTTTTCGCGATACCGAATAAAGGAAACATCACGCCGTACACCTATTCTAGCTAGAAGGGTATATGGATTATATATTAAATTATATATTAATTATTCAACTGCTTTTGAATATTAATAGTATCCATAAACATACACCGTGAGTTATAATAACTCACTAGATTTCGGTATGTAAATAGTGTGCAGTAAATTCTTGGAAATTGGTGTAGAAATGTTAGAAAGATTTTATAACAATTGGAAAGGAATGTATAATTGAAGTATTTTAAAATTATCGAATTGGCAACGCCTCACGGTCTACATTATGGACAAGATTCTTGGAATTTACTACAAACTATTTACGAACCGAATACCAAGGTGGCTCTGTACAAGTCGATTCGCCGAAGCAGAACAGTTCATTATTGTCATTGAAGGGAGTAATGTGACTTGATATTTTGTAAACAAAGTTCTTTCAATTCGTATTTATTGCTATAGTCGTAGATAAAGTATAGTATTCAACTTGCCGTAATGGGCATACTCACTTGATGAATTGTGGCACGAGTGCTGCAAACTTCATCTGTATTAGTTATGACCTACATTACTGCTCGTTAAATAATATACTATTATTTAAACATTTTTTATTTAAAAATTTTTCATATATAATGACTAGAATATCATTATAGCGATTATGTTATGAGTATATACAATCATAGCTCCGAAATTTCGAAATGGAACTTAATTAATATCCAATTCAACGAAACCTACCACCGTATTGTCATCCACACACAAATACTTCATCTAATCCCATCGATCAAGATAATTAAGTCTTCCATGCACGATGTTATCGGTTGCTCCTCTTCTCGATCTAAAGTGCGGAACGTAACCCAAAGCTCACGTGACTTACCGGTGTTGAATGCTAAATTAAGAGCGATTGATTGTGTTTGGCGGTCAGATCAAAGTCAATCAAAGACCATTATGGGTCCGGTCCGTACATGGTACTGTAGAAGTGCCAATTAGCTATGCTTCTAACTGATGTGTGTGTAGTGTTTGGAAACAATGTCGAAGGGAGTTGCTAGTTACTTAATATTCTAAGCATATTCTAAAATGTATCATTTTAATTAAAAAAAAATAACTTCGTCGTCTTTTTTCCCCTTCAAACGGTAACTGTTATATTTCCCACATAATTGGTTTTGTGGTTCCACAATTATTTTTTTATATTATACGTTTTAAAAAAAAACGACCTTACCATATATTGAAGCAGGTAGTTTTTTATTTTTTATTTTACTTGTTACTGACCTACATCTACTCTAATTAGTGCAACAAACTATTAAAATAGCTCCAATTATTTTTGAATCAATAGTAAAAAAAATAATCTTGTGGTTTTCTTTTGTATATTATGCATTTTCTAAAAAATCATAACTGACATATGTTTGATGGATAAATTGGTTACAGGTTGGTTAAAATCAAGGAATGGGTTGACAAAAACGATCCCGGTTCGTATATTATACCCTTTTCTGGTGCATTTGAGCATAAATTGATTGAGGAATTCGAGGATCCTGTGCTTAAAAAGAAGTTTTTCGAAGACAATGCTACCTCTAGGTAAGTCATTTTTATTTTTTAAATCCTTTCTATCTTATTAGTTCTTTATCGTTTCTATTTAATTCTTACGTTACGACTATTGTCACGCGATTGTTTGCTTAATATGCACATTAAACGTTTTATGCCAGGCCGTGATAAAGAAAACTGCACAAGAAATTTTATATAATAATTTTTAGCTTTTACTTGGAAAATTTTATTTCCTATCGGCACGAACTTGAATGATAACAAATACTAGAAGTTGTTTCGCATTTTATTAAGTATAATGAATGAAGTCTTTAGAAGTAGAAGTAGAAATTTTAAAAATTAAAAAATTTCCATGTATTTAAATTTTCGACTTTGATTGATTATATACCCTGTAATATTAATTTGAAGAAAATGTTTCTCTTGATAAAAGTTTCTAAATCTAAAAAAAATTATAAAGTTATAAAACAGCTATCAAAAATATACAGTATGATTTCAAAAATAACGTAAATTATGATTATAAAATAACTAATTTGAACACCTTGTATTAATTGCACAGCTAATTTTCCTCTTGATAAAAGTTTCTAAATCTAATAAATTTTATAAAATTGTAAAACATATGTCAAAAATATACAGGATGATTTCAAAAATACGTAAATTATAATTATGAAGTAAATTTTTAATTTGAATACCCTGTATTAATTTGACAAAAAAATTTCCTCTTAGTAAAAGTTTCTAAATCAACAAAAAATTATAAAACAGTTATCAAAAATATACAGTATGATTTCAAAAATATGGAAATTATGATTATAAAATAATCTTTTAATTTGCACACCCTGTATTATTTGGACAGAAAATTTTCTTTGTGCTAAAAGTTTCTAAATCCGATAAACTTTATAAAATTGTAGAACAAATATCAAAAATATACAGTATGATTTCAAAAATACGTAAATTATGATTATAAAATAATCTTTTAATTTGCATACCCTGTATGATTTGGGCAGAAAATTTTCTTTTCGCTAAAAGTTTCTAAATCCAATAAAATTTATAAAATTGTAAAACAGATATCAAAAATATACAGGATGATTTCAAAAATACGTAAATTATGATCATAAAATAACTTTAATTTGCACACCCTGTATTAATTGGACAGTTAATTTTGATGAAAGTTTCTAAATCTAATAAATTTTATAAAATTGTAGAACAAATATCAAAAATATACAGTATGATTTCAAAAATACGTAAATTATGATTATAAAATAATCTTTTAATTTGCACACCCTGTATGATTTGGGCAGAAAATTTTCTTTGGGCTAAAAGTTTCTAAATCCAATAAAATTTATAAAATTGTAAAACAGATATCAAAAATATACAGGATGATTTCAAAAATACGTAAATTATGATTATAAAATAACTATTTAATTTACACGCCCTGTATTAATTTGAGAGAAAATTTTCATCTTGATAAAGTTTCTAAATCCAAAAAAAATTATGAAATTATAAAACAGCTATCAAAAATGTACAGTATGATTTCAAAAATACGTGATTTATAATAATAAATTTACTTTAATTGGACAGAAAAGTTTCTCGATCCAATGAAAAAATTCGTAAATTATGATTATAAAATAACTATATATAAAATAACTAACCTAACTTTAATTTGCACGCCCTGTATTAATTGGACAGAAAATTTTCCTCTTGATGAAAGTTTCTAAATCCAACAAACTTTATAAAATTGTAAAACAGATTTCAAAAATATACAGGATGATGCCAAAAAAAAATTATAATTATTAAATAACTAGTGCTTTGTCCGTTTTTTCGTAATATTCAATGTTTTTAATTTTTTGTGGTAATTCTTTGTTTTGTCCATTTCTAGTTGCTATTTTTGATGTCCGGCAATTCGCCTTCGTCTGTTATTTTTGAACATTTGTCTTCAATTCCATTTTATTTTCTTGTTATTTCATTCATTATTTTCTTTGTCTTGCGCCAGACAAAATTTCAGATTATAAAAATGATTTATTTTGTTACCCATGAATTTTTAGCAATCATACCATTCATAAAATGTTCTCTATTCATCAAAATTCCATAATATAGCTGTATCCCTATATTTAGAAATATCTCCCAACACTTAGATTCATTAAATGGACACTAACGACCCAAAAGTGCGTTTTAACGACCCAAAATTTTTGATGGTCCCTTTAAAAAATTTACCAGGTACGAACTACCTCTTTAAAGGGCTCAAAATATATTATTTAATAAACAAATTGTTTTTATATTTATTCTAAATATAACAAGAAGGAGGATTTTAATTGGCATCTATTTTTTATTAAGAATTATCAAAAAATTTACAATTTACAAGTTTTGTTCGATAGAATATAGCCTGAATACAACGAGACTTTTAATAGTTAGACTAGGAGAGGGTAGAATACTCTATGAGATTTTAGACTATGAAAAAAAAATTATTGCATAAAAAGTGGTAATTAATTGGAAAAAAATAGCAAAATTGAGAAAAAAAATAGGTAATTTTTTGAAAAAAAAAACGAAATTGAGAAAAAATAGATAATTTTTTTGAGGAGGAGTAAAGGAGTAAAATTGAAAAAATGGGGTAATTTTTTGAAGTAAAAAAGGGATAATCTATCGAAAAAGAGTATAATTGAGAAAATGGGTGTTGTAAAAGTGACAAATTTGGGAGATAATAGGATAAAAGGTAGTTAAAAGGTGACAAAATTAAGAAAAGGGAAAATTTTAAAGTGAAAAGAGGGAAAGAAAGTACCTAAAAAGAGACTAAATTTAGAAAAAAATGGAAGAGACAACAAAACACTTAAAATGTGACAAAAATGAGATTAAAATATGGGTTGTAGCCAACATAACATTATCCCGCTATTTATGTGTAGTATTTTATTTTTTTAAGAAAGATTTATAATAGCTTATTTTTATTTCTATTTGCAAATTTGTTTTTACAAACAAAACATAAGAAATGTTTTTGTCACAAACAAATCCTTCCAATAATATTTAAAAATCTATTTTATCCACATACATAGTTTGCAGACAATAGTTTCAAAGGCAACTCTGTATATTATAATTTATGTCTCTTCTCGTTGTATTCTGAATGCACCTTATAGACAATTAGACAGCTCATTGACATATAACTTTTTTTCTTCTAGCTACTATGACCTTTTATCTATTAAGCGCTTGTAGCCTGTAAAAAAATTATTTGTTATCGAATTTATTAACAATGGCAAATAGTATGAAGATGATATCTTCATTACAGGATAATATACCATAAGACCAATGTAATTTTTTTTTTAAATCTTCGTCCATTCAATTTTTACGAGTTTTTTAAAACTTTTACGTTCCTCGATGGCCACCAAAAACTAATCAGTTCTAAGTTAGAACCAAAACAATTTTTGGTGGAAATTTAGTTATAATCGGTTCAGTAGTTTTAAAAAAATCGTTATCGAAAAATTTTATCATCCCTAATAGCACAAAAAGGTCCGATTGACGTTTTTTTATGGTTCATTTGACGTCAGAACGTCCGAGGACCAAAATAAAACTTTTCTGCAAGAACTTTTTTAAAATGGACATAACGAAATGTCCAAAATATGTCGACAAAAAGTCCGGACTCATAAATTAAAAACTAAACGTTTTGTAAGCTACAGTACGATAAAAAACGACTTCTAAACCTTTTATGAACGCCCATGTCAAAATGTTTTTTATAAAGTCACAATAGGGACGTTTTTAAAACGTTTTATTTAAGTCGTTTTTAAATACACCATTAAAAACGTCCAAAAAGTATGTTTTCAGCAAAAGTCAAAAGTTACGTTCTTTAAACGTTTTTGTAAGTCGGTTTTATAATCACTATAAAAAATGTTGAAAAGGCGTTATGTTTTTAGGTCCACAAAAGAATATTTTAAGAAAAACGTTTTCTTGGAGTTTATAAAAACGTTTATTTTATGTCCTAAAAAGTATGTTTTCAAAAAAAGGTAGAAAGTTGCGTTTTTTAAACGTTTTTGTAAGTCATTTTTATAACCACTGTAAAAAAACCTTCTAAGACGTGTTTTTAGGTCCGCAAAAGTAGACGTTCTAAAATCCGAAAAAACGTCTTTTGTCGAATTATTTATTTAGTCCTTTTTGAAACGTCTTTTTTCGACGTCTATATGACATTAGAAGTTGTGACATTTGCATTAGAGAAAAACGTCTAATAAACGTTCTCAGGTACTTTAACGAACGTTTTTAAAACATCCCGACGGTCGTTCGTGTACATTTTAAGACGTTTTTTAAACGTCTCTGTGCATACATACATACATACATTTTTCCAAAAATGGGTTTTTGGAATTGGGAGACCTCAAAACCTAAAGAAAAGTCAAAATCTGGAGATCCGTTTTTTACCCGAAAACAATACTTTCCCTTTATATACACCCTATATATACTATTGTATATATGGTACATCTAGCGGGAAAGTAAAAAAGGGTTAATTTATAAAGAAAATTGAGCTCGTCCTCTGCGATTTTGGCTCTGTAGCCAATTAAAAACACTTTTTGTCTTATGGGGACTATTTTGGACATTTGTGTTTCTTTCAAATTTTTTTACTGTTTCTTCGCACTTTTACTGACAACTATGAATATATTAATTTAATTTCATGATAGAAGTATATATCTTATTTATTTTCCTTTGTTGTATTTTTATGTAGCCATTAACCATCTATAACGTCTCAATCCGGCCCATATCAACCCACGTAGAGTTGATTCATTCTTTCATCTCATTTTCATGCCTTATACGTCCCCACAATGGAAAAATTAAACTTAATGACAATAATGGCATCTGTGCTTATGTTTTTTTTTTACCTTTATTTTTTTTCGAAAGAGAATGACCTGGATCGAGGATAGATAAAGCAGACGATTCGATCTCGAAACCTATCATTAGAGACCAAAATATACCGGGCCGACGACGATCGTGGTCAGAAATTGAAATGAATTTGTCATTGGATCGTTATTTTTTAAAATGGGGCCGGGAAATTGATTTTTATACTCGGAAAGGGAGACATAGTTATTATGAAGTGAATTCGAACAAATTAGAATATTAATTGTGTTGGATTTAAGTACTGGTTATGCAGTGGGTTTTGATGAATTTGGTTTAGTTCAAAATTTTATACACAAAAAAATATCTATTATTTGTAACAATTTGTTTTTAATTTTATAGTGCCCTGGATAAAATCATCGTTCAAGGATACAAAACGTTACAACTGGAATATTTTTTTACAGCTGGAGTTGATGAAGTTAAAGCTTGGACAATTTTGGTACGTATAAAAAACAAATTTTATTATTATTTATTTATATTTTTGTTACAAATGCAAATTTATATAAAAAAAAATCTGATAATTTGAACACGGGTCCTGCTCTTTCATCATCCTTATCCTTATTAGAATATTCCACGAAGCAAAATTGCTACAAATGAAAATAAAGGTCCCCATTTAACTGCCAATGCGAAAAGTAAATAAATTACCCGTGCCCTAAAATTGTCTCTGTGCCGAATTTGCATAAGAATAACCTCTCGCTGCCAGCCGAACCAGCAACCGGAAAAATAGAAATGATGGAAAACGACGAGAACGACGCGTTCAAATTTTCAAATAATTTCGAATGAATGGGCCCGAAGAGTAGCTGAAATGGTGATGACCTTTTTTACGGATAATAAGAAGCTGCCGCTACAAAATTCAACTTGAAGTTGTTTAAAAAAAATAACAATATCAGAAGTTAAATTGAATTCTTGGAAAACATTACGGTAGTTGAGGGTTTTTCAGACCAAAATGGTGCAATCAATCATCAGTAAATCAGTCAACTCGGGGTGCCAAAATAGTGATAATATGAATGAAAACAAACTTTTGCTTTGTTTTTTTTTAATCTTCAAAATTTTCCTCTTGTTAACAGTTTCTAAGTCCAATAAAATTGTGAAACAGATATCAAAAATATACAGGATGATCTCAAAATGTGTAAATTATGATTGTAAAATAACTTTTTAATTTGCACACCCTGTATTAATTTAACATAAAATGTTTCTATTGATAAAAGTTTCTAAATCTAATAAAGTTTATAAAATTGTTAAACAGATATCAATAATATACAGGATGATATCAAAAATATGTAAATTATGATTCAAAAATAACTTTTTAATTTTCACACACTGTATTAATTTGACAAAAAATGTTGATCTTGATAAAAGTTTATAAATCCAAAAAGCTTTATAAAATTATGATTCAAAAATAACATTAATTTGCACACAACATAAGTTTTTAATTTTTACACCCTGTATTAATTTTACAGAAAATTTTTCTCTTGATGAAAGTTTCCAAATCCAATAAACTTAATAAAATTGTAAAACAGATATCAATAATGGATGATGTCAAAAATATGTAAATTTAATTTGCACACCCTGTATTAATTTGAAAATAAAATTTCCTCTTGATAAAAGTTTCTAAATCCAAAAAGATTTATAAAATTCTAAAACAAATATCAAGAATATACAGGATGATTTTAAAAACACGTAAATTATGATTATAAAATAAGTTTTTAACTTACACACCCTGTATTAATTTGACAGAAAATTTTTCTCTCGATAAAAGTTTCTAAATTGAATAAAGGTTATAAAATTGTTAAACAGATATCAATAATATACAGGATGATGTAAGAAGTATATAAATTATGATTCAAAAATAACTTTTTTATTTGCACCCCCAGTATTAATTTTAGAGAAAATGTTTATCTGTGATTAAAGTTTATAAATCCAAAAAACTTCATAAAATTATAAACCAAATATCAAAACATGCAGGATGATTCCAAAAAAACCTAAATTAAGATAATTGAATAAGTTTTTAACTTACACACCCTGTATTAATTTGACAGAAAATTTTTCTCTCGATTAAAGTTTCTAAATCGAATAAAGTTTATAAAATTGTCAAACAGGTATCAATAATATACAGGATGATGTAAAAAGTATATAAATTATGATTCAAAAATAACTTTTTTATTTGCACACCCAGTATTAATTTTAGAGAAAATGTTTATCTGTGATTAAAGTTTATAAATCCAAAAAACTTCATAAAATTATAAACCAAATATCAAGAATATACAGGATGATTTTAAAAACACGTAAATTATGATTATAAAATAAGTTTTTAACTTACACACCCTGTATTAATTTGACAGAAAATTTTTCTCTCGATAAAAGTTTCTAAATTGAATAAAGTTTATAAAATTATTAAACAGATATCAATAATATACAGGATGATGTAAAAAGTATATAAATTATGATTCAAAAATAACTTTTATTTGCACACCCAGTATTAATTTTAGAGAAAATGTCTATATGTGTTTAAAGTTTATAAATCTACTTCATAAAATTATAAACCAAATATCAAAAATATACAGGATGATTCCAAAAAAACGTAAATTATGATTATAGAATAAGTTTTTAACTTACACACCCTGTATTAATTTGACAGAAAAAGTTTCTAAATCGAATAAAATTTATAAAATTGTAAAACAGGTATCAATAATATACAGGATGATGTGAAAAATATGTAAATTATGATTCAAAAATAATTTTAATTTGTACACAAAATAAGTTTTTAATTTTGACACTCTGTATTAATTTGACAGAAAATTTTTCTCTAGATAAAAGTTTCTAAATCCAAAAAGCTTCATAAAATTGTAAAACAAATAACATAAATATACAGGATGATTTCAAAAATACATAAATTATGATTATAAAATAAGTTTTCAATTTTCACACCCTGTATTAATTTGACAGAAAAATTTTCTCTTCATGAAAGTTTCTAAATCCGATAAACTTAATAAAATTGTAAAACAGATATCAAGAATATACAGGATGATTTTAAAAACACGTAAATTATGATTATAAAATAAGTTTTTAACTTACACACCCTGTATTAATTTGACAAAAAATTTTTCTCTCGCTAAAAGTTTCTAAATTGAATAAAAGTTATAAAATTGTTAAACAGATATCAATAATATACAGGATGATGTCAAAAATATGTAAATTATGATTCAAAAATAACTTTTTAATTTGCACGCCCTGTATTGTTTTGACACAAAATGTTTATCGTGATAAAAGTTTATAAATCCAAAAAACTTCATAAAATTATAAAACAAATATCAAAAATATACAGGATGATTCCAAAAACACGTAAATTATGATTATTAAATAAGTTTTTAACTTAAACACCCTGTATTAATTTTACAGAAAATTTTTCTCGTGATAAAAGATTCCAAATCCAATAAACTTTATAAAATTGTAAAACAGATATCAATAATATACAGGATGATGTCAAAAATATGTAAATTATGATTCAAAAATATCTTTTTAATTTGCACACCCTGTATTAATTTGACAGAAAAATTTTCTCTTCATGAAAGTTTCTAAATCCGATAAACTTAATAAAATTGTAAAACAGATATCAATAATATACAGGATGATGTCAAAAATATGTAAATTATGATTCAAAAATAACTTTTATTTGCACACCCAGTATTAAATTTAGAGAAAATGTTTATCTGTGATTAAAGTTTATAAATCCAAAAAACTTCATAAAATTATAAACCAAATATCAACAATATACAGGATGATTCCAAAAAAACGTAAATTATGATTATTAAATAAGTTTTTAACTTACACACCCTGTATTAATTTGACAGAAAATTTTTCTCTTGATAAAAGTTTCCAAATCCAATAAACTTTATAAAATTGTAAAACAGATATCAATAATATACAGGATGATTTCAAAAACACGTAAATTATGATTGTAAAATAACATTTTAATTTAACACTTTATAATATTAATTGTTTTAAAGAAAAACAAAAAAAATTTTTCGCCTTTAAAATTTTGTGAAAGATTATAAAAAAATACCTTCAGACCTTTTGTCTTTTTACCATCAAAATTCTTGACCTTTTTTTAGTCATAATATAACCATTACGCCAACTTACGTCTAATCCTGAAAACTTTTTTTAGAAAGGAACAAAAGCACCACAAGCTGCAGGCCGCATTCATACCGACTTCGAGAAAGGTTTCATCATGGCTGAGGTTATGAAGTTCCAAGATTTCAAAGAAGAGGGCACCGAAGCCGCTTGCAAAGCCGCTGGTAGGTAACTCATACTCTATAAAATTTTATATATTTAAAAATTTTGTGTTTTAGGAAAATACCGACAACAAGGAAGAAATTACGTAGTGGAAGATGGTGACATAATATTCTTTAAATTTAACGCCGGTGCAGGTTTACAGGCTAAGAAAAAATGATTAACACTTTCCGTAACTTTATGTGTTATGGTTTATTTATATATCAACATGATTTTTTTCTATGCAAGCATTAATTGTTAAAATTAATTTAATTAATACTCTATATGGATTTCATGTTTTTCTAAATTAAATACTACATAATTTTCAATATTTATTATCACAGTTTGTATTTAGGTACCTAATAATTTTTTTTTCGATTCAAATTTAATGTTGATGATGGTCTCCGTATAACATTTTAAGTTGTCTAAACAATCTACTTCTAACCCATTCATAAAAATCCAATTCATTAATTAGAACATCTTCTAAACGGCTAATTATTATTTTCGGAGCTTTAAGTTTCTTACTTTTGTGTTGTAAATCTAAAAAAAAGGCAAAGTTTACCAAAATTGTGTTGATTTTGTTAATTTACTTACGAAGCAGATCTTTTTCATAAACTTTTTGTGCTCCTTTAAAAAAATATGGAATTTTATTTTCCAAAATTTCTAAAGTTGTATTTAATTCTTCTAATACTCCGACAACGGGAAAATATTTAATTACGTTATTTTTAGCTTCATTTAAAGCCCAATCATTATTCAATATCCTGAAATAAATAAAAATAATATATTATATTTATATAATGGTCACAAAAAAAATCTTACACGGACGTAAAGTTTTATACAAGATACAAAAGTAACAGTAATATAATTTTAATTTAAGAAGTATTCTTCAATGGTTGACCAAATAATGTTTTAATCTATTATAAAAATAATTTTGGACTGTCTTATACCCACTGGAAGCAGATTATACAGTCTGGGAGGCATCATGCTTACCGACTGTTGATGGATTTTCGTGTAGCTAAAGCAGTGTTGCCAATTGGCGCATAATTATGCGAATTCCGGATAATTTAAGAAGCCTGCGCATAATGAAGTCGCACTTTTCTTTGTAACCAGCATGTTTTGAATGTAAACTCGGACTCCATTACTATTAAACTAGCACTATCGCCATCAAAATAATTTAGTTTCAAATAAAACTTTACTTTAATATTAGGTTTGTTCTGGTTTCGAAAAATATCTGCCCGACAATGTCAGGCACATGCGCAGGCCCGCCGAGAGGGCGTTGAAGGCGGTACAAAATATCGGGGCCCGGGGTTTATGGGGGCCCGGGCCCAGCACAGCAGGCAACTTTTTATTTTGTACAAATAAAAATTCACTATTTCGGTAAATCTGATAAAACAACGCGCATTTACGGTTTCTCTTTTTTCCAGTATAAAGTATAATATACCTAACTCTAAGGGTTCGTTCGGATTTTAAATCCATTCTTTAGGACTTTTACACTTATTTGTTATAATGAATAAATAAGATTTCCTAGAATTTAAACCCAAAAAGAAAGTCACATGCCGTTTTACTAAGCCGTTTCTTCAAGGCACCATAAAATAAAATAACACATATTTTTTATATCTGTTTTGTGGATGTACGATACCTAATAGTATAGTACAGACAGAAATGACAATAACCGTTCGATAAGGGATACTTTTTGTGTTTGTTTATTTTTTTCTACTCATATAAAAATTTGTTACGTGGTTTCGTTAAAAACATTTTATAAATAATAATTATTAATTAGTGTGCGTTGATTGATATAATTTTGATGAAGGTAAGTCGCAGCAATTTTTAAACAAAAATAAAAAACGTAATTTTTGAAGATCGCTTGAAATTATTTAAAAAGCATCGGCGACTGTCTTTTTCTCCTCAATGAATTTTCTATAACAATTCCAGCAATCCATATATAATTGCTGCGTATATTGGGAAAGACAGAAACAGCGAGAACACTGAAATAAAAGAGGCTTCTTGAAGCTGGCCCAGCCATTTCAGCACGGACCAAAAATATCTATGAGATAATTTATTAACCTTTTAATAGAAATTTATTCCGCAAGCAAAAATTTTATTAATGTTGTCTATCAAAAGTTATAAACAAATAATATAGCTTCAACCTGAACCTCATTCAATTGGGAATCCAAACAACGGCAATTTTCATGGCATATTAGAGTTACTAGCAAATTATGATGCATTATTAGCAGAACATTTAGAAGCTGTTAGATTTTCACAAGAAAATAAAAAGCGTTTAAAAGTTCGATCATTACCTTTCGGCTGACATCCAAAATGAATTTGTTACATATTGTGCTGAATACGTCAAGCAAAAAATATAGAAATTGAAGAGCAAGCCAATCGTCTTCAAGATCATTACGACGCAGATATGAATTATCAATTCAAAGAAGAAATAAAACATCTTAAAAGCATCTTTTCTGCTAATTTTCAGGACACTGACATTACACTATTTAATCTTTTAAATAAAATTCATAAATTAAAATTAGATTCCTTCTTTCCGAATATTGTTATAGCATTAAGACTTTTGTACCCTACCTGTAGCTATTGAGTCCAAATTAGCTAGAAACTGCGACTTTTCTAAAATTATTGAAAATTTCGCATCTGCAAAAACTCGTAAAGCACCTTTAAAATAATTTGTACGTGCTATTAATATGAGTAGTAGTCTAATGTCTACTAGTAGTAGTTTATGTTTGTAGTAGTCAGAAACGTGTTTTGTATTTTTAATTCGTTTTATTTTGTTATACTTTCTAATTATTAAATAACAAAAAAAATATTAAAAAAAAACTTTTTATCAAACGAGTCTGACTGTAAATCTTTTTACATCGTTATCACCAATTTTTTTTACACCATTTAGTTTGCGTGTGATTTTTGTGTGTACACCAGGGCCCTTCGCACCTCTCGGCGGCTCTGCACATGCGTAGTAAGTCATGCGTATGTCCAGTAGACAACTCTGAGCACAAATCTTATAATGCACATGCGCCTGGATTTCTCCGACAGATATCTTCGAAACCAGAACAGACCTATTGCAGGCGAATCACGAATCTGACAGAATTGTATTGATAAAACCTATTTCAGGATTTATTTGAATATTTTGCACGGATCTGTTAGACAGACGATATTGTTTTCTCGTCTTACGCAGTGTAGGTACGTTTTTTAGTACTTTTTATAGTCCTAAAAATAAATAATAATTTTTTTGTAAGGTATTTACTATCCTTTTTTGAATTTCATTAGAAATCACGAAACGAATTTCTCCTGGTGTGCTGTAAAAAAGAAACCAAATAAAATAAGTTATTTGACGAAGTACTAAACAAAAAAACGTGTCAAAAAACTTCGCATTATTCAAATCAATATTGCATTATTTTTATTCAAGAGCCGCATAATTTTATCTATAGAGGTTGACAACACTGGCCTAAAGGACCACGCACCATGTAGGTCAAATTGTCTAATTTTTTGATATATGACTACTCGATTTGACGATCAAAAGTCTCCATGGGACCAAATTTTTAAAAATAATACAATTCCTATACTAAAAACGATTTTATTGAAGA
The DNA here is from genome assembly GCA_963243735.1 of Neocrepidodera transversa. Classification (NCBI taxonomy): domain Eukaryota; kingdom Metazoa; phylum Arthropoda; class Insecta; order Coleoptera; family Chrysomelidae; genus Neocrepidodera; species Neocrepidodera transversa. The sequence goes on along the minus strand of OY725344.1, from coordinate 21,156,760 downwards.
AATGTAATTTTGAGTAACTGAATCTCATTTGACAAGGTAAATACACAGGAAACGTTAGTATACAGGGGTAAATAAAATAATTTTTTTAAGGGGGTGAAACTTAACGTTTCGGATACTTCGGCCGTGTAAAATTAAATTAATTCATTTTTAAAAAATTCCGGGTAAGTGATGCATGTGTTTTATGGTAAATCATATTATAATCAAGTTGGTAACCTTTGACAGTTGTCAATAACAATCACTTATTGTTGTCAATAGTTTTCCAATAAGGAACAATTTGTTGTTGTGCGTAGTTTTAATTATTTCTACTAAATATGGCTTTTCTTCAGAAAATAAACTGCTATACTTGCGACAGACGTTTTCTTGCAAGACACTTGTGTGGAATTTATGAAGACGGAGGAATGGTGGATATTGTTATTTCACGATGGGAGACGGCAGGCTTGGCACCTCTAGAGCTTGATGAAAATTCCACCATACCACCATTCTGTCAGTGTGGAATTAAGAGACATGGAGAATGATAGAAATAGATTGCGATTAAAGATTGTGAGGCATTACACAAGTCGTTCATGTTTTATATTGTAACCTCCCACCCCACTGGCCATTTATCTCATGAAAAAGGCTAGTACAAAGTAACAAACCGATGGCCATTTCGGTAAGAAACTTCCATACTCAAATTTATCATAAAATATACCTGATCGTCTAGTATTGTTAAAGAACCCAGTTGTGATGCATTTTTATTCGTTCTAGTAAAGTTTGCTGCAAGTAAAAAAAAAATAAAACACTGAAAAACCTTCAAATCGTATATTCCGTAATTTCAACCTTTTATGATAATTACAAAAATCAAAACCTTGAAACATTATTTACTCTTGTACTATATTTGTATGTGAGGATTCCTCACAGAGACCCGCCACTGGGTGCACGAAAGAGAAGATATTTGTCACATTTTACCAATTTGTATTTTGTGTTTGTGTAATTGTTTTTATATTTCTGTTTGCTTTTATTTTACAACGTTTTTATTTTAGTGATTTGACATCACGTGTATTTACTATGGTCAATAATGTCCTAACAATTCAGGTAAGAAGATGGGATGAACGCAGGTCGATCGCCGTCTGCGACATCCCTCATTGGGAAAATTTCATGGGGAGGAGAGATCACATTGCCTCCTACCATCCCAAAATAATTTGAATAAATATGAATTAAGAACTAATATACATTTGGAATTTGTTTTACTAGCTCTCGAAGGACCAGTCTGATTAGCACATCAAACACATTATTTAACACAAAGAATCGATTGTATTTATTTTTAAGGGTTATTTTCTCACCCATTTTATTAAATGAAAATATAAATTGAATTTACACTTTTTTAACACAACGTGTAGAGCATAGCTCTAACTTCATTAAACTTAAATAAACATTATTAACACTTATTAATTTGAAATCTCAGAATGTTCAATATGTAAATTAAAAAGCTCTCGCCGTGAGATACAATCTCATCGGCGATCTAGAAGCTTAATCATAATAATTAAAATTGAAAAGCTCTCGCCGGTAAACGACTGTTCTACCGAACGATCAAGAAGCTAATGAATATATGGACAATAATTTGGCGCGATATCCATATTCGGATGCAACTGCGCTTGTCGCTCTCTATGAGAATGATATATAGAATGAGATGAGTGCTAGTTTCAACGGTTTTGTTTAGAAATAATTCTTTTGGTATAGCTGTACCATTTTACATCACGCGATAAATGACGTGGACAGATATTTGATGAAATTTGTTGATTTGGAATCTATTTTTAGATTTTAGAATAATAAATTGTTAAGTGATGATCAAAAGTATGAATCGAAATAATAAATATATTAATTTTAAAAGAAATAGAAAGTAGTTTGTAAATTCTGGATAATATTCTAGTGAAATTTATCCATAATTAATTCTTTTTTTCTTTAAAAGGGACCGTACTTTAATAGACATAGTAACAACCTTGACCTACTCATAAAAACACATGATTTTCTTTGTGTAATGTATTGTTGTAATTGGTAAATGAGACTCCTGACTTAACCCTTCCGCCCACACAACGGCGCGCCGCTGTGAACGGTCAATTAAACAAATGGTTTACTTGTCCGGGCGCAAATTAAATCCCCGGATTTTGAATTGGGGGTGTTTTTGAGACATTTTATTTAGATAAATATTTTTATTTTGTAATGAATTTCGGATTATTTTCTCTATTGTTTTATGGACAGTTGTTTTCTATACGATAGGCAAAGGCCTACAAATAATTAACAGGAACTGATTTTTTTCTCTCTGGCTGGGTTTTTATTCATTCTTTCTCGAAGCGAAGCGTAGGTACTGTTAGATAGTTTAGGCGATGGTAAAAATTTTCAGACTGTTTTACTTCACATTTTACGCCCTTTTTATACCCAGAAATTATCTTATTTCGTGACGTAGGCATTTGTAACTGCGTAGTAAGAATCTACCCTATTGCGACTTGTTCTCGCCAATTTGTTTATGTTGTAGATAAAACCGCATTCCTGAGGACAACTTTTTAACTATTTTGAGTCTTTTACGAATTTTAGGAGAAATATAAGTAGTGTAAATTTTACACCAGGAAAAATAAAATTAGAATTTATACGTAAAATAATTCTTTGGAAACAGAAAAATATACGGAAAGTAATAATTACAAATGGAAATTAATAAGAGATTAAGTGACCTAGGGTAGGAACGTTTCAATATGCAACACAAAAATTAATGTGCAAAGGTTGTCACTAGCCTGTAGTGTTAAGGTATTTAATATTGAGAACATTTTTATTCCAAAAGACCTTAGGGCATGTGTACATCATATTGATGAAAATGGTTTGATTTTAAATGTTTTACTGGACGGATTACAATACGTAAATAGACCGTACAGCTTGAAGGGAAAAGACTTGTATCAATAGGGAGTTCAACAAAAATATAACTCACGGTTTTTCTTTATTAACAGTTAGAATTGATCAAATAAAACTCATTGAGTTTAATTATTTACCGTAATTTGAGCTATATTTTTGAATAAATTAATTTATAAATTCAAATTTCTAATTATTTGAATATGTCGCCATTACGATCGTGACGTCAATTATGTGCAATGAAGTTACCGTCAAGCAATTAACTGCAAATGTGTAAAGAAGAGAATACGAATGAATAACAGCTGTTAAACCTCACTTATACAGATAATGATGGAAAAAACCATTATATGATAATTGGATAAAGATTAAAACTTGGACCTATCCACTGTGAATTCGCATTAAAAATCGAGAGAGATAAATAGATATTAGATTTCCCTGTTAGATAAAGAAAACGACTATTTTAACGAGATCAGGTAATAATTTGCTGTTTGGTATATAAGTGCGTTCCTGATTAAGTGAAAACGTCTGCTTACTGCATATAACTATAGTTCACGGTCACTGTTGTAGTTTGTACTCTGTAGAGCTGGTTGCTGTTGGTAATTTTCCGTATTTATTTGTATTTGTTTTGTGTGATTTATGATTCCTTACTACTGTTGATGATGTCCCAGTTTGTAAAAGCAAACTCTAATAATTTGCTTCATATAGACATTTTTATGGTGCACGAGTTCCTTAAAAAGGATAATATAGATTCAATCTGACAGAAATAAAAGGTTCTAAGGCTTCTCAGTAACGTATTTATATAAATTACGATTATCATTATTATTTCATATAATATTGCAGGTATTGGAATAAAATAACTCCCAGTTTGTATACCCTGAGTAGTTTCCTCTGTACTTGTCTCTTCAATATATAAAACATTTTTCTTCTGAATTGGGAATGTCGGAACGTCTTTTTTTAAAGTTAAACTTGTGGTATCAAGTTTAACAGTTTTTTGTGTAAATTGGGTATTTCAAGATACACTCACAGGCACCTCAGTTTGCTGATAATTATCATTATCACACTAAACTTGGTATCTAATACCTCTTTACTTGTTTTACTGGTGGATGGTTCACTTTCAGAACAGGTATCAAATCTCCTCTTCTTTGTATTAGATGCTTCTGGCCAATTGAAAATATGGGGTTCAACATTTTTTTTTTGAAAATAATTTTGCCTTCCATCATTTTGAATTTTATATAATTCTCCATATCATTCTGAAACTAATACAATGTTTATGAATCAACACAAGATTTAACCATGTAAGAAAGCATACATTATTTTATGTAAATGCATTTAAATACTTAAATACGTCAAAATGATCTTCGCAACAGAAATAAGTTGTGTTTTTATTACAATTAGTAAGTCTTACAGCCTTAAACCATATCATCCGGCGGTTTTCATTAATTGGAACCGTCACAAAAAATTTTGTTAGGTGTTTCAATTATTGTAATTAAGCAATTTTTAACGTTTATCCATAACTTTTCAACGTTTTTTACTACAGCAATCAAATTTATGTCATCAACACGACCCAATAGATACGTAAACAAAGGTAAAAGTAAACACAATTAAAAACACATTGACCAAACGACACTTTATAAATAAACGTCATCTATATTTGAAAGCGTCAATTTTATTTAGAGAAACTGGCTATTATGCTGCAGCTATTGCACATAAGTGACGTAGGCGCACTACAAGTTGCATAGATGCAGTAATTTTTAAATATCAATTTTTTCATTTTAAATTAAAGAAAAAAACAGAAAAAACGATTTTTTCATAAAAAGAAATTCATTTTTTTTTTCAAATAATGCAAAAAAAGATGACTAATATTTCAAGTTGGTCAACTTTTCTTAAATTCATGAATTGATAGGCTAATGAGTTAATTTTAGATTTGAGTGACAAGCAATGATCAGTTCAAGTTAGACATTCATCTACTTAAAGTCCCAGAAATTTAGTAGTAATATTATTATTGATGGCTGGCTTCATTATAATGTATAGGGTTTATCTGTACATTAGCACAAGCTCTCTGTCGGCTATAAAACCTTAGGAAGACTGTTTATATACTTACATACATCGTGGATCTTGACCACAAAAATATGGAATAGAGAGATCATAAGGTTGTCCATTTTTGAAATTACAACTATTTATTTTGTTTATTAGACATTTGTAATAATAATTGCTTTGGATATTTTTATCTGATGACCTAAAAATTTCATAATTCGTTATAAATATTAAAAAACTACTTTTGACAAAATTTTGCATTACCTTGAAATAATTTTATCTACTGGATGCCTAATAAGATTGATATATGTCGGAAATTGTTTATCGAACAATTTAAAATTAATAAAGTATACATGACGGTCTATACTTAGTGGCACCGCTTCTTTTTTCATTAGATCATATATTTCGTAAACTAAATGTTCCTAAAAAAAACATTTCCATTATTTATTTATGCAATCCTAGTTGAAAATCATAGAGCTTGATTTTCCGTTTCGAAGAACTTTGAATAAGTAAAGTTTTTTAATCCTGTACTTTACAATATTCGCAATTAATTCACTAATATTTTCTTATATGTCTCAGATTTTTCTTCTTTTTGCCTTCGCTTTATTGTGCCATTTCTTTGGTCCCTCATTATCCTTTTTAGTTATTCCATCATCTCTATGTACAGTGGAGCGTCAAAAATCCGAACTAATTCTGACCACCCATTTTCAAATGGTTCAAATTTTCGAAAATACCAAAAAAATGCTGTTTAGGCCTAGATATATGCCGTTTAATCAATCCAAGTGAATATACAGTATGTAAGGCTACTTACATTTTGTGATTATGAAGAACTTGCATGTGCAGTGTTGTATTACAGTTCTTGTAACTATCGCTTAAAAGTTAAGTTTTACACTATAGTTAATATAAGGGAAAAATAAAAAATATTTACAGTATAATGCACAAATCAACAGAAAATTGAATTCGTTTATCTTAGAAATCAATCATATTAAGGAAGAAAATGAAAAATTAAGTATAAAAGCAGCAAAACAGGAAGAGCGAATAGAAAAGATAGAATGGGTGATAGGAAAAAAAATATTGTGGTGAAAGGAATCAGTGACAATGAAACTGAGACAGAAAGTGAAGTCGAAGAAAAAATAAGCACAGTAATGCAAAAGCTAAACGCTAATATTGATCAAAAGATGGTTATAGATGAAATTAGCAGAACTGGAAATATATTAATGGTAGGAAAAGGCCAATATTGGTTAAATTAACAAAAGAAAGCACAAGATCCAATATTCTAAAAAATTCAAAAATTTTAAATGTGCAGAAATATGGATAGATGAAGATTATCTCAAGAACATACAAGAGGAAAGAAGATGGTTGATACCGAAATTAAAGGAAGCTAGGAATAAAGAGTATAGAGCAGTCATAAGATAATAAATAATGATGACGGAACATACTGAACACACTAAAGGAATGGAATATGATACAGAAGGAAAAATTATCAGTCAAAAGAGAACAGTGATTGACAGATGACCAGAGATGGATAGTATTGAAGAACAAACTAAAAAACTAATTAAAATAGCTAAGGAAAATGCTAAAGGAAATGAAAACGGAATGAAGATGGAAATGAGTAAAATAAAAAAAATGAAATTAGAGATAGTAATCAAGAAACAAAAGGCAGGCAAAACAATAAAGTTAAAGACATACATTATGAAAAAACGCATATTAATAAAATAGAAAACAAAAAACGATCCCGAAGATACCTGGAAATTCTCAACCTGGAATGTAAGAATGAATGACAAATAACAGGAACTACTATATGAATTTAATAAGGCTAATGTAGATTTTTTGACCATAACAGAAAAAAAAATAGAAGGGACACGGGGAAATGAACCGCCATCTGCGTGGGGTGCATAATCCAGATGAAATAAACAAAAGGATTGAGGAAATGGGAAGGACAATCAGAGAGACTACTTATGATAGAAATTGAGTATGGAAGACAAAGAAAGTACACTACTATCAGTATACGGACCAATGACGAGAAACCGGAAGAAAAATATAAATTCTGTTACCTAATAACAGAAACCTCCAAAAGGAAACATATACGTAGCAAGAGACTTGGATGGACAGGTAGGAAAAGAAAAAAAATTTTGGAGTGGTAGGAAAGAATGGTGAAGAAAAAACAAACAATAACGGGCTCAGAATAATAGAATACTGTGAAATGAACAATCTTATAGTTACCAACATAAGGATATCCCCAAGTATACTAGGCAAGGGCAAATAACAGAACAATCAATAATATATTATGTCCTTTTAGAGAAAAAATGTAAAGGATGTTGAAATAAGACTAGAACCAGAAATCTACACTGACCCTTATATGGTGATCGCTAAAATGAAAAATATAAACCAAAAAATGAACTGAGGCAAACTATTTTACAAAACAATCAAAAATCATAGAGGGCGAAAAACAATAGACACTGCAGGAGTAAAAAAACGAAAAAAGAGAAATACTAACAGATAATAGAGAAGTAATGCAAAGATGAAAAGAATATATATAACTCATAATGAAGAAAATGTCGAAGAAATAGAATATCTAGATGAGAACCAAGCCATGAAGAAACTTTTACAATAAACGATTTATTAGAAGCAATAAAATCGCTAAAAAATGGTAAAGCCCCTGGATATTTTAAAACTACTACAGAAATGATGAAAAACATGGGACAAAAGACAACAGAATCGAAGATTGGCAAAGAGGAATAATATTACTCATACACAAATCAGGAGAGGCATAACATGTTAAGCATAGCCTTGAATATATATGAGAAAATGTTATAAAAAAGCTAAAAGTACAAATCGAACCAACCTTAGATGAAGCACAAAGTGGACTCCGTGCAGGTAGAAGTGTACACGATCACATTTTTACGACCAAACAAATAATAGAAAAAACATAACTCAGTAAAAATAACGCATACCTCGCATTTATACACTTGGAAAAGCCTTCGATAGGGTTAACCAAAAGAAAATTTGGAATATTTTGCATGAGAAGTCAATAAGAACATAAATTACGTAAACAAAAATAATAGAACGTCGGAAGAATTCGAAACTAAAGATGGGTAAGACAAGGAGGAGCACTAAGTTCTACCTTTTTCAATATATTTATTGGACACATAATTAAGGAAGGTAAACCAGACACACAAAAGAATGATAAAACTATAACTAGTAACAATATGAGAATATGCTTTTGCCGATGACTTGGTAATAATACCGAAAGAGGACTACAGAGAAATATAGATACTTGGCACGTTTTTTAACCAACCGATGCTCGCTTTGAATTCAGCAGAACCGCCTGGTTGTTCGTTAAAATAAATAACCTTTTCATAGATCAAGGGTCCTGACACAGGTCGCCTAACTAAACTACGCCTCTGACTAAACCAGAAATACACAGCTTGTCATTTGCCGTCTTTGTCTTTATTTATTTGAATCAGTCATCAGAAAATTCAAATTCTTATTTTTCTTCTCCATACCGTACACTTTCGCAAGACTTGATCCTCTTTCGCCCTTTTCCAAGCCTGTTCAAAATCTCCTGTTTATTTTCAATTGTAAGAAATGTATGTTTCATTTTGACATGGACGATGCCATGACGCAACAGTAGTTTAATAAAACAGAACTGAAACGAATAGAAAACAATGTACAAAACGAAAAACACCATGATGTGCGGACAAATCGCAATAGGCACTAACGCAACAATAAAATGAATGAATAACAAGAGCAAAGTTGGTACTGAAAGAGCAAAATTGATACTGATTTCAGTATCATTTTTTTATTGTCCTGTGCAAATATCTAAATAACATAATCACATTGATCAGGATGGTCAAAAGTACGTTTCACCGAGAGCCCCTTTGCATAAGAAAGGTGCGGGGTCCTTTACTTGATATTTAATGAATTTAAATTATTTTTGTACGTTTGTAATCGTATATTACATACTATTTTCCCTATAGATACTTAGAAGTGTATTTGCATTACAACTGAAATTTTACACATTATATGTCAAATTTTACAATATTATGATTCTATACATAAATAATTTTGTTCTGTTGGATATTTACTAAATAATATAAATTTGCATAATTAGGTGGATCAGTAAATATTATTAAATTTAATTTAAATTAACCAATTAACCATATTTTATTACATATTTTAGAAATTCTTATTGAAAACCCTTAAATTCCTTAAAAATATTATTGAAGGGTTCTTTTGACATTTAATAATATGACAATATGCCTATATATAATTATTTGACTATAAAAATGTTAAATAAAAGTGTAACAATAATTTCCTTAAAAAATAATTTAATCATAAAAATTGAACTGTTGAATTCATACCAATTATATTTTTGAAAAGCAAATTCTATATAATAACAATCTAAAACAATGAATCAAATTTAAAATAACTCATAATTTCAAAAAATAAACGTACCACATCCAAACAAACTGCAAATTTCAAACACAATAACCCAAGTTTATTTCAACAACTTTTTCGATTTATAAAAGACTAATCACACCTTTTAAATAATTTATAGTAATAAAATCTAATCGTGAAATACTAACTTAATAAATAATATATGTTATTAAAAGTTTCTACACAATAAGTAAAAATTTAAAATAACGTTTCATAACCGTCAAACTGTCAAAACAGTTCCAGCACTACCAACTTATTACAATTAAATTTACTAGAAAAATTTCATTCATAATGTAAATCCCATTGATAAACAATAGTAAAAAATGGAACGTCATTTACGGAATGCGGTAGGCGTGGGTAAATATCGTACGCTAAATAGTAAATTAGTGCAACGTAATAGACCAGGTCCAGATTGTTTATAATTTAATTTTATCAACTATTTTTTTTTGGATTTGTCATATTTTGATCAGTGTTCTGCAAATGCATGTTTAAGTAGAGACATTTTAATGTTCAGTTTTGAAATTTTAAATAGAATTTTTAAGGACTAATTATACGATAACATATTTGTTTTGTGAGTAAATTAATATTAAATTTCTTGAGTAGAAGCAAAAGCTGGTTCAATAGTATTGATTTGATACAGTATTTTTATTTCTATCCAATTGTTCCTTTTTTCTGTTAATTACAATCGTAAAAATTAGGAAAAAACTGCAGAATTAATGATTTTTTAGAAAATAGAACTTGCCAAGCATAAATCAATGTAAAAGATGACCTGAGAGTACCAAACCTAGTTCAGAGAATTCCTAGGTTCAATATGATAAATATGCAAGTTCCTGCGATAAAAATTTCCAAAATAAAAATATTTTGGATTATTTTAATAATTTTATAAAAAAAGGGAACGATAGTTTTTGTAATTGATTTAATTTAATCAACTTTAAACTTGTATTTATCTTCAATTAAATTAACTCTAGTCTGTTACAGAATCCCTAGCTGCAGAATTTCATTTAAATAATTATTATTATAATAAAAAACTTTTGTATACTTACTTGTTGAAGACTTGTTAAATGCCTCATATTCCCTCCTTTTAATCTAACATGCCTATAATTATTTAAACCTTGCAATTTTTGTAACAATAAAATCAAAATTTCAGATCCACATTTCGGTACATGATTTAAAAACAACAAATGCTTATTAATCTCATCCATCCTTCCAAGTTGCGCTAAAGATTTGGTAACATGTTTTGATTGTGTTAAAAAATGTACATGCGGATGCGCATCTTGCGTCGTTTTTTGCGTAGTTTTCACAAAATTATTATTATTATCATTTTGTCTTAAAATTAAAGAACCGCTAATTAAAATCATAAAACAAATCGACAAACTTAACCAATGCAGTTTTGTTTGTAAGCGCATAACGAAGAAGTTACTCACGTATATGAATTTAAACAGTACTAAAATCTAAAATTCAGATTTTAAAAGGTGAAAGGTAACTAACGAGAATTACATACCGATGATGAACACAAAACTTGTATCATCTCGTACTTTCGATTCGACATAAAATGCGCATTACCGAACAGAAATGTTTTTTCAGCGAAAGTAGGTGTTTCTCTATCGTATTTTATGTAATATGAGAGCAACATGGTATGTCTGCTTTTGGGAATACAAGGCAGTTTAGTTAAATTTGAGCGCATTGTGATGAATAAAAAGACATTGACCTTGTTCTGCATTGTTTCGACTTAAAGTGGGAGGATTTTTACAATTTAAATTTCGTGCTTAATTAATTATCAACAAGTTTGCATACTTGCGTAACTAATCTTTAAATTTTCAAAATGTATTAAAATAAGGTGTAATCATAAAAAAACATACAGTTGATAGCAAAAACGTAGTACACACCCCCAAAAAATATAGAAAAAAGGAAACGGGTACCAACAGGACTCAACGAAGGCTTTTTTCGATATGAGTCGAAACTCGAGAGCATTTTTTTTTACAACACCCGTAGGCCCATTATTTTTTTACTATAGATCATTTCATACTGAGTTGCGAGTATTGCTATTATGTAGAACACTGTTGCCAAGTGAGTAATAATTTTTACAAGTTAAATGCAGGTCAGTACTCAATACGGTGACCTACTAGTTGGCTCCGGCGATCAGATAGATGGTAATCCCTAATTTTAAAATGGTCGTAGGTAAGTTGGCTCCCGATGCAAATTTTAGGAATTAAAGTAGATACTTTAGTTTTAAGATTACTTGTATGTACAGCAGGTAATTAATATTAATGAATAGGTAAAAACAAAATTTCTTTCTCATTGTTGAAAAATCAGATCAAGTTTGAGAGTTTATGTGTATATTTCATATAACTTCATTCTTAGTGTGTTAAAAAATATGGATTCATCGGTCTCGGTGGCACAGATCGTTGGCTATCGGTCATTTCATTTATGACTGTTTAGATGCTATAAAAGCCAACGTGGGTTCGTGCCTCGTATCTGACAGTGAAATTTTAATTTAAAAATTTCATTGTTAGATACGTGGCTCGAATAGATAAACCGCATTGTATATTAATTTAATTAATGTTTAATGCGGAGCCTAGATTTTCAATCAGTGTGCCGATGATGATGGTAGAAGTTTTCCGGGTTTTCCTACACCTATAGCTAAATGGCGCCATCAATCCTCAGTAAGTCGATACGGCAAATAATAATAATAATAATAGCCGTCCCTTCCCTGCACAAGCCTCTGGCTTCTGATATTCACTCTTAACGGGATAAAATGAAGGGCGAGTATATTATGATTAAAAGCGAGTGAAATGTTAAGTGAAAAAGACAAAGCCATATTGATTGTTAATAATTACAAATAAAATTTTCACAAATTACTTGCTGAAATCGTGTACAAATATAATTTTATAAAGTGGCAAAAAAAAATCAAAAATGATGTAATTAATCAATGGTGTCACAATAAATATTTAATTGTAACGCAGAGAAAAGTTTGGGAGGTTTTAGGGGTTCAAACCCCCCTAAAATTTTTATTGGCTCTACAGATTTCGTAGTTTTATATGAAAAAGATGCTCTTACGATGAAAAAGCCATGGCTGAATTTTCATTTTGTACTTTCCAAAGGCCGTACCTTTTTTTGCTTAAAGGTAAGTTATGTTCAATCTGAGTTATTTTTGACATCAGTATATGTGGTTCAATTTATGACCAGAGCTGGGAGTAACGAAACTTAAACGTTACTATTCAGTAACGCGTTACTAGTAATTTCGTTACTTTTTAAAATGGGCGAAAAGTAACGGTAATTGCGTTACTTTGTAAAAGTTACGCGAAATCGTTACTTCGTTACAGTAACACGTTACTGCAAAAATAACGCGTTACTAAAAAGTAACGCGTTACTTTAAAATTAAGGTTTTTCTCTTTTATTTCTGCTGTTTGATGTGAAATTATGTTTTTATAATTTTTTGTACCCCGTCGATTTCGCGCGCCACTATGTTCTGGATAGCATTTTAATCAAACTTAATCATACAACTTTTATTTAAAAAATTTGTTTGTATGTGCAGTAATAAGGCGATAAATGGTGAGACGGACAATAAAAGAACGAGAAAACATGGAACTAGAAGAATTTATAGAAAAGTAACGCGTTATTACTATAAAAGTAACGCGTTACTTTTTAAAAGTAACGAATAAATCGTTACTTTTTAAAAAAGTAGCGGTAACGTTTATCTAACGCGTTACTTTTTAGTAAAAGTAACGGTAAAGTAACGCGTTACTTTTTTTTTAGTAACGCCCCAGCTCTGTTTATGACCTACATTTTTGATATACAGGGTGGGCCAATTGCCTTCCCGCGGTTTGTAAACAAGTAAAGATATCAAAATGAAAAAAAAACTGTTTTATTTGGTTCGAAAATCCCTGTGGTGCCGGTAGATGATGTTAAATTATAGATCAGTGGATAGAGCTCATACGCCATCATATATAGGCACCACGCAATTAAATCAAAAACAGAGAGTAAGTTTTTGAAACTAGATACACTCCGACCATTACGATACAAATTTTAGACTAATTTGTAAAAATAATAAGAAAACTCAATTCCGATTTCCTAGTAGGAAGACAAATTTCTAAACTCAAATGGCTAATTTATAAAAATAAGAATAAGAAATAAATACCATATCTCGTTTCTGATTTCCTGGTAGGAAGAATTTCAAAACTAAAATTTTAGACTAATTTATACAAATAACAAGAAAATACCATTTCTCATTTCTGTTTTCCTGGTAAAGCTTTACCCAAGAACTTTCTGCAACGATTTTCCCTAGATAAGACTTTCTGTGACAAGTTATACCTAAAGACTTTACGATTTATACCTAAGACGAGTTCTCTTTAGATAAGACTTTCTGTAACGAGTTCTCCCTAGTAAGAATTTCATATGTAAAGTTCTTCTTATGAAACGTTACTTTAATTTGTTGATAATTATTAACAAGTGTGGTTTAAGCTCAATTCTTTTTATTATGGGTTCGTTCCACGAATAGAATTTGAAATATATCAAAAACTAAAATATTAAATAAAAAAAAATTGATTTTTTGATGTAATTAGAAACAATTAACAAAAAAACTGATATATTTCAAAATCCGTCCTTTCTTTCTTTTTGTGGGTTTAAGGAATTTAAAGTCAAATTAAACGTTATATTTGTTTTATTTAACACGGAAAATAAAGTAAAAGATAATTTTCAGAGACTTTTCTTCTATTTTGGAAAAACAACTTAGCTTGGTTCTTGAAGTTTCCTTCTGAAGTTTCTGGGATCAGTAGACACATTGCTTGCTCATTCCAAACTTGTTCAGCAAAATGTCGCTCCAAAAAGCTTCTAGTCCACATTAAACTTGTTCCGAATATTTGAACCAAAAAACTAGTAGTCCAAAGAAACACTTGCTCTGAAGATACTTGTAATCCAGAAAAAAAATTGTGGCTCAAAGAAAAAAAAACCCGATATATATAAAACGAGGGGAAGAAAGAAAATTTTCAATTTGCAGCACAGGCGGATATATAAGTCAATTGTTTTGACTGAAGAGGCAAAGAGAGAATTTTTAACATGGGAGACATTTTATAGTAATACCTAAAAGAGAGGCAGATCTAGAGAAGGGATATCATAAGCGAGCAGAGGAATAATAAAAATACAGGGTGGCACAAAAAAACGTAACACTGTGACGAGTTATATCTAAGGACTTTCTATTGCAAGTTCTCCCTAGTAAGGAATTTTTATGACTTGTTCTCCATAGATACGACCTTTTGTGATCTCCAAATTAATTAAAACTCAATGTGCACATCTAACAATTTTTAATTTAAGTACAAGGTATTATTTCCTTGTCAATAATCCTTTAAGGACATTTAGAAGCAATAAAATAGTAAAATAAATAATTTGACTAACAATGAGAAATGTATTTAAATAAAGCGGCATCTATGAATGAGTAACGCAACTTAGTTTAATTCAGCTATTATATTGCCGAACACTGCAAAGCTAAGATATTATCATTGTATATAGACTTCCTAGTAGGGTACTCTTATGGAGACTACGTTGGACCGAGATGGAGGCTAAGTATAGATGGCAGCACTTGTATTTGGATGCTAGCTTGCTATTAAGGGACATAATCGCTTGTCGAGGGTTGGATCCGCTGACCTTGAACAATTATTTAAATACCTAGTTTTCCCTTTTTGGTCAGGTCAGATCCGCATTATATTATATTTTTATTTTGTGTTGTTTATCAATTTTACAGCATCCGTAGGTAACAATATATTTTTGAGATTTTATATACAGGGTTCGGTAAACCTCTGTCGTAGTTCTATAACTTTTATAATGTGTAAAACTTACAGATTTATTTTTAATATAAAATTTAAAATTTTCAAAATGTGTTTTTGAATTTTTTTATACCAAAAGTGTGTTTTAAGGATTACCGGACAACATTAAAATATAAACAAAAAAACTCAATATGATCAAGAAAAAAAATTAAATTACATGTGACCATGGGTCGGCGTTTTAAGGATTGTGAGTTTACTATTAATCTAATAAAAAAAAAAGTTCAAGCAGTTTGTAGATAATTGGTATCACATGAATTTCTATGGAAAAAAATTTTATTTTTTTAATTGGTTTCCAATATATATCAAGAATTAAAAAAAAATATAGAAAAATGGGAGAACACTAATTTTAAACAAATTTACTTTACTCAATATTGAGCAAAAATTAAAGTAAATTTGTTTAAAATTAGTGTTCTCCCATTTTTCTATTTTTTTTAATTCTTGATATGTTTGTAATACAAATTGTATAAGTATGTATTATTTAAAAAATAAAAAAAGAAAATTTTAAATTCATTGAACAATAAGTGCCTATAGCGTTTAAAATAAGAATCACGAAATCATCATTTTTAAAACCAAATAATTTTTTTTCTGGACCATGTTGAAGTTATTTGTTCATATTTTTAATGTTGTCAGGTAGTACTTAAAACACACTTTTAGTGTAAAAAAATCAAAGACCCATTTTAAAAATTGTGAATTTTATATTAAAAAATATCGCAGCGCACCTTTTTCGGTATTTTTATTTGACTCACCGGGGCAATAGATCTTAAAAGCAAATATTTTAAAATTATTTTCATGTATACAGGGTGAGCACGACATTTTTAAAAAAATCACAAGTTTTAAAATTACCAATGTACAAAGACAATAAACTGTAGATTTTTTTAAACTCAGTTTTAAATTTTTTATTTTTATTTTTGATCTAAAATACATTTGACATTCCAAAAACTTTCATTACAGTTTTTTCAAATGAGACACTTTGTGTAAGTATTCATCAATGGATACTGAATTTTTTGCCCTTCAACACTGCAATTTACTCTCCGTAAATTAGAATTGTTATTTATACTATCCTTTTATTAAAAGCGTGGAAAATTGGTATCATTAAAACAATAGCATTGTTTATTATGATAAGGATACTTGATTGATTATCTACTTTTGATCCAAAGCGAGAACACCCTACTTAGATTTTTACCAAAAATGTGTTTTTTCACATTTGCCTAGGTTACTAATGAAAATCATTTTAAAATATTTGCTTTTAACCGCCATTAATACCTTTCAAATAAATCTGTAAGTTTTACACAATGAGAGTAGTAGAACTATGAAAAATATATAAGTATAATGCAAATCTTTATTTTGAGACGCCCTGTATAAATCGAAACAAATTTAAATTGTACTCATAGATCCTGCATATATCTACATAAAAAACTTTTTAAAAAGTGTTTCATATATCTGTTGAGCTACCCTGTATATATTTAATATAAGAAAATAGATTAAATGATAAAAACGCAATAAAAGAAAATTTAGAATTCAAAGTTCCAAAATTTATGTTTCGAATTTAAAAATTTAATTTTATATGTTATGCTTTTAATTTTTACTTTCCGATTTCACATGAATAAACTTTATCTATCAATCTATCAAAAAGTTATTGTTTTCAAACTTTTGTAAATTGCCAAAATTATCCATTTTAATGAAAAATTACAGATTATCAAAGTTGTAGAACATAAAATTTTCTACACATTTTATCCGTAACTGTTTTTTCGAATTCCGCATAGTTTTGCCGCTAGAGGGCGTGACAGAAATATATACATATTTTAGGGCATTTTGATAGATTTTAAGCCAAAATTATACATTTTAATGAAAAATAATAAGATTCCAAAGTTGTAGAACATAAAATTAGTAACTTTGCAAAATTTTAATATTAAAAATTAAAAATAATACAATGGTAATAAAAAACTTTAAAATTGTATTTTTTTTTTCAAATTTTTGTTTCAAAAATTGTGGAATTATTAAAAAAATTGCTCAATAAAAATTTAAATTTTATTTTTATAATTTCGTTTTATCAAAAAGTATACAACAAATAAAAAAGTAAATACAGTACCCGAAAGGGAGCAAAAGGTACTATATATACAGGGTGTGTCACGTAGACGGCCCATTAGCCATATATGGAAAAGTAATGGTAATTCAAATTTGAAAGTTTATTTACACAGGTTTGTAAATACGCTTTATCTAATGAAAATATTTTTAACTTTCGGTTTATACAGGGTGTTCCGAAAGTAACGATCAACTTTGTTATTTAAAATGGAACGCCCTGTAGTTTTTTACATTTTTAGATTTTTCGTGGGAAGCTGATTTCAAAAACCTATTACACTTATATTATAAACTAAATAGTTTTAAAGTTATAGATAATTGAAAATCGCATTTTTTCAACTTTAAGTGATTGCTCCGGCCAAACGACATAAAATCTGATAATACGGCTTACATATCCCTATCCTAACTTTTTGAGTTCTACCTGGTGACATAAGAAGAAAATGTATACAGAATGATCGAAATTTTGATCACCCTGTATGAATTTTTTTCTTATGTCACAAAATAGAACTCAATAAGTTAAGATAGGGATATGTAAGCCGTTTTATCCGATTTTATGTCGTTTGACCGGAGCAATTACTTAAAGTTGAAAAAATGCGATTTTCAATTGTCTATAACTTCAAAACCGTTCGTTTTATAATATAAGTGTTAAGGTTTTTGAAATCAGCTTTTCATGACGAATCTAAAAATGTAAAAAATGACAGTGTGTTCTATTTAAAATAATAAAGTTGATCGTTACTTTCGAAACACCCTGTATAAACCGAAAGATGAAAATATTTTCATTAGATAGAGCGTATTGACAAACCTGTGTAAATAAATTTTCAAATTTGAAATAACATTACTTTTCCATATATGGCTAATGGGCCGTCTACGTGACACACCCTGTATGTGTGAATTATTTCAAAATATTTGTAGATGTTATAACCAAAATTGTAAAAAGTTGAAAAAATTCAAAAGCCATGAATTTTTAATGAAAAAATTGATTTTGTTTAACTAATTTTATTAATTCATCTTGATCCAGAAAACCTAAAAAAGGCATGTTTCTCATTTTGAATAAAATTGAATGAAATATTAATTATTTATTGATTTTAAAGTTATTAAAAAAATGTTTTTAATGGTAAATACTAAAATTAAAAAATTGAAAAAAATACCATTAATTTTAAATGTTTAGCCAAAAATATGCATTTTTATGAAAAATTAGAATAAGTAAAAATTGTAGAACATAAAATTTCCTACAAAAGTAAATTATTAATTTTACTTGGGCTGTTTATTATTTTTTATTAATATAAATGTAAGAATCGACCCCTAAATACGTTTCTGGCACTTTATATTGCCATACTCATTAGTTAGAATTTCCTCCTCCCAGAGAGCGTATCTGTACAGGCTAAAATAGTGTCAAGTTAACAAAATTTATGATAGATGTCGCTCGCAAGTGGCTCCAACAATAATTACACGTAGGGTATCCTACTAGGAAGTCTATATACAATGATATTATCAACATTTTTAATTTTGTTTAAATGTAAAGAGTAACATTCTACGTTTTTATCTAAAAAATGAACAATTGATTCAAAATATTCATGTCTAATATAACATATTATATATGCAACACCCAATACATGTGTGTAATTAGAGTTGCCGACCATAAAGAAAGTATATAGGACTTCTGAAAAATGATGTATAAACTTCCAAAAAGTAACTGGGACTTTTAAAAATTTCTGGGACTTCTAAAAAATTACTGGGACTTCTAAAAAAGATGTATAGACTTCCAAAAAATAACTGGGACTTTTAAAAAATGATGTATAGACTTCCAAAAAATAACAGGGACTTTAAAAAAAATACTGGGACTTCTAAAAAATTACTGAGAAATCCAAAAAATTACTGCGACTTCCAAAAATAACTGGGACTTTGAAAACAATACTGACACATTCAAAAAATTACTGGGACTTCTAAAAATTTACTGAGACTTTTAAACAAATGATGTATCGACTTTCAAAAAATAACTTTGGTTTTTGCAATATGTTAAAGAGATTAAATAAATTGCGTTTTTTCCCATAACTAAGTATAATAAGTATGTCTTTCGTAAAGCCGGACCTGCATTATCATTTTTTTACTGCATTGATATATTCCCTAGTTATGAATAAAAAACGCAATAAATTTCATTTCTTCACTGCAAAATCCTAAAAAAACTAAATATGAAATTAAAATTTTCATAGTAAAGTCGTCTGCCCAAAAAATACAACCACACAAACCAGAGCTGGGAGTAACGAAACTAAAACGTTACTTCTCAGTGACCCGTTACTAGTAATTTCGTTAGTTTTTAAAGTGGGCGAATAGTAACGCAATTGTAAAAGTAACGCGAAATCGTTACTTCGTTACAGTGTTGCGTTACTAAAAAGTAACTATCCTCTAAGGTTTTTGTGCTGTTTCATAATTTTAATCTGTATGTTTATTGTATATACTTTTTAGCAAAAGTAACGGTAAAGTAACGCCTTCCTTTTTTTTAGTAACGCCCCAGCTCTGTTTTGTACTTATATGTTTATCGTGCATATACATATAAAATATAGGCTATAGCACTTACAAGAAAAAATCTACGTTTTATTGTTTTTTAAGTAAAGAGAAATTTTGTATTCATTACTTTTGAAGTAATGCGAGTTTTTAGTAACGCGTTACTTTTTTCAGTAAGGCGTTACTTTTTTTAGTAACGCATTATTTTTTTAGTAATGCGTTACTTTTGGATACTAACGAATAAATCGTTACATTTCAACAAAAGTAACGCGTTACTTCTTTTTCAGTAACGCCCCAGCTCTGTACCAAACTAATTAATTTATTTTATTTTCTGGAGCTAATAATTATTGTAATAAAACATAGTCAATATTTTTAAAACATTTTACTCATCTAAGAACATGTATAAAATTGAGATATTCTATAAAATCAGTGATAAATTGTTAAAATAATATAAAGCAAATTGTAAAAGTATCACATGCATTTTTTTTGTTATTTTTTATTTTGTACTAATCCAAATAAACCATTCGTTACAATACTAGAAACTATCCTTCAAATTCTGCCGTAGCATTTAGGGACCGATATAAATAATTTTTAGTGCACAAACATTTTGCTTTAAAAAATGTACGAATCCTTTCCAAATTTCAATATTTAAATTCCAAATTAACAATAAGATATTTCGGGAAATAATATAAAATTACGCACTTGTTTAATGAAAATCGGGTGAATGGAAATTTATTTTTACGTACTTAACATAATCACCAAAAACAGTACCATGATTAAGTATTTAGTAACTAAAACGCGTTTGTTATAATTTTATTTTATGCGACTAACTGTCAGTAGATAGAACGTTCTTTAACTTTAACGGTTCTATAACTAATGACAATGACGTTTAGATTGTGACAATTGTATAAGAAATCAACTTGTAAAGTTTTATTCTAAACGTCATCGCCTTTACTTATTGAGTCTTTAAAGTTAAAGGACGTTCTATCTACTGACAGTTATAGTGCAAGTTATAACATATTTTAGTTTAAAACAACTCGATTGAACTTTGCAATGCATTCCAAGGGGTAGTTTTTCCCACTAATCAGCTGTTGTCATGGGCAACTTTTGACCCATAATATTTACGATTATCTCCAAAAGTATAAGAGATAGCGCAAATCTGAATACATCCAAGCATTCAGCGTTCAATTTAAGGTCGAAATGGCTATTTTTAAAGTATCTGTTCTGGTACAAGTTTGAAAAACCGGAAGTCGTAGAAACCTGAAACACGCCTATGCATTCAAGATGTGCCGAAATTATAGCCGTTGACTGTTATCGCTATCTGTTATAGTTCCTGAGAAATAGCTGTGGACAGACGGACGGACAGTGTTTTTCTCCTTAATCTTTTCGGGGCGGATAACGACCCATGTAGCATAATTTTTTTGCCTGTCAGACGGGAAACTACTCTAGTTCAAAGGGAGGCAAAACGGAGCATGCCATCCGAAAAAAAGAGGCCTTCGATCTCACATGAAAGGATCGAGGAAAGAAAGGGGATATCCAGGAAGGCAAAAAGGAACAGCAGTACTCTATCTTGTTTCGATATCAGATACGAAGACCGACTTTTCACGAAAATTCACAATTATAGAAGCAGGAAGAAGTTATCAAACGACAGATTCTTTTTACGATACACTAATCAGTTCACAACCTGTTGGGATCAGCACTTTGTTGAAAGTTCCTTCATTTTTGAATCTAGCAAATGCAGAAGCTTATAGCGGCCATTGTATGAGGTGCACTTCAACAACCTTATTGGCTATTAAAGGTGCTGATCTTACAGCAATTAAACAAGATGGTGGGCGCAGAATCTCAGCTGTAACAGAAAGTTATATCGAGGATTCTGTATCTAATAAGCTTGATATAGCAAGAAAAATGTAAGGTTCTCCTGGTAGTAATCGTTCCTTACAAGGGAAGACATTCCTAGTGGAATAAATTAATATCATTGTTTCAACAAAATTGTTTATTTTGCAAAAAAGTTAATAAGTCTTATTTTCGGCATTAATAAGCGCACTTCGTGTAAAAATTACTTTCAAAAATATAAAATTTTAACTCTTCCCTGTATCTATATTTATAAAAACGTTCTGTTCGTGAAAAATAAACTGAACGATTTCATAAAAAGTGCTGACAATCATAGCTATCAGACAAGACATGGTAATCTGATTCGCATACTGTGACATATGTAAACTTGGCAACGTCTGAGCCAGTGCTCTGACGGATGACAGGTGACAGGGGGGAATTCAACCAATGTCAACTAGGCAGAGAGATAGGAGCGATGTTCCCTAATCTGTAAACATCTGCTTAGAAAAGAGAATATCCATTATATTTCACATGACTAAACGTAAAGTAAATTCGTATAAACCTTATTATTGTAGTAGAATACACCACACATACCAACTTTTTTGGCCCTATCTATGAAAGAAAATCAAAATTTGAATATGTTTAAAAAATCTCTTAAAGATCTCCTGTTGTGAATTGTGCCTTTTAGTACCTACTTATTGCCTTCTAAGTACAAAATACCACTAAAATCTAGTCTAGTCATTTTCAAAGTTGTATAAGAAAATAACCAATTGAGTCTCAGTTTTGAAACTTGGAAACTAATAAGAAAAAATACTGTAGATTCTGAAAATTCCATTGGTTTTTTCGTGAAATCTGAGAAAGTAGGCGTTACACTTAAAAGTTTGAAACATCGACCGAAACAAAAAATGGAATATTCGAATATTAAATTTGACATTTTCAAAATTCTTGCATTAACATTTTTTTTTATTTGTCTTTTCAACAGTAGTAATTATAATGTTGTTTTTTATGAGAAAATAAATTGAAATTGGTAAAAAAAAAATTTAAGTACAAAATACCACTAAAATACCAACTTTAAAGTTGTATAAGAAAATAACCAATTAAGACTCAGTTTTGAAACTTGGACACTAATAAGAAAAAATACTGTAGATTCTGAAAATGCCATTAGTTTTTTTGTGTAATCTGAGCAAGTAGGCGTTACACATAAAAGTTTGAACCATCGACCGAAAATAAAGTGGAATATTCGAATTTCAAATTTTACATTTTTCAAAATTCTTTTAAACTTATTTTTCCAATATCATTGTAAATGGTCTTAAGGAATGAAATATATTATTATTATTATTACTGTTCCACTAGTGGATAAAGAAGTACTTTATACGGTTCATAAGTGTGCATAAAACTTCAATTATAAGGTGATTGTGGATAAAATAAAATGTATCAATATTGTCGACATTAAGAGCTCTATTTATCCTTATGTTTACCTCTTAATGCAATATCTATTAATTTTTTTCTTTTTCTTGACGAATTTATGTATATATTTTTGAATACAGTTTTTTAAAGAAAAGAAAAGCTTTAATAAAAGCTAAAAAATAATATGCGATATGTTTTATGATATAAAATTACTTATTTTATTTATTAGAAAATTTATTATTTTAAATTATTTATTTCCAAAAATTATAAAAAAATGCATATAGAAGTTTGAAGTCCATTTTGCCCTACTAGCGCCCTCTTAATTTGCAGACATTTTCGATTATATAATTCAATACCCAACAGACTACTTTTACACAAAATTTCATTTAGTCCGCTATTTTTTAAACATCAAGTGAATTTTCAATCTCACCGCTTGTACTATTAGGCCAGTTTAGTTCCATATAAATGACTAGAATATGAGTGAGGTTTTTTTTAGCAGTATTTTTAAATATTAAAAGAAAGTGATCAAAACTATATAATAGGACAGAAAAGGAAGATCATTTTATACTTATGATTCCCTAGAAGCAACTTTTGTGATACAAGAGTTTGAATTGGCAAATTTATGCAAGAATAATCAATCCTATCATCTTGCTGAAAAAAAAACAATATTTCCTTCCAGTAACTTTGATAATGAACTAGGAATGGCTGAGTTAAAGCTGCGTAAGAGTCCAACGAATTAATAAGAACGATTTTTTTTTAACTAATAGAAAAATAAAAATAGGATCTACAAAGTAGATAAAATAATAGCTGTAAAAGGCCTTATCTTCAACGAAACGTAGACAAACCATCATAATTAAAATTTGTTACATTACAATAATAAAAAATAATACATTTTGGATTAAATATTGAAATGGATGTAAAGTTTTCAAATTTAATTATGAAATTTGGAAAGAAACGTCTTTAAAAATAAAACGAAATTTGATGTTATCATGCATAAATAATTTCCATTATAAATGTAAATAATAAATCATTAAAAATAATAAAATAAAACAATACCTAACTGCTTCTTACTACATCTTTCAAATCAATCAAAACATCATTTTAATTGTCAACTTCCAAATGAAAGATATGTTCGTCTTTCTTCTCGAATTGTTCACTTTTCTTGTAATCGCAGTCCTTGGAATCTCCCTCCCCTTTATCATCGCCTGAAGCTTCACTTTCGCTGTAACGGCGCTCCAAAGCACGCTTTTTATTTCTCGCTTTTCGTTGGTTTTTCTTTTTTTGACCTAAAATGCTGGAATTTGATCTGAAACATAAAAATGAATTATTTATCAGAACCAATGAACTATTTTTGTAATGTTATAAATATTGTCAGGATAATTATAGACAATAATATGGGTGATAAAGGAAACTAGACAAGCATGCCTAAATATAAGGAGAGTATTATTATTATAATACAAAAATATGAATAATATTAATTTGTAGAAAATTTTGTTTGAAAAATTTTAACATTTATTTCTAATCAAATTATAAATTTAAACATAAAAGAGCAGCTGTAGATACAACATTGTTAAAATTACTTACATACACTTTTATCAATTTTTTTATTTATCATAGCCGAATTACAAAGTTCTTTTAAGCGCTGGTAAGTTTATATTGAATAGGTCGCATTCCGAGTAAATTTAGGCAAACACGATCGGAGAAAGCCTTAGACCATTTACTTCTCTTGAAGTTAATATCTAAGCACAACATGTTGTGATATGTAAGTTTGTTTGTATACAAACACGTAACAGTACCGCAAGTAACTCTTCGAATGTTTAATAAATGCCCGAGCCATTTTCTGAAGTATTATTGAGTTATTTAAATTGTAAACGAAACTTGTGGTAAATTCTATGGGCGTACACCGCTTCTAATGATGTTTATAAACACTTCACCGCACATACCGCATACCCCCGCAAGATGTCTAAAAACCCTGGTGTATCTACTAATTCGATTTTGTTTCGAACTTTTTGGGAGTACCACCTGTTGATGGCGCTGTTTAGAATTGTTCGAGTCCTCGCTGAGTTTGTCACATTTTGTGTAAAGCTGCAGTTTCGGGCATTCGTCTATATTCAGAACCAGATTATAAATACACCCTGTGTGATTGTGATTACAGTTTCCTATGAGAGATAAATGCTCCATCTGAAATTTCTAATGTGAAACTCTAGTAATCTCTCAAAAATTAGTCAAAATCAAGTAGGTAGAGATCTCCCAGTTTGACCCAAACTTTTACATGTATAAGTGGAAACACCAGGGTTTTTAGACATCTTACCCCGCACCCTGAGAAATGTCATGAGAAAGAGAAAAGATATATCGACTTCAATACATTGTGTTCAAAAATGTAAACAAGACATGTCTAATGGTAAATGGTCTAAGGAAAAACCCTTTGCGCTTAGTCAGTCCGATGTTGCCTAATGTAAAACAGAGAAATATGACGTGTTCGCCGTGTAGAAGCGAGAAAGTTGATCTTTTCCAAAAGAAGATGATTACTCCATTAAGCAGTTTAAAAAGGAACAAGAGGAGGGAATGTTTCCTTCTTGCTTCATGAATCTGCATGCCGCATAATAATCGCATGTCGTAAGGAATGTCCTGGTATGGGAAACGAAACTTCAGGAGATACTTGACGAACTTTCGTTGTACTCGTTCAATTCTGGTGATGTAACAAATGGGTATCCAGATTACAGAACGGTATTCAAGAGTCCTTAAGACAGTTGTAGAGTGACATAATGGCTTTAGTACCGTAGATGTGTCAGGTGTGGTGTTTGATGAAGCCGAGCATACAATCGACTCTACATGTTGGTTGAATGTCAGATCGTTGTCAAAAGTGATGCCAAGGTCGTTTATGAATGAGGCACTTTCTAACACTGGCGTCTACAGCAACGAAAGCTGTTCTGAATCCCTCGTGCACGCTTGCGCGTTCGGTTTTTAAGTTTAAGAGATAAACTGTCAGTAGATAGAACGTTCTTTAACTTTAACGGTTCTATAACTAATGACAATGACGTTTAGATTGTGACAATTGTATAAGAAATCAACTTGTAAAGTTTTATTCTAAACGTCATTGCCTTTACTTATTGAGTCTTTAAAGTTAAAGGACGTTCTATCTACTGACAGAAAGAGAGGTTATGAAAGTTAAGTAAGTTAGGTTACTGTTTGCAAAAAAAAAGGTTGTCTACATATAGTGTTTTAAGACGTCATGTAAAAAGGTTTCATCCCGGTAAGTTATTAATTGTTATAACATGTTCTACTAAGTTGATCTTATGTATTTTAATTTGTAGATGTACTAAATGAGATTGCACCAAATAAAGAATTTAAATGTACTGCTGTATGTAATAAATGCTTATAATCATTTTCAACGTACCCGAACCTAAAAAACATGTGGTGACATTCCATCCTGGTAAACTTTCACTAAAGACTAAAGTTTTGTAACTAACTAATATTTTATACATTACTGTTTTAAGTTAAAAAAAATATTAATGTGTAATTAAACCAAAGCTGTATAGAACGTGAAAAGAATTTTTCAAGTATTAAGAATTACAAGTATCATAAAAAAATACACGCAAATGAATAAGAAATCGATAAAAGACTTCGTCAGCTGAAGTGCAGTTTATGCGATTATATTTGTGTGTCAAAATTGATTTTATATGATCATTTTAATAAAAAACATGACATACAAATTGCATCTAACGTATTACATTTTTCAACTGCAACGTGACTCGTCTACTTTATAGACATTCCCGGTGACGTTGCGAGATCATGTACAGTGAATCGTAGCACATTTATTAACAATTACAGATAAACGATGTTATTTTGCACCACTTAATAAAACGGTTCAGATTCAGACTGTAAGGTGAAATTATCGTTGGTTTTATGCTATAAAATTTTAGGTCGGCCGCAAACACAAGAAAGTTACTGTTTAAGACGCAGCTTATTACGTCGTTAAAAACAATGGAAATAAAACTGGGCCAATGTGGAAACCGTGAGGGACACCAGACTCTACTGATATGTGACGAAAGACAGATTTTTGAACAAGAACATGCTATGAAAACGGTCAGTTAAGTAGGAGTAGATACAATTCAAGTAATTAGCAGAAATTCCAAAATTGGGAAAGTTTCTACTTATACCTGTAAAAAAGTTTGGGCCACACTGGGATATTTTCACCTACTTGATTTTGACTAATTTTTAGAGATTACTAGAGTTTCAGATTAGAAATTTCAGATGGCGCATACATCGCTCTTAGTAAACTGTAATCACAGATCACTCCACTATAATAAAAACTATGAACAAAAATCTTAGTGAAAGGTAAAAATTGCAATTTCAAAAGACACCGATTATAGAAAATACGCGTTGACACTGACAGAAAATAATTATCATTTGGTTTAAGTGATCTGTGACAAACTCTGCGAGGACTCGAACAATTGTGAACAGCGACATCTTACAGAATTCTGGTAAGTTCTAGTGAACTCAACAGGTTGTACTCCTATATAATAGTATCAGTAGATACACCAGGATTTTTGGACATCTTATGTTGTACATAGACGGTGATTGTCATTTGATTTAAACAATTAACTCCTGTCAAAATTACTTCATATGTTCTTCCATTTTCGTCTGCATAATTTGATTTATTTGTGTTTTCATACGTTATTTCTGCATTAAGAACTAATGATATGTCTCATAAATACAGCATCGAAGAATATGCGGATATGGTTTATGTGTACGGTTTTTGTAATCTTAATAGGAAAGCTGCCAGAAGAGAGTTTGGAAGACGATTTCTCCTACGAAGAACACCATGTAATACAACATTTGGGAAGGTATATTATAATTGTTTTAGACGACACGGTCGATTTCCAACAGTAACACCAAACGAACATAATTAAAGACAACACGTAAGCATGGAAAATAATATCCTCAATTTAAATGAGAATAATCCAAAAGTGACTACCCGACGAATTAGTCATGTTTTGCAAATTCCCCATACTACTGTCTGGCGAAGACTTAAAAAGAATCGCCTCCACCCTTACCATGTACAGGAAGTACAAAGGTTACCCAGAATACAGTAGGTGAATCATCCGGAATCCAAGGATTGTAAACAGAGACGGATTATACAATCTGAGGAACTCACACGTTTGGGCAGAGCAAAATCTATTTGCCACAAGGCTCACTCGCAGCACAAGTTTTCTGTTAATGTGTGGTGTGGCATATTCGATAATAAGTTAATATTACCACATATTTTTACCTCCTATCCTAACCGGTGAAGTATATTTAGATTTTCTGGAAAACATTTTACCAGTACTGCTTGATGATGAAAATATCGATACAGGTGGAATATACTTTCAAAGTGGTCCTCATATGTGGCCTTCGAGGTCATGTGATTTTAATCCTGTCGATTATTATGTTTGGGAATATTTAAAATCCAAAGTTTACGAAATAAATAGCAGGGAAGAACTTCTTGAACGGATTCAAGGAGCCTTTCAAGAAATGAAAAATAACCCAGACGAAATTAGGAAGTCAGTCAGGCATATTACAAGAAGATCAAGGCTTTGCCTTCAAGAAGGTGGTGGTCATTTTGAACAATTGCTTTGGTTATTGGTATCATTTGTTTTTTTTTTTCGTTATTTTTAATCGTTTTTTAAAATGTTGTAGTTCTTCATTAATTAAAGTTATTTATTTTTGGTGGATTCATTATTATTTATTCGTTAATTAAAGATGAATATTTTTTGTGGATTATTTATCGCAAATAATGAACAAATATTAAAAATATTCAAATTTTACCAATTTAGGTTAACCAGTATTCATTAAAACTAATCACATTAAAAAAAATTAGTTTCAATTTTGGGCTTACACCATTCATACCATTTCAAAATTCGAACTAAATATTTTACAAAAAAAAACATGTTTTTGGGTCGGAATATTTTATAATATTTTTTTTTTAATCCAGACCTGGATTTATTTTATTGTAAATTTATTGATCGATTGGGCACTTTAAACAAAATATGTCCGCAAAATATCATGAAAATATACGGTGTGGTTAGAAAGTTATGAACCATGCAAGAAATTGACAAAATAGATAAAACACCCTGTATCTTGGTTATTAAAGTAGTAAGACCCTTTAAGTAGGGGTTTTTGAGATCGCCTAGGTGTCCGCTATCTGCAGTTAACGTATGTCACTTTCCCAATGAAATACCCTGTATAATTTGCATATGTAAAAAAATTTCATCAGTAAAAATAGATTCAAATAATTTCTATATAGCAAAAATCATAGAGATACCTCTGTAGATTTTGATCTCAGATTTGGCGCCCTTCTTATAAATTGATATTAGGTTTGAAAACATTCACAATCGAAAGATTTTTGAAAGAGTTGACTCAGGGGTAGAGAAAGCGAGTCACAGTAATTCTTTAGCGCTAATGCAGTTATTCCATCAGGACCAGCGTTCTTGGAAGCGTCAAAGATATTAATTATTCTAACCACTTCTTCGACAGTAATTGTTTGCAAGGATAGGGTTGACCAAAAAGTTATTGATGAGTGAGATTGGAAATCGGTGTTGAAGACTGTGTAGCTGGCTAAAAAGTGATTGGCAAAAGCGTTGGTTATGTCTAAAGGATCACTTAGTTCGATGTGGTTGAAAGTTATTATGTTAGGCAAGCCAGAGCTTCTTGTTAGATCCGTAGGGCCACTTGTATAAAACTTAGGTTGCCTAGCGATCAACTAACTTAATGGTACATAGTGAAATGACTTGTTGAAGTTCCAGTCAAAGGTATGTTAACTAAAGGCATGTTCATGCTCATACGAATTTCGCAAAATTTATGCGAATAAAATAGCGCCCGAAAATTTGATGAAGTATCATAAAATGTGACAAATATCAATAGTGGTAAATGTTCGTAATATAATCTATAAAAGTTCAATATGTTTAGTTTTGTTTCTGTTTCTAAATCCATTATTTTTTATAGTTAAGTTTGCTTACAAAATTCACGAACACAACACAATAATTTCAACTATTTTGACTTATCTGACTTGACCGTTGACAGAAACCATCAAAGTATATCGCCTGAGTATGAACGGTAAAAATATTTTCCGATTCGCATAAATTTTGCGAAATTCGTATGAGCATGAACATACCTTAACTCACCGTTTATTATTCTGCGAGTGTATGTCAAGTTTTCTAAATTGACAGCAGAATTGACAGAACTAAAAATTACTATTCCCGAAACAAATTAGATCTTAAAAAGTAATAGACACAACGTATTGTATATTTCCTTAGATATTTACATGCTGGTTCGCTACGTTTATTGAAAAATGTTCAACTCGCTGCGGGTGTTTAGCAAAATATCACTTGGATGAGTTTAATAATCTAGTTTTCCTTTTACCTAACAGGACGAACACCAGCAGCCATTAAAAATAAATTAACGAAATGGATTGCACAAAAAGCAGAAACTACAGAGTTGCAGAAGCGGCTATTTAAAAAACATAAATTAAAAATGAAGTTTATTGAAGAAAAGCACCAGAACGAAAACAAGGAACATGAACAAAAAATGAGACACAGACAAGATAGAAATGAAATTAATGAAAAAGGAGTTTGAATATAAATGGAAAAAATGCGATAAGTGTGGCAATTAAAACGAATAATTATTACTATTAAATTTATTGCAGAATAATGTAACATCTCAATGTTTGTCTTACAAGGTTATTCATGACACCGAGCGAAACATTTACAACAAGTCCTTCTTTAAACAGTTTCTGAAAATTTTTGTTCGACTTCTGGATTGCCATTTTCAGGAGATACGTCATTTATAGAACATGTAATATTGCGAAAAACAGCACAAGCCACTACTATTGCCTAGACCTGTTCATGTTTTAAACGGATACCAAGGGCCAAAATAGGAAACCTGCGCGTCAAAAGTCCAAAATATATACTACTAGCCTTATCTAGTTATATTTCTCCTTTTACAAAACATTAACCGAGCTCTAAACGGGCAAAATCCATGAGTCAATTAAGCTTAAGAGTGATCAGTCGATCAAATTTTAACTAGTATTTAAACATGTCGATTCTTAGTTAACACCGTGGTTTTACCAAGGATTTAAATTTACCTTATGGTAACCAACCGTTATATAAGTGGCCCTTTTTTAATATAAGACCAGAAGTACTTCATATTCTTGGGGATTAGGAGTTCGGAGTTAGTAACAAAGGTTAGTTAGCACAACTCTGTTCTGTGTTTAACTTCGCGTCTTTTCTCAGAATAAGCAGAGCAATCTGCATGAAGATGTGTAAGTTTGAATCTCTATAGCAGCTTGTTTTTCACATCTAACAGTTTTCAGAGCAAGTAGTCGAACCAAACAGGATATTTGCAGTTTCTAGTACGTTTTTTGCGAACGAACTTAGCGAACCCTTCCTCAAAGATATTGTGGAAACGCTGTACGGTAAGATTTGTCTTGACTATTAGATATGAATGACCAATCAGCCTCAGTGAAGAAATTATTTAAACCAACAAAGTTTGCTTTATGAAACTGGTAGGAAGTAACAGTTTTATGGCCACGAAGGAGTTTAGTTTTGATTTCTAGGAAAGAGATAAGTAGAGGAGGGTGTAAGAGATCGAGTTTTGTTGTATGAAATTGTATCGAGAACATCGGCGAACACCAGATCGAGAATGCGCAGTTAAATGAGTTAAAAATTGGGTTGATTTGGTCGAGTTCGAGCATACACCTTGTGTCAACTAGAGCAGTGGCAGAAGCAGGCTGTATTCTAGATGGTATGACGTAACCACCTCCATGCTTCCACTCCACAAGAGAGGATTAAAGTCATCACACACAATGAATTCGTGGTTATTTTTTGTTAAGAGATTCGCATAGATTAGGGAAAGCTAGATAGCTTGCCATTTTAGAATTTGGAGGAATATAGACACATCCCATTTTTATATTGGTGTTGCTTATTTTAGCCTTGATCCAAATATTTTCGTGAAGTGTTGAAGAAGGAGTGTCTCTTAAAAGTCTCAAGAGTACTGTTGATGTGCAATTAAAGTTCCTTCTCCTTAGTTCGTAGACTTCTAGATGAGTTGCTGAAGATTTTAAATAGTTAAAGTGGCGAAAATTCGACAGGCTGTTAGAGTTGGCCACGTCAGTGTTGAGAACAGACTGATGATTGAAGTGCAAAGAGTTTCTGGCGTTGTCTAAATCTGCGATGTATTAACTGAAAGAGTTCTTTCATTTGGGGGAAATAGAATAACCCATTCTTATTAATAACTCTAGAAGCAAAAAAGTATGAGTGCGAGTGAGATGATCCATGTCGAAATTATAATCCTGAATTATTTTATTAAGAATTATTTGACCGATGTAAAGAGGTGCCCCACAAATGAACAACGTTGAATTTCTAGAGTAGTCAAGAAGAGACCGGAGTGAATAGAATAATTTCGCCTGAGGTAAAATTTTTAATTAGGTTCAGTCATGATTTAACGCGGTCATCAAACAGCATTTCATCAGTCCATTGACAAATAAGGTCATACTTTGTGCCGGTCTGGCTCTTGATGATACTTATGAAACCTCTGACGTTTTTGTCCCCCATAATTAGGAACTGCGGACGGCGAGGAACTGCATTAGGTTTGCGGTAACTGCCAGGTAAGGACAGTGGATTTCCCACTTCAACTTGAATCTCTTTCTTGTTGAAAGTTGCTTTATCATCTGCTTAATTGTTAAGTAGAAGTATCAGCTTCTTGATCTCTTTAACATTCATGTCGTTCTCGCTTTCAAGAACAGATATAGAAGCTAGCATATTTTTTTGTATCTTTGACTTTAGATTCCAATTACATTTTGAGGATGTATGTTTCATTTAATTTGGTTTCAAGTTGGCTTTCAAGTTGTCTTAGTTTCTATATTTCAAAGTTTAATTCCGTGATACAATTCCTTAAGTTTACCGGTTTAGAGTTGAGCCTTGCGTCATGAGTAGTCTTGTTGGTTTTTCTCCAAACGTTCGATGAATTAATTTTTTTCCACAATCTCATTCTTGAATATTTCATTTTCATCAGCAAAATTTGTAATGCGTTGTTCAATATCTTCAGAATGTAATAAGACTAAAGTCATTTTAAAATTTCATAATAGAACATAAGAAAAAAGGAAACCAGAGACAAATATATTTTTTTAACATAAAATAACCAACCACCAATATACCTTATATACTACAGTATATATGGTATAAGTGCGGGAAAGTAAAAATAGGTTAAAGATTAATATCATTTTTGGGGTTTTTAACGATGCTGAATCGATTGCCGTTGTCAGTTTGTCTCTATCTCTCACCGTTCTCGAGTTGAATCAGGCTAACAGACTGACGGACAGAACCATCTTATAAGTTTTTTTTAGAAAACTCTAAAAAGTATTTCGCATAAAGTTCGATATTCTAGTACAAGGTAACAAAAGAAAAACCACCTATTCCAAAAACTTTTTTTTTGCAACTTAAAGGTGTCGAAATTAATAACAATATATCGATCCAATTTTGTCCTCGGTCAAGTAATTCAAATTCAACAACAAAAATTCAACGAAAGTAAAAAAAAAAGTCAGTCGGTAACTCGTGCTCCTTTGGTTAAGAACCAAAAAACCAAAGGAAAAAAGGTCGGAAACTGCCCATAGGCGTGCGGCAGTTTTATTCTAGTAATTAATTAAATAGTTAGAAAATAAATAAATAAATCATACGAGAGTTTCGTGGTTTTTTATTCAAAAAGATAAAAACAAGTTTTCAGTTTTGTTCTGTCGAAGCAGAACTTATTTAAACCAAAAGTGTTATCAAGCCTCCACCGCCAAAGTACTCCATGCGAGATTTGCGCGTGGTAAGTCGATCTAATACTTCAGTTTGTTATTACTAACCTTTTAACTATTGATATAAAAAAATCGGCTGTGTCACCCCAGAACTTTCCCGGCTCGGCTATGAAGAATAGGATTATTTTAATTACAAAATACAAGCATTACACTAATTTATAAAACAAATTTTAAAAAGCAATGCGACGGTGAATATTTCAATGTTGATAATGACATAAGCGGGCGCATACGCACGTTATATATCATACTGCTACAATTAGGATCTCCTAAAATATGGGGTGAAAACCTTTGGGAATTCTGGAAAAGTTTGATACAAAAGTTGTAGGGAATTTTATGCTCTACAACTTTGTACTAGAGCATTTTGCACTAAAGCCCATTGTTTGCTTTCAGAATAAAAAAAAATGGAAAATGCCCAAATGTGTATATTTTTCGCCCTCTAGCTTCGAAACTATGGGGAATCCGAAAAAAGTTAAAAGTTAAAGGAAATTTGGTGCTCTACAACTTTGCACTAGAAAATTTTGCACTAAAGTGTTTGTCCTGAAAATTTGAAAAAACTGCGGAAAACCTGCATGAACAGTTTTTGCGCGCCCTCTAGTGGCGCAACTATTTTAAATTCTGGAAAAAGTTTCATACAAAAATTATAGGAAATTTTATGCTCTACAACATATTGTACTATAACAATTTGCACTAAATTGTATTGTTTGTTCTTAAAATTTAAAAAAAGGCAAAAAATCTTTCATGTGTATTCAATCAATGTCGGTCTTGAGGACCTTCTACTGTACAAATTTAAACCATATGGTCGCATTCGAGGCACACACCGACCCTTCGTACCAAATTTCAGCTTGATTGGTCGAACGGTTAGGCAGTTATCGTGGAAGATTACACACAGAATAGACACACAGACAGACCATACTCTGGAAATGGTTTCAATCTCCTTGGGGGACCTCAAAATGGATATTTCCATCGATATCTAGAATTTTTTTTGCTCGGTCACTATACTTTCCCTTTGATGGGACCGGGAAAGTAATATATATGTATGTGGATTAAATTTTTTTTTTTTATTTCAAAAATAACAGAGAAAATATCTAGTTTCTTTGTCGCGATCAAATTTGCAATAAGGGAAATTGACTTCCCTCAAACTTGTAGAAATAAGGATTCAATTTTTGGGTTAAATTATCGTGAATTATAGGTACTCTTGTGGGTGCATTATGCAAATATGTATTTTATGATTATAATCAAGATTTTCGTGACTAACAATAGTCAACTTTGCACAGTGATTCCGCTTCCATACCAAGGCGGCCATAAATGCGTAACTCTGAATTAACTATTCTTTTTTATTTTAAACGTATAAATATAAATTATACTGTTTGTTAGATTTTCTGTTACTGAAAATTGTTTATGGCTTTATTCAGGTATAAAAATATCTAGAAAGTTGGTTGTTGACAATTAATTTAAAATATTTTATAGTGTGACTTTTACCGAAAAATTGAAATAAATAATGGTTGTTTGTATCAGTGGCGGCTCCTCGAAGGAGGCTAAGGAGGCTCAGCCTCCTCACCAATTTATCCAGCATAGCACCAGAAATATTTTGTTGATCATTCTTTATTTTATTTCCTGGTACTCTAATAATTTTTTAAATTTTACGATTATTTCTCCGTTCTCAGTAATTATTTTTGAATCTGACAACGGTGCCCTGAGGCTAGACTCATCAACTCTGTGTACACTAAACTCGTGTTGCTCAACACAGTTGCCGTTTTTCGACCAGTCCAATTGCTAAATACCGTAAAAATAGCTGAAATGACAACACCGTCGGTAGGCTAGCCTCTCTAGCCTGTCGTCACAGTGAAATAATCATTTTACTGTGTCTGCGCCTGCCTTTTTTCAGTTCAGTTACAGTTTCAGTACGGAACAGACGGTGGTACCCGACACATGTATGTTATGTGGGTGACCATTCCTGTCACGTCGATGGAGAGATCATTTTCTTCTCTCAAACGAATTAAAACTTAATGCAAAATACTAGGGACCAAAATCTTTTATACAATGTTAGTTTAATATCTATTGAAAAAACAAAATGATACATTTTATGATATTATTGATCATTTTTCGCAAACTAAAGACCATAGAATTACGTTAATATATAAAAAAAAGTTAATAAAAAAGCAACATATGAAAAATTACAAAAAAAAGAAAATGGGTATATTAAAAATAAAAAACAAAAAAAAATTTTTAGCAAGAGAAACTATACCATGTTGGTTCTTGCTGGGCAACAATTAATTTTATCACTAAAGTAGCTGGTACTGCCGCTGCGCAAAGGTTAAATTAATTGTCTGAAGAGTAAATTTTTATAAAAATGTTTTATGTCCAGCCTCCTCTCTCAAAAAGTTCACGAGCCGCCACTGGTTTGTATTAAAATCAAACTTAAATTAAAAGATAAAATAGTTAATAATCAAGACAAACAAAATGATTTAATTTTGTTTAATAAACTAAGCAAAAGCAGAACAATTAACTTTAAACACATAAAAAATCTAACACATATTTTGACAATACATGTTTTTTTTAAGTAATTAAATCGGTATTGGTCAAAACGCCTTTCGTTTTTCGTGTATGATCTCGTCTAAATTTAACTCTACCCAGTAATGTGCAATTCGTTTACATAACTTCTTAATTGTATCACTTAAGGTATGTTATCCGAAAGACACGATGTGTCGGTCAAAGTGTTAAGGATATGTTGCAGTTTTTCATTAGAATTCCTCTCCTTATAGTGCCATATATCCAAAACGGTCATCATCAAAACAGAATATTTGTAAAATATACCTTAAACAACATAAAACTGGAATTAAAAAATATCTCCCTTGTGTCTATAATATAAACCTAAAAAGAGGCAGCAAGATTCAGATGAAACCTACATGCCCTTAATCTTAACATTCTCCCTAATAAAATAACATGTATCTTAAGTGCAGCAGATGGCAGCAAAAAGTTTTATACGAAAATTAAATAATTTTATGTGAAGAAAACTAGGAAAAATCTACCATCAATAAAAAAAAGTTATATGAAATATAGAATTACACTGCGTGTTAATACTCGATTTCAAAGGATGAAATACAAAAAAAAGTGATAAAGTGGCTGTAATTAGGTTCGAGATCCGCCTAATTTCGATGTTTAAAAGTGAATGATTATTTGAACTAATTATATTGCTATATATGTATAGTTATTGAAGCTTATCAACTAGTCAATCCTTTAGTGACACGTTCAGACTGGAATAAGCGCATGACTTTTTTCGATTTATGGCCTATGGAGGAATCACTGTGCTTTGGGGGTAATTATTAATTCGGGGGTAAGCAGGAGAATTGTGACATTGAATTTTACTGAGATTTTTTATTTGTTAACTTCCTTTTTATCTGTTGTCTTGAGTCAGTAACCTTTTTATATATTTTAATAGTCGTCACAAATTGTAATAACAATCAGTTCTTTTTTATTCATAAATTATTCATAGTGAAATCAGTTAATTCTGTTTTTATTATTTTTTGTTTGTTTAATATTCAATTTTTCAATAAACCACAAATTAACACTTCATTAGCTTATTTTTAATTCTTACCACCCGAGGGAGATAAAAGAGGGAATGTTAAAAAAGGGATACAGGCATAAGGTCCTGGGTAAATCAAGCGTACTGTTTAAAAATCTAAATATTTAACTTTGTAAAGAGAGAACCTCCCTCATCCCCTAACTCTGTCTGTCAGGTGGAGACTCTCCAACACCGAGTTAAGAATTCTAATATCGACAATATGTATATAAAAATGCAAGGAATCGGTCAGTCACAGCCAAGTAGTAGAATTACGGAGGACATCAACCCAATGACGTCGGGAAATGCAGAATTGCATTTACGATCAAGAAATTATGTTATTATTTTATATTTTAATTCAATCATATTTTATATGTTGAATAAATCACACGTTTTAAACTATTGGTTCCGTTTTTTGTCCCAAGATTCGTAATTCACCGCGAGAGCAAGAACTACCCTTTTCGTCTGGAAACACAGCCTATCTTCAGAACCATGCCGCTACTACGTTGGCCAACGTCAGGGCCTAGAGAGCCGCGTATGCCTTATTTTCTCTCCTAAGAGAGTGGTGACAATAACGCTGCCAAATTGTTTTTTTTTTGGATATATACTAAATAAATACGAATTTCTTAATTAAAGTAAAAAGTAACCTAATTTTCTCTCGTTATTACACTGGTGACAAAAGCCTAAATAAAAAAATAATCTTTTAACTAGTAGGTTATTACAAGAAGTATTTATGAGGGAACAAAAAACTGGTCATAAAGATAAAAAACAAATGCAGACGAATTCCATCAAATTACTTATTTACAAAATGCAACTGTACATTTATCACTAATATTGAGATCACATTAAGACAAATCGACAGATATATAACGAAGTATTTAAATTATTACCGTTTCTGTAATTTAAAACAAAAACCGGACAGCTCCAACACAAAACACTTGACTTTTATATTTCGCTCTTTTGACATTGTCTTTTAAATAATTATAACTACTTCATTAAAAAATGCTATAAAGTTAAAAGTTACATTTGTAAACTCATTGAAAATGAAATAAAGCCTGGAATTTGTGAAAGTTTATTACAAGAATCATTTTACCAAAGAGAAACATCTATTAAATGTCAAAAAAATCGTTTTACTGAAGATGTAAAGTAAAACAGTTTGGTGTTGGAAAAATAATTATTTAATATTTATAATTATTTTTAGCAATATTTGCTTTCCCTTTCTTTTTTAAATACAAAGCTAATTAAACACTATTTTACCCATTAAATTGTGTCATCATTACCTGAATAACTGGCTCATAACTACATCATTGAACCTTACAGTCTTCTTTTCACTAGATGAAACTTCTCCATCTTCAGGTATAACAGAATCCAAACTGGTGTAACAGTTTTCTACAGAAGAATATACAAAATTGTCCAAACTGGATTCAGATATGCTGCGACCTACAGAAAACCTTCCAGATGAAAGTCTTTTTAATATGCCCTTATTTTTGGATGGACTAAAACTGCTGCAACTTAATTCATCGCCACTGGATTCATAAGAAGTTCCAGAAATATCGATTGCTCTGGTTTGGTTGGGATCTATGGTATCTTCAAAACTGTCTTTTCTATCATGGAAAATGTCTACATTTTTCTTTTCTTAAATTAAAAATAAAATAAGTTATAATAATGCATCAATTTTTCTTGACCTATATTACTGTAAAATACATTGAATACTGAAGTTATTTTTAACAGTTTTATTGGCAACTTAATTATTAAAAAATACAATTAGAAAATAGGTCAAATAATTTTAACTTGGCAAAAATATAAGAAATTTTAGAATGGTATAAATAAATTAATTAAATCTACAAAAGATTGTAGTTTAAAAAATAATGTATTCATGATTTTTAAAATAAAAATTTACCTGTTTCTCTGATCATAAAGTCATCGATGACATCCTTATGGGAAACCATTTCTGGTTCATCTTTATCTTCATTAAGAACTTGATTAATAATTTCAGGTTCCTCTACATAATTTTCTACCAAATCAGTCCCATTAACTCCAAAATAGTACGAATTTATAGGTAAATCATTATCGACTGGTATTTGCAGTATGACGTTATTATCCCAAACTTCAACTGTAATGTTTTCCTCAACAAATATATGATGCGGTAGTTTCACATAAAAAGTATAATGAGTAGGATAAAAGCTAGAACCTATATTAGTAAATTTAACATGGACAGATGAATCTTTATCGGAAAATAATTTCTCAACAGAATTTTCATCAACATTTTTAACGTTAAGGGTAAATGCTATAATATTTTCAAATACATGACAGGTAAATTCGGGTAAATTATAATGTAAATGTTCATCGAGAAAATTAGTCCTAAATTTTATTTCTTTTACAAGTTTTTCGCCACTTTCTTCTTCAGATGATTCTGGGGTTCCAGGGACACTTTCTATACCACTATCACTAAAATCTATCACTGTCGTTGTAGTACGTTTAACTGGAAGAGTAATAACTAATTTCTTTTTATCCTTATCAAATTTAGCATTGCCAGTACCTTCGTTAACTTGATAAGGCAAAGTTAGATTTAGTTTGTACTTAGCAGGTTTTTCACTAACGAGTTGTACTGTTTTTTCTGTAACATCTAGAGTAATATCGGAGGAGGATTTTAATAGTGGTAAATTGATTTCGATAATAAGTTCTTTTGGAGTTGCTGCATTTAATTTAGCTCCTTTATGTTCAGTAAATTCCTCCATATCTACATGACTTCTATGTTTAATTATGTATGTAGGAGAAGTATACTTGGATGTTTCATCATCGAGATTTTTTTTAATTACTTTTTTAGGACTATATTTTGGACTTTCACAGGTATTAAATAACTTATCTAAAAATTCTTGATCCTCAGGTGAATGTTCAGGTTTTTTACACGGTTTTTTAATAACACTTGCTTGAGCTACTCCTTTATACGATAATTTAGGAAATTTCAAATTCTTTTTGTCTAACGTTACATCAAAATTTTTTTCAACAGCTTCCAGCGCTGTTTTATTAACCATATCCCTAAATGCTTTGTTTTTACTAGCTAAATGCATTGTATCAGAATGAAAAATGACATCAAATACCTTGCAACGTACACGCTTATTATCAAGATCTTCTCTAGGAGGCGATAAAGAATGAGGCAACTGCCAGTTTAAACCCTTTTCGCCTTCCCTGACAGTAGGTGAAGAGGTCGGCTTTTTCACGAGATCGTTGACACAGATATTTATAAATGCTTTTTTGTGACCGTCCAGACTAGTTTTAATAACGTAATTAGGTTTTGGATGAATAAAAGTCACGTCATTTCCTCGTTCCTTTTCTAATTCAATAACTTCCTTTTCATAGATTTTTCTATTTTCCGGATCTGTAATTTCTTCAACGTAATCGTTCAATAACTTCCTGAATTCCGGTTTCTTTAATGCTTCGCCAATACGGTCTACTTCGTCTCTAGTCAGATCAAGTTCTTTTAACTTTTCAAATGTACTTTCCATCGCTATTTTCTATTATGCAATCGTTTGATAACGCAAAGATAAACAAGAACGTAGCAGCGCAACAACCAAAATAAACAAACTGCGTCTGGAATTTTCCTCAGCTCACGTGGACTTTACGGGAATGAAACTGACAATCAGCCGGTTTCTGTTTTGACAATCGATATAAAACAGCGGTAAATTTAAAATAGAGATTTTAATAAACAAAACATATTTATTGTACTAAAATCTACCGTTTATAATTATACAAATAATTTAACAACATAAACATCCTTGAGAGTTAATTAACCCAGATCTATAATTATTATTTAAATCTTGGCAAAGATGTTAGGAAACATAAATGTATTTTTAAATTAGATTTCCTGGTTTTGGCGACAAACAATATATACGATAACAGTGTAAAGCTTAGTTTTCATGCATCCGAAATCCGATGTCCGAATCAGAATCGGATTGTTTCCGTCGTGTCACCGATAAATGTCAATTTTCATTTATACGAATATTCTGTGCGATTTTGGTAACAAATATAGTGCTTTCGTCGTTTGCACTTTTATTTGCACTTACCTTAGAGTTAATGCAAGTCTTTCAACAGGTGAAATTGGCTCTCAAATACAATATAACTTTGTTAATTTGGGGCCTACAATTGCCAACAGGACTTCAAAAGTTTTCACTTGACATCCTCAGATAATTGAAATATTTCTCAGTATCAGCAAGACGCATTTCTTGCAACAAGTTATGAAAGTCACCTTGCCTTTTTCGATTTTTAAAAATTGGATGAATCCACAATCTTTTTCGTTGATTTTTTTTTTCATAATCAAGAATAATGACGCTATCAAAATTATAATTTTATTACGTTTCAAATTTTCTATACGGGACATATCTAATCAATTTACAATAAAAAATGTGAGGTTAATATTCCTACGATTTCGGAAAAAGTTAAAAACATTTTAACTTTGTCCGACGATCGGAGAAAGTTAAAATATCGGATAAATTCTTCCCGCCAAATTATTTTTGAATTCTTACACCAATCAGAATACATTCGGACCGTCGGATTTTCGGATTTCGGACGCATGAAAACTAAGCTTTAGCCGGTGTTCGTAGACCGGGTCGACACCCTCAGAGTGCATTAATTTCTGTTTAAATTTATTTACACATTTTTTCCATAAATCATTTGGCCTTACTTTAAATTGGCGATTATTGATTATATTTAATCGGACACCTGCATGCACTCTGGCAACATTGACGTCGAAGTCATTCCGCCTATTGTTACGAACACGAAACTAATATTTCAGAACGAGAACAGAGATTTTAGAACATTTTATTAGTTCATTTTTAGTAGTCCATGTGATAAATAGTGATTCCTAATGCAATAAATTAAATATTGTGCAGAGGATTAGCGCAACGCAGCAGTAAAATTGTTTTTAAACTGAAGCGCGTAATTTTGATTGCCCAATGGCAAACAAAAATACAATCTTTGTGACAACCAAATCAAAAACAAGTTGGTAGTACAAGTTATAATAACGTACTTTCTGAGACACTAGACTGAACTATAAGTCATAAGTCCAAAGTTATTTTTTAAAAATATTAATATCTTACTTATCAAATATTTGCAGACGCCGAGTATCACAAATCATCATCTTTCGACTGTATATGCCAATTTCCAAAATGCACTCTCTAACTTTAATAAAAAATAATTTTAAAATAAAATCAACAACTAGTTAACTTTTGAAGCGATCTCTGGTGGGAAGACTTGTAACTAGATTTGAAAAGTGCACGCTCAGGTGGCGAAAATTATAAGTACATTCTGGTAGTGACTAGTAGCACGCACGTACTGATATAATTTTTATCGTATTTGAATTTTTGATCATTTAATAATTAAATTAGAAATAGAGACGAGATTATAGAAATTGATTGGAAGCTAAAAATTTAAATTCAGAATCTCGAGATCGATTTTTTTACCCGATCAAAATACTTATACCATATGTACTGTATATACGGAATATATAGCAAAAAAGTAAAAATAACATACTTTCCAATTAATTGTAGTTTAAAAATTACAAACATTTTATTAATCCCGCTTAAGCATCGATATACGCCCTCTGGTATTTAGATCAGAAATTAGCGTAAAGCTGCAAACAAGGTTTTTGATCTCTATGATAATCACATCAAAAGCGATGCGGCGGGATTATAACACGGTAATATTCTTCTCTTTTCAGAAATAAGCAAT
The DNA here is from genome assembly GCA_963243735.1 of Neocrepidodera transversa. Taxonomy (NCBI): domain Eukaryota; kingdom Metazoa; phylum Arthropoda; class Insecta; order Coleoptera; family Chrysomelidae; genus Neocrepidodera; species Neocrepidodera transversa. The sequence goes on along the minus strand of OY725344.1, from coordinate 21,113,655 downwards.
CACCATCGTTTCTATTTGCTGATGTCACATCACATTTGGTTTACACTGCACGTCAGATATGATAGGGTAGATGTAGCATCAGAGAGAAACGTTGTAACAAATTTAAACCATAAATGTTTACATTAGGACTCATAACGAACCTCTGAAAGCGGTGTTGACAGATTTAATGTATATAATATATTTGCATTTTATCATTTTTTAAGTACATATCAACGAACGGCTACAAAAATTCATTGTCACTGAAAGTTGGATAATTAAGTAAAAAAAAATGATAATCAAAAATTAAAATATGGCTCTTATATTTCAATTTCGAAATGTTACTAAGGTCCTGAACCAACAACGCTAATGCATTTTTATGAGTCCTAACCAAAATAACACGTGCTTTTCGAGTCGAGATGTTGTGAACATCGACTTTACATTGAATACCCACAAGTCTATATCTTTCATGCTCTCTAACTTTATCATATCTACAAATATTAGCTATATTATATCATATATACTCCTATATCGCCAGCTTGAGAGAGAAGTGTGTCGCCGATAGTAGAGTGTAGACGATCGTTTCTCTCTCACGCAACCTCGGATAGTCATCGGCGTCACAGCTGTAAAATCGCCTACGTTTGCTTAACTTTCCTTTTCTCGACGTTCCTTTTTCACCACGGGACACGACGCCAATGCAATTTATGTATATGGGCATGCGCGTTGGCATCCAATTCCGATCTTGCATCTCCTTCTGTCGAAACGCTTTGTTTCTACAGGCAAAGATAGGACGTTGGCGATATAGGAGTATTACATATATGTATTATATACCTAATCTTTGCTATCTACGTCATTCCAAATCAATTTTTCTGCTCATAGGCGTTCGCTTGATTGTGAACGGTTAACGCTAACAGTGAATTAATTCTACTAACCTGTGAGCGTTGTCTGAATAAACAGACAACGCTTATATTAATCGTTTATATTTTAATTATTTTCGTTCTAAACCAAATTATTTTCCCTGAGGTACGCCAATGGCAGAAACTAGGTATTAAGGTAAATATGACAAACATAATGCGCATGCGTTATCAATACCACCAAACCTCGTAAAAGATTAATTTCCACCAAAAAAAGAGACACCCTTTATATTCATTGATTTCCACTTATATGCACAGATCAGTTACGTTAAGAATAGTTGGTTTGTGTTTATATGTAGGGATTATGGAGGGTATAGAAGGAGGCACATCTCAACGTTATAAAAAGTGGCCCGATTTTGGAAGCCAGTTGGTGGCGCTATAGTGGCGCTGTTGATCGATTGTTGATGACAGTTTTGACATTTCCTTTGATTTTTTTCAAATAATAATTTTAATTCATTACGTAAACTTTTCAAAGATATGTATTTTATAAAAATTGGGTGGCTCATTAAATAAAAAACGTTATTTGAGACTTTGGATCTAATCAATCTACAAACAGTTTTTCAACATACGATCGTCAGCGCCACGTCGGTTATTTTATGTACCATTAGTTGCGTATAAAATGTTGGCCACATTTTAAACGTGTTGTCCATTAGAGATTGCCCTCCTTCTATACGCTCCATAGTAGGGATGCGCGATGTATGAAAAGCATCATACATCGAAAATCGATACATCGTACTCCACCTCGATGTGTCTACATATCGGTAAAAAAATATAGATGTTAAATAAATATCGACTTAATTTCACCGATATATCGAAACCCTTTTAGCGTTAGAGAAATTGGTCATTTTCACAAACGTTACAAGTTTCGTAAAGGAAAATGGGATGAGGTGAATCGAGTTGGTAGTTGAGAAGATTGTAAGGTTGGCAGTAGCGGACGTCAGAGTCAGTTGTCAATCGGAACCTCAGATAAAAGCCATATTCGGGCGGTCCCTTTGCTTTAAAAACATTTTCAACAACTTTTAGAACCAGTTTTAAAATTACGTCATACCCTAATAGCACAAAGACGTTTAAAAAACATCTTAAAAACGTACACGACCGACCATCGGGTCGTTTTAAAAACGTTCGTTAAAGTACCCGAGAACGTTTATAAGGCGTTTTTCTATAGTGCAAATGTCACAACTTCCAACGACATACAGACGTCGAAAAAGGACGTTTTAAAGACGTTTCACTAAATAAATGGTTCAACAAAGGACGTTTCTTGGACGTCTTTTAAAACGTTCACTGGACGTCCTTTAAAGTACCCGAGAACGTTTATAAGACGTTTTTCTATAGTGCAAATGTCACAACTTCCAACGTCATACAGACGTCGAAAAAGGACGTTTTAAAGACGTTTCACTAAATAAATGGTTCGACAAAGGACGTTTTTTGGACGTCTTTTAAAACGTCCACTGGACGTCCTTTAAAGTACCTAAGAACGTTTATAAAACGTTTTTTTATAGTGCAAATGTCACAACTTCTAACGTCATATAGACGTCGAAAAAGGATGTTTTAAAAACGTTTCAAAATGGACTAAATAAATTGTTCGACAAAAGACGTTCATACAAGCAAAAAAAAAATACATATTTATTAATAAAATATTGATACTTATATACAATCTGTACAATAAAATAATTTTCATTTACACAATAAGTCAAGTTAAAAAAAATTATTTTTTAAGTATGAAAATATATACCAAAAATAAAATAATATTCATTTCTGTAACTAAAATACAGTTGGTCACACATAAACAAGTTAGCCATCATTTCGGTTAGTGCTGAGCAGGTGTCTTCAACGAAATATGTAGGAGTATTTCTTGTATGCTTATGAGACTGGAATCATCAGAATCCTTTCATAAATTCAAAGTCTTGTTGATATACCTGTACTTTTGATGCTTCGAAACTTTCTTTTCTTTATACATTTCACAACAAACAAGTAGATTTACAGAGTCAAAAATCTTGAAAAATCACTAATTACATGACAAAAATGAATCACAAAATATACCTATATCAGGGTTTAAAGTACCTACCTAATATACATGTTAAATATTCAACCACAGCTATAAGACATAAACACAAACACAATTCACTTAATATATCACTCCTCGGAAACCGAAAAACAAAAGAAACAAAATAGATGATAATTTTAGAGATATAAGATTTGCTAGGTTTATCTTCACTAGTTGCAGAGAAAATAAACATGAAATTACCGAGAGTCACGCCATGTTTTTATCGTCCACTATGCAACAACTGTAGACTAAACAACAACCACGCACTGCGAGTGCGCGGTCTCTCTCCGAAACCGACCATTAGCGAGCTAAATTCGTGATTGGTTGGAATCAGACACAGACAGAGAGAGCAAACAAAACGTCTTTTGAACGTTTTTTTACACTAGTTATGAAAACGACTAACAAAGACGTTTGAAAAACGTCCTTTTTAGGACTTTTTATGGAGACATACTTTTGGGAACCCAACGAAAACGTTTTTACTTGTGGCTGTAAAACAACTAAAATAAAACGTTTAGAAAACGTCCCTTTTATGATTATTTCCCAAAATAACATACTTTTGCAGACCCAAAATCAACGTCTTTTGGATGTTTATGAAGTGGTAATAAAAACAACTTACAAAAACGTTTAAAAAACGTAACTTTCTGACTTTTCTCAAAAAATTCTTTTGAGGACCCAAACAAAAAGTTTTATGAACGTTTATACTGGTGGTTTTAAAAACGACTGAAATAAATCGTTTAAAAAATGTCCCATTTATGATTTTTTCTCAAAACATACTTTGCAGACCTAAAAACAACGTTTTTTGGACGTTTTTATACAGTGGTTATAAAAACAACTTACAAAAACGTTTAAAAAACGTAAATTTCTGACTTTTTTCAAAACATTCTTTTGAGGACCGAAACAAAACGTTTTCTGGACATTTTTACTGATCGTTTTAAAAACTGCTGAAACGAAACGTTTAAAAAACGTCCCTTTTATGATTTTTTCTCAAAACATACTCTTGCAGACCTAAAAACAACGTTTTTTGGACGTTTTTTATAGTGGTTATAAAAACAACTTACAAAAACGTCTAAAAAACGTAACTTTTTACCTTTTTCTCAAAACATGCTTTTGAGGACCTAAACCAAACGTTTTTTGAACGTTTTTACGGGTGGTTTTAAAAACGACTCATATAAAACGTTTTAAAAGCGTCCCTATTGTGACTTTATAAAAAACCTTTTGATATGAACGTTAAAAAACCATTTAAGTACTAGGTGTTTTTTTATCGTAGGTTTTAAAAACGTCTGAGTAGTGGAGCTTAGACAACGTTTTTTTTTATTTATCACTTCGGACGTTTTGACGACATATTTTGGACGTTTCTTTAGGTTCATTTTAAAAACGTTCTTGCACAAACGTTTATAAAACGTTTTATTTTGGTCCTCGGACGTTCTGACGTTAAATGGACCATAAAAAAACGTCAATCGGACCTTTTGTGCTATTAGGGTAGGTTTTGGAAACGCTCAAATGTATGATTTTAAAAATGTGATGTCACTAGTAGTTGACACTTCAGTTTGTCAATGTCAGATTCGTACCTGAAGTAAATCATTGTATATAAGGAAAAAGAGGTGCTTGTTGTGATTTGTGTTTTTAAATAAGCTACTGTTTAAAGAGGTTAAATGGTTTACAGAAATGGATCGACTAATCGAAAATATTCAACGAAGAGGTCGAATTACAGCAGATTAATGTACATAATTGGTTTTTGAGTCAAGAAGATGATTGGGTAGATATTATTTTTGTCAACGCAGACTGTTAAATCGTTTAGCTGAACCCGAATCATTTTTGTATTTAGTTCATATAACTATATAAATAAATGAATATTATTAATTATTAATACTCTTTCTTGCATCTTTCACGTAAGCTCGTCGTCTGCCCTCTCTGTTTGACATTGATGACATTTCTACCTCCTTGAACCGTTCTCGAGAGGACGTTTCAAAAACAGATGCAGCTGGTTTAAAACTAATTCAACGTGACGTCATTGTTTAGTCACTCGAATGGGAATAGTTTAAACTGTTTGAAATATGTTTAAACCAGTCGACCGCCCGAATATGGCTAAAGGAACTACTAGATATGCCCTGTATATCCAATGTCATTTACAAAATTTAAGCCAACATCTAGCCCTCTCTCTCGGCAAAGTTTGTGGGCGAGGGACGTGAGACGCGCAGAAAAATCTCGTGCAGAGGACGAAATCAACAATAAAAATTGACGTGATGTATTAGACAGTGGCGACGCGAAGAATTATAACTTTTTATTTATTTTAGCAAAAACAAGAAAATTAAAATTGGGTATTTTACATGTTATTAATATATCACATTTGAATTAAATATGTCGTGAGAAGTTATATAATTTCGATAAAGTTGTATTTTCTGTAATACTGATAAATTTTAACATTAAAACATAGCAAATGCTTGTAATTTATATTAAATGTACGTATTTAATAATCGAATCAAATAAATAATATTTTTTATTGCTCCTAAAACCTTGGTACAGTAAGGAGTACCTAAGTGCGAATAACATAAAAAAAATGTGAATGGTAGGTATATAACATAAAAAAGAAAGGAAGCAAAATAAAAAATTATCAAATCTTATCAACTTGTATTATATTTTAAATTATTCAAAAACTACTTTCATAACTTTACTTGTGCAATGTAAGATTGATTTTCTAATGGCTTGAGAAAAGCACCACATTTTTCACATTTCTTTCTCATGGTTAACAACCTCTCAAGAAAATCGCTTAAAATAGTTCAAAAATGTTTACAAAAATATTTAAAAAATAAACTAATTAATGTAGGATTTTAAATTATCCTGCTTGAAAGTACGCTTATGGAATCTCTAGAGGACGATGTCAACAAAAGTTAACTAGAGCCATATTCGGGCGGTCGACTGGTTTAAACATATTTCAAACAGTTTAAACCATTCGCATTCGAGTGACCAAACAATGACGTCACGTTGAATTAGTTTTAAACCAGCTGCATCTGTTTTTGAAACGTCCTCTCGAGAACGGTTCAAGCCTCAAGGCTCAGAGTAAATATATATAGAGAGGGCATTCTATCCTTTTTTATTATGCCAACATCTAGTTAACTTTTGTTGACATCGTCCTCTGAAAATTCCATAAGCGTACTTTCAAGCAGGATAATTTAAAATCATACATTAAATAGTTTACAGTTTGAGAATTGATTTGTGTTATTTTTTAGTGTTATAGGTTGTACTAAATATTTTTGTAAACATTTTGAACTATTTTAAGTGATTTTCTTGAGAGGTTGTTAACCATGAGAAAGAAATGTGAAAAATATGTGGTGCTTTTCTCAAGCCATTAAATAATCAATCTTACACTTCACAAGTAAGTTAGGAAAGTAGTTTTTGAATAATTTAAAATATAATATAAGTTGATAAGATTTGATAATTTTTTATTTTGCTTCCATTCTTTTATATGTTAGATACCATTCACATTTTTTTTATGTTATTCGCATTTAGGTACTCCTTACTGTAAACAAGGTTTTAGAAGCAATAAAAAATATTATTTATTTGATTCCATTATTAAATACGTACATTTAATATAAATTTACAAGCATTTGCTATGTTTTAATGTTAATATTTATCAGTATTACAGAAAATACAACTTTATCGAAATTATATAACTTCTCACGACATATTTAATTCAAATGTGATATATTAATAACATTAAAATACCCAATTTTAATTTTCTATTTTTTTGCTAAAATAAATAAAAAGTTATAATTCTTCGCGTCGCCACTGTCTAATACATCATGTCAATTTTTATTGTTGATTTCGTCCTCTGCACGAGATTTTTCTGCGCGTCTCACGTCCCTCGCCTATAAACTTTACCGAGAGAGAGGGCTAGATGTTGGCTTAAATTTTGTAAATGATATTAGATATAGATATAGATATATCTAGTAGTTCCTTTATCTGAGGGCATATCTAGTAGTTACTTTATCTGAGGTTCAAGGAGGTAGAAATGTCATCAATGTCAAGCAGAGAAGGCAGACGACGGGCTTAAGTGAAAGACGCAAGAAAGAGTAATAATAATTAATAATATTCATTTATTTACATCGGATAGAATGCCCTCTCTATATATATTTACTCTGAGATCGGAACGACTCGTGTAATATGAGTCGGTCAATCAAGGACGTCATCCGACACACGACTTCACGACTAGCGTTCCAAGTGACAAAATATTAAACAATAATTTTGACAGATGTGACTTAAATCATTTTCTTTATGAGATTGTGAATGTGTATACTTTAGTTCTGTAATATTAATAGTTAAAATACGAGGCGAAACACTAATTTATATTTATTTTATTACGAAACGTGATTCGCTTAAATAATAAGTTTGAACATATTTAAACAAAGCTGTACTAGCTTCGTGGCGTAGTGCCCGCTAGTGGCGCGGGGATCGAATCCCACATCTTCTAATTTTTTTTTAAACACAAGTTGGATTTTTAAGACTTCTTTTAATAAAATAAATAGTTTTTTTAATTCCACAGGTTAGCTTTGGTCAGTTAAAACTTCTAATAAAATAAATATCAAAACTTCTAATAAAATAAATATAAATTATTGTTTAATATTTTTGTCACTTGGAGCATAGAGAAATAATTATCTTCTCTATGCTTGGAGCGCTACAGTCGTGAAGTCGTGCTGTGAAGTCGGGTGACGTCCTAGATTGACCGGCTCGTGTTTTAATCAGATATAAAAGTTGATACACAGATTCAATAAAGAAAAGAGAGTGTCTAGAGGTCCGTCTAGTCGGACCCGGTGAAAACCCAATAGGTCCATCAATCAGCTGTTAAGATTAGAATTAAAACATAGTTTCGTAATTTTGATATTTATTTTAGCGTTCCTAGTGAATGTGTATACTTTAGTTCTGTAATATTAATAATTAAAATACGAGGCGAAACACTAATTTATATTTATTTTATTATGAAACGTGATTCGCTCAAATAATAAGTTTGAACATATTTAAACAAAGCTGAAGTATCTGCGTGGCATAGTGCCCGCTAGTGGTGCAATGGATCCGGGGATCGAATCCTACATCTCCCTAATTTTTTTTTAAACTCAATTTGGATTTTTAAGACTTCTTTTAATAAAATAAATATTTAATTCTACAGGTTAAGCTTTGGTCAGTCAAAACTTCTAATAAAATAAATATCAAAATTACGAAACTATGTTTTAATCCTAATCTTAACAGCTGATTGACGGACCTATTGGGTTCTCACTGGGTCCGACTAGAGGGACCTCTAGACAATCTCTAAAGAAAACTTATAAAAAGTTATAAAACGTGTTTTTAATAAATAAACATAAATACCAAAGAAGGAAAAGTACAAAATGCAACAAATACCATTTATTACGGATTTAAAACATAGAAATAAAAAATAAGATATGCGAAACATCTAGTGTGAAATACTTCGATTTGTTAAAATACCGAAATAAAAAACAACGATGTTGAAACATCGGTACTTACGTTCGATGTATCGTTATTTTCGATACATCGAAAAACATGTATTTTATTAAAAGAAGTTTTGACTATCTAAATCTACCCTGTGTATTAAAAAAAATATTTCAAGGAATTTCCATGTTAAAGCATACACGGTAAGATTGGACAATACCTTCTCCTCACAATGATAAATAATCAAATTTTCAAGTTAACTAATGGCTGTCCAGCAACTATTACGTAATTACCTTTCAAATAATATTCGTCTGGCCACAGTAAAATGATTATATATCATGGTCTGGCTAACCTTATAGGTAGCCACAGCCACAACGCAATAAAATAGCCTTGGGAAACTTAGTTTCAGTTAATTTTTGATTTGGACATTCCGCCTATCGGTAAATCTCCCAATGAAAAATGTCAACACCACAGAAATCTGTTAGCCAAGAAATTTATTATCAACTACCAACATTACATTTTTCATGAAAATAGTGTTGCATAAGAACAAGAACAGCTGTTTTAATTTTCGATACGATATTAGAATACGTATTTGTGTATCGATATAGCCAAGTATCGATACAAAATATCGAGCATCGACAATCAAAGTATCGATACGCCATAGTATCATTAGTAGAATATCGACAATCTCTATATTATTGAGGTTATGTCATGTTGTTCTTGGGGTCAGACGGACTTTGTTTTTGTTGAGATGTCCTCAATATCGTTTGGATCCACGATGTATAACTTTCCAGTGAAATAAGTTTTCATAATTCCTTCCATTTTTGATATCTTGGGAATATATCTATAAAAAAAGTACAATTTAATTAACGCATAAATTTAATGGTTTTCAAAAACTTGTTTTTATTCTATTATTCCAAGGTTCAATATAACCAGTCTGTTTTTAAAAGTCAAAAGTACAATTGAATGATATAACAATTAAAATCAAAACATTTGCATCTACTAACCTAATTAACGAGTAGAAAGAGTTCAAAGAAGGTCAGAGTTGGTCCACATCACATGGAAAACAAGGCAACAAAACTTTTAATTTTGTTTAACGCAGGCATATTTGATTAAAATGTTGTGGTTTAATAAGAATATCAAACACTTACCTTTGGCCTCCGGTAAGTTTTGGAACTAATTTTGCTAAATTTAATAAGTTATATACATTTCTGTTCATCAACAAACAGAATTAATTCTACTTTATCAATTTTTAATGTATTTTTTTAATAAAGTGAAGCTAGTTATTTAAATGTCACATTCTTCTTTTTTCTACTCTTGATTTTAGGCCAATATCTTCCAGGATGTTCAGATATTATGTTAGATTTGACTAAAAATGGGTTATTTTTTAGAGTATTTTATCCAACAAACGTTAAAAACGACAACAAAGTAAGTACATATATATTTTTTAATACGCTTTGTTCCATTTTGAATGTTGTAATTTATAAAAATACTTTCAGCAAAATAGAAAAAAGTGGATACCGTGGATTCCAGATTTTTTGTACATAGTTGGAATATCTCGTGTTATACGAATTCCCCTTTGTTTATTACGACTAGTATTTTGGTGGTATGGTAAGTAGCATTGGTTTGGTAAAAGAAAAGGGGATTAATATAGTTTATTTTTAATTTGTATCTTTCAGTGTTAAAAAAAGCATGTATGGACCAAATTGGCGCCATCTAGAGCTATGTACCAAATTTTTTCATAAAATTGCGGGAAATTTAATTTTTTTTATGGCGGCCAATTTGAATTTTTTACAAAAAAAAATATGGAATTTTGATCTAAATAATGTCGTTTTTGGGTTCCTTTTTAGGTAATTTTCATGTACCGGTTCTATATGGAGAAAAAATAAGAACCGATGAAAATTTGAAATGTATTATTTTCTCGCATGGTTTAGGATGCTCCCGATTTTTATATTCTACAATATGTAGTGATTTAGCATCTCATGGATTTTTGGTAGCTTGTTTAGAGCATAGGTATAATAATCTTTGAGTTAAATCAAAAATAATAATGATATATTTTAGAGACAATTCGTCTTGCCACACATTTTATTATAATAATGAAAGAGATTTAATTGAGAACAAACAAACTGTAATCGATTTTCAACATATAGAAACTGGAAAAAACCACTATGAAAAAAGAACCGCACAGATAAAAATAAGATCTGGCGAATGTATTAGAGTTATAGAATTTTTCAAAAATTTAAATAACGGGAAAGTTCCGAAAAATATTTTAGACGATATCGAAAAAAGAAGAGATTATAAGTTTCGTTTAGATGATCTTGTAGGAAAAATAGATATTAATAATTTTACTCTAATGGGCCATTCCTTTGGGGCAGCTACCGTGTTAAATACTCTTCCTAACAGACCAGAAATTAAGTGAGTCTTTCATTGTAATAATAAATATAAAGATATATAATTTTTCTACGATATTGGAACAAAAAAGACAGTTCTTGGTAGATAGTCAGACCCTAGATAATAGCTTAATTGTAATATTGAGTTAATTATTTGTTTATTATTTTTTAGACAAACTATTTTGTTAGATCCTTGGATGTTTCCAATAAAAAATGAAAATTTACATGAAGTTATCGATATGCCTTTATTATTTATTAACACTCAAACTTTTCATATCGAAACTAATGTTAAAGGAATGGAAAAGTTTATGACAAAGGAAAATAGAAAAATGTATACTATTCGGTAAGAATTTTGCATTAATTAATAGTCATATTTTATTTTACTTTCTGTCTTAAAATTGCAATTAGCTAAATTATTTTTCTGTTCTAAATTTTAAATAATGAAAATTTAAAGTTAAAATTAATATAAAGAAATCACCACGTTGGTTATTGCTAAATTTTTATTGTATTTTTTCTAATAAAAAACTTTTTCGTAATTTTAATTTTTGATTTTAGTCAAACTACACATGAAAATCAAACTGACACCGTTTTAATCGGTAGATATTGGTTAAATTTTTTTATGAAAAAAATTGATCCTCATAAAGCCATAAAAATTAATAATGCATTAATTTTAAAATTTCTTCACAAATATATCAACACGCCTACAAATATCGATACATATAAAACCTATTTAGATGAAAATGGAGAATATTTTGAAGAAGGTCTAACCAAGCCATGGAAGAATTAGAGAAACTATTATGTTTTTAAAAAAATAAGACTGTAACAATAAATAGATGAGATTAATATTTTTGTTTAATTTTTTTTTTGTCCGATGAATGATAATTTTATGAGTGTATTTGAATGCGTTTGAACAGGATTCGAAGTATGGACTAACTTTAAGAGGAATTTTATTTGTTTCTGAATAAATTTGAGCTTTTTTTTAATTAAAAATATGTAAAATATATTATTTTTAGTGTATCTATGGTAAAAATTAATCATGTAACTTATCTGAAATAAATTGAATTAGGGTAATTGTTTAAAGGGTGTGTTAATGATAAATTGAGACTTTAGCGTGTTTAAATAGGTTAAAGATATTAACTACCTTTTCTAAATAATACCCATTTAAAATAATTACCTTACTGACTCGTTTTTCCCCAAACAATTTTACTGACAAAGATCAATCAATTAAACCAATTAATTACGTTTGTAAGGGGGTTTGAGGGTTCACTGTGATTAAAAAACAAGATGTCTAAATGGGTTTTAATATGGTAAACATAACAACGTATTATTGAAGAGAAATAAAATGAATTACTGATATAAAGTCAAATATGTCGTGTGTTCTTTTTAGTCTTGATGGAGATGGACAGGGTGCCGTTATACATATTTTCTTTAATCCAGTTTTATTGCACTTTTCGAATGATTTAAAATTATTGTCCCCTGATTAAAAACTAAATTAGAATTTTCAATAAATCTACATTAATATACGGCATTGTTAATTTTTCATTTTTTCATGAATTTCGCTTTTTCGTAACGAATTATTATTATTTTATTTTTTTTTTAATTAACCCTAATATCACAGAGGCGTGTTTAAAAAACAACTTAAAAACGTACACGACCCACCATCGGGACGTTTTAAAAACGGTCGTTAAAGTACCCGAGAACGTTTATAAGACGTTTTTCTATAGTGTAAATGTCACAACTTCTAACGTCACATAGACGTCGAAAAAAGACGTTTTAAAAACGTCTCAAAACGGACTAAATAAATTGTTCAACAAAAGACGTTTTTTGGACGTCTCTTAAAACGTCCACTGGACGTCCTTAAAGCACTCAAGAACGTTTATAAGACGTTTTTGTATAGTGCAACTTACCAAAACGTTTATAAAACGTAAAACTTTCTGACTTTTTCTCAAAACATGCTTTTGAGGACCTAAACAATACGTTTTCTGAACGTTTATGTTGGTGGTTTTAAAAACGAGTGAAATAAAATGTTTAAAAAACGTCCTTTTTATGATTCTTTCTCAAAACATACTTTTGCAGACATAAAAACAACGCCTTTTAGACGTTTTTACAATGGTTATAAAAAAAAGTTTAAAAAATGTCTTTCATACTTTTTCTAAAAACATGCTTTTGAGGACCTAAATAAAACGTTTTTTGATCGTTTTTACTGGTGACTTTATAAAAAAACCCCTTGACATGGACGTTAAAAAACCATTTAAAGTACTAGATGTTTTAAAAACGTCTTGGTAGTGTAGCTTAGAAAACGTTTTTTTTTTATTTATGATTTCGGACTTTTTGTCCACATATTTTGGACGTTTCTTTAACGTCCTTTAAAAACGTTCTTGTACAAACGTTTATAAAATGTTTTATTTTGGTCCTCGGATGTTCTGACGTTAAATATGGACCGTAAAAAAACGTCAATTGGACCTTTTGTGCTATGAGGGAAGCGAGGTATTAAAATGTGACTTGTGCCATTCGAAAGAACATAAAAAGTTGTAAAAACGTAAAATTTTTCGTAAATTATGGGTTAACATTTAACAAATTCAGCTCCGGGTGGCATTACATTGATGCCTCATGAAATTTGGCTCTCCCGACCGGGTGGCAGTAAGTGACAGGATTTTATTTTAGATGATGTGGTTTGTCAGCGATGCCACTCAGTAGCTTTAAATTGAATGCCTGGTAAACGATAGTCTATAGAGTATAACAAAATATGCTGACTGTAAATAAATATATGTTCAGAAACAGGGACGCGCCAAGTAATACGGATAGGCGCCTTTATCCTATGTATTGTATATGCATTTTTTACGTGAAAATCATTGAGCAATAAGTAGATAGATAGTCTACACCAGTTAGAGATAGAGAGAGGTATAGAAAATTCAGCGTGTCAGAAAGAGAGAACGCGACGTTTTTCACCATCACTATTTTGAAGCGTTAAAAAACGTTCGAAACGTCACATTTTACGCCCTTGGTACACTATCCTTGTAATCATACTCTTGCTGAATCAATTGTTTTCTTCTTTTAGCATGTTGTAAAATATCACTGTCCATGGAAGAATCTGAGTCACTTGGAAGGTATTCGGAAGAACTTAAACAAGCAAATGGATCTTCTTCCTCGATATCTTCGTCAGACATAACTTCATTATACAATTGCTCTTCGGACAATGTGGCATCAAAGTGATGACTCATTTTTTTTATCGTTTAAAAAAAATAATTGAATTGAATCTCACTAAAAACCAGATGTATCGTAAATTCAGTCCAAAATTATACCAATTTAAAAAAAAATTCCGGTCCGGGGAAACCCAAAAAATTTTACTTACCGGGGCTGAACGTGTTAAGAAATTAATGTCTCTATTTTAATATAATATTTAAGCTAAATATTAAAAGTTTGTCCTTCACCACTATATTTATATAATTACTTATTTACATATTTTAAAAGTGTTGAAAGAATCACGACACATGAAAATTTATTTTGGAATAATCCCCATAAATATTTATAGCAGCCAAATGTAATTATTTCAAAGGATTATATATTTTTTAACAAACCTTTGTTTAAGCCACGATTAAAATAGAAACATAAAATATTTCATCTGACAGAACATTTGTAGAAATGCAAGTATTTTATTTGATGAGACACATTGTATATTCCAACGCAAAACATAAATTATAATTTCAAACTGATCATGTGCGAATAACGAAGATGTCCAAATGCAAGCGGGAGTAATTATTCCTCTAAAAATATTCATAGTGTAAATTCTAATTACGCTCCGTATTTATAATGGATTCAAACGAAATTAAACAAGAACAAAAAAAGTCTAGAAAAAATGATGAAAATGTTCAAGAAAAACCGAAAAGTAACATGTCGAGAGTTTTTCGGTACTTTAAGGAATACTGTGATAGTACTAGTATCCATGGAATGAAGTACTTAGCCGAATCTAGATCATTAGGTGAAAAGTATGTATAAGTTTTTTTTTCAAAAAAAAAAAAAATTGCACACTAAATATAATTTTATGATTCTATAATTGATTCGTTGCATTTTGTATTTTTATTAAGCAATAATAGATATATTTTTGGCAAATCTCCCAATAGGTGAAATATATAGTTACGCTAAATATATTAAAATTAATTAATTTAAATGACCCTGAAGTAATACTAGTAGGATTATTAAATAAATTATATTTATATTTTTAAATAAAGAGAGAACATCAGATATCCCGAAAAATTCAAGTTGAGGGTGGTCCTTTGAATACGAAACGTCGTATTAAATTTTTAATAAAATTAGTTTAACACAAATATGTACCCAAATTCATTATGAAAATTATTATGATTATGATAATAATAATAACTAATATTTTGTTTTTAGTGATTAAAAAAAGTACTTTTTTTTGATAAAATTTTTTGCTTATTTTTGATTTTATTAAAAAATATCTGAGTTATTTTAAAATTTTTGTTGTTTCACGATACATAAGTACCCTACTGAAGATCAGCTGCAGGTGGAAATATCAATCTCCAAGACTGAAAATTATTTACATAAATCAATCAATTAGAATTAGCACGCTCGTGTATTTTTATTCCCATTAGGTTTTTGATTTCAAATATCTTGAGTTCCAGACAGAATTTTAAAATTATGTTTTTGTCACAATCTGCATTTTAACAAAATTTCTAGCTTTGTATAAAATTTCATGCAAATCGGCTGTACAAAAGTATTTTGGTATTTAAGTTGAGTTAACAGAATCTTTTGACTTTGAATATTCCCAGTTTTAGGTTGAATTTTAAAATTCGGGCTTTGTCACAAGCTGCATTTTAACATTTTCTTGCTATTTATCAGATTTTCATACAAATCAGCTGTATAAAAGTATTTAAAACCCTGTGTCACTTTTTGCTAATTGAGCTTAGTCAAAAGAATCCTTTAACCTCGAATATCTCGAATTTTAGGACGACTTTTAAAATTCGGGCTTTGTCACAATCTGCATTTTAATATTTTCTAGCTATTTATCAAATTTTTATACACATCGGCCGTATAAAAGTATTTAAAATCCCTGTGTCACTTTTTGCTAATTGAGCTAAGTCAAACGAATCCTTTGACCTCGAATATCTCGGATTTCAAGTCGAATTTTAAAGTTCGGTCTTTGTCACAATCTGAATTTTAACATTTTCTAGCTAATTGTCAAATTTTCATACAAATCGGTTGTATAAAAGTATTTAAAATCCCTGTGTCATTTTTGCTAATTGAGCTTAGTCAAAAGAATCCTTTGACCCCGAATATCTCGAATTTTAAGTCAAATTTTAAAGTTCGGGCTTTACCAAAAGCTGCATTTTAAATACATTTTCTAGCTGTTTATCAAATTTTCATACAAATCGGCTGTATAAAAGTATTTGAATATCCTTGTGACACTTTTTTCTAATTGAGCTTAGTCAAAAGAATCCTTTGACCTGGAATATTTCGAGTTTTAAGTCGAATTTTAAAATTCGGGCTTTGTCACAATTTGCATTTTAATCGGCTCTATAAAAGTATTTAAAATCCTTGTGTCACTTTTTAAGTAGTGTTCCATATATGAAATCTACCTATTGTAATCGATTCAATGACGGGACCCAGAACCGGGAATAGGGGCGCTACGCCGTTTATGACCTTCTGAATAGGAATCAGTAAAAAAATTTATCGGTATATACCTATATACAGGGTGGTCCACCGGTAACGAATCGATCCGTAGACCTAAAACTAAACACTTTTTTTTAAATCTGTTTTCACAGTGAGATTTATATCAGAAAAGACAACAATCCAAAAATATTTTAAATTATACAGGATGCTCCAGGAAAGTGAAACATATGAAGGTCATTTTTTTTTAAATGGAACACCCTATATTTTTTCATATTTTTAAACTCTGGAATATTTCGAGTTTTAAGACGAATTTTAAAATTCGGGCTTCGTCACAATCTGCATTTTAATATGTTCTAGATGTGTATCAAATTTTCATACAAATCGGCTGTATAAAAGTATTTAAAATCCCTGTGTCACTTTTTGCTAATTGAGCTTAATCAAATGAATCCTTTGACCTTAGATATCTCGAGTTTTTGGCGGAATTTTAAAATTCGAGCTTCGTCACATTCTGAATTTTAATATGTTCTAGCTATTTACAAAATTGTATACAAATCGGCTGTAGAAAAATATTTAAAAACCGGCGCCCCTTTTGCTGGTTAACTTGAGGCAAAAGAAAGTATTTAAAACCCCGGAGTCACTTTTTTCTAGATTAGTTAAGTCAAACGAATTCTTTGACCTCGAATATCTTCAGTTTTAAGTAGACTTTTAAAATTTGGGCTTCGTTAAAATCTGCATTTTCGCAAATTCCAGCTATGTACGAAATTTCATACAAATCGGCTGTACAAATGTATTCAAAATCCGTCGTCAGTTTTTGGTCATCTGAATCGAGTCAAGAAAAGCGTCGTTCTGTATTTTCCAAAGTTTGATCACGTTTTTAATGAAAATTTTTTATATTGACTTATTAATTTTTAAATTAAAAATAATTTTATCCAATTGCCTAAAAAAATATTTTGTTTCAGATTGTTATGGTTGTTACTTATAACATGTTCGTTATCAGCTTGTCTATATCTTATAACGCAAATATATAGAAAATTTGAAAAAAGTCCAGTTATTGTGAGTTTTGCTACAAAAGAGTCTCCAATTTACACGATACCATTTCCAGCTGTTACAATTTGTCCTTTAACAAAAGCAAAAAAAAGTGTATTTAATTTTACCGATGTTATTCAACGAATAAAAAATAAGGAATATGTTACAGAAAAAGAGTAAGTTATCAAAATGCAGATTAATCAATTAGTTTTATTGTAAACAATTTTTAAATTTTCAGAAAACGTTATGCTAAGTATATGTCTTTGGTGTGTGAAAAAGAAAACGATCTATTTTTAGATAATTCAAATTTTACAGAAGATATGTTTGAAGCTCTTCATGAGGTAGGTAACAAACATGTTTTATTGTTATTAAGAGTTTTTTCGAGCTATTATCAAAGTACTTTACTATAAATACCATAAAAAAATTTAATTTTGGTTCAAGTACTTTTTTATTGAAGATGTTCTCATTTGGTGTATTTTTTTATTTCCATTTTTCCATTAACAATTAAATGCTTTAGTATTTTTTTTTTTTTAGTTAAAAATCCCATTAATGGAAATGATGAAGCATTGTAAATTTCTGAATGCACCTGGTAGTTGTAACTTTTTCTTTTTTCCAATAATACTGGATGAAAGTGTTTGTTATAGTTCCAATATGCTAGATAGAAATGACATTTATAATGATAATGTGTAAGTTATTTATTTTCTATTTGTCAGATAAAACATATAATTACATTACAATAGAAACAGCAAAGCAGATTTTGAAAATTATTTATGAAATTTCCATTTTTTTTTTCATAATTATTTAGGTTCTAAGACCGTATATATAAGGTCAAAAAAGTTTAATTACCCGCGAAGTACACATATTTTTTTAGGTGATTGGGTATTATCATTTGTCAAACTTCCTTCACTTATTTGCTAATCATCATAGTTTTTTTATTTATAAAAAGGGACTAGGACGTATCTTTGAGGAAGACATTTATTAAGTTGTACTGATCTAATTTCCTGTTATAATAAAAATATCTAACCTTGATGGATGTCGCACTTGGTTACACCATTTCCCATTGGTTTGAAGCTGCAAAGAAGACCAGAGGAGACATATCTAAAACCAGACCAGGCAGAGCAAAAAAGATCTCTAAGTACTTCACCTGCATCTGCTCTGGTCTTCCACTCTGTCAGGTACGTCTGCTCTGGTTATCAGGTACTTTAGCCCTGGTGTTCAGCTACTTTAGCTCTGGACTTCACTCTACATTTACTTCAGTTCCGTCTATTTTGGTCTTCAGATACTTCAGGTCCATCTGCTCTCTTACCTCTGCACTGGTCTTACTTATAAAGGTAGGGCCATACTATGGTCCATGGTGGTCCAATAGTGGCTCTGGCCTATCAGGGGCATGTAGTGTTGTCGCTACACCAATGACCAATATTGCCAAATATTTGTCAAGCAGGTTGGCAAATATTGCTCACTTTCCAGATAATTTAAAGGAGTGCCAGATTTGGGAAATATCTTTTGCACCTGGCTTCACTGCTGGCCCAGCTTTCAAGTGAAGGTTACACATTTCCATGATTATAATTTTAAAAGTGTTTCGTGTATAAGTAAATATGATACTTCCATATCGTTGTCACGTTCCATTATATACTTTATTCAATACAACAACAATTGATAACAATTAAAAAAATTAAATTCAGGTTATGTATCTTTTTATATATTAATATTTGCCAATGAAGTATATTTGGCCAGCCTTACCTATTTATAGACAGCCAGTATTCCTCGGTCTACAATCCAATGGCCATGACTGGTCTATAATGTGACCCTACCTTTAACGTAATTTCGCTACTTTTGAGCTTGGATTTTCTTATGAAGATTTACATGTAAAATTAATGGTTTTTTTATTGCTCCTTTTTCCATTTTCATTCACTTGGAATAAAAAGTCTAGGTGTATACCGCCAAAAATTGGGATCTTGTCGATCTGCACATCCCTTAATACCGCCTCGATTTCTTCGGTGTTAAAGATGTTAAAAATTGTTAATTCCTTGGATATTCAACTTTTGGTTTATTTTTATCCTCCTTGCCACCAGGTACCGTTGAAGATGATACTATATTATTTGCAATATCATTTGCTGAATTACTTCTGACACCATTTGCACTTTACTTCAGTTTCCGGAGAAGACGTTAAGACAATTTATGACTGTCTTAGTCCATTTCTGTTGCCTCGTAAGGTCGCTATTTATAAGAAAATCCCTATAGTGCACTTTGCTCGTTTCAGCCAGGTGCATATAGTTTTTGGTACCCTGCTCTTAATTGATTTAATTGATTTAAATGAGTTGAATCGATTATTTGGAGAAGAACTAGAGAAAGGGAAAGGCAAGACAACTTAAATAATTGATGTGTGACATTTTTTTTGGTTGGTTGGTTGGCTTTGGTTTACCCAGTAGCCACAGACTTTGTTGGAAAAAATGTAATGCTTTATATATTTATTTTTGACTTAGCAATAGCATCGTATATATTTTCCTCCTGTGCTGCTACTAACATTGTAATATTTGTCGGGAATTGTATTCCTACCAATTGCACTTTGTTTTCAAATTATCTTTGATATTGAGTGTAGTTTTTACAAGAAAATAAGATATGATTTACATCAGCCAGTATGTCACTATCGCAGTTACCTACAAATAGGTGAAATATCAACTCTTATTCTTGAAAGGTGTGCGGGAAAGCTGCCATGGTTAAACTTAAGTCTGGTAATTGTTGTTAAATAGAATCGGGAATGGTAGAACTCAAATATGTGGTTTATAGTTTTATGGAGTGTAGTGGTTTTTAGAACTATTGACGTATTTATTCTAATTCCAACTCCAAGTTTGACGAATCTTTCGTTTAAATTTTGTAATTAGTTTTTGAACACTGCTTCTTTAGCGTACGCATATACTTTTTCGTTACCTGGAATTCCAGCGTGTCCTTTAACCCAAACTTTAACCGGGTTCAAATATAAATCATAAAGCTTTTTTGTTTATTAGATATTGATTCATGTGTGACATAAGAATTCTTGAAGTAATGGAGATCGGATTGACATTTCGTAAGAAATAAGTACACTTTTCTTCTTGTAATTGTATCCAGGTCAGCCGAGAGCCGTGACAGGCCCTGTTGTATATATAAAAATCGCGGGCCGCCTAAATTTTAGATTTACTTGTTTTTAAATCCATTTTCTGTTATTTATTAAAAGACAGTATAAAAAAACAATTAAAATCTATAAAACAGTTTTGCAATTACTACAAACACAAACTACTACTACTAGACTACTACTCTTAGGTTAGGTTAGGTTCAATGTGAGTGGAGCGTTTGCTCGCTCCTCCACTGCGGCCAACAGAGGCCTATTGTGGCTCACCCCTATGGGCTATAATTCACCATACAATCCACACCTTCTTACGAAGTCTATGGTTGATTTAGGTGAAGCTTCCTTGAAGTCGGTAGGCTCCAGCTGTACAAAACCAAACGTACGAAGCCTATTCATTTCCAGGGCAGGGCAGGAGCATAAAATATGCTCCGCCGTTTCGTCTTCCACACTGCAGAAGCGACAGTCCGATGTTTGACTCAGACCTAGCTTCTTCAGATGGTACTGCAGACGACAGTGCCCTGTCAGCAGTCCAATTAGGATGCGTAGATCACTTCTACTCCATTCTAGGATCTGCGATAGGGTGCTACCTGAGGGTTTGACTATAAACGCCTTAGAGTGAGCTAACCCAGGCATATCTTTCCAGTGCTGGAGAGTTTTCCTCTCGGCCCATTTCCAGATAGTGTCTTTAGCACTGCTTTTGGCTATGCCAAAGAATGGTTCCGGTCCAATGAACTCGGATTCTGCACCTCTTTTCGCAAGGGTGTCGGCTTTCTCATTGCCCTCCACCCCTTCATGCCCAGGTACCCAGAGTAGGGTTACTCTGTTACTGGTAGCAATGCGATCCAGGGATTCGATGCAGTTCCATACCAGCTTCGAGTCCAGCCGGCTGGAGCTCAGTGCTTTTAAAGCTGCCTGGCTGTCTGATAAAATATAAATACTTTTGTTGACAAGATGATGGTTTACCAACTCTCTTGCACACAATTCTATAGCGAAAACCTCCGCCTGAAAGATGGTAGCATACTTGCCAAGGCTTACTGTGATGTCAACTCTCGGTTTTCTGCTGTACACTCCGGCTCCAACACCACTTGGGGTCTTTGAACCATCTGTGTACAGTACATAAGCCGTCCCTGGAAAGAGGATCTCCCCCCTTTCCCATTCGTCTCTTCTCGGAAGAAGGACGTTGAAGGACTTCTGTATGTGAGTTCTGGGAGAGAGCACATCCGAAACCATTCCGAGAGTGTGGTGAGTACTCATCTCTCGCAGCAGTCCAGAGTGGTCCCATAGCCTCTCCCCCTCGATTTGACCTGCCACCGACATGGCCCTATAGGAGGTCATTCTGGCCTCCTGCTCCAGTAATATATGGAGAGGAGTAAGACCCAGAAATCTTTCCATTGCCGCTGTCGGGGTAGATGACATGGCGCCTGTAATAGCCACACATGCTAATCTCTGTAGTCCAGATAATTTAGCCGCCGCAATAGACTGGAGCCCCTTCGTCCACCAGGCCATTGCGCCATATGTGACCATTGGTTTTATCACCGTTTGATAAATCCAGTAAATCTGTTTAGGGTTCATTCCCCACGACTTGCCGCATACCCTTCTGATATTCCAGAGCGATGCCCTGGCTTTATTGATTGTTCTTTCCAGATGGGAGTTCCAGGTAAGTTTTCTATCAAGGATAATCCCCAGATATTTTACCTCCTCCGCAAATGGAATGGTTACGCCTTCCAGAATTGGATGACGTAGCTTATCAAGCTTCCTCCTTTTTGTAAAAGGAACTACTACAGTTTTGTGGGGGTTCACAGACATCTGTTCCTCCTCACACCATCTGTATACGATATTAAGAGCTTCCTGAAGGATATTAGAAATAATCTCTTCAAATAAGCCTCTAACCATTATTAAAAGGTCATCGGCATAGCATTGAAAATCCACCCCCAGCTGGGAGAGCCTGTCTAGTAGGGGGTCGACCAAGAGTGACCAAAGAAGTGGAGACAGCACTCCGCCTTGAGGACACCCCTTCGCCGCCCTAAATCTGACAGTCTCCTCCTGCAGTGATGATGTGACAAAACGATTTTCAAGCATGCATTTAATCCAATTGCAGATTAATCTGCTTATTCCCCTTCGCAGAAGTGCAGCGTAAAGGGATTGAGGCAGGGCATTGTTGAACGCCCCTTCAATGTCGAGGAAAGCTGTCAGCGCAATCTCTTTATGCTTTAAAGAGTGGGTTATCTTTCCTACGAGGTTATTTAGCGCCAAATCTGTAGATTTGCCAACCTGGTAGGCATATTGTCTGGGGTTGAGGGGAATTTCCCTGCAGTTCCCGTCTCTAATATGCCTATCTAGAATTCTCTCTAGAGTTTTTAGTACGAACGAGGTAAGGCTGATCGGTCTAAAGGATTTAGGCAGGGAATTATTTACCTTCCCCGCTTTCCGTATATATACGACCCTAGCAATCGACCAGCCCTGTGGTATGTAACTCCACACCAGGCTCGCACGATATAGTTTCACTAGAAGAGGCAGCAGCTCCTCTGACCCGTTTTGCAACAAGGCAGGAAAAATACCATCTTCTCCTGGTGATTTGTATGGGGAGAAAGACTTCAGCGCCCATAGGATTGAGTATGGAGTGATCACCTCAGATGCAAACCTCCAGTCTTCTTTAACCGGTCGTATAGACGAGCCAGTTGGAAGTGGAAAGGCTTGCGGGCGATCCTCCAGAAGCAGGCTACCCGGGAAGTGATTCCGCATGAGGATCTCTAACGTCTGCCTTTTGGAGTCCGTAAAAGAGCCGTCCGGTCGTTTTATCGACCCTACCTCTTGATTCGGATCTCTAGAGAGAATTTTGTGGAGTCTTGTTCCAGCAGGTAGATCTGTTATACTCTGGCAGAACCTCCTCCAAGACTCCCTCTTGGCTTTACGAATATCTTTCGTGTATCCTGTTAGAGCCGATCTGTAAGTGTCCCAGCACCCTGTTTCCTTAGCTCGATTGAAGAGACGTCGAACTTCTGTTCTCTTTTTGTCCAAGGTTCTGCTCCACCAAGGTGAACCTCTATGGTCTCTCTTCTCCTTAAGTGGGCAGTTATCTTGGTAGGCTCTGAGTACGGCTTCCTGCAGCTGATCGCTCGCCGCCTCTATTTCAGCCTGATTCTTTATAGATGCAATGCCGTTGTTCAGGTACGTTTGAAGGGAAATTTTATATCCACTCCAGTCTGTACACTTTGGATCACGGAATTGCACTATAGGCCTGCGCCCTGCCTTCATCTCGAATCTGATATGTCGATGATCCGAGCATGAAGGTTCTACTACTCTTATTATAACACGTACAAATTATTGCAGAGGCGAAATTTTAAATAATTTTAGAAAAAGTCACAGTTTCTAGCTAATCTAGTATTGAGTCTAGATATACCACGAGCACTTAACCGTTCCTGAGCCATGGTAGTTCTTAAAGTATTTTTAATTCTAGAAAGATGAATGGATGTTCGTTCTGCTTGGGCTATAGAATAATACAAAAAGTTACAGGCTGAGAGCAACATTCTCTTGCATAGACACCACATAAGTGATGACAGGCGCAAGTAGACCATAAAGCAAGGGGATTGAGGGCTAGAACCTTGCTTGCGCGCCCTTATATTGTCCACTCCTGTTGCTCTCATTGTCATAACCTTGTCCACGACAATATTTTTTGCCAATATCTTATTTTTCCGGAATTTCCAAAGTCAGTTTCAAAAATCTTTCAAAAACCTCATATTGCTATTTCCATTTAGCCAGACATATCGTAAAATAAATGTTTGTTTGTTTATCATGAGAAGTATCTGGAGAAGCATTGAAAATTATGGAATATTTTGCCAGTTTCCTAACGCTTTTTAGTTTCTTGTGAAACTATAACAGCTTCTAAATATTCTGCTACTAATATATCATAATTCTGCTACTAATATATCATAATTAAATGAGATGATTCTCTTAACGCTAATCCCTTCTTTCAGATAAAAATAAAATAACATGAAGACATCTTTATAGTATGCTTTTCTTTTTCTTTTTCTAGATATTTAAAGATCAGGCTATCAAAAGTTTGAAAATATACTTTATATAAAACTAGTGATGATTCATGCTATTTTCATGTCCAGGTATTCTTGTAATAGACGACAAACTATTTTGATAAGATCAACCGCTAATAAAAAAAACACCCGTGTAATAACGTATTTCCGGCAGCGCACTGTCACCACTCTCCTATTTAGGTAGGTTCAATGTGAGGGGAGCGTTTGCTCGCCCCTCAACTGCGGTCAACAGAGGCCTATTGTGGCTAACCCCTATGGGCTATAATTCACCATACAATCCACACCTTCTTACGAAGTCTATGGTTGATTTAGGTGAAGCTTCCTTGAAGTCGGTAGGCTCCAGCTGTACAAAACCAAACGTACGAAGCCTATTCATTTCCAGGGCAGGGCAGGAGCATAAAATCGGCCCATTTCCAGATAGTGTCTTTGGCACTGCTTTTGGCTATGCCGAAAAATGGTTCCGGTCCAATGAACTCGGATTCTGCACCTCTTTTCGCAAGGGTGTCGGCTTTCTCATTGCCCTCCACCCCTTCATGCCCAGTTACCCAGAGTAGTGTTACCCTGTTACTGGTAGCGATGCGATCCAGGGATTCGATGCAGTTCCACACCAGCTTCGAGTCCAGCAAGTTGGAGCTCAGTACTTTTAAAGCTGCCTGGCTGTCTGATAAAATGTGAATGCTTTTGTTGACAAGATGATGGTTTACCAACTCTCTTGCACACAATTCTATAGCGAAAACCTCCGCCTGAAAGATGGTAGCATACTTGCCACCACTCTCCTAGGAGAGAATAAAGGGCCTGGAGCGTTAGTCAAGGCTCTAAAAAGATGGACGCGTTTCCCAGCTGAATTCTCTGGACGGGGACGGCCACTTTTCAGTCGAAAGGGAGGTTCGTGCTCTCGCGATGTTGAAGAGTCTTTACCTTACAGACAGGACTTTGGGGGATGGGGAGAGTTTCACTTTTTGTTCCTAAATATTTGATTCTTTGATTTATTTTAAGTCGTTACTCTTTCTTTATATTTCCCTTACAACCCCCCTTGGGAAAGAAAAAAATTAAAAAAGGTTAATGTCATTTTTCTGAGTTTATTAAAAAAAAGCAAGACTATGAAAACTTTAACAACAACAAAAATATCTATATAAAAGAATTAGAAAAAGAAAAAACAAATAAGACTGATAATTATAATAAGAACAAAACTTATCGCGAATATCCCGATCCCCTCAGTAATAAAATATACAAAAAAAACATATACTGCAGATAGCATTAAAATATTTGGGACTTATTGCCCGCGGGTTCTGGTCTTACTGACTTAATACAAAAAAATTAAGTAATTACAAACAAAATATATACGACCCTTAGATGTCAAAAATTCTCTAAGATAAATCTGACAAGAGATACAGTAGTCCACTAACGGTAACTGAACTTAAGAACATTTTTTTTATCTGTGAATAATATTTTTTTCTTAAAAAAAAAAATTGACTAAAAAAAATTATAGCAAATTTGACAGCTCGATAATAAAAAAATCGGTTGTGTCGCTCCAAAACTTTCCCGACGAGTATCCACGAATACTTTTTCAGATATTTAATGTTAAAGTTTCAACTTTTGACATTTTTTTATTTTTGACAGGTGACAGTTGGACAAATAATTTTGACTGTTTTGAATACAGTTTTTCAAGGGCTTTCAAACGACATATTGCACGTCCAATTCCGTGATATATTGCATCTGTCATTGTTTGATAGTGATACTTCCGTTTGACAGATCTTGTACAAAATCTAATGGGTTCTTTCGACAGATAACCCAAACCCATATACCAAATTTCAGCTCAATCGGATTAATACTTCTTCAGATATATAACGCTGAATTCTCAAATTTTGACATTGTTTTATTTTTGACAGGTGACAGTTGGAGTAATAATTTTGACTGTTTTGAAAAGAGTTTTTCAAGGGCTTTCAAATGACATATCGCATGTCCAATTCCGTGACATATTGCATCTGTCATTTTTTGATAGTGGTACTTCCGTTTGACAGATGTCTTACAAAAACTAATGGGTTCTTCCGACTGGTAACGAAAACCCCTATACCAAATTTCAGCTCAATCGGATTAAACGTGTGGCCTCTATCGTGGAAGAATACACACACACAGACCGTCTGGAAATGGTCTTAATCGTCTCAGGGCACCCGAAAATGGATATTTGTGTTTTTATCTCGAAATTTTTTTTTAGCTCGTTCACAATACTTTCCCTTCTAGGAGGTGGGTCGGGAAAGTAAAAAATTAGTGGTTTACTTACTATAAATAAAGAATTTTGTTATATCCTGTGGATTAAATATCATACATTGAGTTCCACGATCTGACCTCGATTTGCCTTTCTGGTTATTATTATTATTAAATTAATAATTTAAAATTCTAAAATAAAAAAATTTATCTTTTTATTCCTAAATTTCTTTATGTTTCTTTAGTCTTTATTACATTATGTTATATAATCTTTTGAAGCCATCTGAAGGGCCTCAGCCATTTTCAGTAACAAAACGGGAAGATATCTGCGCATTTGTTTATTTATTAAATACCCGACAGGGAAAATAAAATATTGATTGTCTCATGGAATTCTAAGTTAACCAATCTCTTGATACAATTCAAGTCCTCATATGTATATTTAATAAGTATTTGGAAAGTCCTTTTTTCGCAGATTCTTCTATATTGGTGAGAGTTGGGTTCATTTTTTAATTTTCTATATCAAAATGTAGTACGTGATCGATATTTGAAAAATTACTTAATATATCTTGGTTAATTTTGAATATATTTCATAGTTTTCTATCCCGAAGAAAATGGTTATCGTTTTCCAGATGTCAATGTGAACTACTGGGAATGGGGCGTAAAGGAAATGTGCAGAAGGGTAACTTTTTATTTGAATAATATAAGTTGCCTGATGCATTAGGCAAAGGCGCCCGCCTCGGGCCTTGGTATGTTGAACCACCTTCAACGCCCTCTCCTCGGGCTTGATTGTATTGACAATGAAAACAATTTAGCAGCCTTGTTCGGTTCAAATTTCTATCCATATAGTAGTTCACCAAACCAAAATTACTTTAATTGGTAATGGTTTTTTGACTATCTGGCTGGGTAAACCACAGAAGCGGCTTTACTTGGTTTTTTTTTCGTTATTTTTTTTAATGCTTTTATAATTAGTAGTTTAGTTTTTTTCACAATGCTGATCGAAACAGACAAATTCTCTGTTTCGTCGAGTTTCGCAAAATTACTAACTCGGCCTAGCATAGTTTGATCATATTCGGTCGTCACCTTGATTAGACTTTTTTCTAAATTTGTCCAACTTTAATTAATTGCTGACTTCAATTTTCTTTGTTCGATAATGGAGAAGTTTACCATTTGTTTATGAACGAGACTGAACATTTAAGCAAAACTGAACAAAAGTGTGAAAGTGAAATTAAGATATCTCAAAAACTAACAAAACAAAATTATAAAATTTTAAAGGCCTGACGTCATTTTTTCTAACTAATGTACGAGACGGGATTGTAAACAAAACGACGTATCGCGCTCCTTTATTCTTGTTATTTCTCGCATATCTAAATCCAAAGAGCCAGAGCAGAAAAAGTAGGTTCTACTATTTTTCTCGTACGATGAACGGTTCCCGAGATATTTCACAAAACGTATTTTTCAAGATGGCGGATGACGCTCGCGACTTCCGTCCGTCCAACTTGATTTTTGTTAAAATCACTTTAACTTTTGAAACTATGCTACGCCACTGTTTAGTTCCCTTTTTTCTCAACAACGGCTCCGGCCAAGGTGAGCACCGTGACAACCCTCCCTTCCACTTCAACCGTCGAGCAGTTAACATGTAAATTAGTAAATTAATTTAGTGCTTCGTTATCTACCTGTGTATTGTTTAAAACCTAAAATATAATGTCTAATGTGTGGAATTTAAGGTAACAGATCTTTTCCATTTTATTACAAATATGCAAAGACCACGGGCCTATTTTATAATTAATCAATCATATGGATCATCGTGCATGAGAGCGGTGTTGCCAAAACGTAATAGAACAATTTAGAATTCTTTAGGACACGGTCCAGGATATACCAAGGGAGAGCTCCTCTTATGGACACCCTTTTTCTGTAATTCTATCTTTTTTATATGAGCTGTTGTTAAATGTATTGTACTACATTCGGAACTATTTATGTCTTGTTCTTACTTTCATTTAAATGTACTGTATCAAACATTACCTATTTAATTGTTGTCGTTTACTAGTAGAATTTAATTGTTGTTTACTAGTAGATGAATTTCTGTTTAATTGTTGTTGTTTACTATTAGCTGAACTTCTACTGTTGTTGTTTACTATTAGATAAACATTGTTTAATTATTGTAAATTTATGTGTTAACCTTTAACGTTTAAAGCTTGCTGATTAAATCTTATCAGAAAGCAGGACGATATGTTTTATTGTCTCACGTCCCCTAAACGTGTAATAATTATAGGGTGGTCCTTCGAAATCTTTATTCGACCACGCGATAGCTTATGTGTGATTTTTTGAACCAAACTTCTATTACAACAAGTCCACAAATTTACTAAATCCATTCACTCTAATTCACACAATTTTATTTTCAGGGGACACATTAGAACAATAAAATTTCTTCTGTAGAAGATTGCGGACAAAATTAATTGGCTCTGGGACTATATTTTGTTGTGTGACAGTTAATAAATTACGATGACGGAAATTAAATTAAATTAAAGTTAAACATGCGTCAATCGTGTAGTGGCATAGAAAAAGAGTTTGGTTTCTATTACGGCGCTTTGGCTATGCGGATACATGACGTCATACTCACCACAATCCGCGAGAAAAAACAACAACTTTAATATTATATTTCTTCGTTATTTATTGACCGATTAATTAGTTTTTGTCTTTATTTTAGTTAAATGTAAATAGTAGTTTGTACAACAAGTGCGCAAAGCGTCACTTTTCCCATGAGCTCAGAAGTTTGTGGTATGAGACGTAAGGCGAGTGCCGCAAATTTAGCGAGTGGGAAAAGTTGCTTTGCGTACAATATTTTTTCAAGAACCACATTAATTAATGAAAGAAAAACAGTAACTTGTCAAAAAAAGTTGACAATTCATAGCTGTGTTTGTCATTTCCGTGGGGAAAAGTGCCATAGTGTACTTTTCGCATTCTAAATTATTACTTTTCTAACGGATATCAAAGAAATTAAGAAAATGCCTGCTCTGCGTATAGATATTTGTGTAGAAAAACGTGTTTTGCATAGTGGTTGTAGAAAAAACATATTATATTATCACTACCATGAAACTTCTGATTGTAATAGATGATAAAATATAAATCTGGGTTAATGTTTTAAATCTAAGCAGTTAATCAAATGTTCTTTGAGAAAATTATTCTAAAGATGAAGTTTTCTTCCATTGGACCAAAGCGTTTCACTTTTAGGGTATTTCCAGAATTCGTGATGGACATTATTGAAGTCTTTAGCATATACTGAGGAGTGATCTGTTGTGGGAAGTACGTGGTTAATTTGGAGGTTCATTATTTAGTCCGAATTCATGGCCAGTAACTGGATATTACTATTTTTAATATTTTTTATGTTCCAGTGTTCATTTTAAGAATTATCACTATATAAATGGGAGTGAAACTGTATGGACCATAGATAGAGGATATGATAAAACTAAAGAAGGCAAAAATTTGGGAGGTTATCCAACACGTGCTTTTTTAGCAGGAGCCGATAATGCTTTAGAAGTAACTTTATTTCAAAATATTAGTAATAATGATTATCTTTGTATACAAGATGTACAAGGATTTAGTGTAAGTATAATAATAGTAATTAACAAGGAATTCATTCTAATAATTTTTTTTTCAGGTTGGAGTTCATGCACCGTTTGCGATACCTTTATTGAAAAAACTCAGTTTTAATGTCCCTTTCGATACATATGTAAGAGCTATTGTGAAGCCTAATGTCATGTCTACATCAGAAAAAGTTCTTCAATTTAGTCCGCGTATTAGAGAATGTTATTTTTCTACAGAAAAGAAACTGAAATATTTTAAAATATATTCGCCGAGGAATTGCAAATTGGAATGTTTCACAAATTTTACGTTGAAATCTTGTGGTTGTGTCAGTTATTATATGCCAAGTATGTCAAGAAAACTTTTTTTTTCTTTTTTGTTTAAAAAAATGGAATAGTTATACTTTTTTCAGTTTCATTAATGCATTAATAAATATTTTTCAGGAGAAAATGGTACAGCAATTTGTGGAAATACTAATTATGAATGCATGGAAATAGCTGAATGTAAGTAAAAAAAAGTCCATTAATAAGTACCTAATTTTTTAATGTATTTAGTTAGATTAAAAATGGAGCAGTTAGAACATCAAATTGAGGACAATAATGAGAATTTTTATTGCGACTGTAAACCACTTTGTACTGATATTTCATACGACGTAGAACTTTCAACTTCGCCCTGGGATTATCGAAAACAAATTAACCCCGAAGTTCATTTCCCTCACAATGATGAGTGAGTACAAGATTTATTTTATTTTATTAGAATATTTAATTAAACACTCAGTAAAACTATATAACTATTGAAAACATTTTTCGTGTTCCTTCTTGTACGTTCGTTTTCGAAAAATTTCCACCTGAACTCGTATATTCGGCGGCGTGCGCTTTCGAGGAGACTAAAACAGGGCCGGACTCAATAATTCGTTACAGCATGAGTTTCTAGGTCCAACGATATAAATGTTTCCTACAGGTGCGATAAAATAATAATTTAAATCAGAAAATAACGTTTCTGGCAGTTTGACTACTTTCTGGATTTCAGCAGTGCCACTATCTACGCCCTTTTCCATATCTTCGGCATCTATATATTCATTAATCATCAATTGAGTAGTTTGGGACCAAAATTTTGGATTAACTCAATTGCTGGTTTTTTATTTACTTTCATGTTGTGGCGCCTTTTGGGCTGACATAAATAAATCTCGAAAATAAAATAGCACGTAAAGCAAGGTCAAGATTAAATAAATAAAAACTATATGTGACACTGACCTGACAAAAAGATATATCAAGTTAGCCAGAGTGTGACATATAATTGTTTAATGTTAATAAATATAAATAAGCAGATGTTATTATCGTAATTCGAGAGTTGACTCTTCATCAATAGGGTGTCGGTTCTTGATTATAAACTAGAGTATGTCGTATATGTATATTTATCATTGTGTTTGTTATACCAGTTAATTAAAAATAATAAATAAACACACAACGTTTTATGTTTTCCACTCAATCCAACCTATAACCATTCAACCCCTAAGTAGGCGACATACCACCACCTCAAGGAAAAGTTAAAATTTTTTGGAGGGAAAATTGTTATTATTATTGAACAAAAAAAATCAGACAAATATTGCTAAATTGTAAAATAGTATGTAAAGTAATAATGTTTTTTTTTAGGATTCGTTTGGCCAAATTTTCAATATTTTTCAAACAAGATTCGTTTTTGACGTCAGAAAGAAATGAGCTCTACGGTCCTACCGATTTCTTGGCAAATTTTGGAGGATTATTAGGATTATTTACTGGATTTTCTTTGCTATCAGCTGCAGAAATAATATATTTTTTAACAGTTAGAATGTGTTGTAATTTTAGATTATTTAGAAATTGGACCGGTCGTGATGAATAAATTATTATTATTAATATTAATATTTTAGTAATAAATGTTCTAATAGTTTTATTGCTTCTTTATTCAAAGCATTTTTTGATAAATTATTTTTAGGTAGATTAACATATATGGAATAAGAGTCAGCAAAAAAAATTATCGGTATATAGGTACTTATATATTGTAATAGAATACTTTAGTATTATTGTTTTTAATAATGTTATGTTAAAGAAATAATCTATTTGAAGAAGCTAATGATTAATAAATTTTTTTTAAATAATTGGTATATAAAGTTTGAAATTTTATAGAAGGTAGCATTTTGTGATGTGTTATAATGGAAATTGTAAAATTATTCCAAAATTATGTGGAGAATATAAATTGGAAGGAAAAGAAAATTTTGAACAATCTAGTGGTTAAAAAAATTGAAAGGGAAAGAAAATAATAAACAAGTAAAAATTTTGATATACACAGGGTGATTCATTGCGGAACGGACATACGTTAACTGTGAATGGGGGTCACCGAGGCGATTGTAAAAAAACCCAATACAATGGGTATTGCGCTCTTTATAACTGAGATACAGGGTGTTTTATCCATTTTGCCCATTTCTTGCCTTGCTCATAACATTTGAACCACCTTGTAGATTTTTTTGAAATTTGGCACACTTTACCTGCATATCTTGTTGAATGTACGGCTGTATTAAAATGTAACGAAATCCAGGTCAGGCTTGGCAAAAAATTCACAAATTGTTTCACCCTCAAAACAACACCCCGTATAGAATTTTTAAAATTCATTTCCATATTTGGAAAGAGCACAAAAAACTGAATTCTGTGATGAATTTTTTTTTTTGGCCAGACGAGTTTACTTTTTAAATTTTAATGTCAATTTATTTTATATAAGAATTTTCGGGATATAAAATCGAATAGGACGAGTTTTTATTAATTTTTTTATGTTATCGTCAAGCTTGCTTAAACCTAACGAAGTAAATTTTTAAAGCTTACGTATTAAGTTCGTACTTTCTTGCATTTAGACCACTACACGATGTAATTACAGGTCCATATTTAGGACAAAATACCACAAAAATTTGTCTTTCGAACACCCTGTATAACGATTGTTAGAAATTTCTACTTGGTAGAATTGTAGAAATAAAGAATGGAAAATAGTTACTGTCTTCGCATATTTAAGTTATACGACGCCATGACCAAGATTAAACATTTTTAATAAAAAATCGATAGAGGGTTTATTTAAGCATCTGAAGGTAGTAACTTCATTTTCCGTTCTTTGTTTCACAAATGTACTAAGTAGAATTTTTTAACAATCATTATATAGGGTGTTCGAAAGGCAAATTTTTGTGGTATTTTGTCCTAAATACGGACCTGTAATTACATCGTGTAGTGGTCTAAATGCAAGCAAGTACGAACATAATACGTAACACATTGACATTAAAATTTAAATAGTAAACTCGTCTGGCCAAAAATACGAAATACATCACAGAATTCAGTTTTTTGTGCTCTTTCCAAATATTGAAACGAATTTTAAAAACTCTCATATACAGGGCGTTGTTTTGAGGGTGGAACAATTTGTGAATTTATTGCCAAGACTGACCTGTAGGTAATAATAGAACCTAAGAGAGCTTACTCAGTTTCCGAATGAAAACAAATCAAAATAAAATCAAATCAAAAAAAAAATTTCAAATCAAAGTGCATCTTACGATTTCAAATTCAATTGCGAAAGGGTAATCGTTGTCCAATTAATTTTGTGATGAAATCTTGGACTACGGTCTTTACAGTGTTTCTTACACAGTGTTTCTTATATATTACATTTTACCACTTTCTGTATCATTATCTAATCTTCAAGTTGCTTTGTCAAACCTGTTAACTTTTACTTTAATTTAAACTTTACCGCTTTTTGAAATGTCACTTGTCAAATTTAGGTACTGCTTCCGTTCTCTACTTCTACCTACCATTTTGTGGTATATGGTGCGTAGATAACACATAAAATTTACTCCAATCTAATTTTCTAATTTAATTGTAAGTGCATCCTACGATTTCATTATTTGAAACTCAGCAAGCTCTCTTGGGTTTTATTATTACCTATAGAGGGTAATCGTCGTCCAATCAATTCTGTGATGGAATGGTTGGACCATGATTTTATTGTTCAATTTTAATTTTATTTCACTGTGTCTTATTATATGCTTAATTTTCTACCACATATCGATAACTTAATTATTCTTCAAGATGCTTTGTTAACCTGTATAATTCTACACTAAATTTACGACAAACTATTGTAAGTTTAATATTTTTTCATGTAAATCACACATCACGTGTCTACCTTGTAATTTTTAGCGCCTGATGATGGCCGGAAGGCCGAAACATGTTGCGTAAACCTTCGATCACTATATTAAATTTCATGTGGTAAGACATAGATTTTGATTTCTCCTATAATCAAATTTTAACTTACCAACATCGTCATCGAAAATCTTATATCTAGCGTCGAGACGCCGACGCCAATAGTTTTAACAAACAGTTCCGTTTTACTTCTTCAAAACCCAGTCCATTCGCACAAATTAAACTACGAATGTTATTAGCAGAAGTTACAATATTCGACGCCATTATTACAACTCTCATTGTTAACGACAATTTCCTCACTGCATTTGGATTTATTTGGTCTTCGTAAAAATAAATCAGAATAAGTATTTTCATATTTTTCTCTGAGCCAAAGGTTAAATACGTATCGACTGATACAGCTTATAAGATTTCCATCTTTTGTGGGTTCGCGGAGGAGGGTGTCATCCTAAATAACAACTTTTATCATACATTTTTCCAAAAATTTATTGTCAGTGTTACGCAGAGAAGTACTGTGTCAATCGCATTATTTTTTTCTAAATTATGGTTCAACGAGAATTTAGTCTGAACATAAGGGTTGCATAGCTGGTATTGATCCGGTCGCAATCTAGTAGGATTGTCCATATAAAAGATGATATCATTGATATCCAAACAACAATAATAAAAGATGATATCTCAGATATCCATTAAAAGAGCAATATCGTCAATAATGCAGAGAGAGATGGTGCACATAATCTAATGACATTTACGGTATTTACTTAAAGTTATTAAGAACTTTTTGTACATATTCGTTGATAAATGTCTCGGGGGTGGGTATTCGTTGGATGGAGTTTTTATAAGCTCAACAATTTATGTATTGTCAACACAATTGGTTAATTTATAATTAATACATTCATTACGATACAGGTTAAGTGTTCCTGTTGTCAGGTTTTCTCTATACCTTTTATGCCAAATGGCGCCATCATTCTTTAGTAAATTTCCTTAATGAATAAATATTTTCTTGAGATTTTTGTGTTTTAATTTGTGTTCACTTGTCACCAAACTCTAAAAGAATTTCTGGGGTTATTACAACTATTAATAATAATGCTATTATTATTACTACGATTATTAAATACAACGTGGGTCCTAACAACAATACTAGACGATCAGGTATATTTTATGATAAATTTAAGTACGGAAGTTTCTTACCGAAATGGCCATCGGTTTGTTACTTTGTACTCGCCTTTTTCATGAGATAAACAAGCCAGGGGGTGGGAGGTCACAACTGAAACGTTAATTATAGTTGAAAATCAGTCGTCTCATATTTTTGAATAGGAACTCGCGCTTTTATATATAAATAAGCCGAGTGACTTGATTGGATATATTGAATCTTCTATTCAAGGTCTCCCAGAAGGCACAAAAGGTTTTGTCCGGAGGCTTGCAGACACCAGATTTCAAAAAATATTGTTTCTAGTAACAAACCACCGTGCCAAAAACTTGATACAGAAAGAATGTTTTTACTTAAAAGCGGACAAGTTATATACTAAATAAAAGTGATTATTTTGAAAAAGTCAATGAATTGATCCAACGTGGACCATATTCCAGTTCAAATAAAGATAGATTAATAGTTAGTAACCCTACGATGTCAAAGTTGAACTGCCTTCCCAAAATACATAAACCTGGGAAGGCAATGCGACCTATTGTATCAGCAATGAGTAAACCTAGCTATAATATTTCAAAATGGTTAGCGAATGAGCTTAGAAATTTACCCATCCAGCAACAACATTGTTCAGTTAAAAACTTTTTGGAGGTTATAAACAAAATTAAAAATACTTCAATTGAAGATGGGGAAATTTTAATCTCATTCGACGTAAAATCATTATTGCCTAGTGTACCGATTCCATAGAACATGCAATATCTTGAGAATGTGCTCAGATCTAAACGAAACTATTCATGAATATTTACTTTTGAATAAACTTTGCATGGAGCAAAATTACTTTTAATATCAAAATCAATATTATAAACAAAATGAAGGAACTGCCATTGTCAATTGTCTATCGCCGTTCTTTGCTAACCTTTTCCTGAGTAGTTTCGAAACCCGGATTGGTCAGGAGTTTAAGTATTTTCCGAGAATATGGTACAGGTACGTGGATGACATTTTCGCTATTTTTGATACTAAAAAAGAAAATTTAGATAATTTCATGACCAAATTAAATTCTAAACTTCCATCATTAAAATTTACATATAAAAAGGAAAATAATAGACAACTACCATTTGTAGATGCTTTAGTGATTTTAATATAAATACTTTAGAAGT
Organism: Neocrepidodera transversa; assembly: GCA_963243735.1. Taxonomy (NCBI): domain Eukaryota; kingdom Metazoa; phylum Arthropoda; class Insecta; order Coleoptera; family Chrysomelidae; genus Neocrepidodera; species Neocrepidodera transversa. The sequence goes on along the minus strand of OY725344.1, from coordinate 21,076,811 downwards.
TGATATATTTAGGAAAGATATATCCCTTCAGATTCTTTTCATTGTGGTCAACACAAGATGGCGAGTTTACAATTTCTTGTACATTGTTTAATAAATTTCCCTCTCAGTAAAAAAAGATATACAAAAGAAAAGAATCTGATCAAAGATATAGCGGTTATGATAGACATTTAGTAGATAAGTTAATTAATCGCTATACATTTAAGAAAAATTTAAAGGACACCACTTTTTTCCAACATGAGAGACAGGCCATATAACCCATACCTCACTGAAGTATTACAAACGATTTTTCACAAATCAGGCTTGAGAGTAGTTTTTCAATGAAATAATACTTTGAAAAATATATTAAACAACCCAAAGGATAAAACATTTGGAAAAAGTGGAATCTACGAAATAAATTGTTCTGATTGTGACAACAAGTATGTGGGACAAACTAGAAGAACTGTACAAACTAGGTTTAAAGAGCACATGGCACATTTGAAATCCTTTCGTACAGAGAAATCTTCTTTTCCTGAACATGATTTTCAGCATAATTATAAATTTAGTGTAAATAATGTAAAATTACTTAAAAATGTACCCAACAAAAGTTTGTTGGATACATTTGATAGTGTAGAAATAATTAAATCTAAAAATAGTTTAAATAAAGATAAAGCAACTATTCGATATAGCCCACTTTACAGTTTAATTAGATAAGGTTGGCGGGCTACTATCAAAGTTAGCGAAACGTACGTAGAGTGATAAAAAAGTGTAGTTTTGGTTACGACATTCTTCAACATTATTTTTTTATAAGAACCCACTCCAAAATTGACCTTCTTCAATGTAAGTACCATTACCATATAAATGTGTAGATATTCCATTTCAGTACGATAGAGGGCGCAATTTGTGTCACCTCGACACCAAATTTGGTACAAAAATTCTTTGTTGCGTATTGCAAATGGGTTTCTGCCTCCAAGGGGGCGGAAGCTGAAGGGGGTTAAAATAAAAAAAAACATATCTCCGCCATTTTTGAAAATATTGAAATAGACCATTATTACGTTTTTTTTCTGTGTCACCCTGTATTTTTATTATTCTTCTGCTCGGTATATTTAATTTCAGCTCGCTTGATATCCCTTCTCATGATCTCCCTCTCTTCTAGGTATTACTATAAAATATCTTTCCCAAGTTAACAATTCTCTCTTTGCCTCTTCAGTCAAAACAATTGGCTTCTATATAGTCGCAAATTGAAAATTTCCCTTCTTCCCCTTGTTATATAGGGTAATTTTTATTATATTATATTTTCACTAGGATACCCTGTTATATCATTATTAATTATTTCGATGCTCTAACTTTTAATTACTGTTATTTTTAATTCTTTTTAATGCCGGTATATATTTTTCTGTTATATTTACTTAAAAGTTCATATCTTATCTTTTATAATAATATAAATTATCTGATGTTTGTGGTGCTCTTTCAGTCTCGATTACAAAAAGATAATCTATTTTTAATTTTTTTTTACAGATTGTCTTAAAATTTAATTCACTTTGATTATTTTTATATTTCATATTTTGATCCAAAAATTCATGTATTTCATATTCATATTATTCTTGTTTTATATTCTTTTTTTTAAACAGACCACGAAATCTGGTAATTTATAAGATTTTTGTCTTATATGTACTTAATGTGAACTTTTAGGGTTTCTTTGGACTACAAGTATTTTCGGAGCAAGTTTTTTCGGAGCAAGTTTTGTTTTTGAACCAAACGGTTTTTTTTCTGGAACAAGTCGCGCCTTTTTGGAACAACATTTTTACTGAACAAGTTTTTGGAACGAGCAAGTTTTTTTTTCTCCTTTGGGACCAACGTTTCTATTGCCGGATCCAAGAAATTTGAGAAAAACTCGAAGACAAGCTAAGTTGGATTTCAAAAAAGAAAAAAGAAAAGTGTCTAAAAGTTATTTATTCCTCATGTTAAATAAAACAAATATAACGTTTAATTTGAGTTTATTTTCCTTAAACCCTCAAAAAGAAAGAAAGGACGGATTTTGAAATATATCATAGTTTTTTAAGTCAATTGTTTCTAAATATATCAAAAAATCAATTAGACTGGCGTCCGAAAAAAATTTTTATTTAATATTGTACTTTTTGATATATTTCAAATTCTATTCGTGGAACGAACCCATAATAAAAAGAGCTTAAATCACATTATGATACTTTTTTATGTCCTAATTATTATTCACAGGTGAAATTTCCAAATTTCAAAAAATTCATATCGACACCATCTTTATAAACATTGAAACAGGTCATGCGACTATTTTTATATTCGAATTTATAAATTTAATTTGCTTAAAACTTTTTTTTATCCGACCTACTGAGGTGAAACTGGAGGGGGTTAAAATTTCAAAAAAATCATATTTCCACCATTTATAAAAACATTGAAATAGTTCATGAGATTTATTTCATGTCCTAATTATTATAAAATTAATTTGCTTGAAACTTTTTTAATCTGACCATATCGTGGGGAACATTTGAAAAAGTCTCAAATTTTGACAACAGAAATCTACCTTCACCTGTCGACCCCTGCCGACAGAATTTTTTTTTATTTGGAAACGCTGAACTCACACCCTTTTCCAAATGATTGATTCAGTTATAAATCGCATCTGGCTACGACTGCGAAAAATAAATTAGTAATTGCAGTAATTTAATTTATTTTAAAATCAGTAGAGAATAGAAGAAACAATTAATTTATTTTTAGTTCATTTTGTATATTTATTATAATAAATTACATTCTATTAGAAGTTAATATATCAATTAATTTATTAAATAAAATATGAGACAACAAAATAAAGGTGAGTTAAATTTATTTATTCAGTATTTTTTAATTTTTTACATATTTTGCTGTTATTTTTTATATAGAGCCTAGTTGTGTTTTGAAAATGGAAATAGACACAGAAAAGCCTAGTATCAAAACTATAAGACAAGGACCCATTAAACGATATTTCAAGGAATACTGTAATAGTAGCAGTATTCATGGGTTAAAATATTTGGGTGAGGCACGATCAAGAGAAGAAAGGTAATTCTAGTTAATTTACTTTACAATTTATTTTGTATATATTTTTTAATGATTGACACTTACATATTTTTAGGTTTCTGTGGTTTGTTCTTATAATATGTTCATTATCAGCTTGTGGTTTTTCAATATTTAAAATATATGGTAAATATCAAGAGTCGCCAATAATTGTAACTTTAGCAACTAAAGAAACGTCAATTTACAACATTCCCTTTCCAGCAGTGACTATATGTCCATTAACGAATGCACGAAAAACGATTTTTAATTTTACTGAAGTAATTAAAATAGGAACTCATCCACAAAATCTTACAAAAGAACAGTGAGTTAATTAATTAATTAATTGATCGATTATTTAATACTAATTTAAAAAACTATTGCCTTTCAGAAATCGATATATTAAATATATGTTATTATTTTGTGGTCTTCCTTTTCTAAGGCAAACAGAAAGCAAATATTTTACAGAAGAAATTTTTGATGTCTTAAATGAGGTAAGAGAACAAATATGATTAAGAATCGATAAATGTTTAGAAAAGTTACAATGGCAGTCGACGTGTTAACATCGACTAATTATCGAAGGACCAAAACAGCGTTAAAGCTGTTAAATTAATATAAACAAAAACACGTATTGAAGTGACCTGTAAGAGCTATTTTTACACCCATTTATTATATTACTCACTATTAAATGTATAACTAATTGAAATCTTAGAAAATGTTTGTAATGAACCGGTTCCAAAAACCCGCGATAAAGGAACATGAACAAATATGACTACAAAAGAAAATGTTTACTGAGTCAGTGATAAAAAAATAGCGCGGCCGTAACCGGCTTTTCTAACGTTGCGACTGCTCTCTCTGAGAGTTAATAAAACAATGTTTATAATGATTTTGATGATTCTTTATATTTTTAAATCGCTTAAATCTTTATATAAAGTTTAATTATTCATTAAAACAAGTTTTATTATTAATACAGAGTGTGTCGCATTTAAGATGAAGGCACCTCCATAGTAACGCAGTTTGAAGAATTACAGATTCTAATTTTTGCAGACTCATACAAGTTAACCCTTTCGCTGCGGGAGACGTAAGATCCCGCAAATTATTTGTGGTCTTGTGGTGCGGGTGACGTATTTTTCCACCTCCTTGTTTTAGGTACTAGACTGCGATAAGCGGACGATTACGCTGTTGAATATGCTTGGCACATGCGTTAACTTTCGTGTAAGTGCCTGCAGTCCCCACTCCTTTGTATTTTGTCTCCTACAACCACGTGGAAATGCGGGCACTTATTTATACTGGTTTACGTTTATTTACACGTTCATTTCGTTGTGTTATTTTGTTTTCACTTTTTATTAGGTGACTTTGCATTACAAATATGCCTTACAAACCTAAAAAGTTTTATTCTGAACAAGAATTATATAATATTCTAATGAATAGTGACGATAGTGACTTTGAAGGTAAGAGTGAATCTGAAAGAGATGAGTAAGAATCTGTTCTACCACCACCTAAACGGGCAAGAAAGAAAAAATAACCTGTGTCTGTGACTGATGAACAATTTTCTTGGAAGAAGATACAACAGGGTGAGTTTATAAAGGAAATTCATAAATTTTATGACGACAATGCTGGATGTAAAGCAAATCTTGGGGATTCCCCTTCTGTTTTGGAGGTATTTTTTCACATGAGTTGATGACAATATAGTTAGCGAAACTAATAATTATTATACCAATATCTATCCAACAAAATACGATTTTTTTCTTCATCGCGTGCTAAAGGCTGGACTCCTGTGGATCGCCAAGAAATGTATATATTTATAGCTTTGACGTTACTTATGCCACTTACAAAAAAACAGAGAATCAATGACTATTGGACCACTGACTCCTTTCTTCTCACACCTGCATTTGGACAAATTATGCCACGTGACCTTTACCTACCTCTGCTAAAAATGTTGCATTTTGGTGACAACAATAATCCCAACCAAAATGATAAGTTATTCAAAATCATTTTGGTACTTGATCATCTTAAAACATGCTTCAAAAATTCACTTGAACCATTTCAAAATGTATGCATTAATGAAACTCAATTTCCCGAAGTTGGAATTTCAGTATCGTGCTGACATTATTAGAAAAATATCTCTACAATGGGCATTCCTTGTATGTTGATAACTGGTATACCAGTCCATCATTATTCTCAATACTACACGAGAAGAAAACAAATGCTTGCGGAACCGTAAAGATAAATCGAAAGCACATGCCACCACTAAAAGAAAAATTGAAAAGGGGTCAACACGTATGTTACGCAACAAGAAATATATTGGCATCAAAATGGTTAGATAAGCGTGAAGTTAGGATGCTATCGACAATTCATACTGACGAAATGATAGTTTGTGGTAAAACATTACAAGGTGAGAATAAACAAAAGCCATCGTGTATTTTAAATTATAACGTAAACATGGGAGCCATTGACAAAACAGACATGTTGCTCAGTTCCACAGAGCCCGTAAGGAAAACCATAAAGTGGTACAAGAAAGTGTTTTTCCACCTCCTAGACCTCAGCGTCTTAAACGCTCACGTTATACATAAAATTAAAACGGGCGAAAATATTCCGTTGTTGCAGTTTCAAATCAAATTAATAAAAGAAATTGTCGGAAAATATCAAAAACTTAGACTTAAAGCCCGCAGCAGTAAAAACACAGGTCAAGATGTGCCACTGAGACTGGGAGCGAGGTATTTTCCCAGCCATCTGGAGAAGAATAAGATGACCAAAAAACTCGTGGCCAAAAGATGTGTGGTGTGCCGGAAACACAAAATTAGAAAAGAAACTTCCTACAGATGTGCTCAGTGCAATGTGCCACTTTGTATTTTGAAATGTTTTGAAAAATATCACACCCAAAAAAAGTACTGATGTTTTGAAAATTATTTGTGTTTTTTATATATCTCTTTATTAGTTATTATTATGAATAAAAAAAGATTCTTTTTTATGTGTTTCTTTTTTGTTGTCAAGCAATCCTAGGCGCACACTAGTGGTGCATTAGCCGTCCAATAATTTTTGATTCGTATTTTGCAACTGCGGGAAGCGTACATATCCGCGAACCTTGTTTATGGTTCAACTGCGGGAAGCGGAAGAATCCGCATAGGCTGCCCAAGCCGCACACAGGGCAGGGAGTGCAAATTCACGTCCCGCAGCGAAAGGGTTAATCAGCCACATTTGTCAAGATAATCAACTGAAATCTGAATTTTAAACTCAGCCTATTACGATTTCACAAACAGGGTCACTTCTCGATATTTTTCTTCGCGTTTGATATGGAATATTCGAATATATTTTTCGATTCTTTTACGTTTACGTTTAGCTACTCGCCTATAAGTTCCAGGATGTTGATTACTTGGCATCCTTTAATATGCTATTTTTTACCATTCCATAAAAATAAAAATCAAGTGGTTGAACAACAGTAGACCTCGGAGGCCACAGTTAACTTAATGTCATTGGATGAAACTTCGTGGTGCGCTTTTGTGTAACAGTCGGCAAATATGGAATAAAATATTAAGACAATATTTCTCCCTCTCATATGAGAGAGACCGAGAGGGCGGAATTAAAATAAAGACATATTATTGTAAAAGAATGTTGGATGTTTCTAGGAATTTGAATGATGTGTATATGCCAGCAATGAGGCTCAGAATAAAGTGTAGATATGGTATTAAATATTTATTATATTAATGTGGTTTTTTAAGAACACATGGATAGGATTGTAAATTCTGGATAATTTCTCAGTGAAATTTATCCAGTAAGCATATTTCTTTTTTAAATATTAAGTCAAACTTTTTTTATTACAATATATTAAAGTATTCAATCTTTCGATTGAAGTCGAAACTCGGGAACCAACTTTCTCCAATCTTTATATCGATTTTCGTTCCACTTCTTTTAATATTTTCTATTTCAGTTAAAATTACCACCCACAGAAATTCTGCGAACCTGTATTTTTCTAAACCGAATATATTCTTTATGTAGTGAAATATTAGATCCGATAATTTTGGATCAAGGTATCTGCTATAGCTTCAATATGTTGGATAGAAGAGAGATTTTTAATCCAAACGTGTGAGTATTAACCTATTAATTATTCGTAATTAATTTAAATTAATTAATAATTATTTTGATTCGAATAGTGATTTTCTTTATAGCAAACATTATTCTGATTTTCATTTACACAAAAGAGAAGAATCTAAATGGAATCCAGACAGTGGCTATACATTTGTCCAAGAAGAACCACCTTATCCTAGAAGAGGATTTTTAGCTGGAAGTGATAATTCTTTAGAAATCAGATTTTATCAAAAAATCGACGATATAGATTATATATGTGTAAATGATGTACAAGGCTTTAAGGTAAGTTACAACGTAAATAAATTACTAGTTTCGTCATCTATGTCTGAAACGCATAAAAATAAAACATAAGCTGACAATTAAAAATACAGTAAAAAATTTATATTTTTATGTAATTATCTATATTTTTTAGGTGGCCATACACGTACCGTATTCTATACCACAAATTAAGCATGACTACTTCTATGTTACATTAGGGAGATCTGTTTTAGCAGTGGTACAACCCAGACTTATGACCACTTCAGAAAAAGTAAAACAATATACAGTTGAAAGAAGAGATTGTTACTTTTCAAATGAAAAATCTTTAAAATATTTTAAAATATATTCAACAGATAATTGCAAGTTGGAGTGTTCCACAAATTATACGTTGGAAAAATGTGGATGTGTCAGTTTTTACATGCCCAGTACGTAGTTATTAATGTATTTCAGAAAATAAATAGGGAAAACAAACAGACATTTTGATAAAGATTAAAGGATAGTAGCTCATATGAAAATTAAACCTGTTTTGCTGATTTAAACGCACTAATGTCGAAAATTAATATCAGAACTGGCTTTAAAAAAAAAATAAAAATAATCACCTAGTATTTGTATAAGTTATCATATGTCGGAATACTTATATGAAAAAAACCGTGTATTTAAAACACTCTGTATACATATATAACCAACATTAATACTTTTTGACGAAAAAAAGTACTAATAAAGGTCTTAAACCGTTGGTGGAACGTTTTTTAAAATTATTTTAGTAAATAAAGTAAACTTAAAATTATGTATATACCAGCTTCAACATTAAATTAAAAAATGTTGCTCACCCTTTAATTTATAATACAAAATATTTTAGGAGAAAATGGAACTCTCATATGTGGATTAGGAAATAATTTTTGTGTGAGATCGGCCGAAAGTAAGTAACTAAAATATTTTTTTAAGAATTTCATATTGTCATCCTCAATTTTTGGCAGACTAGGAGAAATTTGTAAATAAAATTAATGAACGAATTTTCAAATTTGAATTCGATTAATACTTTTTTTTGGAAATGTTATGGTTTTTTAACAGCTTTTTTAGGCTTATGCCCACTTCGTACAGTGTCATCTCGTAACTCTACCCCTTTTCCCACTTCGTAGCGCGTCCCAAATGTATAACTGTGCCTAGTTTCCGCTGTGGCTACCCGTAAGGTAAGCCAGGCGAATATTATTTGAAATGCAATGACGTCATAGTTGCCGGACAGCCATTAGTTAACTTGAAAATTTGATTATTTATTTTTTAATTCTTTTTTAATACACAGGGTAGATTTAGATAGTCAAGACTTCTTTTAATAAAACAAATATTTTTTTATATTTTTTTTTAAATACACAGGCTAGCTTTATATAGTCAAGACTTCTTTTAATAAAATAATATTCGTCTGTGTCTTACCTTACGGGTAGCCACAGCGGCTAGATTCATTTCTTACCGGGTATTAGAGCCTTTAAGGGTTTATTAGACTTAGTCCTGTGTTTTACCCTACGTTGATGTACGGTTATATACGGTAAGTTGACGGATACGGTAAACTACAGACAGACTTTTCACCAAGCATGTCCAGCTAGTATCGCGGAATACGTCAAGAGAGCAGAATGGAATTAACAACTAGTGTTTCAAGACGTGCTTTGGCATTGTATTTATTAAAAAAGCGCAGACAAATAATGGAAAAAAATTGGGTTCATCCTATTAATCAATTAAGGCTTGAGTGCGGGGAGTACCTTCGTTTGTGTAAAGAACTTCAAGATTATCCAGACTGATATTTTAACTACTTTCGTATGACAAAATATCAGTTTGATGATCTTTTATCACAGCTGAAAGATGGAATAACTAAGCAAGACAAAAACTAGCGAAAATGCATTACAGACCGAGGAAAAAGTTTATTTAGCATTATTAAGAATTTAATAATAGTAGATAAAAACTGTAATACGTATTAGGACTCAACAAATGTTTAGTTATGACAATAAAAAATGTTTTAATTGTAATCATTAGGGTTAGTTAACTTAAGGTAATTAAACACTTTAATAACAAATAGAAAGCAGTAACCGCAAGTAACTAAAAATTAATCACCTTAGAAATCCAAATTATTGGGAATATTAAATACTTTACTTAACACAATTAAACAAATTATTAACTGTAATTAAACAAGTTATATAGTGACTGACGACAAGTCTTATTAGTTTTGTGTTACAAAAGCGTAGCTTAAAAATGGGGACTCGTGAAATTCCTCGACCGCTTTAGAGGTAAGTTTTAAAAATTAATCACACTATATTCTGTAATTATTTTTGTTTAGGATATAGAATATATTGATATGGTTTTTTATTTATATGCGCAGTTTTAGTTCTGTTTTTGTATGTATTGTGGTTGACTGTGATTGAAAGGTAGAAGGTTATTGTCAAATGTAAGTTTGACAATGAAAATAAGGTTATGATAAGAAGTTTAAGGTGCGTGTGGATGTATTTAAACGTGTTGAAGATTTACTTGAGATTGTTTTATATTTAGATGATTATATTTATTTGATTTAATAATGAGTTCACAACAATTGTGGTACAAGTAAAAGGAAAAAATCTTAGTGTCGTTAGTCATTAAATTTACAGATAAAAAAAAAATATCTAGTTGGGAAAAAAAACAAATGAAAAAGAGATAATAAACAGTTTTTAGTTTTTTTTTTGAGATTATTAAGAAAAGAATTGTCATAAATAGAATGAGATGTTTAAAACAGGATTATTATAAATATAATAGAAGTTGTGTTATAGAGGAATAAAAAAAGGTTACCGAAAAAAAAGGTGTATTAATATAAGGAAAATATTACAAGAATATAAAAAATATAACAAAGAAGACGAATAACAAATTGATGCAGGTTGGATTAGACGGAGAGACAGATATAGGTGGAGATTAAAAAATACAGAAGACAGAAGAGGGAATTAACTAGGAGGTGATACAGAAAAAGAAAAGAAAGAAACTGATTAAAAGAAGACACAAGAGAGAGAAGAACCAAAAGAATAGTACAATTGGCGTCCAAAATTTATAATATTTTTTTTTAGTTTTTGTTTGTAATGTTTATTATTTTTTTTTTAAGGAACCCAACCCAAGGGCATAAAAGTTTTCATGATTAAAACACAGCTATTCTAATATAATATGTACCTTAAATGTTAAAGTCCCAGTGTTCCAATTTTTCTGAACAAAGTACAAATCGCAAAATAAGGATGTATTCCATTTAAATCTACGTATTTAAGATAAAAATTCTGTTTATCCAGGACGAAAATATTTTGAGAATATTGTAATATGATTAATTTGTAAAACTTACCTCTAAAGCGGTCTAGAAATTCCCCGAGCCTCCATTCTATGAGAAGTACTTCAACTGACATTTTTAAATCACGCTTTTATAACACAAAACTAAAAAAACTTGTTAATCACGGTGATTTTATTATTTTGTTGTACCAACACCGACAAGTCATCATCTAAGCCTCAAACATAAATGACGCCAAAAGCCAACCATTAACTTTAATTAATTTAAAATTTAATTGGGGTTAGCTAGGATTTTTTAATTAAACTAGTTTACTTGGCCTATTTTTCTCGGTGCAGCCAAAGAAAGGCTTGTTCTTACTTTAAGGTAAGTAAGTTAATACAGAACGCTTAAACATATAAATAATTTAAACTAAAAGTTAAGCATTTGTTTATTTAGTATTCATCTAAATGAAACACATAAGATATCTAAAAACCCTGGTGTTTCCACTTATACCTGTAAAAGTTTGGGTCAAACTGGGAGATCTCAACCTTGATTTTGACTTATTTTTGAGAGATTACTAGAGTTTCACATTAGAAATTTCAGATGGCGCATACATCGTTCATAGTAAACTGTAATCACAAATCACACAGGGTGTATTTATATTCTGGTACTGAATACAGACGAATGCTCGAATCTGCAGCTTTATACTGTCCACACAAAATGTGACAAACTCATTGAGGACTCCAACAGTTCTAAACAGCGTCATCTTACAGAGTTCTGATGAGTTCTATTGAACGCAATAGGTGGTACTCCCAAAAAGGTCGAAACAAAATCGAATCAGTAGATACACCAGTATTTTTAGACATCTTAGAAACACATTTTAAAGAATGTAATTTATGTTATCGAAATTATTAATTGACTATTAATTCTACGACGTGTCATTTTGAGGACTCAGTATCATATAGAAAGTACTCGAATTATTAATAGAGGAGTACTCCGAAACTTGGAATACTGGTCTTTCTTCAATTCTATAGTTTTGAACTTGTGAGGTATTCGATACGTTGCAAATTCAATATCATGTGTTTGCTGAATTTTTATACGAGTAAGCTGATTTGTTTGGGCATAAAAACGCTTTGAATTTTCAAACAACTTTTTACATAAAACTAGCCATGGAAAAAAGAGTCACTTTGTAAATTTACACCACCTAATTTTAATTTTAATCTCTGCCTTTATGCTTTATTAATAGTCGCCGTAAACCAAACTTTAACTGGGAACTGCAAACGCTTAAATTAAAAATGATAATCTGATGAAATCAAAGGTATTCTCGGAATAAATACATTTGCACCCTCATACCGTAAAAATGGTCGCTTCAATAATGTTTTTCCTCAGATTTTTCACTTGAAGTCTGGTACCATTACACAATTTTGGAGAATTTAAATTACGCAATCTTTAGATAAATATTATGAGGTGGTGTGCCTGGCGGATTGAGTGTGTGCAAACCTCAACAGGATAGTGAACAGTATATATCTTCTACTCCTGTAACTGTATACACAGATTCATTCTTCATCTGTTCAGTTGTCAGTTTCTTTAGAAGATAGGCATTAATCCTATCAGCTGATTCATTTGCAGAATTACTCTTTCTTTTCCCGCCTTTGCCCCCCTTAGGGTGGCAATTTTCAAAAATTCCTTTCTTAGCAGGCTTCTACGTCGGGGAAATAGTAACTATGCCAAATTTTAAATCAATAGGTCGCATAGTTTCGGAGATCTCGTGATTCTAAAAGTAGTTTTCCCTCTTTTTGAAAAAAAAGTAGTTTCCCCCCATTTTGCCCCCTTGGGGTGGAAATTTTCTAAAATCTTTTCTTAGTGGGGGTCTACGTCAGGAAAAGAGTAACTATGCCAAATTTCAAGTCAATCGGGCTGATAGTTTCGGAGATCTTGTGATGCAAAAAAGTAGTTTCCCCCTATTTTGCCCCCATAGGATAAAAATTTTCAAAAATACTTTCTTAGTGAGGGTCTACGTTAGGGAAAGAGTAACTATGCCAAATTTCAAGTCAATCGGGCTGATAGTTTCGGAGATCTAGTGATGTAAAAAAGTAGTTTTCCCCCTTTAGGGTGGTAATTTTCGAAAATCCTTTCTTAATAGTGACCTACGTCAGGGAAAGAGTAACGCCAAATTTCAAGTCAATCGGGCTGATAGTTTCGGAGATCTTGTAATGCAAAAAAGTAGTTTCCCCCCATTTTGTACCTTTAGGGTGGAAATTTTCAAAAATTCTTTCTTAGTGGGGGTCTACGTCAGGGAAAGAGTAACTATGACAAATTTCAAGTCAATCGGGCTGATAGTTTCGGAGATCTAGTGATGTAAAAAAGTAGTTTTCCCCCTTTAGGGTGGAAATTTTCGAAAATCCTTTGTTAGCGGGGGTCTACGTCAGGGAAAGAGTAACTATGCCAAATTTCAAGTCAATCGGGCGGATAGTTTTGGAAATCTTGTGATGCAAAAAAAGAAGTTTCCCCCTATTTTGCCCCCATAGGATAAAAATTTTCAAAAATACTTTCTTAGTGGGGGTCTACGTCAGGGAAAGAGTAACTATGCCAAATTTCAAGTCAATCGGGCGGACAGTTTTGGAAATCTTGTGATGCAAAAAAAGTAGTTTCCTCCTATTTTGCCCCCATAGGATAAAAATTTTCAAAAATACTTTCTTAGTGAGGGTCTACGTTAGGGAAAGAGTAACTATGCCAAATTTCAAGACAATCGGGCTGATAGTTTCGGAGATCTAGTGATGTAAAAAAGTAGTTTTCCCCCTTTAGGGTGGAAATTTTCAAAAATCCTTTCTTAGTGGGGGAAAAGAGTAACTATGTCAAATTTCAAGACAATCTACAGTACGAGTTGATATAAATTTCTAGGAATAGAATTCGATTCCAAACTAAATTTAAATAACTCTATTGACAGCTTATATTATGTAATTTTATCACATGGGATTCTCAAAAATATGGATTCATTTTAGAAAAATCCAAAATATAAGGAAGGGTAATAGGGTACCAAATGAAACTGTTCCAATTGAAATTAACAGGTAAAATTTTTGGACGTTACGAAATGGCACTACACCTTTTTTATCACATAATAAGTAGTTTACCAATTTACTAAAATTTTTATTTGTTTATAACAAATGTAAACAATCTTAGCTCTACTTTTATAGTATTTAGAATAATTCCCGTATAATTATGTGGCTTAGATTAGTAATTTAATTCTACAAGTTTCAATTTTTTTGCATTTTATTTGCTCGTATAAAAATAAAAATACAAATATTTAAAAAATTTTCAGAAGCTCTTAAAATGGACCAATTACAAATTCAAGAAAATTCAACGGGAAATATGTATTATTGCGACTGTAAACCACTTTGTACTGATTTAAGCTACGATATTGTACACTCTCAATCTCCTTGGGATTCCGAGCGAACTATGGAAGTACTAGGGAATGGAAAATTTAAACCATCTGGGTAATAATTTTTAATACTAAAATGCCTCCCTAACTTTATTTTTTATAGGTATATGATTGCAAAATTACGAGTTTTTTTTAAAAAAGATTCATTTTTAACGTATGAAAGACATGAATTATATGGACCACTAGATTTTATATCTAATTTTGGAGGGTTGTTAAGTCTTTTTACTGGATTTTCACTTTTATCGGCTGTTGAAATATTATATTTTGTATCTATGAGAATTATTTGTAATTTCAGTTTATATCGCACATGTAGTAGCCCTAACTAATATGTTACAGAAAAAAATTAATATTTAATCGTTTTACACTAATTTAATGTATCAATTTTAGATTTTAAATCTGCACAAGCTTCTACTAATAAAATATGCAATATTTTGATTTTTTTAAAGTACCTAAATAATAACTTTTTTTGGGAAAACGGTCACATATGTTAACTTTATTTCATTTTTATAGTTTGGTATTTTAAATGTAAAAATAGAATTATTTTATTTTTAAATAATATAATTCCAAAAGGTTATCCATTTTCTCAAATATGATCAAATGTTGAGGTAGTAAAACTCGAAATCCTGCACCACCATTGATAAAATCCTTTTGTTCCCCTTTTTGTATTTGTACCCGTGCGCATTTATTTTAATTAAATTTATTCTTTGTTAACTGTTATTTTACTCATACTCTTCCCTCTTTTATATTTAATTTGATAAGTTATTTTAATTTATTGTAATGATCCCACCTATCTTAACACTATGTATTATAGGCGTATCGCCGAAACTGGTCGCCGCCCCTCATTCAATTAAATTCTAACCAGGAAGATTTATAATTTTCATGCATTAAAATTCTGGTACACAATTTCCAGTTTTACTACCTCTTTAAATAATATATTGAGTTTCCACAAAATCACTAAAGTATGTAATTATCATAAAATCAGAAATTTTTTTGAGTTATTAATTAATTTTTTTTATTTTTTGGTCATGATTTGTTCTAAATTACTTATAACTAGTAGATGTAAAATCTGGATAGCAGCCGTTGAAGAAGTGTGAGAATAAAGTTGAGTGTGGCTCTCCAAAAGACGAAACGTTGTTGTAAAAAAATTGATATGCTATGTTAAGCGGCGTTTGACTTTCAATAAAAAGTTTTTTTTCCTTAACAATTAAGGTGATAATTAAATACAAGGAAAATTGTCAATTCCGGTACTCCCTAAATAGCTCGGAAACCGATCATATTTTAATTTTGGAAAAAAAAATTGAATTCGTCTTAAAAATACGCATATTTTTTTACTTTAATAAACTTTGTATCGATAACGGTTTACGAACCAATAGTGTACAATTAAATTTGCGCCACCATATATCTCTAGTCGGGGTGACCCCTGGGGCTGAAAATCAATCACATACCAAATATGAAGCCAATCCGATGTCTAGAACGGAAGATATCGTGTTGACACACACACATATACACAGACAGACGGGATTGCTATATTATTAACTTTCTTCTTCGCTATCGAAAGTTAATAAAACTAAAATTATAAGTAAAGGAGCTATGTCGGTTCTAGCGCATTATCAGTAAAATCTACACATTTAGGTAAATCTCCATAAGAAAATCTAATGCCAAAAATAGCGAAATTTGATTCTAAAAGTGGTGTGGGTAAATTTCATGCAAAAAATTATATCAGCCCTCTTTACCCCCACACCCAACCACCACGTGTTTACGAAAAAATTGGACAGAAGATGTAGATTAAGAGAAAAATAAGCAAAAAATCCCATCTAACTTCTTCGACCCTTCACATATATTTGAAGGCGAATTAATCGGGACGAGCGACACCCTGTTGAACAGGTGTTGACGTGCAGATTAACGAAAAAAATTCTGATATACTTTTTTAATGAGAAATAGTAAATTTAGAATTTTATAACACAGTATTAACATAATCTATATTGGTAAATAAATGAATACAGAGGGCGCTACAATAAGAAAATTATTTAAATTAAGTTCTTCAGATCAGATCAGTCCCTACAAGTGACGTACTAATATTGAGATACGCGAAAACCATACAAAATCGAACACAAATGTGAACATTTTTTGGGTATCAAATATTTAGAATTTTTCCAGCATAAAAGCCAATAATAATCATAAACAATAACAATTTAAAATATTGGATATATAAGATTGCTTGAAATGAAGCTTAATATCATATTAATTACCTGGAGTATAAAAAATCAAAAATCGATCGGCAGGAATCCATTTCCACACCACCTGTCTTTTTATCGTGGACGACTCCCCTGTAGACCTATCGTAACCACACACTTATGGATATCGTTAATGTATACATGATAATACGGTCATTGAGGAGGAAAGAAACATATTTATTCATAACATATACAGCTTAAAATATCCATTGGCTCGGCCGTAGCATCCACCGAACTGATTTACTATCTAGCGTACGATATTAAGCCACGCCTACCGCATTCCGTTATAGTGCCACTATGAATGAAATATTTTATAGGAAATTTAGTTATTTTGTAGACACTTTTTCACATAATAAGTTAGTGTTCAACGACTGTATTTTATTATAAATCATACAAAAACTGTCATTAGTGCTTACGAAAAAATAAATTGTTGAACGGGGATTATTGTTTGCGAAATATGGGCCTTGTTTGGATGCGGCAGAGAAGGTACGTAAATTTTTTAAATTATGGATTATTTCAAGTTTTTAGATTGTTATAATCTGTTTTCAATTTAATTGTAAACTAACTTGCCTTAAGATAGCAATAAAATTTATATTAAAACAATAATCACAGTCAACGTATTTGATTTAGGCTATTTTGGAGTTTATGAAATTTTCGAGTTTCGATCTGAATCATATGTTAAAATGCTCGCTATAACGAGCTGAGCAAGAAAATACTATAAAAAAAGTCGCTCTCGAATCTACAAAAAGTTATGGCCCAAAATGTGAAAACTTCCATTTGTGCATTAGGTGGTATCGTTGAAATTCTACTTTTTGATGGGAATTAGTTTGAATGAATTGTTGTTTTCATTTCTTATCTTAGTGTAGTCTTTTTTTATTAATGTAACGAGGTCGGTACTCTGTACACAGAGAAATCCATCGACTATTCTGGATACGATATGAGAGTTCGAGATCAGGCAAAATGAATATAAACAATTCGAAAGGACAGACAAGATAATGTAGTGTAAATGGTCTAGGATTAAAATTAAATCCGAAAAAGTGCAAATTCTTTAGAAAAGAAGTTACATATTTAGAACACACGTTGTCTAGTGAGGGCGTATCAGACAAAGCGAAATACGAAGTAATTGAAAAATACCTGACGCCTAAGTCAGGGGACGAAGTCAAAAGATTTGTAGCATTTTGCAATTATTATAGGCGATTTATACCAACTTCCGCAAAAATTTGTATACCTTTAAGGAAGAACGTTAGAATTGAGAGGTCCAATGAGTGTGAAAAGGCTTTTACATTTTTGAAAACGGCTTTAATTCAGCCACCTATTTTGAAATATCTCGATTTCGACAAACAATTTACTCTAACGACAGACGCATCTCAAAGCGCATGCTCAGCTATTCTCAGTCAAAACTATGACAGTGTAAATTTTTCCTCCAGAGTGTACCTATTCTTGAAATCAAGAGAAAAGTTACTCCCAAAGTAGCTCCCTACTTTTTCTACTCCCAGCTTTTTCTCTCGGTACAAAAATACCTTATTCTTGAAAAAAAGGAGTGAGTGAAAATACACACATAGTTGCCAAGTGTTGAAATTCAATTTTATCCAATCGCAGCAATGTCTGACAACCATGTGACATAAGACATAACCAAAGAATACCTATCGTATTCTTTGACATAACTGTAATGTATTAGATATGGACCGGTGTCGTATTAAAAAAAAAACATTAACAAAACACAAAAAGAAATGCTGGTCGATTACATTTCGCAACGACCACAGATGTATTCGGGCACATTTACCCCCACATTCACCGGGCTCAGTGCCAAGCCCTCTGGTCTGAGCTGGCCACAATTTTAAATTGTATGCCTGAGGGAGCCAATAACACTTGGGGCTTGGAGGAAAGTATTATGAACTCTTCCTATTTCAACCTCCTCCAGAGATTCCTCCACATCGTCATTCATGAGATTATTTCATATCAATAATTCATTAATATTATCATTTATATGAGTAAACTTCCCAGCAAAACTCGTAAAAATAAAGACACGAAATACAAACAAAATAAATCGGACCGACAGATTAAATAGTTAGGTTAATGTTTCAAATAAATTTCTACTCCCTACAAATTTTATACTCCCTGGGAGAATAAAAGTCCCACATATTTCCATCGAAATATTTCAAGAATAGGGTTATTGTACATTTCAGGGAGCCACGCCTATTTCTATTTTAATTTCTACTCCCTGATTTTCAAGAATAGGTGCACAGGTGTGATAGAATAATAATTTAAATAAAAAAAATGTATGGGGCAGTTTAACTACTTTCTGGATATCAGCAGTGCAACCATCTACGTCCTTCTCCACATATTTTGGTATCTATATATTCATTAATCATCAATACCTAGTGTCTTATGTACTTTCATGTTGTGGATTAATCGTAATTTGAGAGTTCAACAGGGAGTCGGTTCTTGATTATGAAATAGAGTATGTCGTATATGTATATATTTATCATTGAGTTAGTTAAAAGTAATAAATTATTTAAGTGAAACACACAACGTTTTATATTTACCACTAGATCGACCCTATAACCATTCTACCCCTAACGAGGCGACATACCACCACGACCACAAAGAAAAGTTAAAAGTCTTTGGAAGGAAAATTGTTATTAATGAAGAAAAAAAATCAGACAAATATTGCTAAATTGTAAAATAGTATGGAAAGAAATGTTTTTTTTTAGGATTCGTTTTTCCAAATTTTCAATATTTTTCAAACACGATTCGTTTTTGACGTCAGAAAAAATTAGCTCTACGGTCCTACCCATTTCTTGGCAAATTTTGGAGGATTATTAGGACTATTTACTAGATTTTCTTTGTTATCAGCTGCAGAAATAATATCTTTTTTAACAGTTAGAATGTGTTGCAATTTTAAATAATTTAGAAATTGGACCGGTCTTGATGAATACATTATTATTATTTTATTAATATTTGTTCTAGTAGTATTATTTTTTCCTTTATTCAAAGCATTTTTTGATAAATTATTTTTTTAATTGGAAACGCTGAACTCACACCCTTTTCCAAATGACTGATTCAGCTATAAATCGCATCTGCCTACTACTTAGGAAATGCATTAATTTAATTTATTTTAAAATCACTAGAGAATAGAAAAAACATGCAATAATAATTAATTTGTTTTTAGTGAGTTTTGTACATTTATTATAATAAATTACAGGCGATTACAAGACAGTTAATATTTCAATTAATTTAATAAATAAAATATGAATCAACAAAATAAAGGTGAGTTAAATTAATTTATACAGTATTCTTTAATTTTTTACATATTTTGCTGTTATTTGTTATATAGAACCAATTTGTGTTTTGAAAATGGAAACAGACACAGAAAATTCTCGTATAGATACAAATAACTACCAAAAAAATATCAAAAATAAAAGACAAGGACCGATTAAACGATATTTCAAGGAATACTGTAATAGTAGCAGTATTCATGGGTTAAAATATTTAGGTGAGGCACGATCAAGAGAAGAAAGGTAATTCTAGTTTCGATTTTTATCTACTGGGTCTTTATTAAATCCTGAATGAAATATAGACGTTTACTTTACGATTTATTTTGTATATATTTTTTAATGATTGACAATAGGGTTGTTTTCGAGGTACACTATTTTAGCTCTTCCCTTATATCTTAGTTATTTATCATTGATATCATTTCATTTTTTTGCTGAGATATTCAAAATGAAATTCCTAATAATC
Source organism: Neocrepidodera transversa (assembly GCA_963243735.1). Lineage (NCBI taxonomy): Eukaryota > Metazoa > Arthropoda > Insecta > Coleoptera > Chrysomelidae > Neocrepidodera > Neocrepidodera transversa. Next base: position 21,056,761 of record OY725344.1, on the reverse strand, counting down.
TCTAATCTTTAAATTTTTTTGTTACATCTTACATCTAAATATAAATTAAAAATTAATAATAAATTTTATCAATTTGCAGACATCAAATTTTTTAAATTGTAGCAAATTTTTTTTCTAATTTTTTGCTAAGATCAAAAACTAATTTTGCAGACGGGCGTTTTCCAAAAATATTTTTATTTGAAACCCATGAAAATATCTCGCTTTTTCTCATTTACCTACAGCCACGTTTTACTTGGATGGAAAAATATATAGTGATTCGGTCAGGGTCTAACTCGCTATTTTGGTGCTAAAATTTTAGTATCGTTTATTTTTAGTATTTTTTACGTGCTAATTATGAAAGAAATCGAGCACTTGTTAACTAAACTGTATGCTGAATGGCAGATAAAAAAAAACGGAAGACAACATCGAGGCAGACCATCAGTATTTCTTTTGCTTTCATAAATATTATTTATTGTCCTCTGTTGCCATTCAGCATACAGTTTAGTTAACAACTCAGTAATTATTTCCAATAATTTTTAATCATGAGGTTTATCATTTTTTTGTCACATATATTAAGGCCATTTTGTTGCAGTCTGCCGGCCCTTTCTCCTTCACGAAATCGTCTGCCAATAATTTTCCGCCTTTTTTAATAACAAATACTTGATATTTATATAATTTTTATCCGTGAGGTTTATCTTTTTTATATATTAAATTAGCCACTCAATGTTCGGGAGAGCTAATGAAACTATATATTGCATGTACCTTATACCTTGTATTTTTATGTAGCAGGTCTTCGTCTTATATAAATTTGGCCAGTCCGTATCTTAGGGGTAAAAAAATACCGTGTTTTATTTGCGCTTTGCGAAAAAAGAAGACTTTTATTTTTCGTATCAATCAAACTTGACATTAACAATATCAGCTCACTTATAAAGAATAACTGTACTACATTACATCAATTTAAGAACTTCATGAGTTCACTTTAACACCTTCCCTAATTGATGTAATGTTTTGTGAACATAAACCCATTAAACTCCTTAAGAGAACTAATCTCGATCGGAATAAGGCTTTGGTCATTAGATCAACAATCTGTTTACTGCCTTCTACTCTCTGAACCTCTATTTCTCCATCCAAGACCAATTCTCTGACAAAGAAATAGCTGATTCGTATATGTTTTGTACGTTTGTGGAATTCTAAATTTTGACCTAGTTTAACTGCTGCTTCATTGTCAACCATCAATACAGGCATATCTCTCAACTGTATAATTCCATTGTAAAGAGTCTTTAGCCAAAACAACTCTTTCGCACATTCACTTTGCTGCTACAATTTCTGCCTCAGTAGTAGAAATTGCCACTGTTCCTTGTCTTTGACTACTGCATGATACTGCTCCAACACTATACATACAAAGGACTCCAGATGTCGAATGACCAGTACTTATATATCACCTCCATGATCAGCATCACTAAATGCTTCAAGATACCCCTTTTTGAAGTTGTATTTGAAAGTGATTCCAAAATCTATAGTACATTTGATATATCTGAATATCCTTTTTACTCTTATATAATCTAATGAGCTTGGATTATCAGGACTTCTTGAACATACAACGACTGCGTAAGCTAAATCAGGGCGAGTTCCGGTCATGAGATACATAAGTGCCCCTACTGCCTTCTCTTTAACAAAATTTCGGCTCTTCTTCCATATCCTTCCCTGATTCAATTCTTTAATAATTGGTGTAGAGAGTGAATTGAAATCTCGCATTTTGAATCTTTCCAAAAGTTTTTTAGTATACGATTTTTGACAAATGTTGATAGAATCATCTGAATTTCTTTCAATTTGTAGTCCGAAAAAGTAAGATGCTGGTTTTACAGTTATCTTGAATTCTTTTTGTAGATCTTTTAGAAAGTCATTCTTCATATTTTCTTTATTTGAAGCTACATATAGAGACAAAATAAGCACTCCGTTACCATTTCTTGTTTCTTTATAAATAAACAAGGATCTGCATCACTTTTTGTAAATCCTGCTTTCAAAATGACATCAACAATGCGCTGTGATGCTTGTTTCAGTCCGTAGAGGCTTTTCTTTAAAAGGCAAACTCTGTTTGTACAATCTTCAAAGCCTTCTGGTTGTTTCATAAATATATCTTCTTCTAAAGTACCATACAAAAATGCAGTGGATACATCAAACTAAGTTAAAGTCATTTTCTCACTAGCAGCTATGCTTACAAAAGCTCTAACATCTTCGCAACTGGACTGAAAGTTTGATCAAAATCTTCACCTGGTTTTTGTGAAAATCCTTTTATCACCAATCTTGCTTTAAACTGATCAATCGTGCCACTTAGAAGAAATAGCTTTTCTTCCTGCATGTAATTTTTCCATAATCCACGTGCCATTTGTTCTATGGGCATCCATTTCACTTTTCATAGCATTTAACCATTGGATTTTATTACTACTTTGGTTACTACTGCAAAATCTTCGAATCTAGCTGGTTTTCTAAAGCTTGATCTATCTCGTAAACTTCTCTCAGTAGAATTTCCATCTCTAATATCGTTGAATTCAGAAGTTGTACTTTCAGAATCCGTGATATCATCCTCATCAATCTTCTCTTCATGATCATCCAAAACTTCGTTTTCTAATCTGTCATTTCCTTCTTGATTTTTTGAAAGTCTGTTCTTCAAAGATAATATCTCTGTATTCATCATCATTGTCATATATTACACTAATATTCCTTTTACAGCTTTTTTATCTAACTTTATTCTTTTGGATTTAGGAATGTGAGAGTAACATGTGCTTCCAATTACACGAAAATGTGTCAAACATGGTTTCTTCCCATTCCAAAATTCATGAAACTCCTGTTCTATTCAATACATATGCTGTATTGATCATTTCTGCCCATAGGCTTTGAGGTAGACCATCTCTAGCATGTAAAAGTGTTCTCGCTGTCTCGACAATCGTTCTATTATCTCGTTCTGCACAGCTATTTTGCTGAGGAGTATAGGGCATGATCAATCTTTGACGAATTCCATGGTCATTTAAAATATATTCAATTTCCCTATTGTCAAATTCTCCTCCAGTGTCTGATAGGAATTCTGTAACGACGTGCCCAGCTACTTTTACTTCTGCTAAAAATGTTTTTAAGTGTCTTGCTACCTCACATTTTCTCGCATGAAGAAATTTTGTATAATCATCTTTGAAGAGAAATATTTGTAACGACTTGCGGAATTTTGAAAAGGCCCACAAACATCTGAATGGATTAGCTCACCTGGTGTTTTGGCTCTTTCTCTTCTGTCAAAATTCTGAATGTGTGCTTTGCCATAGATGCAACCTTCACATAATTCGCTGTCTAAGGAAACATCAAGTTCAAAATATCTCTTTAGAATTTTCCGTATATGCCTCTTATTTTGATGACCAAATCTCTCGTGATAAAGTTGCAGAATATTATTGGTTTGTACACTCATTACATCTGGTGTTTGTTCTGCTAAACATTTTTCATATTCAACATATATAACCGACCATGTTTGGTTCTTGTTCCAATTAGAATTGTCTTATTCTCAATCTTGAAATGACAAAATTTTGCTGTGGAAACAAATTCACCTTGTGGATTTCTGTCTTGTGCTGCTAATACTGAGAATAGATTCTTGGTAATCGAAGGAACATACCACACATCTGCCATTCTGTATTTATTACTTTTTCCATTTACACAAGCTTCTACCAAAATAGTTCCCCTTCCTAAAGCTTGTGTAATATCACCATTTGCAGTAGTCACTGAATAATTTTCATTGAATGACTCAAAAGCTTCATAGAGGTACCAGTGGTCATAATCAATTGTAGCAGTTAATGCTGTCGACGTTTGAATCAGTAATGTTTGATAATTTTGTTTGTTTCCACTGCTAGTGTCTGTTTTCTTTGGTTTTGGTCGTCCATCTCTTCAGTTTAGAGATATGTTTGGTAATATCATCTTTGTCGTCTTTCCGGAAGATAAAAAAAACTCCATACACAAAGTATTTGTTTTGTCTTCAACAGCTCAATCATATAGTCTATGAACTTCTAACCACATTTCTCTAGCTGTAGATCATCTTATTACTTTCTGCAAAGTATCTTGAGTCATGTTTATAGTCAGTAATAACAAGGCATTGCTATTCGCTTGAGTATAAAATAATAGGTCCTTTTCATACTTCTCTTTATCTTCTTTTGATGAGTTTGTTTCAGATGAGAAGAGGGGCTTACTTAATTTACCTTCTAACACCTCATTTGCACCTGGTATACTCCTAAGTAGAATAGAGAGTTTGAATTTCTATGTAGACCAATTGGTTTTAACCTCTAATAACCCAATCGAGAATTTACTGGCATCCATTGTTCTTTTCTTCACTATTTCGTTGAAAAATATCTTCTGCTGACAAATTATTTTTCTTCTGTACCTTAATGAAAAATATTTATAGTTCTTATTTTAATAACAAAAATATGTAGCAAACAAATTACTTTTTATTTTTCGTATCAATCAAACTTGACATTAACAATATGAGCTCACTAAAGAATAATAGTACTACATTACATCAATTTAAGAACTTCACGAGTTCACTTCAACAATTTTAGGAAATGAATGAAATACTTCTCAACATTGGTAGAACAAAAAGCGGTAAAACAGCTTTAAATATTTTTCTATTTTTTTAGGTTTCTGTGGTTTGTTCTTATAATATGTTCATTATCAGCTTGTGGTTTTTCAATATTTAAAATATATGGTAAATATCAAGAGTCGCCAATAATTGTAACTTTAGCAACTAAAGAAACGTCAATTTACAACATTCCCTTTCCAGCGGTGACTATATGTCCCATATCTAATGCACGAAAAACAATTTTTAATTTTACTGAAGTAATGAAAATAGGAACTCATTCACAAAATCTTACAAAAGAACAGTGAGTTAATCAATTGATTATTTGATACTAATTTAAAAAAATATTGTCTTTCAGAAATCGATATATTAAATATATGTTATTATTTTGTGGTATTCCTTTGATAAAGCAAACAGATAGCGCATATTTTACAGAAGAAATTTTTGATGTCTTAAATGAGGTAAGTGAACAAATATGATTAAGAATCTATAAATGTTTAGAAAAGTTAGTAAGTCAGCCGACGTGTTAACATATACTAATTATCGAAGGACCAAACAGCGTTGAAGCTGGTACATTAATATGAACAAAAACACGTATTGAAGTGAACTGTAACGGCTATTTTTACACTCATTTATTATATTATAAAAGGTAAATTATTTTTACAACACTTTAACAATGATCAAATGAACTAGTGTCACTCACTATTAAATGTATAACTATTTGAAATCTTAGAAAATGTTTGTAATGAACCAGTTCCAAAAAAAAGGAACATGAAAGAAAATGTTTACTGAGTCAATCATAAAAAACTGCGGCCGTAGCCAGCTTTTTTAACGTAGCGACTGCTCTCTCTGTGAGTTAATAAAACAGTGATAATTTTTAGGGTTAACTTTTTTACCCAACCCATAAAAGCCAGGCGAACGATAAGTGTAGCGATAACTTAACCTAATCAGGTCCGGATTACCCATAAGACCAACCTAGGACATGGCCTATTGCGCACGCTTGCGAGGGGCGCAGGATACGGAAACTTTGTACTTGTGAATAGCGAGCGCGAGCGTCCGGGCAATTGCAAATATTTGCAAAAGGACTAAAAATAAAAATGTGCTAATAGCTCAATTAACCCCAAAGAGGTTTATAGTTCAATATGCCAAAAAAATTCCACACACCCCAGATCTCCTGAAAGGGGGAGTAATTTAGAACTTTGGCCTAGGGCGTAAATAGCTGCTAATCCGGACCTGAATCTAATGTCATTGGATGAAAATTCGTGGTATGCTTATGTGTAACGGTCATTGTGAGTCAACTTGCAAATATGGAATAAAAAATTAAGACAATATTTCCCGTCTCGTATGAGAGAGGCCGAGAGAGAGAGGAATTAAAATAAAGACAGAATATTGCAAAAGAATGTGTGATGTTTCTATGAATTTGAATGACGTAGATATGCCAGCTATGATATGGAGAAAAGTTTAGCCGTTTAGAAAGCGTTGTTGCAAAATAATAAATATGTATTATATTAATGTGAATTTAAGAACATATAAGGATAGTATTATATATTCTGGATAATTTTCCAGTGGAATTTATCCAGTAAGTATATATTTTTTTATTAAAAGATACTAAATTATTCAATCTTTCGACTGAAGTCGGAACTCGGGTACCAACTTTCTCCCCTCTTCACATCTATTTTCATTGTTCCACTTTTTGGAGTATTTCTTGTGCACTTCTTTTTATTATCTATTTCAGGTAAAATTACCACCCACTGAAATTCTGCGAGTCTGTATTTTTCTAAACCGAATATATTCTTCATGTAGTGAAATATTAGATCCGATAATTTTGGATCAAGGTATCTGTTATAGTTTCAATATGTTGGATAGAAGAGCGATTTTTAATCCAAACGTGTGAGTATTAACATATTAATTATTCGTAATTAATTTAGATTGATCGACCAATAGTCCAGTCAAATTACACTTTTACAAAGAAAAAATTGTTAACAGGATGGGAACAGTTGGAAATGGTAGAGTGGCGTATAATAAACGTAAAAAAATAAATACCTGAGCAGAGGTGTTTCCAGATATATTTGGGAGATGAAAATTAAGGGGTGGAATTTTGGATTATTGCGATTTCCAGCGAAAGTTGACGTCGGAGAGAAAAGTGTACAATAGAAAAGTTGTAGATCAAAAAAAATCTACAACTTTTGTATAAATGATTTTTTTCATATAACCTCAAAATCTCCGAGTAAAATGCGAAAAACCGCTTTTATAGTTTTTTATTTTTCATATACACAAAAATAATTTTATTTTGATGAAACTTGGTAAAAGTATACCTTTTTGTGTCTGAAATATCCACAATTTTTTTCAGATAAAAATATTAAGAGACTTCCGAGATAATCACGTTTTTCGGTCCAAAAAATTTTTTTTCAGATTATAATTCTCCTTTGGAAAATTGTCGTAGAGACTTCTTTCAGGTCGCAATATTTTCTTTTTGAGTTATACTTTCTTGTGAAATAATAAAAAAATACAGTCCCCCTTGAGTAACATACTCAAAAATTGAAAAAATCAAAAAATGAATTTTGCAACCATGTGTTTTACTAAATGTTAATAATTTGTTTAAATTTTCAAATAATTCTTAAAAACTAATTGCACTATTCAATTGTACGGAAAAACACAAAAGTACCTTATTTTTATTATTTGATAAAAAAAACTTTATTTTATATTTACATTAACAATTAGTAAATGAATGAAACTACATTAATCGAGGTTTTTTTAATACATTTATAAATTGATCATCTCTTTCTTCAATATACTTCTATTTGTAATTTCATTACTTTCTTTTTCAATATCGCTCGGATAACCTAAGGATCCTTCTGATAATTGATTTTCAGTGATTAAGCAAAGGTCCGGCTGCTCCTTTTCAGTAGAATTATCTTCTGATTCATCGAAATCTTCTGAAATTTTTTCAACATTCAAACAATTGTCTGAACAACGACATTTTGTACATAAACCAGTACATCGAAGCCCGTGCTTTCGACAACCACATCTGTTGCCTTCACAACCGGTTGCACAGCTAGAAGAAATTATTTTTAATAATTCGTCAAGTATGACAGAATCTTCAGTAAAACGTGGCATGAGAATTTTCGAATTATCGACAATAACTTCTTTCCAGCCCCACTTTGTTGCTGTTGTTTCGTTTCCAAGCCACGTTTGAAGCTGGTAGAAAACTCTATAAGAGTGTTGTGTAGCCGCACCAACAGTGGGTGGTAATTTGTCCAGTTTGAATGTTGACTTTGCAGTTGATTTCATATACTGTTGAAATCTTAATTCATTCAAAGATAATTCTGGTTTTCCTTTGTATATTGATGTAATTAACTTGCAACCACTCCGAGCAATAATTGTTGGATCTGCGTGTCTCATAAAAAGACTATTCTAACTCTGGAGTTGCGATAAGTGAATTAAATGTTGTTTTTTTGCCTTTGCTAGAAAAAGCAGATGTTATATCGCAGCCAGAAAAACAATGTAAAAATTCAATGATAGAACGATAATCTTCATGAATAAAAGTGTCCGGCTTTAAAAAGTACATTTCTGCATCTGTAAAATGTAATTGATTCATGATGACCAAAAGATCGATGTCTTGACCAAGAACAACAACCTTATTTGTATATTCGGCAACTCCTGTTGTTGTATTTGTAACTTTACTTTGGTTGACCATTTCTATTGTATTGCTGTATGAATAATTAAATAATCTGCGTCTTCCGTTGTCTGCTTAGTTGTAAATCCTTCAAATGTGAATGCTTTGGATTATTCCTCTATCAATTCATTTTTAGTTTTTAAGAATTACTTGAAAATTTAAAATTACATTTAAAATTTAGTAAAAAAGATGGTTGCAAAATTAATTTTTTGATTTTTCCAATTTTTGAGCATGTTTCTAAATGGGGACTGTATTTTTTTGTTATTTCACAACGCAGTATAACGTAATACGAAAAAATTGCGAACTGAAAAAACTCTCTAGTACAATGTTCCAAAGGAGAATTTTAATTTGAAAAATATTTGTTTGAGTAGAAAAACATAATTATCTCGGAAGTCTCTTAATATTTTGATCTGAAAAAATTTGTGGATATGTCAGACACAACAAGGTGCTCTTTCACCAAGTTTCGTCAAAATAAAATTATTTTTGTATAAATGAAAAATAAAAAACGATAAAAGCGGTTTTTCGCATTTTACTCGAAAATTTTGAGGTTATGTGAAAAAATCATTCATACAAAAGTTGCAGATCTTTTTATGATCTACAACTTTACTCATATACACTTTTCTCTCAGACGTCAACTTTCGCAGGAAATCGCAATAATACAAAATTCCACCCCTTTTCATCCTGTTAACAATTTTGTTTTATTTACACTTCAAATAAGCTAATTCGACTGGACTACAACACCAATATTGCTTTCAATTTTCAGTTATCTCCCTAGAGCTTGAATAATTTCCTAATTTTTTTTCGATGTGCTTAATTTACGGAGAATAATTCAAGCTCGTGGGAGATTCGGTACGAAAATTTTATAACAAAAATAATTTTACAAAGAAAATACAATTTTTGACAGTTTAGTAGGAGTTACGTGCCTTTTTATTATAAAATCAAACATATACTAGAAGATAGAGAATAAATGTACAGGTACTATAATTAGGTAGCTCCTTTATTGATAAACCTACCCTAGTAAAAAAAAGTATTAATCAGAGTCTTAAATAAATACATTTCTTCATACTATAAATAATTTTATACTACTAGAGAGAAAGGAAAATTAATAATGAATAAATATTTGTCAAAAAATAATCTACGCTTCTGTTATTCTGGAATCAGGTATAAAATTTTCGGTTGAAATTTTAAAAAAAAAAGAGTAATTAATAATTATTTTGATTTGAATAGTGATTTTTTTATAGCAAACATTATTCTGATTTTCATTTACACAAAAGAGAAGAATCTAAATGGAATCCAGACAGTGGCTATACATTTGTCCACGAAGAACCACCTTATCCTAGAAGAGGATTTTTAGCTGGAAGTGATAATTCTTTGGAAATTAGATTTTATCAAAAAATCGACGATATAGATTATGTATGTGTAAATGATGTACAAGGCTTTAGTGTAAGTTAAACGTAAATAAATTACTAGTTTTGTCATCTATGTCTGAAACGTATAAAAATAAAACATATGCTGACAATTAAAAATACAGTAAAATATTTTTATTTGTATGTAACTGTCTATATTTTTTTTTAGGTGGCCATACACGTACCGTATTCTATCCCACAAATTAAGCATGACTACTTCTATGTTCCATTTAGGAGATCTGTTTTAGCAGTGGTACAACCCAGACTTATGACCACTTCAGAAAAAGTAAAACAATATACAGTTGAAAGAAGAGATTGTTACTTTTCAAATGAAAAATCTTTAAAATATTTTAAAATATATTCAACAGATAATTGCAAGTTGGAGTGTTCCACAAATTATACGTTGGAAAAATGTGGATGTGTCAGTTTTTACATGCCCAGTACGTAGTTATTTATTTATTTAAGAAAATAAATAGGGAAAATAAACATAAATACTGATAAAGATTAAAGAGTAGTAGCTCATACGAAAATTAAAACTGTTTTAATGATTTAAACGCACTGATGTCAGACAACAATATCAGAACTGACTTTAATTAAAAAAATATATTAAAAATAATCACCTTGTATAAGTTATCATATGTGAATTATACGAAAAAAAAACCGTGTATCTAAAACACGCTGAATACATATATGATCAACATTAACACTTTTGACGGAAAAAAAGTACTAAAGGTACACTTGGTGGAAGGTTTTTTTTTAAATTATTTTAGTAAATAAAGTAAACTTAATATTATGTTTATACCAGCTTCAACATTAAATTAAAAATTGTTACCACCCTTTAATTTACAATAAAAAATATTTTAGGAGAAAATGGAACTCTAATATGTGGATTAGGGAAGTATTTTTGTGTGAGATCGGCCGAAAGTAAGTAACTAATATATTTTGTAACAATTTCATATTTGTCATCTTCGAAAAAATCTACTCATTGCAATTAATCTTGATACGTAGTTTTGGCAATGTAGGAGACATATTTTCTAATAATTATTGAACGAATTTTTAATAAATGGCACAACATCCGGTGTAACTTAATAGCGCTTCCTCTGAAAAGTTCTATTGCCGACCAGAAGCGCGTTTTTCATGAAATTGGTCCACCAGAATAGTAGATAGTCTATGCGAGTTCAACCGCCACTATAGGTAATTCAACGTATTCGAGAGAAAGAGGTATAGGAAATTCAGCGCGTCAGAAAGAGAACGAGTCTTCAAATCTGTCAGAACTCCTTCTGCTCTGTCAGTTCCACTAGAGGGTGCAGTCAGACCTGACGCATCTGAGGGACATAAAGACCGGTTCCAGTGTACTTCAGGTCTCTCAGGTCCCTCCCTCCGGTGGAGCTATCAGAGCTTGACGCATCTGCATTACCTGAAGACTCGCTCACTCTTTTTGACACGCTGAATTTTCTATACCTCTCTCTCTCTAACACGTTGAATTAGCTATAGTTGCGGTAGAACTCGCGTAGACTATCTACTCAGGATATACTAACCAATACATAATGTCATCGAATATGCTTTTAAATGATATCAAATTGTGGCAATATCACTTCAGTTGTTTTATTTTATTTCAAAGTTCAAGCGTTCTTAATGAAAAAAGCTAGTTGAGTTTCTTAAATTTTATTTTTAGTAGTTGTTTCGTTAACACAAAGTTCAGGTACGATTTATTATCAATATTTATTTAAATATTGACTGTATGGATTCTTGTCGAAAAAAAACTAAAATTATATTAAATTTGATATAATATCCTTGACACCAAAAATATATTACTTCAAGTCAGAAAATAATAAATCTGAAATCTGTAGCCTACATAAAAATACTTTTTTTTATATATGCAAGACAAATTGATTTTTTTGCTGAGAACGGTTCTGGCTCCTACAAGGTCTAATCGCATCAATTTCCACAACTCTATTAAAAAGTTTTTGGAAACATTTCAATACGTATTCTACGAAAATTTTTGATTGATGACCTATTTCATAATTTATCATCCTTTTATATCTGTAGAAAACTTCAATTAACTTTTTTTTTGGAAATGTTAAGGATTTTTCAAAAGCTTTTTTTATCACATGATAAGTAGTTTACCAATTTCTGGCCGTCAAGAGGTACTAGAAATTTTATTTGTTTATAATAAAAGTGAACAATCCTGGAAGTACTAGCATCAATTTTACAATCCTAACTCTACTTTTATAGTATTTAGAATAATTCCGTTGTAATTTTGTCGCTTCGATTAGTAATTTAATTCTACAAGTTTCATTTTTTTTTACATTTTATTAGCTCATATAAAAATAAAAATACAAAGATTTAAAAAAATTTTAGAAGCTCTTAAAATGGACCAATTACAAATTCAAGAAAATTCAACGGGAAATATGTATTATTGCGACTGCAAACCACTTTGTACTGATTTAAGCTACGATATTGTACACTCTCAATCTCCCTGGGATTTCGACCGAACTATGCAAGTACTGTGGGGTGGAAAATTTAAGCCCTCTAGGTAATAATTTTTAATCTCAAAATGTCTCCCTAACTATATTTTTTGCAGGTATATAAGTGCAAAATTACGAGTTTTTTTCAAAAAAGATTCATTTTTAACGTATGAAAGAAATGAATTATATGGACCACTAGATTTTATATCTAATTTTGGAGGGTTATTAAGTCTTTTTACTGGATTTTCCCTTTTATCAGCTGTTGAAATTTTATATTTTTTATCTATGAGAATTATTTGTAATTTCAGTTTATATCGCACATGTAGTAGTCTTAACTAATATATTACAGAAGAAAATTAATATTTAATCGTTTTACACTAATTTAATGTATGAATTTTAGATTTTAAATATGCACAACTATTATAATAAAATATCCAATATCCTGTTTTTTTTTAAAGTACACCTACCTTCAATTCATCTAATTTAACGTTATTTTCTTTTCTTTTGATAATAATATTTGAACCTAATTCTAAAAGGAGATTTTTTTTAATCGCAGTTTTTTGTTGCAGCCTATTTTCCCAGTAGTTTTTTCACTAAAATCAAATTGTATCAAGTTGCATCGATAGGTACTTTTGTTATAAATAAAACATATTTTATTCTATTAAGCATTTTATTATAGGAACTCACTTATCATTTTTCTTACTTTAATAGTCTTTAAAAAATAATCAACTAAGCATTTATTCTTTCCATACCATGTATACCAACTGTTTTTAGTTGACATAGAATATCACAATTTTAATATTTTTTACTCCAGAACACCAGCCATAACAGAATTGTCATTTATAAGTAAGTATCATCTCCAATAAAAATTGAAAATCTTAATACATGAATGTGTTAATATCAGGTTTTGTCGTTTTAAGGATCTGTAACACATTAAGTAAGTTATTTATTTAGTGCCTTTTATTTGTAATGGATAGTATAGCAAGTTTTTTTATAGTATATAAACAGAAATGATAATGCAAGTGATTTGAACCATTTTATTTTATACATTGACAATTCAGGACACACATTGTATGTTCAGTAGATGTAGTAATAATTAAAGTGGTAAATCATTAAGTTTAAAACTTAATTTTGATATTAAAGTGCAGTGTTATCATATATAATACAACAAGTAGTATGACTATCGATAATCGAATAAGTTATTTCACGAAACGTGTTGTCAAATATTGGGCACCTTTTTAATTTTTTAACTACGCTGTTAACATTATTTTGAGTTTGTTTCTGGTTTATGTTATTTGCTGGTAATAAAGCTAAGTGTAATGTAATTTTTAATACTAACAATAATTATAAGATGCCAAAAATTAACAAAAAACATTATAGACAGGCAAATTGTTTATAGGTAAGTTGTGCAACCTAAGAAGTAATTTCATTTAAAGGTTTTTACATTTTTAACTTGGCCTATTTAGCCTATTTGACTATGTCAATGACTGACATGGTGTGTATTTGCTCTTACGTATTCTCTGATATTTTATTCGATATGAATAAGCTGTCGTCTATTTGCTCTCCTATCAGCTGTTCGACAACTGACAGTTCTATGTCACTGACAGTACCCTATTGTCATATATCAAATTTCACTCCAAAGTGAGGAGAAGCTATTGGGCGACAAATGCTCGCAATTTGGAGACAAATACTCCATAAAAATAATTTTTTTTGAGGAATAAATGCAAAAATAAATGCAACTTTTATTAATAATTAACCCCGGCTAGATTCCGATAGTAGTTTTTTTACTTTTATTCTAAATAATCAGAAAAAACATAATCTACCAATAATAACCCAAACGCGCAATCTGGACCACTTGTCGTCTAATAGCTCCACCTCTAAAGTGAGGTCGCAAGTACTTCAATCCCGGTATTTCTCTTTTGATCTTCTTTGGTTTCGTGATTTCAAAATCATGATTTAAGGAATGTTTGTGAGGTTTGAGCTTATCTATAAAAAGAGCAAAAATATACAAAATAGTGCAAAACCGAGTTAAATGGCGCAAGTTTTGCGCTTTTTTGCGACTTATTGGCAACACTGGACGAGTGATATATCCTTAGCTCATATATGCTGCGCTAGATACGACATCATGTAGTTTTTGTTGGGTAGGTGAGGGGTAATGTTTACAGCGTACTATAAGTCGGATACTGATTTGTCATTGGTCAAACTACGTCGATACTGATTTCTCGAAATTTGAAAACGACCAATCACTGACATAGTACGCTAGACCCCCCCGCACTTACAAAACAAATAACCTTCATGTCGTATCTGACGTAGCGTATATGACCCAAGGATATATCTTATATATCAAATTGATCTCAAGGGGGGACAAGAGAAACAATATCCTTTAAAAACTTAGAATACTCGGTATACGACAATGGTCCATTCAAAGTTATGGTACAACACAAAGGTCAAAATATAGGAAACCTACATCCAGTGAAATTTGGCAAAATTCTATATGAAAATATGATACAAGGAATAAAACAGATAGAAAGAAAAGGAAGAAACAGGGTTAGCGTAACATTCGGTCTGAAAGGAGACGCAAACAAATTAAAGGACAACGCTCAGATCAAAACACTAGAGTACGAAATGTTCATACCGGCATCCTTATTGTCAGTTAAGGGCGTAGTAAGGGGTTTAGGTGCGAAAATAACCGAAGAAGAAGTACTAAAACGAGCAAACGAGGAAGCCGAAAACAGGTATAAAGTACTAGAGGTAAGAATACTCAATAGAAGAGTAGTAGACAAAGACACAAGAGATGTCTCGTATATCCCGACGGGATTATACATATTTACGTTTCATGGAAAATAATTTCCCAGATACTTTAACATTTATAAAACTAGACTAGAGGTGTCAACATACATAAGACCCATCACTCTATGTTTAAACTGTTATAGGTTTAATCATTCTACAAAGCAATGTAGAGGGAAAGCAAGATGTGAAAAATTTGGGCAAGATACCCATAAGTTAAATGAATGCGATAAATATAAAAACATAACATTGATGAAGAACTGAAAAATATAGAAGTATGCGAAGCGGTAAAATTAATCCCAGCAGGAAGCCGTCCGATTGAAACGATCAACATACAATCAACGGTGAGTAATTTTCCACCACTAGAAAGACAAAATAATAATGAAATGATTGACATCTCGCAGAGATTTCTAGCAGTGGCAACATCCAATACCCCAAAAAAACGCATAACAAAGTAGCTAACAAACAATAAAAAAGCACATAACGATTGCTTATACAAAAACAGACAGTACCCGGACACGGCAGTGTATGACAAACTTGTGTACGACCTCAACCTAAACCAAAAATCACCTGTCAAAAACAACATAACATCACCCAATAACACCTCTCCACCTCCTAATAAAACCCCAAGAGCAAACTCCCCACTAAATCTCAATGAGGCAATAGAAGTCTCTCAATATTTCGTAAAGATGATATCCCTACAAACAAACTGCTAAACATTTCACAGATCATTATCGGAAATCTCTCCAGAAGGGGAGTTGTGGTTGAAGTTAATCCATCACCTCAAAAAAAAAAGAACTACTCAATTACAAACATTTCTTTCACCCTATAACATCAACCAATCTTCCGAATGTTCTCTTCCCAATTAATACATAGTTCTTGATAGATCTCTTGGAATGATACGCAAGGTTTTACAGTGGAATATACGAAGTATCAAATCAAACAAAGACAATCTGGATATACTAATACATAAAAAGAACCCAGACATAATATTATTACAGAAGACGTTTTTAAAAAGGGACATGAATTGGAGGGTATATAACTATAATACATTTAGAGTAGATAAAGAGAAAGGACGCAACGGGATAGGTATCCTAGTAAAAAAAAGCATCAAAGCAATAGAACACAAGTTAAGACTTAAAAAATAAACCATATGGGGTACAAATAAAAGCATATTTATAAACATGTACAGCCCAAATAATATCAAGTTAAATAAAGGGTTTCTAAGGGATATAAACAAAATGGAGAGAAGTATGGAAAACATGGTAATAGCTGGGGATTTCAATTCAAAAAATTTAATATGGGGGAACAGTAATAATAACCACAATGGCAACGTTCTAGCAGAAATTTTTGAGGATTATAATCTAATTTGTGTGAACGATGGTTCAGCCACAAGGAAAAACCTACCAGGACAAAGCAAAAGCATCACAGACCTCACATTTTGTTCAGCACACATCGGGTTGGGAGGGGAGTGGTCGACCACTTTCCTATCATTCTGAACATCCGTGAAAAGACTACAAATATCATAGACACGAATCAAGACGAAATAAGAGCAGGAATACATGCATTCAACAGCCCAAAAATGGATTGGGAAATATATAGATCAAAATGCGAGGAAATCGAAAACCAGGTTACTGACAACACATATAGAGGCCTTATGGAAACAATCGAACAGGCGACAAGCATTGCTGCCCCAGCCAGAATTGTTTCAAAAAAAAAAAAAAGTGGGGCGAAGAATGCACAAATATGTCAAGGAAAGGAAAAAAGCCATAAAGTTGTACTTAGATAACAGTTCAGAACAAAATGCCAGACATCTCCATACAAGTGGATAGGATAGATTCCGAAAATCATAAGTGGCCAGGTTTCACAATAAACGAATTGAACTGTATATTAAATAAGAGAAAGAAGGACTCAGCTACTCACACATAAAAAACTTACCAGGGACCTGCAAAAAAAAAACTCTTGGACATTTTTAACATCATGAGAGGGGACCCTACCCCGACCGAATGGAAAACACAAATCATATGTCGGATCCGTTGCTCAAACCTCTTAAAGACTCTGCAAACTTTAGCAACTACAGATTTATAGCGTTGCAATCATGCGTTATGCAAGTTTTAGAAAACCTCATCAAAGAAAGAATCGAATACAAAAACGAATCAGAAAAGCTAATAAATGAAAATCAGTCAGGATTTAGAAAGGGTAAAAGCATCATGGACAACCTTATACTCTTACAAACCCGGATAAACGTGGCATTTAAAAATGGGAAAAAATTAATGGTAGTATTTTTAGATATCCGTACAGCTTATGACAACGTAAGACTTCCCATATTGCTTAACAAACTAACCAAGATGGGAATCGCACAACAGGTTATAGACGTAATCGATCAATTATATGGACACAGAACTGTAGTGGTAAAAGACTGCATCTCAAAAAAACTATCTAAATATGGTCCAGGTATACAAGGGACAACCACAGGGAGCAGCACTCAGTCCACTCTTGTTCAACATCTACATAAATGACATGTTTGAGGAAGTCACGGATGAAGTAGAAATGTCAGGATATGCAGATGACTATGCATTATTCATCGAGGGTAACAACAGTCAGAATATGCTGAATAAAATAAATAATAAGAAAGTGGCTAACAGAACATTATCTGGAACAGAACATTATCTGGAAGTGTCGGCAATAACAAAGGTTATATACAACAATGAAATTATAGACCGTTCACAAAATCCGCTACCTAGATGTGGTAATAGATGAAAAAAATGAAGCTAACCACGCACACAGATAACATGGTAAGCGGGGCACAAAAGGGTGTCAATGTATTGAAAGCACTTTCAAGAATATCGTGAGGGGCGGACCCAAAAATATTGTTAATGATATATAAAGCAATTGTAAGATCACATTTAGACTTTGGCATGTGTATTGTTAATAACGTTTCCAAACAAAACATATATAAACTAGACAAAATTCAATTCCAAGCGTTGCGCATTGTACTGGGAGCCATGAAGAGCACCTCCACAGTATTCCTACTAGCAGAAGCAGGTGAACTCCCACTCTGGTGGAGGAGAATTTGGCTAGCTGAAAAATATGCACTAAAACATCTGTCAATTAATAACAGCCCAATAGCAAGGGCACTGATAAAATTTTACACTGACCAAGTCAGAACAACTAATCATCTGGACTTTCCACTACTGGAGGGTTTAGATAAGGTACTTGCCATGCACCCCCAACTAGTAAAAACGGACATCCTACATCCTACCATGCTATCATTTAGACATACACCTCAACTCCCTCAACCTACCCAAAGGCGTAATCAACAACCAACCCCTCTTCTCCAAAACAATTCGCCAGAAATGGCCAGATTTCCTACACGCATACACAGACGGCTCGGTTATTGAAAACAAAGCAGGTTTCGACATATACTTGAGTGACAAGGGTACCGCCTGCAGAATGAAAGGGCGAGTAGCGAACGATACTAACATTTGCACAGTAGAAACTTTAGCAATATACACTGCTGTCAGAAAGATAATAGACCAAACAGCTACTAAAGGAATAATTCTAGCAGACTCTTTAAGTGCACTACAAAAAATCTCTAGAATGGGAATAAATGTAACCTCAGGAAACAAAAGAAGCCATAATGGAAGAAATATAGAAATTGGGTGGATTCCAAGCCACACGGAAATCTGGGGTAAATGAACAAGCCGATAGACTGACTAAACAAAGTTTAGAGGATAGTATAAATAACTTCAAAAAGCTAGAATTCAGAGACATATTTAATTTAGCAAAGAGAGAAATTATAAACTGGTGGGAAGAAGAATGGAAAGAAATATGCAAAATCAAGGGCAAACAAAATTATGGACAAAATCCAGTTAAAACCATGGCTCAGCAAAATAAGAGTGAATAGACAAAATACTTCTATAATGTGCAGATGAGAACGGAACACTGCAGCACACCTGAACACCTAAATCGTATCGGAGTTAAAGAGTCCCCCTTTGTGAATGTGGTATGGTAGGCAGTCTGCAACAGATACTTTTAGAATGTAGAATAGATTATGCACGCAGAAATAGACTGTACTTTGACATGCTTAAAAGTTTGCATCCAACAATAACAGCTTTAAATGTAGAAATAATGCTTAGTAATCCTACAACTTCCAGCATCTCGCTTATTAATAAATTCCTGAAAGATATACTGTCAGTAGATAGAACGTCTTTTAACTTTAAAGACTCAATAAGTAAAGGCAATGACGATTAGAATAAAACTTTACAAGTTGATTTCTTATACAATTGTCACAATCTAAACGTCATTGTCATTAGTTATAGAACCGTTAAAATTAAAGAACGTTCTATCTACTGACAAATAAACTGTAAAATTTAATAGTAGATTCTGTAACAAGGTTAGAATGAAAAATTCGAAACGAGTGGAAAATTCCGAACGCGAGCGAATGCGAGTGTGAGGAACCACGAGTGTCGAATTTTTTCATTCTGACCGAGTAACAGACTATATTTTCTCCACGATCAAAAAGTATAAATCAAAATTAAATTAAATCTGAACACAAGTTATTTGTTGACATATTTGTATTACATTGTATTAATATTTATAGTGCTGTGGTACACTTACGGAAATTAAAATCTGGTGCATTGGTGTTTTTTCATAATTTACAATTTCAGATATTATTAAATTCTATATCTACTTCACTTGATTTTTCACTCATTATTTTGTTTAAATTAAAACTTGTTTGAAAATAATTATTACCGTCGCCATTTTATATCTGACACTGACACTTTTGAAGTCCACGGCAATCGATATTGTTTAATTCGATTACAGAAAATCCATTCTTTACCTTGATAAAGAATGAAAATACATGCAAAATGCATGAGAGGCAAGTATTATAGAATAAATATTCAGACTCTAGAGTGTGAATGTTTATATTCTATTATTAAAAATGATTTCAGAATTCATACATTCAGTAATGGTCGTGGAGAAACTTTATTCTAGCAAACCTGGAAAGGGTGATGACATAGAAAAGACCATTTACTATGGATTGAGCCCATACAAAACTAAAAAAGAAGAAGAAGATTACAGCTAAATTGGAAGAAGAAAAATGACATTTATAAAACTAGGTTAGGGACTGGAGTGAAAAATAAAAGTTGTTCACTAACGAAGAGTTAGTAAAAATTTTTTCAAGAAAAATAACGCACTAAAACATTCGGTTCAAGGAGAGGAAAACACTAATTAGTAGAAAGAGATCAAATAAAATGAGTAAAATTTTTTTAGATTAAGTCTGAAATGATCAAGTAAAAACAAGTAATTGTCTTGTCTGATTTGTTCATTAAGACAATGTACATAGTTGTTATTAAGACAAGAATGGATTTCAAAGATTTTAAGGAGATTGATTACCTATGTCATGTAGCAGTTCAGAGCCACCTGTTTAATGAACATAAGAGATAACGTCTTTGGTATTTACGATGAAGGAGTGGGTGTTAAAATTAGTTTTAAAGGCCGTATTAATATTGTGTTTTCTAAAAACTAGATAATTCATAAGAAATGTAATAGAACCAAAAAAGGGGGTACATCTTGGGTATTAGCATATATATGTGGAGAATTAAGTTTGAATTTAATAAACAATTTGTTAATCATATCTAAGGGGTAGTTGTTAATCGCCCGTTGTTTAATAATGGTGATGTTGAAAGAAGCTAATTTATGAGATGAGGGATGATTAGAGAAAAAATTAATTAAGGTGCCTGTAGTAGTCGGTTTTCTATAAATTTCAAATTCTAAGAGAGATGAAAATGTTATTTTAGAAATAGAGTTAAGAGAAGGAAGTTTGTTGTTCGATGCCAACTCGATCGTAAATTTTATGCGAGGATGTAAAGTGTTTAAATAGAATAAAAAAGCCAAGGGTTCTAATTAGAGACCTTGGAAAAGGATCACCCTCAAAGACTTGGAACGGAAAAAAGTTATTGCTCAGGTAGAAGGTATTGTGATTATTGAAAAACGGAATAAATCGTTACGTTTATGTCTAGACCCACAAGAACTGAATAAGTGTATTGAAAGAGAATTTTTCGAAATTCCAAGTCTTGAGGATGTCAGTAGCCAGTTGGCAGGGAAAAAGTATTTTACAGTATTAGATTATAAAGATGGCTTTTATCAGATAAAATTTAATGAAGAATCTAGTAAACTAACTACTTTTTCTACGCAATTTGGCTGTTATCGATTTCTAAGGCTCCCATTTGGAATAAATTGGGCACCAAAAGATAAATTTGAAAAATTTTGGAGATATTCAGAATACAATTATATACTTTGATGATCTCCTTATCGCTAGTGATACTCTGGGTATGCTGGAAAAACAATTAAGGGACAAACACAGGGAATACTGGTTGGAACTTTCGGGACCAAGACAGTCCAAAACACTTATAGAAGGTCCACCCAAGGGCAGAGACAATCTGCTACTATGTCTAAAAAGACGGGAACTCAAAACCGCTCTAGGTGTCCTGACAGGACACTGCGGGCTCAGAAGACATCTGAAACTCATAGATGTATCGGAAGATTCAATATGTAGGAAATGTGAGGAAGAGGACGAAACTCCTCTTCATGTAGTATGTTACTACCAGGACCTGAACAGGGAAAGGGAATGGCACTTTGGGGTACAGTATCCTGAACCCGAAGAGATAGCGAAAGCTAACATCAGCACTATTCTTGACATTGTCAAGAGTACTGGACTGATGTGAAAACTGGCGGGGCACAATAGGCCTAGAGCCTCAGTGCAGGTGGGACCTCCCACGCCCGATTCAGGAAAAAAAAGATACTCTGGAAGGTCATGATAAAACATTAAATGAAGTAATTCAAAGACCTAGGGATAAGGGCATAAAATTTAACAAAGAAAAAAAACTAGAAGTAAAGTACTAAGGACATGTTTTTAATAAAGATGTGATGAAAGCAAAAAAATAGTTGCAAAAGTTACTTGGAGTAGGCAATTATGTTCGAAAATTTATTCCACAGTTAGGAGAAATAGTAAATCCCTTATGCAGTTTGCTAAAAAAAGAGATAGAATTTTTATGGTTAGGGGTACACGATAAAGCTTTAGAAAAAATAAAAGAAGAAATTAGTAAAAATGTGACACTAATGCATTTTAATGGAACTAAAGAAATTGTTATTCATACGGATGCGTCACTAAATGGCCTTGGTTGTTGTTTAATGCAGGGGTTTAACGGAAACAGAAAAAAGGTATACTATTAATGAAAAAGAGCTGTTAGGTGTTGTTTTCGCAACACAAAAGTTTCATAATTATAAATATGAAAGAAAAATTAAAGTTATTACTGATCATAGGCCTAATGTCAGTGTAATAAAAAATAGATTTCTCAAATACACTACAGATATGAATGAGAGAACAAACAATAAAAGACAAAGTGCTTAGTAAGGTAATAGAATGCTGTGAGAAAGGTTGGAATGAGAGGGAATATCAGGCAGATATGAAAGTTTTTTATCAACTATGAAATGAACTAACTTCATGTCAATAATAACATGCTGTTTTTGAATGACAGAGTGGTGGTGCCATCTGAATCTCGTGATGAGATGTTAAGTATATTGCATGAAGGGCATTTCGGGGTCGACCGGACAAGAGATAGAGCACGATCATTTTTTTTTGGCCTGGAATGTCAAAAGAAATAGAACAGATGTTTCAGAGGTGTAGATTGTGTGAAAGATGTAGACATGCTAATAGAAAGGACCCTTTAAAGCCTCATGAAATACCTGAACTGCTATTCCAAAAGGTTGGCAGTGATATTTTAGATTTCGGAGGAAAATTTTACTTAGTCATTGCAGACTATCTAACGAAGTGGTTAGAAATTATATTATTAAAAGATAAACAAAGCTCTAATGTAATAGAGGTGTTTAAACGAGTTTTTGCTAATCTTGGTATTCTAGGCATAGTAGTTGCGGACAATATGCCGTTTTATTCATATGAGTGTCAACAGTTTGCAAAAGAATGCGATTTTGAGTTTCGAACGAGTAGCCCAGGTTACCCCAAGTCAAATGGGCTAGCTGAAAAGTTTGTTCAAACTTCTAAAAATATATTGCGTAAGTCGAAAGATTTACAGATTGCACTTATATTATTGAAAGATAAACAAAGCTGTAGTGTAATAGAGATGTTTAAACGAGTTTTTGCTAATCTTGGAATTCCAGACATAGTAGTTGCGGACAATTAGGTTACCCTAAGTCAAATGGGCTAACTGAAAGGTTTGTTCAAACTTCTAAAAATATATTGCGTAAGTCAAAAGATTTACAGATTGCACTTATGGAGTACCGGAATACTCCAATTACAGGTCTTAAGCGCTCCCCTGCAGAATTATTATTTTCAAGTAAACTTAAAACAAAGTTACCGGTGTTAGAAAGTCAAACAAAACAAATTAAAGAGCATAGAAATAAATTTAATGTTAAACATAGATTAAGTAAAGCTTGTTATGATAAAAGTGCGAGAAAATATATTCTAGAGTATCACAAAGGAGTTGTGTACAGAAAAAATAAGAAATGGGAACCAGCTGTAGTCGTTGATAAACATAAACAATTGATACAGGTCGAAATGTGTGGAAGACGAAATAGTAGCCATGTAAGAAAGTCATTTAATGACGGTAAACTTGATCATCATAATGTGTTCCAGAAGTTAAAAGTAAATTAAACGTAGAGAATGAGGGTGTTAATGGTGATTGTTCATCTAGCCTAAAGGTAGATATCAATAGTGACACACCTGAACGCATAGAAGTGGGTAATAATGTTAGCACAGATAGTAGTGAGGCTTGTCCAAGAGTGAAAAGGGAGCGTAAAGATCCTTCTAAATATAAAGATTATGTTTTGTACTAGAAACTAGGTTTGTGTAAAGATGAGTTTAATTTTGCTTGTTAGTAAATTTGTTAGTGTTTATTACTTTGTATTCTAATATTTTTATTTAAGTGTCAGTTAGGTACATATTAACATACCTCACTAACTGTTAGTATGTAATCTTTCATATTTCTTTGTAACGGGAAGGTGTAGTATAACTTGTTATTAGTTAGACAGCCAACAATACATTACTGATATGTATTACTGGTTGTCTACATGGGAACAGCTAGTTAAGTTATGTACTGATTATTGTTAGTTAAAAAAAATAATAAACATCCATAAATAGCGATAACAATTATTAATAGATACTAATACACTGTAGTTTGTCTATAGAAAGAGTTGTTGAACTGAAAGAAATTTTGATCGAGTGCCAGTGAAAGCAACGAGCAAGGATCTTGGGAAATTGCAGGATTGATGTTACAAAGTAGGTGAATACATTCTTTCGGAGGGATACTAGGGAAAAGATTAGACACATCTAATGAAAGGACAAAGTAATCTTGTGGTGTGGGAGAGTTTGTTAACTAATTCTAGTGAGAGAAATGATTACTACAATTAGGACACTGGAAGCAGAGAATGAGTACAATAGCAGGGCATTGGTTGAGTGACCAACAGGGGAGGTAAACATATATAAAGAATGTTCGAATGACGGCACTCAGGTGAATTTAGTGCAAAAAAAATAAACAGAGTTTTATTAGTGGCAGATCAACATGGTAAACATCTTTCAACTATGCTCCATAAGCAGCTCCCAGCTACTGCCATCCATATGGAAATACAATGCACATGATAAAGAGCTGCTGGTAACAGAAGCAATTCACGGAAAATCATGTGGTTAACTTGTGGCTAAATAAAATCATTAGCTTAAGTTATGACTGAACCGAATCGATATGATGTTGAAAATGGAATCTATATTATTTATGAAAGAAATATAACACTAGTGAAAGAACTTCATTTCAGCTGTATTGCAAAAAAAAACATCTATTTAATTGCAACAATATCCTAAGAAGAAATTACTACGTTGACGGGTTTAGCATTAATAAAGAAGGAAAGTGGCATCTGGCTCGAGCTATTCTAAACTAACTTAAACCTCGTTAAACCATTTATTATTTTTATCTCTGTTAATAGATAAACACGTTTTAAATTCCTATACCTGAGTCAGGTATGCATCGAGAATTAAAATGAATAATTACTATCAGTAGAATAATAACATAGATATAATTAATTATTAATTTTTACAATGTAGTTTAATTATCGTATTGTTATGTAAGTATTTGATAAGTTTTAAAATAATAATAAACAAATGTATTGTAATTTTTTTTATAATAAAACTGATGCATCGAAAAGAAATTGCTACATTATTATTTTTATCTAAAGTCCGCATCTGATGCTCTGTCATAAAATATATAAGAAGTCCAGTTTATTATAATAGTCAAGAAAATAAATCGTTTAATTAGAAATAAATCAAGACAGTACACTTTGTGAGATATACTATACACTAATTGTTCATTAGCACCACAGCTTAAAGAGCTAAGAATAACACGACCAGAATATGTAGATCAGGTTCAGTAAAGTCATGTTAGGCAAATACTGACCGAGAGTAAAAAAAAAACGGTAAACTTTTCAGTGAAGGCCAAACAAATATGTACATAAACCAGTGGCGGCTCGTGAACTTTTTGAGAGAGGAGGCTGGACATAAAACATTTTTATAAAAATTTACTCTTCAGCCAATTAATTTAACCTTTGCGCAGCGGCAGTACCAGCTACTTTAGTGACAAAATTAATTGTTGCCCAGCAAGAACCAACGTGGTATAGTTTCTCTTGCTAAAAATTTTTTTTTGTTTTTTATTTTTAATATACCTATTTTCTTTTTTTTTTGTAATTTTTCATATGATGCTTTTTTTATTAACTTTTTTTTATATACTAACGTAATTCTATGGTCTTTATTTTGCGAAAAATGATCAATAATATCATAAAATGTATCATTTTGTTTTTTTTTCAATAGATATTAAACTAACATTGTATGAAAGATTTTGGCCCCTAGTATTTTGCATTAAGTTTTAATTCGTTTGAGAGTAGAAAATGATATCTCCATCGACGTGACAGGAATGGTGACCCACACAACATACATGTGTCGGGTACCACAGTCTGTTCCGTACTGAAACACTGAAACTGAACTGAAAAAAGGCAGGCGCAGGCGACAGCAGACAGAACAGTAAAATGAATATTTCACTGTGACGACAGGCTAGAGAGGCTAGCCTACCGACGGTGTTGTCATTTCAGCTATTTTTACGGTATTTAGCAATTGGACTGGTCGAAAAACGGCAACTGTGTTGAGCAACACGAGTTTAGTGTACACAGAGTTGATGAATATAGCCTCAGGGCACCGTTGTCAGATTCAAAAATAATTACTGAGAACGGAGAATTAATCGTAAAATTAAAAAAAAATATTAGAGAAACAGGAAATAAAATAAAGAATGATCAACAAAATATTTCTGGTGCTATGCTGGATAAATTGGTGCGGAGGCTGAGCCTCCTTAGCCTCCTTCGAGGAGCCGCCACTGACATAAACAACATAGAAAACAGTTTAAAGAAACTGCTTCATATTGACATTTAATGCTCAAAGTCTGTTATGTCACTATGATGAAATATATGCATTTGTATTAGACAAAAAACCAATACTATAATTGTTTCATGCGTGTGTTAAATAATAGGCAATGATAATGCTTGCACCGTTGCCAGTTGTTTTTATACAGTAACATATTGAGTCTGTCCATACAAGTGACACATATTTATTCAGCTACTGTCACCGTCGTTAAAAAATTTATACTTATTGAGAGTTTTATTAATTTACACAAAAAGGTCGCCGATATGTTATAGTGCATGTAGGTTATACGAAAAATGATCACATATTTTTGGTTAAAAAAATATGACGGCGACTATCAAGATGAAATGAACGAGTTTTTTGAAAATCGGTTTGAGAAATGTCTAATACAAAATTTACTAAAAAATGGGTCGATTCCAAGATCAACGTATCAAAGAGGTAACCAGAATAAAAATATCAAAAATCGGCACAAAGATGAGAAATCTCCCTTCATTATAAGTCCCATTTCGCAATTAACAACAGGCAATATAATAAAGAAATATAACTGAAATAAGGGCACCCACAAGACAGAATAAATAAAAGGGCGAAACATTGGCAGTAACACCGAAAATAAATGTGTCAATGTAGTTTGTCGGGCAACGTTACATGCAGATGCAGAAAACTGCTATCACTTCTTCGAGAAACGTGAATATGTTGCCATTTTTAGTCCACAGATAATGTATCTCCTATGCCATCTCGCGTTAGCGAAACGTATTAATTTTAGGGTAAGATAAACCTTAAAATAAGTTCTATATAAGTATTTAAACCGGTGGTCATTAATAACATTATATTGGTCCTCCAACACAACTAAATGAAATAAATAGACTGCAGAAGTTGTATTTCTTGAGATCATTAATTCCACTTACCAGCTATATTTATTTAAAACGTAAAAGAAAATGATAGTGAGAGAAGGCTAATATATGCTGAAAAAATATTAAACTTTTAGCAGTAATTCATGATAATTTATAATTTTTCATATTTCTAATATTGCATGAAATATACTAGATTATTTAAAAATAGATGTAATTTTAATTGGTTTACATGCTATCATTATACTGATACTCTAAGTCAAATATTAGATATTTCAGTAATATTTAATATAAAAATATATAAGGAAGGATTTCAGGTATTAAAAAAAGAAAAATTAAGAAAACGGCAAAAAAGACCATATCTACACTAATTAATAAATGTTAACTTGTTCGCCTACCCTTTTTCATTCTGTATGGCGAAGCATTTGAAATTATTAATACGGAATTTTAATTTTTTATAAAATTTTTGAAGTGGTCAAAAACATTGCATAGTAGCCCTTTTTAGCTTTATATCTCAACAACTCAAATAATAATTTTGCAATACATAAATGGAAAACAGAAAATCACTAGCTCACTAGCGCATCCCAAAACAAGAATGTGAATTTTCCAAAACTTTGATTTCTTTCCCAACACTATTTCAAAGTTTGATGTCTCTAGAAGGGTATTGCTGATTTTAGTTAGACTAGAGCAATACTTGTTCTATTTTGTAAGAATAATATGAAGATTATTTGATACGTCCTGGATACAAGGAGATAAGGATAAAGAATTTTATAAATGCATTTACATATATATTAAGTCATGTTAATATATTGTACGTTAAGTTGTGATAGACTAATATTTAATTTTTGTATGTTTTATTTTATATGTAATTGTTTATGTATAAGTCTATGTAGCATAATATTAATTGTTTATGCAAATTTGGTAATATAATATAGATATTTTAATTTATATCGCCGCCCTCCAGACGCAAGGTCGTATCTCAATTGCGATAACTTTATTTACAACCCTACTATTCCCAGAAAAGTAACTAAAATAACTCATAAACCATAATTGTATCTTCTAAACTAATATATTGTCGATATTATATTTTTATTTAAGTTATATTTTTTTACAGGTTCATCAACACTTTATTTTTTTACAAGATATATTAAATCTGATCTCAGAAAACTAGTAGTGAGACATAGGGCTCAATTCTGGATATAATTCTTAAAAGTTTGTTGAAGAAATACAATGTAAAAATTTTATTTACATTTTATTGTAACGTTTCGAATATTTTTTTTTAATTTTATTTTTATTATTATATGTGTGACGTCACTTTCCCTAATTCAACTTAAGTAATCTTAACTAACCTGCTTCTAATACGATATAATTCAGTCTTTTTTATATCAATTAGTCTTTATGTTTCTTAACGATGCGCCTTATAAAATCATGCTGCTTTGAAATATTTTTTATTCTTTTATCTTTCCTTTAATATTTGTACTCTTTGAAATTTCTATACACCTTAACTATCGTTTTTTATTTCTTATTTCTCTTCACATTCCCATAAATTATTATTTTTCTTTTTTTAAATTTGCTTGACATCTCTTAATATTAATTTCTTACTTCTAAGATGTCTAAAAACCCTGGTGGATCTACTGATTCGATTTTGTTTCCAACTTTTTGTTAGTACCACCTATTGCGTTCAATAGAACTCATCAGAATTCTGTAAGATGACGCTGTTTAGAACTGTTGGAGTCCTCACTGAGTTTGTCACATTTTGTGTGGACAGTATAAAGCTGCAGATTCGAGCATTCGTCTGTATTCAGTACCAGAATATAAATACACGCTGTGTGATCTATGTTTACAGTTTACTATGAGCGATATATGCGCCATCTGAAATTTCTAATCTGAAACTCTAGTAATCTCTCAAAATTAGTTAAAATCAAGTAGGAACAAATCTCCCAGTTTGACCCAAACTTTTACAGGTATAAGTGGAAACAACAGGGTTTTTAGACATATTTCTTACTTCTGTCCAAAAATGATATCCCATATCATTTTTTTTCGGCCATGCTCCAAAACATACCCAATGTTACAAATTTTGATAAGCACTTTGACACTTATTGTCAAATATTGATAATTAAAATGTCACTGTCCTATTTTAACTTATTTACATATTAATCTCAGTTTCCATATTTTAAATTATCAAAATAATATATAGCATTAGTCAGTTCGTGTGACGTGTAGAGGTCATTTGTGTGACGTGTAGAGGTCAATCAGAAGACCTTTTAGCTGAGGTATGGAAAAATACGACCTATCGTCTGGAGGACGACGATATGTTTCTTATCATTTACAATCAAATCCACAATGCAATTTCAAATTTACCGCCTAGATTTAAATAAATCACGCACTCTACATTACCGACTGAGTAAGTTGCGAGTGTGTGTTTCGCCCTTATTGAAGGGTGTCGCTGTAGTACGCGCATGAAATTTGATGACCGTAGTTTGTATTGAAAATGTCACTCTGCTTATTATTTCTCTATAGTTATTTACTATTTACTTACCCTTTTTATGTATAGATTTTAATGTACTGTAATTAGCGATTAATGCTAAATAAACGATTCTTATCTACTTACCTTGTACGATATTAATCTACGTTCATGTTTTAAGCTCTTGAATTATTTTACTATGCAAATCCAACTTTTAAAATGTCATTTCTATTACACCATCGTGTTCTGTGTATATTTATCCAATAAAGTCCCATTTAATTTTTCCTTTTATCCATATTCACATAAATGCCCGCATCCAGATGGACACACTTTGTTCGTTAACATCCATTGTCTGATGTGAGCAACATGACCGCCATGCGAACATCCTTGACACCAAACATAAAGTCCTTTAACCACTTGGTTACAAATGCTACAAAGAGCATATTCTGAAGAATGACATTTATCACATAACCAACCTACTCTTTGTAATGATTTACAACAGTTTCCACAGTTTGTATTGATACGGGTGCTCTGTTGGTTTAATTGGTAGACGGATGGTAACCAAGACAGCTTAATAACCTAAAATATAACTTATAATATAACCAATCTTAAATTAAATTTAATATATTTTTAACCTGTGTAACAATATTCCATAATTTGTAACTACTAAGCACCTCAATATAACCTAATAACCAATGTTCTTGCGTCGCTTCATCTAGTTGCCTTAAAAACCTTCTACAATCGCCTAAAACTATAAGTATACAAGCCGCTGTTTGTATATCCCCCAAAATTGCGTGATGTTTTAGTGCTTCCACAACCAAGCTACTGGGATCCCACTGGGACTTTTTCGGAGCTTTTGATACGGATATTAACGTTGGTGAGGGTTCTTCTACCTGAAATTGGGGATAATATTAAAAAATCCAATAAGTTATCCATTTCTCAAATGAAATAAAAACCGAGAAAAATTATTATTAGTTAAAAGTAATTACTAACTTTTAACTAATATTAATTTTTCTGTGCCACTGGTTATGTCATTCATCTTCATATTGTAATTTATTTCCACATACTTGTGACAATTTTTTCTTTTTGCTCTTTAATATATTGCCTGATGATGTTTTTTTACTCGCCTTATTTGTGGTACAAAACTTAGTGTTTTTATTTCCTAATAAAATAAATTTCTGACCTGAAAAGTTTGTGGATCTTCATGGAAATCCGGAGAATGATGGTTAGGAAATTGTTCAGGTGGTGGAGATCGGTCCAGGATTTCATGACGAATCGGAAAAGCTTCATTAGGTAGTACCCAATCCGGTCCATCTGAAGGCCCATGGCTAAAACCTCGGTATCCAGTGTGAAAATCTAAAAAATAACAATCACCTTCACAAATCAAGTGAGGGCGAATTTTGTTGTTCGTCAGTACTTTGCTGTTAAATTTTCATCATGTCAACAAAAAGTTTAAATCGTGTAAAAAGTTTTACTTTTATTGTTTACTAACCTGAATTGAGGCTGTCTAATTCCATATCAAGTTCATTTTCTCCAAATGAGAAGTCTCCTTTTGGCAAGCCGCTTCTTACATTGAGGTATGTAGGAAAGCCATTATTGTAGACAGTCATATGGTCAACTTGGTCTTCGTTTTCAGTCTCATCATCTCCACCACTAAATTGAGCAGTTTGATTATCGCTGCTAGCTGAAAAATGAACAAACTTTTCAAGTTTTCAATTTTTTTCAACAACCATACAAATCGCTATAAACTTAACCAACAAACAAAAAAGCAAACAATAAAAATATGACAGTTCAAGAAAAAATTTGCCATTTAAAATGCATGATAAACATTGACCCCCCTTATCTCCGGTCTCCTTGGGATTTAAGGGTATGGAAATCATAGCAGCAGTTGCCCTTGACCTAAAATTTATTTATTTATTTACGGGCAAGCCCATTAAGGTATAAATTACAATTTTAAATTATAATTAAAATCAATGAAATATATTAACTGAAAGTACGTAAAGAGAAAGACAAAAGACAAAGGATCTTAAATACAATATTTACAATTGCATTAAACATTAATGATTTAAAGCTCGGTACTGAGTAATTAGGTTTTAAATTGTTGAAAGGTGGCGTTAAACATATCAAGATCGTTATGAGTGCTGGCTAATCTTAACAACCTAGGAATACAGCTGTTAAAAGTATGGTTTAAACGATAAAAAGTTACATAAAACGATTGTTGCAGTACAATCCTTTGAAAAGTAATGTTAAGTCTCTCTGTTTCCTCCTAGTTTTCAAGGAGGGGATGTTCAGAAAGTTCTCTATATCGCAAAGGATACCCAATTTGAAGGCTGTGTATCTAAGAAATTTATGTTGAAAATTTTTGATGTTTCTGCTGTATGTTACGTAATGTGGAGACCAGACAGAGGAGCAATAATCTAGGTAGGGTCGGACTAGTAAACAATAAAGGACCTTAATTGTAGTTGTATCAGTAAAATCGAGTGTTAGTCTTTTAATAAAACCTAACATTTTCATGGATTTATGGATAGCCGTAGATATGTGCTGATTAAAGCTTAAGGTGGGATCCAGGGTAACTTCGAAGTCTTTAATTTGACTAACAGTCTCCAAGATATAACCATTTAAGTTATAATCAAAAATAATAGTTGGTATACGGGATCGATAAAAATGCATGACATGGCACTTAATGGCATTCAAATCCATGCCATTTAAGGAACACCAAATTGACAGATTATCAAGGTCAGACTAAAGCCCAAGTTCATCATAAATGGTTTTAATAATTAAGAAAACTTTTAAATCATCTGCAAATAATAGTGCTTTGCCGTACCAAAAACAATGAATGATGTCATTAATAAATAAGTTTGTTTGAGCCAAGGCTTGTCACTCGATCCCAAACATGTGCAGGACATCTGTTTCTCCCTTCGATGATTCATAGGAAATGGGACAATTAATTTAGAATAAACCTTATTCGTAAGTAACAAACTTGAGTATCTCACAATATAACGCTCACAATAGAATGTACGATAATAGTCGAAAAATGGCAACCGCTCTCCTTTCAAGTAAAAAGGCACTAACTAAAGTACTTACTCAATCCAAACTCACATTGCACACACTTAAAAGATAACTTTTTAAACTATTAAAATGTAGGTAAGGAACTGGAGTCAATACATGTAGAAAAATGAACCTGTCGGTTCCTCGTTCTGCTCATTGCACTACCCCGAAGCACCAATGGCTTGAATTAAATTAAATGAATAATGATAAGTCGTTTGAGACTGTGTTTCGAACAAAGTTGAATAATAAGGGGCCAAATTGCGACCCTTGAGGAACACCTGAAATTACTTGAAATGTTTGTAAGATAGTTCATTAATACTTCACTAACACCATATTTTTCGAGCTTTTGAAGTAAGAGAGAATGGCTGACCCTGTCAAAAGCCGTAGAAAAATCAGTGTAGACAGAATCAATCTGTCAACCCTTCTCCAAGGCTTCCGACAGGAAGTCGACATAAATTTAATTCAGTC
Organism: Neocrepidodera transversa; assembly: GCA_963243735.1. Classification (NCBI taxonomy): domain Eukaryota; kingdom Metazoa; phylum Arthropoda; class Insecta; order Coleoptera; family Chrysomelidae; genus Neocrepidodera; species Neocrepidodera transversa. The sequence continues at coordinate 21,023,538 of OY725344.1, read as the reverse complement.
GACTTCCCAGTCCAGAAACCAAATTGTTGTTCCATTATGATGCCAGAGCAGTCGTAAGTAAGGTAGTCTGTTATAATGTTCTTAAAAACCTTAGTTACATTACTAAGAATAGATATAGGTCGATAATTTTTGACGTCTGATATTCTACCCGATTTGTATATTGGGATCAGAGTTGGGATAGTTACTTTTAAAAAGTAACTAGTTACTTTCTATAGTTACCTTTATAAAAGTAACTATAGTTACTTCTAGTAACTAGTTACTTTATGAATAAAGTAACTATAGTTAGTTACTAGTAACGAAGTTACTTTTAAAATAATTACTTTTTATAGTTACTTTAAACAAACAGTAGAAAAAATAAACATACTAGAATTGAAACTTGCTTTATAATTTTGGTTTATCAAATATATTTTATGTAAGGATATTTTTGTAGAGTTTGCAAATGACAACTGGGATCTTGTAAATATTGCAAATTTTCCAGTTCGGTTTTAGCTCTAAAATCTATATCCACTACTTGCTGATTGGTGCCTGTGCCGCGTTCTAGGTCCCCTTCAAGTTGAAGTTGTTTGTGGATTTTCAACAGGTGCAGGTACAGGATTTAAATTTATTGCGTCTTCAATCTCCATTTCTTGAATATATCTCTTATAATGATAATCTCTATTTGATATGTCATCGATTTCAGTTTAAATTTGGGATGAGAAATAGCAGCCAATAAAGCAGTATTTTGTATATTAGTTTTTGTAAAAGTAAATAATTTTTCAAAACGTATTTTGATTTTTTGTATACATACATCCACCACTCTTAATAAAAATTTAATTTTACCAGGATTCAACAACATATTGATGAATTTTTATGCAAATTTAGTATACATGGCAAAAGATAATCATAGTAACAATTTTCGTCCCCTTGAGGTATATCTAATGTTACCGCAAGCGGTTCTAGTATCATAACGTACTATTCAACATATGCAAAGTGTCAATCTTTTAATCTATCTCTAATTTTTCATATAATTGAGGTAATTTTAATATTTGGGACAATGAGTCATAGTACAAGTTTCAGCGAGTAATTAATGGATAACTCAAATAACCTCTTAGAAAATATCCAACAGGACAAAAATTGTCAGTATAGAGCATCAGCATCAGCTAACGAAAATAAACAAATGAACAGTTTTCCTAAAACTAGCCTTTACTTTACCCTGCTCGCTCCACTAGAAAAAAAAACAAAAAGACGAAATAATTCGCTGGTAATTGTGCTGGCCCAAATATATTTGCGAAAATCGGGTTGATTTTTGTCGAAAGTAACATTTTGTTAAAAAGTAACTTGGTTCCTTTCAATAAGTAACTAAGTTACTAGTTACTTTTGACTAGATTTTAAAAGTAACCAAGTTACAGTAACTTAGTTACTAAAAGTAACTTAAGTTAAAAGTAACTGCACAACTCTGATTGGGATGACATAAGATATTTTCCAATAATCAGGAAACTTATTGAAAATAAAGAAGAAAGTGCGAAACAATGGGTTCTATGATTGAACGTTTAGGTTATCCGTAACGTACATTTTAGGCCGAGTTTTAACAGCAACGAGGCAAGTTCGTATGATGGAAAATTTTTGAATAACACATCACTGCTATTTTCTGCCTGTTCTATTTAACATAACGCCTCAAGAGCCTCGAATAACATGCCATTAAGTGCCCAACGTCCATGTTACCACTTTGTTTATTATTTTTTTAGAGATTCGATTTTAAATTGAGGGGGATAATTAATTTACATTTAATACAAGAATTAGAGAATGAAATAAGAAGGTAAGTTATGTTAATGAATTGTGAGGTACAAAATAAATAAATTTCTATTTAAGGATTGAATTGAACATAAAAATAAAGCATATTAGATATCACAGTAAACCTTTTAAAACTCCTGATGAGATTTTTTTTACTATAATATAGGATTCTAAAAAAATCAGTGCATTTTTTAATTGCAAAACGAGGCTCCATTTTAATACTCCTCAAAGACCAAAGATTACATCCATTCCAATTGAACTAAAGGTCTAATACCAATGAATTCTTACACCCGTATGCATAGTCGTTCGCTCGCGATACGCCGAAGGCTTATCCCAGCGAGTGATCCAGCGACGCGCTGGCGAAAGTGCAGCGCAAGGTTTACTATGCATAGTCGATCTCTCTCCGGTCTCCTCTCTGGCAAAGCTCCTACGAGTCTCCGACCGTCCTTGGGTGCTTAAGCATGCGTAATTCATCTGTTTACAGTAAACACGTGGGTATTACTACGTGCATTTGAGGAATTTAGATGACACGGTGCATTTTTTTCTTATTGAAAAGTTAAAATTCGGTGGTTAGGTTGCGGTTGAGGACTATTAAATTAAAAATGGCAGTGAAGTATTCAGTGGGCGAGAAAGAAATATTAATAGAGATTCTTGGACGATATCCTGTTATTGAAAATAAAAGAACGGATGATAATATAGAAAAAAAAAGATGGGAAAAATTTGTAGCTGAATTTAATGTGACAACGAATACGCAGGTAATTATAATAACGATGGATTAATAACGAAAAAAAAAATTATATGTAGTATCGTTTTTGTATATCGTCTGTTATAGATAAAAGCCGACCAAAAATTTGCGCATGTACGTCTAACGTAAATATTGAAGGAGACACAGTGGTGGAAACGATATTGAATTCGGAAAAAGGTAATTTTTTTTTAATAATTTACAAGTTCTTAAAAAGATATGGTGTATTTTTTATAAAAATTGTTACAAAAAAAGGTTTCCCTTTTATTTTAAACACACCTTCAACTTCTGTCACCTCTGAAGCACGGGTAAATGAAGTAGTACTCCCAGTAATAGGTACATATTATTTTTTTTAATTATTTACGTTTAAATCGTAAAACGTGTCAACAAAAGAATTAAATTTGTCCTTTTCAAATTACGTATTTTTTATGAATATGTGCTACTTCATACATCATGTGAAAATTGTACTGAAAAGTATAATTTCTTTTTGTTTTTGTTTGTACTGTATTGTCCAACATTTTTTATTTATTTCAGCTACACCATCTACTCTAGTGTCTTCTTAAAAAATAAAAACTGCAAAAAAGTCACCTAGACGAAATAACGCAAGTTAGGTTGCAGCTCATAAATAGGGAACGAGAAAAGCTTGAGGAATTACATAAAGTAAGAATGGATGAGGCATGTTATAAAACTGGTTATGCAGCAAGAACAGGCTAAATAAAAAAAAAATAGAAAATTTCAAAAAATTATTTCATCCTGTACTTATATATTGTGTAGAAACTATTAAAAATTTATAATTATAATTTAATTATTAAAAAAAGTTTAATATGATCAATTTTGTTTGTGATAATGTATTTAGATGTTAGTTTTATATTTAAAATTAGAAAATTAAAAAAAAAAAATTTCATCCTGTATATATGAAATACTTTGTATGAATTATTAAAAATATATAATTATAATTTAATTGTTAAAAAATGTTTAATATTATCAATTTTGTTTGTGATAATGTATTTAGATGTTAGTTTTATATTTAAAATTAGAAAATTAAAAAAAAATTCTCCATCCTGTTTATATGAAATACTTTGTATGAATTATTAAAAATATATAATTATAATTTAATTGTTAAACAAAGTTTAGTATTATCAAATTTGTTTGTACTGATAATGTATTTAAATGTTAGTTTTATATGTAAAATTCGAAAATTAAAAAAAATATTTAATCCTGTATATATTATAATAAAACACTTTGTAAGAATTATTAAAAAAAAATATAATTATAACTTAAAAACTGCATTACTACAACTGTTCCCTGAACTGAAATAGTTTTGAAAGTTTGCCGGAGAATTGGCGGAGATGCTACTGACCATCTCCCGTATTTCGCCACCGCTTCGCCGAAATATAAACTAGTGCGCAGTCGTTACTGTTCTGGCGTTTGACTATGCATTACAATTCTTGGGTAGCGAGCGGCGAAACTTTGGCGAGTGGCTGGCGAACGACTATGCATACGGGTGTTAGTATATTTGAATGTGTTTTTTATTTATATAGGTTCTAATGATGCTTTATTTTGTGGCCATGGAAGTTATCAAAAATGTGTAGGGCAAAATTTCTAATTGGCAAAGGAACAATCAACAATTAGCATTTTTTTTTGTGAAACTAAGGATATTATGAGTGACCATTTGATTAATAAATTTATACATTTTTTTTTGATCCAATATATTTTTCCCGTAAGAATAATTTTGTTTTCCTAACAAAATTAAGTAGCTCGTCATACTGTTTCACAGTTGTTTTGCTTAATCTTTTCGCCATAATAAAATGAAAAATGAACTGCAAAAAACTCTAACCTGTTTGTTGTTGTTTTCACATTCATAAAATCGGGAAACTCATTTTTGGAAATTAAGTGAAGTTAGGTACATCTTGTGCGCACGCCCAAAAACCAAAATAAATACTTCCATTCGTAACAGCCGGCTTAACATCTTCTGTTATCGACTCCTTCATTCATACCGATATAACATCTACTGTTATATTATGTTACCTACTCCCTGTTAGCATAACATAACAGATTTGTGTTAACGTTTAATCATAGGGCCCATTATGAAGCTGCAATTTCTAAGACTAATGGGAGGAATGATGTCAGGACCTGGACCTTTCATTATGTCAAAATTAGATAATTTGTCATAATTGGTCGAAATTGGAAAGCGGTAAGAGGACACATTAAAATTGGTTCAATATCGCCTAAATTTAGATTTAAATTTTGATTGGTCCTGGCAAACAGATTTGATACTTCGTTCACTACCACAAGAAGCAAAATAGTCTTCAAGGTTCATATTATCAGGTGTGGTGTTATTAGATCTTTTGGTACTTACAAAATTCCAAAAGACTTTGACACTACTTTTAACAGAGGTCTCAACAGAATAGCATTCTCTAAATAAAATCTTGCATTGTGATAACTGACTGAATATTTCATAATTTTTTGAAGTTCTATTTTGTTAATAAATCCTATGTGCAACCTTTTTATCGTTGACCAAGCTTCTAAGTTCAGAAAAATACCAATGTGAGAATAGGTTTATGATAAATTTCTTCAAGGGAACAAAAGACTCAATTACTGCATAGAAAGGATCATAAAAAGTAAAAATCATTTCTGAAAGTTCCTTTCCTTGCAGAAGCCCATCCCAATCCATTGCCTGCAAACATTGGGGTATACCCTTAAAATTGGCGTGGAGAAAATCATAATAAAATTCTTGTATTGAAGTTTCGAGAGGAAGATGATAAACATCATGTTGAATCAAAATATCTATGGCTACAGTCATTGTAAGTTCCACTGAGGACAAAACAAGGTCGAGAATAACTCCTCTTTGGTTGAGCACTTTGTTGGACTGGAAAAGACTGTAAAATGCACAAATATTCGAGATGATTTTGATAGCACATACTTCAGATAGTGTCTGTCCGGATGTTGATCGTAGTGAAGTTGGTATAGATTAGGATGAGATTTATGAATCCTAAAATTTGTTTGCAGTTTCTATGGCCCAAGTGAATAACCAGTTGCTCAATTGATGGGTTAGAATTAATAATACTAGAGGAGAACGTTTTCCTAACAGCTATTAAAACACCTCTACTAAAGATGATATAAGATCCTGTCTGTAGATGTTTTAACCGTTAAGAAAAAGTTTAGCGTCGTTGATACCGTCTGTGAGCCATGTTTCAGTGAGAATAATTACATCGTGAGAACAATTTGTAACATTTAGACATAGTTGAGATAGTTTAGTTCGAACAAAATTCAGGGATCAGTAGTTAATAATAATTGTTATGAATCCGTTAACGGTCCTCGAGCCATAACAATAAAAGTATCTACACGAAAAAGCTGTCAGTTATCATGTATGTTGATGTTTTCGGCTCAGTAGTTACCCAGACCGACAGACACACAGTCAGATAGGATAGGAATCGATAGTTAATACATATTTACTATACGATTTTACTATTTTCTTACCCTTACATTTTTGTTCAATCTCCAAATCTCTAATATTATTTATTGCATTTTCCATTTGTATAACCCCAGTACCAATATTATTCATACTAATATTATTAAGTGGGACTTCCTCTCTAGTTGAACTACCTGAATTAATGGAATTTTGCATAAATTCTTCTCCATACATAGTTTTTATTATTTTCCATATACCGGAAATCTATGAAAAAAAAATCAACATAATCCACCAAATATAATTAATTAATAACTTACATGTGGTTTACCAAATTCTCTAGCCACAGTAGAGTTATGTTCGCACAATTCAGATATACTTCTACCGTGAAGAACGTAATTTTTAGCTAATGCCAAAATATTTTGAGATTCGTAATTAGCCACTTCATTTATATGAACGAAATGTTGTAAAATACTAGAAGCGTGGTGAAATTGATCTATGGCTTGAGTAGTTGAAATTTTTCTAAAATAAATCAAATTAGTAAATATTAGATTCTAGAACAGTATTTACCTCATCAAGCCAACTGTGGCCTTAGCTAAAGAAGTAGGAGTAGTAATGGTAGGAGTAACAATTGTAGACTGAAATGGAGAAACTTTTCTAGCATATATTACTTCTCCGTTATTATTTATAGCTAAACCTTGAGGGTTGGCTTTAGCTGCTGGACGTGAAGCATCATTAAAAGAATGATGGAAAAGTGTAGAATCCTAAAATATTAGTTTCATTTAAGCTGTAATATTTTAAATAACTAGAATAATTACCCTTCCACTGCTTAAAAATATATCTGGATCTCCTTTCCATTGTACACCACTAGGAAATCCTCTATGTTCATTAAAAGAAGCAAATGGTATATACGGTCTTCGTACATCCCATACATTTATACTACAATCTATAACTAAAGCACAACTTGCTATATGATATTTCTTTTGTGGACGCCATTTTACATGACCAATAGAACCTATAGTATGTATAGTATATTCCAGCGTTGGTTTACTAGTTAAATCCCATACCTTAAATACATAAATATTTATTTTATTTTAATTATAGTACATTATTATACCTTTATTGTTTTATCTCTACTAGCAGTGGCTAACCATGTGACTTCGGGGTGCCAATCGCAGGCAAATACAGGTCCGCTATGTGCCGTATACTGTTGTTGACATTTTTCGGGTTTACGAATATCCCATAATTGGACACTACCATTATCAGATACCGCAGAAAAAGTATATGACGTGTGAGGTGAAAATTGAACGTCTCGGACACTCTCAGTATTGCTACGAAATTAATACAAAATAAATGTAAAACTCAATACAATCCGATGCAATAAAAAAAAACAAGTATGAGAAAAAACTTTGGTGCATTTTCTTTATAACAACAAATTCAATTTTTGATACAGAATTCATGCGTTTCTTTTAAGGCTTTTGACAGGGTCAACCATTCTCTCTTACTACAAAAGCTCGAAAAATATGGTGTTAGTGGCAGATGCAGTTGTACTGAACTTCTAGCTAAAATAAATCTTTTTGTTCCAAGCCGCTCAACTCGTCAGCAACAAACATTGTATGTACCTTGTTATCGTTTAAACCATACTTTTAACAGCTGTATTAGTAGAATGTTAAGATTAACCAACACTCATAACGATCTTGAGATTATAAACACCACCTTTCAACAATTTAAAACGCAATTACTCAGCACCGAGCTTTAAATTTTTAATGTAATTGTAAATATTGTATTTTAACCTCTTACTATCAGTAGATAGAACGTCCATTATCTTTAAAGATTCAGTAAGTAAAGGCGATGACGTTTAGAATAAAACTTTACAAGTTGATTTCTGGTACAATTGCCACAATCTAAACGTCATTGTCATTAGTTACAGAACCGTTGAAGTTAACGAACGTTCTATCTACAATATGTCTTTTAACTCTTTATATACTTTTAGTTATACAGATTTGGCAAAATATTTACGGAACATAGAAAAATTTGTATTGAAAGGAAGAAGAATGTATTTATGCAACGATTCAATGAGGAAAAATAAGACGAAACATTGACACCACCTTATTTCCACCACTCTTAGGTACCGTGTTGATGAAAGCGATGTGCTCGCAGCTGACTTCACTTTTCAATTCAATTTATTTAGTAATTTTTATCTGCAGAAGAGGGTATTTGTGGCCGATTCTAAATAGCTACATTTTTAGGTCTTTATGGATAGTTTTAAAATAAGAAAATATTTGTTAGGGCCAAATATTTTCTAATTTTAAGGGTCGCTTTTACAAACCTCGGATAAAACTTATTCTATGGTTAAGGCACATAAACTGGTAAACATTTATTCCTAGTATAACACTTATACCGAGTTTGTAAAAGTGACCCTTAGAATTATTGGATATGCTTACATTTTATGGCTTCGAAAATAAAATAAATATTCTTATAAAAAATAATAATTCTGGAAAAATGAAATAATAAACAATCGAAAAATTGTTGCCAAAATACCAGTATTATTTCAAGAGACATCTTGATGTATTTTATTTTCAATCCGAATAGCTTAGCTGCTATTGTAGCGAATCTGGCAAACTCTCAGTCCGTGTATTTCCCCAAAACGCCGACGTAGCTCCGATGCGTTACGATAAATTACTAATGTTTTTAAAAAGGCAGTATACCAAAATATTTTGTTCTTATTCCTCGCATATTATTTATGTTCCCCAAAGCTTTGGACAAATCTGTATATATATTTCATTGATTTTAATTATAATTTAAAATTGTAATTTATACCTAATGGGCTTGACAGTGAATAAATAAATAAATAATAAAAATTAAATTATGACAATAAAAATTTTTCCTGGAAATACCTATTCATTAACACTTCGACATGCTTAATAGCCTTTTTGAACCGAATTTTGTCTAAACCTAACCAACAAGACAGGTTTACATGTATCATGTGGTTTCAAACTGTATATTAGATGAATAATTATTTTTTGGGAGATAAAAACTCTTTTCCAGTTAGATGCGTTACCCAATAGAACTGTTATAATTTAAATGGCTGAACACTAGACTAGAGTTTGTTTAACCATCCTCTGCCGTTACATCATAATCAGTGACGTATTCTACTGTTTTATAATCAATGACATATGTTAAGGATTGTTTTCAATGACGCATGTTAAGATGTTTTTGTATGAATAAATTGGTAATGCCAAAAATTGTATTTTGCTTTAATCGTTGCGTACCTTTTTACATAATTTAATATTTTTTTTACCTTGAACCTTCCGTTTTTTTAAATGATTTGTTTCAAATTTCTAGCTTGGGGATGTTTAACGTACCTAAGCATGATTTTTGACTAAATTAAAAAAAAAAACGGATGAACGAATCGTGATTAAATGGCGAAAAAAATGTTTTATACGATTATATTTTTGGGGTGAACCCAAACGTTGTAGACTGCATTTAACGGTAAAAGCGGTATTCCAGATCTCTTTCTCTTGGAAAAGTAATTGATCAACTTCAAAATTAAACTTTGCTCCTTCTCATTATATCGGAAAGGCATTTTGACAATGAAAAATGAATTGAACTGTCAAAAGTAATAAATAACATTTACGTCGAGATTAGTAAAGAAATACGTTAATAGTGTTATAATTCCGTTTCATGATCAAAGCCGGAGTCTCATGCGTCCGTTTTCCGACCGTCCGATGGTACGACGGAGCTCCTATTGGTTGAAAATTTTCCCGCCTTTTTTATCCGAATATTTTTAACTTTTTTCCGAAGTCGGAAAAAGTTAAACTAATTTTAACTTTTTCCGTTTCGGATCGTTTTTAACCTCATTTTTTGACTGTCTGACTGGTGAAAAGTAAACAAAACAAAACAAAACAAGGCAATAAACTAATAAAAATAATTATTCGGTTTGCGTTTTAAAATTCGTCGATAATGGAACTTCAAATTCAAACAAAGCGTCGAATCAATAATATCTTGCTTTTGTCGCTTTTATGGACAAGTAAAAATAAAAGTTAAAACAAAAAAAAAACAAAAAGATTTTGGGGTAGTGATTTGTTTAAACATCGAAAAACTCAAGGTGCTTTCCACAACTTGTTACAAGAAATGAGACTGACAGATCAGGAGAAGTATTATAACTACCTAAGAATGTCTTGCAATACATTCCAAAATTTGCTAAAAATCATTGTTCCTAGATTAAATAAGATATATTGTGTGCGTGAATACAATACAACCAAATAAATTAATTAAACAGAGTCTATTGTGTATTATAACCTCAAAAACAACAGTCAATTGTCTTGATGGGTCCTTTTTCAGATATGATTTTCGGATAAATGAGACTTGGATTTTATTTTTATCCGAAATTCAGTTTTTATCGGATATCGAATCGACGGAAAACAGACGCATGAGACTCCGGCTTAAGAGATCAAGTTGGACAATGTATGATGTAACGGCAGAGGATGGTTAAACAAACTCTGGTATAGATTCATCACTGCATATAAAGGCTAATTTTTTATTTTGCTGATAGCAAAATATGGTGAAATTTTATGCAGCTCTTTGATTTCAATTGTTTGCCCTGATAACCCAAAGTTAAATCGCGATTATTTGTATTACTGAAATATATATGAATAAATATGAATTAAGAACTCATATATTCATTTGGAATTTCTTTTACTAGTTTGAAGGACCAGTCTGATTAACACATCAGACACATTATTTAACACAAAGAATCGAGTTTATTTATTTTTAAGGGTTATTTTCTCACCCATTTATTGAAAGAAAATATAAATTAATTTTACACTTTTTTAACAACACAACTTGTAGAGCATAGCTCCAACTTCATTAAACTTAAATAAACATTATTAACACTTGTTATTAATTTGAAATCTCAATATTTATGTGAAAAGCTCTAGCTGTGAGACAAATATTCTCATCGACAATCTAGAAGCTTAATCATAATAATTTAAATTGAAAAGCTCTCGCCGGGAGAAGACTGTTCTCCTGAACGATCAAGAAGCTAATGAATGTGAATAATAATTTGGAGCGATATATGTGCATCTTTTTAAGAAGGGTTATAACGGATTTTAATTTGTAATGGACTTCTCCAAATTCGGATGTAACTGCGCTTGTCGCTCTCTACGAGAATGATATATTGAAAGAGATGAGTGTTAGTTTCAACGGGTTTTTCTAGAAATAATTCTGTTTGTATGTACCGTTTTACATCACGCGATAAATGACGGACAAATTAATGATGAAATTTGTTGATTTTGAATCTATTTTTAGATTTTAGAATGATAAATTGTAAAGTGTTGATCAAAAGTATGAATCGAAATAAGAAACATATTAATTTTAAAAGAAATAGAAATGAGTTGGTAAATTCTGGATAATATTTCAGTGAAATTTATCCAATATACATTCAGTTTTATTCAAATTGACCATTAATCCATATACATTACACCAATTTGTGAATGCTTCAATAAAACTAATACAGGTTTGAATTAATTGCTACAAGCTATGTGCTGAGACCGCCAAAGACGCGTTATCCGCAAATAATATTAACATATTTGCATCAATATAATGCGATAGGTCGTTAATGAACAGCAAAAATAGGAGAGATCCCAGCACAGAACCAAGGGGGACGCCTATATTAGTCTCTTACCTTTACAAACATAGACCTATCACTAAAAAAACTGAAAAGCCAGTTCAGAAAGATACCTCTGAAACCGAGATATTTTTTTCTCAATAAATTCAAACTTAAGGGAATCAAAAGGTTTGTTCCAACACGAATGTCTGCATCGTTCCGAAACCGTTTTGAGTTCGTTCTCGTTGCATTTTGTAAGCATGCGCGAACTTCGGATAGTTTTGTGATGGTACAAAAGTATATAAACGTTGGATCGGTTTATGTACGATTTATCATAACCTAATAAATTGATTATAAACAGTACATATGTACTTGTTTTTACCTAAATAAATTTAATATTTTACTCTTGTAAACAAATCAAATGAGTAACAGCAGCAGAATCTTTGATAGATAGAAGATGAGATGAAGCATCTCAAAAGCCGCTGACAAGATGCTAAATGCGCATGTCAATCCATACAGTCACTAATTTTTAGCATGTACCGAAATTACCATCCTGAAACCGTAACAAACACGATCAGAAGTTTGGTTGGAACACAAAGGGGATCGTCAGATTACCGTCACCTCTTGGTTGGAACAGCTTTTTTCTACGGCACATGCGCGTGACCGTACACTGACGGTCTTTTGACGTGTTGGAACGAACCTTATAGCTCTCAAAAGGTCAAAAAATAATCCGGCAACATGGAGACCATCATCAAGACATTTGCAAACGTAATTTATGAAGTTACATGTTGCTATTTGTGTTGATCTGCACCGGTTCTAAAACCATGCTGGCAATTTGTAATAATTTTAAATATAATTAAGTAATTTAACATTCGACTATCAGCAATTTTTTCAAAGACCTTGGAAAACACACTTAATATATAAATTGGCCAATAATTTGCTATATTACCGGTGGCATTTTTAAATGATCATGGCTGTTTTTAAAACCGAAGGAAAAATACCAGAAGATACTGACAAATTTATAAAGCAATAAACTCGATCCGTTGCCAACTTCCAGTGTTGCTAACCCTACAGATTCATCCGTAGATCTACCGATTTTTACGGTAGTCACCAATTTTCCAATATGACAGCTTTTTCTATGGATGTGTAAAAGTGGCTGCTAGGTACTAAAACAAGAGACCACTCAATTCAAAAGAATTTTTATTATCAGTATCAGTTAACAGTCAACGACTGTATTTATAACTGATTGAAGAAAAGAAGAAGTTTGCATGCATATTAGCATATTGCGTTTTCTATGTATTGCAAATATGATTACATTTCATATCCACAGAAAACACTTTATTTATATCACCTCTGTGATATGAGTTATATATCATTATATCATATTTATTTATTGGTCAAAAATCGTTAATAGTTTTCTATCCCTAGTATAATTGTCTTTGGTTTTACATATTTCTACAGATTGTCATTAACCGATCTATAGATGGCACTTTTCAGCTGTTTACAGCTTTCTACACATTTTCGATAACCTGATCTACAGATATTTCGTTATTAAAGGTTAACAACACTACCAAATTCTCAACCTGATAGACAGACGAATAAAGTGTAGACAACAGAGCCCTTTATTTATAAATACAGAGAAAAATGCACCAATTACGTGTTTAAAATAAACGTTACTTTGTTACCTTCCATATTTCGGATCACTTTTAGATCCGCAGGGCTAAAAATCAATGAATCGCACGAATAGAATGATTCTCAGACACATATAAAACCAATCTTATTAATTTACAATTGTGTTTATGAATTTGAATAAATATTTTACCTGTAAAAAACAGCTACAGCACTCTTTACTCTAATATCGAAATAACGCATGGTACCATCTTGTGATCCAGATATTAATTTATTTGGTTCAGATGCATGGAAATTAACTTTATTAACAGTCCGTTTGTGATCTTGGTAGTCCTGTTCTTGCATTGCTTTTCCCATTTTTGTGAGATTCCAAACGGACACATGTCCATTTGTTGCTGCTGTGGCCAAATAGTGATCTAAAGAAAAAATATTTGTATTAAAATGTCAATTATATATTAATATTTACCGTCTATAGGACTCCATGATACGTCGTTGTAAGAAAATCCTACGTTTAGGTGTTTTGAACCTCTTACATTACATACTTCTCTAAATTTGTCATCTTCTATAGCATATACTTTAAAAACTACAAAAAGATTATTAAATATAAGTAATAAGCTTAAAAAATGTAAATTTACCATTTCTTCCACCTATAGCAACTTGTGTAAAGTCTCTATTTAATGCTAAAGCATTTACTGGACCTTCTTGAACTACATAAAAGGTCGACATTCTTATCAGATTTTATTTCAAATTAATCGACCTTCATTTTACTAAACGGTGTAATTAGATCTTACAATAAAAATCAATTAACTCATTTATTTTGTATAAAGTTTAAGTATTCAAAATTACATCTAGAAATATATAAACTCTAACTTTTTAACCTCAAAATTAGTGCAAATCAAAATAAAAATGTAGGAGTATTTTCTAGACGAACGACTCGCCGCAGTAAGGTTTCATGACGTCATTAATGTGTCTCGTCGGCTGCCTAAATTGTTAATAGAATAAATACAAGCTTATTATTATATGTATTTTATTAAAAGGAGTATTGACTATCTAAATATAACCTGTGTATTTAAAAAAATAAAAATATTTATTTCACTAAAAGAAGTCTTGACTATCTAATAGCGGATTCCATTGGTAAAACTGGTGCGCAGTTGGTGCATAATTTGTATTCCATTGGGAAAACTGGTGGCGGGTTTTAGATTCCATTGGGGAACTGGTGCATTCGAATTCGAACTCAGTGCAACCTTTTCAGTACGAGCTCTATGATTATCCTTCACATTATCTTTAAGTAACGATGAGGAAATTATATACGAAGTAATGAAGTAGAGGAGAATCAGATATCATGTTTTCAATAATTTCATTATTCAGTTGAAATGCAAACTCATATATTCATAACCTAACCTAAAATTTTGAATTATATTGGAAATGAACTAGTTCACATTTTTCATAAACTTCTTTACATATCAATGCAACACTGGTACAAAACAAATGCAATTACCAATGGAATTCGCTATAAATCTAACCTGTGTATTAAAAAAAATGAATAACAATATTTATTCGTGAATAGAACCAGGAACTTTTATGTGTAAAGCATAAACTCTACCACTGGACCACACTCCATATCATGATGATAAATAAACAAATTTTCAATAACTATAACACGAATGACAGCCGACGATATACATTAATGGCGTCATGGATTCATGAAATCTTACCGCGGCGAGTTATTCGTATTTTCTACAAATTTCATATTCTTATTGGCCGAGACTACACAATTTCAGAAATTACCCACATGTTAAAACATTACACTTGGTTATCTAACCCAAAAAAATATTTATTTTATTAAAAGAAGTCTTGACTATCTAAATCTAGCCCGTGTATTTAAAAAAATATTTATTTTATTAAAAGAAGTCTTGACTATCTAAATCAAGCCGCCTGTGTTTAAAAAATTAATAAAAGCCCATGAGAGGGATTCGATCTCCAAGCCCACTGCACGACTAGCGGGTACCATGTCACGGTGCTAATGGAGATCATTCTTAAATATCTTCATACTTATTATTTAAGCGAATCTAGTTTCACGTGTGGGTAATTTCTAAAATTATCCACAGGTTAACGTGTTCATAGGCAGAGTGATTCTCATTTCTTATCTTTCGCAACGTAAAAATTTGCCTAAAAATAATTGTCAAACTTGACATGTGTCATTTGTCACTAATTGTCAGTTACAAGTCAACGGAGAGTTGTGTTGTAATAATAATTTCCTTTAAATGTAATACGAAATGTTCCTAATTTAACATAATTACATGTGTTAAAATACTAGAAATACTCAACATTAACTTTTTGTTTTTGCTTCGAAATATATTTTAAAGTTTTATATATTTTTTTGTTGTAATGGTGTCGTTTTTTGCTTATTGTGTTATTGAAGAATGAGATGCAAAAAAGTGAGTATAAAATCATTAAATTTGCATCGTTTAGTTAATTTTTAAATGAATACTGGTACCATTTAGTAATAAAGGTGAATAATATAATGAGTCATATCCTCAATTCTATATTAGTCGAATCCAATAATATCTATTTGGAAGGGCAACATCTTTCTACAATTGGGGTAGATCATGGTTGAATTTTTATATTCAGTAAAGACAGTAAAAATAATCATCTTGTCTACAATATTCATCTTTTTTTTTTGATTTTAGATGTAAGTTTTTACATTGGTTTTTATTAAGAGATTCATATTTATATTATTATTGTCTATAAATAAAATTTATTCACCCATAAAAATAAATCTGTACAATTCTTATCAGACTAGTGGCAATAAATTAGCAACATTAAGATATTCAGATAATTATCATTCCGGTTAATCTCGAAATCTTAAAAATACAATTAAAATTAAAAATTCATTAACCGAATAAATGAAATACTTGTTAAATGATCTTTTGTTAACATAATTTTGAACTTATTAAAGCATTTAATTCCAACAAATTTAGATATTTCTATAAGAGGTAAAAAAATGTTAAGGTGTCATTAATTATGTAACAAGTATTTTACAATAAAGAAACTTGTTTATTTTTATTCCAATGTTCACAAATTTGTCTAAAGATCAAGGATATATTTTACCTCATATTTGCCAATTTAAATTAAATTTTACAGCAAAGTGGTTGTTTGTTTTTGGGATTTTTAAAAAGCTGATAAACACTAGATTTTCTAAAAATTATGGGATAAAATGAATCATAAATCTGGTAAGATTGATTCTTGATTCTTTCTTACTTATAATATTTATTTATTGATTTATGTGACTTATTTAATTTTGGTTTTTATGATAACGTAATGCAATTTTATAGTTATCTAAAAGTAAAGCAAAAAACCATCTGATGGTGTATATAACCCAAACTTATATATCTTATCTCGTTTAAATACACATTATGAGGCCATAATCATTTTATTGTTTGAAAATGTTGCAAAAAGTTGGTGAACTAATTGTGTTGTGTATTTTTGTATAAAACTCGTTTTTACCCAGGGTATTAATATTAATTTTACAGATATCGATTTTTATTTTCCAATTATTAATCTATCATGAATATTCTTTATTTTAAGGAAGTATTACTTTGAAAATATATTTTGTTATGTTTTACGGACTGTTAATCTTTGAGGTTGCTCTCAAATCAACTAAATGACGAAATTAAATGATTCACGGTCAACATTTTACCATTCATTTTGTTGCGGTTAATAAGCATTTGATAAATTACATCTTATTTTTTAGTGAAATCATCCTATTGTCACTATGTTTTTTTAAAATTAAGATATTTTTATTGAAGAAAGTCTTGCTTTTACTTTTTGATCATTTATATTTTCTTTCATTCTTTCTAAATTCAATAAGCTTTATAAAATTGGCAACCAGATATTAAAAATTTACAGGATGATGTCAAAAATATGAAAATTATGATTATTAAATAATTTTTTAATTTGTATTTATTAATTTGGTAGACAATTTTGTTCATAATAAAAGTGCCTAAATCCAATACAGTTTATAAAATTGTGAAACAGATTATAAATCTACAGGATGATGTCAAAAATATGTAAATTACGTTTATAAAATAATTTTTTATTTGTACACTGCGTATTTATTTGACAGACAATTTACCTGTTTTATAAAAGTTTCTAAATTCAATATAAAATTGTAAAACAGATTTCAAAAATATACAGGATGATGTTAAAAATACGTAAATTATGATTATAAAATAACTTTAATTTGCACACCCTGTATTAATTTGACAGAAAATTTAACTCTTCATAAAAGTTTCTAAATCCAAAAAACTTCAAAAATTGTTGGACGGATTTCAAAAATATACAGGATGATGTGAAAAATACTTAAATTATGATTATAAAATAACTTTTTTAATTTGCACACCCTGTATTAATTTGACAGAAAATTTAACTCTTCATAAAAGTTTCTAAATCCAAAAAACTTCAAAAATTGTTGGACGGATTTCAAAAATATACAGGATGATGTGAAAAATACTTAAATTATGATTATAAAATAACTTTTTTAATTTGCACACCCTGTATAAATTTGACAGAAAATTTTCCTTCTCATAAAAGTTTCTAAATCCAATAAACTTTATAAAATTGTGAAACGGATATTAAGAACATACAGGATGGTGTCAGAAATATGTAAATAATGTTTTTAAAATAATTTTTTAATTTGTACGCCCTATATTAATTTGACAGAAAATTTTCCTATTAAAAGTTTCTAAATACAATAAGCTTTATAAAGGTGTGTAGCAGATATAAAAAATATACTGGATGATGTCAAAAATATGTAAATTATAACTAGCTGAATTTTAAAGAATTTCAAAAGTTTACTTGCTTATATAAATTTTATAAGAATTAAAATAATTTATTATTTTATTGTTATATAAAATTAGATAATTATGCAAAGTAGGAATTTTTAAAAAATTTTAGTCTAATAAAAAATCATGATTTGTTAAGATTATAATTATTAAAAGCAATATTAAGTTGATAGTATTTTTTATTGGAACACTGTGTATATCTTTATATTGTAAATTACATTTCATCCATTTTTATATTATAAAATATTTGACGTCTTGTCCAATAAATAACAAATTCAGATAACGTCATATTATACCTTAAAGAAAATAAAAAAAAAATAATAAAAATTTATTTCATTACAGTATTTAATAGTGAGAAGAAATTATTACTATCAAGTAATATAATATTTTAGTTAAATTGTGTTTAGTATGCAGAATTTTTCGTAATTTTTTTCGTAAAATTTATAATAAAAAGTTTTCCATACAATTCCAACTTATATAGTCAATTTTTTAGGTACTTGATTCTTAATTTTTCTGATTCCTACTCAAAACTTACAGAAATATTATAATTGTTGTTTTTCTGCATTTGATTTTTTTTTTTTTTTTTTTTCAGGAATAGTGAACGGTTTTGGTATTCAAACTGGCAGCCCAAGAAGGTGCGAGTGGCGCCCAGCGCGCACTCCAACCTAAACTTTCAACGAAAAATCAAGGAACTCTCACTGGTAAGTTTTAATAAGGAAATAATTTACCGGAATGGCTATTTTTTGTGTTAACGTACGTGGCAACTGCGCTATTTTTAAATTCACTTGATTTTAAAATTATTAAAAATATTCCATGTTTGTAGTTATTAAATTCAATAATTTTATTAATTACTTAATTGTAATTTTCATGGGTTAAAACATATTTATTTCATAATTAATGTTTTTTTACTTTAATGTCTTAATTTCGACTAAAAATAATACAAACCGAAACAAAATTGTATTTTTTACTAATTTTTAAAAATATGAAAGTAGGCATTTCATATTCGGAGAAAGCCACCTTCAATTTTAATTTTTTAAATACGACTCTGGGATTTTTGAATCACTTAAATCTTCTTGAAGAAAAAGTCAGTTTCAGTATTTTTTTTATTAGAGAGCGAGCGAAGCGAGCTCTCCTTATCAGATTGTATTATGTGTCCGTCCGTCCGTCTGTATGTCGCGATTTCTTGCAAACGGGTTGACCGATTGCTTTTGGGTTTTTTTCCATGTCTGCAAAACAAAAAACACTATGCAGAATCGGTTTCTTTTGAGGGTCATCAAAAACACATCGGGCGATGCCCAAATGAATGACGATGGAATAGGAAAAAAGGAAAACAAACGACAAGTGTCGATCACAATGAATAGGAGAAAATTGGAAAATAGGAAAAATAGGAGAAACTAGGAAAAGTGGAAAAATAGGAAAAAGACAGCAAAAAAATTGAAAAAAATTGAAAAAAAGATGGTGGAAAATGGGAAAAAGTAGGAAGAAATTGGAAAAATACGAAAAAAATGGGAAAAAATACGAAAAAAAATGGGAAAAATAGGAAAAATGGGACAAAAAATAGTCAAAAAAACAGGAAAAATAAAGAAAATCGAGTAAAATAGGAAAAATAGAAGAAAACAGGAAAATAGAAAAAATATGAAAACATATTTATAATAGAAAAAATAAAGAAAAAATAAGAAAAAAATAGGAAAAAAAGAAAAAATCGAAATAACGGAAAATATGGAAAAATAACCAAATAGCCAAAAACAGGATAAAACAGGATAAAACAGAAAAAAGCAGGAAAAATTAAGAAGATTTTGTAAAATAGGAAAAAATAGAAGAAAACAGGAAAATAGATAAAATAATAAAAAATATTTATAATGGAAAAAAAAATGGGAAAAAATAGGAAAAAAATATGTAAAAAAAGGAAAAAAACAGGAAAAAAGAATGGGAAAAAAATCAAAAAACGGGAAAATATGGAAAAATAATGAAAAATAAAGAAAAATAGCAAGAAGGAAAAAATACGGAAAAATAGGAGAAAATAGGAAAAATAAAAAAAAACATGGTAAAATGAGGAAAATAGGAAAAGATAGGGAAAAAATGGAAAATAGGAAAAACTAGAAGAAAATGGGAAAATATAGAAAAAATAGGAAAAATTATAATAATTTTCCCATTGTTTCCTAGAAAGAAATAGGAGAAATACGAAAAAAATGGAGAAAATACAAAAAAAAAATGGGAAAAACAGGACAAAAAATAGCCAAAAAACAGGATAAAATAGAAAAAAGCAGAAAAAATAAAGAAAAATGGATAAAATAGGAAAAATGGAAGAAAACAGGAAAATAGAAAAAATATTAAAACATATTTATAATAGAAAAGAAGGAAAAAACAGGAAAAAATAGGTAAAAAAAGGAAAAAATGAGAAAAAATCGAAAAAACAAGGAAAATATGGAAAAATAAGGAATATTTTTCCTTATTTTTCCATATTTTGCTATTTGCAAGAAGGGAAAAATAAGAGAAAATAGGAAAAATAAAAAAATATGGAAAAATGAGGAAAATAGGAAAGATAGCAAAAAAATACAAAATAAGAAAAACTAGGAAAAATATGAAAAAATAGGAAAATCGGGAAAAAATAGGAAATAACAGAAAAACGTAGAAAAAATTATAATTATTATCCCATTTTTTCCTAGTTTTTCTTCGACTCTCTCCCTTTTTTGGTGCTCACGTACCCGTGCTTGTACTTTAAGCTATATATTTTCTTTATGTATGTTTACCGATTTTAAAAACCTTTGCCTGTGTTGCCAAATTCACTAAAAAGTAATTATATTTTAACTCGAAAAATGTTCTATTTCTAATTATCTTATTTACGATTTTGTGAACATTCAAAAATATTATAAAAAAATTTCTATATAAGACACCAATCGTGTATCAAAAATATATAATTAAAGTTAAGATGTAAGGCGACTAGTTTCGGCTAAAAAGCTGTCATCAGTACATATAATAAAGACCAAATTTTTTATTAAAAGAATTATTTCGACGATTTCATTTCACGAATGTTACTCGATGGAAATTAAATTTATGTAGTAAGTGTATATTCGTATTCATTTCTATTTTTGGCTAGAATTTTATCGATCTTTCTTGAAACGAGTTCACCTTCCCTAAAAATGAAAAATAATCCAGTCTTCTTTAAATTAACACCGTGATCAAATTTAAAGTAACTGCAATTCCGGGAAAAAAATAGTTATCTATTTTTTTCACGTTCGCTCGTTCATTAATCTATAATAATCACAAAATTATTATAATAATAGACTACTATTAGGAAAACAGGGATTAAAATGTCCAAAATTTAATTTGTTGTATTAAACGGATGCGGCGCAAGAGACAAAGAGTTCAACATCCTCATATTTTTAAACTCTATATACTATTTTCATCGCATATATGAGAGACCTTTCTTTTTTTCTGGAGCATGTGATGGTTCATTATATGTGAAAATATTAAGAATATTCGGTACAAGAATTGGTTATAAATATTTTTTATAAACAAATAAAAACTGTTTGTAAGTTGAGGAGCGACGGAACAAAAGTGGTTAAGTACCGAATTTCGAAATTTTCAGGAGAGCCTAAAAACGTTTATCTCATTTCATTATAAAGCTATGCCGGAATACTGCTGTACTCAGTTACTAGGAAAATCGTGAAAGATACTGGTATTTTCTCGAAAATTTTATGTTTTAATACTATGAAATTACTGTCATTGTCATTTTGCAATTAACCAATTTTGATGCAATTCGTAGTAGTTAACTTATTTTGATCCAAATTATTATATATTGTAGTTTACTAATTTTGATTCATTTAACCATATTTGAGAATAAGGGATAAAAAATTCGAAAAAAAATTTGTTTTATTAAAAGAAATGAATAACTATAAGGTATTCAAAAGGAGATACACACAAAACATAACAGATCTTGTTTTGGCGTATTTGTAATAATAAATTAAATATAATACATTCTGCGTGTATTTAGTGTTGCCTATATTTTAATTTTCAAAAAAGTCCAAACCTGGTCTTAGTATTTTTACTAGTAGAATCGTTAGAAGCAGAATTAGCTTACGTCGTAGAGAGCACATTATTGTATATCGGTTGTTAAATTTTTGTGAAAAGTGAAATTGATTTCCTTTTTTCCTTCCTTCTTAACTTTAGCTATTTCACCGAAGAAATATGGTATTACAACCGGCCGGTGTAAAGGTAAGATAAATTATATCATACAGTCCGCGAATAATATTTTGTAAAATATAGAAATTATTCTTTTGTGCTAAAACAGATCTCTTAGACTCTACAATCTTCACAATCTAGTTCAAGACAATCACATTTTTATCTCCTCTTCACCTTCATTTACAATAATGCTTCATTCTGTGACGTCTATTAATTCCTTGAACCAATTTAGCTCTTCCAGTTCTCTCTACTCACCACCACTATAAATTGTAGAAACAGTCGTAAGATTTTCCATCTTTTAGAACTTAAAAACACGAGCACGATTGAAGTGCTATTACGAACAACAAAAGTAACCAACAAATCTCCGTTTCTCAAGCTGGAAGATGAAGATACATTAGTGTATGCAGTCAATATTACCAAATATAACTGTTTTGTGTACAGCATATCTAATGATCAGTGCATGTGAACTTGGACCTCACAATAGATCAAAATTAGTTAACTGTTAACTAAAAGCAGTTAAGGACGTTGAACAACGGAACAAAAAGTAGTATCCAGAACACAGTTAACCATTTTTGTTCAGTCAGCCGACATTCAGACTGCATTTTATATAGGATTTAACTATATTTGATCCGTTCTAACTTCACCATCGTGTAGGATTTTGTTCCTTCGCTCCTCAGTTTATCTTTTAGATAATAATAAAACTGAATAAAAAACCACATAAGCGAAATAACACTTTATCTAAATATCGGTAAAATTGATGTTTTACTGATATTTGAAAGTCAATTAACTCTAATAAAAACTCCAAACTACAATTTCTACTACACCAACCATCCAGATGGAACAGCACTTGCAGGTACGGTAATTATAATAAGAACATAGCAATAAACCACTATATAGTTCAGCCATATATAACTAATAAAATACAAAGTACTCTAATTAAAGTAATGGGGTGTTGGTAATTTGGTTCCCAACAGATATTAAATAAAAGGTTAGTACCTGATAGCTGTTATCAGTACGTAAATTGGTTCCCAAACCCGTCAGGTAATAAAACTTAATGATCTACCTGGGAAACCTAATCGATCCCGTTGGAGATGTGATTTTACTTAAATTATTTTTATTATTTTACCTATATACACATTTTGTGTTTTCACTCTGTTATTTAGATTTGAATTCGCAGGAAAAACAGATATTAACAATTAATAACTTTAAGTATGGTTTACGAAAGCTTTTAAAAAGTGGCGAAAAGCGGTGGACTTGCACAAATATAGAATGTGCAAATAAATTGTTCTTATACTTTGGCGAAGGTGATAATACTCAACATTTACAAAACACATACAAGAACATTCCCACGACCTAAATGTAGGGAACTTAAACCAACAAATTGTTAATATTGCGTGCAAAAGAGAAGCCGTCGAGGACCAATCTGAAAAGCCAGCCAAGATTATTTGCAGGGTACTTCAAAAAAAATTGCCATCAATTCTTACTACATCTAACGTTTATTGTGTCAGAAGAAACATGATACAATGCTCGTAGAAAAATGCAACGAAGTTTGCCGAAAAACATTGAAGAAACTTTTGACTTTCTAGACGAAACAAACATTCAAACTCATGGAGATGAGCAACAGTTTCTACTCATCAGCGGAGTTTTTATGTCAATTTATTACATTACACAGTTAACGGGCATTATATTCCATTAATTTTTTCATTGTTACCTAACAAACGGACAGAAACATAGTTTATAAAATTATTTAACTTAATAATAAAGATTTGTAAAGATAATTGTGTTAGAATAAGGATTTCAAAAATCGTTATTGATTTTGAGAAAGCCATCCACAACGCTGGCGAATAAATTTTTCTCATGGATGGTGTAAATAATTCAATGCCGGTTTCACCTTGCCCAGTCCTGGTCTAGAAAAATTCAAGAATACAATATACAAAAACGAAAATTCTAAAGTTGGTTGATGGCTGCGAATGACTTTCGGACTGACCTTTTTAAGTCCTGATGATATATCGGCGACTGTTTTGTTTTTGAATTGCTCGCAATAGTACTAAAAGATGAAAGTGTACAAAAATTTTCAGATTATTTAACAGATAATTATGTATCAGAAGACTTTCTGAGCCTGGCTTCCCTTTGGACTCAAAACTCAGTTGAACTTGCAGACTCTACTACTTAATACCTGTGAACTTTTTCAAAAAATCTTCAATACCTTTCTTTATTTGTTTGGAAAAACGGAAAATTATGTAAAATACAAAGTGGGCATATCACGACTAAAATACATAACAGGAAAGTTAAAAACCGCCTAAAATTTATAGCAAAACTAGTATATCACATAAATAGTTTGGAGAAAGTGATATATTCCGCACGAGTTACTGTTTTGGACAAGCATAAACGTAACGAGTGCAGATTACTCTTTCCAACGAGTTGTGTACATTATTTTTCCTACGACCATGTAAAAAATACCGGGGAACCGATTTACACATAAAGATCAGGCAAACGAAAAATTACAGGAACCGATTTACATATTATTTTTAACACTCGTTAATTTGGGAACCATTTTACATGTACCCAAGTAATGTCATTCCCCTTGCCATTGACAGTCGGAGCAATTTACAGTGCACCTAGACACACCATCTCCGCTGAAGAATACCAAGATTTCTTGACTCCACTTGGATCCCGTTTTTTAATTGCTGGTGACTGGAATGTCAAACACACCGCCTGGGGTTCATGTCACTCCAAAGGGAAGAACTTGCTCCACACCGTATAGCAGATTAACCTATAATATATGTCAACTGTTGAGCCAATCTACTGGCCAACATATTTAAACAAGATCCCAGACCTTTGCAGTCACTAAAAGCATTTCAGATATACACGCAGCAATATAGTAGGTAACCTAAACCTAGATTCAGACCACAGTGCCATTATTATCACTTTAAGTACAAGCATAATATGGAGAAGTCCAGTACCAAAACTCTGTACCCGTAAAACAAACTGGGAACAATTTCAGAACATCATCAATAGTAATATCGACCTAAATCAGAGGATACAAAACGCAGAAGAAATTGACAACAAGCTGCTTGCCAATCAACACCGAAAAGTAAAAACTAAGCTCCAGAATCCCGAATTGTCGTCTAAAGATAAGAAAAATAGTACCAGAGAAATGAAGGACCAGAAAACGGTGGCAAAGAACTAGAAATCTTCTAGACAGAACCAGTTTAAATAGATTAATGCACCGCTTTAAAGGCAAATGCCTTAATCGAAAACCGGAATGCAACCTTCAATTACTGGTAAACACATCATATTTTTGCAAACTTTGAAATTAAATCGTATAGATTGACCAATAACTAAAACGACACCTCCAGCGTCCC
The DNA here is from genome assembly GCA_963243735.1 of Neocrepidodera transversa. Classification (NCBI taxonomy): domain Eukaryota; kingdom Metazoa; phylum Arthropoda; class Insecta; order Coleoptera; family Chrysomelidae; genus Neocrepidodera; species Neocrepidodera transversa. The sequence goes on along the minus strand of OY725344.1, from coordinate 20,997,989 downwards.
CATTTCTCTACTTTTCCCTTTATTCTTTTGTTCCCCACTTCTCTAATTTTTAACGTAGCGGCGTTTACTTAACGTCATTGTCAACATTTTTTAATTTTTGTTCATCTCCTCAAAATTTTTCTACGGTTATGGTACCGGCACTTCTGGATGAGGAACACATTAAATTTTGAATCTCACCGTCCAGTTTTAGTTTACGCTTGAAATAACTCGCAAAAGAACACTAAATTTATTGTGATTTACAAGTACGAAATTATGTATTAAATTTGTAGTACGACATTTATTGGAAAAACATCGAACTTACCTTAATAAATGCAGTAGTTGTCTAAGTATAATTATTTGAGATAGTTCAATGCTGTTTCAATATGTGTCGGATAGAATAATAGCATAAATATACCATAGATAGCCATAAAATATAGTTTTAAATTCAAATCCACAAAATCATTCATTTTTCTTAAAAATCTACTAATTTGGTAGGAAATCTACTGAAAACGGCAACCCTGTTACTTATTACAGCTTAAGTGGTTCATTATGTATGAAAATAATAAGAACATTCGGTATAAGAATTTATTATAAATATTTTTTATAAACAAATAAAAACTGTTTTTAAGTTTATCTTTTAGATAATAATAATAATGTGTTTGTTTTTTTCTTCGAGTTCGTTGAATAGCAAAAAAAGCGATAACCTCTCAATTTCTGTACACTTTAGCAATGCTTTAGAATTTTCGCTAATTCTTTATTTTAATAATTGGAAAATAAAAAAAAATATAAAGTAATAAAAATCTGAACTCGAGTACTACAAATTGTATTAAAGTTGAAAAAGAAAGGGGTTGGCAACTAGTTTCGGCGAACTGCCATCATCAGGCCAAAAAAATTTAATTATAATTTATTGAAATTGCTTATTGAAATTGTAAAGTTATAAGATTATTATTTTTATTTAAAAAAGTAAGGTACATGGTTTGTTATTAAGTGTGTGCGCGCACTGGTGAAAAGGGAAGTTTAAGGGTGGAAAGTTGTGGTACAGGAAAAAGGAAGGAGTGATAAAATATTAAATTGCAGTAAGATGCACGTTAACAGCAAATATTGCTGTGTAGGTAGAATTTGAAGAAGGAAATAATTCAAAATTGTATCCGAAATTGGTAACGAGACGTCAGAAGAAAGTGCCGCTTGTAGCGTAAGTTTCCAATATAGGAGTACGAATAACGCCAGTTTGCAAAATAGTAACTGGCTAAGCAAATTAGACCTTTTGGTGGCCAACCAAGTAACATTTCTATGCAACATCAAATTTTTTAACAATACGAGCACCATAACAACACACATAGATGTGCTTGACTATGACTAACATCACATTCAAAATGGTGGTTGTACCACAACTCTCCTTCCTTAAACTTCCCTTTTCTCCAGTGCGTCCACACACTTTTTAATAACAAACCATGTACCTTCCTTTTTTAAATAAATGTAATTTATTTATTTATTTATTTATATTCACTTTACATACACCAAAGGTAATTACATGCAAAGGTTTTCAACTATAGACTAAAGGACACCGCATAATCCTTATGGAAATTGGGTCTCGGTGGATTTGTTTTAATTTTTGATATGATGTAGTCCATGGAATTCTGAACATATGTTAACCTTGCGCCAACCCCCAAATATGAACAGTTTTTCTGCTAGGTGGGGCTTAAATTCACATATGGCCCATAATGGACTATTTATTTTTGAAGACGAGAAAAATATTTTGAAATATTTTATTCTAGTTTATATTGCATAACAGTTTTCTTAAAAAAATATAAAAATACCACCCTACATATTTAACCCCAACACCTATTTAATGAAATAAAAAAATATTAATTGCTGACTCACTTCAAAAATTGTAAGGGAAAGTTTTAATAAGTTTAAAATATCGGTGGATTTTTCTGAACTTTTAGTATAATATAGTACATTTGATTTTGACCAAAAATTGATCGGGTGCCAATCATCAAAAATGAACGGTTTAGGGGGTTACATTCACATTGTACTCATAATAGACTATTTATTTGTAAAGACGGCAACAATATTTTTAAATGCTTTATTCTAATTTATATTGAATAATAACTGTTAAACCATTTAAAAATATTGTTGCCGTCTTTACAAATAAATGGCCTACTATGAGCAATACATTGTGAATATAACCCCCTATAGCATAAAAACCGTTCATTTTTTGATTGGCACCCAATCAATTTTTGGTCAAAATCAAATGGACTATATTATACTAAAAATTCTTCAAAATCCACCGATATTTTAAACTTATTAAAACATTCCCTCATAATTTTTACAGTGAGTCCGCAATTAATATTTTTTTATTTCTATAAATGGGGGTTAGGGTTAAATATGTGGGGTGGGGGTTATATGTATTTTTAAGAACACTGTTAAGCAATAAAAACTGGAATAAAATATTTCAAAATATTTTTCCCGTCTTCAAAAATAAATAGTCCATTATTTGCAATATGTGAATTTAAGCCCCCCCCCCATAGCAGAAAAACTGTTCATATTTGGGGGTTGGCGCAATGTTAACATATATTCAGAATCCCATGGACTACATCATATCAAAAATTAAAACCAATCCACCGAGACCCAGTTTCCATAATAATTTTGCGGGGTCCTTTACAATCTAAAAATATAAGATATAATATAAGGAAAAGTAACAAAAACAATAAGGGTCTGTTGTTCAATGGAAGTTTAATTCGTTGATTAAGTAAACCGGGTTCAATATTTAACTATGGATTAAAGCATCATGCATTTTTCAATCGAATGTTAATCAAGGATCACTTAATTCATTGTTTTCATATGTTGGCAATACATTCGCAGCATTCGGATTATATTCGGACTCATTCGGAATGTTCCGTGCGGAAAGTTGAAACGTAATCTTAACTTTTTAATTCAATATAAATTTTGAATTCTGATATTCTTCATGAAATAGGGCCCTCTCTAAATAAAAAAGAACTGATAAGTGGGATAAAACCGTAAAGTTAGTAGAACCATTTTTTCTGGTGCCAGGGAATCATTTAAAAAAACACATTCAAATCTGTGTGAAAAATTAAAAACAGAATAAATATTACTGTTTTGTCTGGTTACCAATATCTTTGTCTATTAAATCTTGAATATTACAGGTGATTTCATTTGGCAACCGAAATCGATATAAAAATTTGTTTCTGACCATTCTTCCAAATGGTTTCGACGTCGTCTGAACACTGGTCTCTTTCTTGTTGGGGTAATCAACAATAATTTCCAAAAAACTTCATCATGAATTTTATCTTCCATAATTTATGTAGTACCTAAGTAATAAAAAAGTTTATAATATTCCGATATCAAAATGTTCCACAATAACATAATGTTTATCAAACAATGTCATAGTAGAATTTATAGGTTAGAATCAGTCAATTATCTCTTTTAAACCACCGAATTCCTGAGATTAGTTTAGTTTATCTAATAACCTTTATTGAAAAACTGAAACAGAATTGTTGAACTTGGTTCAGTCAATATCGCTGGATCATCTCCGATTGAACAACCGGCCCTAAGACAAACAAGTAAAATAACAGATGATAAAAGTAGAGGTATAAAGTAGCAAATAGCACATCACATTAAATAGGGTTTTCATCTTGATGCAGCAACAACTTGAGCCTCATTTCCCCCATGCCAGTGTTAAAGAAATCAAGAACTATACCCTCCGACAACACCCCATTGCAAATGCTCAGTAGGTGAGTGAGAGGTGACGGACTCTTGCTGTCAGCAAAATAGGCCATGTGATAACACCCTTAGATTGATTTTTGGCACTTTAAATTTAATGAAGTTAATAAGATGACAATCACAATACTTTAGGTTATTTATAATATTATACATAAATATCACAGCTTGGGCCCTTCTCCGGACACCAAGAGAGCAGAGGTGAAATTCTGACAACATAGAATGATAAGAAACCGTGAATGGGTAACTGCGATTTTTTTTAACATAAATATACCGCAGGTACCGCTTCTGCACCTTCTCAATCTCATTGCTGTGGGTGCAGCAACTCGGTGACCAGATATTAGCAACATATTAACGGTCATTTTGTTCTTCTTGAACCATTCCAGTACCAAATTCAAATCTTCCTAAAGGGCAGCAGCATCACTCCCTCCACTAACAAATCGAAATAATTTAAAGTCATCAGCAAAGAGCAACCCAACAGACCTCCCTCCTTGGACTTTCAGGCAAATCATTGATGAAAATCAGGAAAACTAGAGGTCCCAAGTTACTACCTTGAGGCACTCCCGATGTTGCAAAATACAAAAAGGATAAAATATTACCGACTTTGACCATCTGGCTTCGGCCGGACAAATAAGAAACTAATAGCTTCAGTGATCTACCCGTGAAGCCCAAATTATTCAGTTTCCGAATCACAATATAATGGTCGATCCTGTCAAATGCCTTAGCACAGTCAGTATAGTTGACTTCCGGCTGTTGCTTATTTGGGGAGGGGGGAATTTCAACGTATTGACTGCGGACTTCAATGAAGACCATTAGCCTAACCGTGTTTTTCTGTTATATCTGCTATCTATTGTGGGTTTTAAATTAAATGTTACTGTTGCTTATTTAAAATTGCATTTGACACATGTTCACAAAAAATGCACAGGTTTGTAATTGAAGATTTGTCAGGAAGAAAGTCATGCTCTCAGACTGAAATCTTTTCAGACACCTGTGAAAAAATTGATTTATAGATAATTTTCTCAAATATTTTACCTAAATTATTTAGTATACTGATCGGCCGATAATTCCTCTTGCCCTTCTTGAAAAATTGGTGTTACAATTGTCTCTTTTAGTTTATCTGGAAAGCACCCTTGCTTAGAAGAGAGGTTGAATATATACTTCAGAGGAGCAAGCAGAAAATTTTCACATCCTTTAAAGATGTATGAGGATATGTTGTCAAAGCCGGTCGCTTTTTTAGACTTCAAACTTTTTATGCTGGACAAAACATCATCATCAGTAACATCAGGAAAATCAAAACCACTCCCATGAAAAACAGGCATTTGGCTCTCTGAACTCCTTTCAAAAACCGACTGGAAATAATCCGCAAAGGCATGAGCAATGCTTTGCTTAGTAGTTAAAGCCTCACCACAAAAATCCATCTCCCCTGGCACACCACCCCTATCTGATTTCGTTATTATTCTTATAAACGACCAGATGGTATTGGAATCACAAATCATGTTATTTTCAATGTTTTTCTTATAATTTAAATATTCTATTTTTGTTTGGGACTTGATTTCTCGCCTTAAGGTTTTGAACTCAGTGAGAATGGCCAAACTTGCTTCACCCTGACACTTAAGAGAATGTAGGTGATTTTTTCTTCTAATACTACGAACGAGACCGGGGGTAAACCAAGGAGGATATCCTTTACCTCAGTTTATCTTTCACTTTGTGACATCGATCCAGACATCGATACATGCATGAGTAAAAGGCATTCAAACCCCGATTACCATCCTCACACGCCATAACACTCGACCAGTCACACTCTTTAAGTAAATTAAAAAGTAATAGAAAATTACCTCTCGCAAAATTATATTCGTATATATTTGTAAATGTTTCTCCCCCACTCACTCTGTGCACAGGCAAAGAAATATCCAATGCCGGATGATCAGCATCCTCATTTAAAAGAGGGTTATCTGACCTTAAAATTCTTAAATTAAGATTTGAGATAACTAGATCTAAGCTCCCTCCCATAAAATTAGTAATTGAATTAAGCTGCTTCAAATCGAAAAGGCTCAAAAAATGCTGGATCAGATGATCCTTATCACCTGAGCCTAAATGTAACAATGGCAAATTAAAATCGCCTAACAATAGTATCTTTGTATCAACATCCGATAAAATATCCTCAAATAGGTTTAAAAATGTTTCCAAATAATTAAACGTACAGTTTGGTTTAATATAAACAACACATAAATAGAAAACAGATTGTTTAAATTTCATTTTAAGTAAAATACATTCATAATCCCAGTTTATATTTAGAATTTCATAAGATATACCTTTTTTTATTGCAAAGAGGACTCCTCCTCCTCTGGTACATCCTTGGACCTGCCTGTCGCATCTTATCATAGAGTATCTAAGGTCGAAAACCTCCTCATTGCGAATATCATCACAAAGCCATGTCTATAACATCATAGTCCTCAGACATAGCGGCAGTATACAGGGTGTCAGTCTTAGTCCTAAGTCCTCGGACATTTTGGTAAGAAACAGAGCACTGACGCAGCAATAGGATTAACTGCAGTGTTAAATTCAAAAGATGTATTTATTAAGGATATTTATAACTGTCCCATTAAGCCAAACCTCCTTTTTCCAGGCATTTGTCAAGTTTCTTTTAAACATAAACATCTGGATGCTTCGACTGATGAGCCTCACAAGTCACTTCTGGGAAGGTTTTTGCCAAGAACCTTTGCAAATCCTCTGGTCTTGTAGTTGGTTTCAATCGAGATACATGTAGTGAGACAACCTGTGGCCCTCCCTGAACACTGCTATTATCGTCTTTTCCAACCAAAAATCGTCGGGATCTTCTGGTTCGTCTTCGTTGTTGTACAAAACCATCATGCGAGCCCTCGCCATCAGAATTACCAAGTTCTTGAATACCCCTCATTACCTGCATCTGTTGGGCTTGCAAAACAGCTGTATTTACTGCTTTGTTGGTCACCGGAGCCCTAATACTAAGCAGGGCGGCGTCCGCATTTTTGTTTTTGTTGTTGACTTTGACTTCAGCGCTGACATTGATGGTCCAGATTTGACAGAGGCAGTTGACGCATACGTGATATATGTTATTTAATAACCCTGGAGGAGTAATTCAATAAACCTTACTTACACCACTAAAAGTTACTAGATTTTATATTATAAAGGACGTGTTCCGAAATCAGAAATAGTCGTGTTCCGAAATCAGAAATAGTCGTATTCACAAATCTAGGAAATAAATAACAATTACTGTGATCATGGCTTTTAAAGGATATTAACTTGTTAAATTTTGGAAATATTTTATTTTAATTGGAAAAAAAAACGAATAATCTTTTAGATACATTACAAGGGTTATATTTTGCAAAAGAAGTGATTTATCTTATTTCTTAATAAATAGTTCAAATTAATATAGGAAGAAATGGGATTTGTTTTTTAATTTAAATGAAAGAAGTTATTATGTAAAATATGGTAATTAATCTTATTTTTAACTGGATAAATAAACACGAATTAACTTTAATTACAATTTTAATAAATCTTCCTTTATGTATATAAGAAACAAAATTAAAATTACAACATATGCAAATACAACAAAATATTTATATTTATATTAATCTACATCAGAAGATTCAGATTCATCCAAGCTTCCAGTGTTCGCAGATATTATTAATGGCTCTATCATGTCATCCATTAATCCATCAAGTGTAGACATTTAATTCACAGTGGTATGGTGGAAACCGTAACACAACTTTATTGGCTTCTTTTGCCATTTCATCGACAACATACAAATTATGTTTACCTTCATGTTGCCGAATTAGGTGCAAAAGTTCACACCGCTTCATAGTTATATCGAAGGCAATATTTTTAGTTTGTAACCACTTCTGCATTTCAGCTTTTCTTGATGACGAGGTAGGGATTTTTTCAACTTTTCGGCTATGAAATGATGCATTATCCATCACAATCATAGCATCATTAAGTAACTGTCAAAAAAGGAGAAAACCAATACTCGAATACTTCGGAATTCATCGCTTCATGGTAATCTGTCTTTTTGCTTTCAAAAACCAATAATGCATTTTCTACAAAGCCTGCTTTGGAACCAGCATGTAAAATAATAAGACGTCTTCCCTTTCCAGTAGGGTTTTTCAGGCCCATGGATAAACCTTCAGTAAATGCATGACGTCTACTGCTTACACTTTGGTAGACCCATGTTTTTCCCTTGCTATGTCCTTCATTAGTCCAAGTTTTATCTAAGTAAATGATTGGCCAGTTTTCATTTCTATATTTTTTATGGATCTTAAATATGTCAACCTCCATCTACATATATCATCACATTCTATTTATATACTTTGACGATTTCTTATCAAATATCTAAAAAAATATATAATAAATAAACACCAGGTATATTAACTCTTCAAAGTTACAAACTTACTTGAAGTTAATGTGTTTCAAGAAAGTATATAAAGATGACCGAGATATTTATGGCAAATCTAAACGTTTCTTCAAAGCTTGCAAAATTTTGTTCAATGTAGGTAACTCATTTTTAAAAAAGAAATCATGTACTATTCTCCGAACAGCATTTTTAAACCCCTCATCAAATGTTTTTAGAAGTCCTGGTAATCCCCCAATATTTTTTGGACTAGAAATTGTTCCACTACTGTGCGGTATTCTTTTATTACTCGGTAAGTTGTTGACTTTGCAACCCCTGTAAGAAAAATGTTAAGCGCTAATGCAATTTTTAATTAGAAAGTAATAAATATAACCTACCGGCGACTTTAAAAATTTTGGATTTAACATCAACAATTTTGGTTTTTGGTTTATCATCCAATACTTGTTTGTACATATTTAGTATGCACTGTTTTTCTGACTAACTTAAATCGCCTAAACTTAGCTGTTTTCGTTGTTTTGGTGGACAACGCGAGTGACTGCTACCAGTAGGAGTAGAGGGATAAGGATCCATAATCGCAGAAATTTCTTACTGAGTTCTGAAAAGAACTATTTTTTTTAACGAAATAAAGTGGAAAACTAACTAAAACTGATGAAATAACAAGAGGACAAAAACAATAATAGAACTAAAAATAATAATAAATTATAAAATGTCAAAACTGTCAATGTCAATTATCAGCTGATGTTAATGCTAAAATTTGCTGTGTGAAACTGACTGCAAACTGACCAATGAGAAGCCTGCAGAATTGCCAAATTAAATTCAAATCGCTCCTCCTGGTTTTTAAATAGACTAGTGTTGACAAGTACCCTAGAACTCGCTGCTGTATGTTGGGTTGCCTACACTTGCTTCACCTGATTGAAAATATTTTCACTTTGACCTGATTGTCCTTGGCGTTTGTTTACATCCTTAGTACCGGCAAAATTATTAATTTTCTCTTCGTAATTGTTAATAAGAGCTTTTTGCACATCACTTACTTGGGTTTTCTCTGCTAACAGTTGATCCTTTAGTGAGATTTTTTTTTTCGGGTATTCTATTTCTTTCGATAACAGAATCTCGCTGTTTGACGGGATTGCGGCGGTCTTAACAGCGTCCTCCAAAACAAGTAAACATTTCACTTTGCAGATGAGATGAAACTTAAGTTTGCATAATTTACAGCGCCGCAAACCGTATTTACTATAACATTATTGGAGCATAATTTACAAACGTCTATGGCTCCCGCCATCTTAATGTGATAATCTTATAACTTTACAATTTCAATAAGAAATTTCAATACATTATAATTAATTTTTTTGGCCTGATGATTGCAAAACCCCTCTTTTTCAACTTTAATAAAATTTATGGTACTCGACTTATAGTACACCATATATGAGATAATGGATAACCTTTTGGATTTAAAAAAAATACCAGGCTCTATTACTATTGAAAAATTCCTATTGTCTCATACTAATCCTCTTAAAAAAAATGCTTAATTTTGAAGAACTATTATAATGAAAGAAAAATATTTTTCCACAAGAATAGTTTCTAAACAAACAAATTACTGTCACGGCGTCCATCTTCAATCAGCGCCTTTTTATGTCAAGAGTTTAAAATTAGTCGCAAGTTCAACCATCCGTGAATACCTGAAGCTTTTTTTTTATACCACGATCACATCGTCTACGTCTGCAAATAAGACGCCGACGCTTAACCAAAATTTATTAGAATATCAAGCATTCTATGGATTTCGTTAATTTTTTTTTCATTTGAATTTTTTAATTTTTCTCATTCTTTATTTCGTATCTAAACTGTTGTATCATCACTTTATGAGTATCAAAATATTTTCTGTGAACGTCAAACGCATTTAAAATATTTTTTTTGGTATGTAATCAATACATTATAGGTTTGCTTATATTTTCTAATTCCCTTTTAGAGTTTTCGAAGAAAAACAATCTTATAAAACGATTTTGTCCGTCCGTCCGTCTGTTAGCCTGATTCAATTCGAGAACGGCGAGAGATAGAAACAAACGGACAACGGCAATTGATTTAGGATCGTTAAAAGCCCCAAAAATGTTAATCTTTGACCTATTTTTACTTTCCCGCTACTTATACCATTAGTTTACAGTGTCATCTCCATAGTATGCACCATATGTGAATCTTATTTATTTTCGACAAAAAGTTATTTTCGTTAAAAGTTTGTTTATCCTCTAAAACCAAACATGCACCAACAAAAGTTAGTAAAACACACGTAATATACGAGGAGCCATCAAAAATTTGATTTCGAGACAAGAGTAAAGTACCCTTATTTGAAAAAATCTTGGGAAATGGTATTTAAAAAAGTTGTTCAGCATTAAAAAATACATCTAGATTTGAATTCAAGAATTAAAATTAACATTTATCATTTTGAAAAACTACTAGAAGCAAAAATGTTACTATCGATTTATAAAAAATGTTGTACGACCCTGGCAATAGTGAGAAAATTTATTTTTTCATAATTATGTGACTTCAATCAATAAAAATGCATCGCAAGTTTAATAAAAATATATTAACCAGCAATTTTTTTATTTTATTTTTTATGGGACACTCTGTATATCAAATATTAATAAATACATAAAAATAATCTATTGTTATCATAAACATTAAAAATCTACTATTAGGATATTAGGATCTGTTAGGATTTAAATATTTGTAGCAATTTTCAGGACTTTTTATTTTAAGCTGTTAACGTTACCGATTTTTAAAGGTCACTCTGTATATCAAAATAATAATAAATACTTCAGTTAATCATTAACATTAAAAATCGATTATTGGATACCAATTTTAATTTTTTCAACAAAAATGTTGCCAGATTTATTTATTTTTAGCAATTTTCAGGAATTTTCTATTTTGAGCTGCAAAAATTTTCCATTTTTATAGGTCACTCTGTATATCGTAATAATAATAAATACTCTAGTTAATCATAAAAATTAAAAATCCACAAATAGGATATAAATTTTAATTCTTTAAATAAAAATATTGCCAGATTTATATATTTTTAGCAATTTTCAGAAATTTTCTATTTTGAGCTGCTAAAATTTATCAATTTTTTATCGGTCACTCTGTATATCAAAAAAATAATAAATGCTCTAGTTACTCATAAACATTAAAAATCCACTATTAGGATGTTAATTTTAATTCTTTAAATACAAATGTTGCCAGATTTATATATTTTTAGCAATTTTCAGAAATTTTCTATTTTGAGCTGCTAAAATTTACCAATTTTTTATTGGTCACTCTGTATATCAAAAAAATAATAAATGCTCTAGTTACTCATAAACATTAAAAATCCACTATTAGGATGTTAATTTTAATTCTTTAAATAAAAATATTGCCAGATTTATATATTTTTAGCAATTTTCAGAAATTTTCTATTTTGAGCTGCTAAAATTTACCAATTTTTTATCGGTTACTCTGTATATCAAAAAAATAATACATACTCTAGTTACTCATAAACATTAAAAATCCACTATTAGGATGTTAATTTTAATTCTTTAAATAAAAATATTGCCAGATTTATATATTTTTAGCAATTTTCAGAAATTTTCTATTTTGAGCTGCTAAAATTTACCAATTTTTTATTGGTCACTCTGTATATCAAAAAAATAATAAATGCTCTAGTTACTCATAAACATTAAAAATCCACTATTAGGATGTTAATTTTTATTCTTTAAATAAATATATTGCCAGATTTATATATTTTTAGCAATTTTCAGAAATTTTCTATTTTGAGCTGCTAAAATTTATCAATTTTTTATCGGTCACTCTGTATATCAAAAAAATAATAAATGCTCTAGTTACTCATAAACATTAAAAATCCACTATTAGGATGTTAATTTTAATTCTTTAAATAAAAATATTGCCAGATTTATATATTTTTAGCAATTTTCAGAAATTTTCTATTTTGAGCTGCTAAAATTTACCAATTTTTTATCGGTTACTCTGTATATCAAAAAAATAATAAATGCTCTAGTTACTCATAAATATTAAAAATCCACTATTAGGATGTTAATTTTAATTCTTTAAATTGAAATATTGCCAGATTTATATATTTTTAGCAATTTTCAGAAATTTTCTATTTTGAGCTGCTAAAATTTACCAATTTTTTATCGGTTACTCTGTATATCAAAAAAATAATAAATGCTCTAGTTACTCATAAACATTAAAAATCCACTATTAGGATGTTAATTTTAATTCTTTAAATTGAAATATTGCCAGATTTATATATTTTTAGCAATTTTCAGAAATTTTCTATTTTGAGCTGCTAAAATTTACCAATTTTTTATTGGTCACTCTATATATCAAAATAATAAAAAATACTCTAGTTACTCATAAACATTAAAAATCCACTATTAGGATGTTAATTTTAATTCTTTAAATAAAAATATTTCCAGATTTATATATTTTTATCAAGTTTCAGAAATTTTCTATTTTGAGCTGCTAAAATTTATCAATTTTTTATTGGTCACTCTATATATCAAAATAATAAAAAATACTCTAGTTACTCATAAACATTAAAAATCCACTATTAGGATGTTAATTTTAATTCTTTAAATTGAAATATTGCCAGATTTATATATTTTTAGCAATTTTCAGAAATTTTCTATTTTGAGCTGCTAAAATTTACCAATTTTTTATTGGTCACTCTGTATATCAAAAAAATAATAAATGCTCTAGTTACTCATAAATATTAAAAATCCACTATTAGGATGTTAATTTTTATTCTTTAAATAAATATATTGCCAGATTTATATATTTTTATCAAGTTTCAGAAATTTTCTATTTTGAGCTGCTAAAATTTAAAAATTTTTTATTGGTCACTCTGTATATCAAAAAAATAATAAATGCTCTAGTTACTCATAAACATTAAAAATCCACTATTAGGATGTTAATTTTTATTCTTTAAATAAATATATTGCCAGATTTATATATTTTTAGGAATTTTCAGAAATTTTCTATTTTGAGCTGCTAAAATTTATCAATTTTTTATCGGTCACTCTGTATATCAAAAAAATAATAAATGCTCTAGTTACTCATAAACATTAAAAATCCACTATTAGGATGTTAATTTTAATTCTTTAAATAAAAATATTTCCAGATTTATATATTTTTAGCAATTTTCAGAAATTTTCTATTTTGAGCTGCTAAAATTTACCAATTTTTTATCGGTTACTCTGTATATCAAAAAAATAATACATACTCTAGTTACTCATAAACATTAAAAATCCACTATTAGGATGTTAATTTTAATTCTTTAAATTGAAATATTGCCAGATTTATATATTTTTAGCAATTTTCAGAAATTTTCTATTTTGAGCTGCTAAAATTTACCAATTTTTTATTGGTCACTCTGTATATCAAAAAAATAATAAATGCTCTAGTTACTCATAAACATTAAAAATCCACTATTAGGATGTTACTTTTAATTCTTTAAATAAAAATATTTCCAGATTTATATATTTTTAGCAATTTTCAGAAATTTTCCATTTTGAGCTGCTAAAATTTACCAATTTTTTATCGGTTACTCTGTATATCAAAAAAATAATACATACTCTAGTTACTCGTAAACATTAAAAATCCACTATTAGGATGTTAATTTTAATTCTTTAAATAAAAATATTGCCAGATTTATATATTTTTAGCAATTTTCAGAAATTTTCTATTTTGAGCTGCTAAAATTTACCAATTTTTTATCGGTTACTCTGTATATCAAAAAAATAATACATACTCTAGTTACTCATAAACATTAAAAATCCACTATTAGGATGTTAATTTTAATTCTTTAAATAAAAATATTGCCAGATTTATATATTTTTAGCAATTTTCAGAAATTTTCTATTTTGAGCTGCTAAAATTTACCAATTTTTTATCGGTTACTCTGTATATCAAAAAAATAATACATACTCTAGTTACTCATAAACATTAAAAATCCACTATTAGGATGTTAATTTTAATTCTTTAAATAAAAATATTGCCAGATTTATATATTTTTAGCAATTTTCAGAAATTTTCTATTTTGAGCTGCTAAAATTTACCAATTTTTTATCGGTTACTCTGTATATCAAAAAAATAATACATACTCTAGTTACTCATAAACATTAAAAATCCACTATTAGGATGTTAATTTTAATTCTTTAAATAAAAATATTGCCAGATTTATATATTTTTAGCAATTTTCAGAAATTTTCTATTTTGAGCTGCTAAAATTTACCAATTTTTTATTGGTCACTCTGTATAATAAATGCTCTAGTTACTCATAAACATTAAAAATCCACTATTAGGATGTTAATTTTAATTCTTTAAATAAAAATATTTCCAGATTTATATATTTTTAGCAATTTTCAGAAATTTTCTATTTTGAGCTGCTAAAATTTACCAATTTTTTATCGGTTACTCTGCATATCAAAAAAATAATACATACTCTAGTTACTCATAAACATTAAAAATCCACTATTAGGATGTTAATTTTAATTCTTTAAATAAAAATATTGCCAGATTTATATATTTTTAGCAATTTTCAGAAATTTTCTATTTTGAGCTGCTAAAATTTACCAATTTTTTATCGGTTACTCTGTATATCAAAAAAATAATACATACTCTAGTTACTCATAAACATTAAAAATCCACTATTAGGATGTTAATTTTAATTCTTTAAATAAAAATATTGCCAGATTTATATATTTTTAGCAATTTTCAGAAATTTTCTATTTTGAGCTGCTAAAATTTACCAATTTTTTATCGGTTACTCTGTATATCAAAAAAATAATACATACTCTAGTTACTCATAAACATTAAAAATCCACTATTAGGATGTTAATTTTAATTCTTTAAATAAAAATATTGCCAGATTTATATATTTTTAGCAATTTTCAGAAATTTTCTATTTTGAGCTGCTAAAATTTACCAATTTTTTATTGGTCACTCTGTATAATAAATGCTCTAGTTACTCATAAACATTAAAAATCCACTATTAGGATGTTAATTTTAATTCTTTAAATAAAAATATTTCCAGATTTATATATTTTTAGCAATTTTCAGAAATTTTCTATTTTGAGCTGCTAAAATTTACCAATTTTTTATTGGTCACTCTGTATATCAAAAAAATAATAAATGCTCTAGTTAATCATAAACATTAGGATGTTAATTTTAATTCTTTAAATACAAATGTGCCAAATTTATATATTTTTAGCAATTTTCAGGAATTTTCTATTTTGAGCTGATAAAATTTTCCATTTTTTATAGGTCACTCTGTATATCATAATAATAATAAATATTCTAGTTAATCATAAACATTAAAAATTCACTTTTAGGATATAAATTTAATTTGTGCCGGAATTTTTATTTTGATGTTTTGTTATTTGACATTATTGAATAGAAAGTTCTTGTTACAATACTGTATAATTTTGAGCAATTTTCGGTGTTAACAAAAAATTAAAATAACTTTGAACCAAAAACATTGAAATTTACTTTACTCTTCAAAAAAATTGACCGTGGTTAACACAATATTTGTGTAATTTGTAATATTATAGGCTTTTTAAATAAACCACCGCATACAGAATTTTGTCTATTTATCGTTTTAGCAAATTTTTTTTTCGTAGTCCCCATTTAAAAAAAAATAAACTTCACTTAGATGGCCATGACTTCAAATCTAGATGTATTTTTTCTAAATAAGATTTCCTGAGATTTTTCAAAATAATGGTACTTTACTCTTGTCTCAAAAACAAATTTTTGAAATGTGTTTTACTATATTTTGTTGGTGCATGTTTGGTTTTAAGGGATGAACAAACTTTTACCAAAAATAACTTTTTGTCGAAAAACCCTTATAATAAATAACTTTCCCTTATGGTACATACTTTGGGAATGACACTGTAGAAGGTATATACTTATATAGAAACCTATTTTCGTCACTTTAAATTTTCGAAAACTCTAAATTACGGCAACAATATTGTCGTTTTTCACTTGTTTATTACCGTGAACTTGCTAAAAAATAAAACACCGGAAATTACTACATTTTTCACACATTTTGACATTTCAATAGTCTGTTATAATAAATTAAATAACAATTATATCAATTACTGTGCGAAATGATCTTTATTGTTTCACTCATTTTCTCACGTTCACAAATTGTTATTTTGTTACGTTAATGCGATTGTATTAGGATCCAATAAAAGTTAGAACTCTATAAAGAAGAAAGTAAGTGGAATTTAGAAATATTTACTTATTTATGGATCAAAAACAGTTGAAAAAATATCAAAAGGTCTCAAAAAAAAGTAATTAAACAAAATTAAATAATTAAATTATAATTAAAAAAGCTAACGTAACTAAGTAAAAAAAAATAAATCAAACAATTAATCTACTTTTTCTACTATATTTTACAAAGTATTACAAGTGACTTAAAAAAAGTACATTGTTTCAAAAAATAGTACAAGATCTCAAAAAAATAGTTCAAAGCCTTAAAAAATTATACCTGACTTAAAAAAATATAATAATAATAATAATACTCGCTCTACATTTCACCCCCTCACGAGTGAAACCCAGAAGCCGAAGGCTTGTGCGGGGAAGGGACGGGTATTATTATTTTGCCGTAGCGCTCCGGGACGACTTACTGAGGATTGATGGCGCCATTTGGCTATAGGTGTAGGAAAACCTCACCACCATTATCGGCACAGTGACACATGGGGATTGAAAATCTAGGCTCCGCATTAAACATTAATTAAATTAATATTCAATGCGGTTTACCTATTCGAATAATAATCAGACACTGAAATTTTTTAAAAATAAAATTTCACTGCAAGATACGAGGCACAAACACATGTTGGCACTAGCATCTAGACAGCTATAAATGAATATGACCGATAGCCAACGATCTCTGCCACCGAGACCGACTAATAGTACAACGTTTAAAAAATATAGATCACCGAGGCACTTGATTCATTATGATATGTTTAAGGTGCAAGTTTTAAAAAGCTACAGCTCTGAAACTAGAAATTTTACGGGAAAAAGGTTTAAAAAAAACATGACACGTTATTTCACTGCCCCTGGCTTTGGAGCGCTATAGATGAGAATCTATGCATTATACAGAAAAATGTTTTAAATGAAAGTTGTAGAGAATGTTTTTATCTACAAAAATGGTTTTTGTTATTTTTCTCGTACGATGCAGGGTTCACGAGATATTTCACAAAAGGACTTTTTCAAGATGGCGGCTAACTCTCCTCTCACCAACTTGAATTTATTTACCCTTGAACGTCTTACAACAATAAAAACGTCCCTGTAGAAGATTGCAGAAAAAAAGTACTTGTCTCTTGGACTATTTTCGTACTATATTTTACAAATTTCGCATACTAAGAAAATTTAAATAAAAAATTCTTTTTATTTGAACACAATTTTTTTCTCTCATTATTTCTTTCCGCCAATTAATATCTGATTATACTAAATAATTTCTTGCTAGAATTAATTATGGTACTAGTAGTAATTAATTCAACAAACGTATTATATTAATGGTGGCCGGGGCTACTTTTACAAAACAATTTCATAACAACCAGGCAAATGTAAAATTATATACTTTTATTGCGTTTTATTCAGTGAGTTCGGTCGTTTGAATTAAAATGGGCGAACACGGGTGAAAACAAATTTTTTTTTTTAGTGATTTAATTATGAAAAAAATTCCTATTTTAATTATGAAAAAGCAAGAATGAAAAAATCATGGTTTCACTTTAACGTAAGTAAAAAAAACTAAAAAAATGCTCAGTTAAATAACATTTTGGTTTAAACTGTCTTTCTTATTTTGCACAAATAAATTTTTGGAGGAGACAAAAATATTTTTCAATAATAACTAAGACCTGACTCACTGTTTTAATTAACACTTGCTTATATTTGACTGTATAAAACGTGGTTTACTCATTTATCAAATAATGCCTGGTACTATTTTTCCAGTCATCATCCGTCAAGCGTTTTATAATTGTCACGTCCGCCAAAATAAATTAAATATTTTTATAAGTAATGATCAAAAAAAAGATAAGATATATGCAATAAAATTAGTGATAATAATTGTATACTGGTGATATAGAAAAATATATAGAGTGACGATTTCTCGAAAACTATACGTAAGATGAAAACTTTACCTTTTTTATTATTTATTGAAATATGTACGCCACTGTATGTAGGAATGTTCAAATCAAAAAAATAATATATAAAGTACAAGAATTTAATTCAAAGATATACGCCACTGTATGTAGTACAAAAGAAAAAAAATATTTTAAATTTACAAGTGAACGTCACTGTGCGGTGGTAGTGTAGAAATGGGAACAAATTTGTATAATTTATTTTTTTATTGATAATTGAAGTGTTTAAGATTTTTTTTTGCTACTAAAAAGAAAGTACCTATCGTGTGTTTAAAAAATATGGAGGAATTGTTTGAAAGATGTAAACTTTAAAATCTAAAATATTTAATTAAATCAGTAGGCTAAAAAGTGTCTCAAAAAAGTCTTCAAAAAGTATTATAAGTATCTCAAAAAAGTAGTAAATGTGACTTAAAAAAGTATTACAGTGTTTCAAAAAAGTAGTAAAATCAAAAATATTATATACAAAGTACAAGAATATATTAATTCAAAGATGTACGCTACTGTATATAGTACAAAAGATAAAGTACCAAAAGAAAAAAATATTTTAAATTTACAAGTGAACGTCACTGTGCGGTGGTAGTGTAGAAATGGGAACAAATTTGTATAATTTTTTTTATTGATAATTGAAGTGTTAAGATTTTTTTTTATTTTTTTTCTCTACTAAATAGAAAGTATCGTGTGTTTTAAAAAAAATGGAGGAATTGTTTGATAGATGTAAACTTTAAAATCTAAAATATTTAAATAAATCAGTAGGCTAAAAAGTGTCTCAAAAAAGTCTTCAAAAGTAGTATAAGTGACTTAAAAAAGTAATACAGTGTCTCAAAAAAATTATATACAAAGTACAAGAATATATTAATTCAAAGATGTACGCCACTGTATATAGTACAAAAGATAAAGTATCAAAAGAAAAAAATATTTTAAATTTACAAGTGAACGTCACTGTGCGGTGGTAGTGTAGAAATGGGAACAAATTTGTATAATTTATTTTTTTATTGATAATTGAAGTGTTTAAGATTTTTTATTTATTTTTTTCTCTACTAAAAAGAAAGTATCGTGTGTTTAAACAAAATGGAGGAATTGTTTGATAGATGTAAACTTTAAAATCTAAAATATTTAATTAAATCAGTGGCTAAAAAGTGTCTCAAAAAGTAGTACAAGTGACTTAAAAAAGTATTACAGTGTCTCAAAAAAATTATATACAAAGTACAAGAATATATTAATTCAAAGTTGTACGCCACTGTATATAGTACAAAAGATAAAGTACCAAAAGAAAAAAATATTTTAAATTTACAAGTGAACGTCACTGTGCGGTGGTAGTGTAGAAATGGGAACAAATTTGTATAATTTATTTTTTTATTGATAATTGAAGTGTTTAAGATTTTTTTTTAAATTTTTTCTCTACTAAAAAGAAAGTATCGTGTGTTTAAAAAAATGAAGGGATTGTTTGATAGATGTAAACTTTAAAATCTAAAATATTTAATTAAATCAGTAGGCAAAAAGTGTCTCAAAAAAGTCTTTAAAAAGTAGTACAAGTGACTTAAAAAAGTATTACAGTGTCTCAAAAAAATTATATGCAAAGTACAAGAATATATTAATTCAAAGATGTACGCCACTGTTTATAGTACAAAAGATAAAGTACCAAAAGAAAAAATATTTTAAATTTACAAGTGAACTTCACTGTGCGGTGGTAGTGTAGAAATGGGAACAAATTTGTGTAATTTATTTTTTTATAGATAATTGAAGTGTTAAGATTTTTTTTAATTTTTTCTCTACTAAAAAGAAAGTATCGTGTGTTTAAACAAAATGGAGAAATTGTTTGACAAATGTAAATTTTAAAATCTAAAATATTTAATTAAATCAGTAGGCTAAAAAGTGTCTCAAAAAAGTCTTTAAAAAGTAGTACAAGTGACTTAAAAAAGTATTACAGTGTCTCAAAAAAATTATATGCAAAGTACAAGAATATATTAATTCAAAGATGTACGCCACTGTTTATAGTACAAAAGATAAAGTACCAAAAGAAAAAATATTTTAAATTTACAAGTGAACTTCACTGTGCGGTGGTAGTGTAGAAATGGGAACAAATTTGTGTAATTTATTTTTTTATAGATAATTGAAGTGTTAAGATTTTTTTTAATTTTTTCTCTACTAAAAAGAAAGTATCGTGTGTTTAAACAAAATGGAGAAATTGTTTGACAAATGTAAATTTTAAAATCTAAAATATTTAATTAAATCAGTAGGCTAAAAAGTGTCTCAAAAAAGTCTTTAAAAAGTAGTACAAGTGACTTAAAAAAGTATTACAGTGTCTCAAAAAAATTATATACAAAGTACAAAAATATATTAATTCAAAGATGTACGCCACTGTATATAATACAAAAGATAAAGTACCAAAAGAAAAAAGTATTTTAAATTTACAAGTGAACGTCACTGTGCGGTGGTAGTGTAGAAATGGGAACAAATTTGTATAATTTTTTTATTGATAATTGAAGTGTTTAAGATTTTTTTAAATTTTTTTTTCTACAAAAAAGAAAGTCTCGTGTGTTTTAAAAAAAATGGAGGAATTGTTTGATAGATGTAAACTTTAAAATCTAAAATATTTAATTAAATCAGTAGGGTAAAAAGTGTCTCAAAAATGTCTTTAAAAAGCAGTACAAGTGACTTAAAAAAGTATTACAGTATCTCAAAAAAATTATATACAAAGTACAAGAATATATTAATTCAAAAATGTACGCCACTGTATATAGTACAAAAGATAAAGTATCAAAAGAAAAAAATATTTTAAATTTACAAGTGAACGTCACTGTGCGGTGGTAGTGTAGAAATGGGAACACATTTGTATAATTTTTTTTTATAGATAATTGAAGATTTTTTTATTTTTTTTTCTCTACTAAAAAGAAAGGATCGTGTGTTTTTTTAAAAAAAATGAAGGGATTGTTTGATAGATGTAAACTTTAAAATCTAAAATATTTAAATAAATCAGATATAAAATAGTAGGCTAAAAAGTGTCTCAAAAAAAGTCTTCAAAAAGTATTACAAGTGTCCCAAAAAAGTAGTACAAATGCTTTATACAAGTATTACAAGTGACTTAAAAAATAGTACAAAGTTTCAAAAAAGTAGTACAAGGTCTCAAAAAAATAGTTCAAGGCCTTAAAAAAGTATTATAAGTGACTTAAAAAAATAGTAGAAAGTTTCAAAAAAGTAGTACAAAGTGTCTCAAAAAATTATTACAGTAATTCAAAAAAATAGTTCAAGGTCTTAAAAAAGTATTACAAGTGTCTCAAACAAATAGTACAAGATGTCAAAATTCTTCAAATTTATTATCAAAATTCCTGCAATTTTTTATCAAAATTCTTGAAATTTATACAATTCTTGAATTTTTTTATTCAAATTTTTAATAACAATTTTTAAATTTATCATTTTAATATCAAAACTTGAATGGCGAGTTTTGTTAAAAAAAAAAATCGAAAAGATGCTTCAACAAAAGTTTTTGGAACTACGCCAAAAACTATTAAAATCTCCGCCCGTTCTAAACACATATACTCAGTGTAATATCCTGTCTCATTCATTTAGTACAGTTGCGTAAGGAACCTTGGAAGATACTTTATACAAAAATTAATTTTATTAAAATATAAAATATATTGAGTTGAGTGAAAGTAAGTATATACAGTGTGTTTTAAATAATAACTAATTTTGCAAGGAGATTTTGTATTATTTTGTATTCTTTAAACTCGTTTTCTATTTTTTTAAATTTTTTTCTGCTTCTAACAATCATTTTTATTAATATTTGTCTTCTGTTTTTATTTTCCAACAAAATTTTTTCTCACATTCTTCCTGTCCACTCAATTTTTCTAATTATTGCTTCCAATTAATTTTCTTTCGCCTCATATTTCCATTCTTTTGTTACTTCTTTTTGTATCGTTGATGCTCATTTTTTCTCTTAATTTTTTTTATCCTTTCTATTTCAGTTTCTTAATTATTTTTTTTGCTTCTTGAATTAAAAGCATATTTTTCCACTCTGTATTTGAGAAAAAATCTTTTTCTATAAAAGGTTTGTTAATTATTTAAATATTTTAATCAATTAATTGTCAATTAAGATAAGATATAAATATTTAAAAATTCATGATCCTCTACTGTTTTTCATTATATTAAAACAAATCGTCTGATCAATTTTGAACACACTGTATATAACGTTTCACTTATTTATTTTATACGAATAGAAATAAAACTATTAGTGAAAAAATGATGGGTTGTGTTAGTGCGTGAAAAATGCGCGGATTTTCGATTAGACAGTCAAAATGAATCGGCGAGTACGAAGACCGCGAGTCCGCAGATCTGTCAATGTCAAAGATTGGGAGAAGCAAGGAGAGCTGTTAACCGAATGGAACAATGGTAAACATAAAAAACAATTATATATTAATATATTACGATTTTTTTTTCTCGTGCTAAAAAAAAATAATATTTTACGTCTCGAAACGCATTAGTCAGATTTTGCACTGCACTGTACTGAATAATAAACATGAATTATAATGTAGTCCAGTAAAATTAGATTTTTGGATAAGTGAAATATACATATATTTTTTTATATGTAATGGGGGCCTATCAGGGAAGCTTAAATCCGGATTTTCGGATTACCGTTGGAAAACACGAATGGCTCCATATCTCCGAAACTATGGATTTTTGCAGAAAAGTTCGAAGGACCAGAAAATAAACTTATCTTTCATTTTTAATTACACTTTCATTTTATGCTTGCATTATTTTTGGAGGTTTTATGCATTCGAATTCTTTTTTTACTTTTTCTATTTTTGGAGGTTTTGGAGACTGTAATGTAGTCTTTTATTTTAAAAAAAGTACACATAAGTTCCAACATTTTGCACACTTTTATTTAACTCACACTGTTTGTATGTATGTATGTATGTATTGATATGGAATTAAAAACAATTAATTTTTTTTAATATAAAATTTAAAAATCATAAAAACCATTAAAATAAAATTGTTGTTAACAGTAAAGAAAATAACACCCTGTACATAAATTACCCTACCTTAATGGTAAACTACCATCTTAATAATTTAGTCCAAATTAAGTAATGTCAAAAATTGAAGATTGGTGATAATTAAAAATGAAAAAATAAAACGTAGTTTAGAAATTTTAAAATAATCACAGGAAATAAATTCAATACAAAATATTAATAAACTCATCCAAATAAATTCTATTTAATGTTTAAAAATCCAATTTTCAGATATTTTGTAATAAAGCATTTTGATTGGTCCATTAAAATAATTTTTCAAAAAATAGGTTTGCTTTTCTCCGTTGCTAAGAGGTAACCAAGGGGTTGTGGATTTCGGAATTTTTTCGTAACATTTTAATGAACTTAAAATAAAGTTTTATTTTTAGTTGTAATTAAATGAATATTTGTTTCTAATTTATAAAATAGAATAAAAATAATTATATTAAGTAAATTAAACAAATTTCATAAAAAAAATATAAAGAAAAACCAGAATATTCAAAATTTACACAGAAAATTCAAATTTTTTTGTTTATATCTATGAACCTTCCTTGGGACTAAAGAAAACTCATTGCTTTTAATAAAATAAAAAATAAAATATTTCAATAAAGATTTTAAAAAAAATCATTTAAATGGCGCCCAACAAAATATAAAATTTTAAGAATTTCAAATAAAAACATCTGGGAATGCTATTCTAGCATGTACCGCACAAACTCCTATTGTGGAATCTGTATGTCTGTCTGTTTATTAATTTAATAACCAATAGGTGCTTATTGGATGTGGTCCCATTTCATTATTTATTACCGTTTAAAAGATATGAGTAAGTGCGTCAACATGATTTTTCAATATTTTTAACTTTAGCCGCCATTTTCTCGGTAACGGTTCGTTCGACATCAAAACTAAAAACACTTTATTATTAACTTTTTCGTCCTAAACAATAATCTGAAGTTAGATTTGAAATATCTTGATGTTACACACATACACACACATACAGAATTATAGATTGAAATACTTCACTCCTTCGGAGTTTGTGAAAATATAGAAATCATATCAATTAAAAGACCCCAAAATTTCAATACATATCAATATATACCGGGTGGCCACGGGTCAATGTACGCCCCCCAAAATTTTGGTTGTTTTTGATTTTAAAAATGAGGTTTTTGGCATACATAAATTAGACATTAATAGGCTACTTTTAGACTAACAGGAATGAAAATATCACTTCCGGTTGAACATCAACTTTTTTTTTCTCAAATGGAATGACTATATTTTTTTTGACAGTTTCTCATTAAGCATGAAATTCTAAATGCAGCAGTTTTTTCAGATTTAAAGAATTCCAAAAAATAAGTGAGATACGAACAATTTTGGAATTTATTCAAAATGGCCGCGTCAGATGAATACGATGTAAGAAAATTACTAAGTAGGCTATGGAAATTATTAATAAGGTTGTAGACTTGTCTGTAGAGAAGAAAATAGTTGTTTGAATTACTGATAAGTACCAGTATTTTTAGGTTTTTTTTCATGGCTGTAACGTTTTTTTTAAATTATTTTTGTTTACTTTTATTATTACGAAGGATTATTATCGTTATCGTTATACCTAGTTTATGAATCATTATTTCTGATTAATAAAAAAAAATAAGTTCCATTTAAAAAAATTTGATACGACCCCTACGGAAATGAAAATGAAAATGAAATTCCGTTTTTTGAAATAAACCTAAAAATACTGGTACCTATCAGTAATTCAAACAACTATTTTCTTCTCTACAGACAAGTCTACAACCTTATTAATAATTTCTATAGCCTACTTGGTAATTTTCTTACATGGCATTCATCTGACGCGGCCATTTTGAATAAATTCCAAAATTGTTCGTATCTCACTTATTTTTTGGAATTCTTTAAATCTGAAAAAACTGTTGCATTTAGAATTTTATGCTTAATGAGAAACCATCAAAAAAATATGGTCATTCCATTTGAGAAAAAAAAGTTGATGTCACTTCCGATTCAATCGGAAGTGATATTTTCATTCCTGTTAGTCTAAAAGTAGCCTATTATTGTCTAATTTATTTGTGCCAAAAATCTCGTTTTTAAATTAAAAAACAAGCAAAATTTTGAGGGCGTACATTGACCCGTGACCACCCGGTATGTATGCACGTATGTATGTATGTATGTATGTATGTATGTTGTCAACTTGGTCGTCAAATTCTGTAATCGATTTTTCGACCATGCACTTTCAGACGCCCGAATAACTTGAAATTTGGCAGGTGTTCATAGTTCCGGTGACAGTGCATTATGAAATTTTAGTCATTAAGTTTTTGGATCACATTTCGCAACAAAGAAAAAATTATTTTCTACTTTTTAGTGCACTTTCTACACATAAATAAAAGCGTGCTTTTTTAAATAGTTATTTGTATGCCTAGGCCGCTTGCGGCCGAGGCAAGATAATCTTGAGGTCGCCAAAAAGTTTCGCGGCCGTGGTATACACACTATTTTTCGTGCAATCGTTAAAGTTACGAAATTAGATCATTGCCAATAAATATATTGTTGCTTTAAAATCAATAGCAGTTCAATTTCATTAACAAAATCACAGCTGCACATTGTTTGAATATACAAAATATTTTGACAGTTCTTGACAAAACGCAAATATGTCTGACATTGATAGTGATATTTCAGTATCTTGTTGCTTCAACTTCTAGAGAAAATACAAGTAATAATACAAACTGTACAATTACAATTAATATCTATCTTGAATAATATAAGTATGTATTTGTTAATTTCAAAATTAATACTGTATTCAATAAAAAATAATAACATTGTTAGTTTCGTATTGTAGAAATGTGAAATTTGAAAGTGACCTTTGCTTTTTCGGCCGTTACCATGGGCAACGGCTGCGAAATTGAATTTCGCGGCCGCTGTGGAGGACGCGAAGTACTCACTTCGCGTACGATTGCACGAAAACGTTTTTTTTTATATAGCAAAATTTTATATACATAAAAAAATGATATACCTAATAAAGCAATCCAAAATTATAGCTGGTATTAACTGGTTAATTATATTTTGTTCTTGTCATCTACTACTATATTGTACTGGACTGGCTGTTGGACCTCTGTCGGTAACTTTCTCAAGGTGTGTAGGATCAGTAGGCCCGGAAATGAGTGTCCTGTCTTAGGACATTTTGACGCTCTTCGCTGCGTGATACAAGTCTCAAACAAGTCCTGCAGGCCACTTACACTCAAAATGTAACCAATTGCTCCTATAAAGGACATCAAAAGATAAAAGCCACCGAGACGAATATCTATGGAATGTAATTCAGAGTCAGGATGTTACGTTTTTTTGTGCCTCCCTGTATTTTCATCATTCCTCTACTCCGTATATTTTATAGTTTCATATTCGCTTGATGTTCCCTTTCTTATTTCCTCGCGTCATGTCCCTCTCTTCTCTTGGCATTCTTATAAAATGCCTACACATGCTAATAACCTTTTTTTCTTTCTTTATCTATTGAGTACAAGCAATAAACTTTGTATATCTTTATATCGCCAGTATTATCTACCGAAGATTTCTTTCTTGTCTCCCCTTTATCTTTTAGGGTTTTTTTTTGGTGGTTTGTATTGCTGGTTCCACTTCCCAAGCAGTTGTTATTACCTGGACAGTGGTCAAGTTTTGCCGGGTCCAAGAAAACCTCTTATTTGGACAACTGAATACGGGACAGTTTGAACGAGACAGCTACATCAAAAAAAAAAAACAAGACCCTCTACCATCAAGGAGATAAGTGCAAAATTTTTGAAAAGAAAAGAAAAATAAAACTCTGTTTTAATATCGTCGAATAAACAAATATAACGTTTCATTTGAGTTTAATTTCCTTAATCCTAAAAAAAGAAAGGACGGATTTTGAAATATATCATAGTATTTTTGTCAATTGTTTCTAATCACATCAAAAAAATCAACTGACTGGCGTCCAAAATTTTTTTGTTTAATATTTTACTTCTGATATATTTCAAATTCTACCCATAATAAAATTTGAGCTTAATCATATTAATTATTTTTAACAACTTAAAGTATCGTTTGTATTCGTCCCGTATTCAGTTGTCCAAATAAGAGGTCTTCTTTAACCCGGCAAAACTTGACCACTATCCAGGTAATAACAACTGCTTGGGAAGTAGAACCAGCAATACAAACCACCAAAAAAAAACCCTAAAAAATAAAGGGGAGACCAGAAAGAAATCTTCAGTAGATAACACTGGCGATATAAAGATATTCGAAGTTTATTGCTTGTACTCAATAGATAAAGAAAAAAAAAGGTTATTAGCATGTGTAGGCATTTTATTAGAATGCCAAGAGAGGAAAAGGGCATGATGCGAGGAAATAAGAAAGGGAACATCAAGCGAATATGAAACTATAAAATATACGGAGTAGAGGAATAATGAAAATACAGGATGGCACAAAAAAACGTAACAAGGAGGCTCATTGTAAACTATTGTAGAAGCTTAAAAAAAGAGGATGAGCGAATGTTATGAAGCAAGTTGTTTAAGAAGTGCAGTCAAGACAATGTCAGGCTGTGATAGCGGTGAGTTCATGAAAGGAAAAAATCAGATTCTTGTTTCTGCTCGTAGTTTCTTCCGTAATTCCGTTCCAGCCTGGTATTGGATGTTCAGAACTACACTTAGCGTACAACCACAGTACATCACACAAAGATGGCAACGCTTCACGTGAAATGGACCCTTTTATGAACCTTGAGGGAATACGGTAATTAGAAAGTATATTGTAATGATTTACTGAATCTCGTATTTTGGGTTGGTTTCTATATAAAAAAAAAATAAACATTACAAAACTGATAATAGAAAACATTTTGTATAGTCCTGTGGTTTGATTTTTTCTTCTGTCTTCTGCACAACTTTTACTTATCTATCCCGATTTGTTATTTCCTTCTTCACGTCCTCTCCTGGCTTGATCTATTTTACCTCGGCTGCTCTGCTGTAATTGCCTCTACTTTCTTTTATATCCTGCTTGCTGGCTATTAATTTTAACGTCTCTTTTCTGCTACCAGGGCTAATCTGGACGGGACCTACAGCTTATCGTGGGCTCCGAACCACGGTCCTCAATCACCCTAAACCCAGGACTATGTCTTTGTCATTCAGGTGATCTACCGACTAGCAAGTGTGTAATTGTGCCACCAACCCCTATCAGTTCCACGAGATATCCGATCTCATCCGGCCTGGTTACCGGCATGAATGAAACTGCGCATGACACAAATACCTTTTTGCACTTGCCCAAATTCTTATCTGACTTTAATTTCACTTGAGATTAATGGGAGTCTAACCCACGACCCGAACAATGACCAAGTATAAAGGCCGATGCCTTAACCAACCTGGCCACCGTTTCCAGTTTTATATCCTGATTAATATAGTTTATAAATTTCTTTATTTATTTTTTTTATAAAAAATTTATGAGTAATCCACTGGTATACATTTATTCTTTTTCTTTTATACTTTACTAAAATTATGTTTTATTTTCTTGTCAGATAATCTTATTAAAAATTATCTTTTTAAAAAAATGACTTTTTTGTTTATTATCCTTTTCTTTCATCTGTTGTTTTTTTTAACATTTTCTTACTTGATTATTTAAAAATTTTTAATCACTTTTGTCTATCTTTTATCTAAAATTTTCTTTTAAATTTACAAAATTATATTTTTGATATGCGAGTCTTCAAAGAGACTCATCCAGAGTATTTCATTACATTCTATGAGCTGATATCACTCGGATTTTTTTTTTAATATTCTGATAGCTAATCAGGAAAAAAGTGAATTCATGACGTCACGTTCATTAAAATTAGATATGGCATCGTTGTATAAGTTGAGCACTATGGAACATCAATTTGCAGTTACAACTGAATGGGGGAGTTCACTCAATGTTGCCAACCTAGAAAAAGGTCTACCAACGGGGAAGGATTATTTTTGGTCAAAATCTACTTAATTAATTTCGCAATGATTAAATATGTGTACAAAATTCTATTGAGCTTTCCAGAATATATCGTTAACGAAATATAATGATTTTAATAAAATCTTACTTCTGATTGGTTGAAATTTCGTTGTCAAATGTCATTCGTTATAGAATAACTATAACAGAGCGACATGTTTCATTTTCAGCGACTAACCTACAGCCTTGGAGGATTGGTAGAACTAAACTGAATTTGGCGAGTAGTTTGAATATTCTATAATCTGAAAATGAAACATGTCGCTCTGTTATACTTACTCTATGAGGATTGACATTTGACAACGAAATTTCAACCAATCAGAAGTAAGATTTTATTAAAATCATTATATTTCGCTATATATATTCTGGAAAGCCAATAGAATTTTGTGCACATATTTTATCATTGCGAAAATAATGAAGTAGATTTTGATCAAAAATAACCTTTCCCGTTGGTAGACCTTTTTCTAGGTTGGCAACATTGAGGGAACTCCCCCATTGTGACTTATGACATTTGTCATTTAATACTTGATAGGCTTCACGGAGCAGAATATCAGTCGTTGTTCTTTCTTAAGCTCTTTTTCGAGCAACTATCTAATACGGCATTGTCAGTTAGATCTGCTGCAAACGAACAAGCCATTTGTGAAAATATTTTGTTTGGAAATTATTGTTCAGTGCCATTCGAAAAAACCCGATTTAGAGAAATTCAACATAAAATACAAGAAATTCAACATGAAATACAAAAAAAAACCCAAGTTTTAAGATTGTTTTAAGTACAGAGAACAGGAGCTAAAATGTAGTATTTTTTGAATGAGTCGTTCAAATGACAGAGTTCAATTATATATCAAAGGTGCATATCAAGCATTGAGCTACATTTTGGAGAACACTAATGCGTGTTTCTGATCGTGAATTATGGAAGGAGGCATTTCCGATGAACGTGACGTCAGCTACACTTTCAAATGCGATATTTTTTCGAAATAAAAATATATGACGAAACTCTAAGTGAAATGGACATTTCATATGAAATGCAATCAACATATACATATTAGTTTTAGAATTCATTTTTCGGAAATGAAAAGGTCTCTTGGTCATAATTTTTTGAGACAAACTGTCAAAAAATTTGACATTAAAACAAGTAGCGAAGCGTCACAGTGTGGCATATACGTAGATAGTCCAAGAGCTCGTCACAGTACATATATTCTTTCAGTATGGCGACTCTCAGGCGGTCCATTTGATCTTTTTAGGCACAGAAATTTAACCTTGACGCCATTTTACCCGTACTATTTTTCAGGGTTGTCAAATGTAGCACAATTGTGGCAAAAGTGGCACCAGCGCACTTACTATTGAAAAATAGACAAAACGAGCACTATTTAGTTCTATAACGTGTTGTTTTGTTATTGAATATATTTCTTTATCTGAGTATGTCCAGAAAAAATGTATTTAAAACAAACAACTCTCAAATTTGTAAAATTAAGCGTGACTGAAGTCGCACCATCTATGGGTCGAACATAAAATCCAAGTTATTACAATCAAATGGAATCTGATATTTTTTAACGTCATAAACCACGCCTCTTTTATTCTATGAATAAATAAAAATAAAGTAGTAATTTCCACAAATAGTAAATAAATAATTATTGGATATAGCAATGGCGAAAATAAAGTAACTTTAAACTATAACTTATAAATTATATATGAAAATAACACAAATAGACAACAGCTGACTGTCAAGTGTCAACTTAAATCATGTGACTGTGGTCGGTCACACCATTGGAGAGAATATGATTAGTACAGAGTGTTACGGGTTTATAAATAGTTAAATATAAAATATGAACACTCATACTATTGGAAAGGTTATACCTAAAATAAAAATAGAAGCTAGTTAATATTCCTTAAAAGTATAATAGTTATACTTACGAACAATCGCTTTTAAATCATTTTACTTTATTTTCTTAACCGATACAATGGTTAGTTTCAATATTTCAGTGAACAAAAGCTAAAATTCTTGCATCCTAATGTTATGTTGGAAATGCTCTTTACTCATTTCGTTTCTAAAAGAATTAAAACCGGTCATAATAATAATAAGAATTTGTTAAACACAATATGTTTGTTTACCTTTTAAATGTCAAGTCTGACAATCTTCAAATATCTTCTTTTTCAATTTCTATCTAAATCTTCAGAATCTACATTCTTATAAAGGTAAAGGCCCTAATTTGAACTTCTGGATATATTATTACTCTTTTTTTGAACCTTTTTTTCTTCTTAAAATGGTTGCTGGATTTAACGCTGGTTAAATATCTATTCTTTATTGTTCTGGATTTTTCAATCATTTTAAAGAAAATATCTACTACTTCAACGCAAGTAAAATATTTCAATTCGTTTGAAGTCACTTTTTGTGGATTTTTCTACTTGCGTCAAAAGGCCATTCCATCTTCGGTAAGTTCGATTTTGACCACATTTACTTTGTAAGAATCTCCTACCATCTTATTTGTTTTAGGCCTTTTTTTTGTGTGATCATTCAGATTTAATCTGAACATTTTTCTGCTGAGTTATCTGCCAACCTATCCTGAGATCAGGTCACAGCAATAATTCCACCCTCAATACTGATAGGTTGCAACTACATCACTGGTCAACCCAGTGTAAACCCCATCGCTGGACTTTTGGAGATTTCTTTTACCGTCAGGGTACAGCCGCAACAGAAATCAAGTAAGATCTTTCCTTTTTGTTCTTCGATTTCTCCATACCAAGACAGCAATAGTCAAATATCATTTTTTTTTATCTATATTTATATTTAATCTATTAAATCTTGTGCAATACGGTACGCTGTAACTATCAAATTTACCTCTGTACACCAGGTAGTACTACCCGGGATAAACTCGCTTTTGTAATTTTTTTTCGTTTATACCTTACCTACAAAGAAAACATTAAATATAAAATTTATTCTGACTAAAATCGCTCGTCAGTTGTTCCACGTCCCACTCTCCGACAAACCCAAACTTGAAGTGGCCATTGGCAATCATTCTCAACTACTCTATGCTGGACGAGTGTAACAAGAGAAGATGGCGATGATGCCTGCGCGAAGCAAAAACGCGAACTTTGGCGCCAACCGAGAGTAGCTTTACTAGGTTGTACTATGAGCTCGTGAACCCTCCGAGTAACGGTGCTACAAATTATTTTAGTGAGTCGTAGCATACCAAGTACGGTAACAACCACCTGGGACCCAATTCTTGAAATCGTAGGAATTAATTCTCCAGAGAATTGATTCCCCAAAAAAAATTCTCTTGAGAATCGCCAGTCCTATTCTTGAATGAGTCGGAACGTATGTCTTTACTAAATCCAAATATTTCATGAACTCAACCAATCAAATACTCAGAACTATTAGTTCTGTGCTCAAATATTATTTTAATACGTTCGCAGAAATGAATATCAGTTGCCATTGATATCATATGTTTGACATTTTACATTTTTGAGGAAACAAATTGAAACAATTTACATAGTTATTATCCTATTATTGTGCATTATCGTTTATTATTGACTATGGGTTATTTGTTCATTTTTTATTTGCGATGGCCAAACGAAATTTCGTGAGTGAAGCGCAAAAAAAATCCTTGTAGAATTCTTAGAAAATGATAAGGAACTTCTTAGAGGAAAGATCCCTACTAAAACTTTTTCTCTTTTGGTTAATCTCCAACTCTGATTGTTGGTAGCAGAAAAAGCTCAATATACTCCATTACATCGTCAAAGGCTTGTTTAGATAGACGAAAATGCTGTCTAAACAACTTTCTAAATTATCTAAAACGATAGCTTGGAGTAAAAAATTATTCATTTTAACAATATTTATGGCGGTAACAACAGAAAACAATAATGTTCAATTTCAATTCCCACAAAACACGTCAAATACGTACAATTCACACTCTTAATTTCTTAAATTCTCATGAGAATTTGAAGTTTCCCCAGAAAATGACATTAGGAATTAATTCTCATAATTTTTGGAGAATTTTTTCCTACGAAATATTTCAAGAATAGACATATTACAAAATCTAGAGAAAATGACGTAAATTTCTCATGAGAATCGATTCCTACGATTTCAAGAATTGGGTCCCTGGCAGGCATCAGCCCTGCACTGTAGATCTTTACCGACTAATGTCTCCAAACTTTTTTCTCATTTAACCGACTCTGTATCTCTTACGGTTTCTGATATAGCAATAGCAATGTTATCCCTTTCAATTTGAGACATCCTGTATAGAAGGAACTGTATCCCCATTTATTTTTGCATTTTGCAAACAAAATTATTTTTATATTTGTCTTCCAATATCCGCTACTTCATCTTTCTCCTCGCAAGTTTATTGTAAAAATACACATTTAAAAAGCGCATTTTAAATTACTAGAACTAACAAGGAAGGAATTTTACATATATTATGTTGCAGGTGACACACAAGTGAGACATTTTTTTTTCACTGAAGGTTTTTTTAGTTGGAAATTTTTTTTCAGAATGTACATAACATTCAAATATAATGCGCGCACAAAATAAAAGTGTGATTAAAAATGAAAGATAATTTTATTATCTACATTTTTGGTTCTTTGAATTTTTTTTTGCAAAATCAATAGTTTCGGATATATGGAGCGAATCACGTTTGTCAATATGGCGACCTGAAGTCACCACATCAATCCGAAAATCTTTAATTAAGCTTTTATCTTAGCCACCCTATCACATATAGAAATATCGGCGAAGATATATTTCACTTGCACTCGAAAATAGTACGATCTGATACAAAAATAACATTTAGAGTTAATAAAAATAAAAAAATATATTTTTAAATTGAATGCAATCTGGAGAAAATTATGTTAAATTTCTCCAGTAAATAAAT
This sequence comes from Neocrepidodera transversa, assembly GCA_963243735.1. Classification (NCBI taxonomy): domain Eukaryota; kingdom Metazoa; phylum Arthropoda; class Insecta; order Coleoptera; family Chrysomelidae; genus Neocrepidodera; species Neocrepidodera transversa. The sequence continues at coordinate 20,963,866 of OY725344.1, read as the reverse complement.
TTACTGCTGATTTTTTTTAACACTTTTCCAAATCATTAAATAAATTATAAACAAAACTGCACCTAATACACTTCCTGTGGTACCCCGAGAAATTTTCCTCTTCCGGTATGAAATTAAACAACTTTTCACTTTTAGTATAAGAAAAAATTAAAATACTTTTTTCACTTAATAATGATCATTTCGTGCGATAAAATTTTTGATTATTATTAAAAACAATGACTTTTAATCCGTGAGTTTAAAAAAAATCCTCTCTGCGCATTGACACAAATTAATAGTAAAATGTAATAAAATTTGTCCTCTCTCTTTTTACTTTTATAACAATAATAAATCTCCAGTTTGAATCATACCTCGTAAGCGATTGTTGATGATTTCCCTTCTCTCTCTCGCTCACTCTCTTAAATGTTAATATTTTTACCGGCAAACCGGCATGCATAATACAAACCAAACTAGTTATTCGTGTAAGTGTGTTAAAAAGTTACTAGTACTAGAAGGCTAGAATGTCCCGTTCTTTAAGTAAAAGGTTATAATGAATTTTTGAATGCAATTGAATTGGAGTCGAAGGTTCAATTGAGTTGGAAGAATATTTTCAAGGTGTTGTGTGGTTTCTCCGAAGAACAAAAAAATTGTGGTTTATGGTTTTTTTTTGTAATTTATTTAATAAAAACTAAGGGAAAGTGTTTAAATGGTATTTGGATTTTTGAGAATCATTCGTAAGTGCATTTTTTTCTTGTGAATTATTATGATATTATTTCGAAATTCCTACAATTTTCGTAAAAATGGTGCTCTTTTTGTAAATATTGGGCTGTTTTTATAGAAATTGTGCTATTTTCTTAAATCATGCACCATTTCATAAAAATCGGTACATTTTTTTAAAAATTGTACCATTTTCATAAGAGTTTTGCTATTTTCATTTATGCGTCTATTTCCTAAAAATCGGTACATTTTTTTAAAAATTTGCACCATTTTCGTAAATATTGGGCCATTTTCGTAAAAATGGTGCTTTTTTGTAAATATTGGACCATTTTCATAAAAGTTTTGATATTTTCATATATAATGCGTCTATTTCCTAAAAATCGGTACATTTTTTTAAAAATTTGCACCATTTTCGTAAATATTGGGTCATTTTCATAAAAATGGTACTATTTTTGTAAATATTGGGCCATTTTCAAAAAAATTGTGCTATTTCGGTAAATATTGCTCCATTTTTCTAAAAATCTCTCCATTTTCTTAAAAATTGTACTGTTTTCGTATATGTTGGGCATAGCTGGGGTACTGATTACCGGCAGTACTTAAAAAATGTACTTAAGTACTTTACTCTAAGTATTCCAGAAAATCCGTGAACTGGTAAAACTTTTAAGTAATCAGCCTAATATTTGTACTTAGTACTTAAATTTGTTTTAAATATATTTTTACTTGCAATTTAAAAAATGAAAAATACTTAAGTACTCGAGAAGTATTTAAAACCTTTAAAAAAGTACTTAAGTATTTTGTTGATTGGATATGTTATTAAGACTAAGCCCAAAATTTTTTCCCCAAAATCGGGCCGCAGCTTTGCGTCAAATACCATAAAAAATGCGCATTTTTGCTGCATTTCAAGTGCATATCGCTAGATCGCTATGCTATTTTTTTTTGATATCTCCGGTTTTATTGGTCTTATAAAAAAATGCAAAATGTTGGTGGAGATATAGAGGTATCGAACTGTTCAGTTAAGAATAGTTTAAAGACGAATCTTCACCTTCAAAAACAAAATGTTCAAATTTTTTCTGTTTTTTACTAAAAACTCAATAGGTAAGGAGAAAATTGTACAATTTTCATTTTATAAAAATTGGAGGAAACATGAACATTGATGACGTAAACTCGTGGTTAAAATTACAAAAGAAGTTTGATTTTTACGACCCCTATAGACATTTTTGAAAATTAATTTGAATGGCCGCCATTTTATGCCAAATCATCGTAGGCAACAGGTCTTTTTTATTTGACTGTTTTTATGCACTTTCTTGCAAACATAAGTAAGATATTCATTGATATAAACATTTTCGCATTCATCATCTTCAGAAGCACTATTTTCTTGTTATTCGCTCATTACTTCATTTATTCATTTTTTTATCAAATATTTCTTTAAATTTTGTTAAAAACTAGGTAGTTGGAAGCTTGGAAGTAATATTTTTTATAAAATTTGATCAAAAAGACGGTTTATTTATAAAAAAAAAATGAAAAAAGTAAAAAATGATTTTTTTGTTTTTTCAATGTAGAAAGTGCACAAATGGGTTACTTAATACTTGGTACTTAAATTTATTGTTTTCAAGTAATACTTAAACGAAGTACTTAAATATTGTTGGTACTGGTACTTGTACGTAGATCCACTTTGAACAAGTACTGGTACTTAAGCCTTAAGTACTTTTTGTCGGTACTTACAACAGCTCTGATGTTGGGCCATTTTCTTAAAAACGAGGCTATTTCCGTAAATATTGGGCCATTTTCATAAAAATTGTGCTATTGTTGTAAATATTGAACCATTTTCATAAAACTTGTGCTATTTTCGTATATAATGCGCCGTTTTTCTAAAAATCGGTCCATTTTTTTAAAAATTGTACCGTTTTCGTAAATATTGAGCAATTTTCGTCAAAGTGCTGCTATTTTTGTAAATATTAGGCCATTTTCATAAAAATTGGTCCATTTTCTTAAAGAATTTACTATTTTCGTAAATATTGGGCCATTTTCATAAAAATTGTGCTATTTTCGTAAATATTGGGCCATTTTCATAAAAATTGTGCTATTTTTGTAAATATTGGCCATTTTCTCAAAAAATTTGCTGTTTTTGTAAATATTTAGCTATTTTCATAAAACTTATGCTATTTTCGTATATAATGCGCCGTTTTTCTAAAAATCGGTCCATTTTTTTAAAAATTGTACCGTTTTCGTAAATATTGAGCAATTTTCGTCAAAGTGCTGCTATTTTTGTAAATATTAGGCCGTTTTCATAAAAATTGTGCTATTTTAATAAAGCGCAGTTTTCATAAAAATCGGTCCATTTTCGTAAATATTGGACCATTTCCCTAAAAATCAATCCATTTTTTTTAATTGTACCATTTTTGTAAATATTGGCCCATTTTCATAAACATTTTGCTATTTTCTTGTGGCTATTTTTGTTACAATTTTTTTTCCAAAGCTGTACTACAATCTGATCCAAAGATATGGCCGACTGCCGTTCTTATTTACACACCCGGTACCATTTTCGTAAATATTGACCTTATCATGAATTTTTGAATGCGATTCAATTGCAGTCCAAAAGTTCAATTGAGTTGGAGGAATATTTTCACGGTGTTGTCAGGTTTCTGCGAATAACAAAAACATTGTGGTTTATGGTTTTTTTTTTGTAAATATTTCAAACAATTTCTACACTAAATATTGTTTAATAAAAACTAAGGGAAAGTGTTTAAATGGTATTTGGATTTTTTAAAATCATTTGTAAGTGCATTTTTTTTTCTTGTGAATTAATGATATTATTTTGAATTTTCTGCAATTTTTTCCCAAATAATTGTACAGTTTTTATAAATATTGGACCATTTTCGTAAAATTGGTTCTATTTTCGTAAATAATGCACCGTTTTCTTACATTTTTTTAAAAATTGTACCATTTTCATAAAAATTTTGCCATGTTCGTAAATATTGCGCCATTGTCCTAAAAATCGTAAATGTTTTTAAAAATTGTATCATTTTCGTAAATATTGGGCCATTTTGGTAAAAATGGTGCTGTTTTTGTAAATATTTAGCCATTTTCATAAAAATTGTGCAATTTACGTAAATATTGCGCCATTTTCCTAAAAGTCGGTCCATTTTCTTAGAAATGAACATTTTCGTAAATATTGGTCGATTTTTGTAAAAATGGGGTTATTTCTGTAAATATTGGGCGTTGTTCATTAAAATATGTGCTATTTTCGGAAATAAAGTGTCTTTTTCCTAAAAATCTGTGCATTTTTTAAAAAATTATACCATTTTCATAAATATTGGGCCATTTTCGTAAAAGCTGTGCTATTTTTGTAAATATTGGGCCATTTTCATAAAAATTTTACTCTGTTCTTAAATATTGCGCCATTGTCCTAAAAATCGGTCCATGTTTTTAAAAATTGTATCATTTTCGTAAATATTAAATTTGGCCATTTTCGTAAAAATGGTGCTATTTTTGTAAATATTCAGCCATTTTCATAAAAATTATGCTATTTTCGTAAATATTGCGCCATTTTCCTAAAAATCCGTGCATTTTTTGTAAATTATACAATTTTCGTATATATTGGGCCATTTTCGTAAAAATGGTGCTATTTTTGTAAATATTGGGACATTTTCATAAAAATTGTGCTATTTTGGTAAATATTGCGCCATTTCCCTAAAAATCTTGCACATTTCCTTAAAAATTGTCCCATTTTTGTAAATATTGGCTCATTTTCATAAAAATTTTGCTATTTTCTTAAATATTTCGCCATTGTCCTAAAAATCGGTCCGTGTTTTTAAAAATTATACCGTTTTTGTAAATAATATTCCACTTTTGTAAAAATTGTGCTATTTTTGTAAATATTGGGCCATTTTAATAAAAATTGTGCAATTTACGTAAATATTGTCGTAAAAATCTAATTCTTAAAAATTACCATTTTCGTAAATATTGGGCCATTTTCGTAAAAATGGGGCTATTTTTGTAAATATTGGGCTATTTTCATAAAAATTGTGCTTTTTTCGGAAATCATTCGTCTTTTACCTAAAAATCGGTTCATTTTTTTAAATATTGTATCGTTTTCGTAAGTATTGGGCCATTTTCGTAAAAATGGGGCTATTTTGTAAATATTGGGCTTTGTTCATAAAAATTGTGCCATTTTCGGAAATAAAGCGTCTTTTTCCTAAAAATCGGACCATTTTTTTTAAATTCTACCAGTTTCGTAAATATTGGGCCATTTTCCTAAAAATGGGGTAAGTTTTGTAAATTTTTGGGCAATTTTTATATAAATTGTACCATTTTCGTAAATAAATCGTCTTTTTCCTAAAAATCGGTCTATTTATTTAAAAATTGTACCATTTTCTTATAATGAATTTTTGAATGCAATTGAAGAACAAAAAAACTGTGGTTTACGTTACGGCCTTGTTTTTTGGTAAATATTTCCAACAATTTCTACACTAAATATTTTTTAAATAAAAACTGAGTGAACGTGTTTAAATGGTTTTTGGATGTTTTAGAATCATTCGTAAGTGCATTTTTTTTGTGTGAATTATTATGATATTATTTGGAATTTTCTGCAATTTATTCTCAAATAAGTGACTTCCTGTCATTCATACTAACGGACTAATCATCGTTTCGTTTCATCAATATTGGTGTAACGCATGGCAGGAATGCAAAGTGGATAAATTATTTTTCTACCTTCTTAAGTTTAATTTTTTATATACAGTGTGTCTCAAAAAGTTTGTATCTTATAAAAAAAATTACCGAAAGCAGAGTAAAAGAATTAATTTGGTTCAAAAGTAATATATTTTTTGTTTAAACTCATTCAAAAATTCCAATAATTTTAAAATATATTAAAAATTTCAAATAATAATGTCAAAATATTCAAAAATTTCTAAAATATATCAAAAAATTTGAAATTATGCAATTTTTTTTCAAAAATTTCAAAATATCAAATGGTAAAAATGTCAAAATAAATATTCAGAAATTTCTAAAATATATCAAAAATTTCAAAAAAATTGAAATTACGGAATTTTTTTTTTGAAAATTTCAAAAAGTAAAAATTTAAAAATGGTCAAAAATTTTTAAAATATATCAAAAGTTTCAAAAAAATTGAAATTATGCAATTTGTTTTAGAAAAATTCAAAAACTTCAAATAGTAAAAATGTCAAAATATTAAATTTTTTTTAAAATATATCAAAAATTTCAAAAAATTTCAAATTATGCAATTTTTTTTCGACAATTCAAAAAGTAAAAATTTAAAAATATTCAAAAAATTCTAAAATATATCGAAGATTTCAATAACAAAATCATTCGATTTGTAAAATTTACAAAAATTTTCAGGGAATAACAAAATATAAAAAATTTTATAAAAATTGTGCTATTTTCGTAACTATTGCGCCATTTTCCTAAAAATCGGTGAAAATCTTAAAAATTGTACCATTTTCGTAAATATTATGCCAGTTTCGTAAGCATTGTGCTATTTTTGTAAATATTATAACATTTTCGTAAAAATTATGCTCTTTTCGTAAATATTGTGCCATAAAAATATTACCGTTTTCGTAAATATTCAGCCATTTTCGTAAAACTGGTGCTATTTTCGTAAATATTTTCCCATTTTCGATCTATTTTCTTAAAAATTGTTTCGTTTCCGTAAATATTTTGTCATTTTCGTAAAAATAATGCTATTTTTGTAATTATTGATCCTTTTCCTAAAAAATCGGTTCATTTTCTTAAAAACCGTACCGTTTCCTTAAATATTGAGCTACTTTCCTAAAACTGGTGCTATTTTTGTAAATATTAGGGCATTTTTATAAAAATTGTGTCATTTTCGTAAATATTGCACCATTTTTCCTAAATATTAGGCCATTTTCGTAAAAATGTTGCTATTTTTTGTAAATATTTTGCCATTTTCCTAAAAATCTCGGTCCCCCTTCTTATAAATTGTAGCATTTTCGTAAATATTGGACCATTTCCCTAAAAATCGGTCCAATTTCTTTAAAATTTTCGTAAAAATTGGGCCATTTTCGTAAAAATGGTGCTATATTTGTAAGTATTAGGCAATTTCGTAAAAATTGCACAATTTTCATAGAAATTGTATTTTCGTAAATATTGCGCCATATTCCTAATCATCGGCCCATCGGTCGTTTTCGTAAAAATAGTGCTATTTTTGTAAATATTGCACTATTTTCCTAAAAATCGGTCCATTTTCTTAAAAATGTTCCTGTTTTTGAAAATATTGGGCCATTTTCCTAATCGTCTGCCCAATTTATTAAAAATTGTACGATTTTCGTAAATATTGGGCTATTTTCGTAAAAATGGTGCTATTTTTGTAAGTATTAGGAAATTTCAAAAAAATTATGCTATTTTCATAGAAATTGTATTTTCGTATTTACGTATCATCGGTCCATAGGTTATTTTCGTAAAAATAGTTCTATTTTTGTAAATATTGCACCATTTTCCTAAAAATTTAGTCCATTTTCTTAAAATTTGTACCGTTTTGTAAGTAAAAATGGATCGATTTTCGTAAAACTGGTGCATTTTTTGTAAATATTAGGCCATTTTCATAAAAATTGTGATATTTTTGTAAATTTTGCACCATTTTCCTAAAAATCGGTCCGTTTTCTTAAAAATGTTGCTATTTTTGTAAATATTAGGCCATTTTCCTAAAAATCGGACCATTTTCTTAAAAATCTTACCATTTTCGTACATTTTGAGCAATTTTCGTATATTTTGAGCCATTTTCGTAAAAATGATCCTATTTTTGTAAATATTGGGCCATTTTTATAAAAATTGTTCTATTTGAGTAAATATTGCTCTATTTTTCTAAAAATTGCACCATTTTCATAAAAATTGTGCTATTTTCGTATGTAATGCGTTGATTTTCTAAAAATCGGTCCATTTTTTAAAAATTGTACCATTTTCGTAAATATTGGCCCATTTTCGTAAAAATGGGGCTATTTTTGTAAATGTTGGCCCATTTTCATAAACATTTTGCCATTTTCGTAAATATTGCGCCATTTTCCTAATAATCTGTCCATGTTTTTAAAAATTGTACCGGGTTGGGCAAATGAGAACGGCCGTCGGCCATATCTTCGGATTGGAAAAAATTTTAACAAAAATGGCCACGAGAAAAACCTGTAAATTTCTTAAAAATTGTACCATTTTTCTAAATATTGGGCCATTTTCTTAAAAATTGTGCTACTTTCGTAAATTTTGCGCAATTGTCCTAAAAATCGGTCTGAATTTGTAAAAATTGCGCTATTTTCATAAAAATTGTATCATTTTCATAAAAATTGTATCATTTTCGTAAAATCCTTATTATACATTTTCGTTGAGTATGCTTTTTTGTTTGTTTGTTTTTTTGTTTGTTGGTTTGTTTGTTTGTTTGTTTGTTTGTTTGTTTGTTTGTTACGGTTGTAGCGCTTTGTATAGTTGTTCGATATGGTGTCTAGATGTGCAGAAAACCAATTTTGAATTTTAAATACAAAATGGCGGTCGATATTTATGATTATTTACCGATTCTATTCAAAATTAGTATGTGGTGGTTTTTGTGTCCGAGATTATAAATTTTTTATCAAAATTAATAAATCCAAGATTCTGAACGAGGCGGCCCATCATCGGGCCGCCGTTTTTACCATTTTCGTACAAATTATACAATTCTCGTAAAAATTGTGCCATTTTCGTAAACATTGTGCTATTTCCGTAAATAATTGGCACTTATGGGTTTTTTTGGTCAAGAAATTCAAACTCGGTGTCAAAAATTTTCGAAAACAAAATGGCCGACTAACTGTCAGTAGATAGAACGTCCTTTAACTTTAACGGTTCTGTAACTAACGACAATGACGTTTAGATTGTGACAATTGTATAAGAAATCAACTTGTTAAATTTTATTCTAAACGTCATCGCCTTTAGTTATTGAATCTTTAAAGTTAAAGGACGTTCTATCTACTGACAGTAAATGTTTTATTTTCGTAAACATTGATATTGATATTTGGTGGACAAAACTAGAAATTCTAAAAATTTTTGACAAAGGAAGTCATTTTTTTGGGCTAATTTTTCGCGAGATAATAATTATAGATCGATTTTATAATGCGTGTCGCGTTCACTGTGACCGAGCATAAAAATTTCGATAGAAAGAAAACTAGTACCTACCAGTATGTAAATTTTTGAAATACGATTAGAAAATTAATAATTAACAATTACTAACAATAACGTTTCATTTAAAGAGGTAATAGATAATAATAATTCTCTATTAATGAAAAATTTAGGGTAGTTAGAACAGGTGATTTAACTGACCGACGACTTGGAAATGGTTTTTTTTAGCTTTAATCTATTTTATAAGAAGTATATTGTAGTTACAAAAAAACATACATACATACACAGCTCATGAGGTAATTTAAGCACGTACGAAATGTATTCACATTTTTTAATTTAAAAATTCAATCGAATTAGTAAATGTTACTCTTATATAACGTTTATTTAAACAATTGATATACGTATGTATGTTATGTGTAAATAAACTAATTAAAATATGGAATTTAAAATTATCGAATCACGAGCTCACAATACGTCAATAATTTTATATAAGTATATAAAAAAAATCTATATAAGAATCTACCGGTTAAACAAAAATATTTACTTTATCTCAAAAGAGAAGAGATTAGCAAATTTTATATTTACTGCATTTAAATAAAATCAAATCTTTTATTCTTAAATGATTCTTTTTGTTTATTTTTTTTTCGTTGCGAACCTAAATTTGGGTATGAGCCAATTGAGCACCAAACTCTAGATGTAATAAATGTAGACCGGACAACTGAGCACCAGGCAGGCAGGTACTTTTTCAAAGCGACCCTTTTGAGACGGACCAATTCAGCACTTTGACCTGGATCCACTTTGTAATAATAATCCCTTAATAGTGGAAAATTCTTTAAAAAATCGATAAATTGAAAAATCCTTGAAAAATTGTTGAAAAATCCTTGAACAATCCTTAAAAATTCTGGAAAAGTACGTGAAAAATCCTACAAGAATTTTTGAAAAATACTCCAAATTCCTTAAAAAAAAACATTAAATTGAAAAATCCTTAAACAATCCTTGAAAAATCATTAAAAATTTTTGGAAAAATCCTTAAAAATCCTACAAGAATGTTTGAAAAATACTCCCAAAACTCCTTAAAAAATTGTTTTCAATTTAACAATTTCTTAAGTGTTTTTAAGACATTCAAAGATTTTTACAGGATTTTTCAAGTACTTCTCAAGGATTTTTCGAGAATTTTTCAATGATTTTTCAACGTTTTTTCAATCCTTGAAAAATCCATGAAACCATCCTTAAAAATCCTTCAAAAATCCATGAAAAATCATTAAAAAACGTTTTAAAAAAATCTTAAACAAATACTTGTACCTACCTACTAAAAAAGAATTAAAAAAATCCTTGAAACCGCGTTAAATAATCTTTGAAAAATTGTTTGAAAAATACTCCAAAATTCCTCGAAAAACCAATAAAAAATCCTTGAATAATCCTTGAAAAATCCCTAAAAATCAAAGATGAGGATTATTCAAGGATTTTTCATCATTTTTTCAATGATTTTTCAAGAATTTTTCAAAAATTTTTCAATTTAACGATTTTTTAAGGGTATTTGAGAGTTTTAAAAAAAATACTTCTTAAAAATTGTTTTGACCCCATGATTTTTATTTAACCGAGAAAAATAACTGTTTGCATTAATTCAGTAGGTACCTGATAATTCGTTAATGAACAAACTAGTAATAAAGTGCGCAATTGGCTAGTCATAAAGTGCTCAATTGGCCGGTCTCTGTTTGGTCCTTGGTGCTCAATTGGCGTGTCCGGCTACGGTATCAATTTTACCTGAGGGTAATAAAGTACTCAATTGGCGTCCGTCCTTAAATTTACTCCTACTAGCCAGATTTAGAATGCAGTGTGAGCCTAATGGAGCGCAGGGTTGCCGCCGATGTCAGGTAGTCGGACATGTTAGAAAGCTGAAGGTTGAGCACGCCAGGACCGTATCAAGCGGCTTAGACGATTCTGGGTTTCGTTCGAAACATTGAAAAAATATATTGATGGTTATAAGAAACATACAAGCAATTTATTATTTAAAAACAAAAAAAAATAAAATGTACACAAAGAACTCCATTATTTCATCGAGTAAAAAAAAAACGAGAGCACGCTAATGCTTAAAATTAGGTACAATATATTTACTATTTACATTTACAGGACTTAACTGACTGTTCCATGATAATATAATGATTGTTTATTTTCCTGGGATCTCAGTCGAATTTAAACTCAGAGTTATTGGTTAGAGTATATTAACGTTTCGGCTTTTTAGACCATCTTCAGAATAAGCAAAAATATATATACAATTAAATTGTAAAATTTTGCGGTTGGTCATTTTCATCGTCGTCCTCATCAGAATCTTCCAAGTTTACTGTTATAGGTTCTATATCATCTTGTAAATTATCCACATGTTCTTCTCGACTTTTTAACGCGGTTTACGTAATGGGGTGCTTGCATAATTTTTTTTTTATTTTTTTTACTCTAATATGTTTATTACCCCTGTTGACGAGCATAGAACAGAATTTGGGAATTTTTTTGACGTACAGTGCCCTTAATTTTGAATATTAAATATATGTGTGACGTCTTAAGGAAGCAGAGAAAACAGTATCCTGTAATTACTTTTAAATCCGCGAATTCTATATTTCTCTGAAGGTGGCGCTACAATCGACGTTATTTATTCACTATATTCTTACTTTTTAGTACAAAATTCCTTATAATTATTGTGTCACAATGGTTAACAATAGTAATTTTAATAGATTTTGTAAAACTAGAATACATACGTAAGACCGACGCTAACTCCCTCTTGCGATGATTTATAGTATTGAGATGTAGTTAATGGTTTATTACCGACACATCACAGAGAACTGTCGGATATAACCTGAATTTAGATAAATCAGAGCGGCGCCATCTTTCGCATATTTTTTTAAGGACGAATACAGGTTTTTTAAAAAATTAAAAAAATATGGATTAAATATTTATTAGTCAGGTTTCTAATGGCCGATTTACCTAAAATCATGCAAGCACCCCATTGCACCTTAGTCACTTGTCAATAAGCTTCTTTAATCAAGTATTCCACCGTTTGATATTTAAAATCTGTATTGTGTGAAGAAGCTACATACCTTTTCACTTGACTCCATACCATTTCAGTTGGATTTAGCTCGCAGTGATATTGTGGCAGCCTCAATATATGAATATTATGCTTTTTCGCTATTGTTTCTATTTTATATTGATCGTATTGTGCTTTATATGCATTAGCCATATCGATCAGCTCATTTTTAGGGTTCCGTTCCACAAAGGGTCGAAACGGAACCCTATTGCTCTCAGTCTAGCAGCTGAACCGTTGGAGCTAGAGTCTTCCCCTAAGAAAAATGTCCTTTTCTATCAACCATGCCTGGATTTGTGGTTTATTCCTGGTTTTTTGGGGAAATCAATCTTAAGTGAGTGATAATTGTCCAAAACAACAACGTTTTCTTTGTCTTTCGGCAAGCTTGGAATTAGCGTACGCTCGAACCAATCTTCATATAAGTCACCATCCATTTCGTCATGGTAATCCTCCGCCCCCTTTTTAGCCAGGAAAGTTAATTCTGTTCCATCCACAAAGCCTTTTTCAGTTCCAGCACACAATAGTACGAAACGAGGTCTCCTTTGAGTTGGAGCTTTCAGTCCCGTGGTTAGCCCTTTCATAAAAGCTTCTCGAGGATTTTTTATGGTCGTGTCCTTCCATTCCTTTTCCACCGATGTACCAAAGTTCGTTCAAGATTCATCCGTGTAAAAGAGGTTCACATTCTTCTGTCTTAATACCTTGACTTGCTTAAGATACCTGCGTCTCCAGGTAATAATATCCTTTCTTTCCATCAAGAGAGAGTCTGCCTCTTTTACCATAGACAAACCTTATGTCACTCACGAATCTTCGAAAAGTTGTAGTAGAAAAATTAGGCAAATCATCGTCCTTATTCACTCTATCCAGAATATTGTCAACAAAGAAAAAATCGTGCACAATTTTTCTTTACCTGGTTCCCCCGTCGTATGTAATTTCACCTGAATTACATCTAGAAACGCTACTTTTCCTTCTCCGTGGCACTGCCTATTCACCTTTTTCAGCATCGCTGCTAATATTAAAAACTATGCGGGCAGACCTATAGCGCACATTTTAGAAACCTTATCTGAAATTTCTGACAAACTTTCGCCATTGTTTAAGTTCAGGTTATAGTTCAACACTATACGCTTCATTTGCACACCAAGGGTCATACCCTGTTTAAAATTAAAATACAGTGTATCTTATATACGTAGATTTAAATGCTTACTGCCCCATTTGGGTTTTTATGTTAGTACCATCAAAAATACAATAGAAAACAATTATCTATACTGACAGTGTATAATTCCAAATAGGTTCACCTACCATCGTAATGATTTTTTGTAGATTCTTTTCCTTTTTCAAATAAAATAATGTAATAAAATGTTATTGAAATAATGTGATGAAACTCCTCTGGATTTTAGAATAACGTGAATGAAAACCGCTAAACACTGTTCCACAATTATTTCACTGAAGACACCATGCTGAAGACGGATCTGTTCCGCTATCCCGCCAAGCTGGCATCGCCGCCGAGCATTCTTCTGTTTAAAATGCATTCTGCCTACACTGCATTCTAAATCTGGCTTTTACTATATACCATATTGAAACTTACTTAAAGATAATTAAACTTTTACTTTAAAGTAATAAAACGAAAAAAATAAAATAAAAAACAGCATACTGGCACTTATTTTAGTTATTAACCGGCACATATTTTAGGTATCATTTTCTATCTCTACATTTACTTTAAACAGTACAAATTATTGATTTAAAAAAAAACTTAGAAAATTATTTTTGTAATTTTAAAAATTCTATTTGGAAATGCATTTTTAGTTACCGAGTAGAATACCGGCGTAATGAAAATTGCCTAGCAATAATTTTAGAAAAAGGTGTGATTTTTAATGTCATTTTGAGGTAAAGATATTCTATTTTTAGATGTGTTAAGACATGAAGTACAGTTAGGGCCAAAAATGTTTGACAGGCTTAAGCAATTTATATGAAAAATATTTTTTTTGGTATTAAACATTTACAATAAAAATGGCATTTAAATTTTTAATCATTAATAAATATTTTTTTAATAATTATTAATAATATGCTCACTCACTTATTTAACTACCATTGATTTTCTGGTAGACTAATCATTTTCAACGGCCACTATAATTTAACATTAAGATAGGTCAGGCGTACCACATGTTCTTCCACTATGAAATTTTTACCGTGCCAGATTACAATGTACTAAACGGTTTCCGATTTTAAACACTATAATTTCTGGATTCGATTATGGCAATTGAAAGAATATTTTATCGGCGATCGACGAACCGGTAAAACTGTTTGTTGACCATTTAGATAAAATATTCATAAATATTTAAAAAGCCAATTGTAAAAGAATTTATTAAATGACCGGCTAGATCCCTTGATTTGACTCTTATTGTTTATTTGCATATCCTATCATTTAAAGAGTGTTATTTTTTTCTGACTTCAAAATAAAAATGTTACTTAATCAGGCTGTTAGAGTACTGAATGCTCTCAACATCTAATAACTTCACACGTAATCTAATTTCAATCATAATTTAAAAAATCGGCTGTGTCACCCCAGGACTTTCCCGGCTCGACCGTAGAGAATATGTTATTTATTATTATTATTTTAATTACAAAATAGTAAGCATTACATTGATTTATGGAACACATTAAAAATAGCGAGCTGATTATTAATTAATTAATATTTCAATGTTGGTAATGACATAAGCTGGAAAAATTTTCATACAATAGTTGCAGGGAATTTTAAATGTGTATTTTTCTCGCCATCTAGCGGCGAACTATGAGGAATTCGATAAAAGTTAAACATAAAAGTTAAAGAAAATTTGATGTTTTACAACTTTGCACAAGAAAATTTTGCACTAAATACATTGTTTGTTCTCAAAATCAAGAAAAACTAGAGAAAATATACATGCACATTTTTTACGCGCCCTCTAGTGGCGCAACTATTGGAGATTTTAGAAAAAGTTTGAGACAAAAGTTATAGAGAATTTTATGCTCTAAAACTTTGTACTACAAAATTTTGCACTAAAGTATATTGTTTGTCCTCAAAATCAAGAAAAACTAGGGAAAACCTACATGCACATTCTTTACGCGCCCTCTAGTGGCGAAACTATTGGAAATTCTGGAAAAAGTATAAAACAAAAGTTATAGAGAATTTTATTCTCTAAAACTTTGTACTACAACATTTTGCACTAAAATGTATTGTTTGTCCTCAAAATCAAGAGAAACTATAGAAAACATACATGCACATTTTTTACGCGCCCTCTAGTGGCGCAACTATTGGAAATTTTGGAAAAGGCTTAAGACAAAAATTGTAGGTAATTTTATGGTCTAAAACTTTGTACTACAACATTTTGCACTAGAATGTATTGTTTGTCCATAAAATTTAAATAATTTTTTGTTTTTGTTTTCACTATGATTTAATCCAAAATAATTTATTGACAACTAAAATGAATTGTCTGTTTGCATTGGCCAAAATATTTTTTTTAAATAATCTCATTAATCTTCTCGTGGGGTAATGCCCTCATTTCCCCCCTCTACGCACCTCCTCTGCATCGCATCAAAACACTTATGGCCTTAACATCTAATACCATTACGTGTAACATCTAAGAAACTACATGAGCCATCGAAGGAATTTCTTCGCGTACGATTCGGTTTTTTTCAATTGCATTTAAAAAAAAAAGAAGTTATTGGTATCGACCGCTATGTTACGCGCTTAGCACCTGTTTCGCGTTTCCGCGTAATTTGATTTTTTAAATTAATTGGTTAATTTGGATGATTGGTTTTGATATCGAGGTGAATTTTCTGTCAGTTTTCGATCAGTTCTGATGATAAAAATATTTATGTAAGTACATTTAAATAAAAATATATGATAAGTCTTGAAAAACTAAAATATCTTTTTTCCAATTAAATAAAAGATTTACCCACCAGGTGAAATTTAATAATTAATTTCCTACCCCAGATTCTGCACTCCATGTAGAATTATTTTTAACTCTGCATTTATTTATTGGGGACAATTTTTTTTTAATTAAACAAAAATATATTAAATAAATGATTTACTCGCCGGTTATAATTTAATAATTAATTCCCTCCCCCCGATTCTGTACTCCAAGTACAATTATTTTTAACTCTAGAAATACTGAATTTATTTATTGGGGGAAATTTTTTAAATTAAAGAAAAATACTTTAAATAAACGATTTACTCATCGGGTATAATTTAATAATTAATTCCCTTCCCCGGATTCTGATTCTGGACTCCAAGTATAATTATTTTTAACTTTAGAAATCAAAATCAAGCATTTATTTATTGGGGATTGTTATTTAATTAAACAAAAATATATTAAATAAATCATTTACTCACCGGGTGTAATTTAATATTTAATTCCCTCTCCCCGATTCTGTAATCCAAGTGGAATTATTTTTAACTCTAGAAATACTGCATTTATTTATTGGGGGAAATTTTTTAAATGAAACAAAAATGTATTAAATAAATGATTTACTCACCGGGTGTAATTTAATAATTAATTCCCTCTCCCCGATTCTGTAATCCAAGTAAAATTATTTTTAACTCTAGAAATACTGCATTTATTTATTGGGGGAAATTTTTTAAATTAAACAAAAATACTTTAAATAAACGATTTACTCATCGGGTATAATTTAATAATTAATTCCCTCCCCCCGATTCTGGACTCCAAGTATAATTATTTTTAACTTTGGAAATCAAAATCAAGCATTTATTTATTGAGGATTGTTTTTTAATTAAACAAAAATATATTAAATAAATGTTTTATTCACCGGGTGTTATTTAATAATTAATTCCCTCCCCCTGATTCTGTACTACAGGTAGAATTTTTTTAACTTTATAAATCAAGCATTTATTTATTGGCGAAGATTTTTTTTAATTAAACAAAAATATATTAAATAAATTATTTACTCACCGGGTGTAATTTAATAATTAATTCCCTCTCCCGAATTCTGTACTCTAAATAGAATTATTTTTAACTCTAGAAATCAAGCATTTTTTTTTTAAATTAAACCAAAATATATTAAATAAATGATTTACTAACCAGGTGTAATTTAATTTTCCTATTTTATCTAGATTTTTATAATATTTTCCTATTATTCAAAATCTGTACCTATTTTATCACGTTTTTTTCCTATTTTCACTATTTTTCCCTATTTTTCGCAAATTTACTCTCTTTTTCAATGGTTTTCCTCAATTTATCCAAATGTCCTATTTCTTTCTATTTTTCCTATTTTCTATTATTTTATCCTATTTGTACTTATTTTTCCCCAATTTTCGCTACTTTTTGTATTATTGCCATTTTTCCCTACTGTTTCCCTCTTTTTCCTAAATTTCCCTATTTTGCCCTACTTTTCCCATATTTTCCCAAATTTTCTTATTCATTTTTTTTTTCAAATTATTCAATATTTTGCTCTATTTGTTCCTGTTTTTCCCTATTTTTCACAATAGCAAATTTTATTCTTTTTTTATTTTCCTCTATTTTTTTTATGTTTTCCCTATTTTTCCCCAATTATTGTTATATTTATAAATGAAGCATTTATTTATTGGGGGATATTTTTTTAATTAAACAAAAATATATTAAATAAATGATTTACTCACCGGTTGTAATTTAATAATTAATTTCCTCCCTGGATTTTGTACCCTTAAGTAGAATTATTTTTTACTCTAGAAATCAAGCATTTATTTAATGGGGGGGGGGGATTTTTTAAATTAAACAAAAATATATTAAATAAATATTTTACTCGCCGGGTATAATTTACTAATTAACTCCCTCCCCCGGATTCTGTACTCCAAATAGAATTATTTTTAACTTTAAAAATTAAGCATTTATTCTTCATTAATTCCCTCCCCCTTATTCTACGTATAATTATTTATAACTCGAGAAATCAAGTATTTTATTGGGGATTTTTTTTAATTAAACAAAAATGTTTTAAATTAATGATTTACTTACCGGGTGTAATTTAATAATTAATTCCCTCCCCGGATTCTGCAGTCCAAGTAGAATTATGTTTAACTCTAGAAATCAAACATTTATTTATTGGGAAGATTTATTTTTAATTTAACAAAAATATATTAAATTAGATCTTTAGTACCTGGACGACCGAGATTTGCTTATTTTTTCGTATTTATTCCTATTTTCCTGTTTTTCATTATTTTTTGCTGGTTTTCCTTATTTGTCCCTATTACTATCTATGTGGTTCTATTTTTTCCCTTTTCTCCCTATATTTCCCATATGTTTGGCCTATTTATTCTCTAATTTCTATGTTCCTTCTTATTTTTCCCAAATTTCCCTATTTTTCTCAAATTTTCCCATTTTGCACTATTTTTCCCTGTTTTTCCCAATTTTTTACTTTTTTCCCCCAATTTTCTCTATTTTTTGCTATTTTTTTTCATTTGCCCATTTCTATTTTTTCCTCTTTTCCATTATTTTATCAGGTTTTCCTTATTTTTTGAGTTGTAGCCATTTGTACTTATTTTTCCCTATTTTTTTCCCAATTTTCCCTATATTTCCCATTTATTCATATTTTTTTTGTTTTTCATTTTTCATTTCTCAAACAGTCTTATTTTTAATACAATTTTTCCTGTTTTCCATTATTATTTCCTACTTTTCCCTATTTGTCCCTATTATTATCTATTTTTTTTTATTTTTAGACTACTTTTCCTTATATTTGCTTATTTTTCTGTATTTTTCTCTAATTTTCCTATTTTATAATGTTTTTGTATTATTCCACATTTGTCCCTATTTTTCATGTTTTTTTCCTATTTTGACTATGTTTCGCAAATTTTCTTATTTTCTTTATTTTCACTGTTTTTCTTCATTTTAGGCATTTTTCCTATTTCTTTCTATTTTTTCCCATTTTTCCTCATTTTTCCTATTTCTTTTTTTTCCTACTTTTCTCAATTTTTTCTATTTCTTCATATGTTTTCTGTTTATCATTATTGTTTTTATCCCTAGTATTTTCTACTATTTCCTTTTTTCCATTTTTTTTATTTTCCCCAATATATCCTTATTTTTCACCATTTTCCCATATGTTTCCCTATTTATTCTCTAATTTCGCTATGTTTCCATTTTTTTCTCAAATTTCCCTAATTTGTCCCTATTTTTCCCAAATTTCCCAATTCTCAATTTTTTCTAATTATTCCCAATTTTTTTCAATTGTTCCCTATTTTTTTTATTTTGTCCTATTTTGTCCTGTTTATTCATCTTTTTCCGTTTTCTCCAATTTTTCAACATTTTTCCATATTTTTCTCTATATTTTCCCTTATTTTTCTTGATTTTTCCTTATTTTTCCCTACTGTTTCCCTATTTTGCACTATTTTTCCCAATTTTTCCATATTTTTCCAACATTTTCCTATTCATGTTTATTCATATCTTCCATATTTTTTCCCTTTTTTGCTCTATTTTTTCCTGTTTTTCCCTATTTTGCTCTATTTTTTTCCTGTTTTTCCCTATTTTGCTCTATTTTTTCCTGTTTTACCCTATTTTTCACAATCGCAGTTTTTTCCCTTTTTTTTTATTTTCCTCTATTTTCCTATTTTTTATGTTTTTCATTATTTTCCCTACTTTCTCCTATTTTTGCTATTTTCCCCATTTTTCTATATTTGTCCCTATTTGTCCATGTTTTTCTTTATTTTCTATATTATTTCCTATGTTTTATAATTTTCTCATTTTTCCTTGTTTTTTACTCCATGTAGAATTATTTTCAACTCTAGAAATCAAGCATTTATTTATTGGTGAAGATTGAACAAAAATATATTAAATAAATGATTTACTGACGGGTGTAATTTAATAATTAATTCCCTCCCCCGGATTCTATACTCCAAGTAGAATTATTAACTCTAGAAAAAAAGTATATGAGATTATTTTTAAATGAAATAGGATTATCCTGACCTCGGATTATTATTATCGGTATCGGTAATTACATAAATATTGTATAAAGATTAACAATTTATTGCCAAATAGAAGTGATTAGACGCTTCGTTATGTCTGGTCGCATTATGTAAAGAGGCAGCTGATGTCAATGCCAATGGGCCATGGTTTTTTTTGGCTAACGTACAAAAGCATACACGTAATTTGTGTTCATTGATCTACGGTCGAAAAAAGGATTATGTTGTCATAATTATTTTGAATACAACAAAAGTTTTTTCTGCCTGATATATTTGTAGTATTTATGTTGATTGTAGACAAATCCTATTACCCTATTTTTGCTTGACCTAGCACGAAAGGAAATGTATATTTAGTGTCATGTTTTACACAATTTCAGGAATCCTCATAACGAACATGTATCCACTTTCATTGTTAACTTCAGCCTTTCCGATATTTTTTATGTTTAGTTAAAAAAGAACAGTTATTAAACTGAGATTGTGAATATATATTTTTTTTTAACTGAAGTAAGTACTTTGGCAATTTTCGTTACTAAAATATAAAAATGCAACACGTACCGGGTGAAATTTAATAATTAATTCCCTCCCCCGGATTCTGTACTCCAGGTAGAAATATTTGTACCTCTAGAAACAAACACTTATTAAGTGAGAATTTTTTTTTAATTAAACAAAAATATATTAACTAAATGATATACTTACCGGGTGTAATTTAATAATTCCATCCCCCGGATTCTGCACTCCGGGTAGACATATTTGTATCTCTAGAAACAAATATTTATTAAATGAGAAAGATTTTTTTTAAATTAATCAAAAATGTATTAATTAATTGATTTAGGTACTCACCGGGTGAAATTTAATAATTAATTCTCTGCCCTGGATTTTGCAGTCCGGGTAGAAATATTTGTTCCTCTAGAAACAAACATTTATTAAGTGAGAAATTTTTTTTTTAATTAAACAAAAATATATTAACCAAATGATTTACTTACCGGGTGTATTTTAATAATTCCATCCCCCGGATTCTGCACTCCGGGTAGACATATTTGTATCTCTAGAAACAAATATTTATTAAATGAGAAAGATTTTTTTTTTTAAATTAATCAAAAATGTATTAATTAATTGATTTACTCACCGGGTGAAATTTAATAATTAATTCCCTGCCCCGGATTCTGCACTCCGGGTAGAAATATTTGTTCCTCTAGAAACAAACATTTATTAAGTGAGAAATTTTTTTTTAATTAAACAAAAATATATTAACTAAATGATTTACTTACCGGGTGAAATTTAATAATTCCCTGCCCCGGATTCTGCACTCCGGGTAGAAATATTCTTACCTCTAGAAACAAACATTTATTAAGTGAGAAATAATTTTTTTTAAATTAATCAAAAATATTTTACATAATTGATTTACTCACCGGATGAAATTTAATAATTAATTCCCTTAACCGGATTCTGCACTCCGGGTAGAAATATTTGTACCTCTAGAAACCATTATTTATTAAGTGGTAAAGAATTTTTTTTTTTAATTATTCAAATAATATTTTAAATAATTAATTTACTCACCGGTGAAATTTAATAACTGACTCCCTCCCCCGGATTATGTACTTGATAACATTAATAAAATTAATTAGATTTAATATTTTTTAAATCTATAAAAAATTATTGCATTTATTGCCTACTAATAATCAGTCGATATTTTACTTTTTTTATACAGTGTGTCTACTTAAGTTCGCACCATATGGAAAATTTTTTTATTATTAATTTTACGAAAAAAGTTATTCTTCATCAAAGGTTCTGTTTAGTCCAAAACCTAAAATGCAACCATCAGATATTAATTTTTTTAAGCTGAATACGAGTTTTGTCAAAAAATATGAATTTTACTCAAGAGTAAAGTACCTTTAAATTTGACAACATCGAAAAATGTTATTCAAAAAAGTTGATCAGAACTAAAAACAAAGTTCAAATATGCAATTACATCCATTTTACTTTTACTTTTTTTTCGTAAAATTAATAATAAAAAAGTTTTCCATATGGTGCGAACTTAAGTAGACACACTGTATATACCTAAACTCAGAATTTCACTTGTAAATATTTTTTATTTCATACATTCAATGTTCAATTAATTCCCATACAAGTATTCCTATAAAATAAGAATATACAGGGTGACGCAAATTTAATTAAACACTAATGGTATTTCGTAAATCGTTCGTTAAATGGGAATAAAGATGCTTATCAATTTTTTTTAAACAACTTTTCGTCTTTGAAGAGCCACCTTAAACTATTATTTTTAAAATACGGACCTGTACCTTTAATATTTCATCCCCATTTTTCTCTATCCAACCATGTAGAACACTTTGTTTTTTTATTAGGTTTTGCCAATGAACTGTACCTTAGGAATTTTTCAAAGTACGGTTCTGTTCATTTCTACCCTGAAAAAACGGAAACAAATAGATATAAAGAACCGAAGAAAATAAAAGAAAATGGTAAAAAAAAATAAAAAAAAATGGTAAAAAAAAATAAAAAAAAAAGAAATAAATCAGAAAAAAACGCTGAAAAAAAAAATTGAAAAATTTTGGAATAAATAAGAAAAAACTATAAATAATTGAAAAAAATCCTAAAAACGGAAAAAGAGGAAAATATAAAAAAAGGAAAAGTGGGAAAAAATCAGAAAAATCGGAAAAATCGTCTTCGAAGGGCCACCCCCAACGTACTTTTTTTAAATACGAACCTGTACTTTTGATTTCATCCCCATTTTTTCTCTATCCAACCATGTAGAACACTTAATTTTTTATTAGGTATTGACAATGTGTACTTTAGGATTTTTTTAAATTTTACCCTGAAAAAACGGAAATAATAAAGACGAAAACAATTAAAAAATAGAAAAATTCGATACAAATTAAAAAAAAAAAATGGAAAAAATAGAAATAAATCAGGAAAAACTGAAAAAAATATTGGAAAAATTTGGAATAAAAATTCTAAAAAATCGACAAAAAGAAAAAAACCAAAAAAAGGGAAAAAATGAGGAAAATCCGAAAAATCGTCTTCGAAGAAGAAAAAAACGGATATAAATAAAAAAAGAATAAAAAAATATAAAAAAATAGAAAAGGTCGAAACAAATCGAAAGAAAAATGGAAAAAATAGAAAAAACTGAAAAAAAAATTGGAATAATCAGAAAAAACTATAAATAATTGAAAAAATGAGAGAAGTTGGGAATAAATCAGAAAAAAATGGAAAAAATCGCTTTTGAAGGGCCACCCTCAACGTATTTTTATTAAAATACGGACCTGTTTTGACAATGAACTGTATATTTTATTAATTTTTCTAAATACGGTCCTGTTCCATTTTCACTGTAAATATTTTATAAATCTTTTCGAATAAAATTAATTAAACATTAACGCCCTAAAGAAACTTGATTTCTATACAGAATTGCTCAAATTGTCCTCCCCCTTGTTCAAGATATTTTATAATTCTTGTACTCATATTTTCACTTCAGGATAAAAATGAACAGAACCGTACTTAAAAAATTCCCAAAGTACATTTCATTGTCGAAACCTAATAAAAAAAATTAAGTGTTCTATATGGTTGGATAGAGAAAAAAATTGTAAGATGGAAAACGCCGTTCATGACTTTTGAAGAACCGGGTATAACACATAACCCAAACAGAACGGTTGACGATGGATATCGACACTTGAGAAGTGTTGACTTATGAAAATGCTTGAGAGACAAAAACGTTGGAATGCAAGAATAGTTTATAATATAGTTTTTCAGTTAGAGTTTAGAGTTTGTTGCGAGACGAATAAATGATTTTCGATAAGCGATCGCTCGAGTTTAATTTCTTACAATTCAGAAGTGGGATAAACAATTAATACGGGCTGGTCCTTTTTAAGATTGATTTATGTGAAATTTAAATAAAACAGTGACCTTTTTTTTAGTTTTCGTTTACTTTAAGTAAGAAAGTGAGTGTAATAAGTGAGACAATAAACTATAAATATGGGGAAACGTGTGCGTCAAAAAAAACGTGAACTTACGCACCGGGCGAGAAGACGGCAACGTAGTTCTAGTAGTGACTCAGTTTCTACGACTTCTAGTTCTAGCAGTTCGCGGTCGACGAAGCTAAAAAGAAAATATAAGGATCTCAGAAGGGAATTGGATGCTCTTAAAAAGAAGAAGATTGCTGACGTGCACCCTGGAGATGAATTTTTAATTCCAATTTTTGATCCCGCAAGAGAGGATACCACCATAGAGCTCTGGGCACAGAAGGTTGATGCTCTTGTTGACAGATATGACTGGGATGATAACGCTGTTGTTCGTTTGATTTCAAGTCGCCTCAAAGGAAACGCAAGGCAGTGGTTTGACGATTATAATCAGGCAGATGTCACTTGGACAGAGATCAAGATGAATATGATCGACCAATTCCGTAAGTCTGTTCCTTTTTCTAACTTACTTAAGCATGCAGCTAATTACGAAACTAGATCAGGACAAAAATTGGGCGATTATTGTTTCAAAAAACTGTCAAAATTAAGAGCATTAAAGATACCAATTCCAGATGAATATCTTATTGACGCCGTTATTGGCGGAATTACAGACATAAACATTGCCCGTATGGTACGTTCAGCTCAGCATACTAATGCCAATTTACTCTATGCATACATGAATACATTGGGCCATATGCCTCGAAATCTTGTCTCTAGATATTCTGAAATACCGAGCACGAGTACAAGTGTTCATAAAAGTTCTTATACGGCCAATATTCAACCCCAGGCAAATGAAAGAGTACGTTGTTATAATTGTGGTCACCCAGGCCACTTGGCCAGAAAATGTAAAAAACCGCGGATAACATGTCAGAAATGCAAGCGCTTAGGACATGAAGGCGACAAATGCACTTTTTCAAAAACTATTAATGTTAATAATGTTCAACAAAATAACCACAAGATGATTAATACATATATAGTGAAAGCACATGTCAACAATAAAAAGGTTGTTTGCTTAATCGATACGGGAAGTTCAAATACCCTCATCAGGCGCTCTTTGACGAGCAAATTGGGTTTGTTAACGACTACCACTGATAAATCCCTAACCCTTCGAAGCTTCATGGGAACCACCACCAAAAGTAACTTGTCGGTACGACTCAACATACGGATTAAGGAAGTAATTTGTATGGTTGACGCCATAGTACTCGATGATGAAATTCTTATTCAAGATATGATCATTGGCCGAGATCTGTTGGATCAGAACCATGTCATGATGATAAAAGCAGGGAACACCTTAACATTTCGAAATTTCCCAGATCTGACAGCTGGTGCTTCTAATTACGTGGATGTGACGGATACGAGTCTTGAACTTGACAATGTAAATTTTGGAAACATTCCTGATGAATTCAGAGATAAGTGCATGAAACTGCTGAACAATTTCTCTGACTGTATCTCTAGTTCTCTTGGTACGTTGGGTAAAACCAATACCGTTTCAATGGAGATCAGCTGTATTTCTGATGTTCCAGTTGTTAGAAATCCTTACCGTATGCCAGAACCTGAAAAGGCTGCTCTAAGAGAAATTATAAGAGATTTACTTGAAAACAATATCATTCAAGAATCCAATTCTTCTTATGCCAGTCCAGTGATCTTGGTGAAGAAAGGCAATGGAGAATATCGCATGTGTATTGATTATCGACGACTAAACAGCCTAACAGTAAAAGAAAAGTATCCATTGCCACTTATTGAGGACCAAATAGACCGACTAGGAGGGAACAAATACTTCACAACGTTGGACTTGGCGTCCGGATACTATCAAGTACCGATGAATAAAAACTCAGTATCAAAAACAGCATTTATAACCCCAGAAGGACACTTCGAATTTTTAAGAATGCCTTTCGGCCTAACCAATGCACCGGCAGTTTTTCAATCGCTGATGACGAAAGTATTGGGAACTTCTGGCAACCCAGTCGCTTTTCCTTATATGGACGATATAATTATTCCTTCGAGTTCTTTGGAAGATGGATTAAAGAATTTACAAGCTGTATTGTCCAAATTGCGTCAACATAACCTTACATTAAAATTGAGTAAGTGTGCCTTTTTCAAATCGGAAATCGCATATCTTGGTCGTGAAATAAGCAAAGATGGTGTGAAACCTGGCAAACGAAAAGTGGAAGCTTTACAAAAGATGACTCGTCCAAAAACGGTTAAGCAAGTAAGGCAATTTTTGGGCCTTTCCGGATACTTCCGAAAGTTCATTAGAAGTTATGCAAGCATTGTGGAACCACTAACTTACTTGATTAAAAAGGATGCGAAGTGGAGTTGGGCGGAACCTCAAGAAAAAGCATTTACCATCGTAAAGGAAGCACTCACTTCTGCACCAATTCTATCCATTTTCAATTCTGAGCTACGAACCGAATTACATACAGATGCAAGTTCAATTGGCATTGGCGGAATACTTATCCAGTTCGACAAGGACGGAAACCAACATGTGGTGGCATACTTTAGTAAGCAAAACTCTATTGACCAACGACAATACCATTCATACGAACTTGAGACTATGGCAGTAGTACTCTCACTTAGACATTTTAGAATTTACCTATTAGGGTTAAATTTCAAGGTAATTACGGACTGTAATGCACTACGAACGACCCTGACCAAAAAGGATTTACTGCCACGGATTGGAAGGTGGTGGTTAGAAATTCAAGAATTTACGTTCGAAATAGAGTATAGGCCGGGACACAAGATGACACATGTTGATGCCCTCAGTAGAATGCCGATTGGGGAAGTAGAAGTATTCCAAATTGACTTGACCGAAGGTGACTGGATTTTAGCAGCCCAATTAGAGGACGAAGACATATTAAGGATTAAAAAAATATTAGAAGAGAAACAAAACAATAAAGAAAGCAAACAGTATTTTAAGGAATACGAGTTGCGAAATGATAAAGTTTATAGGAAGCTCAAAGACGGATCTAGGAAGTGGCTAGTACCACGGATGGCACGAATGCAAATATGTCGCTTATGTCATGATGACAGTGGGCATATGGGAATTGAAAAAACGATCAGCAGAATTTGCTCCAAGTATTGGTTTTCTGGGATAAGGAGATTTGTCACAAAGTATGTGAATGCATGTTTAAACTGTGCATATTATAAGAATAAACCCACAACGGCGCAAGGAAAACTACACCCAATAGAAAAGATTCCCATACCTTTCCATACATTACATGTAGACCATGTTGGACCGTTCGAGACTAGCCGATCACAAAATAAATTTGTATTAGTCATTGTCGATGCCTTTACTAAGTTCACAGTAATCGAAGCAGTCAGAAATCAGAAAGCGAAATACGTGATCAAAATAATCCAGGATTTGATTGCCCTCTTTGGATTACCTGCTAGGATCATTAGCGATAGAGGCACAGCATACACCTCCCATGCGTTTAGATTATTTTGTGCGAATTATGGAATCAAACATATTCTCAACGCAGTGGCGACACCCAGAGCCAATGGTCAGTGCGAGCGATACAATAAGACGATAGTAAGTGCCTTGACAACAACACTAGCTGGAAAAGACGCTAACACATGGGACAAATATATCAAACAAGTGCAGGTCTCAATAAACACATCACGAAACAAAGGTATAAACAAGACCCCGATGGAAGCGTTAATTGGATGTACCAAAACCCACAATACAGAAGGACGAATTTTAAATGAATTACAACTGGAATTAGAACGATTAGATTTTACTGAGATGAGAGAAGAAATCTCCAAACATATTACGGAAGACCAAAAGAAACAAAAGGAGAGATATGATAAGAAAAGACGTGAAGCCATTAAATACAAACAAAATGACTTGGTGATGATAAGGATAACAAGTGCGCCTTCTACCGGGGGCTCTCACAAATTGCTTCCAAAGTTCAAAGGTCCTTTTCGTGTCACCAAAGAGCTTATCAATGATAGATATGAAGTTGAAGATCTGCGAGAAGGCTATCGACACACTAGAACCGTAGCTTCTCCAGACCACATGAAGAAATGGATAACTTACCAAGACCAGTAAACGGACAGATATTGTCATAAGGACAGATATTGTCATAAGGACAGATATTGTCATATGGACAGATATTGTCATACGGACAGATGTTGTCACATAGAAAGTTGTTTTATCATAAGGACAGATATTGTCATATGGACAGATATTGTCATACGGACAGATGTTGTCACATAGAAAGTTGTTTTATCATAAGGACAGATATTGTCATACGGACAGATGTTGTCACATAGAAAGTTGTTTTATCATACGGAAAGATATTGTCAGACGGACAGATGTTGTCAATATTGTCATAAGGACAGATATTGTCATAAGGACAGATATTGCCAAAAGGACAGATATTGTCATACGGACAGTTATTGTCATACGGACAGATATTGTCACGTACAAAGTTATTTTGTCATACGTCACATAGACATACGAAACGAATTTTTCATTATGGTGGACTGAAATATAAATATAATCATACACATATGTATAAGTGTCATTGGCCCCGTCCCTAGAGTAGTTCCCAAATTGATGGCCACGAGCCCTTGGTCTGAGGACAGACCGCTATCTCAGGATGACCGAATGTAAGATGGAAAACGCCGTTCATGACTTTTGAAGAACCGGGTATAACACATAACCCAAACAGAACGGTTGACGATGGATATCGACACTTGAGAAGTGTTGACTTATGAAAATGCTTGAGAGACAAAAACGTTGGAATGCAAGAATAGTTTATAATATAGTTTTTCAGTTAGAGTTTAGAGTTTGTTGCGAGACGAATAAATGATTTTCGATAAGCGATCGCTCGAGTTTAATTTCTTACAAAATGGTGATTCCAAAGATAAAATAAAAAGCACAGGTCCGTATTTAAAAAAAAATAATGTTTTTTCTAGCTATAAAAATTAAGGTGTTCATTAAATAAAATGAAAATCGGTTTTTTTGGAAACCGGACCAAATATTTCAATTTTTACAAAAACCATTTTCCCATTGTAAACGGTTAAGAAATTCAACTAGTGTTCAATTTTTGCGCCACCCTGTATATTTGTCCCTCGGGCAATAAACAGATGACTACGTTAAAAAGAATTCGCGTAATCTAATTTTATATCCGTGCCAAAATTAAAATACAGAATATTTTCATACGATAGTAAGTAGTGTTTTGTTATATAGTATGTAGTAAAGTACGCCATATTGTTTTTAAAAAAAATATTCGTATGTAATTTTTCGATATAATAATGTATGCTTGTATGCGTCACTCATTGCTATATTTAACAGTAAAAAGTTGTCTATTTATGCTAACAAGTGAAGTAATATTTATTTATATATTCGAGTGTTGTCATACGGATATTTTTCATTTGGGTTTTTTAAGTTAGAATATATACAGAGTTGCTTAATCATTAAATTTCCTTTGCTAAATTATAAATAATTCGTAAATAATATAATTTTTTCCCTCCGCCACACTTTTCCCTGGTCTAATATTGTTATAGTGGAGAGAAAATTTAATACGAATTATTTAATTTAATCTAAATAAATAATGAATTATTGTGTTTATCGTTAAATAATTTTATTATTATTCCATTATATAACTTCGGGTTTCTCCTATTTTTTTTTTAATTAATTCGACTTGCCAGTAGAGGTTTTTCTTTAAAAATCAATTTATTTGTTATTACCCATAATGTTTTTAATATGTAATAAATATAAATAAAACGTATGGATTCAAATTTTCTTTTTAATAAAAAAAATAGAAAGTTTGAAGCTACTTAAATTAATATTGCCCATTCATTATTATCTTAATTTCCATAAATAAAATAATTCCATTTTATTACTACTAAAATTTTAATAGTTATTTATGCAATAAGTTGTAAAAACGTGTGTTTTTATCACGAAAAAATAAGTTAATTCAATACTGGAATATTTAGTCTTAAATGCTGTCCAAAACAGCATATTATTATTATAGTGTCTATTCTGTAAGACATCCGTTAAATTTTATCGGTTCGTTAAAATATTTCATTTTAACCGATATTCGTATTATGTAATTAACAGAGCTGGGAGTAACGAAACTAAAACGTTACTTTTCAGTAACGCGTTACTTAATGTAACGCGTTAAGTAATTTCGTTACTTTTTAAGTGGGCGTAATGTAACCTCCCACCCCCTGGCCATTTATCTCATGAAAAAGGCGAGTACGAAGTAACAAACCGATGGCCATTACGGTGAGAAACTTACATAATCAAATTTATTATAAAATATACCTGATCGTCTAATATTGTTGAAGACCCCAGTTGTGATGAACTTTTATTCGTTATAGTAAAGTTTGCTGCAAGTAAAAAAAATAAAACACTGAAAAACCTTCAAATCGTATATTACGTAATTTCATCCTTTTATGACCATTACAAAAATTAATACCTTTAAACATTATTTACTCTTGTATGTGAGGACCCCTCACAGAGACCCGCCACTGGGTTCACGAAAGAGGAGATTTATCACATTTTACCAATTTGTATTTTGTGTTTGTGTAATTATTTTTATATTTATGTTTGCTTTTATTTTACAACCTTTTTTATGGTGATTTGAAATCACGTGTATTTAATATGGTCAATAATGTCCTAATCATTCGGTAGGAAGATGGGATGCCCGCGGGTCGATCGCCGTCTGCGACATCCCTCATTGGGAAAATTTCACGTGAAGGGGAGATCACATTGCCTCCTACGGTCACAAAATAATTAATTCTTTTTTAGTTTAAAAGGGACCGTACCTTAATAGACATAGTAACAATCTTGACCAACTCATAAAAACACAAGATTTTCTTTGTGTAATGTATTGTGTATTGTTGTAATTGGTAAATGAGACTCGATGACTTAACCCTTCCGCCCACACAACGGCGCGCCGCTGTGAACGGTCAATTAAACAAATAGGTTACTTGTTCGGGCGCAAATTAAATATGAATTTTCTTCCACGGATTTTGAAGGGGGGGGGAGTTTCTGAGACATTTTATTTAGATAGATATTTTTATTTTGGAACGAATTTTGGATTATTTTTCTCTACTTATTTTCTCTTTGGTTTTATGGACAGTTGTTTTCTATAGGATCGGCAAAGGAACAAATAATTATTACGGGTCGAAGTTGGCGGTAGACACAGGTCTACAAAATAATTGATGTTTTCGACGATGGGTAATT
The DNA here is from genome assembly GCA_963243735.1 of Neocrepidodera transversa. Taxonomy (NCBI): domain Eukaryota; kingdom Metazoa; phylum Arthropoda; class Insecta; order Coleoptera; family Chrysomelidae; genus Neocrepidodera; species Neocrepidodera transversa. The sequence goes on along the minus strand of OY725344.1, from coordinate 20,932,907 downwards.
TTACAGGAACTGATTTTTCTTCCTCTGGCTGGTTTTTTATTTATTCTTTCTCGAAGCGAAGCGTAGGTACTGTTAGATAGTTTAGACGATGGTAAAAATTTTCAGACTGATTTTCCTTCTCATTTCATGCCCTTTTTATACCCAGAAATTATCTCATTTCGTGACGTAGGCATTGTAACTGCGTAGTGACAATCTACCCTATTGCGACTCGTTCTTACCAATTTGTTTATGTTATCGTATCCAGAGGAAGATTTTTAGCTAGTTTGAGTCTTTTACGAACTTTAAGAGAAATATTAGAAGCGTAAATTTTATACAAGGAAAAATAAAATTAGAATTTATACGTAAAATAATTCTACGCAAATAGAAAATATAGGAAAAATAGTAATTTAAAATGGAAATTAATAAGAGATTAAGTGACCTAAGGTAGGAACGTTTCAGTAATAGGCCAGTCGTTGGAGACAATCAATTCACATTAATTCCAAAAGTTTTCAAATTTTCATGGTGTGTTAGTACATTAATGAAAACAAACTATAAAATTTTGTAGAAGTCAGGGATGAACGGAACATTGTTTAAATTGCAAAAAATGTTTTAATGCTTTATTTTTGCACTGAAAATTGCAAAAGTTTTGCAAACTTGGAATACTGCTAGTACTAATGTTTTACAACATGCATAAAGTTTGCAACCATGTAAAAGTGATGGAACATTGTTTTTTTCTCATTTGTTTAAGTTTTCCATTGTAATTTGTTTAAAAAAATTACAAAAGTTCTGCAAATTGGTACGGTGCATGGAAAAACAGTTTAACATCTTCACGTAAATTTGCAACCATTTCCTACAAACGGATCATTTATTTATCAAACTTTTTTCCTCGATGCTGCCATTTTTGATACACTCAAGCATCGAAATAATTTTTTTCTCTTGGTTGCGAATAAAGATAATAGCGGTCCCAATGAATTTCTATCTTTGCTACCTTGTACGAAAAACGGAAACTTAATTTATTCACTAATAATTAATTTTTTACATGTTTACAACTACTGAAATATTTGCAGAAGTTCTGCAAATTGTACTCATAATTACAACTAATATTTTACGTGACACAAGAAATTTGCAACCGTCATTTTTTAACGGAACAATTTTTTATTAAATATTTTTATTATGTTTTTTTGATAATTTGGCCATAAATTGTAAAAAAAATTGTAAATAAGTTTAAGATATTCGAATATTGATCTATATTAAGGTATGCATTAATTTGCAATATTTTCTGCAATCTAATATTTAGACGAATTATAACGTGCAGTACGAGTGACGGGAGGTTTATATAAATAAAATACGCGTAGCTTTCGTTTCTATAACAACGACGAAAAGATACCTACTTTGTTTTCTATTCTAGGCGTTTATTTGTGTTTTATTTAAATTTGCGTTTTAAAAATTTTCGCCATATATGACAATTGTTTAGTTTGCGGTGAAAATTGTTGGATAAATTTCACATAATTCTCCCAAAATTATTCATACATCTTATTGATAAATTCAATTTTTATTCAAATCATCCTATTATTAGCTATAAAAAATAAAACAAATATAAGAAGTTCTGCAAGTCCTAGCCTGCGTATCATGTACCAATAATAAAATGCGTAAAGTATTTGTCGATAAGTGGTCTTTAAAACACGCTCACGCGCTTATTACATGTTCCGGATTATAAAATATATACCAATTGGCAGACTTGCAGGACATTTGATTTTTTGGGAGCGTACAAATACGAAATTATTTTTGTTTTCGATTTTATCCTCATTTACTTGTTGCGGGCGGTTGCAAATTAATAAAAACATTGTACGTGAGGAAATGTTCTCTTGAAACTATTATTTAAAACTTTTGGCATTAATATGAAACTTATTTTAATAAAAAAAACCAGATTTATGAAAAAATATATTTTTCGTTTGACGCAAGAGGTTGCAAATTAAAACAATCCTTAAGAAAATTATTTTGGTTATTTTGTCGAGTTCGCAGAACTTTTGGAATTTTCATCGAGAAATTAGGATGAAAAACAATTTTTTTTTGACAAAACAAACATTTCCGCTTGGCTAAAATGGTTGCAAATTTTTAAAAGGATATATACTGCAATTCTTTTTAGCTTCGAAAGTTTGCAGAACTTTTGCTTGTTTTGGTAGAGCGGAAATACGCAAATATTTTTTTTTTGATTTTATACTCATTTCCGTGTTACCGGTGAGGTTGCAAATTAATAAAAAACATTGTTATTAGGAATATCTTGATTTGCAACCCTAATTAAAAACTTTTGGAATTATTTCGAAACTTACTTTAATAAAAAAATCCAATTTTATGAAAAAAATATTTTCCGTTTGATGCATGAGGTTGCAATTAAAACACTTTTTCAGAAAATTATTTTACTTATTTCTTCCAGTTTGCAGAACTTTTGGAATTTTCATGGAAGAATTAGGATGAAAAAAATATTATTTTTGATAAAACAAACATTTCCGTTTTGTTTAAATGGTTGCAAATTTATCAAAAGATGTAAATTGCTATTTTTCAAAACTTCTAAAGTTTGCAGAACTTTTGCAAATTTCTCCGCTCTGATATTGCAAAAATTCATTAAATCCCGATTTTCAAAATCTTCCGTTCAGAAAAAAGGGTTGCAAAATCAGACTTGGTATCATTCAAATGTACTCTTCACTTTATTAAAGTTTTAAAACTTTTGTAACTATTGTTAAATTTTTGGCATATTCTGTCTATTTCTACTGGCCTATAACGTCCCAGGCCTGGTAATTAACATATTTAACGTCACCGACAAAATATTAATTTTTAAGAGCTATTGCCCCAGTAAGTCGGCTAGAAATACCGAAAAACGTATTTTTAATATAAAATTTACAATTTTCAAAATAGGTTTTTGAATATTTTTTTATACCAAAAGTGTATTTTAAGGATTACCTGACAACATTAAAATATAAAGAAAAAAACTCAATATGATCCAGAAAAAAAAAAGAATTTGCATGTGACCATGGGCCGGCGTTTTAAGCATTGTGAGTTTACTATTAGTCTAATAAAAAAAAAGTTCAAGTCGTTTGTAGATAATTGGTATTGAAAAAAATTTAATTTTTTTAATACGTTTCCAATATATATCAAGAATAAAAAAAATAGAAAAATGGAAGAACCCTAATTTTAAACAAATTTACTTTAATTTTTGCTAAATGTTTGTAATACAAATTGTAGAAGTATGTATGTATTATTTAATAACAGGACTCTTAAATTAAAAATCCAAATATATTTTTCATTGTTCCACTTTAATTAATGGCTGACTCTCTATTTTGGACATTTTCCGAAAAAAATTCATTTCTAATATTAAAAAAAAAAGTGTTTAGATCAACCAAAAATTTTTCGTTAGGTATTATATAAATGTCAAAATACTTTTTTGAGATATATTTAACTTGTATTTATCATGAAATAATTTATAAATAGATACTGACCAGAAAAGTTATTCAACTTGACCAGCCGTATTCCTAACCTAACCTAATTAAATGATTGTTATTTTGACCTATTTTTTGATTTTTTATAAATTACTTGTCTTATAAATTGTAACATGTTTATTTTATTTAACGAAAAAAAAATTACCGGATATACAGTGTTTTAAAAAGTTAAAAGAAAAATAGTAAATAGTCAAAAATTCAATTATAAATCATAACATGACATTAAATTTTTGTTAAAATCGAATTAGAACAAACAATTACTATAATTAAAGATAACCGTTAATAATTTGATAAAAACAATACATTTCCTTTTATTAATTTAAAAACACAGTATCACTTTATCATAAAAAATATTTTAAAATTGGTTAATAAAGAATTGTTTTAAAAAAATTGTGCGGTCGCTGGACCCACATCAGAAACGAAGTTCCTTACATTTTTTTTCACTTTTTTATATTTTAAAATGAGAAAAAAATTGTAAAAACCAAAAAAACCGGAAAAAACGAAATAATCAAAAGAAATCGACAAAAATCAGAATAAAAAAAATGGGAAAAGGTAGAAAGAATTTGAAAATTCAAAAAACAACAGAAGAAATTCAGAAAAATGTGAAAAAAATGAAAGAACCGAAAAATCGAAAAGATCAGAGGAATTAGAAAATCGGTTTTGTCGTCTCAAAACCTTCCCGACGAGTATCCAGAGATAAATGTTTTTTTCAAATATTTAATGTTAAAGTTTCAAACATTGACATTTTTTAATTTTGACAGGTGACAGTCGGAGAAATAATTTTGACTGTTCTGGTTGGAGAAATAATTTTGACTGTTCTGAATAGAGTTTTTCAAGGGCTTTCAAATGACATATTACAAGTCAAATTCCGTGACATATTGCTTCTGTCATTTTTTGACAGTCACATTTCAGTTTGACAGATGTCGGATAAAAACTAACTGGTTCTTCCAACGATTAACCGAAACCTAATTTATCGCAATTTGTTCAAATCCATGAAGTACTTTTTCAGATATTTAATGTTAAAATTTCAAACTTAGACATTTTTTATTTTTGACAGGTGACAGTTGGAAAAATAATTTTGACTCTTCTGAATAGAGTTTTTCAAGGGCTTTCAAATGACATTTTGCAAGTTAAATTCCGTGATATATTGCTTCTGGCGTTTTTTGACAGTGACACTTCGGTTTGATAATGTCTTCCAAAAACTAATGGGTTCTTCCGACGGATATTCCAAACCCACATACCAAATTTCAGCTCAATAGGATTAAACTTGTGGCCTCTATCGTTGAAGAATACAGACAGACTTCCATCTGGAAACGGTCTTAATCATCTCAGTGGATCGCAAAATAGATATTTCCATCTTTATCTCGAACATTTTTTTTGAGTTCCTTCACAATATTTTCCCTTCTCGGGTGGTGGGTCGGGAAAGCAATGAGAAAAAATTAGAAAACAAAAGATACAATTAGAAAAGAAAACAGAACAATGAGAAAAAAGAAACAAATCAGAAAAAAACCAAAAACAGAAAAATGAGTGAAAAACGAGAAAAAATTAGAAGAATCGAAACAATCTGAGAAAATAAGAAGGAAAAAAACACTAAATATTGGAAAAAACAGAGAATATTGACAAAAAAATGAAAAATAATTGTAAAGTACGGAAAAATCAAAAAATTTTAAAAAACCAACAGAAAAAATGGCAAAAAACGCTAAAAAAACACAAAAATCGGAAAAAATCACAAAAAATTGAAAAAACGGCAAAAATTTGGAAAAAAAAACAAAAACATTAAAAAATTTGAAAGAATTGAAATAAATCGGAAAAAATAAGAAAAAAATCTGAAAACAAGAAAAAATTAGAAGAATCGAAAAAATCTGAAAAAATAAGAAGAAAAAAAACACGAAATATTGGAAAAACCAGAGAATATTGACCAAAAAATGAAAAATAATTGAGAGGAACGGAAAAATCAAAAAAATTTAAAAAACCAACAAAAAACGCGGAAAAAATAGCAAAAACCGCTAAAAATCACAAAAAACGAAAAAATCACAAAAAATTGAAAAAACGGCAAAAATTTGGAAAAAAAAAACAAAAAAAACCAAAAAATCCGAAAGAATTGAAATAAATCGAAAAAAATCAGTGGAATAAGAAAAAAATGAGAAAAAATCTGAAAACAAACGAAAGAAATAGAAAAAAAACAGAACAAGGAGAAAAATAACAAAAAAAAAACGAGAAAAAAATTATAAAAAAAACAAAAAGCAGAAAATGAGAAAAAAAAAACGAGAAAAAATAGAATAATCGAAAAATTGGAAAAATCAGGAAATATTGGGAAAAAAAGGAAAATAAACTAAAATACGGAAAAAATGGAAAAATAAAAAAATTGCAAAAATACGCTAATAATTGCAAAAAAAACGAAAAAAAAGATGAAAAAATCACAAAAAATTGAAAAAACGGAAATAATTCGAAAAAAAAGCAAAAAAGCACCAAAAAAAACGGAAAAACATTACAAAATTCGAAAGAATTGAAATAAATCGAAAAAATCAGAGGAATAAGAAAAAAATGAGAAAAAATCTGAAAATAAAAGAAAAAAACACAAGGAGAAAAAATCGGAAAAAAAACAAGAAAAAAAGGATAAAAAAATTAGAAAAAATCAGAAAAAATACAGAAATTACAAAAATTTAGAAAACAATGAGAAAAATCAGAAAAGAAATAAATAGAAAAAAAAACAAAAAAATGAGAAAAAATAAGAAAATAAGAAAAAAACAAAAAAAAAATCGGAAAACATAAAAAATAATCAGAAAACCTCGGAAGAAAATCGGCAAAAAAAATCAAATTCAAATCAAAAATTAAATAAAAAAAAGTGGGACCCTGTCAGGAATTAAGTTCCTTACGTGGGTTAATCTATCGAATCGAATTTTTTCCATTCTTTTCCAATTTTTCCCTCTCTTCCCCTATATTTCCCTATAATTTGTTTTTACTGTTTTTTTCCCTGCTTTTGATTGCTTTTTCTTTTCTTTTTTCTATTTTGAACAATTTTTCATTATTTTATCTATTTTGCCCTATTTTTCTGTGTTTGTCCCTATCTGGCTTTGTTTTTTTCATATTTTCCCTATTTTGCATATTTTTCCCTGTATTTCCTATTTTCTTTATTTTTCCTTGTTTTTCTCTGTTTTTTTTTTTATTTTTCTAACTAATAATCAATGTAACTATTCACAGTTTAAATTAGTAATCGTTATTAAAGAACGCGTTAAGTTCAAAAATAAACAAAAAAATCAAGGAAAAAATCCAAAAAATCTAAATGAGGACAATTTTTTAAATCTTATCATCATATTGAAAGAGACAAGAGAGAAAGATCAGGAAAGGGCATAACGTTTTTTCCTTACGTGTCGCTTTCCGCCAGTTAACTGCTACTCTACCGCAAGCCGCGTTAAGGAACATCTAAAAAATTATATTAATAAATAATTCCATATTTTAAGCTGCGTAATTAAAAATTTTTAAACAAAAAACACGAAACGATAGGTAAGTATTTAATTTTACTCGAAAAAAATACTAAAGGAGGTCCGTACCCAAGAATATAGAGATGGGAGACAACATAATAAAATAACGTTAGGAACTGAACCGGAAAAATATACCGTCACAAAAGATACTCGACGTTTCGCTTCTATCTTCAGGAGCACAAATAATAAAAAAATGTACGCTTTTGTTCCAGTATTGTTTATAAATTTTATTGTTTTTAATGGTAAAGAATGTTAAAGTTAAGATTTACTGTAGTTAAAGATTCTTTAGTACGAATTCTGTACTGTTAAATTTATCCCGGTTAACTAGTTTCGCAACAAAAAAAATTTATAGTACTTAATTATTCATTACTCTTTTAACAACAAAAGGACTTAAATAATATCGGAAAAAATAAATTCCCACGACTTTTCAATATTCTTTCTCTTTATTATTCACAATTTTTTTTACTCCAATAAAATCTTTAATCTAGATTTTATTGTCTACGGCATGTCATGGGATGCAAATAATAATAATATTTATCTATATGGTGCGAAAAAATATTCCTAGCTTATCTAGTTCATGGGAAAGAAAATATTTTTTCGTAATAAAATTATAATTTGCGTTTTATTGAATTGATGATTATTTTGCTTGTACCAAAATTTTAAAAATTATTTATTTTATAGTAAAAATTTTTTTGTCTGGGCTAAAAAGCCTTCCTGTAGATCAATGCCCTCATCCATAAGTCATTTCTTTGTGATTTCTCGTGTCTCTCCCTATTAGTATTCATTGGGTGTGCTTGGTAATAGCAAAATACCATGAATGGGTTAATAGTAAATAATACCTGTAAAATAAATACCGAGAGCTGTCAAGGCAGATGTATGATGTCGTGTGTGCAACATTCTCCTCGAAGAGTAATGCCCTTCATGAAATATTTATAGATGTAGTTGTTTTTCTTTCTCTTTTCATCTTAAAAAAAAATTAGATTCACAGTGTCGAGACGTACTTTCTATTATTCGTTATTTATGGATTTAGTTTAATTATAATCGCAGAAAATTTAATCGTATAAAATTTCGACAAGACTAAAATATATCAACATTTAATTTATTTTAATGTATAAAAAATACTTGCTGGAATAAAACAAAAACCAAAATTTTCTTTGTATTTTCTATAAATTATTACTACGCAAAGAGAAAACTTAGGACCCCTTTTTAAGGGTAATGCGCGACCGGAGGAGTGTGAGATTTTGCATCGTTAAAGTTTATATAGTGCAGAGAGCTAAAATTAATCCTTACCATGTTAATTTTTTATTGAAACAAGTTTTTACTTTTCTTTATTGTAATTTTATTTTTGAAGTGAAAATTTCTTTAGGCGCATTGAATGATTTTTAAATAGGTAAAAAATATGAAAAAAAATAACAGGAAAATATAGGGAAAAATAGGCAAAATGGGGAAAAATAGAAAAAACCGTGAAAAATGGAAAAAAATATGAAAAAATTGGTAAAACAGAAAAAATAGCAAAAACAGAAAAGTAAGAAAAATAGGAAAAAATTGTCCTAATAGGAAAATAGAGAAATATAGAAAAAATGGGAAAATGTAGAAAAAAACATAAAAAATGGTAAAAACCAGGAAAAAATAAAAAAAAAATAGGAAAAAATTGGGAAAAATAGTTAAAACAGGAAAATTGGGCAAAATGGAAAAAAACATGAACAAATATTAAAAAACAGGATAAAAGAGGAAAAAATAGAAAACCAAAAAATCGCAAAAAAAATATTGAAACAAAATCGCAAAAAAAACGCAGAAAATAGCAAAAAAAATCAAACAATCGGAAAGAAAAAAGCCGCAGAAAATTGCAAAAAACCGGAAAGCATAAAAAATTTTAAATAAATTGCAAATAATTACAAATAAATCTCAAACAAAAGCTGTAAAAAAAAAAGCGGAAAAATCGAAACAAAATCGCAAAAAAACGCATAAAATAGCAAAAAAATCAGACAATCTGAAAGAAAAAAGCCGCAGAAAATAGCAAAAAAAAATTCAAAAAAATCGGAAAAAATCGCAAAAAATGGTAATAAGAAAAAAATCAGAAAACAATAGAAAGAAATATGGAAAAATAGAAAAAACAGAAAAAATAGGAAAAAATGGGCCTAATAGGAAAATAGGGAAATATAGACAAAAATTAAAAAAAATATAAAGAAATAGGGAAAAATAGGAAAAATGGACAAAATGAAAAAAAAACATGAACAAATGGTAAAAAAGCTGAAAAAATAGAAAAACAAAAAATCGCAATAAGATTTCAAAGAAAATCGCAAAAAAATTCCAAAAATTCGCAAAAAAAGCGCAATAAGTCGCAGAAAAAATGAGAAAAAAGATCACAAAGAATTATAAATGCAAATAATCAGAAAAAAATCGCAAAAGTGGCAAAAAATCGGAAAAAAAATCGCAAAAAAAACAACCTAAAAATCGAAAAAAAATCAGAGGAATAGGAAAAAACCGAAAAAAAAAATCAGAAAACAAAAGAAATAGAAAAAAAACTACAAAACAGAAAAAAACGAGAAAAATCGGACAAAATCGAAAGAAAGAAAATAAAACATTGGTAAATGTTGAAAATTCAAAAAATATTTGAGACAAATGAAAAACAAATTTGTAAAGTATAAAAAAACGAGAAATCAAAAAAATTGTAAAAACCGAAAAAAAACGGAAAAAATGAAGAAGAAAAAGCTAATATAAAAGGAAAAAATCGCCAAACAACAAGAAATCGAAAAATATCGCAAATAATCGAAAAAAAATGCTAAAAATCGTAAAAACGCAAAAAATCGTATAAAACTGCAAAAAACGCAAAAAACCAAATGAATTAAAAAAAAATTGAAACAAATTGCAAATAATTACAAATAAATCTCAAACAAAAACTGTAAAAAGAAGCGTAAAAATCGAAATAAAATAGCAAAAAAAAATTCAAAAACTCCGAGAAAATACCAAAAAAAAATTTCTCAAAATCGAAAGAAACTGCAAAAAGTCGTATAAAACTACAAAAAATCGGGAAAAACCCAGAAAGAATAAAAAATTTGAAATAAATAGACAATAGTTACAAATAAATCCCAAACAAAAACTGTAAAAAAAGGGGAAAAATCGAAACAAAATCGCAAAAAAAACCGCAGAAAACGGCAAAGAAAAATCAAAAAATCGGAAAGAAATCGGAAAATATCTAAAAAAATGGTAAAAAATCGCAAAAAAAAACTAAAAAACAGAAAACAATTAAAAAAATCGGTAGATTTGGAATGAACTGAAAAAAATCAAAGGAATAAGAAAAAAATCAGAAAACAATAGAAAGAAAACAGAATGAGAAAAAAATGAGGAAAGATTAACAATGGAAAAAAATCAGAAGAAAAAAAACGAAAAATATGGAAATATAGACAAAAATAGGAAAAATTTGAATAAAATAGAAAAAGACATGAAAAAATAGTAAAAAAAGGAAAAGTCGAGAAAAATAGAAAAAAAAAACAGGAAAAATGAGAAAAAATAATGAAAAATTTTGTTTTAATTAATAATGAGTATATTTTATAGAGTAAGTTTTTAGGTTGAAAACCTTAAAATATCTAATTGAGGTTATGTTTAATATAAAATTTTAAATTTAGTTCTGCTGTTTTTAACATCTGTTAATGTAATTATAGCCTCGTGATGATATCATTTTTTTCTAATAAAAACGCTAAATTAGATATTTTAAGGTTTTCAAAATTTTTAAACAATGAATTATCCAATTTTCTCTTAAGATTTTCCAATTTTGTCCAGTTTTAAGTGAAAAAATAGTTGTTTGTGCAGGAAATTTTCTTGCGAAGCAAAGTTACGCCATGTCCCTATTATTTTATAATTTCATATTGTGTGTCGATCTGAAAAAATTAAATTTAAATAATGCGTGTACACACAATTTCACAGGCGTTATATACAATCAAGAGTCTCACGTGAATTATGCATATTTTATGAGACTAGAACAATGGTTGAAATCACAATAGCCAAAATAAACGGTAAATAAAGAATGCATGCGTTTATTATTTCTTTAATTACTTTTTATCGTGTATAATATAAGGAATTTTTAATTAAAAAAAAAATCCTAAAAGTCGTATAAAATTTTGTAAATCCGGCAACATAGCAAAAAATATAGAGCAAAGTAGTATGAATTTTTAAAACATCAGGTAATATAGCTAATGATGAAAAAATTAGATAGTGAATTAAATTTTTATTATAAAAACATTTGGTAATATAGATACAATGATTTTGGTCTAACTAAGGCCAAAATTTGATCCTAAAATCATGAGAAATTTTTGTTAAATTAAAAAATGAAAGCAGAAATATTCATTTCTATTTAGAGCGATTTTTTTATCCTCAACTCGTATAAAATTTTGGAACATCCGGCAACATGGTAACATAGAAAAAATATAGCAAACTTCATAGGAAATTTTAAAACATCTGTCAACAAAGCAAGTTTAGAACGTCGAAATTAATATTTTTCTACTACTGTGTGCAAATTACTAACTTTACAGATACTTTGTCGTGCGTAAATTTCAACTTTACGCACTAATACGTAAAATGAAATATTAGTGCGTAAAATGAAATACCAGTGCGTAAAGTAAAGTATTTTAGGCAATAGTGCGTAAAGTAGATTGCTTATTTTTAATACCTACATATTTTTTGGTAGTCGAAAAAATATTGTATGCATGCAACTAGTGTGTAAAGTGTCTTTTTTCACTCATGTGAAAATATCAGTTTACACACTTGTTGCATAAATAACTAATGTACAGGGTGGAGCACACATACGACACGAAATTTAGTGCCTAAACTATAATAATTTAAAAAAATGTTTCGATAAGAGCTACGTTTTACAAATTATTTATATATATTCAGGGTAGTTCAAGAAAATTGGCTTATCAAAGTTATATAGGTATTTGAAAATTTTTAAAAATTACAATTTCAGAAAAAAATAATTTACAGAAAGAAGAATTTCGAAAATTTTAAAGAGTTTGAAAGTATAAAAGTTTTAAAAATTAAAAGAATTTTAAGTATTTCCAAAAATCATAAGAATTTTAATAATTTTGAATATTTTAACATTTTTACAAATTACGATTTCAAAAAAAAATTACAAGAATTTAAAGTATTTCAAAAAAAATTTAAATTACAGGAATTTGAAGAATTTCAAAAAATTTAAAAAGTTTGAAAGTATAAAAGTTTAAGTATTTAAAAAAAAATATATATTTCAGGAATTTGAAGAATTTCATCAATTTCGAAAATTTCAAAACATAAAAATTACAAGAATTTTAAAAAAATTTCGAATTTTACAAATTTTAAAAAATTACGAGAATTTCAGTATTAAAAATTACAATTTCAAAAAAATGTATATTACAGGAATTTGAACAGTTTCAAGAATTTCAAGAATATCATGAACTTCGAAAATTTCAAAACCTAAAAATTACAATAATTTGAACAATTTTACGAATTTCAAAAATCTAAACAGTTCGAAAGTATAAAAAATTATAAGAATTTCAAGTATTTCCAAAAATTGTAAGAATTTCAACAATTTTGAATATTTCAAAAGTTTTAAAAATTACAATTTAGAAAAAAATTAAATTACAGGAATTTGAAGAATTTCAAAAATTTTAAAAAGATTGAAAGTCGATAAAGTTTCAAAAATTACAAGAATTTCAAGTTTCCAAAAAGTATAAGAATGTCATTAATTTTTAATATTTTAAAACTTATAAATTACAATTTCAAAAAAAATTTATATTACAAGAATTTGAAGAATCTCAAGAATTTCGAAAATTTCAAAACCTAAAAATTACAAGAATTTCAACAATTTTACGAATTTCAAAAATTTAAACAGTTTGAAAATATAAAAAATTATAAGCATTTCCAAAAATTGTCAGAATTTCAATAATTTTGGATATTTCAAAATATTTAAAAATCACAATTTCAAAAAAAAATTATATTACAGGAATTTGAAGAATTTCAAAAATTTTCAAAAGTGGAAAAAGTTGAAAAAATTACAAGAATTTCAAATATTTCCAAAAATTACAATTTCAATTTTTTTAATTACAGGAATTTGAAGAATTTCAAGAATTTAAAAAATTGTAAAAAGTTTGAAAGTGGAAAATGTTTCAAATATTACAAGAATTTCAAGTATTTCTAAAAATTATAAGAATTTCAGTTGATTTTAAAGTTTTTAAAAACTACAATTTCAATTTTTTTTTAATTACAGGAATTTGAAGAATTTCAAGAATTTCGAAAATTTCGAATCCCAAAAATTACAAGAATTTCAACAATTGTACGAATTTCAAAAATTTAAACAGTTTCAAAATATAAAAAAAATTATAAGCATTTCCAAAAATTGTCAGAATTTCAATAATTTATAATAAATTATAAGAATTTCAATAATTTTGAATATTTCAAAATTTATAAAAATTGCAATTTCAGAACATTTTTAAATCCCAGGAATTTGATGAATTTCATTGAAAATCTAAAAATTACAAGAATTTCAAAAATTTAACGAATTTCAACGAGTTCAAAAACTGTGAAAGTATAAAGTTTCAAAAATTACAATAATTTCAGTATTTCCAAAAATTATAAGAATTTCAAAAATTTCAAAATCTAAAATTACAATAATTTTAAACGAATTTCAACAATTTTAAAAAAATTGGAAGAATAAAGTTCAAAAATTACAATAATTTCACGAATTTCCCAAAAATTGTAAGAATTTCAATAATTTTGAATATTTCAAAATTTTTAAAAATTGCAATTTCAAAAAAAAAATTTTAGTTACAGGAATCTCATGAAATTCAAGAATTTCAAAAATTTTACGACTTTCAACAATTTTAAAAAGTTTGGAAGTAGAAAAATATTTAAAAATTACACGAATTTCAAGTATTTCCAAAAATTATGAGAATTTCAATTATTTTGAATATTTTAAAATTTTTAAAAATTTCAATTTCAAATTACAGGAATTTGAAGAATTCTGAAATTTTTGAAACCTAAAAATTACAAGAATTTTAAACGAATTTCAATAATTTCAATAAAATTGGAAGAATAATGTTCAAAAATTACAATTTCAAAAAAAATTAAATTACAGGAATTTGATGAATTTCAAGAATTGTTAAGAATTTTAAACATTTTGAATATTTTAAAATTTTTAAAAATTTCAGTTTCAAATTACAGGAATTTGAAGAATTTCGAAAATTTTAAAACATAAAAATTATAAAAATTTCAAAAATTACAATAATTTCAAATATTTCCAAAAATTATAAGAATTTCAATAAATTTGAATATATAAAAATTACAATTTCAAAAAAAATTTAAATTACAGGAATTTGTTGATGAATTTCAAGAATTATTAAGAATTTTAATTATTTTGAATATTTTAAAATTTTTAAAAATATCAAATTACAGGAATTTGAAGAATTTCGAAAATTTTAAAACCTAAAAATTTCAAAAATTACAATAATTTCAAATATTTCCAAAAATTATAAGAATTTCAATAATTTTTGAATATTAATTTTTTTAAAAAATTACAATTTAAAAAAAAATTAAATTACAGAAAATGATAAATTTCAAGAATTTCAAAAATTTCAAAACCTAAAATTACAATAATTTTAAACGAATTTCAACAATTTTAAAAAAATTTGAAGAATAAAGTTCAAAAATTACAATAATTTCATGAATTTCCCAAAAATTGTAAGAATTTCAATAATTTTGAATATTTAAAAATTACAATTTCAAAAAAAATTTAAATTACAGGAATTTGAATTTCAAGAATTTCAAAAATTTTACTAATTTCAACAATTTTAAAAAGCTTGTAAGTAGAAAAACATTCAAAAATTACACAAATTTCAAGTCTTTCCAAAAATGATAAGAATTTCATTTATTTTGAATATTTTAAAATTTTTAAAAATTACAATTTCAAATTGCAGTAATTTGAAGAATTTCGAAAATTTTAAAACGTTAAAATTTCAAAAAGTACAAGATTTTCAAGAATTATTAAGAATTTCAATAATTTTGAATATTTCAAAATTTTTAAAAATTGCAATTTCAAAAAAAAAAATTTAGTTACAGGAATCTGATGAAATTCAAGAATTTCAAAAATTTTACGACTTTCAACAATTTTAAAAAGCCTGGAAGTAAAAAAATATTCAAAAATTACACGACTTTTAAGTATTTCCAAAAATTATAAGAATTTCGTTTATTTTGAATATTTTTAAATTTTTAAAAAATTTCAAAAAAGATTTTAAATTACAGGAATTTGATGAATTTCAAAAATTTTAAAACCCAAGAATTACAAGAATTTCAAAAATTTTACGAATTTCAAAAACTTTGAAAGTATAAAAAGTTCAAAAATTTCAAGTATTTCCCAAAAATAATAAAAATTACAATTTAATTTTTTTTAAAATTACTGGAACTTGAAGAATTTCAACAATTTCGAAAATTTAAAGTTTCAAATATTTCGATAATATCAAGAATTTCAAACATTTCGAAAATTATCAAAATTACAAAAATTTACAATTTAACAATTTTGAAAAGGAAAATATCAAAATCCGTAATAAAATATTTCCTAATGATAAGTAATTATTGCATATTTAATTTAACGTGGTTGAGGCCCTAAAAATCTAATTATTTTAAGAGCCACTGACTGGCGCAATATTAACAGAACAAACTTACACACAATAATTATTTATTCTCTTTTTTTACATATTAAATCCACAACCTTATTCAATATTTATAGAGTACCTCAGAACAGTGTTTTGGGACCAGAATTTATATTTTTATTAATTTTTTATACATTTTACAAATCACGTCGTTTTCGAGACAATACAGATGGACGGACGGAAGACTGATCTTTTAATCTCAAGTTAAAAGAGGAATTTTTGTACTCAGTTTCATTTCTTAATTGTCATTTTCTGGTAGTATTTAAATAAGTACTTAAAATATTTTAATGGTAATTAATTATGTTTATTAGAGAAAGTTACCTAACATTAAAATTTATTTATAATTATTACTTGATCTGAACTAAAGATATTTATGAATTAAGTTTTGTTAGTTTATATATAACAAAACGTAATGTAAGTAACAATTTTTTTTTTAATTTTAAGAAAAAATTCCTTGCAGCGATTTTCATGCGTACGTTAATATAGCGGTACTCTTCTTGTACGATTAAGTAAATTACTTGGGAAATTCATTTTCATTTGTTATTTTATTGTTACAGAACTTTGTAGTGCGGAATCTTTACCCGAAGTGGAGATAATCAGTCTTCTAGAGGAGCAGATACCGAAGTATAGACTCAGGGCTGATACTCTTACTAAATTTGGAGGTAAGTTATTATTTATTATATAATATAGAAAAAAATCCATTGTATGATATAAATTCGTCAAGTTCAATTAACCACTAACCTTGAAACTTTTCTATTTGAGAAAACATTAATAGTACAATTTTTATTACTCATTATTTTATCGTTAACTACCGTTAACTTGTCTACAATAGTATTTTTTCTACTACATAATTTTAGGCATCATTTAAAAGTTGATATCTATGAAATGTAAACACAAAGTGTAAATTATCTACCTGCGATATATTTATTACTAGATGTTTTATTTGCATGAGTACCAGACTGTTATTTATTATACTTTAATCATGTGATATTTATGTTACGTTGAATTTTTAAAATTGTGGCTGCATATAATTGAATAATGTGATGTAAGTGATGTTAATTTTTTTTTAGGGTTAGGGTAAGTAATTAGTGTGTATTTTTTTATAATAAATCAAAGTAATCACTAGTTATTTATTCTTCCTGATTAGCAAATAATTAAATTAACGAAATTACTTTTACTCCACATTTTTTCTTATAACATTCATTATAAAATTTACCTGAAAAAATTAAAAGTGATAAAAATAAAACTTTTTAATTTTCTCTTATTAATTCTACAATCAATTATTTAAATTTTTTTTAGAAATTCGCGCATACGGCACTTTTCAAAGTATTTTTTAAATATTTTTTATTGAAATATAGTTTAACAAAATTAATAAAACCCTATAATTTTGGCTTTAGAAATTACAATTTTAATTGTGAAAATGTAAAATAAACAAGGGCGTAGATAACTTTTTTCCTGGGAGAGGTAATGAAACTTTGGACAAATATGTTTGTCCGTTCTACATTTCATATATGTTATTTCTTCTTTTCGTGCTATTTTTTGATATTCTGCGGTGGGTAATTACCCCCATTACCCCCCATATCTACGCCCTTGCGTGCAAACGATCCAGATGGAATTGGTTGCAGGTGAACCTCCAGAAGCAGATTATCCGGAAAGTGATTTGTTTTCTCTTGTTGTCCAAGATGTATAAAAATGCATTGTTGCTTTATTTTTCAATTTTTTGTATGAAAAAAATGCATTGTTGCTTGGTTTTTCAATTTCCTGTATGGAAAAATGCATTCTTGATTTTATTTTCATGTGTAAAAAAATGTATTATTGCTTTGTTTTTATTTTCCCGACCACCTCCGAGAAGGAAAAGTATTGTGAACGAGCTAAAAAAAAATTTCGAGATAAAGATGGAAATATTCATTTTGAGATCACCTGAGATAATTAAGACCCTTTCCAGATGGAAGTCTGTCTGTCTGTCTGTATGTATTCTTCCACGATAGAGGCCACACGTTTAATCCGATTGAGCTGAAATTTGGTTTATGGGTTTGGGTTACCAGTCGGAAGATCCCATTATTTTTTGTACGACATCTGTCAAACGGAAGTGTCACTATCAAAAAATGACAGATGCAATATATCACGGAATTTGACTTGCAATATGTCATTTGAAAGCCCTTGAAAAACTCTATTCAGAACAGTCAAAATTATTTCTCCAACTGTCACCAGTCAAAAATAAAAAAATGTCAAAATTTGAAACTAACATTAAATATCTGAAAAAGTATTCGTGAATACTCATCTGGAAAGTTTTGGGACGACACAACCGATTTTTTTAATTTCCTCTGTGGAAAAATGCACTCTGTGCAATGCAAATTTTTATATAAATATATGCATTGTTGCTTTGTTTTTCGATTTTCTTTGTGGAAAAATGCACTTTTGCTTTGAATTTCAAATTTTTATGTGAAAAAATATTTTTTGTTTTGTTTTTCAGTTTCCTGTGGGGAAAGATGCATTGTTTTATAAATTTCTGTTGGAAAAAATTTTTTGTTGCTTCCGTTTCTTTTTTCAAATTTATGAGTGAAAAATGCATTTTTGCTGTTTTTTCCAATTTTTAGTAGTGAAAAACGCATTCTAGTTTTTTTTCCAATTCATATTTCAAATCTGTATTTTTGCTGTTTCTCTGTGGAATGGACTATAGCAACTCAACAATTTACCGTAAAAATAGTAATTCTGAATTTTAATCTGCGTGAAATTTATCTGTGGAAAATATTCTTGCTTCTTTTTTTCAAATTCGAGTGTAGATAAATGTATTCTTGCTTCTTTTTTTCAAATTTAACAGTGCAAAAATGTATTCCTGTTTCTTTTTTTCAAATTCGAGTGTTGTAAAATGCATTCTTGCTCATTTTTTTCAAATTTAAGTGTGGAAAAATGCATTCTTGCTTCTTTTTTTCAAATTCGAGTGTAGAAGAATGTGTTTTTTGCTCCATTTTTCCAAATTAACAGTGGAAAAATGCATTCTTGTTTCTTTTTTTCAAAAACTAGAAAAATGCATTCTTGCTCTTTTTTTTTCAAATTTAACTGTGGAAAAATGCATTCTTGCTTTTTTTTATTCAAATTGAACTGTGGAAAAATGTATTCATGCTTTTTTCCCAATTCATATGTGATTTTTTCTAGGCCTAAAAGTTTTCTCCTAACTTTCGTGAAAAAATTATTTTTGTAAAAATTTGCACTTTATGTGTGTTTTTGTTCTTACTTTCGTTTTCATTGGAAGAATTTTAGGAAAAAATTTCCCCATTTCAAACTGTGGGCATTTCTTTATCATTTTACCCTAATGTTCTGCGGAAAAATACATTTTGGCGTTTATTTCTTTGATTTTCCGTGAATTTTCCTTCACTTTTTTCCGGATCTGTTCCAACAGTGATTCTATAATTGTACCTAAACTTTCATTTGCGAGAGTAATTGATTATTTTCTCCCAACCCTGGCGATGAAACTTTCTTGTGAAACACGCTGTATACAAGGGCGTAGATAACTTTTTTCCTGGGGGGCGGGGTAATTAAACCTTTTGACAAATATGTTTGTCCGTTTCTACATTTCATATATTTTATTTCTTCTTTTCGTGCTATTTTTTTATCTTGGGGGTTGGAGGGGGTTATTATTACCCTTACCCCATATATACGCCCTTGAAAATCAGAAATTTAAAACTGTTTATTAGCTTTCGAATAATAAAAGTTCAAACGTTATTTAAATTAAGGAGGTGCAACTAACTTTGTTTTTAATTATTTTTCCCATTGTTTTTCACCTTTTGTCCACAAGTTGAAAAATCTTTGTAAAATAATTGCTAAATTCACAGAATTCTTAAAAACCCATTGAAAATTACTTGAAATTATTAAAAAAATCAAAAAATACTTAAAAACACCATAATAATTTTTTGACAAATCCTTGAAACTCAAAATTCTTGAAAATTTTCTGTAAAATCGTTGCAAAATCTACAACTTCCTTATAAAACTGAAAAATGAAAAATTCTTGAAAATTGCTTGAAGAATCATGAAAAAGTAGTAAAAACGAGTGCCAATAATAAATGTAATAAATAAAGTTACTCTGCTCTAAACAAACCTAACCTACCCCGAGCAAAGGTACTCTACCTGAGCTAACTTAATTTTTTATTTTCTCCCCTTTTGCACCCTTTTTCCTCCCTATTTTCTTCCTTTTTTCCGATTTTTCTAACTTCTATTCCCCACTGGTAAGGTCACTCTAGCCCAAGCTAAGGTAGATAATTTTTTATTTTTGCCTTCTTTTCTCCCCTTAATAATAAATGTAATAAATAAAATTACTCCACCCTGCGTACAAACCTAACCTACTCCGAGCAAAGGTACTCGATCCAGAGTAAAAGTACTTTAAATGAGCTACCTTTATTTTTTATATTCTTCCCTTTTTCCATCCTTTTTCCTTCCTATTTTTCACACCTCTTCCTTCCCATTTTTTACCTTTTTCCCATTTTTCTCCCTTTTCTATTCCTCACTGGTAAAGTTACTATAGCCCCAGCAAAGGTAGATAATTTGTTTCATTTTTCCCATTTTTCTGCCCTTACGAATAATAAATGTAATAAATAAAGTTACTTTACCCTGATCTAACCTTACCTACCCCTACTAAAGGTACTCTAACTTCATTTTTCATTTTCTCCTCTTTTTCCTCCCCATTTTCCACCCTTTTTCCCATTTTTCTCACTTTTCTATTCCCCACTGATAAATCTACTGTAGCCCAAACAAAGGCAGCTAATTTTTTTTCCTTTTTCCCCACTTTTCTCCACGTATAAACAATAAATGTAATAAATTAAAATGTGTATTTATTTATTTTTTATTAAACTTTTTTATGATTTATTTCAGGTTACGATAATCAAGACTGGTTCATTCCTTCACCAGCTCTAGAAATCGACGAGGCCGACCTGAAGTTGTCTCCGGATCAAATCCGAGAAACTTTGAATTATTTTCGTAAGTAAAAAAAACAAAAAAGCAATTTACAATTCGATTAAAAAAATAATAATAATAAAAAATTGTCATAGTTGATTATTTTTTAACGATCTAATTTTGATCTTGTATTTTTATTTCTAAAAATAATTTATTTATACCAGAATTATTTTTAGTTAATTAGCGACTTGTTTTTTAATTTTTCGAATACCAGACGAGAGTAAGAATACATTTAAAAATATTTTTATTCTCACTACTATTGATTTTGTTTGTGACGGATTTAATTATCATACTATTTTTTTAATAATAAATAATAAACAGTACTTAAAAAAAATAATCTTATCATTTGCACTTATCAAAATTTTGTATTAATCAGTCATTCCTAATATAATTTTATTAAAAAGAAGAACGTAAATTATAATAATGATACTGTCTTAACCTTGTTTCAGTTCTATGTAGCGATCGCGTGAGCCAAATGACAAAAACCTACGATGACATAGAAGCAGTCACAAGGCTTCTTGAAGAGGTAAACGATCTACTATCTATTGATTAGAAAATTTAGTAAAATATTTTACAGAAAGAAAAGGACTTGGAATTGACAGCAAGGATCGGTAAGGAACTTTTGGTAACGAACAACAAATTGGAAAATACCGTATCATCATTGGAAACAGACTTGAAATCGGCTCACGAAAAAATCGTACAACTCAGTCATGAAATACAAAAAAAAACGGAACTTATACAAATCCTTACCAACGACATGGACGAGTCGCCATTCGAAACTGGGACGTCCGGAAAGATAAATTTGGAATTAATGAACAAACGGATATGTAAGTATATCAATAACCTTTATAAATACCAGATACTGTATATCTTTAGGGTTATGAATAGGAATTTTAATTCAGGTGATCTAAAAAAAGCTTCTCTGTTGTTTTTACTACTGCAGTGCTCTTTGTACTTTTTTCTTTTCCCTCAAACCGAACTACGCGATGTTCTTTTCTTAGTAATTATTCTCCCCTCGTTTTTCTTCACAATTATGTTCTATTCTTGGTTATTAATTGTGTCCCGCCGGTTTTTTTTCAGGATTATGTTCTTTTTTAAGTAATTAATTCTTTTCCCCCTTTTGTGCTTGATTGGTTAAATAAATTTGCTCGGGGTAGACTTAATTTGCTGGATGTAGCCTTAATCTGCTCGGAGTAGATTTAATTTGCTCGGGGTGGACTAAATTTGCTTGTGATAGACTAAATTTGGTCTGGGTAGACTAAATTTGCTTGGGGTAGAGTAAAATGCGAAAAAATTAAATAATGGAAAAAAAAATAGCTCAGTGTAGAATACCCTAGTTAGGGCTAGAAAAATAAAGTTAGAGTACTTTTCCCCCTTTTGTGCTTGATTGGTTGAATAAATTTGCTTGGGGTAGACTTAATTTGCTCGGAGTAGAGAAATATGCGAAAAAAATGAAAAAACGAATGGAAAAATGGAGAAAAAGAGGTAAAAAAGTAGAAGAGATAAGTAAGAAAAAAGGAAAAATTTTAGCTCAGGCTAGAGTACTCTAGTTAGGTAGAGTAACTTTAATTTAAAAAAAAGTGGGGAATAGAAAAGTGATAAAAATGGAAAATAATGGTAATAAGGTGGAAAATGGCGAGGAAAAAGGAAGTTAGAGTACATTTTCTCGAGGCAGGTTAAGTTTGCTCGTGGTAGAATAACTTTATTTAGAAAAAAAAGTGAGAGAATTTTGTTTCGAAAAAATACGTCAAACAATGTCATATTTCATCGATTTTGACATGTTTCCTTATGGAAATTACACGTATTTGATGCAAAAAAGTGAAATTTTTGTCACATCAAAAAGTAAACGTTAAAAAACGTTGAAAACGTCGTTAAATGTGACGTTTCGAACGTTTTTTAACGCTTCAAAATACTGAACGTTATAAAACGTCGTGCACTTTCTTTCTGACACGCTGAATTTCCTATACCTCTCTCTCGTAACACGATGAATTCTCTATAGTGGCGGTCGGAATGGTGTAGACTTTCATTTCTTTGAAAAACTTCTTCTCCAGTATGTTTTTCACTTGCTTATACATTGAATTTTATATCCCAAATGTGGTAATCACAGTAATTAAAATCTGATGATCATGGAGGCCACCCATGAGGTCTACCCGTGCAATCTGCAATTATATTTTTTATTCTTCTAAATACTTATTATGCTTCTAATGACAAGAAAATAACAAAATATGAACATTTTTAAGGTTCCCATAATTTAAATTAAATGAATATTTTAATTAATTAAGAAAAACGTATTTTTTCCAAATGTATATCGTAAAGATACTAAAAATTTACTTACAATTAACAATTTAAATAAAATTAAATGAGGATCAACAAAAGGATACAGATCGACACTTTTTAAATTTTTCAACGGATTTTAAAAATTTTGATATATATTATGATCTTGTTTTGTGATTACAAGAAATTGTTCATTTTTCGTGAAGCCGAACCTGAATTTCTACAAAGATTAATATGTCAATTGAAACTTAAAACGTGTGCCGAATATAAAAAATATACCGGGTGGTATGTAAGTTATTTAATGAGCAAATAGGCAAAATTGATAAAACGCTATAAAGGTTGTAAGACCCATTAAATATGGGTTATTAAATTTGAATAAATAAAACAACGTTTTAAGATTTCCACAAAAATAATAACAAAAGTTATTAATTTAATAGTGACTAGTTTCGTTACATAGTAACTTCATCAGACTAATATTATTATTATATGGGTTATTCTATCCACCCTTAACTTATATCCGTTTACCAATGTAGCACCCTGTATAAAAAAGTACTTAAACTAATTGTAAGTTTTAAAAAATATCATGTGTGATTTTTTTCAAAATTTTAAAATAATGGTTAAATTTATAACCAGAAATTAAAATTTTTAATGCAAAGTTTATGATAACCTCTTTGTTTATTAAACCGTAATCAAATTACATAAAAATTTCCGCTGTACTTACTACACAAATTCCATAAGTTAAATAAACGATTTGATGATCCCAATTTCTTAGTCTAAAATTAGTTGCACTAAATCTTTTTTACAAGTGGGAAATCGCATTGAAAATATTTAAATGTTGAAGTTTAGTTATTTTTGTGAGCGGACTATGTTTTGTGCCTTTTTGTCTTGTTTTAAGGTGATATTTTAAACAAAATT
This sequence comes from Neocrepidodera transversa, assembly GCA_963243735.1. Classification (NCBI taxonomy): domain Eukaryota; kingdom Metazoa; phylum Arthropoda; class Insecta; order Coleoptera; family Chrysomelidae; genus Neocrepidodera; species Neocrepidodera transversa. The sequence continues at coordinate 20,909,141 of OY725344.1, read as the reverse complement.
TTGATTAAACATGAAAAAAATTTAAATAAAAAAACCATTTCGCTGATCAATTCGTATGAGATTCACTTTTTTTGTTTTACCTTAATTACATTCATTAAATTCCGTGGAATACTTATAAAACTTTGATTAAACTTCTTTAAAAATTAAATTCCTATGCACAGATTTCAAGCCACTATTTTTAGTGTCCAAATTTTTATACTAACTTGGGTAAAATCCAGCTAAAGAATGTTTAAGGATTCTTCATAATTCTGTGAGTGTGAGTCGGAAAAAACCACGAAAAGTAAATATTTCAGAGCCTAACTAGACTAATTCCACCCCGGCCGTTTTCGAGAATACTGAACACGATGGCGGTAGTTTAAACTCTCCAAAAAGGCAAAAAACCGCCCCCGAAAGAGATAAAATTCAGATACGCTCTCTCATATCGACAAAACCTGCGTTACATCCCAGTTTTCAAGGATGCTGAACACGATAGCGGCGGTTTAAACTCTATCAGAGTTAACCGCACCCCCAATACAGAAAAAACCGACCCCGAAAGGGAGTAATGCAGATCCGCCATCTCATACCGACAAAAACTGTGTCACCCCTCGTTTTCGATAATGCTGAACACGATAGCGGCGGTTTAAACTCTATCAGAGTTAACCGCACCCCAATACAGAACAAACCGCCCCCGAAAGGGAGTAATGCAGATCCGCCATCTCATACCGACAAAACCTGTGTCACCCCTCGTTTTCGAGGATGCTGAACACGATTGTGATGCTGGATATTCTCCCTGAAGCAAACTACCCCCGCAACGGCCAAACACTCTTCTTTTATCCGGTGCACTTCATAAAATCGGGTATCAAAGAGTCGGTAACAGACGGCGTATTGGCATTTTACCCATTTCGGGGGCGGTTTTTTGCTGGGGGTGCGGTTAACTCCGCCATCGTGTTGAACTTCCTCGAAAACGGGGGGAAGAATTAGTCTCGTTAGGCTCTGAAATATTTACATGTTTATCCGACTATTGTTCTCACTCATCAATTTTACTAAGATAAATATTGTAAATTTCTAAAATTCCGCGGAAAATTTATGAAATTCGATAAAAACAATTATTTCTCTGCTAAAATGTTACTTATAATCAATTTTCTGTTGTAGCATCATTAGAAGATGAAAATAAAGCTCTAAAACATGAATATTGTCGCTTAGCTTCCTGTGCTGATGATATTGAAGCCCAAGAGGCAAGACTACTTAAGGATTTAACAGGGCAATTAAGTAAGTTTAAAAATAACAAAAACACAATTGTTTATTGCACTTTGGAACTAATATTTATAAATTGAGTTCAATTATTTAATTAATTTCTGTATTTATTTTAGCTTGTGTAAATTCAAGCATGAATTATTTGGAAGACGAAGTTGATAGGTTAAAAGATGAAAATAAGACACAGTACGAACAAATTTTAACTCTACAGGGTCAATTACAGGACACAGAAGGCAAACTACACAAGGTAAATATGGTTTCATCCTAAAAATTTAGTTTATTAATTCTTTCTTTGTTATTTTTTAGATATTATCAGAAAATGACGAACTCAGCGGCCTTTTACAAATCACGAAAGAAAACCAAGGAAGTTTGGCTGTCGAACTGTCCGAATTCAAAGCGCGCTACTATGAGGTGGAAGCTTTATTGCGCGACGCGCAAGATCAATTGCGTAAACTTAGGAAAAAACAGATGCCCGGTGCTAGAATATCGCTGTTTTCTTCGTTGGGACAGACAAATATGGGACCTTATGATAGTTTACAGAGCGAACTGGAAATGTCTATGCATTCGGATATGAGCGGAGATTCCGGAATTGGAAACCCAGATATAGTGTAAGTCACAATAAAAATAACAATGAATGTAATTTTAATTCTGTATTATATATTTTAGGCCTCAATACAAAAAAGTCTTCGAAACAGTCCGATGCGCCTCTCAAAACTCTCTTAGCGGTAGCGACAGTTTGGGAAGTCTCCATTCTGGTATGGGAGGTTACGTAAGTAGTCTAGGACCTGGTGGCGGACCAAGGATGAGTTCTAGGATGCAAACGGGATCAGAATTAAGGAGATCGTCGGGATCTTTGTACAGCAACAGCTCCTTGGGATACCCCAGCATTGATTCTACTGGTTATACGGATTCAGATTCTAGCCAGAGTGATTCCGAAGGACCGTATCCGTAAGTAAAAATAATAATAATTACTCCCAAATGTGATCAAATTATTGAGTAGATATAAAACTCCGAGTCATGTATTACAATACTATAAAGTAACACATCTTAACAGCTTTTAATTCGAGAATGAGAAAAGACACTGACATGCAGTTTTCCCTAAACGTCTTATATATGCTTGAAGTTTTTGTTAATATAGTTGCCAAATGTATACCTTATCCAAAAATGGAATTTTTATGCAAAATTATCAGTTTACTTTAAATATAACATCCTGTATTTTTTCATACCATCTGAAAGCCCCTTTCTTCGCATATTTAAAAACGTCTTCATTGTGGTCATTCGTTAAAGGTTTGGGGAAGATATTTATTTTTTTATGAACTCACGTCAAAAAAAGTCTAATTAAAGCTGTAGATTTTAAAGAAATAAACCAAGTTTAAAATTATCGTAATACCGGAACATATAATTTGTCCAAAATGGTCTTAACGGTGGTGTATTTTAACTAAAACCCATACTTATAGGAACAAAGAACGAAACATAACATGATAAAATGTATTAAAACAAAAAAAAATAGTTTTAGTCTCCATCTGCGTCTCTACATAATTTTAATCTAAGCCAAAAATTTCTGAAACCCTCTTTGTAACATTTCTGATGTTATGGTATTAAAAACATGTACTATGTTATTCCTTTATTCTTGAATATTTATAGGGGTTGGATTATAGCATCTCTCCTCAACATAACCCCGTATAAAGAAGTCTGGTATGGTTAAGTCCGGGCAATACGAGGCCCAACTAGATGGGACCAGCTCAACCTATCCATCTATCACCGAAATGAAAATATAAATGGAAACTTACCGGATTAAAAATTAAAATAACACAACGTCAACAAACTGCAATATTGGAGATATTTTATTTTATTAATTACTTAGTAATTGTACATTTATAGAATGATACCCCTTCCTATTAGGTCTTGGGCCCACGTCTATAAAAGTTTGTGATAACCTAACCGTTAAGTCTTCGTATATATGTTCTTTATGTCGAGTCGGGCAAATGTTTTATTTGGAAAATTCTGGGTAAGAGGGCGTTTTTTTTGGTCCCTCGCAAACTCATTGCTTCAATATGCACAAGGAAAATTAATGACCTAAACATAATTTACCGCTCCTGATAATGAAATTCTAGTAAGCAAAGAGTAATGTGGTGACGCAGTATGTTCAACATGTCGTTGAAAGTGGTTCCGTTAACTGTTGCTTCATGAAAAAAAAAGTCGTGGATTTTAGTTTTAGATGCACCACATCAGACATTTACTTTGGATTTTCATCACCCCAAATCCTGCAGTTATGCTTATTCACTCTTCCATTAATATGAAATGTGGCTTCGTCTGACATTATTAAGTTCAAATTAAGCTGAAGTCTGACCAGATCCAACAATGTTTCTGATAGGAAAAAGATTTGTTTAATTGAATGATTCTCTATTTTCTGGAATGTTTGTATTTTATATTCTTGAAAGTGAATAAATTTTAGATGCCTTACTTTTTGAAAATTGTGTAATTTGGGATATTTTTCTCACATATATTGTTGTTGTTAACTGTTAGAAAATCCCTTACTTCTAGAATGTCATTGAGCATATTGCCCTGCACATTTTCTGGTATTCTGGTTTTCCAGATTCTGTAATATTGTTGTACCCAAGTTAATATCGTTTTTCGTGCAGCAGGATTATATTTAAAAATTGGCCTGAATGTCCTGGTTACTGTTATTAATTTTGATTCAACATATATTTATTTATTTAATACGGAAAATATTCATTAGTATACATATATTACGAAACATACAAAATATCAATTATTAAACATAATAATAAACAATAGTAAAACCAATAAAAATGTTCAAATATGAATAATAAACATAAATATGAAATATATCATAAATCTAAAATCAAAAGCATAATTTGTGTGGTAAAGTTTCATTGCAAATAGACTATTATTCATTGTAGACCTTGTGGGAACTCTAAATTCAATCAAGGGTAACAACTGATCAGATGAAACAATCCCGGCAATAGACTATTATTCATTGTAGACCTTGTGGGAACTCTAAATTCAATCAAGGGTAACAACTGATCAGATGAAACAATCCCGGCAATGATCTTATAAAGGAATGATAGAACCAACAAGATTCTTTGATTAACCAGGGTTGGAAGGTTAGTTGAGTCAAGAATTGTGGATTAATTATAAGTACCAGCCGAAAAACCAAGTTTAAAGGTGCAATTTCTTAGAAATTTATTCTGGACTTTTTCAATCCTTTTTACCGAGGTGATGTAAAATACACACCATGTGCAATATAAACCATTCTACAAGCGTCTAAAAATAGGGGGCCAGAGTTTCTTATCAACATACCTAACATTTTCATTGCCTTCTATATTTAGTTAATATGGTTAATAATGGAAAGATCAGAGCTAAATATGATTCCAAGATCTTCAATTTCGGTAACCCGTTGAATTAATTTATTCTTATCTAGACAGTAGTTATGTGTTATTTGAATATGATTTTTCGTAAAAGTAATACAGTAACACTTACTACTATTTAAGTTAAATTGTTGGAGGAAGTACCAATCGCATAAGGCTTGAAAATCTTTTTATAGTTTGTTACAGCAATCCACACTTTTAACCTTTAAGTAAATCTTCAAATCATCAGCAAATAATAGATAGTTACTATATCTAAAAGTAGATCCAACATCATTAATAAATAAGTTGGAAAGTAGAGGAGCTAAGTGGGCCCCTTGAGTAACACCGGAAGGAACTTCTATAGGATTAGACAACTAATTCCTAATCTTTATGCACTGCTTTCTACCTACAAGGTAGCTTTTAAACCATTCAACAAGGAAGGGAAGAAATCTGTTGGCTTGCAGTTTAAGTAATAGTAAGTCGTGATTAGCCCTATTGAGCGTTTTAGGGAAGTCTGCGTATATAGCTTCTACTTGTGAACCATTTTCTACAGATTTTATTATGTAGTTGTGATAGATGACAAGATTAGTTGTAGTAAATTTTCCTTTAGTAAAACCGTGTTGATCAGTAAGTAAATTTTTGCAGTACCAAGATAGACAGTTACTTAGTAGTTTCTCAAATAATTTTGGAATCGATGACTGAATCAAAATAAGTCTGTAATTCTTGATATCCTGCCGGGATCCGCTTTTATATATAGGTATAGCAAAACTCTCCACGAGTTAGGACATTGTTGATGTTTTCGTGATGAATTAAACATTATGTATACTGATTTACATAGAGAGTAAATGCAACGTTTTAGGAAATAAGAACGGATTCCATCAGGACCACTGCTCAATTTATCACGTAAGGAACAAATCCCTTTGAATAATTCCTCAATGGTGAAACAAATGGGTCCAATATCAATGGAGGAGATAAAATTTAAAGGATAGTTCGCTAAGTTTAATTTATGATTATTATAATTGTTAGAAAATTATTTAGTAAATAGTATAGAAATAGATTTACCATCATTACTGACATTTGACCCGGAAGTTGCTAGTTTTTATTTATTGAATTAAAGTAAGACCAGACTGACAAGGATCATTTAAGATTGATCCATTAACATTGTTTATGTAACTAGTATAACATTCATTGGATAAGGTCTTACATCTGAATCTTAAGCTTGAAAACTTTAAATAGTCGTCATAATTGGAAGAACTTTTATATTTAGCATGTACCCTCTTTTTTCCCAGATAGGTTGTTTAAGTTTGCAACTAAACCCTACGGGGAAGATAGATTGTTGTTGCTGTTTTACTGGAACAAATAAAGCTAATGCGCTATTGATTACTTGATAAAATTCAGCTAAAGTTGAGTTAAAATTGGCCGTGTTGAGTATTTGTTCCCAATTAATTGGTGCTCTTAGAATTGACAGGAAGCGATAGAGTACCCACAAGAGCAACATGGTGATAGTTATTAGGTAAAAGTAAATCATAATCCTCAACCAGACTAATAGATTTAGGACACTGAGTAAAAATTAAGTCTAAAAATACATTATGATTATTAGGTATAGAGTTAATTTGATTTAAGTTAAGGAAAGCAAATAATTCGCAGAGAGCAACTGCTTGATATTTAGGAGGACGCTTCACATTTAAAACGTTATCTATAATATTCCATTTAGCCAATAGATTGTGTCAATCACCAAAAAGATACATATTTACATCGGGGCATTATGTCCTCATCACTTTGAGCATGAGAGAAGTTTGGCTAGTGGTTCCCGGACGTATATACGTACCACCAAGTATAATAGAATTATGTGAGTTAGGTTTTCCTATTGACACAGACACTGCAATAAGTGTACCTCCCCTCTGGATTTAGAGCTCGTTAGTTGATTCCCATCAGAACGATATATGTCGAAATTATCTAATCCAATTTCTTCGTCTTCAAATTCAGCATTTACCCATGTTTCGACCAGAATTATAACATCATAAGAGCTTAGCAGCACATTATGCTTTAATTCACTTAGTCCAGTTCGCATACCCCTGATATTTTGATAGTAAAAAGTGAGATGATTATTCGAATAAATAGTTTGGTTGATAGTGTGTTTCCAAGTAAGATTTGTTTTCAGATTAAGTTTTTTGATTGCACTATTTTGGGAATTGCATTTACATACTTAATAGTTATGTTATTTTCCCCATTTGATAACCTATCAGATAGCTCAGTTCTTAGTTTAGTTAGATATGCACGTTGTTGAATAGTTCAATCAGATCTTATTTGAATTTGCGTATTTAAATCAATTTTATTCTTGTTTTTAGGATATTAGTAGCTTTGGATTCAGAGGTCAGTAAAATTTTAACATGTCTAGGTTTATTACTGTTTGCCAATTCGAAATCCTTTTTTTATGTTAACAACATTGACTAAAGACCTTAGAATCGATGTAACATTTGCATTGTCACCAACCATTTTATCGGTAGGTGTAGGTCCAGTTGATTCATTCAAATTATAGATAATCACATTTTTAGATCGCAGACGTCTATCCTCTATTTCAGTTATGAATGATTGGTGATAATTTACTAATTTCATCGTTAGTTGGGGTGGATTCCGCAGATGGACAATTAGTTGGTGTCATGCTGCTGAGAGAATCTTCAATCTTGATTGTTCGTTGTTCAATAGAGATGAACTTTCCTTTAGTTTCTGAAGTTTAATTTTGAACATCCACTTCAAGTTTACTAATTCTCCTGAGATCGGAAATGCATATTATATTATCCCAGCAAGAGGAGCAGTAGAAAGGCATTACTCTAGAAACCATAATTAATACACGGATTTCCGATGATGAAAGATTAGAGCATTTTTTGCAAAAAAACTGTTGCATAAATCACATGGAAAACCAAATGTTTCTAATACGACACACCGCGCTTTTTCTATTCATTGTCGATTAATGCATTAGAGTGTGTTAGTTCATGATCTACATTATGGAGGGTATAGAAGGAGGCACATCGCAACGTTAGAAAAAGGGAACTAATTTTGGAAGCCAGTTGGTGGCGCTGTTGATCGATTGTTGATGACAGTTTAAGCGAGTTTTGACATTTCCTTTGACTTTTTTTCAAATAATAATTTTAATTCATTACGTAAACTTTTAAAAGATATGTATTTTATAAAAATTGGGTGGCTCATTAAATAAAAAACGTTATTTGAGATTATGGATCTAATCGATCTACAAACAGTTTTTCAACATACGATCGTCAGCGCCGCGTCGGTTATTTTATGTACCATTAGTTGCGTATAAAATGTTGCCCACATTTTAAACGTGTTGTCCATTAGAAATTGCCCTCCTTCTATACGCTCCATAATCTACATACTTTACATACATTTTTGATGTCAGCTATAGTTTTTTCAAAGCCGCCTTGACAAAACGATGTCCTTTATTCAAGACCACAGTCAGTAGAAAAGCTAAAAATTACGCTCTATAATAACGGTTACATGCGCAAATGCATATCAGGCGAATTTGGAAAAAGGATCCAGTAAGAGTATAAGATGATCTACTTGAAGTAAACCAGAAAATACGCCTATAAAAATGAATTAACTTTAACAGAAAATTCGTATCATATTACAATCACACGTTTTTGACGTGGGTTCATAAAAAAATAAATATGCCTCCAAACCTTTAACGAATGACCACAATGTTTACAATTTGGGAAAGGAGAAGAATAAGGGACTTTCAGATGGTATTCAAAAATATAGGGTTTTCTATTTAAAGTTAACCGATAATTTTGCATCAAAAAGGCCATTTTTTGGATCTTTCGAGAAAAATTATACATTTGACAAATATGTCAACTAAAAATTCAAGCATATATAAGAAGTTATAAGTTATTAAATGTGTTACTTTATAGTGGGACGCCCTGTATATTAATAAACGCAGTTTAAGAGGCGACTAGTTCTTATTTAAAGGCCTGAAGATGGCTCTTAAGCCGAAACTAGTAGAATATTAAATTGTGTTTATTAATATACATCAACAAAGATATTCGAAATTTCAAGAAACACAACACTGCATTTTTCCTTATGAAAAAAGGACATTAAATAAAAATTCTACAAAAAATTTATTCAGAAACAAAAAATAAACATTAGGGACATTATCGAAAACATTCTGACAGCTGTATTAGAAAAATCGTTTGAAAATTTAAAATTAAAAAATCGCACAAAATGTCAAAAATTCGCAAAACTCACAAAAAAACTCAATAAACTGCAAAAAACCCAAAAAAATGGCAAATAATCGTAAAAAATCGCAAAAATGGCAGCAATTCGCAAATAATCGGAAAAAAAGAGGAAAAATTGCAAAATATCGCAAAAATGTCAAAAAACGACAAATAATCGGAAAAAGTCGCAAAAAATGGCAGAAAACAATCGGAAAAATAAAAAACCAGGAAACATTTGTAAATAATTAAAATATGGGAAAAACACTGAAAAAATTAGAGAAGAAAAACTAAAAGATAAGAATGCAAAATATCGCAAAAATGTCAAAAAACCGCAAAAAATCGCGAAAACACAAAAATTACAAAAAATCGAAAATAATTAGGAAACAAAAAATAATCGGAAAAAATTAAAATATACAAAAACAACGAAAAAATCGCAAAACACCTCAAAAAACCCGAAAAAATAGAAAGTATCAGAAAAAAAATTGAAAGAAAAAATCATGAAACATTGGGAAAAATTGAAAAATCGAAAATACAAAAAATTGCAAAAAAAATCGCAAAAAATACAAAAAAGAGTAGGAACATACAGCATTTTTGTAACTTGTACATTATTTATTACTATTAATTGCATTATTAGTTTAAGTAAATGTTTGTGATGTTTAGTTGCTGAATAAATTATTTGTCAGATTTGTTAATTTTTATTTACTGTTAGGTTTTCCGTAAGGAAAAATGCGGTGGTTCATGAAATCTTGAATATCTTTGCTGTTAGGGAAGCAGAAGATATCAAACTATACATTTCTTAAAAGGAGATAATAAATTGTACAAAGAGGTGGCGCAGTTTAGCTCTTTTACATACCATCAAAACATACAGGTTGTTCCATTTAAAATAATACATATTTTTTCAATTTTTTTTTGAATTGACGGGATAAATTGTAAACAAACTTCATAAAAAACTTTTTGGTAAACGAATACAATTAGTGAAAACCCTATTTATTTAGAGCAATTAATACATTGTGCATTTACATTTAAAATCGATCACTCTTATTTGGGACACCCTGTATATGTTACATGACTCGGGAGTTTTATTTCTACTCAATAATAATTATAATGTGAATTGATTTAAGTGGTGAAAAATTGTTTTTTAGAAGCGGACCACAGAAAGGAATTCCTGGAGTACCTGGTGCTACTGAATTAGAAGCTGCTCTTAGGAGGTTAACTCCTGGGGAAATATTGGCCCGAAGAGCCAATCTTCAACATGGTCCTACATTTGGAGGGTAATAATAATAAATAATATTTTTAGATTTGCTTAAGTTAAATGTATATCCAAATTTAATAAAACTGACTAAATTGTAAAACATCAACAATATGACAACTGACAACATTTTTGTTTGTTATGGCTTTGGAAGAAGACTTTTTTTTATTGGGATATTAATTTTCAGTTACGATGGAGAGAGCTATCTTCCATTTGGTTGTCGAACACCAGATAGTCTTATGTCAACGGGTTCCGGGCTTTACCATGGTTGGAAGTTACCTGAGAAGCTACAGATTGTCAAACCCATGGAAGGATCTCAGACTTTACACCAATGGTCACAACTAGCCCAGCCTACCTTTGGTGGTATCTTAGAAGAAAGACCGGGTGTTAAAATTAGGTAAACATAACGACTAATAAGATTATAAAACCAAATTAATTATTTTGTTTTTAGAGTTGGTAAAGAATTAGAAGAACTCGGCCTAGAATCTTACGCTTTAAGTGATTTAGAAGAAGATGAAGAATACACGAATCCAGGCAAACTCTTCGAATCATCAGTGCACACTTACACTTACACAAATAGCACAATTATGCATCCGGATGACGGAACATCGGTCACGACAAGTCAAAGAGGAAGTCGCATGGCTTCAGTTTGTTCTAGTATTCAACCATCGCCACCTCAAACACCTAGAGACTTAAGCAGGAGGAATTCTTGTACCACTTTCTCGACAACACTCGGATTAGCCAAGATGCTGAACGAAAGAGGTGTGTAAAAAGCAAACCCTTATAATAATTCAAAAAATTAACTTATTTAAGCTCGGTACGGAGAAACCCGCGCATAAAAGATGTTCCAAAGTGTATTGGAAAAGTTTTGAATAGGAATTCTAAAGTATTTTTACTATTTATCGTGTTATCTCGTTAACTTATATTTGCTCGTAAAAATTGTGGAATTAATCAAGTTTTTAAGATCCAAACAATGAAATAAAGTAATATTGCATAGTTAATAAGAAATAAACAAAGAAAGGATCAATTTAATACTTTTATCAAGTTTTTTTATTGGATTTCTTGACATAAATTACACATATTTTCTATAATTTGTAATAAATTTTTATATGAAGTTCATAAATTGTGAGATTATGTTTCAGTAACATTTGTTTTTTATTTTTTTTAGGTATTAAAGCTGTAACTCCATCCTGCGTGCCAACTCCTTGTGGTCCGAATAGTTTCACGCCAACAGCCACACCAAATAACAGTCCTGATAGCAGTCCGATGTCAACGAGACCTGGTTCTCCGGAACCGTACGAAGAATTAAGTTTACCGCAACTTATATTAAGCTCAGTTCCAACTTTCCTAAGGGATACTATAGGTGGTGGCGCTAAGAAGAAAGTTCCTGTAACGAAAAATAAGAGAAGCAGAGTGGATAAACAAGAGGTAATTGTGGAGATCAGTAGATGCTGCTTGCATTTTTATTTTTTTTGATTTAAGATTTTTTTAATAATATAATATTATTGGTAACGGTGCCAAAAGAACAAATTTTAGATGGGACGTTTAATTTATTAATATATTAGTTTTTAGCAAACTTATAGGTTTTGCTTTTTTTGTATTAATTTTTTATTTCTGGTATAAATCTGTGATCTAAAAATATTTTTGTTTATTTCGAAAAATGACGACAATAATTATAAATTTCAGCATGAATAATATAGACTATTACAACTAACAGTTGAATATCAATCAATAAATTAGTCACTGAGCTGAATCAAAATTAAATTTTTTATTTATTTATATAAATTTAAAATTTTGTAATATCTACAATATTAAATAAAAAGGTTCAAAGATCTGTTTTCGAGTTTTATTTATAAATCCTTACGCAAAATTGCATTAATTATCATACAATTAGAAATGTTAATAAAATATCGAACAGATCCTTGAACTTTGAACTGTTACCAATTTAGGACAAACAAAATATACGTATTTTTTTATCTTAATTAATATATTATAAGTACTTTGGTATAATTTGCATTTAATAATAAAAAATAAGGTAAATTTCAAAAGGGTATAAATTAGTTTATCATTATTGGACTAAAGTTGAGATATGAATGGGAAACAGCCATTCCACTAAAAAATGGATTAGTAATAAAATTGTACTTACAATAGCGCTCTTAACTCTTTGATTTTTGGCTACGTTAAGCAATAATTTGACTATTTACCACTTACTGACAAGAAAATATACATTTTATTGATTGGTTGTTTAATAAAAATATCTGTTTTTGAATAGTCTATTTCCGGGCTGTTATGCCGTGGTCTTCTTTGATTTTTACTTCCAAACGTTTGGCAACCATCTTCAGTGGCGTGGACGAAGTACTCTTTGCGACGTATCAGCTGAAACAACCCTCCATTTTTATGCGTGCCAGCGCGCGCTTTTTTGGCGGGACTGCTGTTTGGTGGTTTTTTTTGCACTCTTAAGTGCTCTGTGCCAAATCCTAGATAGTGTTGTTGTTTCTTCCTTTTTATTGAAGTTCTCTTTGTGTTTGTATATTTCTATTGCTTCTAAGTTGAATTCGGTCCAGTAATGTCTTGATGTTGCTAGTAGATCGGTGTATTGGAAAAGGATCTTGTGGCCTCAGTCGGATAATGCATTCGACAACTGCAGATTTTTCGGTTTGTCCTAAACGACACCTTCGTTTGTGTTCTGTTATTCTTATGCTAATGTATCTTTTTGTTTATCCTACGTACACTTTTCAACAAGTGCACGGGATTCTATAGGCTCCTGTTAATCTGAGGAGATCTCTGCACCGCAATTTTTAGATACTCTCCTATTTTCTTTGTTGGTTTGTAGATGGTGCTGATTTTTTTCTTTAATATTTTCCCATTCCAGTGAATGACACCTTCTGTGTTCTTCATCAGGATTGGTTTTCTTCTCCCTTGGACTCGTAGCACGAATTATGGCTTCTTTGCGTATCCGTTTACTTGTATCACTGTTGTCAGGTTCCATGGTGAACTGAACTTTAGGATGAAAACTGTTCAGATGGTTTAGGAAATGACTCTACAATTATCGAATGAGAGACACAAGAGAAAATTCAATAAAATTTAGATAAAACAACTCATTTAAAACAAACTGTTATCAACATCAAATCAACCACTCACGGGCTTACTAGTCAAAGGAGGAAACTTCAGCATAACTCCTCAGATAATACCTACAGAAGGGATCATTGCTAATATAGAAGCCGGAATGGGGGAGTTCCCTCAATGTTGACAACCTAGAATAAGGTCTACCAACGTGGAAGGATTATTTTTGGTCAAAATCTACTTCATTATTTTCGCAATGATAAAATATGTACAAAATTCTATTGAGCATTCGTCATAGAGTAAGTATAACAGAGCGACGTGTTTCATTTTCAGCGACTGACCTACAGCCTTGGAGGATTGGTGGAACTAAACTGAATTTGGCGAGTAGTTTGAATATTCTATAATCTGAAATTCCGAGAGAAAGACGGAACAATATTGTGTTGATTTTAAATCTATTTTTAGATTATAAAATATTAAAATATACAATAATAGACATTGATATAAACTAGAAGATTGGTATTATTAATTTTAAAAGAAATATGAATTAGTTTGTGTTTTCTGGATAATATTCCAGTGAAATTTATCCATCACTTAGACAATGTAAGAACGTCATTTGTGAATTTATTAAACAATTTGGTGTGTAAAAGAGCAGTTTTTGGTAGGTAATTTGTTCGTTTTTTGTTTTTGTTTCTCTTTGTGATGATTCTGCAGGTTTTATTGATACTATATATAAGTTATTACAATTATTAATGACCATATTATAAGACAATCTTAGGAAAAAACAATATTTTATGAATACTTTAATCCATGTAGTTAGGTTATAAAACCTGTTTGGATTAATTAAATAAATAAATAATCCCGTGCACTTCTGGAAAAGTGTATGTAGGACAAACAAAGAGACACGAATAACAGAATACAAACGAAGCTGTCATTTAGGACAAACCGAAAGTCTGCAGTCGCCGAACACATATTATCTGATAGAGACCACAAGATTCTTGTTGAAAACACTAACCTACTAGCAACATCAAGACATTACTTGACCAGATTGGAAGCAATATAAACACAAAGAAAACTTCAATAGAAAGAAACAAAAACATCTATGATCTGGCACACATCACTAAAGAGCGCGAAAATAAAACCGCCAAACCCCAGTCGGGCCAAAAAAGCGCGCGCAGACAAGCATTGAAGAAATTTGGGGAAACCTTCGATCCTTTCCCCTATTTCTTTGAAGAATTGCAGTATGACCAGTAAAAACTTATTTTTTCGTTATAGAATTTATTAACATTTCAAAGTGACATTATCAGGAAATATATATATAAACATCATTCATTTTTTAAACATCAAAACAACTTTTTTCAACACTTTTTTTTGCTATGGAAACTTTCAGCTGGATTTGATTCGGTTAGAATTGCAGATTAAATCGAAATTCTAACAAGCATATAAGTGGCACACAGCGTTGCCAACCGTACTATAATTATAGTATTTGTACGATTATTACAACTTCATGTACTATAAAATTTCAAAGTAAATATAGTACTTCGTTGACAGTGTATTGACAGCTGTCAACGGTCAATTTGTCCAATCTGACATGAGGGTTGAATGTATTAGAATAATTAAAATATGCTTTTGACATCTGTAAATAGTATTGAAAATGAATAGTTTTGCGAGTCAGGGGAGCTTTGGCAGCTCCGCAGCTGCCAAAATATTCATTTTGGCACTTTGTGCCCATGGAGACTTTTGTTCGGGATGACAAAATCTACAACATATCAAAAATTCAGACAATTTGACAGAAACCCAATTTCCATAAGATTATTGCGGGGTCCTTTCAAAAACATCTGTTAAGACAGTATTCAGTCATGCACCCAACTGGAAGGATCTACGATTTTTAATGATTTTTGGGATTTTTCCAAATTTTTAAGGACTTTTAAGGATTTTTAGGGATTTTGAAGAATTTTAAACTATTTTTATAGATTTTAAAGTTTTTTAAGGATTATTTTCTGATCTTTAAGAATTTTTAAAGTATTTTTAAGTGTTTTTAAAAATTTTTTAGGATATTTTAAGAATTAAAATATTAAAAAGTGATTTTTAAGATTTTTAAAATTTTTTCAGAATTTTAAGGGAATTTTAAAGATTTTTAGGATTTTCAAGGATTTTTAATGATTCTTGGGATTTTCAAAAAAATTTTAAAGAATTTTAAACTATTTTTAGGGATTTTAATGTTTTTTATGGATTACTTTAGGATATTTAAGAATTACTTAGGTTTTTTAAGTATTTTTAAGGGTTTTAAGTGATTTTTAAGGATTTTTTAAGAATTAAAATCCTTAAAAAGTATTTTTAAGAATTTCTAAGATTTTCTTCAGATTTTTAAGGATTTTTAAAATTCTTTCAGAATTTTAAGGGATTTTTAATGATTTTGATGGATTTTTAATGTTTGTTAAGGATTTTTGTAATTTTTAAAGATTTTCAAAAACATTTTTAAGAATTTTAAACTATTTTTAAGGATTTATTATCTACCAAGAACAGAGAAAGTAAAATTTATAATCCAGAAAGAGTTGATTGAAGATAATTGAGATAATTAGTATTTGTTATTTTTGGTGTCCTTACATATTTGTTGTTTCTTTTTTATTGTACTATATTGTTCTCCAATGTACTATAATAATTTAAGTGCCCGTACTATAACAGCTTCCAATACAGTTGGCAACGTTGGTGGTACAGTCGAATAAAAGGAGGGTTTAGTTTCAGTTTTTACGTCACGAAGATCACTTCGTCCACGCCACTGAAGATGGCTGCCGCAGTTGGAAGTAAAAACCAAAGATGACAGCCCGGAAATTATCAATTACATTGACGCCGGCCGTGAAAGCCTACATTCTTACAATTTAATTCTTGTTTTTGATTAAATAAATTTTCCTATTTTAGAGATTAAATGGAAATAGCAGACACTTTACTCATTTTCACTAATCACCAATTTAAACTAACAGAGTATGAGAAAAATGTTTTTTCTTCTTCATGTAAAGCTTACCAATCAGCAGATACGAGATTTCACTTCTTAAATAATAATAAACTATTTGTTAATAATTTTTTGCGTGTACGATTTATTAAAAAACTGTAAATATATTTAATAATGTGTTATAAAAATATTATTTGATTTTTTTCTTTGCAGAGTTTAGTCGGTAGGATCGAGAGAATGGGCATAAACAATTTAATGACTAATCCAGGTGCTCTATATGCCAGACCAGCACTAACTAGCCCCATGGCACAATTAACTTGTCTCCTACCATGTCATAGCAACGAAAACCTAACACATATCCGACAAAAAAATAATTCTATCGCATCTGAGCCAACAGGTAATAAAATAATAACATTTTGAAATTGTTAGATTATAGCTAATATATTTTTTTAGCTTCACAACATAAAGGCAGTTTAGGAATTCCCGGTAAACCGGGTAGTGGCGCTCTTAACCGTAGATTAGAACAACTAAATTCTAGAAAGCAACGTAGACAGCAACAAGGCGGCGGTGTTACTCGTCCTGATTTGGGTACAGTGCATGTAAGTAAACCTGAAGAACCTACAGAACAACATACGTCAACTTTAGGAACGTTGAGTTCTTTGTTATTCGGAAGGAAAGGAGGATTATTTTAAAGTATTAATATTTAGGAGATGTTGTTTAGGTTAATTGGAATTTGAATATCAGAAAAACTTTATTAACCTCAGCAATATCTCGTATATGAAATGTTATAGAGGTTGTTAAAATTTTGCAAGTAGAGTATGAAAAAAAGAATTTTGAGAATATTGCAAATGTTATAATTTTCTATATTGATATTTTAAATAAAAAAATATATCTAACCTATAAGTATTTTAAGCAATATATACCAATTTATACATCAAATAACAGCGTTAGATATATTTTTGTTTTAATTTTTTTGCTCATTAGTTCAAATTTATTATATTAAGTTTAAATATTTGAGTTATCTGAATACATAAATAATTTATAAGACTGTATAAAAAAGACCTCAATAAGCAGCTAAAATTAATATATTCAGAAATTTCTTATTATTTTTATTATTTTATCGCGGAAAAATATTAATCCAACACATCAAAAAAATATTTTTGTTTGTGAATGTAAATAAAATTATAAAACGTTTCGCTGTGGGGCACATTTGGTTAACTTAAATTATTCTTTATTCCATTTATTGTCAAGAAATATTTTTGGCAAATCTAAAATACGAAACATAGTGTATAGTTTTTTGCCATTATTTTTATTATTATTTTAATTGTTTAAATCATAAATCTATTAATTAAATCAATTTATAAAGATATAAAACAATTATTACTTTAACTGTCTGCTGTTAATTTTTCGTAATTTTGTCATTTCATTATAATTAACTGCTTTCCGTTTACTTGATTCTATATTTACATTTTTATGTCCTAAAATTCTCTCATTTGTGAATTATCTCCCATGTTTTCAGACAATTTTCTTTCATTAGTTTAGGAATCTGATTTTCGAAATGTAGTTGAATAATAGGTCTAATACATCATAAACACATTTTTCAGAAGCTGATATGATAGTGTCACGTGTAATCAGTAAACCATTTAAAAATGAGAAGTAAAACAAAATAATAGCAATCCATCTGAAAACCTTTTTAGTATGTTTTGTGTTAGTTAAGGACCCTCTTTTAAAAACAGATATGGGAATTTACATTTTAAAAACTGAATTTCAGATATTAGTTTTCTTCGTCATCTTAGTACAATAATCCTGGTATTGATGATAAAACTCGAGTAGATGACTTTCCATCAGTGACTGCTTTCCACATATTCTCATATTTGGTTCTCACACATAGGTTTTACACCAATGAACAAGTCAAAGTCTGCAAGAGTTTGTCAGCATATAAATATTTTTCTCCTTGTTTTTGAGAGATCATTCCGTTCTGGTTTGTGTGGAAAATGAAGTTCACTAGATATTCTATAAAAACAGTTTCACGACCCTTTCGACTCCCATAATTGATTATAGAGCAAGTAGTACGCATGTTTTATACTTCTTTCTAATAAATAATATTATTTTTTTGTATACACTGCTCTCATTTTATTAAATATCGATAATGCATCCCAAGTAGTCACAACTATTCTTATTTAAAATGTCCGTTTTAAGCTCCAATCGTTTCATATGTTAAAATAAACTGCAATTACACTGCTCTCTTCACGTTAACTATAATTGCTTTCTTTCGACCATGTTCGTGGAATCAAAACGCGTTATGTTCCCGAATCATGTTCTTTCGATCAAATTTGCATTGTGATTTATTACTACTCTACTCAAAACTTTGGATCATGATCAGTAATCCCTTTTCTCCCTGAAACATTGTAAATGTATGAATGACAGATCCAAATAAATATTTTCTAACTTCAAAAAAGTTAAGACAAAGGACAATTAATTAAAGTATTTTTAAAATGAAAGTGTAAACATATACATATGATCCAGAGCAAATATTACTGCGTCGCTTAACCTAAGCGACGAAGATTATGAACGTGCCATCTCATATGGCGATGAAGCTCTTAAGAGCTCTTCCCGAGGCTCTTCCTTAAAAATCCGATTATGGTTATTTGGTGAAATTATTCATTATTATACATAAAAAATCAGTAAAGAAACCATTATATATTCTATGAATGAAAAGCATAACCCAAATTAGCACAACTGCTGATTGACAAGTAGGGACTTCTTTCGTCTTTTGACAGGTGAACATGTTCTTGTAATCAAAACTGTAAAACTGAAACATGATTTGAAGATCACGATCCAAAATAATTGGCGAAAGAAAACGTTTTATATGAAAGGCGTGGATTTGTGTGCCTACCAGCCGCCATCTTGAATTTCATCTGACATCTTGGATTGGTCGTTTCATATGTTAAAATAAACTGTAATTAAACTACTCTTAGAGCAAGAGCCCACGATGGTCAGGCCTTCGTTATTTTATAAAAGCTGAAAGTTTTTCTGTGCATGTCCCCTATACAGGTAAGAACGACCAGCGATTATAGAATTTGGGTTGTGGTTACTTCGGCAGGTAACAGGTGTATAAAATAGTACCTTAAATTCGTTAAGGAATAAAGCTCATTTTTTTATATCTTGTTCAGGATAACTTTAGAAATCTCGTCATCCATTGCCGGACACTTATCACAGTTGCAACCCCCTGCCAGACACCCCTAAACTTTAATAAATTATAATTAACTTTCGTTATAGTATAAAAGCTGATTTTTATATGTTACTAACCTATAAAAAAAATGTTACCCCAATAGCCGGGCAGTTTTAATGGTTTTTACATCTTTTCAGACACATTGCAGGTCCGTTGTAGGAGCGAGCGCGAGGTAACAACTATTCAAGCGGGTGTGAGTGAGATAGGGCGCTTAGTCGACTGCTATTTTTTACTGCGCATCATTTGTTATTTAGTGATGTATTGAGCAATTATGCGTGGGTATAACCAACGTTTTACAATTGATAATTGTACAGATATTGTGGCTATAATGCTTGGTAACGTGCATTACCTTAAAAATGATTCGGTTGTTCGGATGCTTACGGGTACTGGCAATAATTTAAGATATGTGGACCTAACCAAAATACATGCAGAGTTTGGACAGTCAATTTGTCAGAGCTAACCTGGATTTCATGCCATCACAGGTTGTGATTTTAATCCTGCGTTCTTCAGAAAAGGAAAATTAAAACCCTACAAGACAATAAAAAAATATCCAGAGTTCCAGGAAGCTTTCAAGAACTTTGGCAACAGCGAATTAATAGAAAATTTTGATCGTCAACAAAACGTCTTTAATATTATTCAGAGATTTATATGCAACATGAACAATGTCCCTAATGTAATTGATGTTGATGCCGCTAGACTTCAAATATTCATCGACCCGTATACCCGATGTAAACGAAGCTTTTGACCGAAAGAAGTTGCGAAATTTTAACGCTAGCAATCTCCCACCTTGCAAAAGCGAGCTATTGCAGCAATTTCTGCGAGCAAATTATGTATGTACCATTTGGAATAATGCTCATTTGAAAAATCCACCCACATATCAACCAGACAATAACGGCTGAGTATTGAAAGATGACAAATACCAGTTCAAATGGTTTGAAGGGGATCAACTACCAAGTTATGTTAGTGAATCGCTCAAAACTCAATCATAATAAATAATAATATTTTGTTTTATATTTTATAATATTAAAATAACCTTTTTACCTCTCGCCCTTCAGATAAGAGAGGTATAGGAATCATGCTAAAAATTGGGTACTGAGTTTTCAATGGATAAACACGTTTTAGGGTCCCTAGAATACGATTTTAATATTTCGCGATGATGTCTGTGTGTGTGTGTTAGTGTGTGTGTGTTTGGATGGATGTTGTAGTGTACACTGATTTTACCGTGGATTTCCATTGACGTCTTTATAGCATACGGTTTTTGCAGGACCTTTAAATTTATTTATGGATTCCAGACATTTTACTTTAATGAGCTCATCATCTCCAACTAGACCATCAGGAGAGGCCCTTAGGTACGGATTTTCAGAGTCCATAACAAACCCATACTTTTCTACAGTCCTGTCTGTAATATCTTCATATTTGGCTATAGCCACGGGTTCATAGATTCTTCCGTATAAATTTCCTAAAAAAATTTAATAATAAATAAACATCATTGTGCAAGAACAATCATCGATTACCCACCTGAAGTACGTATATCTATTCGTTTATACTCCTTCACTAGGTTGTAACAATGAGTTGTCGGTTTCCTCTTCACCACTCTTCCAAAATTAGACGCCGTCAGATAGTCTAGCCTAATTCCGAACCAGAAGGAATTATCGTGCTGTCCTCTCGTTTTTTCTCCAATATCGTTGATGAACGTTTCGGCTCTGGTTTTCAGTTTTTTTATAAATTCTTCTTTTCTGGTAGCCATTTCTACGTCTAAAATATCTGGCACTGAAGCGTTTGGCCCATAGTAATTGTTAGAGCCTGCTGTTTCCATTTTGGGTTTCCTACGTCGGGGTTATTTAAATTCCTTTTATTTCTGCGCTCAGATATTTTTGTTTTCCTGGTACGCATTAATGTTGTATTCTGTCCAATTTTTCCTTTCCACGACTGCAGGTGCCAACCTGGCCAGTGAATGTGGGAAATCCCAGCAGCATATGCTCGTGCCATATAAGAACTTTTTGTGTAGTTCACACGTTTACCCCCAGTACATTTGGCTAAAAAATCGCTAAAAAAAATACATTTATAAATAATAAATATTTCACAATATTTTGACGAAACGAGTGCCAATAGGTACTATTTTGAATATAATTTCTAATAGTAATATTTTGCTACAACTACCTACATTTAGCGTGTCTTCCAAAAACATGGTTTGGTGCATTAATTAATTGCTGCCGTAATTGTAACAGATTATCTACATTGTTCTTAATAGCAGTTCTTATTCCTTTAACTAATCTCTCTATTCGTGATATTCCATGTTCTCTTTCTTTTAATAATTTTCGAGAAGCCAATGAATATGAAGTATTGTCCGATATTTTATGCAGCTTCTCACTGACACATCTTGTCATATGGTTTGCACATTCTATTTTTTTGACTTGGCGCCCATATGGAACTCGTTCAATGATTCTAGCATAAACGCTAAAGTCTCCATTGCCTATAAAATATAACTTTTACATCGAAAACTGTAATGTTCCAAGGGGTTCAAATAAAACAAGGTATACAATTGAACCCTATATATTACCCATAACAACAGACAAGTAAATAGCGACTGACTGTATTCGGATCAGTTTTTAGTGTGCCCGTCCTTATCAGTAACACAAAGAAAAAACCTAACACGTATAATTAAATTCTCTAATACAGAGTGATTCTTTTAACTGAACATATATAAATATATTACAAAAACATTTGACATAAATAAACAATCTCACCTATTAAATTTTTGAATATAAGACCATGTAGTGCAAAACCTTCGACAACAATGTCTTGCTCCATTGAAGTTGAATTCGTTTTTGTTCAAGAGCGCCCAGGCAGAACACTGACGTCACTGTAACGTCGAATCAACGTCAGTCCGGACGTTGATTTGACGTCCAGATCGACGTCGACTGAACGTTCATTCTAGGTCACAATGTCAGCGTCGTTTCGACGTCGACAAAAGACGTAGAATGAACGTCGGTAAAAGACGTAGAATGAACGTCGGTAAAAGACGTAAAATGAACGTCGATAAGGGACGTAGATTCAACGTCTTTGAAATGTGTCCAATCGACTAGAACCTTTAAATTTTAGGGTAGATTAGTGGAAAATAAAATATTCACAACAGACAAAATATTTATATTTATCGACAATATAAAAAAACAAATTCTGGACAAGTTATAAAATAATGCATCAAAATAACATTTCCTACGACCAAGGAAAGTATAATATTTATCGCACTGTAGGGTTCAACGAAAGTGGCTTTTATTTACAAGCAGGTGGAAAATACTTTCCGCACGTGTGCGGAAAATACTGTCAAAAGTGTCTGTTTTAGTTCCTAGTTGTAATAGTTATTATTTGGTAAAATTATCGCGTGGTCGAAGGAAAAAAATAGTGTACATCACTTGTGCGAAAGTGATTTTTCACACTCGTGGGATTGTCGCACTCGGCTGTCGCTTCATGCAATATTTTCCACTCGTATGAAAGATGTCACTTTCCGCACACGTAATGTAATATACTAATTAATGTTAAAAACTAAATAGATTATAAACCATACAAATAATATATTCAGTTGTACCCTAATGAAGTAAAGGAAAACAGACAAATGTTTCATCCGAATGAGGAAATAACATACATTTAGTTAAAATGTCATTAAATGAAATAATTTCAAATTCAGTAGATACTTTAGATACTACAGAAATATCTAATATGCAAGAGTTAATGGGATATTCATAAAATGGTTGATAGGACTTAAATTTATTTACAATAAACAAAATGTTTTTATCATTTTCTACCAAAATATTGCAGATTTGTAAAACTTTGCCATTTTTAGTCAGACAATAAGAGTTTTTAGTTGAAAATGATTTAATTGCATACAGTAATCCCTTATTCAGTAACTTAGTATACTGTCTACAATTAAAATAATTTTCTATCAGTGGACCATCGAAATGCTCCTTTAAATATGGCAATGTAATCTTATTTGTAGGGCTTAGGGATACGTGGTTATATTCTTTAAGGCGTCTATATAATTGATCCAATGGTTTATTAGGTGATCTAATTAACCTCTTAATCTCTCCTAAATAATTTTCGAAGTGAAAAGCAGATATTTCATCAAGCGGGCCAAAAATCTTGGCCTCCTCACACAAGTGAATTAAAGTATGTACATTATAGATAAGATATTCTAATCCATAAATAATTTCACAATATTTAACAAATTTTTTCATTAATTTTTGTACATAATCACAACCAATATTTTCTATATGTCTTTTTGACAACAAAATAGTTGCAGCAACATGTAACAGCAAAAAATGATCATATAAAGTTGGATCTAGTTTTTTGTACATAACACAGGGACCTGAATATAGAAGAAAAGTTCTAAATTCGGTAGCTTTAAACCTTGGAAGTTCCTTAAGGCTTCGAGGTTTTCTATTAAATTCATGTGTAATATATAGCCTAATAACTTCAAGGCGTGATGATATATCATCAACTAATTTACTATTTAAGCGAACTTTAATAGGATACCCACCCACCCACGAATTTAAAAGTTTCTTCATTACCCCCAAACAGAGCGAATGCATATAGTCTATTGGAAATAATGTTACCATTCCAATATTCAATCGTTGTAATGGTGAATCCCAGTATGATGTTCTTCATCATTTTGCACTAAAAACGATTCATCTGTTCGTTTAGAAGCTGACATACTGTCTAGAACTACTCTATTACTTACATAGGTCCCTTCTACTGTGCATTTATCACAATTAGAATAGCCACCATGAGATTTCACACATTTTATAAATGCACGAGCTGGGCTATCACAAACAAAGCTGTGAACTTTAAATCCATAGTGCTTATTCCCAATTATTAAACCATTTGTTAATAATCCTGAAAGTTCTGAAATTAAATCTTCCAAGAAAGTTGATAGTGGAGTAGGTTTACTGTTTCCACAATATACTCCAATTGCAAATGGTTTATGTTTTATATTTTCAATGTTAACAATTTTTCCTAAAATGGGCCAAAAAACTACAGAGGAACTTTTAAATAAAGGAATACCATCAATGTTGAAAGACATTTTTACCACATTAATATCAAACGTATTTTGCCCAAGGAATAATTTTAAATAATTAGTTATGCCAAAATGAATGTATTCCCCATTATCCATCTGTTTCTTAGAAGCAGTTGTACTAGGAGTTTTTAATAAAGTTTTAGCATTAAGTGGTAGTTCTGGATGTAAAGGACATAGAACATGTAATAAATCTGTCATTGTTGAATGCGGTACTTTGTTTCGAATGGCAAAATCTCTGAGATTAATTGTTAAGTCATACTTTTCACATTTTTTTTCGATGGTGTTTTGAAGGTGGGTTGCTGAACTCGTATCTACTCCATAATCAGTATTTGTTATGCACCCTTCATCATCGGTTGCATTATGTTCAAACTACTCAATTATTTCTTTTTCAGAATCCGAAGAACTATTATGATTTGGGCTTATTTGTAATGCATTGTTGTTGCTTAAATTATCTACACTTAAACTGGCATCATTACTATTTACATCTGAACAATCATTAACTCTTGAACTAGTTTCTACATTATTTAATAAAAGTCTAATTTCACCCATTTCATGTGCAATCCTACGGTACATTTGTCTCTCACCTATTACTTCCTTATAATACTTTGGCATTTTAATTAAAAAAAAACACAACTACTTACTACACTAAAATTAATAGAATTTATTTAGATTTGTTTCCTTTTCTCTGTGGGGCATGCTTTAGCCAGGTTTTTATGGCTATTTCAATTTCATCAGTAGTGAAACTAGAACTGCGTTTTACTGCTCCTAAAATTTAGAAAAAAGAATAATTACAAAATAGTTAGTATTAATATACATATACATACCAATTACAACTGAATTTAAATGCAATTTCTGAAAAGAGTTTTTATGAATCTCCTTGTCTTTTCTTAATTTTCCATGATAATTATAATTGCTTGCCAGTTCATCAGTCATTAGATTTCTTAGTATGGAATTGGTCTTTGTCCTCACATCTTTCCCTCCACGTGTGCTAAAATAAACTACCTAAAAAAAACATTTTTTTAGATACTTGTCTATATGTGATTATTATTAATAGATAATCATATTTAACACTTACTAAATGTTCTATTAAGGAAGCATTATCATTTAATACGTTTTCTACTCTTTCTACATCAACTAAATTTTTCAATGGTAATGTACAAGGAAAGTTTTCTGGAAACTCTAAGTTCACATTTCCAATAGGAATTCTATTTGAAAGTAGTGCCAGAATTTGTTGATTCTGCCGCTTGATTTTTAAAATTTCTTTAAGAATATATTCATATCCTGTAAATAAAGTTTATATTATAACAGTATATAAAGATAAAGGTATTACTGACTATGCGTGTCCTGATGGTCATGGGTTCTTGCTGTAGTAAAGATGGTAGGAGATGCCTGGCTTGATGTAGGTGTTGCTAAAAAATACAATAATAAATAATCACAATATGCAAAATGTTTTTTGCATATATTACCGCGGTAATAGTTTTACTTATAATTTTAATAGGGGAATCAAAAAGTAGAACATCTAAAAGAACAATACCGATTGAAATCACGTAAAATTACCTTTTATTAACTTTTTTATTTTGAAATTTGCTGATGAGTTTCTTGTGACACTTTTACTTTATTTAAAAGAGGGTCATCATATCGAGCAATGAGTTCTAATAGTCTACAACTAGAAAACGTCGTAACTGATTGTATTTTGGTTCCTCATCCCTAATTATAATGTTCTCCATTGCAAATGACACTCCTTATGGTTTGAACTTTTTTCGTGTTCGGGTATCCTGGTGTAATTTTTTGGAGTCTTTCGAATATCCTGAAGCTGTAGCTAATTTTGATCTCACTTTTTTTTATTTTTGTATTACAACTATTGTCCTGAGTGGAGGCGGGAATCTCACGCTTGGTTCTATGCCTGAGGTAGTGTTGCACTCTCCCCTGGTCCCTCTGCAAGCAGAGTCAGGGGCATACCAACTAAACCCTTCTCGGTAATTTGTCCTGTTTTGTTTTGTTTCCTTGTACCCTGCTGTAGGAGAGAGGTTCTCCTTTTCAGGGATACAGTGGGGGCAATTAATCTGAAATAGAATTTATTAATTATCTTAAGGTGTTTGATGGATAGGTATTTGGATTGATACTTACGAGCCTCCCGGGTTGGGAGGCTCAGACAGGTGCGCATGGTTCTTCGGCGTCGGAGATGGTCGAGCTCACTTTTTCAACAATATAATCATTATTGTCACTTTGAACAATCCAAGACACATTTAATGGTTTAAGAATAAAAGAACTGACCACAGTAGCACGTTGTCTAACAAAAATTTCTTTACTGTGAACAGTGGTTTTTCCGTTTTTGTTCTTTATTATACGTTCAACTGTTTTGTTACGTATGTATTTAATTACAGCATGTAAACCTTCGTCTAAACCTTTAACCTCCTCCTTTCCAAATAAAAGTACTTAATTACCGTGTGCATACTTTCCAAGTGCATATTGGTGTTAATCCCACAACTTTTACGATAGCAGTAAGTCTACTGTTTAATAATGGGTATTGAAATAAGTTCCAAATACTTTTGTCGAATTATCCTCTAACAATATTTTAATGAAAATGTTAAATCGTTCATGAAATTCGTTGGTATTAAATGTTTGCAGCAGTACCTTTAATGTTTTATATGCTATGCTTCTTTTATCTTTATCACTAATTTTTGACCAAGCCAAGCTCAGTCTACATGTCAAGAACAGTACAGTTGTTGTTTTACAGGATCCATCACATATTGCCAAGCATCATGAAATGTATTTGATACATCTGACATAAATGTGTTTGGTGATACTATACCAACAGTACACTTAATTTATTGAAAAAAAAGCATCTGAATATATGTATCCTTTCTATTGGTGAACATAATAGAAACTGGATAACCTTCACCATATTCATCTATAATCATGAGTGTAGTCATTTCAAAATAAATCGTAATCGTTAAGTCCATGAGTGCTATCTATGCTTCCATGCCTTTTTGAAACTCATTCATGACAATGAGACAAAAATCTGCATCTTTAAGTTTATCACCTTGTATCTTGTAAAACAATACTGGATTATTTTCTGAATGTTTTGATCTCCGCCCATAAGTCTATGCTCATAGCATCATTTTTATGTCGAATTCCATCCGCCATGTCCACATGGAATCTTTTCTTTACATTGCATATGTCCTTTCTTTCAAGTATAAATAAAATGTAAATACAAAACCTGAGAGATTGACACCCCACTTATTAATTTAGAGGCTATCATGTCTTTATGTTGATGTCCATAATGTGTCTTCCATCTGTTCATAAATATAGTGCAATCTTCTTTTATTGTTAATTTTATCTGAGGCTGTGTTTGTTTTCTACATCTGGGATTAGAGCGATTTTTGGTCACGTGACTCTAGATCAGTCAGATTAAATTTAAAATAAAAAACACTTCAAATTTTTTCGGCGATTGAAATTGACACTTGACAGCCAAATTTTAATTAGGGTTTGTTTTGCTGCAAATTTGTCTCGAAATTTGGTTTACAAATGTGTTTTCGACTGTTATTATTGTGTAATAATTAATTTCAAGGACATGAATTAATGTTCGATGATGGTAATAAGGAAGAAAAAGTGCACATCCTAAAAACTGCAAATTTTTCGGAATTTATTATCCCCAATTTCCCAGATAATCAGTTTAGGCAGCATTTTCGAATGTACCCAGAAACATTCGATTTTTGTTTTCAGAAATTGCAAAGTACGAGTGAGAAACCTGTTCATGTTGGCATCCCGAAATCTCTTCAACCACTCTCTTAAAATCATCATCAGTTACTTGAAAGGAGTATTGTTTGTCATCTTGTTCAATCAGTTCTAGCAAAGGCATTTTGTCAAAGAAAAACTAATAAATGTAGGCAGAAAATGTCTATTATTCTTCTTTCGGCAACATGAAACACAAATCAGCATAAAGTTTATAAACAAATATAACGTATAAAACTTAACCTCAAATACTTAGATTAATCGCTTACATCTAACAAAACGAACAGAGTAAACAGATTGGTCTCTGACTAGTCTGATTTTAATTAAAAAAACGCTCCAGATTTACGACCTCTAAATCTAGACTGAATTAACGAACAGATAGATTAGTCAGACGTAATAAACGAACACAGCCTGACTTATGCAACAATATTTTAATTTACTAGAAACTTGAGATTTTGTCAGGCGTTTACGATTGTTGGAAGAATCTGTATTATCACAGACTTTTGATCTAGGCTTGCCTAAAAACAATTACTCTAAAACCATAAAATCTATTTTTTACCGCTACGATTGCAAATATAATATTTCACTTCAGTACCCTTCGAGTTTATTATCCTTTTTCCACAGGGCATAATATAGGAACAATTTTCGTTATGTTCTGTATTTGTTTTCCAAACTTTAAAATCAAAAAAAAATATTATATAGCTAAATACACTAAATTCAACTAGGGACCCTACTTAAAATAATTGATTAATTAAATCTACGTTAAATTTAAATGAATATCACAATTTAATTTTAAACATTTATATCCAAACACTCCTTTTTCGTAAGACACTGGATTCACTTTCAGCCCATGAACAGATTTATAGTGTTTATTGTAATTAAACTGTGTGCTAAAAGAACGGTCACATTTGTCACAATACAGAGCCATCGAGAAAATTGTGATAGTGATGGAAGTATTATCTAAACACGGAGAGAAAACAAACGTTAATAATTCTACTATAAATGTGAGGTTAGAACTGCTACAGACCCTACAGTAAATGACCCTTAAATTGACGGAATACTTTGCTACTATTGGCCTCTCGTATTTTGTGTGCCTACTAGCGGCCATCTTGAATCTTATCTGATAGCTGCTTACTTTCTGCCACCGATCTAACCTAACTTTCAGATTTTGATCTAAGTTGAACGTTCTTTACATCCTCTATTTCTTACAGTTAGTTGGAAATCTTACTTCCCCCACACCGGTGCTAAGGTACCCGAATTTTAATCTAAGCATTAGATTTCTGTCTGAGTTTATCGACTTTGTGTTTTATGTTCACAAAACTAAAAGTTTGTTTAGAAGTCTGTCAGTATACAAGTGTACATAATAACCTAATTGAATTTTTACTCGTAAATTATGTATGTACGAAGTGGAGGTGACTACCTAAAAAAAAATCGGCTGTGTCACTCCAGAACTTTCCCGGCTCGACCGTAGAGAATATGTTATTTATTATTATTATTTTAATTACAAAATACCAAGCATTACATTAATTTATGGAACACATTAAAAATAGCGAGCCGATGGTGAGTACGTCTACCGAATTGATATTTCAATGTTGATAATGACATAAGCTGCGCATGCGTACGTTGTATATCACACTGCTACAATTAGGATCTCCTAAAATCATGTGTGAAAACTATTGGGAATTCGGGAAAAATTTTCATACAATAGTTGTAGGAAATTTTATGCTGTACAACTTTGCACTGAAACATTTTGCACTAAAGAGCATAATTTACCTCCAATTTTAAAAAATGGACAATCCTAAATGTGTATTTTTCTCGCCATCTAGTGGCGAAACTATGGGAAATTCGATAAAAAGTCAAACATAAAAGTTAAAGAAAATTTGATGCTTTACAACTTTGCACAAGAAAATTTTGCACTAAAATGCATTGTTTGTCCTCAAAATCAAGAAAAACTAGAGAAAACCTACATGCACATTTTTTACGCGCCCTCTAGGATAATGTGAAAGCGCTCATTTAGTTATGTGTACCACTGAGACAGACGGACGATAAATAAACGTACGATTCAAATATTTTAACGTACGATTTTTAATCGGACGATCCAAATATTTATTGATTTTTGTTTGTTTCTTTTTAATTTCAATTGATATAAAGAAATAATGTTATAAATAATTGATTGCGTCGTTATTAGAAATACAAAAGGTAAGTTTAGAAAACTCTAGTTCATAGAGAAGTTAATAAAAAATCAATTAGTAACTATGGAGAGAGATGAGTAAAATATATACTGATAAATAAGAAAATATCAACATTCTTATAATTACACTTTTGTTTCTATTTAAATTATTGCATCTAATGCCTTTTTTTGAAGAACCATATCCATCTTCAAAATCCGATCTTCTCTTTCTATCATGGCATCTGTTTCTACTTGCCTTCTTATTTTTCTATTCATTATAATAAGTATTCCTATACTTTTTCCTATCATTCTCTGAATCTGAGCCCTATTTTTTGGGTTTTTTATATTTTCCTTTATTTGAAAATTTTCCTCTTCCATTTCTTTCATCATCAGATGTATCTTCACTTTCATTTTTATGTTTTTCTTTTTCATCTGGTTCTCGTTCTAGTTTTTCTAGTTTCCTCAGTAAAGCCCGTTTTTGTTTTTTTAGTAAGAGACTTTAAGAAGGAAGTCTCAGAATTAGTGCCTTCCTTTTCAGCAAGCAAAAAATGCTTGTTTAAAATTTTCCACGACTCCATCTTTGCTTAATATTTTTCTTTCGACGCAATCTAAATTATGGGTATAAATAAAACCGACAAATGGCAAATTGTAACTATTAAATTACATTTTCTAGCATTTCTTTTTTAAAAATTTAATAATTTATTCATTTTCTTCATTACGTTTATTATTTTTATTTCTTACCTTTATTTTTTACCATTACAATCTTTCGATAAATTGAATATGCAAATGTGCCCCATACTGTGTATGTATTTGTAGTAATTATAAAGTGATTTTTTGTGATTGTTTTTTGATCTGATCATAATTTTGTACTTATGTAACATCATTTTTTGAATAATGGCAACTTATTTTCCATAATTGGGACATTTTTTAGAAAATATTTACAATACTTGTTTAGCAATAAATAGAAATTTATTTGCCATTATTTTTATTATTATTTTAAACGTTTTAAGCACAAAATATTACTTTTTTATATTCGATTATACTCTGCTTTTTTGGTGCTGATTTATATATTTAAGTAATAATTGATATAAGTGTAAATAATATTTTGTGTAAATAAATATGCATTTTGTCCCTTATATAAAAAAATAATAACTTATGTAGTAAATTAATATCTTTACTCTTTCAAGTATTAGGTGGATCGATGTAACACTGAAATATTTTTGAAAACCAAAAAAAAAAATTTAAAACTTCCAGACATGTCTATTTCAATTACAAATCTATTATGTTTTAATAATAGACCTGTTGCACCTATTCGTATCAAAAATATTTCATTGTAAATGTTAAAAAGTGATATCCAGGGACTGTAATAAGGATTAGTAAAATATATAAAAAAAAATGTAAAAAGTATTTATTTTGCTTAATCGTAAGGTAACTAATTAGGTTTTCTAGTGGTAAAATATCTGTATATATTTTTGCTGTTTTAGTGGAATATTAATTAAAAACTACCGATAGTTTTGTTGCAAGTTAAATAAATATATGAATCCAAATATATAATGTTTACTTTATCCTTTTTACTTTCTAGCTACATATAGGTAAAGTCTATACGAAGTCAATCTGAACAACTAAAAAAATACTCATGTGCCAGGTCTGATAATTTTACCAGTTAATATCATATAAAACCTCCCATATAAAATTGATGATTAGACCTCATATCAGCATCTAGTAGAACAAATAATATCGCGTGGACACACAAGCAAAATATGAAGGTCAAAAAATGTCGGGTCCACTGTGAACACATGCGTTTGCATTTTCGAACGAATTGTCAGTGGTGCGGCTTGGGGGCTTGAGTTAGGATTTATAAAATTAGTTTATTCAGCGTTCTTGCGAATTTTAGCGAGTGGCTTGCATTATTGTCTTATTTCTAAATTGTTTTCTTGTTATTATTCAATCAAGATTGCGTTGTGGAGACCTTTTCTTGATGTTTTTGATAATGAAACGGACAATGTTGAAGGTTCAGTTGAAGATATAATTATATGACGGTGTCGTCGGTATTTTTAAATAAAGACTTGCATCCTCAAACCCAAAGACAAATTTTAAAAAGGATTTTTGAGTTGACTAAACTTGCTCGTACTACAATTTATACTGTTGTTAGAACATTAGATGTCATTGATCATTCCGTAAAACGAAAAAGAGATAATCAGAAACTTAAGAAGGTTGATATTGCCGACAAAGAAGTTATACGTCGAGTTGTATATAAGTTTTCCGAAGAGAAGGTTCCAACTTTAGAAATGGTTCGTAAGAAGTTACGGGATTATTCCGATTATGAATATAAATCTCTGAACAGATTGCGTAATAATATTTTGCTAGATTGTGGCATTACCCAGCTAACCAGTTTCAGTTGCAGGGAAGTTGTTGGGATTTATCATTGTGGAAATGCGACTTCACAATGTGTATACAAATAAGAGCAACCAGTACTTATTGGAGATTGCTTAATGTCCGCAACATCGCAGATCGCTGGTAATTACCCAATACATCGCAAAGTAAGTATGTAAAAGTTACTATGGATAGCAACATTGCGACTTCTCATGTTGGCAGTTATTGGAAAGATTATTGAACAAGTACGATATTAAATTGAACCTCTTATTGAAGCTATATTCATGGATTATTTGGTAATTACCATCGTGGCGTTGAATTAGAAGTCTATATTAGTATGGAAACCTGTGATATTTGTTTAGAATATAGCTAATTATAAATGACCATATATGCATGTGTATTAATAAACGGCATTTTTTTTACATAATTTGATTCACTTCTCAAGAGAAAAATTAATAAGTAAAACATAAAAAACTGATAAATATATTTCAAAGTCATAGAATACAGTTATATAAAACACAATAATTTTTAAAAAACAAACAATAATAATTTTCTTCACAAAACAAATTCCATGTTCCGATATGCCTAAAAAAAAAAACAGTATTAAGCTGTAGATTTTTCAAGAACAAAAGAATGAGTTTCAAGCAAGTTTTGTAGATTTTACAAGAACAAAGAATGAGTTGATTAGGAATGATACAGATTACAATAAAAAAATCTTTCGAGACTTTTGCAACACAATTTTGATTTAAGATAAGACAAAACGTGCTGTTGCCACTATAATAATCATCATTAAGTAATTACATATAATAACACTACTAATAAATACTTACTTACTTTATTGATATTATAATATAAATTGGCACACACTTTTACACCTAACTCGACTGGAGAAAGACACCTGTGCATAGAGAAAGTATATGCACCTGTGACTGGGCGAGTGTGGCGACACCAGTTTTACGTTACAGTACGGCGTTGCCAATGTGAAAAATTTATTTGTACGCATCTCAGACAAGATTCCTATTATGATGATATTTGTCAAAGTCAAACGTTTCCAGAATGATTTTTTACGTAAAATCAATAAATGTGTTCGTCGTCTCGTCTGATAAACTGAAAGTAGAATTTGAATATTTATCAGCCCTGACAAAATGAATCTAATCGTACATTCAGTTATACTGATAACTGAAAAATTAATAGGTAATCGTAAAGATATAAAGTTAATTTTGAAATTTTCGAAATAACACATATATTTTGCTTTCTCACAAAACTGCAGAGGATTTAATTTACCAGAATTTAAGAATTTTCCTCGCACTGGCAACACCGTATAAATTCCGATTACTGCGACACAGAGGGAAGTAACATAGTGATAGCAATGTGCACTTAATCAGAACTTCTTAATATAATGTTGTATGCAATTACCATGGAGCTTAAGTTGGGGAATTCGCAACGTGAACAATATGTGGATATTTATGTCTACAAAGCGAAGTCTTTAGTACATCTATGATAGGTCTCCAAGATGATCTTCAAAGTGATCTTATTTCGTATTCCCTGCGACTTACTGTTACTTTGCTGGTTGACTGGGTAAGTACAAACAATTGAGTAAAAGAATGGTCATAATGGGGTCATCTCGCATCGTAGCATGGTGGCAGGAGTATTTACGAAAAATTAAAGAATACCGCCTATAAAAAAGAGATGGTGTACCTTGATGAAACTTGGTACGACACACATGATGTTATTAAATTCGGTTGGGTGTTCTCGCGGTAAACGAGTTATCATTCTACACGGAGGCAGTAATAAGGGTTTTGTTCCTAATGCTCTTCTACTGTCGGCTAAAAGTATAAAAAACAGTTATCTGCAGCCTACGGTGAAGTTATGACCGCCAGTCTATTTGAAAAGTGGTTTAATGAACAACTGCTTACAAAACTTTGTTATGGACAATGCGTATCATCAATTCATGGAAAGTAAAATTATGGAAATTCCTAAAAAGGCTACCAAGAAAGTGTTATTGTAAGCTATAAAAAAATATGTAATTGACAAGATATGCGGAGCCCATGGTCATACTATTCTACGTCTCCCCCCCCCCCCCCCCATTACTGCGAATTCAATCCGATCGAGATGATTTGGGCTGCTGTAAAACAGAAATATAATTAATCTCCAACTGATATAGCTTCCATACTAGGAAATATACGAACGGTTATTAATGAAGTAAACGACAGTGGTAAATGGATGAAATGTGTCCAGAATGTCAGAGAAAAGAATAAATATTGTATTTTACCTTCCATTGAGCCCACAACCTCCATTCATTTTGCAAAAATATTCTTTTAATATATCCTACACATCAGTTTAAATTCTTCTGCCGCGTCGACCCTCTTTCACCCTTAATACTATACCACTAATGAAGCCACCGAGTCCTTCCCTCTCTGTACCGTTATATCGCGATGGGCTATCGAGATTCAATGCTGTTATCGATGGTGAAATAGTGAAAAACCAATTCAGTATTCAGTCAGTCCGCACTCAATATAAAATAAATTCAGTTGTGCCAGCACCGCAAGCCAAACCACCACGCCAGACGACCAGCCAGGCCAGAATACCAGTGAGCAGAGTATTGGTAAAGCGAAGGTCCCGTTTGTAAATTTCTTCAAAGTTCTATTTTTCGTTCTAATTTTTTAATTATTTTTCAGCATTATTCCTGTCGGAGAGAGCGGTATATTGATTTTTAATCGGGATAACCGACAGAAAGCGGCCTGGGCTGAGTATTTACTTCACAGGACGAGCCATCCGTCTGCGTACTAACGCATACATTGTCTTTCAGCGTTGTTCCTGCCGGAAAGAAAGCCGTTCATTTTTTTTATATTTTTAATCGGCATAATCGACGGAAAGCGGCCTGGGCTGAGTACTTACTTCGCAGGGCTAGCCATCCGTTGACGCACTGTTAGGATAGTTTATTGTTATATGAATTTATAAACCGGAAAATAGAACTTTGTCTCATAGACCTACTTTTGTACATTATCATCTGCATGCATTGTCTCACCGTCTTGCACGATAATAATCCGTATCACCGCTTATTGGTTATTATCTCAATCACGTTTTTTTTTTGTTTTGCTTTGGAACACGTTACACACTTTTTCTCCGTCCCCGAAGGATTTTTTTTATAGCCCATTATTTGCTACTTGGTGTTTTTTTTTGTATTTTTGTTACTAACTGGTTGTGAGCATTAACATTCCAGCGGAACCTCAACCCAGCGAAGTAGCTAAAGCTCGCCCCTCGGGCTGCAAGACTTTTGTCGGTACCATAGCGACCCCTGGAATATTATATCTTCACTGACGCTATCCGGAGCAAGTGGCCTTCACACTATAAACGGAAGGTGGCGCCCGAGGCAAACCGTTACCGGGATTATAGCGCCAAACCGATCGCTTAACGACGCAAAGAGCGTTACATGATGATGATAATGTACCTATATATACGGTAAAAGAGATGCTTCATTCTGACTTCTTCGAGCTTCACTGATTGTCCCAAAAAGACGGTAATGAATCGTACTAAAGATTCTTTAGGCGAGACCATAAACTGATTGAAAATTGAATGTCCAAGATATCAGATAAATTCCCCTGGAGTCATATTTTTTAGATATAATCATAGTGGATCATACAAACAATTTTCAACGGCGATTCCGGCAATGTTAAGTGTCCGAACAAACAATACTCATCAGACAGGTTCTGTTACTATAAAAAAAGCTTATACATGAAAGTTACCCATTACGCTAGTGAATAAAAATGATCTTTTAAAATTATACCGAAGTAGAGCAATTACTGCTCAGTTTCATGCATGTTTTGAAAACTTGCCAACAAATTCACAAGCCATGTGATACTACTGAGATTGATGAAGATGAAGCACAGGAGTTACATTTTTAGTTTACTGTAAATTAAATGTCATTTTTTTATGTTAAGTAATAAAGTTGTTGAGTTATCATAAACATTGGGTTTTTATTTTATCATAAAGTATGACATCCATTTAGTTTGATCTTAAATCCTTTAAGTCACTTCTGTTAAACAATATGAGATGAAAAAATAGAAAACATGTGTTCTTTAAAGCAAGTTTTTTCAATTAACAATTATTAAAATGTTTTTAAAATAAAAATAATTCTTTAATAATTCAACAGTTGATTCTGCGTTATTTAAAATGGTTACAAAATATTACCCGTGAATAGATTAGCAGTAACAATTCTTGATACTTTGAAATCGATTTTTCTCATAATGACGTTTTTGGAGTTTGGTGGGGATTTTCGCTCTCAACCGACGAATTGTAATATTTAAAAAAGATGTAATAAATGTGTTAGATTGCTATCTTTAGACAAATGCAGAGATTAGTTGTAGACGCTATTCCTAGACATAAAATTGTCGGAATATACTCCAAAAAAGGAACACAAAAAGATGTAATAAATGTGTTAGATTGCTGACTTTTGACAAATATATAGAGTAGTTGAAGAAAATTTTCGAACGCACCACACTTGCAGCCAGTAGAATTGTAATATCAATTGTATAGATCGCTGTTAGGATGGATTTAAATCAACGAAAATAGATGTAGCTTTATTATTTCCGTGCAGTTAAATCATCTAGTTCTTTCAGCTTGTATTGCACGTAAATCTTGCTTGTAGACGCGATCTAGTCATCGACGCCATTATGTATTCAATATTATAAATCGGTTAAATCTGTGCAATCAAATGAATCAAAAATGGAACTATGTTTCAAATTTAATAAAAATTAATTATTTTATTTGTATCAGTATGCAGGTAAGTGCGAATAGTCACTACCAGAACGTAGTTATAACTTACGCCACCAGAGACAGCTTCGTAATTTGACAAGTTTTTTGTTGATTTTTCATTTCTTATTTAAATGTTTTATATTAAATTTACGTAGTGCATTTTGGAAATTAGAATTTGTATGTGCAACACTCGACATCTTCAAATATTTGGAGTAAGTACGATATTATTATTACTTAATAATTTTAACATTGAAATGATGATTATTTTTAAGTTCATTTCGTATATTTGTTTCGTTTAATTTCCTATAATTAAACTACTCTACATCATTAGGTTACAAAAAATAGCTGTTCAAAAGCTTATTTTGAGAAGAACAGGAAATACTAAAAGGTCGGTATCAAATGTGAGAAAAAATATCAGTTATACTCTGCCCAATATTTATTTTTTCAAGTCGACTAGTAATTTTGTATTAAAATATATATATTGTCAGTAGATAGAACGTTCTTTAACTTTAACGATTCTATAACTAATGACGCAATGACTTGTAGATTGTGACAATTGTATAAAGGCGGCATCCCACGGCGTGTGTATCGGCGATCCTGGCTCGTGGCTTGAGTTCGTCTATGCTCGCCTAGGCTTGGCTCGTTAATCTATGCTTGGCAAGTGGATGAGATCCCACGACGCGTGAAATGTGAAGAATGCTCGTGTTGGTTTGGCAAATTTATTTTTTAGTCGTGCCAGTGGTGTTGCAACATGAACATGAATAATCGACGAAGACGAAATGCAGTTTGTGTTGCAGCCACTTATTACATCATATTGGGTAATTTTTTGAACCAGCAACAACGGCAAAAAAAGCCGTTGGTGGAGAGTGTCTTTGTATAAAAGCCGCAATATGTAAGTACTTTTATAGGTTGCCTCTTTAAATTCAATACAATTTTTTCACTTTATATTGATATTATAGCGATTGACTTATTTATTGTCTATGTATCTTTTAATTTTTTTTATTATTTTAACTTGCACTGTATGTACAGGGTGTAATTTAATTGATGGCTGAAAATGCAGGATATGATTCCTTAGCTCATTTTAGGAAGAAAAGTTCATATTAACATAATATGTCCTAAACCTCTTAACTTTTGAGCTACAGGTTGTTAAAGTTTTAAGAAAAAAATCGTTTTTTACATTGCAGTAGGCTGGTGCCCTATTAAAACTTTAACACCCTGTAGCTTAAAAGTTAAGAGGTTTAAGACATATGTTCAAATTAGCTGAGGAATCATATTGTATTTTTATTTTTCAATTCGTTTCCACGCATCATGGACCAGGCTCCTATTTTTGTGGGCTGGGTCCCTTGGGTTCCATATCGCCGGTTCACCCTCGTAGAAAGATAAAAACTCGAGCACCAACTCGTTGGACCACTCCATAATTATTTTTTCCGTCATCCTGCCAACCGTTCGCAGCAAATGTCAAGACGCTACTGACCTGAACTGAACCGAACCTCCGTACTCGTTTCGAGCGATCGTTGGATCGGGTTGAACATGACACGAGCCGAGCTCGAAGAGGCTCGCCTTCCTTTGAGTATCGTCAAGTTTACCGACAAAAAGCGGGTACGTCCAAGCCGCGCCAAAAATGACGAGCTGCCCGGTCCCACGACTCGTGTATCGGCGAGTCTTGCTCGTGGCTTGCCGATACACGCGCCGTGGGATGCCGCCTTAAGAAATCAACTTGTAAAGTTTTATTCTAAACGTCATTGCCTTTACTTATTGAGTCTTTAAAGTTAAAGGACGTTCTATCTACTGACAGAATGTGTGGCTAATCGGTTTGGATGTGTCTACTCGGTCATTACCAAGTTTAAAAATTAGTCAATTATTACTGACAAAAGGCAGGAAAACTGTTGAAAATTTAGAATATCTATATCCTTTATTCTAACTTAAAATAGTATCAATAGACACTATCATTGTTGACAGAAATTGTGCAGATTTAGTAAGTTTTTTTTCGCCAACTCAGCTGGGAATTATCAAAAAGTTAAAAGAAATATTGCATGGATTACAAGTTCTCGTCATCGTGTCATCATACACAACCGGTTTTTTTTTCTAAAAAGAAAAATAGTTAGCTTTGAATTTTTGACAGGCTTCAAATTAATATAATAAGTTTTGGGGTGGTGGCACTGACATTAATCTAATAATTGACGTAATGTCAGTAGGTGGTCTTAGTGATAAAAAATTAATTATTATTATACAAAAGGTATGTAAATAAATTGAATTTAATATTTTTATTGTTTTTGAAGTTATTATGAGCTTTTACTACCTATTTTTTGAATTTTATTCCATCCCAGTAGATTTTTTTTGTAAATGCGTTTTTTCCATTATCCTACTTTTTATTTATAATAATATATAGTCAGATAAAGTTGAAAATAAATCTATTATTTTTTATTATAAATTATAATTACTGAGCTAATTAATTATTGCGCAATAGTGTAAGGCAAGTAACAGAAAATGTATTTAATTTCTCTAAAATTTTACGGCATTCATCGTAAATATTTTACTGCGGAAAAATTACTATTTCAAAATGTTCATATTTATATCATATTTTTAATTTAATTAAATCAAAGACTAATTTCGCTGAATAGACAATAATGATAACCCATTTCAATGAGCTATTAGTCGACCCCTACTGCCAAAATTTTCAAGTGGGCAGCTACTTGTTGGGGTAATTTTTTTATTGCAGAAATGTGTTTTATCTGGGTTTTTTTACATTCACACTGTATAATTTTGTTTCAGTAGTGAGTTGGTGTTTAAATGGAAATGGAAAATTGTAAATGGAAATGGAAAAATGGAGAGGATTATTTCAAGACTTCAATATATTTTAAGGTATGATTAAAAAATTTTATGAGTATTGCAATTTTCAATATTTATGTGCTTTTTAATTTTTGTAAAAAGTAAAAAAATTAAATAATGTAAAAAAAAATAATCATATCAAAAAAATGAGCTTTCTGATTATTTTATGATATTTATTTTCAGATATTGTACTTAACTTTAATTAAATATTCACTAGAATATTTATTTTTTTTAATATTTTATGATTTTTACAAAAATATAACAGAGAAAAATAGATCATTTTTATGGTATTAATAATTTAAAATGCCCCTAGTATTAATTAAATCTGTAGATTTCATGAACGTTTTCCTGTCGTAATACAATCTCCAACTTTATAGAAATTTTCGGAAAAATCTCAACATTGTTTTACAATTTTCTTTTATAATTCGCTGAACTTTCTGTAAAAAATATTAGGGTCAGTATTTTTAACTTAATTTTCTCAAATTTGAATATTTATTTTGATAAAAATGTTACCCAATTTTCGAAAATTCCCTGAGCTAAAAATATTTGTAAATGTTTTGAGATGTGCTTTACAATTTTCTTTTATTATTCGCTGAACTTTCTAAAAAAAATTTGTTAGAAATTATTATTTTTTATCCAACTTTCCTAAATTTTTAAAAAAATCATTTTAATAAAAACGTTGCCCAATTCGCTAAAGTTGAAATTTTTTACGACGAAAATTTCTTAAGCCAACTCCAAATTTTTAAAGAACAAAAATTCTCCAAAAAAAAAATAAATCTGTAGGTTTCATGAATTTCGTAAAACAATTTCCAACTTTAGAGAAATTTTCAGAAAAATGTCAACGTTGTTTTACAATTTTCTTTTTTACTTCGCTGAACTTTCTGTAAAAAATATTAGTATCAGTATTTTTAACTTAATTTTCTCAAATTTGAATATTTATTTTGATAACAATGTTACCCAATTTTCGAAAATTCCCTGAGCTAAAAATATTTGTAAATTTCTTGAGATGTGCTTTACAATTTTCTTTTATTATTCGCTGAACTTTCTAACAAAATATTATTAGAAATTATTATTTTTTATCCAATTTTTCTAAATTTTAAAAATTTTGTTTTAATAAACTTCCAATTTTTAGAGAACAAAAATTCAGTTTAAAAAGTTTCCAAAAAAAAAACACTTAAATCTGTAGATTTCATGAAGGATTTTCTGTCGTAAAACAATCTCCAGGTTTAGAGTAATTTTCGGAAAAATGTCAAGATTGTTTTTCAATTTTCTTTTATAATTCGCTGAACTGTCTGTAAAAAATATTAGTATCAGTATTTTTAGCTTAATTTTCCTAAGTTTGAATATTTATTTTGATAAAAACTTTGCCTAATTTTCGAAAATTCCCTAAAGCTAAAAATATTTTATTAAATTTCTTGAGATAAGGCCAAGACAGTTTTTTTTCAGATTTGAGGAAATTTTTAGAAAAATGTCAACGTTGCTTTACAATTTTCTTTTATTATTCCCTGAACTTTCTAACAAAATATTGTCAGAAACTATTATTTTTTATCCAATTTTCCTAAATCTGAAAATTTTATTTGTATAAAAACGTTGCCCAATTCGCTAAAGTTGAAATTTTTTATGACGAAAATTTCTTAAGCTAAGTCCAAATTTTTAGATAACAAAAATTCAGTTAAAAAAATTTCCAAAAAAAAATTAAATCTGTAGATTTCATGAAGGTTTTTCTATCGTAAAATTAATCTCCAGGTTTAGAGAAATTTTCGGAAAAATGTCAACGTTGTTTTACAATTTTCTTTTATAATTCACTGAACTTTCTATAAAAAATATTAGTAAACATCAGTATTTTTACCTCTCGCCCTTCAGATAAGAGAGGTATAGGAATCATGCTAAAAATTGGGTAGTGAGTTTTCAATTGATAAACACGTTTTGGGGTCCCTAGAATACGATTTTGATATTTTCGCGATGATGTCTGTGTGTGTGTGTGTTAGTGTGTGTGTGTGTGTTTGGATGGATGTTGTAGTAACGATAA
The DNA here is from genome assembly GCA_963243735.1 of Neocrepidodera transversa. Taxonomy (NCBI): domain Eukaryota; kingdom Metazoa; phylum Arthropoda; class Insecta; order Coleoptera; family Chrysomelidae; genus Neocrepidodera; species Neocrepidodera transversa. The sequence continues at coordinate 20,866,858 of OY725344.1, read as the reverse complement.
CTCAAAAACTACTGAATTAAAAAACTTGAAATTTTGCATACACGATTCTTATACCCTAGATTAGATCTGATTAGATTTTGGTGTCAATCAGACAACCGGAAGTGACAGTTGCTATGAGTGATGACGCCATTACTAAACAAAATGGCAATTAGGTTTTACACATATATTTTGTATACACTATAGTTTATTTTCATATCATTAAAATTTTCAAAACTTTTGCCATTGTTGCCAGATTTACATGAAAATAAATTTTTTCCATACTTTTTTGTGCCACCGTGTAAATTTTTGATTCAAAATTGGCGAGAGGTCATGTGCTGGCTACATCAGATTTTTTTGCTTAATTTTCCTAAATTTGAATATTTATTTTGATAAAAACTTTTCCCAATTTTCGAAAATTCCCTAAAGTTAAAAATATTTGTAAATTTGAGATAAGGCTAACGCAGGTTTTTTTTCAGATTTGATGAAATTTTTAGAAAAATGTCAACGTTGCTTTAAAATTTTCTTTTATTATTCGCTGAACTTTCTAACAAAATATTGTTAGAAATTATTATTTTTTGTCCAATTTTCCTAAATCTGAAAATTTTATTTGTGTAAAAACGTTGCCCAATTCGCTGAAGTTAAAATTTTCCAAAAAAAAATTAATTAAATTGTAGATTTCATGAAGGTTTTTCTGTCGTAAAACAATCTTCAGCTTTAGAGACATTTTCGGAAAAATGTCAACGTTGTTTTTCAATTTTCTTTTATAATTCGCTGAACTTTTTATAAACAGTATTTTTTGCTTAATTTTCCTAAATTTGAATATTTATTTTGATAGAAACTGCCCAATTTTCGAAAATTCCCTAAAGTTAAAAATATTTGTAAATTTCTTGAGATAAGGCGAAGGCAGGTTTTATTTTTCAGACTTGAGGAAATTTTTAGAAAAATGTCAACGTTACTTTACAATTTTCTTTTAGTATTCGCTGAACTTTCTAACAAAATATTGTTAGAAAGTATTATTTTATCCAATTTTTCTAAATCTGAAAATTTTATTTGTATAAAAACGTTGGCCAACTCCCCAAAGTTGAAAGTTTTTGCGATCAAACGAACAAAAATGCAGTATATTGCGACATTAAAAAATTTTCCAAAAAAAAATTAATTCAAATCAAGTTCAAGAAAATATAGGGAAATTTAATTAGAACTAGAATTTTTATAAATTAAAATCATGGGCATCTTCTTCAGAGAAATCGGTTTCTCCAGATACTCCAGGTGTCTATAAACGATTAAAATATTAAAAATAAAATTCTGGACATCTTCTTCAAGGGTAAAATTGAAATGTAGTTTCTATTGGACTCAATTTTCGGAGACAAAAATATCCATGCTCCTCACGTTTAAGACTAACCAACCCACCTTTCTCGTTCTTGCAATGAACCGAAGGAAGTCGTACATACATACCTGCATTACCTACCCATGACCGCAAATGTTTAATCGAATCGCTTCGACCGGCATCAAGTGAAATCACCACAATCATCTTTTAACTTTAAGCTACGCCGTTACGTGGATATTTTAGTTATAGCTAATATTGTGGCCTTGCGAAGAAATTATGATAATTATTTTGGATGTAGCAACATAATAATTTTTTCCGGCTGGTTATGGAATTAAATTTAGATTATTGTTGTATATTATTTTTTATGATAAATGTGAGATTTTGTGGTTTTTTGGATACTACAATGTAAAGGTAGGAAAAAATTTAAATACTAATAATTAATTAGTTTTTTTCTCTAAATATGCGATTAGTTTCGTTTAAAAAACCATCATCAGACCTGAAATTTTACAATACAAAAATAAGCTTGTTTTGAACGGTTTATACTTTCAGACCTGATGATGATTTTTTAACCGAAACTAGTCTTACTTTTACAATTAATATAACTTGTAGTACATAACTTTTTCTTTTATTTCTTGATTTATTTTCTTCTATTGACTTAAGTATTACACCATAAAGTTATACAATATCATTTCCTTTTACTGTAGATTTTCCTGTTTAGAATTTTAATTTGTAATGCTATAATGAACAATAGGAAAAAACTTGTGTTTAATTTTATTTTGTTACAGTCAGTTCAATGTTTTTGTTTCTAAATGCAGCTATTTCACAACTATAAAAACAATCGAATATTTATTTTAAATAATATTATTTTTCCACTATTATCTTAAAAAAATGTTCTTTTCTACTCGATATCAGATTAGGTATATAACTTATGTACCAAAAGGACTAAAGTTCCACTTTTAATCCCGAGAGTGAAGATTAAAACGCACTTTAGTCTCAGGGTACATACATTTTTTATGCCACGATAATTATGTGAAAATAAACGCTCAATATTATTACTTAATAAATATTTTAATCCCAAGGGAGTTAAAGTACCTAAAATGAGGGAATAAAATGCATTTTTTAGTCCCCGCAGTGCAAAAAATGTATTATTGATCATTTCCAATAAAAATAACTGTCAAACCACTGCTGCAGTGATAATTTTTTTAATTGTTTCTGTTTTCCTGATTTTTCACGTTTTTTTTATTTTTTGATTTTTCTGTTTTTTTTTCTGACTATTTTCCTCCGTCATATTTCATCGACTTCAATTGCGTGACCGTTAGTCCGGCTCTGGTAACAACGTATTGTCAATACACTAGAATTAAAATAATTAAATGGATGAGTTGTTGGTAATTTGGGAATCACTTCTGGTTTTTATTTGATGTTATTTATTTTCAGAATAATTTTTTCTAGAATATTTTTTTATAAATTTGCTTCTTCTGAACTCCTTAACTATTTATTTTTAAAATTACTTTCCTTTTCGATTAAAAATTTACACCAATTCAAAGAAATATTTAAACACGTTGTAATACTGTACAATAACATTCCTGTTATACCCCATAATACGAAAACTAAATAATATACTAAAATTAACTTTATACGATTAAAAAGAGAATGAAACATAATACGAGTTGGAAATTTTTCAAAATTTTTAACAAAGAATTGTGAATTTGAGAAAAGGGAGAGACCGATATGAAGAAAATTAAAAAAATCGTTATAGTTGTAGTCTCTCCCTTTTCTCACCATCACAATTTTTGATCTAAAATTTTGAAAATATTCGTGAATATACTATATTTTCTTCTCTTTTTATCTACACTTATCACATTTTAATAATGTCGACTTTTTTTGTTATAGGGGTTAAACAATATGTAACTCGAAATTTTAGTTCATATTTCGTTTCTTAATCTACAAAAAAACGAACTATCTGTAAAAATTGCAATACTAACTTAATACTATTGAAAAGAGAATGAAACACACTATAAGTGAGAATTTTTTCATAATTTTTAAGCAAGAATTGTGAACTTGAGAAAAGGGAGAGACTAAAATGAGGAAAATTAAAAAATCCTTATAATTGTGATCTCTCCCTATTCTGACAATCACAATTTTTCCTCTAAAATTTTGAAAATATTCGTGTATATAGTATATTTTTTTCTCTTTCCACCTACAGTTACCACATTTTAATAACATAGACAGTTTTTTTGTTACAGGGATTAAACAATATGTAACGATCAATTTTAGTTTACATTTTTTTTAGGCTACAAAAAATGAACTATCTGCAAAAATTATAATATTAACTTAATACTATTGAAAAGAGAATGAAACATATTTTAAGTAGGAATTTTTTCAAAATTTTTGAGCACGAATTGTGAACTTGAGAAAGGGGACGGACCAAAATGAGAAAAATTAAAAAATCCTTATAATTGTGGTCTCTCCCTATTCTGAAGATCACAATGTTTTCTCTAAAATTTTGAAAATATTCGGGTATATAGTATATTTTTTCTCTTTCTATCTACAGTTAGCACATTTTAATAACATTGGCGGTTTTTTTGTTACAGGGGTTAAACAATATGTAAATAGCAATTTTAGTTTAATTTTTTTTTCTTAGACTACAAAAAATGAACTATCTGTAAAAATTACAATATTAACTTAATACTATTGAAAAGGGAATGAAATATGCTATAAGTAGGAATTTTTTCAAAATTTTTAAGCACGAATTGTGAACTTGAGAATGGGGAGATACCAAAATGAGGAAAATTAAAAAATCCTTATAATTGTGGTCTCTCCCTATTCTGACAATCACAATTTTTCCTCTAAAATTTTGAAAATATTCTTGTACATAGTATATTTTTTCTCTTTCTATCTACAGTTAGCACCTTTTAATAAAATTGACGGTTTTTTTTGTTACAGGGGTTAAACAATATGTAAATAGCAATTTTAGTTTAATTTTTTTTTCTTAGACAACAAAAAGTGAAAGATCTGTAAAAATTACAATATTAACTTAATACTATTGAAAAGAGAATGAAATATGCTACAAGTAGGAATTTTTTCAAAATTTTTAAGCACGAATTGTGAACTTGAGAAAGGGGAGGGACCAAAATGAGGAAAATTAAAAAATCCTTATAATTGTGGTCTCTCCCTATTCTGACAATCACAATTTTTCCTCTAAAATTTTGAAAATATTCGTGTGTATAGTATATTTTCTTGTCTTTCTATCTACAGTTAGCACATTTTAATAACATTGACGGTTTTTTTCATACAGGGATTAAACAATATGTATATAGCAATTTTAGTTTAATTTACAATATTAATTCTATTGAAAAGAGAATGAAACATGCTATAAATAGGAATTTTTTCAAAAATTTTCGGAAAGAATTGTGAAGTTGGGAAAAGGTAGAGACCTAAATGAGGAAAATTAAAAATCCTTATAATTATGGTCTCTCCCTATTCTGACAATAACTATGTTTTCTCTAAAATTGTGAAAATATTTGAAAAAATGTACATAGTATATTTTCTTCTCATTTTGTCTACAGTTAGCACATTTTAATAACATCGACTTTTTTTGTTACAGGGGTTAAACAATATGTAACTAGAAATTTTAGTTCAAATTTCGTTTCTTAACTCTTTGATCATAAAAAAAACCCTAGGGCGGTAAGGAAAACAAAAGTTTTAAAAACGTTGTTTTAATTATACAACTTAGGAGATATATCTAAGTATATAAAAATATAAAAAGAAATTCTAAAGTAATAGTTTTTTGTTAAATTGGTGGTACATGTAATGTACCATTGCCTCTGTTCGAAAAAAACTAACTACAGATAAAGCTAACTATGGAAAAAATTAATTATGGAAAAAACTAACTATGGGATTTTTAAAAGCAATCTTTGGTTTTCCCTAAACAAAGGGGAACATTTTCAATATTTTGCCAGATTCAGAGCAAACAAAGTAAGTTCATAATGCAATATTCTACAGAGGAGATTTCACAAAACGTGTATTTCAAGATGCCCTAGCTTGAATTTACTTTCAAGGGACACCTCTGAACATGTTCTCTTCTGTAGAATTTTGCAGAAAAAAGAACTTGGCTCTTGGACTTTATTTTGTTGTGTGACAGTTAATAAATTACGATGATAAAAATAAAATAAAATTAAAGTCAGACATGCGTCAATCGTGTCGTGGCATATAGAATAAAAGTTTTTCTTTATATGCGGATATGTGACGCCACACACACCACAATCCGCGCTAAAAATCATCAACTTTAATATTATATTTCTCGGTTAATTATTGACCGATTTCAAAATTTTTTTACCGATTTATTAGTTTTTAGTCAAAACATATTATATTATCACTACCATGAAAGTTCTCCATTGTATCTAGTTATTAATTTGGAGATTCTTTAAATCCAAAAAAAAAAAACAAAAATCGCTTAAGGCTCTGCGTGCCACATTGAGAAATATAAACGAATATTCCACGCGGTCCGTGCGAGGCAGTACTGAACGGAAATGAATAAATTCGAAATATTGGTTTGTATACCTTCCGCTCGTGCACGATTACTCGGTTATCTTTTAAGAAAAGAAAATTTTGTTTTTTTTTAGATTAAAGATAAAGGTTAACTTTAGGATTGTATGCATGTAAAATGTTATTATAATTTTTCAGAACCCGTAAAAGTTACCAGGAAATTGTAGTATTTTTATAGTTTTTAAATTGTCGTCGTTTTTTCGTTTTTATTTTTTTTTAAATTTGGCTTGCATACAATCCTAGCATTATGTTTTGTAATGCCAAGAATATTTAGAAATAAAGTAGAAAATTAAATATGTTGCTATAATCCAGCTCGAGCTGGACCCCTAAATCAGTCCAACAAATCAGCGGACGGTAGAGCCTTAATACATTTTTTAATGAAACAAGCGAAAAAGGGCAATGCTTTTTGTTAAAACAATCTAGATAATTTTTAACAATTTTCAGCAGTTTGTTTTAAAAAAGTGATGATATCGAAATTACTTTGTATTTCCTGATTTTGCATTTAATTAACAACAATACTATATTTACTATGATCAAATTCTAAAAAGGACGTGCGTATGCGGATTAATATTTATTGTTGCAATCCCTTGCGCAAACATCCTTTGTTGTTACTTTTTCAATTTCCCGCCTTTGCACACATATGAATTAAACATGCCATATTCCACAATATTTTTTTTTGTTCATATGGCATTGGAATTTGGAAGTAAATTACCAAATACATGTATATAATTATGGTAATCAATGAAGTAGTCATATATACTTTAAACAGAATATTTGTTAAAAAAATTATTTAAACAAGAAAGTGTTAATATTTCTTACAAATATTACAATGAAACTAATTTATTTTATTGTTTTACAAAATTCTATACCATCAATTTGAACTCGCTGTCATTAATTGTGCGAAATAAAATTAAATTACAAGGTGCAAATTCTGGAACGTATTGAGGATGATTAAGCAGTTTCACAATTCACTTTGTTTTGCTCAATATTTATTTATTTCTAATTTACTATATCGCTAAAGCACTTGGCTATATATTTTTATCTTAAAATTTTAATATCGGAATTAGTTCAAATTAAAACAAAGTAGACGCGAATTGGAAATTCTTGTTTATTTAATTTAATTAGATATCAATGACACGCTTAAAGAGTTCTCAGGAAACATACTTTCATTTTATTAAGTGATAAAAACCAGATTTTCTATTGACAGATTAATAAAGTGTGACTAAATTAATTGTTGGTAATTGAAACTAAAATAATAATTTTCTATTGTAATCAAAAATGTTTAATTGGAATTCGATTACCAGAATTAAGCACAATCCGAAATAATAAAAAATAATTAATGTAGTACTCGCATCCGACTATATAGTCTAAACTGTAAACGAGTGACTCGCGCCTAACCCAATCTTGGCTGTTCAAGGTCAAATCAAGCATTTTACCGCCAATTTCAAATTTTATTAGGTGTTTTGTATGGCCAAATTTTGTAAGAAATAAAGCAAAATAGACAAATCTAAAACAGAATTCAAACTTTACTTAATGACCTAAAATGTTTAGGTAAAGGATTTCATATAAGCCTATACCCTCCTCTTAGTTGTGTATAGTTTTACTGTTAGTTTATTAAAAAAATCTCCTTTTTTCCTGTTATTACAATGATTTATACTTATTGTATTTGGCCTTTTTCATATTAGATCATATTTTTTAAGTATATTTAGGACCCACTTCATATTAAATTCTTTTTACGTGATAATAGTACAGCAATAGTTAATAACTTCAGAATTTTTATAAGGGTTTTGTGAGGTAAAAAAATCAAGACACAAAAATCTCAAGAATATTTATTCATAAAGCAAAGTTTCTGTTGCGCCCAGGTGCCATTTAGCATAAAGATCTAAGGAAACCCGGAAAACAACCATAATATTGAATATATTAATTTATAAATAATTACCTTATTGTAAATAAAATTTTCAGATCTTACCGTTCTGAAAAAATAAGTTATTAATTTTATATGTTGTTTGACCTTAAGATATTTTAAAATGTATAATAATAATCAAATATATAATAAAAATGAATTAGGTATGCTATCATGAAATTTACAATAATAAAATATGTGTTCTTTTCGTCCTGGATTTGATAATCTTCTACTTCTGAAATCTGCGAATAGGTAATATAACAATCAGGCTTATATTTTTATTAGTTACTTTTGTAGTTGATTTTACCATTTCTCCATGTTGTCTTAATGTCCTAAATTTTAAAATGACTAACTACTTGACACTTATTTGGCTTTCTGCAAAAGTATCAATCATAAAAATGCTTTGGTTTAAAAAAACCAAATTCATTGCTTGACTTTAATTAATAATATACACGTCCCACTTTAAGATTTTGATCCTGCTCTGCTGATCGTTGAGTAGTTATGATTTTGATACAATCATCATTTTGCTATAAATTTCCCAATTTTATTACTTCCTTTGCCGTTTAAACCTTTTCCTTTTGGGACATAGGATATGTACGATGACAATTATAAAATTCTTTTTTACTAATATTACTGAATAATTTTCTTTACTTCTAACTAAACCAAAACAAAGAACGTTCTTCGACTTGATTTTTCCATTGGTCAAACGCAAAAAATACGTATCATAAGTATAACTATACATGAAACATTTTCCAAACGTACCTAAAGATGATTCAAGCTCAAATTCACTGAACTGCACTTTATGTACACCGTTTTCTTACACAATCATAAATTTTCAAATAATCACAACAGTCTTCAAATGAATATATTATTCTCTAAATAGGGAACTCTTCATAATTTAAAGTTGATATTTTGTGAAATTCTATAAGATGACGAGTATGATTTTGTTTATTTATAAACTGCTGGCCATAATATTTGTATTGGAAATTGGAAAACTTATAGATGTTTCTTAGATGAGCGTATACATTTTTCTCGTATATGAATTGCAAGCCACATTCTTCACAAATAATATCTTCGTCGATACTAATAAACAAGAAACAGAAAAAAGATAAAAATTAACCTCAATTTGAATTCGGCGGTAAAATGTTAGATTTGACCTTGGACAGCCAAGATTAGGTTAGCCGCGAGTCACTCGTAACTGTAAGAGCCAGAGACCACTATGACGTGGCTTTTTTTTTGAGTTGAGGGGCCGGAATCTTTTAAAGACACCATACGCTAGGTTCTATGCCCGTGAGGTAGTGCAGGACGACTCTCCCCTACAAGCAGAGTCAGGGACATAGCTCCGTGAAGTTAGCCCCCAAAGTGATAATTTTTTTTCATAAATTTCCCATTTGTTAGACATTCGTTAGTGCTTCTTAGTGCTTTAACTATTTTCGTTAGTGCTTTTTCCGTTTTCTGTATAATAAGGATTTTTTTATTTTAAGGTCAGCCCTAACAATCTACCAAAATGGCCGAAATTTGGTACTTTGATTTGGGGCTTCGTTAGTGCTTCTTAGTGCTTCAAATAGTTTCGAAAGTGCTTGTCTATTTTTTTAGATATTTTAGATTTTAATTTCAACGTCAACTCCAAAACAACATTTTCCTATTGTCTCAATTTTGGAATCAGTTTTTAGTACTTCCTTAGTGCTTCTTAGTGCTTCAAAAAGTTACAATCACGATTCATAGTTAGTGCTTTAGACAGTTTTCTTAATGCTTTTTACGTTTCCTGATTATTCAGTATTTTCTGTTTCCAAGTTTGCTCCCAAATTCTTTCGTTGTTGTTCTTGTTGTTGGTGTTGTTGTTGCTCTTGTTGCTGTTGTTGTTGTTATTGCTGTTGTTGTTGTTGTTGTTGTTGTTGTTATTATAAGGGGAAGTGGCATCTTATTTTGGACACTCTGAATAGGGTGGCCCGTTTATTAGAGACACTACGTTATACCAGAAACTAAAAAGGAGCAAAAAGTTATTGACGTGCTGTAGATATTATTTTTAAGTGTACAAGGTGAGTCATGTTGCCGTGGCCACTGACTTTTTTTATTTTTAATGAAACATCCTGTGTAATTTTCAATTTTTGAATTCTTCTCGTACTTCTGAATGTTTTTTGTGTGGCACTTCTCTGCTTCCCTATATTTTTAGTACATTTGAAAAGAATTTTGGTGCAAATTTTGAACCAAAAAATACTGAACAATCAGAAAACGGAAAAAACATTAAGAAAACTGTCTAAACCACTAAAAAGCACTAACGATGCGTCAAGAAGCGACTCTAGATTTAAGTCTAGATTTAAGTCAATCCCAGATGATTTGAGGGCTGACCTTGAAAATTAAAAGATTAAAATTTAAATATCTCGAAAAGGAAAGAATCGAGATTGCAACTTTTTGAAGCACTAACGAAGCACTAAAAACTGATACCAAAATTAAGTCAATAGGAAAATGTTTTGGGGTTGACGCTGAAGTTAAAATCTAAAATATCTAAAAAAAATAGACAAGCACTTTCGAAACTATTTGAAGCGCTAACGAAGCACCAAATTTCGTCCATTTTGGGAGATTGTCAGGGTTGACTTTGAAATAAAAAAATCTTTAATATGCAAAAAACGGAGAAAGCACTAACGAAAATAGTTAAAGCACTAAGAAGCACTAACAAACGGGAAATTTCCGGAAAAAAAATTGATACTTTCGGTCTAAATTCATGGAGCTCAGAGGCATACCTGCTTAACCCTCCTTGGTTATTTGTCCTGGTGGTGTCCTGTTCTGTACCCTGCTGTAGGAGTAATTTACTCCTTTTCAGGAATAATTGGTAGGATGTTGAGCTGAAAAGGAAAAATATTAGGATAAACTAGGATATTTCATTGTAGATTATTTTTTTTGGATACTCGCGAGCAGTGGAGTCCGTCGACGTCAGTGGGGGGACCAGCTAATCTGATGCCTAGAGGTGCATCCTCGAGCAGATCTAGGAGCTCATCCGGAAGATCCTTAGCTTCTTTTAGAATCCTTATATTCGTCTGGGGGAATTTCTTCTTTAGTCGTTTGGAGAAAGCTCTTCTGTTACTTTCATCTGTTCACTTCGTCCATAGGGTGTCCTTGGGCATGGGAGCTGTCCAATCTTCTGTGATGTTTTTAACCTGGAAACTAGTTGGGATATTAGTTTGATTGTATATTTGGTTTGAAGGTTTCCGTAACGGCTTGAAAGAGAGGAGGAGAAAGGATGGAGAAGTTGAGAGCCCTGTAAACAATTATGGGATGGATGTATGTTTTTTAGGTATGTAACAACGTTTAAGGAATATATCTACCAATTCGTCTACCTAGTGCTCCGATAAGAGCGATTCGTTTTCAAACTCTGTCAAGAGTTCTTTGGACATCAGTCGCCCAATTAAATGTGTGCTTGAAACACACTCCCAAGTAGGTGACCTTTTCGAAGGAAACGAGTCTCTCTCCCCAGAGCCTGAGGTTAATCTGATTGAGGGATTAGTTAGCTTTTAGGGTGTAATTGGGAAGTTTGGAGATGGCAAGTTGGGTTTTCTGGGGGTTAAGAGTAATCCTCCAGTCGCTACACCACACCATTGGGAGAAACGGTTTAGAAGTTGTTGTGTTTTGGTGTTGAGAGGTCTCGTGGATGGTGCTGTAGCAGAGATTTGGGTATCGTCAGCGTAAAGCTGGAGATCTTGGCTAGGTGAGGGATGTCGTGCGTGTATGATGTACAGCACGGGGGCAAGCACCGAGCCTTTGGGAACTCCTGCAAGCGGTTTCTGAGGTAGAAATGGATAAGTTTAATGAGTGGAATCGGGAGTCCGATGTTTAAAAGCTTCCGAACAAGTCTGGCATGCCAGACCTAATCAAAAGCCGTCTGGATATCAATCAGGACTGCCGATGCACAGTGATCAACGTTAAGGGATTTAGAGGCTGGGGTATGAAGTCTCACTAGTGCATTTTGAGTGGAGTGTTCAGGCCTAAATCCATGTTTTGATTAGGATATCGTTCCCCTTTCATCCAGAAAATTCAAAATACGCTCTTTGAGTAATGTTTCAAAGAGCTTACCTAAAATATTCGTTAGAGGGATATTGGTCTGTAGGAGTTGGGAGAAGAGAGATCTTTGTGAGGTTTAGGGATTAGGACTGTAAGCGAGGTTTTCCAGCAAAGAGTGCTGAAATCAGGCGTTCATAATTATGGTGAGGATGGGGAGGGCCGTTTGATGTGGTCAGAACCTGAAGCAGTATCTATGTCCACAGGTGTGAAAGGATCAAGTTTGGGGTTTTGGTTAGGGGGATTTGGAGTGAGGATGTTTTAAAAGTGGATAAGAGTGTCATTTATGAATCTAGGATTGAAGTTGGTATTAGGTTGGTTTATTAGGAAGCTTTGGAGGTGGCCTTTGAATGCAGTAGCCTTTTGCTCGGGAATGAGAAGGATTTGTTCATTCACCTGAAGGTGGACGAGGTTGGAAGATGCCTCGATTCATTTTTCCTGTCTGTGGGTATTGATAGGAGTCGGATAAGGGCGTTTAAACGAATGGGTCTCTGGTTCTGATGAATAGGAGGATGGTGATTTGGGTGACAGCAACATCAAGGGCCTAGAAGATGGTGTTGCTGATGGATTTTACCAGGTTATCGATTTCTAGGTTTGATTCGATAACAGGTTCTGCTGGCAGGTTTCCAGAAATGATTCTCTGGAAAAGGGTCGTTGCCAGTATCATCCCAACCTGATAGATCCGTTGTAATGATAAGAATTTCAATATGCGCGCGAAGTAAAAATAGTTAGCGATTTTTTTAATTTATTTGAAACTGTATTAGTAATGTAGAACAAAAACAGTAACATTGTCAAAAGAACACTCGCTTTAATTATTTGTATTTGTATAAATATATTTTTTCTTTTATTTAAAGAAATCTGTATGAAAAAAAAATCCGATTGCGATTTGTGACGATTGAATCCGTAAAATATAGTACAAACCACAAATTTCCGAAATCATGTTTTAAATAGAAATTTAATAATAATAAATTCATAAAAATTTAGTGCACGTAAAATACTATTTTCGTGTCGGCTTCGTCATCAAACCGCTTAATTATAAAACAATGAAAAAAGGAGATATTGGCAAATAAATATATTTATATTTTTTAATCATTACGTACAACTAAAATTGTGTTCTTGGAATTGAAAATAACAATACGAGACTCACTGGTTTCAGTAGCGTATCAAGTTTTATATATAAATAAATCGGGGAGAAAAAATATATAAATATAAATAAAAGAAAAAATAACAAAAATACATAAGACAAGTACACAAAAATTGTTAAATAAAAACAACGTGGTCTCTTGTAATTCGCATCTGTTATTTATTTATTTCTTGATTATTTGATTGATTATTATTTAATTAAAAATTAATAATGAAGTTTATGCTTCTTAGGGAACCTGTCAATGGTGGTAGAGATTTTTGGGACTAGTAATTATACATAAGAAAATTTAGGTATACTTGTATGTAAAATTTTATAGCTTTCTTGTTTGTTAAGAGAAAAAAAATAATTAAAAAAATTACTGAAACATTTAATCACAAGAACGTGCCTTTTATATCCCATAATAATGTAAACTAAATAATATTAAAAAATGAACTTAATACCATTAAAAAGAGACTGAAACATACTATAAGTGGGAATTTTTTCAAAATTTTTAAGAAAAAATTATAGACTTGAGAACAGGAAGCGACCAAAATGAGAAAACTAAAAAAATCCTTGTGGTCTCTCCCTATTATCAAAATCACAGTTTTTTATCTAAAATTTTGAAAATATTATCATATATAGTATATTTTTTTCTCTTTCTATCTAGTATTTTTTAATAATGTCAAATTTTTTTTGTTACAGGGGCTAAACAATATGTAACTAGAAATGTTAATTCAAATTTAGTTTATAAGGCTACAAAAAACGAATTATTTGTAAAAATAATAATAATAACTTAATGCTATTAAAAAGAGAATGAAACATACTATAAGTGGGATTTTTTTTTATTTTTTTTAAAAAGAATTGTGAACTTGAGAAAAGGGAGAGACCAAAATGAGGAAAATTAAAAAATCCTTACTGTCAGTAGATAGAACGTCCTTTAACTTTAAAGACTCAATAAGTAAAGGCAATGACGTTTAGAATAAAACTTTACAAGTTGATTTATTATACAATTGTCACAATCTAAACGTCATTGTCATTAGTTATAGAACCGTTAAAGTTAAAGAACGTTCTATCTACTGACAATTACACTTGTGGTCTCTCCCTATTCTCACAATCGCAGTTTTTTATCTAAAATTTTGAAAATATTAGCATATATAGAATATTTTTTTCTCTTTATATCTACATATAGTATTTTTTAATAATGTCGACAGTTTTTTGTTACAGTGGCTAAACAATATGTAACTAGAAATTTTAATCCAAATTTAGTTTATAAGGCTACAAAAAACGAATTATCCGTAAAAATAATAATAATAACTTAATGCTATTAAAAAAAGAAAATGATACATACTATAAGTGGGATTTTTTTTAAATTTTTAAAAAAGAATTGTGAACTTGAAAAAAGGGAGAGACCAAAATGAGGAAAATTAAAAAATCATTACACTTGTGGTCTCTCCCTATTCTCACAATCGCAGTTTTTTATCTAAAATTTTGAAAATGTTAGCATATATAGTATATTTTTTTCTCTTTCTATCTACAGTCAGCAATTTTTAATAATTTCAACAGTTTTTTGTTACAGGGGCTAAACAATATTTAACTAGAGATTCTAATTCAAAGTTTGTTTCTAAAACTTAATTATTCGTAAAAATAATAATAATAACTTAATACTATTGAAAAGAGAATGAAACATACTATAAGTGGGAATTTTTAAAAAAATATAAAAAAAGAATTGCGAACTTGAGAAAAGGGAGAGACCAAAATGAGAAAAATTAAAACATCGTTATAGTTGTGGTCTCTCTCCCCATTCTCACAAGCACAGTTTTCTATCTAAAATTTTGAAAATGTAAGCATATATAGTATATTTTTTTCTATTTCTATCTACAGTCAGTACTTTTTACCTCTCGCCCTTCAGGTAAGAGAGGTATAGGAATCATGCTAAAAATTGGGTAGTGAGTTTTCAATGAATAAACACGTTTTAGGGTCCCTAGAATACGATTTTAATATTTTCGCGATGATGTCTGTGTGTGTGTGTGTGTGTTAGTGTGTGTGTGTGTGTGTGTGTGTTAGTGTGTGTGTGTGTGTGTGTTAGTGTGTGTGTGTGTTAGTGTGTATGTTTGGATGGATGTTGTAGTAACGATAACTCAAAAACTACTGAATAAAAAAATTTGAAATTTTGCATACAGGATTCTGATACCCTAGATTAGATCTGATTAGATTTTGGTGCCAATCGCACAACCGGAAGTGGCAGTTGCTATGGGTGATGACGCCATTATTATACAAAACGACAATAAAGTTTTACACATATATTTTGTATACCATATAGTTTATTTTCATCTCATTAAAATTTTCGAAACTTTTGCCATTGTTGCCAGATTTACAAAAAAATAATTTTTTTTCATACTTTTTTGTGTCAACCTGTAAATTTTTGATTCAAAAATGGCGAGAGGTCATGTGCTGTCCACATCAGATTTTTTATTTAAAATTTTAAAAATATTCGCATATATAGTATATTTTTTCTCTTTTTATATAACTCACCGGTTGTCTGTCTCACTTGATAGCAAAAATTCCTGGTACGTGAACTAAAAAATAACGAAAGTGTCTGCCTTCGATATAATATGACTAAAAATTATTAAAAATGTGCAGAGATGTGCCAGTTGAAAAATCTTAGGGAAGAGTAATTTACATAATTTGTGTATATCCGTGTAGAAATACCAAAAAAAGGAATTATTTAAAAACTAAATTTTCATATAATTAAACTACTGAAATTGTAATACGATATTGTCAGAACGAGATTTCGTGAAATTAAAATAGCTGAATTTCTTAATTATTTAAAAACATCTAAATAGTCCTCGAATTTGAATGAAAATACATAAAATAAAATTTATAGTCCGTCCAAAGTTAATTGAAACAAATTTTATTAAGATGGGTAAATGGTGGTTCTTATTTTCTTGTGTAAACGTACAATAGTACTTTTAAAAACAAATACGTTTACACAAGAAAATAAAAACCATCGTTTACACAAGAAATTAAGAAGCAAAAAGACGAATGTGACGTATTCTAATAAATGAGGGATATCACGTAGAGGCATTTTTAATTTTAAAAAATATTAGCGGTCAACTTTAATTAAACTTGAACCAAGTGACACCTTGGACAAGGAATTAAAATTTTGAACAGACTTATTTAAAGTTTCTAAATAATTTATTTAATTTTGTTATTTTTTTTGATGATAATTCAAATGTTTTTCTTATAGCTTAATTTGCATATTCATAGTTACGCCACTGCGGCTTATCATTTTATAATCTACAATTACAATTTTAATAGGCAATTAAAATTACTGTTATAAATATATATTTATATTTTTAAATAATGGTAAGAAATGGAACTACAATTTTACACCATATTTGGTAAGATTATTTTAAGTTAAATGTTTTAAATATTCTAAAATGGAAGGGTTTTTTTAATACGACGTTTCGCATTCGGCGGGCCATCTTCAACTTGAATTTTTTAAATCCAGATCTAAATTTTTGATTATCACCATCTTTGATCTAATTCTAATGACGTTTTGTTGTCAAAAAACCATCTTCATTTTTTTTTCTATTAAAAATATTGTATTTTGCTTAGATACGTATATTTTAATTTAAATAATAAATATATTTACTTTCTACAATCATAACTGCTTTCTATAAATATTTAAATTATATGAGGGAAATCAAAGCATTAAGATATCAATTTGTAAAATATATTTTAAGAAAAGTGATTATTTCGCATAACCAGGAATGTAACAATAAAATTAATTAGCAATACCATTTATTTTTATCCAATACAAATATTTACTTTATTTTTATTATATACCTGATAATTATTTAATATTTTTTCTTTAAAATCGTCGTTTTAAAAAATTATGAAAGTATATACAGGGTGTAGTATATTGAAAAATCCTGATAGTAGAGGGAAATTTAAAACCGAAATTCATTAATAATTAACAAAATTAAGCCAAATTGGTTCCTTGGGAGTTTTTCGTAGTCGTTGAACACGAATATGATGTCGAAAAATTATTTAAATGTTAATTTTTTTTTTATCTTAAAGCATCCTATCCTTGACTTGTCTGGATATCAGTTCCTCTGACCTTCATGTTCCTCTTGAAAGATTATTATCGGAGTGGTCTCTAGTTAGTCTTCTTTCTGATATTTGATATCTCAGTTTATTCAAACACGTCTTCTCGATAGACCTCTTCGGGGTACTATTAAATCTTCTGGGAAGTGATTTTTTCAAAATTTTAAATAATATTAGGTAAAATGTTTTCAAAATACTTTTTTGGAAGTATGACGTTTATTTCTTTAAAAACGTTCCATTTAGACAAGTTAATCTTCTCACAATTACAATGTGAATTGCATAACTATGTCAAATCGATAACGTATGAATAATTAAAATAGAAAGTGTGTAATGCATTAACCTGAATTATTTTGACAACTTGTTTGTTGTTTAAAAAATGCTTGTAAGTAAACTTAGATAGATACAGGTTATATGACCCACATTAAAGTAATACGTATTTAGGGTTTTTATTAAAAATAAATGAAAACATCTATTCTCTTTTTAAGCTACTTTTCCAATTTTTTTTAGGTTTTTTTTTACATTGAAACTAAGTCAAATTTTGATAATGTAGCTCAAGAGATATATTTTTTTCCTTCACTAAAATTAAAAAATACGCGTCGTTTAGTAATGAAACTGAAAATTTTGCTTTAAGGAATTGACGCTGAAATTTTGTATGCACTACAACTTTCCACTACAAAATTTTCCATCAAAGTGAGTTGTTTGTTCTAAAGATTAACCTTTTTCCTCCACTTTTTTACTAATTTCTTTGTTTCCCTACGTAGTCGGAGAGCTGGCGACACATTTAGACCACGGATTTGACCCAACTAGATATATAACTGACCCAGCGTGAAATAACACGAATTATAGTTTATTATCAATAATAAGCCTAATATATCAAGCGAAGATCATTTGAGTGGTGGGACATGGAACCAGACCACCCCAAAGATATTTTTTTTTAAACAAAAAAAATATTTTTGACCCACGCTGAAAATTTAATAGCATGTCAAGTACAGTTTTTTAAGAATAATGACAAAAAAACCAGATCATTTCGGTGGTAGAAAAAACTGCCAGGCACGCTAAAAAATATTCCCTAAGATAGAGTGAGGTCGAAGTCGTTAAATCATGAATGTGAAAGAGAGAGAGAGCGCTATCGGCAGCGTCTTGGGGCTAAATAAATATTAATAATTTTGTATAATTCGCGAAAAAAAAAATTAAAATACCGGGAGGCCATGAGTCTATGTACGTCTCCAATATTTTGGTTGTTTCTGAATTTAAATAATAGGTTTTTGGTTACACGTTAATCAGACAATAATGGGCTACTTTTAGACTAACAGGAATGAACATATCACTTCCGGTTGAATGAGAAGTGACATCAACTTTTTTGTCTTAAATGAAATGATTATATTTTTTTGATGGTTTCTCATAAATTTCTAAGCGCAACAGTTTTTTCAGATTTAAAGATTTCCAAAAAATAAGTGAGATACGTACAATTTTTTAATGTATCCAAAATGGCAGCGTCAGATGAATGTAATGTAAGAAGACAAACAAATTAGTAAATAAGTAAGAGGAAAAAGGGAGGAATGTGCATTATTTGTCCTCAAAATTTAAAAAAAATCTCCAAAGAAGTCGAATAGCCTATACATGTATATTCCTTTCGCGCCATCTAGTGGCTAAATTATGCGTTATTCGAAAAAAAATTATTATTGATTATAAACTATAATTTTGTGTTATTTCACGCTAGGTCAGTTATATTTTTAACACAAATATTTTTAACACAAATATTTTTAGAGGTAATATAATTCAAAATCAAATACCACACAATAGGGAACTTGCATCAATTTTAAAATGAATATTTTTTTATTGAATTCGGTTAAGAATGTTTTAAAAGTAATATAGGACGATAAAACAGGTTAAAAAAAGGTATTACTCTTAATTTATTAATTATTTAACAAACGTTATAAATTGGATAACTTTTAAATCCGCCACAACTCCTGCCATTGGCTATGACGTCATTTTATGCAGTCTCAAGACGAATTCCCACTAGGCGGAAAATGTGTAGGCTAATTTTCTGTATCCAATTCTATTAGTTGATTTCAAATTCATTTTAGAAATCGACCAATAGAATTCGATACAGACAATCTGCCTGCAGATTTTCCGCCTAGTGGGAATCCGTCCTAACGAGCTTCATATTTTTCCGCGTCAACATATGATTACAAATGTCATTTTTATCTGTCACTCAAATAATATATAAACATACAAAATGCCTAAATAGTTTTACTGGATATCAAAAAGCATGTTCGCAAAATTTATCGAAGGTTGGTTTGGACATGCTGATGGATTGTTTGTTAAAGAATGGAGGCCACACTGATGGAATGAGGGGTGTGAAAAGACAACGAGGTTAGGTTAAAATATCATTTTATTAAAAAAATGTAAAAATATAAGCTAGCAAAAGTTATTTCCGTTAAATTAAATGAATTTTGTTATAATGTTGTAATTTTACATAATAAAGTGGTCTTCGCAACCATTGCTGTTAACCTCCATTTTAAATCTGGGCATCTTGCCGCTGTACGCCACAAATTTCGTATATTTTCATCATGTGGCACGTGTATATATATTTTATACGGAACTGGTTTTGTATGATTTTGCAGTAAGGTACAAAACACTTGTACTTCCATGATTTAAAAATTACACAGGTTAGACACTCAGACGTCCCAAATTCGTCAAAGTTTGCGCATGACGTCAGCTGGAGTCCAAACGAAATAATTTAACATGGGATTGCATAGGGTTATTGTGTCTTTCGGGTGGTTTTTATTTTTTTACGGCTATATACTTAATAAAAATGTACTGTAAAGTATTGTACACTAAAAAGTGATAACTAACTTTAATAAAGGTATAAACTTTTTTTACGATTCCGATGTGTTTTGTATTATAAAAACTATTTAATTGCTAGATGTACAAACCAGAAAATGCCCAATTATGTTATAACTAATTTTATCGTTAAACTAATTGTCAAATATGTAACAAATAAAATACTTTATATTAACTTTAGTGATTTTATAAATGTTTAATCAAAAAATTATTTAAAAAAAGTGATTTCAAATAGCTTATATTATCAGTGAAACTTTTTGATGCACATTGTTATTACAGGTTTATGTTACTTAGGTTTTCATATACCTAGTGCTTTATTTACACTCTAGAACGAATATGGCAAATGTAAATACGAGTATAACTTAGATTTACAGTCATACAAGTTGGTATGTAAAATAAATGTTATAAACTTTTTCATAAGTTGTGAAGTGCTTTATTGTCATTATTGAATAAAATGCTAACTAATAAATGAATACGTAACTACTTAAAACTATTACACAATACATCTTACAGAACTTTTTTTGTATTATTTAAAATAAAGTCCAAAATGTTAACATGTTTATTCATATAAAACTTACTGTTTTGTAATAAGGAGCACTTCGAAAATCGAAAAAACTTTGTACTGTTTTTAGAGCGAGTATTACTTTTACACCAAACATAGCGCAATACATTTTTAATCAGTTTATAGGTGAAATTAAATAAAAATATGACAAAAAAGATAATAAGCTCATATAATGACACATTAAAAATTTTTGATGGGCACCAGGTGACGTCACATATCCTGCGCAATGTCTAACCTGATATACTTCAACCATGTTGTACTTCTTACTACACCGTTTTGGCATTTTGAATAGGTTGTATGTCAGTGGGAAAGTTCATTGCCAATTTGACATTGGTAACAGATTTTAGCATAAAATGACGTCACTTCCGTTTAAATCCATACTTTTTCCCGCCATGCAGACTTGTATTTTAAACATTTTTTTATAAATAAAATACTGAACTAAATGAGTTTTAACATGTTTTTTCGCTACTTGCAGGTAATAAACTGCATCATTAAAAAATAAAAAATAATCATGCAAGTTCCCTATTATATTAAAACAACGTAGTTAAGAAGACAGAAAGGGGGAACGGCAACTAGTTTCGGCATAACAGCCATCATCTGGCCAAAAATTATTGAAATTAAGAGCAAGTGCTTAGTACATGGTTGGTGGCAACAAATATTTTAAAAAAGGTAAATTACTTAAACTTAAGGAACTAGGAGAACGAAACATAGTGGTACTTAGAAAAATGGTTTAAGGATATAATTAAAAAAATGTATACATAGGTAATTATATCTGTTACTATTTTTCTAAGTACCACTATGTTTCGTTCTCCTAGTCCCTTAAATTTAAGTAATTTATCTTTTAAATAATTGTTGATACCAACCATGTGCTAAGCAGTTGCTCTTATTTTCAATAATTTTTGGCCTGATGATGGCAGTTATGTCGAAACTAGTTTCCGTTTCCCTCCTTTTGTCTTCTTAACTACGTTGTTTTAATATAATTGTGTGGTATTTGATTTTGAATTTTATTACCTCATAATTCCAGCCAGACTCACCATTCCCTTTACAACTATTATAAACGGCACTTTTGATCGATATAACTAATTATGCCAAATCCGTGGTCTAAATGTGTCGCCAGCTCTTGGAATAACATTCATCCCTCCCCCCTACTGTTTCTAATTTATGTATGTGGGAGATTTTGATTGATTCGATTGGATAGTGGGGGAAAATTGGAATTGGTGGAGGCCTCCAACTTTCCCCAACAATCCACTCCGAGCGAAGCGTAGCGATATTCGGAGCAATTAATCAAGTTATCCGGCATAAACAAATTAGTAAAAAAGTAAAGGGTAAAAGGGAGGAATATGAATACCGGATATGAGCTCTTAATACATAGCCGTTCGTCTAGGATAAAGGATCAGAATAGTAAAAAAAATTGATCATTAGAAATTCTCGAGCGAGTCAGATTAAGGTAGGATGATTTAATTACATCCTAAAAGGTGTATATTCCAATAATCTGACGATTTCAGTGTGAAGTAAAGAAGTGGGGGAGATACAAATTTGTAAAAACTACTTCACCTTGAAATACTCGTGCACAGTTAATTTTTTTTCATTTTGAAGGACATAATTTAAGGATCACAAAAGTAATATAATCTGCCGATTTCCTCAAGCCTGAATCCTTAAAATTATCAATAAAGTGTGCTGTGTGCAGCTACTAAGAATTATGTATTTCCCATTCTGCACCTCTCTTCCCTTCTCACTCTTTTCTATCTCTCACTCTTTGGCACCATCCCCACACTACTTTCTGTCGCCATGACATGACGCCATCCCAGCAGATCACAACAACACCTTCGTGTTCGTGTATGTACAACGCTTTGATTTGTTTATTGTGTTTTAAAAAAGTTTAATGAATTAAATATAATGGGCTTTACATGAACTGCGACAATGAGTGAAAATATTTCTACCCCTTCGTACGGCCACCCCAACTAGCAATCGGGCAGATTATTGTCCCTCCGTTACTATAAACACGTAGGACGTGTACGATATTACCCCCCCCCCCCTAATGAAAGGGCACACATCATATAAACTTCTTTTTAGCATATAATGTTTGCAATCCAATAGGCCCCATCAACGATCTAGTAAATCCCCATTTAGCCTCTTGGACTCCCCTACTATAAATAGAATAAAAACTATAGAGCATTTAAAAAAAATCAGATGTGGCCAGCACATGACCTCTCGCCATTTTTGAATCAAAAATTTACAGGTTGACACAAAAAAGTATGAAAAAAAATGATTTTTTTGTAAATCTGGCAACAATGGCAAAAGTTTCGAAAATTTTAATGAGATGAAAATAAACTATATGGTATACAAAATATATGTGTAAAACTTTATTGCCGTTTTGTATAATAATGGAGTCATTACCCATAGCAACTGAGACTTCCGGTTGTGCGATTGGCACCAAAATCTAATCAGATCTAATCTAGGGTATCAGAATCCTGTATGCAAAATTTCAAATTTTTTTATTCAGTAGTTTTTGAGTTATCGTTACTACAACATCCATCCAAACACACACACACTAACACACTAACACACACACACACACAGACATCATCGCGAAAATATTAAAATCGTATTCTAGGGACCCCAAAACGTGTTTATCCATTGAAAACTCACTACCCAATTTTTAGCATGATTCCTATACCTCTCTTATCTGAAGGGCGAGAGGTAAAAAGCTGCCACAGAAAACAACGTCGCACCGATGTTGGAAAAGCTTAGTTCTTTCTCGAAAGATTCAAATATTTCTAGAGAATAGAATCAGAATGAAATTATCGACGAAATCGAGCCAGACGAAAATGGTTCGACGGATGAAGATGAAGATTAAAAAATAATTAGTTAAAAACATTTAATTCTTATACTTATTTTTCTATAAATATATGTATTCGGTTTAAAAAAAATATACTGTTTTGTTTGCATGCTATTTCCTGTGCTTTTTAAAGGACTAAATTCAATGATTAAAAAAAAATCTTTTTTTTAAATTGTCAGATTTATGAAATTCCTCCGAACTCTCTTTAAGTATACTTGCCATCCCCTTAAAATATCTCTGACACGCTTGATTAATTTTGTTTTCTTTCTATTTTCAACCCTTCCGTACAGCGACCAATGTCTGACGCGCTTGGATATTTCCATGTAAAGGTTTTTTTTACATTTTTGAAATTTTAAAGACGCCCCCCCCCCCTGATGAACGGGTTTACATTACATAACATTTTTTCTTTTTATCATCTAAGCTTCTAATGGGTCTTCACGAGTATTTTAGCCCGATGCTAAACAACGAACTTTCTTGGAAAGAACAGGGTCCGGGAAAATTTTTGCCGGCCTAGACCGTCAAAATTGGTATCTACCAGATTTTTATATACATTTAAGACAGTAAATAAATACACCCAAACAACCAACTCACATTAAGAACATTTATTGACTATATTATTACACATATGGAACGTTTATTTTATGTTGTTTTTAATTTTTAGTTATGTTGCAATTTGTACAATTATCAAACTTAGGCTGAATTGATTTCAGAAAAAATAGTATGTGTAACTCGTAGTAAAAGCACATAATTATAATAAATAACGGGAAATTGTTATGCTTACTACATGTTATATTTTTTGTAGCACCTAAAAAAATAGTTAATTATTTTAATTAGTTATTATAGTCCTTTCAAAGTCAATTGAAACTATTTCGATTAGAGAATGTTGGTATGTTTCTCAACAAACTAATTTTCTTGTGTAAACGTATTTTTTACAAGTTTTCTTGTACGTTTACACAAGAAAATAAGAACCATTGATCACTTATTTGAATAAAGTTGTTGTTTTATTAAAATAAGTTAATGCCAGTTCTTATTTTCTTGTGTAAACGTATTTTTTTACATGTTTTCTTCTACGTTTACACAAAAAAAAATAAAAAGCGCAATTCACTTATTTGAATAAAGGACTACAATAAAATTTTCGTCTTTTATTTAGGAAATGGATTCCTTTTGTAATGTGACTCAACATAAAAATAATACAAACACTTATCTGAATAAATCAACAAACTTTATTCAGATAAGTTGAATGGCGGTTCTTATTTTCTTGTGTAAACGTATTTTTTTCAAGTATTCTTGTACGTTTACACAAAAAAACCACTATTCACTTATCTGAATAAAGTTGTTGCTTTATTCAGATAAGTGAATGGCGGTTGTTAGTTTTTTGTGTAAACGTATATATTACAAGTATTCTTGTACGTTTACACAATAAAATAAAAACAACAATTCACTTATCTGAATAAAGTTTGTTTAAAACAAAGATATCAACATTATCTAATAAAAATAGTTTCAATTGATTTTGAAAGGCCTTTACTAAAGTTCTAGTCTTTTATTTTAGGAAATGGACTCCTTTTGTAATGTGACTCAACATTATGCTGTTCCGCTTAACGATAACAATAGCACTTTTGTTGTTCAAAATAAACCATTCGCACCAATTCAATCCAGATGATGATTATTACGAACCGCCAAAATATAACGATGACGTTTTACTACCTGCTCCTATTTTTCTGGGAGAAGACGACAGTGGATGTATATGCCGAGAAGTACCAAAACTTCTAACATTATGTTTTGGAAGATCTAAATGCGATAAACTACCAATCAAGATAAATATAACAACTAATATATTGAGTATTATTGGTACTCACGTATCTGAAATTCTAGAAGATGATTTAATCGATTTGAATTTTTTAATCGATCTTAAAATAGAAGGAAATTATAATCTAACTTATATTTCACAAGGAGTTTTTAAAAACTTTAACAAACTAGAAAATTTATCAATCAGTTTCAATCCTAATCTAAAAACTTTATTTGAAAATACTTTCACCGGATTAAATAACTTAAAACAATTATTTTTAATCAAAAATGGATTTAATAATCTTTATGATATAGCATTAACTTTACCCACTTCAACGTTACCACAATTATTAAAATTATCCCTGAATGAAAACAAATTTGTTAATATTTATGAAGAAGATTTTGCACCAATGAAAAATTCATCTTTAGAAGAATTAGATTTACTACTTTGCAGTCTTGAGTATATGCATCCAAATACTTTCATTCATTTATCAAATTTACAAGCTTTAAGATTGGGAGAAAATATTTTTAATGAATCTACAATTAACAAAGTTTTAATACAAATAATAAATCATGGGATTCCTTTACGTTTATTAAATTTATATTCAGCAGGATTTAGAGGAAATTTACCTAAAGAACTTTTAGAAGTCGTTTCTGAATCTAATATATCGCATTTAAATTTAGCAAAAAATCAATTTCAAGTAATTCCTTCTGGTGTTTTCCCATCTATGCCTAATTTACTAGCTTTAGATCTCAAAGAAGATTTAATATCGGAAATAGCAGATGATGCGTTTAAAAATCTACCAAATTTAGAATCATTAATTCTTTCCGATAATATTTTTTCATCTCTACCAAAAGGAGCTTTGTTAAAAAATTTAAAAAAATTAGATATACAACAAAATTCTGTTACCAGTACTAAAACGTCTTATTTCGAAATTTCCAAGGGGATATTTTCAGAAATGGAAAATTTAGAATACTTAAATATGAATTCAAATAATATTGCTCATATATTTCGTGATAGTTTTACAGGATTAAATAATTTAAAATATTTAAGTTTAAAAAATGGTAGTATTTATCATATACAAAATAAAACATTTTCTCACATGACAAAACTAAATTATCTTAATTTAGAAAATAATTATTTTATAATTAATAGTTACCCTTTTGGTTTATCTGAAGAATTATTTCATGGATTAGATAACTTAGAAGTTTTATTACTTGGTGGAAATAATATAGTATATTTTTCTAAATTTGGTAATCCATTTTCTAATCTAAAATCATTAAAAACTTTAGGTTTAGAAAGAAATTATATAACAAATATTTCTCCATTAGAATTCTCTTTTTCGCCTAAACTAGAATTTATTGATCTATCTTATAATTTATTAAAAAGTTGGCAAGAGCGAATATTTTATTATAATATTAATCTTACAGTTCTAATTCTTCGTTATAATAAATTAACTTATTTAACTCCAGCTATGTTAGAGGATTTTTCGAATCTAATAAAATTAACTTTAGCTTACAATTCTTTAAGTTGTGATTGTTTAAGTTATAATTATTTTAAAGATTATGCCGATAAAAATAAAACAATTAGTTTATTAGCATCAGCCGATAGTTCTTGTTTAACTTCTCCATATCATGTCATGTATAGTTTAGTAGATTATATTAAAAACGTACAGTCTGGTTCTATTCATTGTGATGTTGATCAACGTTTAGTTGTATTATTACCATTATTTTTATCAGTATTAGTATTTTTGTGTTTAGCTACTTTATTATTTTATTATAGATGGCATATAAAGTATTGGATGTTTTTAGCTAGATTACATTTGAGTAGAAAAGGACAAATTTCATCACAAAAATCAGATAAACCGAAATATACTTATGAATATGACGCTTTTGTATCATACAGTTGCGAAGATAGAAGCTTCGTTGTAAGATTAGTTGCTATGCTCGAAAACCACGAACCTTATTTAAAACTTTGTGTATACGAAAGAGACTTTAGAGTAGGAAAATTCATTTCCGATTGCGTTTTAAGATGCATTGCTAAAAGTAGAAAAACTATTTTGATCGTTAGTGATAATTACGCGAAATCTCAGTGGTGTAGATGGGAAACTAGTATGGCTGAACACCATAGATTATTTTTTGAAAAGGAAGGTGGAGAATTCGTTGATGATGCTTTGGTTGTTATAAAGTTAGGACCTGTTAGTAAGAGTCATATGACTCCGATGTTGAAATATTTATTAAAAACGAGGATATATTTGGATTGGAATGCGGATGTTAAGAAACAGAAGGTTTTTTGGAAAAAATTGAGAAGTACACTTGCTCCTCCGAAGACTGATGAAATAGCAGAAATTACACACATATAAACCAGTTACTGATTTATAAAATTTGGAAATCCTAATTTCTTGTAACTGAGATTAAGAGACTTTTTTTATATAATAATAAAGCAATTGTTATGTTTTATGATATATTTTTGTAGCGTTATAATTAACAATAAAGATATTTTATTAGAAGTATGTTTATTTTTTTAACTTAAAAATATAAAGGTAAAGGAGAGTTTCGATTTTTTAAATGAAAATATTTTATTTTAAAATTACGAGAGCACAAGTTTTACATATTTTCCTACTTCAAACATTTATAACTTTTGAATGAAAGAAACAGGTGACTCTCCTAAATTCCATTTACCTTCCTTTTGAAACGACACTTTAAGTTGTTAAAAATAATTAATGTGATTAAGCTCAAATTATATTATGGGTTCGTTCCACGAATAGAATTTGAAATATATCAGAAGTAAAATATTAAATAAAAAAAATTTTGGACGCCAGTCAGTTGATTTTTTGATGTGATTAGAAACAATTGACAAAAAACTATGATATATTTCAAAATCCGTCCTTTCTTTTTTTTTGGGATTAAGGAAATTAAACTCAAATGAAACTTTATATTTGTTTATTTAACGACAAATCAGATATCCTTGTTTTCTTTTCAAATAAAAAAAAACTTAGCTTCTTTAAGGTATGTTGTCTTGGTTTCGTACGAAAGCTCTTTTGTTAGCTGTCCTCTTCTGAGTTGTCCTATTCTTCAGAGAACAAAAAAAAACTCTTTGGACCCGGCACTTGACCACTGTCCAGGTAATTACAATTGATTGAAGTAGAACCAGCAAAATAAAACCCCAAATAAGAACCGCTATAAATAAAGGGGAGACAAGAAAGAAATCTTCAGTAGAAAACACTGGCGATATAAAGATATACAAAGTCTACTACTTGTACTAAATAGATAAAGAAAAAGGAAGGTTCTTAGTATGGGTAGACATTTTATAAAAATGCCAAGAGAAGAGGGGGGCCATGACTCGAGGAAATAAGAAAGGGAACATCAAGCGAATATGAAACTATAAAATATACGGAGTAGAGAAATAATCAAAATACAGGTTGGCACAAAAAACCAAACACTTTATCTATATAACAATTTTCATTCAAATTGGAGAAAAAAAATTCGCTCAAAAAATGTCAAGGCTATCACTCAGATTTCAAAGAAAATTTGTAGAAGGGTAGTCTAAGAGGCGTAGATTCCAAAAACATGATCAGTTCTTCTCTAACCCTATTAGTTTGAAGATAATTATTTTTTTCTACTACCGTGCGTAAAGTACTTACTTTACGCACGCTACAGAGGCGTAAAGTAAGATAAATTGTTCAAAATAACTTCTTCGCAGGTGTTACACTTTTTTTTCAATATCCTTATGTTTTTTTTATTTTACCAAAATTCTATGTGCCAAAAATCAACTGGTTAACTTTAAGATTTTGCAAAAAAGCTCCTTGTACTAGATTGCTTATTTTATACTTAATATCTACATATTTTTTGGTAGTTGAAAAAATGTTGTATGCAACTAGCATGTAAAGTGCCTTTTTTCCCTCATGTGATTGTCGCACGCGCATAGTTAACATTCGTAAAAAAAGTATTACTTTACACACTTGTTGCATAAATAACTATTTTGCAACTTAGTTTTCCTACGGCTACTTAGAATATACACAAAACCGCATTATCAACTTGCCTCGAAAAACGTCAATTTCAGACAGCGTGTGTAAACGTTTACACACGCAGTGTGCAACGTAAAATGGCAATACAACTACTCATAATAACATAACATATATATCAATGAATTGAGATGAAATATACCATGCGGACACTGTCACTACTGACAGTTCTCACTTCTCATTAAAATAAATTCAAATTTACTGTGCAACTTTAGAAAATAAAGTGGCAGCCCTAGGAAAAGTATAGTGTGTAACTCGTGTGAAAAACCACTTTTCATACTTTGTGACTTGTGGCACCCGCCTTTTAGACTCGTGCCACAAACAGTCACATGCGTGTGAAAGTATTATCTGGCAGATATTGTAACGTAACGCAAAGTGCAAAATAGAGATGTTGAAAAAGTAACTACTCGTCCTTTAGTAACGTAATTATTAACTTAAAATGTAAATAGTTCTTTGATTACTATAAGGGTTATTTTTGCATGGTCGGTGAATCGTAGATTGGATAGACTGGATGGAAAAAGGGAAAAATAGATACAAATATTGACAAATATTGAAACAAATACGGAAAAATGGGAAAAAAAAATGAAAAACAGGGAAAAAATAATGAAAAATAGGGAAGAAAATAATGAGAAATAGGGTAAAAATAAGGAAAAATAGAAAAAATGGGAAAAAGAGAAACTTGGAAGAAATACAGAAAAATGGGGAAAAAGTGGGAACATGATAAAAAATAGGGAAAACAGAGAGAGGGAAAGAGATATTAAATTACATAAGGAACTGACAGGTTTATTCTGTAACTGACATATATTCGTCTTTATTTTTCGATTACCGTTAAACCAACCAAAAAAATTGTAGATTACATACCGAGGCGGGAAATGCATTATTATGCAAATATAGATCACCGAGGCGCTCGCTTATTAGGTTTGAGTTATCGTTACCACACACACACGCCCACACGCGCACACACACCCGCACACACACCCGCACACACACACACGCACACACACACACTCTGAGTGGCGAGAGGTAAAAAGGAGAAATTCTGGAAACTTGATTTGTTAATTAGGAAAAGGAAGAGATATTCTGGAAACTTGATTTGTTAATAGGAAAAGGAAGAGAAATTCTGGAAACTTGATTTGTTAATAGGAAAAGGAAGGGAAATTCTGGAATTAATAGCAAAAGGAAGAGAAATTCTGGAATTAATAGGAAAAGGAAGAGAAATTCTGGAATTAATAGGAAAAGGAAGAGAAATTCTGGAATTAATGAGAAAAGGAAGAGAAATTTTGGAAACTTGATTTGTTAATAGGAAAAGGAAGAGAAATTCTGGAAACTTGATTTTTACCTCTCGCCCTTCAGATAAGAGAGGTATAGGAATCATGCTAAAAATTGGGTAGTGAGTTTTCAATGGATAAACACGTTTTAGGGTCCCTAGAATACGATTTGAATATTTTCGCGATGATGTCTGTGTGTGTGTGTGTGTGTGTGTTAGTGTGTGTGTGTGTGTTAGTGTGTGTGTGTGTTAGTGTGTTAGTGTGTGTGTGTGTTTGGATGGATGTTGTAGTAACGATAACTCAAAAACTACTGAATGAAAAAATTTGAAATTTTGCATACACGATTCTTATACCCTAGATTAGATCTGATTAGATTTTGGTGTCAATCGGACAACCGGAAGAGGCACTTGCTATGGGTGATGACGCCATTATTATACAAAACGGCAATAAAGTTTTACACATATATTTTGTATACCATATAGTTTATTTTCATCCCATTAAAATTTTTAGAAACTTTTGCCATTGCTGCCAGATTTACAAAAAAGTAAATTTTTTTCATACTTTTTTGTGCCACCGTGTAAATTTTTGATTCAAACATGGCGAGAGGTCATGTGGTGGCCACATCAGATTTTTTAATAGGAAAAGGAAGAGAAATTCTGGAAACTTGATTTGTTAATAGGAAAAGGAAGGGAAATTCTGGAAACTTGAAAAGGAAGACACATTCTGGAATTAATAGGAAAAGGAAGATAAATTTTGGAATTAATAGGAAAAGGAAGAGAAATTCTGGAATTAATAGGAAAAGGAAGAGAAATTCTGGAATTAATAGGAAAAGGAAGAGAAATTTTGGAAACTTGATTTGTTAATAGTAAAAGGAAGAGAAATTCTGGAAACTTGATTTGTTAATAGGAAAAGGAAGAGAAATTCTGGAAACTTGATTTGTTAATAGGAAAAGGAAGGGAAATTCTGGAATTAATAGCAAAAGGTAGAGAAATTCTGGAATTAATAGGAAAAGGAAGAGAAATTCTGGAATTAATAGGAAAAGGAAGAGAAATTCTGGAATTAAAGAGGAAAGGAAGAGAAATTTTGGAAACTTGATTTGTTAATAGGAAAAGGAAGAGAAATTCTGGAAACTTGATTTTTTAATAGGAAAAGGAAGAGAAATTCTGGAAAATTGATTTGTTAATAGGAAAAGGAAGAGAAATTCTGGAAACTTGATTTGTTAATAGGAAAAGGAAGAGAAATTCTGGAATAGGAAAAGGAAGAGAAATTCTGGAATTAATAGGAAAAGGAAGAGAAATTTTGGAAATTTGATTTGTTAATAGGAAAAGGAAGGGAAATTCTGGAAACTTGAAAAGGAAGAGACATTCTGGAATTAATAGGAAAAGGAAGAGAAATTTTGGAATTAATAGGAAAAGGAAGAGAAATTCTGGAAACTTGATTTGTTAATGGGAAAAGGAAGAGAAATTCTGGAAACTTGATTTGTTAATTAGGAAAAGGAAGAGAAATTCTGGAAACTTGATTTGTTAATAGGAAAGGAAGAGAAATTCTGGAAACTTGATTTGTTAATAGGAAAAGGAAGGGAAATTCTGGAATTAATAGGAAAAGGAAGAGAAATTCTGGAATTAATAGGAAAAGGAAGAGAAATTTTGGAAACTTGATTTGTTAATAGGAAAAGGAAGGGAAATTCTGGAATTAATAGGAAAAGGAAGAGAAATTCTGGAATTAATAGAAAACTAAGAGAAATTCTGGAAACTTGATATGTTAATAGGAAAAGGAAGAGAAATTCTGGAAACTTGATTTGTTAATTAGGAAAAGGAAGAGAAATTCTGGAAACTTGATTTGTTAATAGGAAAAGGAAGAGAAATTCCGGAAACTTGATTTGTTAATAGGAAAAGGAAGGGAAATTCTGGAATTAATAGGAAAAGGAAGAGAAATTCTGGAATTAATAGAAAAGGAAGAGAAATTCTGGAAAATTGATATGTTAATAGGAAAAGGAAGAGAAATTCTGGAAACTTGATTTGTTAAGTAGGAAAAGGAAGAGAAATTCTGGAAACTTGATTTGTTAATAGGAAAAGGAAGAGAAATTCTGGAAACTTGATTTGTTAATAGGAAAAGGAAGGGAAATTCTGGAATTAATAGGAAAAGGAAGAGAAATTCTGGAATTAATAGGAAAAGGAAGAGAAATTTTGGAAACTTGATTTGTTAATAGGAAAAGGAAGGGAAATTCTGGAATTAATAGGAAAAGGAAGAGAAATTCTGGAATTAATAGAAAAGGAAGAGAAATTCTGGAAACTTGATATGTTAATAGGAAAAGGAAGAGAAATTCTGGAAACTTGATTTGTTAATTAGGAAAAGGAAGAGAAATTCTGGAAACTTGATTTGTTAATAGGAAAAGGAAGAGAAATTCCGGAAACTTGATTTGTTAATAGGAAAAGGAAGGGAAATTCTGGAATTAATAGGAAAAGGAAGAGAAATTCTGGAATTAATAGGAAAAGGAAGAGAAATTTTGGAAACTTGATTTGTTAATAGGAAAAGGAAGAGAAATTCTGGAAACATGGTTTGTTAATAGGAAAAGGAAGAGAAATTCTGGAAACTTGATTTGTTAATAGGAAAAGGAAGGGAAATTCTGGAAACATGGTTTGTTAATAGGAAAAGGAAGAGAAATTCTGGAATTAATAGCAAAAGGAAGAGAAATTCTGGAATTAATAGGAAAAGGAAGAGAAATTTTGGAAACTTGATTTGTTAATAGGAAAAGGAAGGGAAATTCTGGAATTAATAGCAAAAGGAAGAGAAATTCTGGAATTAATAGGAAAAAGAAGAGAAATTCTGGAATTAATAGGAAAAGGAAGAGAAATTTTGGAAACTTGATTTGTTAATAGGAAAAGGAAGGGAAATTCTGGAATTAATAGGAAAAGGAAGAGAAACTCTGGAATTAATAGAAAAGGAAGAGAAATTCTGGGAACTTGATATGTTAATAGGAAAAGGAAGAGAAATTCTGGAATTAATAGGAAAAGGAAGAGAAATTCTGGAATTAATAGGAAAAGGAAGAGAAATTTTGGAAACTTGATTTGTTAATAGGAAAAGGAAGGGAAATTCTGGAATTAATAGGAAAAGGAAGAGAAACTCTGGAATTAATAGAAAAGGAAGAGAAATTGTGCGAACTTGATATGTTAATAGGAAAAGGAAGAGAAATTCTGGAAACTTGATTTGTTAATTAGGGAAAGGAAGAGAAATTCTGGAAACTTGATTTGTTAATAGGAAAAGGAAGGGAAATTCTGGAATTAATAGGAAAAGGAAGAGAAATTCTGGAATTAATAGGAAAAGGAAGAGAAATTCTGGGAACTTGATTTGTTAATAGGAAAAGGAAGAGAAATTCTGGAATTAATAGCAAAAGGAAGAGAAATTCTGGAATTAATAGGAAAAGGAAGAGAAATTTTGGAAACTTGATTTGTTAATAGGAAAAGGAAGGGAAATTCTGGAATTAATAGGAAAAGGAAGAGAAACTCTGGAATTAATAGAAAAGGAAGAGAAATTCTGGGAACTTGATATGTTAATAGGAAAAGGAAGAGAAATTCTGGAATTAATAGGAAAAGGAAGAGAAATTCTGGAATTAATAGGAAAAGGAAGAGAAATTTTGGAAACTTGATTTGTTAATAGGAAAAGGAAGGGAAATTCTGGAATTAATAGGAAAAGGAAGAGAAACTCTGGAATTAATAGAAAAGGAAGAGAAATTGTGCGAACTTGATATGTTAATAGGAAAAGGAAGAGAAATTCTGGAAACTTGATTTGTTAATTAGGGAAAGGAAGAGAAATTCTGGAAACTTGATTTGTTAATAGGAAAAGGAAGGGAAATTCTGGAATTAATAGGAAAAGGAAGAGAAATTCTGGAATTAATAGGAAAAGGAAGAGAAATTTTGGAAACTTGATTTGTTAATAGGAAAAGGAAGAGAAATTCTGGAAACATGGTTTGTTAATAGGAAAAGGAAGAGAAATTCTGGAAACTTGATTTGTTAATAGGAAAAGGAAGGGAAATTCTGGAATTAATAGGAAAAGGAAGAGAAATTCTGGAATTAATAGGAAAAGGAAGAGAAATTCTGGAATTAATAGGAAAAGAAAGAGAAATTTTGGAATTAATAGGAAAAGGAAGAGAAATTTTGGAAACTTGATTTGTTAATAGGAAAAGGAAGGGAAATTCTGGAATTAATAGGAAAAGGAAGAGAAATTCTGGAATTAATAGAAAAGGAAGAGAAATTCTGGGAACTTGATTTGTTAATAGGAAAAGGAAGAGAAATTCTGGAATTAATAGCAAAAGGAAGAGAAATTCTGGAATTAATAGGAAAAGGAAGAGAAATTTTGGAAACTTGATTTGTTAATAGGAAAAGGAAGGGAAATTCTGGAATTAATAGGAAAAGGAAGAGAAACTCTGGAATTAATAGAAAAGGAAGAGAAATTCTGGGAACTTGATATGTTAATAGGAAAAGGAAGAGAAATTCTGGAAACTTGATTTGTTAATTAGGGAAAGGAAGAGAAATTCTGGAAACTTGATTTGTTAATAGGAAAAGGAAGGGAAATTCTGGAATTAATAGGAAAAGGAAGAGAAATTCTGGAATTAATAGGAAAAGGAAGAGAAATTTTGGAAACTTGATTTGTTAATAGGAAAAGGAAGAGAAATTCTGGAATTAATGAGAAAAGGAAGAGAAATTCTGGAATTAATAGGAAAAGGAAGAGAAATTCTGGAATTAATAGAAAAGGAAGAGAAATTCTGGAAACTTGATATGTTAATAGGAAAAGGAAGGGAAATTCTGGAATTAATAGGAAAAGGAAGAGAAATTCTGGAATTAATAGAAAAGGAAGAGAAATTCTGGAAACTTGATATGTTAATAGGAAAAGGAAGGGAAATTCTGGAATTAATAGCAAAAGGAAGAGAAATTCTGGAATTAATAGGAAAAGGAAGAGAAATTCTGGAATTAATAGGAAAAGGAAGAGAAATTTTGGAAACTTGATTTGTTAATAGGAAAAGGAAGGGAAATTCTGGAATTAATAGGAAAAGGAAGAGAAACTCTGGAATTAATAGAAAAGGAAGAGAAATTCTGGGAACTTGATATGTTAATAGGAAAAGGAAGAGACATTCTGGAAACTTGATTTGTTAATTAGGGAAAGGAAGAGAAATTCTGGAAACTTGATTTGTTAATAGGAAAAGGAAGGGAAATTCTGGAATTAATAGGAAAAGGAAGAGAAATTCTGGAATTAATAGCAAAAGGAAGAGAAATTCTGGAATTAATAGGAAAAGGAAGAGAAATTTTGGAAACTTGATTTGTTAATAGGAAAAGGAAGGGAAATTCTGGAATTAATAGGAAAAGGAAGAGAAACTCTGGAATTAATAGAAAAGGAAGAGAAATTCTGGGAACTTGATATGTTAATAGGAAAAGGAAGAGAAATTCTGGAATTAATAGGAAAAGGAAGAGAAATTCTGGAATTAATAGGAAAAGGAAGAGAAATTTTGGAAACTTGATTTGTTAATAGGAAAAGGAAGGGAAATTCTGGAATTAATAGGAAAAGGAAGAGAAACTCTGGAATTAATAGAAAAGGAAGAGAAATTGTGCGAACTTGATATGTTAATAGGAAAAGGAAGAGAAATTCTGGAAACTTGATTTGTTAATTAGGGAAAGGAAGAGAAATTCTGGAAACTTGATTTGTTAATAGGAAAAGGAAGGGAAATTCTGGAATTAATAGGAAAAGGAAGAGAAATTCTGGAATTAATAGGAAAAGGAAGAGAAATTTTGGAAACTTGATTTGTTAATAGGAAAAGGAAGAGAAATTCTGGAATTAATAGGAAAAGGAAGAGAAATTCTGGAATTAATAGAAAAGGAAGAGAAATTCTGGAAACTTGATATGTTAATAGGAAAAGGAAGGGAAATTCTGGAATTAATAGCAAAAGGAAGAGAAATTCTGGAATTAATAGGAAAAGGAAGAGAAATTCTGGAATTAATAGGAAAAGGAAGAGAAATTTTGGAAACTTGATTTGTTAATAGCAAAAGGAAGGGAAATTCTGGAATTAATAGGAAAAGGAAGAGAAACTCTGGAATTAATAGAAAAGGAAGAGAAATTCTGGGAACTTGATATGTTAATAGGAAAAGGAAGAGACATTCTGGAAACTTGATTTGTTAATTAGGGAAAGGAAGAGAAATTCTGGAAACTTGATTTGTTAATAGGAAAAGGAAGGGAAATTCTGGAATTAATAGGAAAAGGAAGAGAAATTCTGGAATTAATAGGAAAAGGAAGAGAAATTTTGGAAACTTGATTTGTTAATAGGAAAAGGAAGAGAAATTCTGGAAACATGGTTTGTTAATAGGAAAAGGAAGAGAAATTCTGGAAACTTGATTTGTTAATAGGAAAAGGAAGGGAAATTCTGGAATTAATAGGAAAAGGAAGAGAAATTCTGGAATTAATAGGAAAAGGAAGAGAAATTCTGGAATTAATAGGAAAAGAAAGAGAAATTTTGGAATTAATAGGAAAAGGAAGAGAAATTTTGGAAACTTGATTTGTTAATAGGAAAAGGAAGGGAAATTCTGGAATTAATAGGAAAAGGAAGAGAAATTCTGGAATTAATAGAAAAGGAAGAGAAATTCTGGGAACTTGATTTGTTAATAGGAAAAGGAAGAGAAATTCTGGAATTAATAGCAAAAGGAAGAGAAATTCTGGAATTAATAGGAAAAGGAAGAGAAATTTTGGAAACTTGATTTGTTAATAGGAAAAGGAAGGGAAATTCTGGAATTAATAGGAAAAGGAAGAGAAACTCTGGAATTAATAGAAAAGGAAGAGAAATTCTGGGAACTTGATATGTTAATAGGAAAAGGAAGAGAAATTCTGGAAACTTGATTTGTTAATTAGGGAAAGGAAGAGAAATTCTGGAAACTTGATTTGTTAATAGGAAAAGGAAGGGAAATTCTGGAATTAATAGGAAAAGGAAGAGAAATTCTGGAATTAATAGGAAAAGGAAGAGAAATTTTGGAAACTTGATTTGTTAATAGGAAAAGGAAGAGAAATTCTGGAATTAATGAGAAAAGGAAGAGAAATTCTGGAATTAATAGGAAAAGGAAGAGAAATTCTGGAATTAATAGAAAAGGAAGAGAAATTCTGGAAACTTGATATGTTAATAGGAAAAGGAAGGGAAATTCTGGAATTAATAGGAAAAGGAAGAGAAATTCTGGAATTAATAGAAAAGGAAGAGAAATTCTGGAAACTTGATATGTTAATAGGAAAAGGAAGGGAAATTCTGGAATTAATAGCAAAAGGAAGAGAAATTCTGGAATTAATAGGAAAAGGAAGAGAAATTCTGGAATTAATAGGAAAAGGAAGAGAAATTTTGGAAACTTGATTTGTTAATAGGAAAAGGAAGGGAAATTCTGGAATTAATAGGAAAAGGAAGAGAAACTCTGGAATTAATAGAAAAGGAAGAGAAATTCTGGGAACTTGATATGTTAATAGGAAAAGGAAGAGACATTCTGGAAACTTGATTTGTTAATTAGGGAAAGGAAGAGAAATTCTGGAAACTTGATTTGTTAATAGGAAAAGGAAGGGAAATTCTGGAATTAATAGGAAAAGGAAGAGAAATTCTGGAATTAATAGAAAAAGGAAGAGAAATTCTGGAATTAATAGGAAACAGATTTTTACGTGGAGGATAGCGATCGTAGTGAGAATTAAGTTGTTTGTAACCTGAATTATAAGGTCCCTAATTGATTTTAAATTTATTTTCAAGCTTGGGAACAATGTAACCCAGACGGATTTTGGTAATCTGTGCGCATTTCTGCTCTCTTGGTAGGAAGAAAAATTTTAAAAATTGAAATTATCGACTAATTTATTATCAAAATAACAAGAAAATATCCCATCGCATTTCTGCTCTCCTGGTATTAAGAAAAATTACAAAACTGAAATTTTCGACTAATTTATAAAAATAACAAGAAAATATCCCATCCCATTTCTGCTATCTTGGTATGAAGAAAAATTAAAAAACACAAATTTTCGATTAATTTATAAAAATAACCTGAAAATACCCCATGGCATTTCTGCTCTTCTGGTAGGAAGAAAAATTACAAAACTGAAATTTTCGACTAATTTATAAAAATAACAAGAAAATACCCCATCCCATTTCTGCTCTCCTGGTATGAAGAAAAATTACTAGCGGCGAAATTATGGGGAATGAATCAAAAAAAAGTTAAATTAAATTTGGTGCTCTACAACTTTGTATTAAAAAAGCTTTCACCAAAGTGCATTGTTTGTCCTCAAAATTTTAAAAAACTGCGGAAAACCTACAAACATTTTTTGCGCGCGCTCTAGTGGCGCAGTTATTGGAAATTCTGGAAAAGGTTTGATACAAAAATTGTAGAAAATTTTATTTTCTAAAACTTTGTACTTGAACATTTTGCACTAAAGTGTATTGTTTGTCCTTAAAATTAAAAAAAAGACAAAAAAATCTTTCATGTGTCTTCAATGAA
Source organism: Neocrepidodera transversa (assembly GCA_963243735.1). NCBI lineage: Eukaryota > Metazoa > Arthropoda > Insecta > Coleoptera > Chrysomelidae > Neocrepidodera > Neocrepidodera transversa. Next base: position 20,828,000 of record OY725344.1, on the reverse strand, counting down.
TGTCGGTCTAGAGGAACTTCTACTCTACTAATTTAAACCAAAAACTAATAGTCGCATTCCAGGCACACACCGATCCTTCATACTAAATTTCAGCTTGATTGGTCAAAAGGTTCGGCAGTTATCGTGGAAGATTACACACAGACATACCATACGCAGGAAATGGATTTAATCTTCTTGGGGGACCTCAAAATGGATATTTCCATCGATATCTCGATTTTTTTTTGTTCGATCACTATACTTTCCCTTTGATGGGACCGGAAAAGTAAAAATTACAAAACTGAAATTTTCGACTAATCTATAAAAATAACAAGAAAATACCCTATCGCATTTCTGCTCTCCTGGTACTAAGAAAAATTACAAAATTGAAATTTTCAACTAATTTATAAAAATAACAAGAAAATACCCCATCGCATTTCTGCTCTCCTGGTAGGAAGAAAAATTACAAAATTGAAATTTTCAAATAATTTATAAAAATAACAAGAAAATACCCCATCTCATTTCTGCTCTCCTGGTAGGGATAGAAATTTGGAAAATTGATTTTTACCAAGTTTTAATGAAATTTATAAAGAAACACACCATAAGTCATTTCTGTTTTAAGGACACTCTCCCAGTTATGACTTTCTGTGACGAGTTCTACATAAGGACTTTTTGCGACTAGTTCTCTTTGGCAAATACTTTCTGCTGAGACGATTTCTTCCTAGCAAGGATTTTGTATGACCAGTTTTCCTAAGGATTTTATGTGGCGACTTCTCTTGAAGTGGTTCCCCAGTGCGGTACGTCCATGTGCGCGTGGACAGAGGGGGAAGGGATTGCGAAACAAAAGGATGCGGGAGACGGGATTGAGAGCCCGACCGGCGTAGAGACGCTAATTATATGTGTCGTATTTTGTACTTTGTTTTTTGTGCATAAAAGAATAATTTCTTCTTGTCGCCTTTTTATTCGACCCTAGGACCCACGTTTGAGCAAGCCGACGCACTCTCTAGATTAGTCATTTTTGGTTAAATTGATTTAATTTTCGCTGATTTGGCAACAAAAATGACCTTTTAGAGTATGCGAACCAGTTAATAAATTTTTGTTGCCCAAGAGTACCTGTTTTTTGATAGCTTAACCAATTTAAATTGCGTAATATTTGATAGACATATTTTAATGTGACGCTTTTTTTATCAGTCATAAATTTTAATTTTGCTAGTCATTCATAGATGGAATAAAACAAGAAGTAATAAGCACCATTTTAGACATCTAAAAAAGTCTTATGATACGGCTCTGTCCGTCTGTCTGTTTGTCTGCGCTATAACTCAGGAACCACAACAGATAGAGACAAACAGACAACGGCAATGGACTCAGCATTCCTTGAATATGTGCCCAAGCGAGTTTCAAATTTCTGCGACTTCCTGTTTTAAAACTGGAGAATTATAAGATGTATGATTTTTTAGTCTCATTTACCTGCTTTCCAGCGGGCGCCGCTCACATATTTTATTGTATTTAAAAAATTTTATCAATTGAAATAACAAATGCAAATGACTAATAAATATATTTATTGTTGTGGTCATTTTTACATAATCTGTACATAAATTAATCTTACAAAAAAGATGATAGTTTCTTAAATAATAAGAAAAATTTGAAAATATCCAACAATAACAATCACAATCTCACTCCATAAACTTATAAAAGAATATTTAAACATGCTGATTTAATTTTTATTATTACAACAAAATACACTTTGGTTCAATTATAATGTAATACCATCTTAAAATACGGTTCTCTACCAAACTAACAGTCGGGTAGACTAAACAAAATATCACAAACATAACTTAAAAAAAATTACCTATAACATAAGAGAGCTAAATTAAACAATACTTGCACACAATAAATTAGTTTTTCTAAGAGATTTTGCAAAAATAAATACATCTACGCTACATTGTGATACTTTCTAACTAGCACCAATTTAGTTTTTTAATGAAGATGCGAATTAATTAATAGCAATATTTTTGTATCATGAAAAGTTAGCAAGGACAAAAATATATATCTTATTTATCTATTAGATGGAATCATGAAAAAATATTTTCGTTTTGTCTAAAAATTACAAAAATTATGCAATAACTATTTCATTAATGCGTTTTTTACTCTTTTTTTCTATGATTATCGAAAAATATTGAACTTTTTAGTTTTAAATATGAATTTTGGAAATAATTATTGCTTGATTCCATCTACTTTAATGCCTAAAATACATGATATTTTGACAATTTATTCTTTTACTCCTCATTTATAGTAAAACTTTGAAGGTAAAAACCAAAAATATCACGCGAAAAAAGTTGTAATTTTTTATATTATTTTGTGCATTTATTTAAAAAATAATTAAATGTAAAATACTATTCACTAAATTTCATTTTAAATTAATAAAAAATATGATTCTAACAATTCCTTTGCACGACTAGAAGAGAAAAATGGTTTGTCTCTGTTAAAAAAATTAATTCTAATATTTCAGTTATTTTCAACAAAATTTTCTTAAAAGATATGTCAAAGAATCTTGCAATTGGCGTCTTTTTTTATGGAAAAAAAAACCAAAACAAATGAAAAAAAAAACCGACAAACACCGAAAAAAAATCGAAACAAACTGAAACAAAAGGACAAAAATCGAAAAAACAAATATTACGTATTTTTAATGCATCCAGTCACCAGATACCAAAATTTAAACCTCTGGTACTAAATTAGAGTCAAAAAGAAAATCAATGGCCATATCTTCTCGAATTTCCCTATCACACGTAAATAACAATTTTTAGATAAAAAATTACTATTAGACCCTTGAAAACAATTTAGTTTTGTCTTTAAAATTAAAAGTTTCTGTCTCTAAATATAAAATTGTCGTTTAAGTGTCATTAAAATAGTAACTAAATTGTATAAAAAAACAACAGAAATATGGTTTTCCGGGATGAAATCATAACAGTTGTTACCTCCAAGTTTTACTTTTTCCCGAAAACCACGTTAAATATAAATTTCCTCAATTTTAAAACCTTTTTTACAATTTTTTAAACATATTAAATTTGATACATTTCAATTCGTTTTGATGTAAGTACAATAATCCCAAGTGGAAGTTCTTTTTTAGCCGATAAATACACTAAACTGGGTTATTTTCTAAACCGTTTTAGTTCGTTTTTACCAGTAATTTTATTATTACTATGTATACTTCTAAAGAGGGGGTTTAAATTAAAATTAATCCGATAAATTTTAAATAACAATAAAATCAATTTTATTGTTTTTTAGATATTTTTTTAAATCAAATTAATTCATAATATAAACCTCCTTATCTTTTAAGTCTTCACATTAAAATTATTTCAATAAATTATCATATCAATAAATATATACATTTTAATTTTACTTAATTCGTAATTGTTTGACAATTCTTCTTCCTAGGACAATTTTGTTCTGGACTGTTTGATTTGGACACATTATCATTGCCATCTTTTTCTTCATTGTCTTGTAGATCTGGAACTAAGTGCGCCCTTTGTGCTTCTTCTAACCAATGATCTCTGTTTTGTTTAACACCGTCGAGAAGTGGTTGAAGATTATCCGAAAGGTCAGCAAATGCCTATAAACAAAAATTACGAATTAACTGAAAATTCAAAAAACACCGAAGACTAGAACAAAATTCAGTGGTAACAAACCACAAGATACCTAAAAACTAGTATATGAACAAACATTCTCAAATATCCGAAAGTTTAAACATTAAACAAGTGAAAAACGCCAATATTTTTGCTGTAATTTCGAGTTTTCGAAAATTTAAAGTTACGAAAACAAAAGACGGTATCCGCCAGAGCTGGGAGTAACGAAACTAAAACGTTACTTTTCAGTAACGCGTTACTAAATGTAACTTTAAAACTAAGGTTTTTGTCTTTTGTTTCTGCTATTTGATGTGAAATAATGTTTTTATTATTATTTTGTACCCCGTTCTCTTTCGCGTGCTACTGTGTTCTGGATAGCATTTTAAAAAATCAAGCTTAATCATACAGTTTTATTTGAAAATTTTGTTTGTATGTGCAATAATAACGGCGATAAATGGTGAGATGGACAATAAAAGAACGAGAATACATGGAACAAGAAGAATATATGGATAAGTAACGCGTTATTACTGGAAAGTAACGAATAAATCGTTACTTTTTAAAAAAGTAACGGTAACGTTTATCTAACGCGTTACTTTTTATCAGAAGTAACAGTAAAGTAACGCGTTACTTTTCTTTAGTAACGCCCCAGCTCTGGTATCCGGTTTAGTGAAAGATTTGGGCTCTTCGATTTTTTTAGACATATTCGGAAGGAGCTGAAACTTGGCTGACGCGTAGGGAGAAGGCCACATAGACCTTGGCCGCGTGTGCCGGGCGAGTTTTTGGATCATAGTAACCCCGTTGGGTACACCCACTGGGTTTTTCTTTCTTTCTCTGAAGTAATCAGATTAGGGTGAAAATTGGCAAATGCATAGAGAGAAGGTTATGCAGAACTTGGCGACGTGGACCGGGACGAGTTTTTGAGTCACTCATTGGACTTTTCAACTACACCAACTGGGTTTGTCAACTTTCTCTGAAATGGTCGGATTGAATTGAAACTTGGCAGATGCATAGGGAAAAGGCCATGTAGACCTCGGTCACTGTGTACCAGAACAAGTTTTATGATCACAGTGACCCCATTGGGTCCACACCTAATGGGGTTTTTAAATTTCTCTAAAATAATCAAATTGAGCTGAAACTTGACAGATGAAATATACTTATCTCGAACAAAATACATATAAAACATCCTCCAGCAAATCCCCAAAATACCAAGCTAAAACTGAAACAGGATACAGTTAAAGAGTTGCCCGATTACATACAAAATTATAAGCAAAATCTTTAGCGGTCTTTGTAGTTTTCTTCGCTACCCACTAACCGTGCACCTGTGTAAACGTTGTCCGTACTGCAACGTTTACACAGACATAAATTATAATAATCCCGATTTTTTCCCATTTTATAAAGAATTAAAATTAACAAAGATTAAGATGAATCAAATGGACGTTAAAAATTTTCTAGATGTTCATTTTTTCATAATGTTTATGATCAAATTATATAGATAAGGAAAAAATAAACATTGTCTATACTGCTACGTTTACATGCACAAACATAAATTTGGTATTATTAAATTTAAGCGTAAAAATTAAATAAATAACTAGTCAGAAAACTTTTTAACAAAGTAAAAATTTCAGAGGAATGGATTGAATACAAGAACTATTGAACTTAAAATTATGAATAAAAATACATTGTTATTTAAAAACTGATTATCATGATTCAACCCTCGGAATTGTTAATCATTTCAATATCAATATTTTTTATTTTCCTCCAATATTTTCTGATTTTTCTTTCAGTTTTTCCTGTTTACTTATTTTTCAGGTATTTTCTCGTATTCCTCTGATTTTTTTTTTCTGCTTTTGTTGTTCCTCATTTTTTCCAATTGTCTTTTTTTTATTCTTTTCTTTTCTATTTTTTTATTCTTCTAATTTTTTCGGATTTCATTTTTTCTATATAAGTATTGGAATGATTTATTGAATCTCTTATTTGGGTTGAAACCTTACAAATCAATCATAATCAATAACAAATTTTATATATTATGATTATTCTTCCATCTTCTTTTGATTACTACATCTATTCCAATTGATTTTTTCAACCTTCATATTTTTTTTCTTCTTTAAATTTCTTCCTAATTGGCTAATTTTTGACGGTATTGCCTAAAATCAGAGGTATTTGGATATAGACCAAGAGCTGGGGGTAAAAACAACTGCCTCATAAGTTACCAAAGGTTTGGAGTGGCAGGTCGCTAAAATTGCTGTATATGAATTAAAAACCACCCGTCTGCCGGACATAGGCTGTCGCTCAAACTTTTTATAAATTTTCAAAAAGTGAAAAAAATCACCGACAATTACCCAATTATTACCAGTTTCAAATCTTAATCAATGTGAAGGAAAATGTGATCTAAATCTATAATATACGCGTCTGCCGCTATAAGAGGTCGCATTTTCGAAACAGACGGCGTTAAAAGAGTTCAAAAAACGCCGCCAACCTCCTCATAAGTTACCAACACAATTTTTTTGTCAGAATATTAGTTAGTATCTAACTAATCAAACCACCTAAAAAAACCATCGGCAGACGGTCGCCTTAAGAGAGCAGACGAGCTCAAAGTTTTTTAAAATAAGTTCTTTTGTGTTAGACAGTACGCCACTGCCATATAATTACCAAGCAATTGTTTGGATGATATTAATTATTATAGTTTTAACTTCAAAATCTTATTCGTCTGTTGCTTACAAGTGGTCGCCGTTTCAAAGCAGACGGCTTTAAACATTTCAAAAAATATAAAATCCGTGAATCTCTTCCATTCATAACATAGGTAGGTACTTTTATATTTCTGTAAGAGGTCAAAATTACTTTATTTTTAATTTTAATTTTTTGATTGGTATAAATAATATGTATCATTCCATTATTGTGGGACAGATAGTAGATGGTAGCAGGATTAAAAAATACTTATAATATATTAGAAAAAAGTTTATTGAGAGAAACTAAACTTTCTGCGTTAGAACATTATGCTGAACTAACAACTTAGTATCTTATTTGTTTGAAGCATAGATTTAAAAATGAACAATAGTGAAGGAAAAAATAAAAGATTGATTAATCTTCTTCATCATTTAATGGATTATGAACCCCATCTTCATCATCCACGTCAGATATAGGCTCATCAGCTAAAGTTTGTGCAATTTCTTCAGGAGTCCTAGGAGATTGTGGCCCTACAAACCATTCAACTTGATATTTCTCATCTATCAAAATCCAACCGTTTTTTCATGTTTAAAAAAACTTTGGTTGAGTCTCTGTTGCATAATTCCAGATTGCACAAATCTGGTTAACTCTCTTTATTTTATATATCAAAGAGTTACCACAGGGTGGCATCAAACTACCATCAACATATTTTATCTTTTCAAGTGGATTATGTTTAGGTGCAGATCGGCCATGATTTCTGAGAAATAAATCAAACCGCATTTCTATTCTTTTACTTGAAGTTTTGCATAACTTTTTAAGTATGTGAATAGCTAACCTACCATAAGTGAGAGGAAAATCACCCAATATATGCAAAAAAAAGAATAAATCAAATATTATGCAATCTATTGGACTAGGAGCTAAAGAAGGAGGTACCTGATTTTCCAATACCTTTAGTAGCTTTTGCTTTATCCGTTTTATTCAGTTTTATTCATACTTCCGTCGATAATGGAACTGTTGTTAACGGATATGATAATACATTAGATAGATCAATTTTATTTTCCAAAGATAACACTAAAAGCCTTCCCATTAAGTTTCGTTCTACTCTGCCACCTTTCCATCACTTTTCTTACTTTTCAATTTATTTTCGGATGCAAATGTATGAATGACTTGCCTTGGATTAGGGTTTTCAAATCTGCTTGCATCCTTATTACATTCTGCAATAAACCCATCTCTTAATGATTGTCCTTTGGTATAATATTAAGAAGAAAATTTTTAGTTTCTTGTCTTGCACTTTTTCCAAGGTTGACAAACAAGTTCGTCGTTTTCTAAAATATCAGATGAAAAAGGGTTGAGAGTGCTGCAAATCTGGGTAGTAAGCTGTTGCAATGAAATTTTGTCCTTCTTAATTTTACTACTATGCATATCATTTGTTACATCTTTTACATAATTTACATTTAATGTGTCCAGTAAATGAGTTACTATAGATGTGCGAAGAGAATGACTTGCGGCCCATCGTCTTCTAGCTGATATTGAATTATTGAAGGAGCTATTGAAGGACTTATAGAAATGCCACCCTGGACTAAAGTGTCTTTAAGGCCAGGATGCGTATTTTCTACATTTATTAAATTATTGTAGAACCTGACAATCCACGTTGCATAGGATGGATGATTCATCGAGAACATAAGTGTGGCTATTTGGGGTAGACATGACACATATAAGTCAAAATTTCCTGTCCTTATGCTTCTTGAAAATTGTTGAAATAATTTTATAAAGTTTAAGTAAATAATTCAATATTATGCCATCATTCCGTGTGTCCGTTTTCTGTCTCTTGGTAATATCTGCCATAATCATCTAAAACTTTTCTAAGTCAATCAGATAGTTGGTGTTCACTAACTTGCTGTTTTTGGATTAATATTAATTCATTTATGTCATTAACGCATACATCAGTTTTTTAAGAAACACTCGAATATGTAACACCGGCAATGCTGCAGCAAACATGGGATGAAGGCGCTTGCATCGGTTATAATGGGTGCCTGCAAGAAATCCCTTTAATGAACCAGCTGCTAATATTCCAGATTCTGTAATTCCGGATTCTTCAATATATTTTCTTACGACTTTAAAATATGACATCTGGATACGGAAAGCTCCAAGTTGAACAAATACATTGTTATATTTCGAACGTTCTTCATTTTGGATTTGCATAGCTAGCTTTGCAATTGCTAGATCTTAGGTAACAGAGATATATGATTGTTTACAATCCAAAGCGATATTTTGAGCTACATTTAACGTGTGAGCCACTACTGATAAACTTGTAGGGGGTTCGTTGATGGGTGGTAAGTAACATATATTCTGTTACCCTCTATCTTAAAAAAATTGTCAAAAATTGTTTCATAAAATAAGATATTAACCACATATTTTGGCACTTGCCTATGTTATGAATGAAAGAAATTGACGTATTTTATATTTTTTGAAACAGAGCCTCAACCAAAGTTTTTTTAAACATGAAAAAACGGTTGGATTTTGATAGATGAGAAATATCAAGTTGAATGGTTTGTAGGGCCACAATCTCCTAGGACTCCTGAAGAAATTGCACAAACTTTAGCTGATGAGCCTATATCTGACGTGGATGATGAAGATGGGGTTCATAATCCATTAAATGATGAAGAAGATTAATCAATCTTTTATTTTTTCCTTCACTATTGTTCATTTTTAAATCTATGCTTCAAACAAATAAGATACTAAGTTGTTAGTTCAGCATAATGTTCTAACGCAGAAAGTTTAGTTTCTCTCAATAAACTTTTTTCTAATATATTATAAGTATTTTTTAATCCTGCTACCATCTACTATCTGTCCCACAATAATGGAATGATACATATTATTTATACCAATCAAAAAATTAAAATTAAAAATAAAGTAATTTTGACCTCTTACAGAAATATAAAAGTACCTACCTATGTTATGAATGGAAGAGATTCACGGATTTTATATTTTTTGAAATGTTTAAAGCCGTCTGCTTTGAAACGGCGACCACTTGTAAGCAACAGACGAATAAGATTTTGAAGTTAAAACTATAATAATTAATATCATCCAAACAATTGCTTGGTAATTATATGGCAGTGGCGTACTGTCTAACACAAAAGAACTTATTTTAAAAAACTTTGAGCTCGTCTGCTCTCTTAAGGCGACCGTCTGCCGATGGTTTTTTTAGGTGGTTTGATTAGTTAGATACTAACTAATATTCTGACAAAAAAATTGTGTTGGTAACTTATGAGGAGGTTGGCGGCGTTTTTTGAACTCTTTTAACGCCGTCTGTTTCGAAAATGCGACCTCTTATAGCGGCAGACGCGTATATTATAGATTTAGATCACATTTTCCTTCACATTGATTAAGATTTGAAACTGGTAATAATTGGGTAATTGTCGGTGATTTTTTTCAATTTTTGAAAATTTATAAAAAGTTTGAGCGACCGCCTATGTCCGGCAGACGGGTGGTTTTTAATTCATATACAGCAATTTTAGCGACCTGCCACATCAAACCTTTGGTAACTTATGAGGCAGTTGTTTTTACCCCCAGCTCTTGGTCTAATACCCATAGAACAAAATCGCCACGGGCCTTGATCCAGACCCTACTACTGGGTCTTTTATTTATAACATAAAATATACTTATTATCAAAAAAGTAAAAAAGTCATATACAGAAATAAGAATATTTAGATATAATATTTCTATTTTAAATTGAATATGTTTACAAAAAATTAGTAAAAAAAAGTACTAAACCGGCCTTGCATAGGCGTACTAATTTTTTTTCTACTTCAAATATTGTTTTAAATTAACTTCTAATTAAAAGTTTTACTATACAATAAAGGAGCACGTTCCTAAATATGAATAAACTTTGTAAAAATATTCAATTGTGAATAGAAATACTATACATTTTTCAAAATATAATCCTGTTAATATTTACTTTTTAATTCCAATTATTTCTAACTGTAGATTGAGTACCATGTTTTTACTGGATTTTTTACATCTATTTTACTGAAAGCAGTTGCCTTTACTTTTTTAGGTATTTAATATATATATATATATATATATATATATATATATATATATATATATATATATATATATATATACTGTGGGATAAAAAAGTGAGAACATTTTTATTTTTTGAGTAACTTTATTGTTTATAATTATTTGCCATAGAAATAAAATAAAACATTAGCATCAGAGCTTATTATTACTAAAAATATTTTAACAAAAAATACTAATTAATTGCCCAATAATGAGAAATGCATTTTACAAAATGGAAACGAGATATAGAGATTTTTTAATTATGCAATTAAATTTTCAATACTATCTCTCTTACGTACTAGATTTCGCTTCATTCGCACTTGCATTTTGATGCAAGTTTGAAATTAAAAATCGTTAATTAGAACATTTATAAATGTATACAAATCAGCATTTGTAGTTCTTTCAAAACTGCTAGAATTTTAGGCCCACATTGAAGGAGGGAATACAGATTCCTCGTCTATATATTTTTCGTAAAATTGTTGCAAGTTCTCATTTTCTATCATATCTTCAGCAAAATCCAAAGCAAAACATTCGCCAACATCGCTTGGATAAAGATAAGTGAGTCCGATAGGATACTTCAATCATTTTCCAATAAGCGAGTCTGGAATTTTGTAAGTTACTGAGAGTCCTAGTTTCTGAATTTTATGCCACCAAGCCTGACCTAGATGAAACCTGCATCCCAAAATTTTGGATTCTAAAAAAACTTCTGCTAATGCATTATGGATTCCATTTCTTCACACTTTGATTTCAATATTTTGAATAAGTTGCTGTAAGTTTCGGTCAATTCATTCGGCAATAAGCAGAGTACTAAAGGTTTGTAATGTCCGTTCTTAAGTCTGTGCACTGTGAACATCTGCATATAAAACAATAATTAAAAGTGCCGTCCATGTATACAGATTCCACATCACAGAAAAATTTCAAGTTTGTTTTACATGAAAACACTATAATGTTGGTAATAATATTGAAAAGTAAAAAATTTTCTCCTCGATTTGTAAACACATTCGAATTATTTAGAGTTAATTGCTCTTCCTTACTTGATTTCGGCAGTGGTGGTGTCATGTGTCCTCTAGCATAATAACAGTTTTTCCTAATGCTGGTAATATCTTTTTGTTTAATAATCCTATCGCCACCTTCTATGCTGTATGACGTTGGCAGGCTTTATACTGCAATCTTCGATTGCTTTTCTTTTTGCCGCCTGGGTAACTTGTTGCCAGATAATTTTCCGTTCATCTTTTTGGTGACAATGGTCATTTTCTCTTCGAATGATGGCTGTCATGTTACTTGTTGTGTAACTTCGATGTGTGAGCTTTTCTAAATTTAAAGTTATCAAGAATGAGGACTCTTCTCCCTTTATTTGTCGCACTAATTTCACCTTCCATTACTGTCGCACTAATTTCATCTTATATTACTATCTCGAAAACAATCTACCTTACTTGGTTAAGAACTAGAAATATACTGTATTAAACACCCCTATTTACAGTAATTTAATAATCCCATTGATGAACATAATATTATGGTCATAAACCAGGTATTAAACACTTCGGCACCCCAATTTCAGTATTATTTTGTGAAAATCATTTGAAAATATATTTATTCAACATCCGTAGCGTTTTTGCCAATTTTACCAAATTACCTCGTAATGAACTTATCCAGTAGGAACGAATTTATTGGTTTTATATTAAAGAATGAATAGCTTAAAGAACCTAGTTGCTTATGTTGATTTTCATTGTTCTTATAGTATTCATTAATTAATAAAAATCAATAAAAAGTAATTAATATATTTTGGAAGTGGCGCTGCTTCTTGACCAATAATTAACGTTTTACTTTCTACAGCATTGCCAATATTCTAGCTTTGTTCGTTTGTAGAAAAATTTGACATACTTCTTTCCTTCTTTTAATCATAACAAATGAGAACGAGAGTTGCCACTTTTATTGATATGAAAACATAACCAAAAATAATCTGTTTCAACTGGGCCACGTCACAAGTCACTATAGCCCCGATATTCAAATTTTAAGAATTAATTACAGCCGCAGGACCGGTGCAATGTGTTATGGTAGGCCAAAATTATAAAATAAAAATATAAAAATTAGATATACCTAGATAGGTAGATAACTAAAATAAAAAAGTATTTATAATTCATCCCTTGTAAAATCCAAAAATCCATGTGAATTGAGTTTATTTTAATAATTTGGAATGTACCGAAGAAACTGATTATCATTTAATTTATTCTGAAAATAAGAGTAGTGGCGATTTTGGGCAGGTAAAATATTTGACCCTAGATTAACAAGCGATTAGTGGCGACTTTGGGATGCGCCCATTTTTGATACTACTCTATTTACATTACTTTCATAACTTCTTATTTATCTTATTTGAAAAATGTCTTTATTTGTATTTTTAATTTTTATTTAAGAATTAAACACTGTAAACATTTTTAACAGGTATATAATTCATAGTAAATCATCTCCTTCCATAAAACATTTATCAAAACTTCTATATTTACATGTTTTTTTTTTAAATTTAATGACAAATCTCTTTGTTTTTTATTTTCCCTCATCTGTTTCTCCAAAAAATAAAATTTTTCTTACTTGATTATTTAACAAAAATTTAATTACTTTTTTCATTTACTTATACTAAAATTTTGTTTTAAATTTCGAAAATTATGTTAGATCTTCATAAAAAACTCATAGAGTATTTCATTACAGTATATACCTAATATACTACAGTATATATGGTATAAGTAGCGGGAAAGTAAAAACAGGTCAAAGATTAATATAATTTTGCGGGTTTTTAACGATGCTGAATCGATTACCGTTGTTCGTTTTTCTCTATCTCTTACCGTTCTCGAGTTGAATCAGGCTAACAGACGGACGAACGGACAAAACCGTTTTATTTATTTTTTTCGAAAATTTTAAAAATAATGAAACAGAAAATATCAGAAAGAAATAAGACAACCAAATAGATAAAAGAGAAACGACAATTAATCAAGGTTTGCGAGATTTTAAAGAAACAAAATTTAATCCAAAAATAAATACAGTTAAGACTTTAATTCAGTGGAGTACAAATCACCCTCGAGTTATCAGTGGAAATGACGTCCAGATTGATGGACTCCACTGGATGAAAAAAGGGATAAATCGGTGAATAAAAAACAAAAATACCACTCAAGACAATCCACCCCGAGAGATCAATATACGCTTAATAAAAGGAAATAGTGAGACATAAAAACCCCGACACAGAGTTTAAAACCCCAAATAAAACTATTAAATTACAGAAGCTAAAAAAAGCAAAAACTTACTTCATAGATTGGTAGACAAATTGAATCAATAAAGTTGATTTGCATAACTGGTAATTGTTCCGCTTTATCTCTATCCATTATATCCTAAAAATTAAATATATTATATTATACCTACTTAGAAGTGAAATAATGTTCATTTAATAATTATTAAAATAAACAACTTACCATTGGTGTAACATTTAATTTTTCCCTTTCCAAATCACCCTGTTCGAAGAATTCAGCGCTAACTAACTCAGCTATCCTTTTCTCAACGTCCCATGGTTTGGTTATGGCCGCTAAATCACAGACTGTCATTAACATACCCCGTACCGAGTCCCTGTGGTCCTCTCTCTTCCAATTTAAACCACCTCTGGCTATTTTAAAAAAATCAACACGTTTCCTGCAATAAACATACATGTTTTTTGAAACTGTTAAGTTTTTTTGTTTTGGAACTTACTTAAAATAAATCGCCAAATCGGTGGCTAATATGGCTTCTTCTAATACCCTGATAACCCTGGAATGTTCCTCTGGAGTAAGATTGGATAAAAGTTGTAGTGAATTTATGATCATTAAACATTGGTCGAAATGATGGTGTTCCATTGTCGAAGTTGAATAAAGTTGTGCGATAGGTGAATGAATTCTGAAAATTATATAATTTATTTAGTTTTAAATTAACATATATTATATAAAAGTTCAAATATAGAGCGTCCCAAAAAAAAACGATTGATTATGAATGTAAATGCACTAATTGTTTTCGTTTAGTTCAAAAGTATTTTATGAAGTTTGTTTACATTTTCTACTATCAATAATACTTCTAATTTTGTTCAATATAAATGAAAAAATATGTACTGACTTAATAAAACACCCTGTATATTTTGATGGTATTTAAAAAACCGATTTATAATCTTTTAAAAAATTCACAGTTTGATACATTTTGCTTTCCTTATAATCAAAACAAAATTGGTTGCTCGATTTGTGTGTGTGTGTAACATTTTTAATACTTACTTCATTTGAAATGAATTATTTGTTCCCCTGTGGTCCAAATCATGACAGAGACAAGCAATCATCAATGCTAGACATTCAATGATTCCCATATATTCCCACCATCGTGTTGCCTAAAAAAATCAACAAATAAACACAAAAAAATTACATACATGATGGTAAAATCAACATCATTTTTGGAACGAAGTTCCCTAACGCGGCTTGGAGTAGTTAAATGTTATAAATCGTCACGTAAGGAAAAAGCGTTATGCCCCCTCTTTCTCTCTGTCTCTATCGAAAATAATGATAAGATTTAAAAAGAATTATTTTATTTAGATTTTTTTTTATATAATTGATTTAAATTCTCGCATCCTCTACTAATAAAAAAAATAGAGAGAGAGAGAGATTTTTAATTCTTTCTCGTTTTTCTGATTTTTGTTTTTTGGATTTTTCAGATTTTTTTTGATTTCCTCATTCTGTTTTTTTTGCTATTTCTTTTGTTTTCTTATTTTAATCTTTTCGATTTATTTCAATTCTTTTCATTTTTTATTAAATTTTTTTAGATGGTTACAATTGTTTTTGGTTTTTTTGGTCGTGTTTTGTTTTTTTGAGTTTATTTTTCGATCTCTTGAGATTATTCGCAATTGCAATTTTTTCACGATTTTTTGAATTTTTTTCCGTTTTTCTTGAGATTTCTTTGTAGTTTCTTGGGATTTGGTTTAGATTTTTTGAATTTTTGGTTGCTCTTTGTTTAATGAGATTTTTTGCAATTTTGAAATTTTCTTGCGTATTTTGCGGCATTTTTCGATTTCTTGCGATTTTTAGCGACTTTTTTTCGTTTTTTGGCGATTTTTTCGTTCTTTATAATTTTGTTTTCCTTTTTTTTCCATACTTTCTGATTTTTTATTAAAATTTTTCCAATGTTTTCGATTTCTTGAGTTTTTTTATCCATTTTTCGCGATTTTTAGCGTTTTTTTTCGGTTTTTTAATTTTTTTTTATTTTCCCGTTTTTTCATATTTTAAAATTTTGTTTTCCTTTTTTTCCATACTTTCTGATTTTTCATTAAACTTTTTTCAATGTTTTCTTTTTTTCTTTTTCTGATTTTTTCGATTCTTCGAATTTCTTCTTGTTTTATCTTCTCATTTTTTCCGATTTTTTTTTTCGTTGCTTTCTCATTTTTCTGATTTTTTGTTTTTCTTCTTCTGGTATTTACCGATTTTTTTGTGATTTTTTTCGATGTTCTTCGATTTTTCCTCATGTTGTCCCATTGTTCTGGTTTTTTCTAATTATTTCGGTTATTTTCTTATTTTTCTCTTATTCCTTTGGTTTTTTCGATTACAATTGTTTTCGATTTTTTTTGTTGTATTTTGTTTTTTTAGTTTTTTTTTTCGATTTTTTGCGAATATTCGCATTTGAAATTTTACGATTTTTTACGATTTTTCGGGATTTTGTTTAGATTCTTTTGAGATTTTTTTTTGAAATTTTTTCAATGGTTACAATTCTTTCCGGTTTTTTGGTTGTTCTTTGTTTAATGAGATTTTTTGCAATTTTTTTAATTTTCTTGCGTTTTTTGCGATATTTCTCGATTTCTTGCGTTTTTTAGCGACTTTTTTCTTCGTTTTTGGCTATTTTTTTCCGTATTTTACAATTTTTCTTATTTTTCCACACTTCCTGATTTTTCATTAAAATTTTCTGTTTTTTATTGTTTTTTTTTGGTTTTTTTTATTCTTCTAATTTCTTCTGTTTTATCGTTGCTTTCTCATTTGTTTTTTACTTTTATTTACCGATTCTTTTCGGTATTTCCTAATTTTTCTTCATGTTGTCCCATTGTTCTGGTTTTTTTTTGGAATTATTTTTGCTGTTATCTCATTTTTCTCTTATTCTTTTGGTTTTTTTCGATTTTTTCGATTTTTTTTTTTTGGTTGTATTTTGTTTTTTTTAGTTTTTTTAGGTTTATTTTCGATTTTTTGCGATTATTCGCATTTGCAATTTTTTGGGTTTTTGTTCAGATTTTTTTTTTGAAATTTTTTCAATGGTTACAATTTCCGTTTTTTTGGCTGTTCTTTGTTTTTATGAGTTTGTTTTGCAATTTTTGTGATTTTCTGGAGTTTTTTTGCGATATTTTTCGATTTCTTGCGTTTTTTAGCGACTTTTTTAATTTTTTGGCGATTTTTAGCGTTTTTTCCGCGTTTGTTTTTTCGTTATTTTATTTTCGCGTTTTTTTTTTGTATTTTACAATTTGGTTTTCCTTTTTTTTTCTATATTTTCTGAAGTCTTCCAATTTCTTCTTGTTTTATCCTCTTTTTTTCCGATTTTTTGTCGTAGTTTTCTCATTTTCCTGATTTTTTACTTTTTTCTGGTATTTCCCGATTTTTTTCGATATTTTTCGATTTTTCCCCATTGTTCTGGTTTTTTTTCTAATTCTTTCTGTTGTTTCCTCATTTTTCTCTTATTCTTCTGGATTTTTCAATTTCTTTTGATTCCTGTGGAATTTTTCTGTTTTTCCGATTGATTCAGTTTTTATGATTTTTTTCTTAATTTAAAATTTTAAAAAGTGAAAAAATAACGTAAGGAACTTCGTTTTAGACGGGAGTACCCCGATCGCCCAATTTTTTAAAATTTCGTGATCCATGAAAGAAATTTAGTAATCCGAGAAAGAAATTATTCTACATCTTCTAGAGATAAATAAAAATACAAGAGAAATAACTTTTTTTTTGGTTAGCTTAAAAGTAACTTTAACATCTTGTCTATTTTATGTATCATAAAAAATCCCCACATTAAAAAATATTTTTAGAAATTTTTGTAACATTAAGGAAGTTCAACATTCAAAAAACAATTATATTTAGTACTGAAAATGGTAAAAATAAATGTTAGTCATTAGAGTGAAACTTTTTATGAAACTATTTAAATATAAGTTTTATTTGTAATATTTAAATTAAAAAACATGTAAAATTTCCATTCTTTGAAAATCGTTTCCGGCCTAATAGAACTTTTTATCATCTGAAAATCTCGCTTATATCTTGATAATCTATAATGTTATTTGAGAATAATAAGAAATTTGGTTCATTTTAACTATAAAATTTTATTTAGCAAATCTGCATTTTTGACCGATATTAAAGCTACAGAAATACTTATTTAGAAATGTCATTCTCGATGAAAATATTAAACACAAAGACGAAAAATCAGAAAAAAATTAATTATAGCATAGTAAATATAACTTACGTGTAATATTGAGTACATCATTTGTCCAACATTAAAAGCATGCCTCCAATTGTGATAAGTAACATCTCTGTAATTCTTTTTGACTGACAACAACCATCGGCACAATACGTCAAAATCTAAATGAAATTTCTCCACTAGACCCAAATCCAGGAACATTCGTAAACAAGCCTACAATATAGTTTTTTAATTAAATTATTATTAACAAATATTCATTTTTTTTAAACGTATACTTACAACTAATGTATCATCATCGTTCATGCGTATGTCATCGAAAGCGAAATCAAGAAGTCTAAACTTAGCATTTGATGGTACTCGTAAACTCTATAATAAAAGGACGAAATTAAATAAAATAAATGATATTCAGGACTAAATATTAAAAAAATTCATGTTGAAAAATAGTATCAGCTACTTCAAATATGACGTATAAAACGTATTTCTTTATATTTCACAAAATAAACTCACATAACAAACATAAAATTACTATCCCTAAACTTACTCCACCTCTCAACAGCTAAAAGCATAATAATCAAATATTCCCGCCTGAAAAACCCTTCATCAGTCTGATGAAGTTACTATGTAACGAAACTAGTCACTATTAAATTAATAACTTTTGTTATTATTTTTGTGGAAATCTTAAAACGTTGTTTTATTTATTTAAATTTAATAAAATTTCATGTAATGAAAAGTAATGTTTAAATCTTGTCTATTTTTTTGTGCAATAAAAAATCTCCAGATTTAGGGAAATTTTCGAAAATTTGAAAATAACGCTTTAAAAGTATCAGAATTGTTAAAATTATTTATAAATCGATTATTTATACATATGTTTATTAAAATAATATTTTTTTAGTTTAATTTTTTTTTAAATTAAACGATTTATAAAAAATAAATAAAAAATGTATCATTAAAACATCATCACCTAAAAATACATACATGATGCTAAAATCATTCATTTTTATAATTAAATTTTCCTCAATCTGAAAATTGTTTTAAATATTTTCTTAAATCGGAGAAATGTTATATAAATGTTGCACAATTTCCGAAAATTTCCCTAAATTTAAAGATTTCACCTTATTTCTCTTTAACAATTTCACCTCATTTCTCTTTAAAAGTTACTGGCTAAAGAAAGAAATTTTTTTGCTCTTCTAGAGATTAATAAAAACACAAGATGAAGATTTTTTTTTTGGTGAGATTAAAAGCAAGTCAATTTTTTTTTGCTCCAGATTTAGGGAAATTATCGTAAATTCGGCAATGATGTTTTAAATTTCCTTACCCTAAGTTTCTGCGCTTCTTCAATAGTAGCAGTAGCATGATAAGACAATACATCCAAAATAACTTTCTGTTTAGCTACAGACGTGGTAGCGTCTTCGTACATCCTGGTATTGTGAATGCCCATTCCACAAAAAATAGCGAACGCTTCTACGAAATTCTCATCGTTTTGGGTAAAAGGTAGATTGTTAAATTTGTTGATCAATTGTATCACTCCGATGATTTTGTTTTTGGAATTTTTGATGGCCATGCAAAGAACGGTTTTGTGCTTGAAATTCGTGCCGTGGTCAGCTTCTGGATCGAATCTTGTGTCTTCGTAAACGTCTGTGATGTTTACTGTCTAGAAATTAATAATATAAGATAAATACTAAATGTTTTTATATTAAAATGTTAGCAACAAAAGAGTATTATGTTGGTTCAATATCGAGAAAGTAAAAAATTTTAGTCATTTACTTCTTATTACTGTATTATTTTACTCACTTGCACAATATTGCAGGTAAGTGAAATAGTGTAGGAGCCACGCTGAAATTTATACAATTAAAGTGTTGACTGTGACCCAATAATTTTTAATACTTATCTAGTATAAGTATTTGCGTTTATTTTATATTAAATTAATTAATTATTATGCTCTCAGATTAAATTAATCCCCTTCGCGTAATTATAATTTTATCAGGATATTCGATCTCCAATAATGTAATTTATTGCTTTAAGTCAGACAAGTGAATGGTGGTTCTTATTTTCTTGTATAAACGTTTTTTTTTTACAAATATTCTTGTACGTTTACAGAAGAAAATATAAACCACCATTCACTTATCTGAATAAATCAACAAATTTTATTCAAATACGGTAAATGGTGCTTTTTATTTTCTTGTGTAAACGTACAAAAATACTTGTAAAAAAAACGTTAACACAAGAAAATATGAACCACCATTCACTAATCTGAATTATATTTCACGCCTTGTCCTCAATGAACAAATATGGTACATCTGTTTTCCGGGAGTGAACACGCAATTTTTAAAGCTAAAATAACTAAATGGAGTTAAAAAATAACGACCAAACTCGTCTCCTCTCTATTATCGCTCTGGAAGTCCCTTCTCTAGTATCCATAACCGCCATAACATCATTCTTTTGTTTTGCGCTGGGGACGTATTATGTAATTTTTTTAAATTAGTACTTAAAAGTCTGTCATCAAATATGCCTACAAAAAATATTTATAATTTTTTTAAACCTATATTATATTTAAAAAAAATAGATTAAAAATATCTACATTAATTGATAAGGCTGTTAAGAGATGGCAGTATATACGAACTGAATTTCTTATTAATAGAGGCCAGATGTAAACATGAGAAAAGAACAAAATTGTAAAGTTTTTATTTTCGCCGTGACTAGCAGTACATGGGGCGTACTCGTTTATACCGTACATCGAAAAATAAAATAATCTACCTAATTTTTACATCTCGAACTTTCAAAAAAAAAAATGAAAAACAGACACTTTACTATATAAATCAAACTGGTTACCAGTCACTATTTTTATGTAGTTTTCAAGAAGCTAAAAATATTATCAAAACATAAAAGTTGGCCATAATGGGAATTAAACTCTGGCCGTTTTACACAGAAACCATATACCGGGTGATTCATTTAACCTGGAATTTTGTATATAATATTTCTAAAAATACGCATCGTACAAAAAATGTGCCCAACTGAAATTTTAATATTTCAGGAGGGGAGCATCCGGTAGTACTAAATTACGTCCACCTCCACGTCTTATGTATGGGCGGGGCAGGCAACAAATTAGAAATCTTAAATAGGAACTATCTATTTTTATCCCAGATTCGGAATCTACGTCGAAAGCTACGTACTACTTCTCTGAAAAAATTGTTTCGATTCGCGACAGATGGCGCTATTTTTAGCCGACCCATTCAATGATGTCACGATTGGCCCCCCCTCCCCACCGCCTCATGTGGGTGGAGCGGTTGGTTAATAAACTGCTTTTTAAGTAAAGGCGTTTCATATAATTAAGATAGAACTTCACTTGAGGTAAGTTCGTTTGATCTTATAATAAATGAACAATCTTTACTCAGATAAGTGAATATTGGTTCTTATTTTCTTGTGTAAACGTATTTTACAAGTATTCTTGCACGTTTACACAAGAAAATAAGAACCACCATTCAACTTATCTGAATAAAATTTGTTGATTTATTCAGATAAGTGAATAGTGGTTCTTATTTTCTTCTATTTCGGGACACAAATAAATTCAATATTGCTAATACTTATAAGTTAGTAGCGGAATTAACTCACCTCTCCAGTAGTAGCCACGTGTCCTGTTATCCCCAGGTTTATCGGAAATCTTCCTTCCAACGGACTAAAACAAAATAATTTTTATATATAAAAAATCAAAACAATTATTACATTTCGCGTCTGCTGCGTTCTTAACAATGTTTTGTTTGTAGACTTTAAATCTTATAAATAAACATTATTAGTATTACCTTGTTCTACTCTCGCCTGATTCAAAAATATTTACATCATTTTCTTCAAAGTCAAAAACTCTTGAAAAACTAGCGCTTGATCCATGGTGCGTTAAGAGAATCTGAAATAAAAAAATATTAAAAATATTACACGGGGTAAAAATATGATGTTTTTAGTATTTCGGAACGAAAAATTCATTTTAACAATAAACACAAGAACTAAACGCAACACGAAATTTTTGGACATAACGCTATGAAGATATTTTAGTCTTTTAAACAGACGTAATCAGAATGACATTTTTCATTAGCTACTGAAGAAGTATTGTGAAATATAACAAAAGTAACCTGCAAAAAAAAAAAAAATATAACATATTATTTATAATTGTGGTGCATGAATCCTTCCAGTAACGTAAGTAACCGTAATGATTTAAACAGTCTTATGGCTGCAAGGATCTGTTTATGACAAAGTTTTGTTTCTGTCAGTCGAGATTAAAATTTTAAGAAAAAATTGATTTTACTATACATTTTTATTGGAATTAAATTGTTTAGGGTCTTCTTTCCAATTTTTTTTACTTTTCCCATTTTTCCTCATTGTTTCCGGTTTTTTTGTTTTTTTTTTAGTTTTTTCCGATTTTTAATTATTTTTTTCGATTTTATTTTATTTAATTTTCTAGATTTTTTCAATTTCTTCTAATTTACTCGCGTTTTTTGATCTTTCCCCATATTATCCCTTTTTTTTCATTTGTTCTAGAATTTTCAAGTTTCTTTTGAGTTTTATACGATTTTTTACAATGGTTTGCAATTTTTTACGATTTTTTACGTTTTTTTAAGATTCTTTACAATGTTTTACGATTTTTTCCATTTTTTTTCTCTCTCTTAATTGTTTAAATTATTTACGAAATCTTACGACTTTTTGCCTGTTTTTTACAATTTTTTCCATTTATTTTCTCTTTCTCAATTTTTTAAATTATTTATGAAATTTTACGACTTTTTGTTCCAGATTTTTCCAGTTTTTTTTTCGGTTTTTACGGTTTATTACGATTTTTTACGTTTTTTATGATGTTCTTTATTTAGCATTATTTACGAAGTTTTACCACTTTTTACGATTTCATTACAATTTTTTACCATTTTTTATGATTTCTTACGTTTTTTAGCATTTTTTATGATTTTTTTCCATTTTTTTTCTTTCTCAATTTTTTTAAATTACTTACGAAATTTTTATGACTTTTTGCCTGTTTTTTACGATTTTTTTTACAATTGTTTACGATTTTTTAAGATTTCTTCATTTTTTGTCTGTCCCACTTTTTTAAATTATTTACGAAATTTTACAAATTTTTGCCTGTTTTTTACTATTTTTTTACGGTTTTTACAATTTTTTACGATTGTTAACAATTTTTTATGATTGTTCACAATTTTTTTCCTTTCTCATTTTTTTAAAATCCGTAAAAAATCGTAAAAAATCCTAAAAAATCGTAACGTAAAAATCGTAAAAAATCCTAAAAAATCGTAAAAATTAGCGAATTAATTTTATAAAAATTGGAACATGAAAAAATCTAATTACCTGTTTCGATATTTTTAAAAATGGCGGAGATAAGTTTTTTTGATATTTCAACCCCTGCAGTTTCACCCCCGTAGGTCGGATAAAAAAAGTTTTATACAAATTAATTTTATAATCATAATTAGGATATAAAAAAAGTGTAACTGTTACAATATTTCCAAACATTTTTTGAAATTTCAACCTTCTCCATTTCCACCCATGAAGGTCAAATCGAAAAAGTTTTAAGCGAATTAATTTAATAACGATTAGGACAAGAAAAAAGTCTTATGACCCTTTTCAATATTTTTAAAAATAGTGGAGATATGAATTTTTTGAAATTTGAACCCCCACCTGTTTCCACCCCTTACAGTTAGAATGCCCAAAAACAATAGGGTTCCTCTCGTAGATACGAGAAAACGATTGGCGAAAGATTACTTGTTCTTAAGTTATCGTCCATCCATCCATCCATCCAGATAGACGGACATGAAAATTTTTTTCACCTGATTGTGTTGTGGGTCGAGAAAGGTCATTTTAAACATAACAAAAATTTCCAATTTTTTTATGATTTTAATACTTCCGGTCCGGACCGAAGTAATAAATATAATAATAGGATCAAGTTGGAGAAAAAAAAACAAATTTGAAGGAAATATCTTTGCTATTAAAAATTAAATTACTGTATTATTTAGATAAAAAAAATGAACACCCTTTCTAAAATCTAAGCTCTACCTCAAAATGAAATATACATCGATTTAAAGATGCCGAAGCGCCAGAAAACAGTTTGCTTGCTTCAAAACAGATTTACCTTATTTAATAACCAATTTTGGAAAGCGGACTATCAGACACTCAAATTGATTTATCATGCTTTCGTGTAATGAGAAATTGAGGGTATTGATTCGCCATTACCTCTTATAAAATAAAGATTTTGTTGTAGAATAAGATTAACTTTGTTGGATATTAACAGTTTATGATTAATGACTTTGTCTGGGCGAGTAATAAAAAAAAAAGTATATTAAGTGTTATAAATGGCTTTATAGTTCTCTCATTAAGTAATGAAAGACAAATATTGACCGGTTTAACATAGTGATACTTTATAACTTACGCAATGTATTAAAATAGAATTATTTAACAAAAGAGTCATTTATAGTCCTTCCAAAATTAAAGATAAACATTTCTGGGCCCTCACAAAATTTACATAGTAACTAATAACATATTTGAAATGAGGAGAAGAAATCCTTTAGATTGATACTCCACATGTATATGCTTAGAGTAAAAAGTTGGCATTTAAACAAAGTTATTGGTTGAAATTATACATTGACTTAAATACTGAACTGATGAAAAATGCCAAGAATGAGTTTTGTAAAGTTTTTTTGTTTAGGTTTTTTAATAAAGTATACTTGAGTACTTATTTGTGGTAGAAGAGGGCTGGAAGACATGGTACTGAGGCTTATTCGTATAAAAACTGCACCATATTTAATGAGAACTTGGTGACAGTAAAGATAAGAAAATTACAAATAACGTTGAATAAAACCTATATATGTAGTAATAGCAAGTGTCGATTTGGCTAAAACGACAATCTATGATTTCTATTATAATTACATGCCATCTAGGTTCGGTGCAGAATGTTCTATCCTTTTTAGTGATACAGATAGTCTCATTTATGAAGTACATAAAGATCCATATGAAATTATGAAACGAGATTGCTATCAGTATTTCGACAGAATAATATTTATGGTATCCTTTTCGCCAACAAAAAGTTTCAGGAAAAATGAAATATTAAAACAATGGTGTTATAATGACAGAA
Organism: Neocrepidodera transversa; assembly: GCA_963243735.1. Lineage (NCBI taxonomy): Eukaryota > Metazoa > Arthropoda > Insecta > Coleoptera > Chrysomelidae > Neocrepidodera > Neocrepidodera transversa. The sequence goes on along the minus strand of OY725344.1, from coordinate 20,803,127 downwards.
TATGTTTGCGATCAAAGTTGTATACCATTAAGACTTTAGTGCCAGAAAACGAAATCATTGGGAAAATACTGCAACTAGAAAACAACAACGAATACGATGCTGATGAAATTGAAGATGCCCCTGACTCTGCTTGCAGAGCGATAAGCTCGGAACTGTATATTACGGCATTTAAACATTTTAAATTTTATACCCCACATCAGAGTTGCTATGGATGAAATGAAAAGATCCTCCATTTTTTTTCCAATTTAAAATTATCCGATTTAGCCCGAAATTATCCGATTTTTTTAAATTTATAAAATTACTTGTTTGTACATGTTATTTTTAGTTGGTCTAGACTTTAGAACCCAATAAAACGTTTTTTTTTTATTGAAAAAGGTAACATGATTCGACCTCCGACGAGTCTGAGGCTGAGGACTGGAAAGCGCCATGTTGTTTAATCCAACTAAAGGCATTTTTTTCAAAAACTGTTTGGACACTGTTTACACAGTACATATATTCTATCAGTATGGCGACTCTCAGGCGGTCCGTTTGATCTTTTTAGGCACAGAAATTTAACCTTGACGCCATTTTAGCCCTACTAATTTTCAGGGTTGTCAAATGTAGTAGGTACAGTGGTGCCAAAAGTGACACCAGCGCACTCACTACTGAAAAATAGACAAAACTAGCACTATTTAGTTCTATAACGTTTTGTTTTGTTATTGAATATATTTCTTTATCTGAGTATGTCCAGAAAATACTGTATTTAAAACAAAAACTCCCAAATTTGTAAAATTAAGCGCGCACACCATCTATGGGTCGAATATAAAATGCAAGTTACTACAGTCAAATGGAATCTGCTATTTTTTGACCGTCATAAACCACGCCTCTTTTATTCTACGAATAAATAAAACTAAAGTAGTAATATCAACAAATTGTAAATAAATAATTATTGGATACAGCAATGGCGAAAAAAAAAATAACTATAAACTATAACTTATATATGAAAATAACACAAATACACAACAGCTGACTGTCAAGTGTCAACTAAAATCATGTGACTGTGATCGGTCACACCATTGGAGATTCAATGACAAGTACAGAGAAGATGGCGGGCGACGATGCCTGCGCGAAGAAAAAACGCGAACTTTGGCGCCAACCGAGAGTCGCTTTACTAGGTTGTACTATGCTGTTTAAAACAGTTTTAAAACATTTCATTTTCTTGAACCATTAATAACGTCACACTTGATTCTGGTTCAAAACGTTTTGAAAGCGTCTCAAAGACCGTTTCATTTCGGTAAACTGTCAAAAAATCTTATCTCATCTGTGATATATTTATCTTATTATTTTTAAATAGTTCAGAAAAATGGAAGAAGAGATGGTGGAACTGATTTTAGGAAAATTTTTGCTCACCGTGGACAATTACACTGCACGGCTTTAGTTCTCTTTTTAATTCATTTGACAATGAAAACAATCATAAGTAATTGATTATTACATTCTCGACTTTATTCCTATAGGAAACCAGAAATATTACATACAAAAAGTAAGACAATAGGTCGAATTTCCTATAGGAATAAAGTCGAGAATTAAGGCCCTGAACGTTTCTTTATACCATTTTAGATGATATATTTACGCAGCAATATCTTCAACAATTGACAGAAATTGAAGATAGTCAAAATTGAGTGGTTCAAAAAAAATAAACAATTGCCAAATGGGGAACTTGTTACCACAAATAAAGTTCTAGAACCCATACAGAGGCTGATAAAGTATTTTTTAGCTCTACGAAGAAAACTAAATTACAAAATTTTCTGATAAATATACTGCCAAAAATTCTATCTGGTTAGAAATTGCACAAAATATGAATGCAGATGATTTTTCACAAAATTCACAACACCCATTTTAATTTTAATTTTTGGCGGATTTAGAATGACAATTGACGTGCACGTGACGTTTTAAAATGTAACATTTTTTCGGTTCATAAATGTAGTGACGTCAAGATAGAAACTGTTTTAAAACGGTCTTTGAAAAAATGCTTTAAACCAATGAATGTCAAAATCATTTTTCCTTCAAGAATCTACAACATTGTTGCCAAATTCAAAATAATACCTTGCATTGTGAAATCCCATATTTACCGCTTTCAACTGAAAATACTGATGTTAATTTTATGGTATCGCGTCAGATTTAAAATTATCCGTTTTTTATCCGATTTTCGGATGGGTGAGAAAATTATCCACCGCAGTGATAAATTATCCGCAAATCGGATAATTATCCGCCAATCGGCAACACTGCCCCACATGTATACAGGTTTGGAAAAAGCTTTGCGAAACATAGGGTATTTCATGTATCAGATAAGAAGCTTAATAAACAATATGCGAGGAATAAGGAATAAGAACAAAATATTTTGGTATACTCCCTTCTAAAAACAATCATAATTTATCGTAGCGCATCGGATCTACGTCAGCGGTTGGGGATTGGGGAAATACATAGTCAGTCTCTGAGAGTTTATCCTGCCAGATCGAATTTAGCTCTAGCCGACTTCTGATTATCACTCTATTATTTTATTTTAAAAGCCATTATGGTTGAAAATGTAAGCATATCCAATAATTCTAAAAATTAGAAAATATTTGGCAATAAGAAATAATTTCTTATTTTAAAACTAACCATAAAGACGTAAAAATGTAGCGGTTTAGAATCAGCTGCAAATACCCTCTTGCGCAGTTTATAAATTACTAAATAAATATAATTTAAAGTGAAGAGAGCCGCGAGCACATCCCTCTAATAAACACGTTACCCTAGAGTGGTGGAAATGTGGTGGAGGCAATGTTTCGTCTTATTTTTACCCGCATTGATTCGTTGCATAAATAGATTCTTCTTCCTCTCAATACAAATTAAATATGTTCCCTAAAAATGTTACCAGATCTGTATGTTTAGAGTAACGGTTAAAAAGTTAGCTCTGGATTTTATTATGAAATTTTAACATTTTAAATTATGTTTATCAACATTGAGCTGAAATTGTTTATAACAATTTTTTTTTTATCGCAGTTCAATCTTTCGACGTCTCCTTTTGTATATTTAATATACGAAAATTTGAAAAATAGTGACGACCGGAAGAGCTACAACAAATAAAAGTGCGGGAAGCAAATGACCATGTAATGTGTGTAAAAAACACTATTGCGTTCAATGATTTTTTACTATACATGCTACAAAAAAAAACATGTAAATGAGAAGTCCTCTTTACTTGTTGTTACACTCTTTTTTTATATTTCGAATAAATTAATATTGTCAATAAAAATACCCCTGTTCTTTTTTAAAAAATCGGTTGTGTCACCCCAGAACTTTCTCGGCTCGGCTGTAGAGAATAGGATTATTTTAATTACAAAATACTAAGCATTACATTAATTTGTGGAACAAATTTTAAATAGCATGCCGATTGTGAATACGTCTATGGAATTGATATTTCAATGTTGATAATGACATCAGAGGGCGCATGCGTACATAATATAGCACACTGCTACAATTAGGATCTAAAATCATAGGGGAAAACTATTGGGAATTAAGGAAATAGTTTGATACAAAAGTTGTAGCAAATTTTATGCTCTACAACTTTGCACTAGAACATTTTGCACTAAAGCCCATTGTTTATCTTCAAAATAAAAAAAAGGCAAAAAGTATAAATGTGTATTTTTTTGCCCTCTATCGACGAAACTATGGGGAATTCGAAAAAAAGTTAAAGATAAAAGTTAAAGGAAATTTGATGCTCTACAACTTTGTACCAGAAAATTTTGCACCGAAGTGCATTGTTTATCCTCAAAATTTGGAAAGACTACGGAAAACTTACATGCAGTTTTGTGCGCCCTCTAGTGGCGCAACTATTGAAAATTCGGAAAAAAGTTTGATACAAAAAATGTAGAAAATTTTATGGTCTAAAACTTTGAAATACAACATTTTGCACTAAAGTGTATTGTTTGTAAAAAAGGCAAAAAATCTTACTTGTAATCAATGTCGGTCTTGAGGACCTTCTACTGTACCAATTTCAACAAAAAACTAATAGTCGCATTCGAGGTACACACCAACCCTTCATACCAAATTCCAGCTTGATTGGACAGACCTTACTCTAAAAATCGTTTCAATCTACTTGGAGGACCTCAAAATGGATATTTCCATCTATATTTCGATTTTTTTTTGCTCGTTCACTATACTTTCCCTTTGATGGGATCGGGAAAGTAAAAATGTAAATGAGAGTCCTCTTTATTTGTTTATTACTTTATTAAACATCATTTTTATATTTTGGATAAACTGATATTATCAGTAAAAAATACCCCTATTCTTTTTATATCCCCTTCAAGTGACAAATGGTCAACACAATGGTCAAATTTACCCACACATATTCAAATTTCAATACACTGTGTGAACCACGTACGCTAATAAAACCGGCTGAAGTCTAGTACAAAATTGTGTGTGGCACACACATTATACCATGTGGCGCTTAACGTGTTAACATTGAACTGAAGCCGATAATATCAAAAATTTTCTTATCGCAGTTCAATCTTTGGACGTCTCCTTTTGTACGATATTGTTGCAAATTCGTAGTCCATTTAGTTTAAGGATTATAAATTAAATGTTATTAAATAAAAAATATTATAAAAAAAACATATCACAACATTTACACGGAAACCAATAACATATTTAAAATCAGGAGAAGAAATCCTTTAATTTGATACCCCACATGTATATGTTTAGAGTAAATGTTAAAAATTTAGCTCTGAACTATCTATTATGACATTTTGAATTACTTAATGATGTTTATTAATATTGAGTTGAAGCGGCTCGGATCACAAATTTTTTTATAGCGATCTTGGCCAAACTTCTCACATATATATAGGCGAAAAAATTTGTACTGGAAAAAACTTTTCTATATACAAAACACTTAAGTTTGTATGACGGGTACCGGAAGGGCCGGACCGATTCTTCTTAAATGCAATAGGATTCTTCCTTGGGGAAAACTAACTAGTAAACTGAAAACCAGAATTCGATCGAAGATTTCGTTCGAGAATTATAGCATTTACATCCAGAAAGACAGACATACAGATGTGGTGGGGACAGAATTTTTTTGGATTTTTAGACCCTGAGATCTCGATTGTTGAATGCTGGTTCTTATTTTCTTGTGTAAATGTATTTATTAACACAAATAATCTTGTAAAAAAAAGTTTACACAAGAAAATAATAACTTATCTGACAGACGCCCGGACAGGATTTTTTTGCATTTTCGGACTCTAGAAGCTCGGAAACGTCGAGAAAAATGATAAAAAGTGAGGGTGAGAATTTTTTTTTCCATCGCGAAATTAATACTGAGGCTTTTGGTACTATTTCTATTGTTGAATGCTGGTGTCCTTTCTGTACAAATTTTAGTCAAATAAGTAAATGGTGGTTTTTATTTTCTTGTGTAAACGTATTTACTATTACAAATATTTTTGTAATAAATACGTTTACACAAGAAAATAAGAACTACCATTTATATGACAGATTTTTTTCTGCATTTTCCAACTCTGAGAGACAAACGTCGAAAGAAGTGATAAGAGGTTAAGAATTTTTTTCTCCATCACAAAATTAATACTGACTGTTGAATGCTGGTGTCTTTTCTGTACAAACTTTGGTCAAATAAGTAAATGGTGGTTTTTATTTTCTTGAATAAACGTATTTATTATTACAAATATTTTTGTAATAAATACGTTTATACAAGAAAATAAGAACCACCATTCACTTATATGACAGGATTTTTTTTTGCATTTTCCGACTCTTGAGAGACAATCGTCGAAAGAAGTGGTAATAAGTGGGGTAAAGAATTTTTTTTTCCATCACAAAATTAATACAGACGCTTATGGTTCTCACTATATATTTCGATGTTGAATGCTAGTGTCTTTTCTGTACAAACTTTATTCAAATAAGAAAATGGTAGTTTTATTTCTTGTGTAAACGTATTTATTATTATTGTTTACTAAATACGTTTACAAAAGAAAATAAGAACCGCCATTCAGTTACCTGACACACAGTGCGAGCTTGGAAAATTTGAAAAATGTGATAATAAAAATTGTTGGTAAAAATTTATTTTCCCCGTCATGAAATTAATACTGAGGCTTTTATTACAATCGTGTTCATGCGGTTTACCTCAAACCACCCGCAAATGTCCCTATATCTTCATGTTGGCTTCTGGTGTTTCCACTAACCGGGATATCAGCAGTAAACATCCCCTCCCGACTAATCTAACACGTCATTTGTATCAACCTACATGTAAATTACAAATTATTATCGGGATGAAATTACAGAGTGAAATATATACGATCGGAATTTTTGCTGAATGGGTAAATATGAGTTTGTTATTTAGGAAAGAGATATTAATTAATATATCGATACATGTTTGGGTAATTTTTAAAAAAATATAGAAATGTAAAAATATTTTTTTTTAATTAAAGGAACAATACATTTAAAATATTAAAATATAAAAAAATGGATTAGAATCAATAAATAAGTCCTTTCCTAATTTCGTAGGGAATCAATATTACCAAATATCCGTGATACAGTGCGCACTAAAGCAATTTGAATTCGATTTGGTCAGTTTTCCAATAGGTTATTAGGTAATTTGCATTTCGATACGTACCTAATCCAATTTCTGCTAGGTAGGACGAATGAAAATTAACCGATAATTTATGGATCCGATGAAATTTCCCTATTTAAATGCTTATGAGATTTCTACTGTAGTTTTTGTCAAAACTGAAGACTGCCAAATCTTTATAAAGAAATGAAGAAGTATTTTAATAATAATAAATTTTTAGTACTTATACTTGCTCATATTCTAAGGTCCAGATTTATATCCAACACCACTTATTCTGTTTCTTGATTAAATATATATTATTACAATAAAATGTACCTCTAGAATGTCAAAATGTCATAATAAACAGCCTAGAGCTAACTTTTTAACCGTTACTCTAAATATATACATGTGGGGTATCAAATTAAAGGGTTTGTTCTCCTGATTTCAAATATGTTATTACCCTGTAAGGGTTGTCAAAGGTTTTAAAGCCACAGCAGCACACTCCAATATTCATAACAGTAACTAAATGTGACAGATGTCATATTAATGTCAAATTTAATAAATCTATTATTCAACAGATGTAGCAATATGTCTTATTTACGGTTTATTTCAGCACACATTTGACCAAATTATTAAGTCGTTTTAGTAGTGATATTTTATTTCATATTATTTATCTGGTCCATTATACAATATAATTTTAATATTAATTCATTTTATGGCAAGAGCAATAAAATCTCTGAGCTCTACTGGGATATGGCAATTCTGTAAACTAACTTTGTTTTGAGAAACTATCTTCGATACGTAAAATCATCATAAATATAAATCCTAAATATATTTTATGGATATTTGATTATGGACCGATTTCATTCAAAATTGCTATGTAGAGGTTTTTGGGGTTGTTTCTCAAAATTAATAAATTCAAGATGGCGGACGAGATGTGGGATTATGATCCGTTTCTTTTCAAATTTCGATTTTTTTAAAATTTGTCTTCATTTTGTTTTCTAATTTTTTCTTATTCCTCTGATTATTTGTAATTATTTGCGATTTTTTTGTAATTTTTTTTTTGGGATTTTGTTGCGATTTTTTAATACTTTTTGCCATTTATTTCAATCTTTTGAATTTTTTCTTTTCCAGTTATTTTTTTATGGTTACAATAGTTTCCGGTTTTTTGCTTGTTTTTTTTGTTTTTGCGGTTTTTTGCGATTTTTGGAGTTTTTTTTTATTTTTTCCCTATTTCACAATTTTATTTTTCATTTTTTTTAATATTTTCCGATGTTTCTTTCAATTTGTTCCAATGTTTTCTGTTTTTTTCTTATTTTTTCTGATTTTTTTTGGATTTTTTCTGATTTTTCTGATTTTTACTTTTCCGACTCATCATTCTAGAAGAGAAAGTATTGTGAACGAGCTAAAAAAATTTCGAGATAAAGATGGAAATATCCAGTTTAAATTTTGAGAGATCCCCTGAGACGTTTAAGACCATTTCTAGGTGGAATGTCTGTCTATCGGCCTGTGTGTCTGTCTGTGTGTATTCTTCCATGATAGAAGCCACACGTTTAATCCGATTAAGCTGAGATTTGGTATATGGGTTTCGGTTATATATTGCAGGAACCCAGTAATTTTTGTAAGACATCTGTCAAATGGTAGTGTCACTGTCAAAAAATGACAGAAGCAATATGTCACGGAATTTGACTTGTAATATGTCATTTAAAAGCCCTTGAAAATCTCTATTCAGAACAGTCAAAATTATTATTCAACTCCCACCTGTCAAAAATAAAACAAATAACATTAAATATCTGAAAAAGTATTCGTCTCTGGATACTCGTCGGGAAAGTTTTGGGGCGACACAACCAATTTTTTTACATTGTGTTGTTTAGTTTTTTCTTTTTTTTTTTAGAAAAACTTTCAAAGTATCACTATTGTATCTACGAATATTTGATTTATACATTCTTTTACGTGTAATGTATTTTTGTCTTTTGACCTTATCTGTCAATTTGACAGGTAATGATTTTTTATTTTTTTTTCTTATATTTTCTTTGTATATGTAAAAAAAGTATTTTTTTAACGAACGTCTAAGAACACTAAACAAAAATTTATCATTAATATTTTCCACAATAAGATAATGGCTTCTCGTGATGTCATAGGCTAGCAAGACGGCAGTGAATGTGTTAAATTAAATATTTGCTCGCATTAAAAATTTAATATAAAGAGATTCTGGAAGTATTTCCCAATATAATTTCATCTTAGCAAGGAATTAAAAGAGAAAATTTCAGCAGGAATTTATATGAGAAATAATCAATTTTTGAGAACAAAATTTAAAATAATATGGATGAAAAAGTGCATGTTCTTTTCTAAATCCATTTAAAGATGATGTAATTAATTTGTTTCTATAATCAAATCGACCTACCTGTACTCTTTCACATTGAATGAGACCTTGTGTGTGCAATAAAATCCTATAAACGACATGTTCTAGGGTAGATTGCTCTTGAAAGATCATCCTGGCCAAATCCAAAAGAACTTGGTTCCTTTTTATTTCTAATTGTGATTTTTCATAAAGGTGGGCGTTCTTGAGGCCGATGCCGCAGAACTGCAGGTACTTGGAGAAGACTTCTTCATCTATATTTGAAAACGGTTGATCGCCGACTTTGTTAATAACCTAAAAGAAAATTCAATTATATTAAAAGTTAAAAGTAAATTTATTTTATATACTTACTTGTGCTACACCTATCACATCACCATTTGTATCCTTGATAGGCATACATAGTAAGGACTTCGTCCTGTAACCGGTTCGGCTGTCCACTTCACGATTGAAACGGTCATCCTGAAAAAAAACAAAAGAATTGATAAAAAGATTTTAGTTTGTACTTCTCATTCAATAGGGTTCATCCCGGAGAAAAATAAATAGTAAAAGTTCAGAAACGTCGAGAAAATTGATAAAAAAAATTTCACTATCACGAAATTAATACCTCAGTAATTATTTTGATTGTACAATGCTGGTGTCAAACTTTATTCAGATAATTAAATGGTGGTTCTTATTTTCTTGTGTAAACGTATTTATGGCGACAATTGAGGACCCTAGAGATTGGTATATGTAAAAATTGAACAACTACTAAACCGACATCTACAGCGTCCCCACCAAAATTTCTCCCTTCGATTTTCGACTGTCTGTTTTCGCTAAAAAGTCAACAGTGGTGGCGTCAACTTTGAACTGCTTACTGTATTGTTTGCTTTGCACAGTGATTCGGCTTCCATACTAAGATGGCTATAGATGCCTAACTCTGAATTAACTATTCTTTTTTTTTACGCTAAACGTCAAAATAAAATAATATAAACATAAATTATACAGTTTATTAGATTTTTCCGTTAATAAAATTTTTTATGGCTGTATTTATGTATAAAAATGTATGGCAGTTGTTTGTTTCAGACAATTAATTTAAATTATTTTATAGTGTAACTTTTACTGCAAAATTGGAATAAATAATGGTTGTATTAAAATCAACATTAAAAGAAAAAATGAAAATAAAATAGTTCGTAATAAAGACCTAGCAAGTGAACTATCTACAATTTTTTTTGAAAAAGAATAAATAATAAATACTTCCCAAATATTGCCTATTATTTTATTTAGTCCTCTGACTGAAAGGAGCATTACTACTAGACTGAAGTAGATAATTTACAGTATATAAAATATATTTAATATGTTTTAGCGATATAAAAACTAAAATGTTCCATATCTCAAATGTATATTTATGTTACGCTCCTTTCACATTATACGATTTTGCACGTACGATTAAAAATCGTACGATTTTATATCGTGTGCATTGTGATTTCACATTGGTACGCTTTTTTGCCGTTAGTTGCGTTGCATATCAGTTCTCTGGAGTCTACAGCTATGGAAACTGTTTTTGTGAATCGTGAACAAATTATTGCCTCATTATTACTTTATCGACGCCTAAAAACGTAAAGAAGGCTTCGCATTTAAGAGGCATGGGAAGCGCGTCATCCACTTCGAACTTCCTCCCGCTTCCTACAACTTCAGGTCACACTGTGGTGGTGTCTGAAATTTTGTAGTAAGGCAATGGTTTACACATGACAACAACGCTTAAATTCACAATCGGGATATTCGAAATTGGAGTGTAATTCATTAAAATTTAAAGTTTACGTCCATTTCTATTTTTTCCTAGTTTCCGGTTTGGCCTTCTTTTGCTATTTTTTTATTTTTCCCTATTCTTTTCTATTTTTTATGTTTTTCCCCAATTTTCCTATTTTTGCATATATTTTCCAATTTTTCTCAATTTTTTCTTATTTTCTTCGGATTTTTTCTATTTTTCCTGTTTTTTTTTCATTTTCCGCAATTTCCTATTTTGTCTATATTTCTCTACTTTTCCTAGTTTTTCCTATTATTTACTATTTTTTTATAATTTTTTTTCTACCATTTCTTTAACCATTTTGCCTATTTTTCCCTACAATTCGCTGTGTTTTCCTATTTTTTTCTAGTTTTTCCCATTTTCTCCATTTTTCCCTATTTTTCGGCCATTTATTTACGTTTTACTATTTTTCCCGTTTTTTTTTTTTATTTTTTACTATATTTTCCCATTTTATACCATTTGTTACTAATTTTTTATTTTTTTCTATATTTCCCTGTTTATTTTTTTCCTATTTTGCCTATTTTTCTCATTTTTCCCATTTTATCTCTTTCTCGCAATTTTTTTTACGTTTCCCTATTTTTCTATATTTTCCATATTTTTCGGTTTTTCCCCATTTTTCCTTTTTTTCCTCTTTTTTCATTTTTTTTTACAATTTGTTTCTACCATTGCCTATTTTTTCCCATTTTCTCTATATTTTGCTATTTTTTCCAATTATTTTCTATTTTTTTTTCCTTATGTTCTCTATTTTTTCCAATTTTCCTATTGTCTCAAACAAGGCAAAAACTAAAACGCAAGATATAAACACACAAACATAACCTACTGATTTCACTTCAAAATCAGCTGTGTTGTGGCGTGGCTGTAAAAACAATATAATCGATCCGATGTTGCCAAAGTTACAAACTTTTTATGCCGTCTTTTGTAAAATCGAAGAGGGCAGCACCTGCCGAATATTATTTATTTAAATACTATATGTTTCGTTTTACAAAATATATAAGAATTTTTGAGAAATGATGTATTGGAAAAAAACAATTCTTTTTTAATATTGTTCACCGGAACTTCACTATTTTTTAAATTAAAACCAATAAATAAAAATTATTTTGTTTTATAATTTATTTTGAAGCTCCGGTAATCACTTGGACTTTATAAACATGTTTCTTCAAACAAAAACTAATTTCGTTAATTATTAAGCCCGTAAAACGATACCGCGTTTTGTATTATAATGGCGGCGGAGGTTCCTAAGGGTCTTAATTGGTGCATCCAATCAATTAGAGACGAAAGGAAGTGGGGTTGTTTTATACGTTATTTAGGGCCGTTTGCACCAACGATTCTTAAAATGTGATCTTATCTAAGGTAAGATGCTATTAAAATTTAAGTTGTTTGTACCAAACAATATGACTGGAATCTTAACCAAACACAGCATAACTATTTATTTTGTGTGTAAACCAGACTTTTTTCAGTATATTCACTTTTATTTGTTGGTACCTTGAATGGGTAATAGCTGGCACATTATTATCTTGGAAATAACACATAGATATTGTATAATAATTTATGGGTCAGATTACAAACGATGTACCTAACTAAATATAATTTATATAATAATAATTCAAATTGTAATAAATTTAACATTGGTTTTTAAATTTTAAACATTGATAAGTAATGAAATATTTAGAAAACCGTAAGGTTGTGCAAAAGGGTCTGATGGGTGTATCATAAAATGATCTATCTGCGAAAGCAGGTCGACAACATTCTCTTTCGTTAAGCGAAAAAAAAAACTCTTAGCTCTCCCATACTATTCAAATTCTGGGTTCGCAGATTTATACGTCGTGGTACTAGGTGCAGTAATATTACTAGGCATCATTTTCATAAATGTCCAACATAACCATTTCACACTGATTTTATTTTGTGTATTTCTTTATCTGACAGCTAGTTTTGATCAAAAAAGGTTAGAAATGCATTCTTAAATATTTAAGCTTGCAAAAGTAGCCGGCTCAAGATTTGGGAATACTTTGTACTTTTAAAAAAGGCTTAAATGTTTGGTGCAACAGATTTATGAAAACTTAAGGAATAAAGTTTGTCTTAAAACTTAAGTATCATTGGTGCAAACGGCCCTTAATGACCTGAGAAACGATGACCGAAAGTTTTTCAGCAACATCAAAATGTTAGTCGGATGGTTTCAGTGCCAAACAACCTTCCCTCCAGGCAGTGTTGGGCATCCATCAATTAAAAATTCAATCAATTGATTAAAAAATTAATTTCAATTAATTTAATTGCACTTAAAAGTAATCACAATTAATTGATAATTGCACGTTGCAATTACTGTATTTATATTAAGCTATATTAATTGCAACTTGTAGTGTAAATTATAGTGCTCTCAATTAACAATTAATTGTTTTACTCACAATTATCAATTAATTGTTAATCTTTAATTGTACGAACAATTTAATTTTGCCCAATAGTACCTCCAGGCATTCCTTGAACAAGCGAAATTAAAACTTCACCCTCAATTTATTCCATTTAAACAATAAAAACCGAAAAATAAAAAAAATAGACCAAAACGTTGAGGACTTGGTACTCCAAAGTAGCTCCAGTACGACTAAAAACCGTATAGTACGAAAGCGCTCATTTAGGTTCGTGTACCACTGAGACAGACGTACTGTACGGTAGTCGTTCGATTCCAGTGGCACTGGACCGCTGAAACACGACAAAAAATTGTGCCGTGTTGTAATCGTGAAATGTGGAAGAGCTCACGCTCTTCTTCAATAGACTGAAAATATTTGCCCGTACGATCGAAATCGTATAATGTGAAAGGAGCGATATAGACTACTCTTGCTCCAGGGCCCTCAATTAACCTGGTAATAAATACGTTTGCACCAGAAAATAAGAACAACCATTCACTTATCTGAATAAAGTTTATTCAGAAAAGACAACCATTCTAAAATTGAATAGTTTCAATTGACTTTGGAAGGACTATTTTCTACCCCCATCTGGTATTCTGCCCTCACTTGTGCTACCCCTAGCAAAGTTATTCTACGCTGAGCTTAATTATTTATGGATTCCCCATAATCCCCCTCTTTTCCATCATTTTTGTTTTCCCTTTTTTCTACTTTTTTGTCCTATTCTGATCTCCTTATTGGCAATATTTACCAATTTCTTATATTTCCCTCTTATCCTATCGTTTCCTCCCTTTTATTCGCCTATTATTCACTTCAGTAGAATAAAACTCCACATTATGTACCACAATATATTAATAAAACAATAATTTTAAGGGGCAACTAGTTTCGACTGATGAGCCATCTTCAGGCCATTTTGATCATTTAACAAGATTATAATAAAAACAAATGTTTCACACAATTATATTATTTAAGGGTGTGAGGTTGGGAGAGGAGGTACATGAAAATTAAGAGGGCGTGTCCCGTGATTAGTTATGTAGATGGCGATACTGTATTTTTCCGTTTATCTTGGACATTTTAAAAAGTATCGTATATAGAAAAAGGTTAAAAACATAAATGTTTAGTTACAATTCCATACTTGAGAATGATATATTTTATTTATCTTTTAGTAACTCCTAAAACATAATTTTTAATCTTGAACATCGATTGATTACTTCGCTTGAATTTAAAAGTGTAAAATATTTAGGGAAGTAAAATAGTGTCATGCCCTTCTTGAAAAACGTACTTATCAATTTGTATACTGATTACATCTGATACTTGCCTTAAATTTAAATTCTCGTTTAATAAAATCGAGAAATATTGGTGCGAATAAATAGCTATTGAAAACCACAAGCTTGGCGGTAAGTTTGGCGATGGTTTGTTTTGTAGCGTAGATGCTGGTATATAGGAAATTCCCGGTTTTGAAGGTGACAATAGTTGATGCTGATAGCGGTCAGTTATGATATGATTTTATAAACAATTTTACACAGGTGTAAAAACCCCACCTTTGCAAAATTACTATAACTTAATTTTTACTTTCCCGGACCCATCAAAGGGAAAGTAAGGTGAACGAGCAAAAAAAAAATCGAGATATCGATGGAAATATCCATTTTGAGGTCCCCCAAGACGATTGAAACCATTTCCAGCGCATGGTCTGTCTGTGTGTAATCTTCCACGATTACTGCCGTCCCCCAAGACGATTGAAACCATTTCCAGCGCATGGTCTGTCTGTGTGTAATCTTCCACGATTACTGCCGAACCGTTTAACCAATCAAGCTGAAATTTGGTATGGAGGGTCGGTGTGTGCCTAGAATGCGACCATTAGATTTTGGTTTAAATGGGTACAGTAGAAGGTCCTCAAGACCGACATTGATAAAATGCACATGTAACAATTTTTTACTTTTTTTAAATTTTAAGGACAAACTATACACTTTAGCGCAAAATGTTGTAGTATAAAGTTTTAGAGCATAACATTCTCTACAACTTTTGTTTCAAACTTTTTCCAGAATTTCCAATAGTTGCGCCACTAGGGGGCGCGTAAAAAATGTGCATGTATGTTTTCTCTAGTTTTTCTTGATTTTGAGGACAAATAATAGACTTAAGTGCAAAATGTTGTAGTACAAAGTTTTAGAGGATAAAATTCCCTACAACTTTTGTCTTAAGCTTTTTCCAGAATTTCCAATAGTTACGCCACTAGAGGGCGCGTAAAAAATGTGCATGTATATTTTCTCTAGTTGTTCTTGATTTTGAGGACAAATAATAGACTTAAGTGCAAAATGTTGTAGTACAAAGTTTTAGAGCACAAAATTCCCTACAACTCTTGTCTGAAACTTTTTCTAGAATTTCCAATAGTTGCGCCACTAGAGGGCGCGTAAAAAATGTGCATGTATGTTTTCTCCAGTTTTTCTTGTTTTTGAGGACAAATAATTCACTTAAGTGCAAAATGTTGTAGTACAAAGTTTTAGAGCATAAAATTCCCTACAACTCTTGTCTGAAACTTTTTCTATAATTTCCAATAGTTGCGCCACTAGAGGGCGCGTAAAAAATGTGCATGTATGTTTTCTCTAGTTTTTCTTGATTTTGAGGACAAATAATACACTTAAGTTCAAAATATTATAGTACAAAGTTTTAGAGCATAAAATTCTCTACAACTATTTTTTGAAACTTTTTCTAGAATTTCCAATAGTTTCGCCACTAGAGGGCGCGTAAAAAATGTGCATGTAGGTTTTCTCTAGTTTTTCTTGATTTTGAGGATAAACAAAGCCTTTTAGTGCAAACTTTTGTTCAAAGTTGTAAAGCATCAAATTTTCTTTAACTTTTATGTTTAACTTTTTATAGAATTCCTCATAGTTTCGCCGCTAGATGGAGAGAAAAATACACATTTAAAATTGTCCATTTTTTTAAAATTGGAGGTAAATTATGCTCTTTAGTGCAAAATGTTTCAGTGCAAAGTTGTAAAGCATAAAATTCCCTACAACTAATGTATGAAAATTTTTTCCGAATTCCCAACAGTTTTCACACTTGATTTTTGGAGATCATAATTGTAGCAGTGTGATATACAACGCGCGCATGCGCAGCTTATGTCATTATCAACATTGAAATATCAATTCGATAGACGTATTCACAATCAGCTCGCAATTTTTAATGTGTTCCATAAATTAATGTAATGCTTAGTATTTTGTAATTAAAATAATAATAATAAATAACATATTCTCTACGGTCGAGCCGGGAAAGTTCTGGGGTGACACAGCCGATTTTTTTATATACAGGGAGGGTGTTCCTAATAAACATATCAATCGCTAACAGATTAACAATAAAATAACATTCGACATGATTCGACTTCAACAGTTCAAGAATGAGGCCAGTGTCATCTGTCGTTCAGTGGAAAAATGTAGTAAACTGTAGTAATGGTAAGATTTAGTGCTAAAAATATACTTTTATTGTTGACTAGCGACACTTTATAGTAAAGTGGAGAAATTTTGTAACATTATGAGTCACATGCCTTCTTAACGTAAAAAAACTTAATTTAGATAGGAAAACCAAAGCGAGAACATTCTTGTTTTACCTTTTTTACGTTAATTTTCATGTACCTCCTCTTCCAACCCCATACCCTTAAATAATATAATTGTGTTAAAAGTTTGTTTTTATTATAATCTTGTTAAATGATCTATATGGCCTGAAGACGGCTCATCAGCCGTAACTAGTTGCCCCTTAAAACTATTATTTTATTAATATATTGTGATACATGACTTGAAGTTTTATTTCTACTCAATAATATGACCACATTTGAGATATGAATAACCTCTTGGATTTATTTTATTCACTTCTTTTGTTTTGTTCATTGCATTCCACTCATCCTGTTTTTGTCGGTCAGTTTCTGGTAGTTCTGCTTTTCCGTTTACTTTTTTGCGTTCACTAAATTTTTTCCTATTAGTGTTTTTGTTTTTTTGAGCTTTTTTAATTTCTTTTTAATATCGTTTTTCCATTGTTCATATCACACCTTAACATCGTTCAATTAAAATCGACAAAACCTGGTTAACGCTTAATATCTTCTACATGACCCTCGCATTTGAAATTTGTGATATAATCAGCTTTTTTTCTATCTTTACCATTCCTAGTTATTAATTAAACACAATATCAAATCCAATAGCCATAAAAGAGATATAATATTTAAGACCACACGGCTTGAGTTTTTTTTTAGTGTTCATAAAATTATTACATGACAGGTAATTAATTCAGTAAACGCAGTAACGATTAAAAAGGCAATCACGCACAGACAATAAAGTTTATCATTTTTCGCTTATGGGTGGCAGGAGACCATAAAATAATAATGGTTCGTCAAATATGTGACATTTGTAATATTAATATTTATTTCAAAATGTAGTTGTCATTAATATTTAGTTTTAATTTCTAAATTTAAAAAATATATATTAGTAATTAATTGTTATATGATTATAAGTAATAAACACAACATAAAATTTTAATAATAAAACAAGAATAAATATAGGATTTATATATAATTGTGAGCATCCATATAACTTTTTTGTTGTCTTAATAGGAACAAACTACTCATAATAAAATTTTGGTTTAATTTTTAAGCTCAATCCAAATCTTAAATTAGAATTTTAAATTTTACAAAATTTAATAAAGTATTATGTTGATATTAAAGTATTGTGCTGATTTTGCTCAAAATATTCTGCTGTTATTATAGTGCGAAATTAAATGGCTAGTTATATTGAAATATCATATTAATTATGTAAAGTATTATGTTAATAAAGTAGTGAGAAAGTCCTAGTGCGAAAGTAAAATGAATAATTATATTGATAATAAATGAAGGAATGGTACTAAAATTGTAAAGTATTTAAAATATCAATTAATTAGCTTAATCCTGATGTATTTTATAAACAAATTTTATTCAGATACGTAAATAGTGGTTATTTTCTTGTGTAAAGATATATATTTATTCTAATAAATACGTTTACACAAGAAAATATCCACCATTTACTTATATGAATAAAGTTGGTTTATAAAAAAAAACAATCGAAATAGTTTCAATTGGCTTTGGAAAGACTATAACAGGTGGGGGTAGATTAAAAAAAAGGGTGAAAAAAAATGAAAAAGGAGAAAAAGTGGTCAAACGAGGAGAGGAAGGAAGGAGGGAGAACTAGAAGAGACGGGGAAAGTAATGAAAAATAACCCAAAAAAAATCAGAGTGGAAAATATTTTGAAAAAGTGGACATAACAAAAAGAAGGAAATATTTTAAAAAATAGCGCAACTATGAAAAAAGAGGGATACATAAAAAATATCAGTATATATAAATAAGAGAGAAAGAAACAGAAAATGGGAAAAAGAAAATTAATACAGAGACATAAATTGGGAAAAAGGGGGGGGGGGGAATATTCAAAAACACAGCATAATTATGAATAAAAAAGTGGACAATTACTAAAAAAAACGATATAATTGAGAAAAAAGGACATAATTGTAGAAAAAAAGGAAGATAAGAAAAAAGCACTTAATTAAGAAAAAAATTGGGGGACAAATACTAAAAAAAATGGTATATAATTAGAAAAAAATGGGGACACGAAAACTTTCTAAGAAAAGAACATAACTGAGAAAAAACTGAGATGATTAATAAAAAAAATGACATAATTAGAAAAAAAAGCGGACAAATTCTAAAAAAATGGACAAACTTACTAAAAAACGGGAGTCGAAAAAATTGTTAAAAAAGGGCATAATCGAGAAGCGAAAGGGAGGAAAATTTCTGTTAAAAAGAACAGAATTGATAAAAAAAGGGAAGGCACGAAAAAATATTTAAAAAAAGGACAAAATCAGAAAAAAAGAGGAATAATAAAGAATATATCATAAAAACTTACTAAAAAAAACGTAATTGAACAAAAAAGCTGACAATTACTAAAACAAACGATATAATTAGCAAAAAGGAAGGAAAATTGCTAAAACAAAAAGGAAATAATTGAGAAAAAAAGGAGGAACACGAAATAATACTTAAAAAACGGGCAAAATCAGAAAAAAGGTGGGAATAATAAAGAAAAGGACATAAACTTTAATAAAAAAGGATGTAATTGAGAAAAAAAGGGAGGACAATTAGTAAAAACAAAGGAGCAAAATTGTTAAAAAAAAGATATATGGAAAAAATGAGGACCACGAAAAAAACTAAAAAATGGACAAAATCAGAAAAAGGAGAGAATAATAAAGAAACGGGTATAAAATGGGGACAACAAACTATAAATAAAAAAGGACAATTGAAAAAAATAGGGAAGACAATAAAGAAAAGCATATAAAAATTTACTAAAAAAAAACGTAATTGAAAAAAAGGCGGCAATTAGTAAACAAAAGAATATAATTAGAAAAAAAGAAGGAAAATTGCTATAAAAAACAGGAAATAATTGAGAAAAAAGGGAGAACACCAAATAATACTAAAAAAAATGGACAAAATCAGAAAAAGGTGGGAATAATAAAGAAACGGACATAAAAACGGTTAATAAAAAAAGGACGTAATCGAAAAAAAAAGAGAGGTCAATTAGTAAAAACAAAGGAGCAAATTTGTTAAAAAAAAAGATAAATGAAAAAAAAATGGACAAAATCAGAAAAAGGAGGAAATAATAAAAAAAAGGTATTAAAAACGGGGACATAAAACTTGAAGATAAAAAAGGACGTAATTGGGAAAAAAGAGTTAAGACAATAAAGAAAAGGACACAAAAATTTACTAAAAAAAAACGCAATTGAAAAAAAAAATGGGGGCAAAAATAATAATTGGGAAAAAAGGACTAACACGAAATACTACTAAAAAAAATGGACAAAATCAGAAAAACGAAGGAATAATAAAAAAATGGACATACAAACGGGAGATATGAACTTTAATAAAAAAAAGACGTAATTGAGAAAAAGGGAGGAAAATTATTAAAAAAGAAGATACATGAAAAAAAAGGAGGAACACGAAAAATGCCAAAAAAAATTGACAAAATCAGAAAAAATGGGAAAAAATAAAAATGGTGATATAAAATTAATATAAAAAATCACATAATTGAAAAAAAAAGAGGGAGGACAATTAGTATAAAAATAGGAGCAAAATTGTTAAAAAAAGAAGATAGGAAACAAAAGGTGTATACGAAAAAATGACTAACTAAAAAAAGACATAATTGGGAGAAGAGGGTGAAAAAGAACACAAATATGACAACTGAAGAAAAAACATAAATAGAAGAAAAAACTGACCCTACTGAGCATTATTAAAAAATAGAAGATAATTTTTAAAATTACATTACATAGGTCACAGCGGCCACAGGTTACCTGTGAGTTGGTCACACCCACTCCTAGTCAGTTATTCACATTATTGAGCGATAAAATCGTGATTTAGGGGGGGCTAAGAGTACGGTATAATTTTAATAAAATATTTTTTTCAATCTAAATTTTCCTCATAAACACACAATAAAATATTTATTATCTTGTTTTCAACGAGTATACCACTACGCAAATAATAAAAAAATTGTCAATATTATCAATTTTGGTCTACCGGGAAATCATTGTTGCCTTTTAAAAATATTTTTAATTGATTAAGTATCGACAAATTACAAACACGGGTGGTGCATGATGAATACTCAATTTCGAATTAGTTCTATCAACGGATCAGCGATGGCTTATTACGAAACTCTCAGGCAATACAAAAACCGTCGATTCTGTTTTAATTAATTGCGACAAACAATCGTAATTGTTTAACGTTATTAACAAGCAACCTAATATAAGTTTATCTTTTGCGCGCTAGTCTGAAACCGATTATTACTTCAAGTAAACAATTAGAAAAAAAAAATATTTAGATTCCAAAGAAATTCATTAAAAAAATACAGTCCACTGTTAAAAAAAATAATTTCTTTAAAAAATATAATATTCATAAATATTTACCTGGTAAGCATCTGGAATATTAACTGGTTCGCCACTCTCAGCAACATACCCAACTATCCCGGTTCCTAAAGGAATTTTAATCTCTTCCTTTTTTTCTATTTCGACGAGCGTGCTCTTAGAACAAACATCGAACAATTTCGATACTAAACATCTATCACGGCTGCTGGGACCTGTAGTAATGGGACATCCCTCAGTCTTGTCACCTTCGACGAGAAATAGGGAGCCTCTGTCGGCATTAAGAAGCATGCACACGTTCTGGAGGATCTTGTGACATAAAGACCTCACTTCTAGCTCATTGCCGATATCTTTGACCTGTAAAAAAAGATAAGTAAAGTAAAAGGAAAGGATATTTAAAATTCATTATAAAGAGAGTAAAGTGGCAAACATGCGGAGGATTATAATTTCCACGTTATTCCTATGTCCAAGGTGGACATGATATGTACTATGCTAAGGGCCAGGGACTCTTTCGATGGTATAAGGAGGTAGATTCTGAAGAAAGGCTACAACAACAAGAGGAGGGGACGGAAAATAAGGGAGAAAGATAGAGGCATTTAAGACTATGTTGAACCCTCTGATGTATGTTGTATAAACGGATCCGGGGGGAAAACGGTAGAGGAAGGAATGTTTGGTGGGTAGGTCTGCTACCACCATGATCCAAAAAAAATATTCAGAAAGATTGTTAACAGAATGGAGAAACCCATTAGATGATCAAAAGATATCCAACGGTTTAGGCGTACATGGTATTTATTGGCGATATATAATAGCTATCAAAAAATACAATTTTGTATCTATTAATAAAATATTTTGTACTTTTATTCTGTTGAAAAACAAACTTCCGCATAAAGCTGCTTAATGCCTGAGCGACTATTTTAAAGTACATTTCAACACTAATACCTGTAAAGAACTTAATCCGATTTAGTGCAAAAACAACGTAATATTGAAGATTTACCGTTAAGTCGAATCAACGTTAATTGTTGTTGGTTTCCAGTTTTAATTTCATAAATTTTTAAGTTTGATGCCAACTTTTCGCAAAATCTTAAAAAAGAAAAATTTCGATATGAAATCAAGCATCAGCGTTTCACGTTCATTAGTCGGTACAGAGGCGTCGGAAATAAGGTTGCTGATGATGGAGTGGGTACAAAACGTTTTGATATATGTTGAAGATTAAATATAAAACCTTGTATTTGTAATAAAAACAGTAGAAAACAATTTTTTTTTAATAAAAAAAAATAGATCACGAAACACCACTGGAAGAAATTTTACCTATAAAAATTGCACTCATGCGTGTATTATTAATAAAAAATCCTAAAGACAACTCTGAAATTCTAAAAACTGTGTTTAAAAATAAAAAATATATAAATCACGAGACGCTACTGGAAGAAATTTTATATAATATAAAGCCAATAGAAACGGAATTCTAAAAAATGCGTTTAAAAAAATTATAAATTAAGAGACGCTACTGGAAGACACTTTACCGATAAAAATTGAAGTCAAAAAGATGAAAAAGTAAGTAAATAGTATAAAATGTATGCATGAATAACAATAAATCAAATAGACAACGGAATTCTAAAAACCGAGTTTAAAAAAAATTATAAGCCACGAGCAGCTACTGGAAGAAATTTTACCGACAAAAATTGCACTCAAAAAGCTTAAAAAGTAAGTAAATAGTATAAAATGCATGCATGAACAATAATAAATCCAATAGGTAACTCTAAAATTCTAAAAACTGTGTTTAAAAATAAAAAAATTATAAATCAAGGGACGCTACTGGAAGAAAATATACCAATAAAAAGTGCACTCAAAAAGCTTAAAAAGTAAGTAAATAATATAAAATGCATGCATGAACAATAATAAATCCAATAGGTAACTCTAAAATTCTAAAAACTATTTAAAAATAAAAAAATTATAAATCAAGGGACGCTACTGGAAGAAAATTTACCAATAAAAAGTGCACTCAAAAAGCTTAAAAAGTAAGTAAATAATATAAAATGCATTCATGAACAATAATAAATCCAATAGGTAACTCTAAAATTCTAAAAACTATTTAAAAATAAAAAAATTATAAATCAAGGGACGCTACTGGAAGAAAATTTACCAATAAAAAGTGCACTCAAAAAGCTTAAAAAGTAAGTAAATAATATAAAATGCATTCATGAACAATAATAAATCCAATAGGTAACTCTAAAATTCTAAAAACTGTTTAAAAATAAAAAAATTATAAATCAAGGGACGCTACTGGAAGAAAATTTACCGACAAAAATTGCACTCAAAGAGCTTAAAAAGTAAGTACCTAAATAATATAAAATGAATGCATCCAAAATTTCTAAAATCTGTGTTTAAAAATAAAAACGAGACGCCACTGGAGAAAATTTTACCGATAAAAATTTCAATCAAAAAGCTTGAGAAGTGTTCTAAAAATAAAGTGAAATGCGTGGATGAATAATAATTAATCCGACAATTCTAAAATTCTAAAAATAGTGTTTAATAAAAATTAAATAAATTTTGAAAAGTGAGGTTAAGTCGAATTTGAAAGTATAAAAATTGAAATAAGAATTACACAATTTTGAAAGAAACTAATAACGATAGAAAAATTAATTTTTATGAACTTCTACCAGATTTTTCATGTATTCGTACATAGAAATAATCAAACAAATAACAGAAAAAGGCTTAGCAGTACTCCATGTACCTACTTCATTCAAGTAATTTTATAACATAAAAAATCTTTTTCGGTTTAAAAAATTCAAATATAACACAAACATGGTCATATCAGTGCTCTTAAATTTTAATTTCCATTATTATTATCTTAATAATTTACTTTTTATGGCAATTATAACAGACACCACCAGCTTCACATAATACATATAAAAAAATCACTTCTTCTTCTTTTAAGGCCTCAGCTGCCTCGGCTATTCGGCCTGATAAGCAAATCACCCTTGTTTGACATTGACAAATGTCAAACGTGGGATAATTATCCAAGTTACGGATAATTTCAGGACAGTTGATTCTTTAGTAATCTTGTTAGCAGATATTCAGGATAATTTCGGAATAATTACATAAAATTTAATAATACCTACATATTTATGCTTTCCTCATATCTAATGAGTACAAAATTGTATTTTTTTTCTTAAACCAAAAAATATATTTGACATTGGCAACACTGTAAATATCACGTCAAACAAACACATGCAAACACAAATGGGACAACCAAGCTTTTCGGTTTCTGTACATACCACTCCAGCTTCGACGAGTCCATTATTATTAAATTAAAATAATTATATATTTGGACTTTCCACGTTTTTAATTATAATGGACTTGTCGAAGCTGGAGTGGTATGTGCAGAGCAGAAACCGAAAAGCATAAAAGCTTTGTTGCCGTGATATTTGCAGTGTTGTCCATGTCAACTATATGAAATTATCGTAAATATCCACATGCTTCAAACATAACAAAAGAATCACAGCTGTACTGAAAATATCCGTACTCGGGTAATTATCGCACGTTTGGCAATTATGCTTTTTTGGTGGGTAGTAAAAAAGAATGAATTGAACACCACGTAGATCAAAGTTCCGACACCAGAGTGCAAATACTGTATAATATACTTATTTTACTGTGTTAAATAAAACCTTGGAAAGTGCAGAGTGAAACTACTGTATAAAAATCATTTTGCTGTGGAAATAAATGTTAATGAATAATAAATTATTGTCTTTTAGTTAAATATCACATTATACGTTTTAAAACATTTTAAATTTCATTTACCAATTATATTAAAAGGGTTTGTTTTATTTTTATTAAAAAAGCAGTCTGTAAAGATATCAATTTGACAAATTGAGTTTTATGACGTCAGAAACAATATAGTTGCAAGGATCGGAACAGCTGGTCAAATATTAAAAAATATAATCCACAAATTTAATTTTCATCTAAAATAATATTTTGTTGCATTACTATGTTTGTTGTTTTGTTCCTTAAATAAATTAAAGGTCAATTTAACTGAAAATCCATTCGAGACACCAGCAAATATATGTATTGGGCACTAGGACCAATTAGGGAAAGGGAAAAAGAAACAGTTCTGATTTCTCTCCCTAAACAACAATCTCAATAAAACCTTAATAAGGTTTTATCACACCACATAATGTCCTATTTTATCGAACGCGATCACAGCAGAATATCAGATAATGGGTCAGCCTATAGGCCCTTATGGTTTTATACAGTAGCGTAACAAGGCTATAACAGAACAAAAAAAGTTGGGAAAGAAATTAAGTACGAGTCAAAAAGGATGTTTTTATATGACAAAATTGGTAAATGAAAATCGGAAAAATTGGGAAAAAGCAGGAAAAAACGGAAAATTAAAAAAAATCGAAAAAATTATCAGAAAAAATGGAAAAAAATCGAAGTACGAGTCAAAAAGTTAGTTTTATGACAAAATTAGTTAATGAAAACCGGAAAAATCGTAAAAAATTGAAAAAATGAAAAACAAAATTAGCTTAGGGTAGGTAGAGTAACTTTTCATTCAGGAAATAGTAATTTTGCTCGGGGTAGAGTAATTTTGCTCGGAGTAAACTAGGAAAAACCTAAAAAAATATAAAAAACGGGAAAGCTAGCAGAAAGAAGGGAAAAGATAAAAAAGGAAAAGGGGGAAAGGGAAAAAAGGTAGGAAAGGAGGAAAATTAAGTTAGCTCAGGAACCTAGAATAACTTTTAGAAAAAAAAGTGGGGAATAAAAAATTGAGAACAAAACGGAGACGAAAGGATGAAAAAGGAGGAAAAGAGTAAAAAAAATGAGGAGAAGGATAGGAAAACGGTGGAAAAGAAGAAAACGGTAAAAAAAGAGGAAAAGGTTAAAAATGGTGAAAAACTCAAAAAAAAGGTGAAAAAGGTAAAAAAAAAGTGGTAAAGGTTGCAAAAAAGGGGAAAGTAGATAAAAGAGCGAGAAAGGAAGGAAAAAAAGGGCATATAAAAGGGAAAACAAAGTTAACTGAGGTAGGGTAGCTTTGTAGAGTAAAATGAGAAGAAATGGACAAAAATGAGGAAAAAGGAAGGAAAGGTGGAAAAAAAGGAAGTTTAAAAACAAAATTAGTAAAGGAAAATCGGAAAAATTGAGAAATACCGGAAAAAATCGGAAAATCAGAAAAATCGAAAAAATTAACAGAAAAAATTGAAAAAAATTGAAAAACTTTGAAAACCGGAAAAATAGTAAATAATTGAAAAAAATGAAAAACAAAGTTAGCTTAGGGTAGAGTAAATTTGCTCGGATTAGGGTAATTTTGCTCGGTGAAGAATAATTTTGCTCGGAGTAAACTAGGAAAAAAACGGAAAATATATAAAAAAAAAACGGGGAAGCTAGTTAAAAAAGGGAAAAGATGAAGAAAAAAAGGAAAAAGGGGAAAAAAGGAAAAAGGGGAAAAAGTGGGAAAGGGAGAAAAGGTAGGAAAGGAGGAAGACTAAGGGTGTAACTTTAAAAATAGAGAACAAAACGGAGACAAAAGGTTAAAAAAAGAAGAAAAAGAGGAAAAAAAGGAGGAAAAGGAGAGGAAAATGATGGCCAAAGAGAGAAAACGGTAAACAAAGGGTGGAAAAAAGGTAGAGAAACCTGAAAGACAAAGTTAGCGAGGGTAGGGTAACTTTGTAGAGTAAAATGAGAAAAAAAGGTCAAAAATGAGGAAAAAGTGAAAAAAAGAAAAACTGAAAAAAGGGGTGACGAGATGGGAAAAGGAGGGAAGAGATGGGAAAAAGGGGGGAGAGGTGGAAAAAGAGAACAAAAAAGGGGGAAAGGAATAACAAAGTTAGCCCCACTATCCATCATCCTGAATGGCAACCAATCAAGAACAAAAGGAGGAAACCAATATCTACTACTAAGAACATCGCATCATTAGGTTGGGGGAAAACAAGAGTGGGAAAAAAGGAGGAACAAGTAATTATTAAGTAATAGAAGAATCTCACTTCGTCCGATTAGGGGAAAAACAAATTTGGGGCATAAAATAATAGTAACATAAAAAGGTGGGAAATAAATAATTACTTCGCATCGCTCTGGTGTGTGTATTATCTATCTCATTTTTACAACATTTTATATATTCAGAAATTTGCAACTTTCCGCCGTATTAAGAGTTGAAAATATTTTTTTTAATTATTTAGGCCCACCCTATTGGCCTATATTTACATAGTATAAAAATGTTTTTGAGGTACTCTCCAATACTTTGTTTTATCTCTTTTATTACTAGTGAGATCAATCTAAAAAAGTATCGCTCAATATTATCTCTTTTTTTAATTTTGACCTAAAAATTTGTCATCAAACTTTTTATATCGTTAAAAAGGAACTATT
This sequence comes from Neocrepidodera transversa, assembly GCA_963243735.1. Taxonomy (NCBI): domain Eukaryota; kingdom Metazoa; phylum Arthropoda; class Insecta; order Coleoptera; family Chrysomelidae; genus Neocrepidodera; species Neocrepidodera transversa. The sequence goes on along the minus strand of OY725344.1, from coordinate 20,775,764 downwards.
ATGTGGTGAATGTCGGAACGTAGTCGCCATAAATTCCTTGTGGAATCTGCCTTTTTAGAGACAGACATGATAATGTGGGCGTCTGAAATAAAACACGGATTCTTTAATATACTCTTGATGGGACGAAGAAGAAAATTAATCGAAATTTATGGGGACGCAATCTGCAGGACTTCGTCGAGGATTATGAGATTTTTACCAAAACTGAGTGCGACTTCGTTGTGTTTTTATTCCGGGGTACAGACGTTTCTATTTGATTAAAAGATTTTTATTTTATAAAAATGGATACCAATTTTGTTTTTAATAAGCTAATTTTAGTTTTTACTAGGTAGGAGGCTGCGATTTCATATTTTTTTACTTTTTGGGGCGCACTGTATTATAGCACATTTTTCAGGTTTTAAATTAATGATCTGTCTGACAGATGAAGTAGAAAAAACCATTATGTTTGAGTTTAGATGAAATGAAAAGCATTTTGATATATCTTCTGATAGAATAACAAAAAAAAACCCTTTTCGCATTGTTCAATTTATTTTGGTTAAGAGTTATGTTATCAAATATCTCATAAGTCCCCTATCATTTGTTAGTAACTCTCTGGACATTTTTTTGTTTACAAAAAAAATCGTGGAAATAAAGAGGAAAAAAGGATCGTAAACTGTAATTACGAAAATAACTGTTTTTGTTCGAAAATAAAGTGAAACCGAGACTTGATCAGAGCATTCGTTAAGAGAATTATAGTGTTTACATACAGACAGACAGACGTCCGGACAGAATTTTTTTTGCCGTTGAGTGCTTTTCTGAATTAACTTTATTCAGATAAGTGAAACGTGGTTCTTATTTTTTTGTGTAAACGTATTTATTACCACAAATATTATTGTAAAAATTACGTTTACACAAGAAAATAAAAACCACCATTCATTTATCTGACAGACGTCCTGATAGATTTTTTTTCATTTTCGGAAACGTCGAAAAGAGTGGGTAAGAATTTTTTTAGCCTTCTTAATTTTTTTAAACTTCTTTAATTGTTGGCTGTAACTTCTAGAATTATCATCGTTTCACAGCTTTTTCAATTTTCACACATAATATATTTTACTTTCCCGGACCCATCAAAGGGAAAGTAAGGTGAACGAGCAAAAAAAAAATTTGAGATATCGATGGAAATATCTATTTTGAGGTCCCCCAAGAAGATTGAAACCATTTCTAACGTATGGTCTGTCTGTGTCTGTGTGTAATCTTCCACGATAACTGCCGAACCGTTTGACCAATCAAGCTGAAATTTGGTATGGAGGGTCGGTCTGTGCCTAGAATGCGACCATTAGATTTTGGTTTAAATTGGTACAGTAGAAGGTCCTCAAGACCGACATTGATTAAATACACATGTAACAATTTTTTACTTTTTTTAAATTTTAAGGACAAACAATACACTTTAGTGCAAAATGTTGTAGTACAAAGTTTTAGAGCATAAAATTCCCTATAACTTTTCTTTCAAACTTTTTTCAGAATTTCCAATAGTTGCGCCACTAGAGGGCGCGTAAAAAATGTGCATGTAGGTTTTATCTACTTTTTCTTGATTTTGAGGACAAACAATGCACTTTAGTGCAAAATGTTGGAGTACAATGTTTTAGAGAATAAAATTTCCTACAACTCTTGTCTCAAACATTTTCTAGAATTTCCAATAGTTGGGCCACTAGAGGGCGCGTAAAAAATCTGCATGTAGGTTTTCTCTAGAATGCGACCATTAGTTTTTGGTTTAAATTGGTACAGTAGAAGGTCCTCAAGACCGACATTGATTAAATACACATGTAACAATTTTTTACTTTTTTTAAATTTTAAGGACAAACAATACACTTTAGTGCAAAATGTTGTAGTACAAAGTTTTAGAGCATAAAATTCCCTATAACTTTTCTTTCAAACTTTTTTCAGAATTTCCAATAGTTGCGCCACTAGAGGGCGCGTAAAAAATGTGCATGTAGGTTTTATCTACTTTTTCTTGATTTTGAGGACAAACAATGCACTTTAGTGCAAAATGTTGGAGTATAATGTTTTAGAGAATAAAATTTCCTACAACTCTTGTCTCAAACTTTTTCTAGAATTTCCAATAGTTGGGCCACTAGAGGGCGCGTAAAAAATCTGCATGTAGGTTTTCTCTAGTATTTCTTGATTTTGAGGACAAACAATGCATTTTAGTGCAAAATTTTCTGGTGCAAAGTTGTAAAGCATCAAATTTTCTTTAATTTTTGTGTTTAACTTTTTATCGAATTCCTCATAGTTTCGCCGCTAGATGGCGAGAAAAATACACATTTAGGATTTTCCATTTTTTTAAAATTTGAGGTAAATCATGCTCTTTAGTGCAAAACGTTTCAGTGCAAAGTTGTAAAGCATAAAATTCCCTACAACTATTGTATGAAATTTTTTCCCGAATTCCCAATAGTTTTCACACATGAGTTTAGGAGATCATAATTGTAGCAGTGTCATATACAACGTGCGCATGCGCAGCTTCTGTCATTATCAACATTGAAATATCAAATTATTGTAATGCTTAGTATTTTGTAATTAAAATAATAATAATAAATAACATATTCTCTACGGTCGAGCCGGGAAAGTTCTGGGGCGACACAGCCGATTTTTTTTAACTCTATCAAATAGTCTAATTAGTTTTTCATTTTTTTTTTGTTATAATGTAATTTAAAAAAAAACCCTTATGTAGGCTATAAGGTGTACAATTTTAATTTTGAAGAAAGAAAAATAAATCGTAAATTTAAAGTTTTATATCGAACCCCGTTTTAATAGCTTTAATATTTTAAAAATTATTAAAGTTAATTTAAAATTATCATTAATTTTGAGAAACAACATTTGAGTTATTTTTTGCAAATTTGGTAGACCGGGTACAATTGAAACAGGGTACAGCTCAAACAGCGGCCATACTGGCCCTCTATTGGCGTTTATTCTAGTCGTTTCGGTAACGAACGATGCGGCCCTGCACCAGTGTTGCCAACCGTACTATAATTATAGTATTTGTACGATTATTACAACTTCATGTACTATAAAATTTCAAAGTAAATATAGGCACTTTGTACTATAATTTAATATTTTCACAAATGATAACAATATACCATGATCAATCATTGACAAATTTCAAAAACATCTGTTAGGATAGTCTTCAGTCATGCACCGAACTGGAAGGATCTACGATTTTTAAGGATTCTTAAGGACTTTTAAGGATTTTTGTGATTTCTATGAATTTTCAAGGACTTTTAAGGATTTTTAGGGATTTTGAAGAATTTTAAGCTATTTTTAGGGATTTTAAGGATTATTTTAGGATATTTAAGAATTGCTTAAGATTATTAAGAAATTTAAAGTATTTTTAAGAATTTTTTCAGAATTTTTTAAGGATATTTAAAGGATTTTAAAGTATTTTTAAGAATTTCTATGGTTTTATTAAGATTTGTAACGGTTTTTAATTTTTTTTTAGAATTTGAAGGGATTCTTAATGATTTTAAAGGGTTTTTAATGATTTTTAAACATTTTTGGGATTTTAAGGATTTTCAAGGACGTTTAAGGATTTTTAAGAATTTTAAACCATTTTATAGATTTTCAAGTTTTTTAAGGATTTTTAGGATCTTTAAGAATTGTTTAAGATTTTTAAGTAATTTTAAAAATTATTACGGGTTACATTTTCGGGATTTTAAGGATTTTCAAGGACGTTTAAGGATTTTTAATAATTTTAAACCACTTTATAGATTTTCAAGTTTTTTAAGGATTTTTAGGATCTTTAAGAATTGTTTAAGATTTTTAAGTAATTTTAAAAATTATTACGGGTTTTTAAGCATATTTTAAGGATTTTAAAGTATTTTTAAAAATTTCAAAGTTTTTCTTAATATGTTTAAGGATTTTAAATTTTTTTCAGAATTATAAGAGGTTTTTAAAGATTTTTAAGGATTTTAAAGGATTTTTAATGGTTTTTGGGATTTTTAAGGATTTTCAAGGTCTTTGAAGAACTTTTAAGAATTTTAAACTATTTTGAGGGATTTTAATGTTTTTTAAGGATTATTTTAGGATCTTTAAGAATTGCTTAAGATTTTTAAGTATTTTTAAGTCTGTTTAAGTATTTTTAAGGATTTTTAAGTAATTTATATTTATATTATCTACCAGAGGAAGTATAATTTATAATCCAGAAAGAGTTGATTGAACTCAGATACTTAATTGAGATAATTAGTATTTGTTATTTTTGGTGTCGTTACATATTTGTTGTTTCTTCTTTATTGTACTATAATGTTCTCCAATGTACTATAATAATTTAAGTGCCCGTACTATAACAGCTTCCAATACAGTTGGCAACGTCGCCCTGCACGCCGCTTGAAAATAACAGTCAATCAGTAGCGTAGGTAGAAAGTGTACGTGTATATCCCAACGGAAGTGATTCACGCATAGCGAAGTAAACTAATAAATCTCAATGAATTGTGCTACAACAAACTTAAAGGTAAGTATCTAGCTGCTGGTATTTTTATAAGTTAATTTGAGGTCTGTTCTTTGACTGGATATAATAGAAATTTGTCTATTTCTGAATATAACCAAAATATTTTATATGTTAACCAAAAATGCCTTAAAAGGACAATTGAAACAAAAGCCTGTACAAAACCCCCAAAAAGTACTTGCACCTAAAGATATAAGAGGTATTTCCAAAGGTAACTAGTGGAGAAAAGGGGACATTAACCACAACATGCGCCAATGGACAATCACTTCCACCAGCAGTAATTTTTCCTAGTGGCTGGTCATCAAGCATTTTATAAAGCATAGTTCTTCCTCTTAAGAAAATCCATCTCTTATAATTTTTGACAACCATGAGTGACACTTGTCAATAGAGGCATTAGAAAATTCTAAATCAAATGGGGTTACCATTCTTACGTTACCACCCCGCTCTTCATACAACACACCTCTTGATGTAGCATTATTTAAACCATTTAAAACATTTTACAATGCGAGTATGAAATCGTGGTTACTTAGTCGTCCAGGTCAACCTGTAACCATTTATGAGTTAGGTGCTTTCATTGGCGAAGCATATCAAAAGGCCTTAACACCTCAATCTATTTTAGAAAGACAGGAATTTTTCCGTTTGATAAAACAGTTTTCACAGAGATTGATTTTTTATCAAGTTCCATTACAGACAGACCTTTTGATAATAGCATCAATGAAGCTGATAGTTTGAATATTTTGGTGGAAGAAAACGAAGCTACTATTGAAAATACATCTGCTGATCATTTACTGAGAAGTCCAGAAGAGCAGATCGCAGAAACATTCGTATCACCTTCCAACTTTAGACCACCTCTAAAAGCTCAACCCAGAAAAAGTATCAGAAAGACCAGAAAAAAGGGAAGAAGTCTAATTGCAACCGACGCCCCTGAAAAGGAAGAAATTGTAAAGAGTAAAATGGAGAAACAGAGAAGATCAGAAATAATAAAAAACAAAACCAAGGGAGGAATAAAGACAGCCAGAAAGGTGCTTCAACAAAGTTCTTCATCGGAATCTGACCTTTCAATGGTCCTAGAAAGTGACAACTTTTCGGACTATGGGATGTTAGTAAAAGAAAAGTAAGGTCCGCTGACTACAAATCCGGCCATAGGTGATTTTGTATTGGTTGAATTTCATGGTAACAAAGACGTAGTTTACCATGTGGCTAAAGTTTTGGGAATCCAAACTATGGAATATGAAGTCAGTTATTTAAGAAAAAAGTCTGCACAGAGTTCATTTTTTCCCTGATGTTCCTGACTTGGCATTAGCTCTAAAAACTGATACAAAACTGATTTTACCCAAACCCACAGAACAGGGAAGTACCTATATATCATACTTTATGTATAGCAGCTCAAAAGTACAAACTAAGAGAACAAAATCAAAAAGAAAAATGTTTCAATTGTCCCCGGTTTTCTCCCATACTTCAATTTTTTAGTTAAAATTTTCAAAAAAATCACAGTTATAGAATTTTTTATCACAAATTTAATTTATTTCAAATGCTTATTTTTCTATCGTTTATTTTTCTGTAATCAGAAAATTGGAATTTGAGTATTACTGATGAATGAGTCTGTGGGTCTTTTATCTCCAATTCGACATTCTCAGCAGAATTGGATGGCGCCCTTAAATACATTAAAGTTAATCTCGTTTTATTAATTATCATTATTATTGCTACTTACTATATTGGTTTTAAAAACTTTGCAAAAAAAAGAATTTAGACAAACACCCTGTACACACTTACCAATTCAAAAATAAGATCTTTCTCGTCCATCTGCCTAAGTTCGTGCCTAGATCTCCTCTGTCGCCTTCCAGGCGTCGGACTGCTCGTTCCTGCTGATGACTGGTTTTCGCTAGTCAAAAAAGTAGGTTGTCCGTCTATGGTGTTGATCATAGGCTTCAGTAGGCCGCTACGTTCGAATTCGTGCGCTGATATTTTGCGTACCGGCGTCGTGGCACCGGAACTCGCTCGTGATTGGTTGTGCGTTGGAGATACCAATTCCACGCTGGATGAAGTCGGGGTGGCGTGCGATACTTGCCATTGCTCGACGATTTGTCGGGTGGCTTTCCTGAAACCAAACATAAATTTTATTATAAATAGTTTTGATATTTAACATTTCCAAACTAAACGTGTCTTCAACTAATAAAAAATTACTACAGTAAAAAAGAAACAGAAATAATTTTAATTTGCCAAAAAAAATTAATATAGTTGTTTAAAGTCAAATCGTCATTAAAAAAGTCAAATAATTTTATTTTTACGTATTATCCTATTTTTGATTAAATAAAATAAAAGAAAAATTGTTCCATTGTTCATGATGGGCCAGTACACACTTCATTCACACTCTGTTTAATCCGGTTCTTGCAAAAGCGATACACTTTTACATCAAAATAGTATTTACTAACCGTTTAGTTTGAGTCCTTGTCAGATGGAATTTTCTGAAAAAGCAAAAGGAAAATAGAAACTGTTAGTTAAGTGTAGGTAAACAAGAAAGAAAAATAAGCGGGTGCATGAAATGTAGAATTGAAATGAAAAAAATGAAATACATAAATATAGATTTTCCCAGAATGTGCAAAAATATTATTTTGAAAAACAAAAAAATCATTGACATATATCATGTTGAAATTGACCTGAATTTGATATAAAAAAGTCATCAATTTACGGTTTTATTTCGATATCCACAGTGTTGCCAATCATATTATAAATTATATTATTTAGATAAATAAAACAAAGTTTTATGATTTTCACAAAAATATATAACAAAAAATTATTTTATGACTTACTTTTTGTGAAAATCATAAAACGTTAAATAGTGTAATGGATCTTCATTAAGTAAAAGCCGACACAGTTAAAACAGTTATAAATTATAGTATTAGTATATTGACAACTTGATTATACAGTGTGTCCTATAGGTAAAAAAAATTTAAAATTTTATTTTTAGCGAAAAATGTCATTCTTGATAAAAAGCTTTGCTTGTTCTGAAATCTAAAATACAATCATCAGATATCAATTTTTTGTCAAAAAATATGAATTTTACTCAGGAGTAAAGTACTTTTAAATTTGACAACATCGAAAAATGTTATTTAAAAAAGTTGATCTGAACTAAAATTAAGTTCAAATATAGAATTACATCAATTTACATTGAAAAAATGTATTCATTTTTGAAATTTATTTCTAGGTACAATGCAAATTTCACTACAGTTACGTGTTTAAATTGCAAAATTGTTAGAAAACATTAAGAAACGAAAAGGTTATCATGACTTTTATAATCACAAGAGATAAATGCCCATTCAAAGTAGAAACAATATTAAACAAGCACAAAGCCTATTTTTTCAATGTAAATGGATGTAATGGAGAAGTTTCATGACAGTGGTAATATAATATGTTTTCACATTTAACTAAAATATCGGTAAAAACTAATAAATCGATAAAAAAATTTTGAAATCCGTCAATAAATAACCGACAAATATAACATTAAAGTTGTTGATTTTTAGTGCGGATTCTGGGTGCGTGTGACGTCACGTATCCGCATAGCCAAAGCACCGTACTATAAAGCAAACTCTTAATTATATTCTATGCCACGACACGATTAACATATGTCTGACTTTAATTTTATTTTATTTCTGTCATCCTAATTTATTAACTTCTACAACAAAATATAGTCCAAAAGCCAAGTACTTTTTTCTGCAATCTTCTACAGAAGAGATTTTATTGTTGGAACATGTTCAGAGGTGTCCCCTTGAAAGTAGAAATCAATTCAATGTCAGCTACATTTTCTTTTATATCTGGTTTAAAGTACCTCTACTACACTCTAGAATAGTAGTTTCAGAAGACAAACATTTTTCAGTCTGATTTTCGTTGTTTTTTTTTCTAAAAATAAACAGCACAGCACCGGTGCAATCGTATTTAGTAGTAGGAGAGGCTTAAGAAAGACAAGAGATATACGTTTTGTGAAGTCTCGTGAACCCTGCATCGTACGAGAAAAGTAGTAGAGATTATTTTTCATTCGCCTGTTAAACCATACATTTCCGAGAATCTGATTGGACTATTACGTCCAATCAGATTGAATAAAATCGACTATTGACCTGCTGGGAAATATTCTCACCTAAAATAGTCACTATGCGTAACTTTAGGGCAGTCTCTACTGTCAAAATATTAAACATCAAGTTTGATAATAAATTAAAAATGAATCGGTTCGGGAATATCTCATTAGATTTAATTGACAAAGGATAAAATAAAAATGGTTCATGAAATAATCTTCCAAATACCACTCGAACTGAATAAATTAGAGGTTATTTATTGTTAAAATTTTCCTCGTCTGCTTAACAATTTAACTCGACCAAATTGACAAACAGCATACTCGAAAAATTGACAGCAATAAATAATCGGATATTTATTCAGTTCTTGTGAATTTTTGGTAGATAAAAATATTCTCTACAACTTGCATTTAATTTTTTTTGTACAATGCATATATGTTTTTATTTATAGCGCTGCAAAATTTTTTCAATGAGTTTATTGCCAAATACATAATTAATAATAATTAGAAGGAAAAGGTGTAAATGAGCATAAAATAGCTCAATTATTGTTTTAAAATAAAAATGGAATCAAACATTTATCGATTTAAAAAATGTAGCAATTTATTTTCAGGGGACATCCCTATGAACATGTTCCAACAATAAAATCTCTTCTGCATTAGGAACCTACTTTGTTTGCTCTGGCTCTTGGATTAATAAAGAGAAATAACGAGAATAAAGAAGAGCGGTACGTCGCTTTGTTTACAATTATCCCGTCTCGTATACTTGCGTCTAGATCCCAATTGCAACTCGAGTGCCCACCGCTGTTGCCAGGTTTAGGTGTTTTATTGACGTAAAACAAATATGTATTTCATTAAAAGAAGTCTTGCCTATCTAAATCCTAACCTGTGTATTAAAAAAATAAAAAAAACTTCCTCGGGATTCGAACCAGGAAGTTTTAAGTGTAAAGCATACACTCTAGCACTGGACCACTTCGTATAACAATGATATATAATCAAACTTTCAAATTAACGTACAAACAGATGGCAACAGCGGTGGGCACTCGAGTTGCAATTGGGATCTAGACGCTTCTGTCTCGTATACTAGTTAGGATAGATGACGTCAGGACGGAACAAAATTATTAAGTCAAACAGCAACTTTAAAATGTTATAACTCTGATAGTTTTTGAGATATCTTAATTTCACTGTGACACTTTTGTTCAGTTTTGTATGGCGCGCCGTTTTGGTATTTAATAACATCGTTTAAAAATCAAGAAAAAAAAATAATCTTTCCTTCAAAAATTTTAATTCCGTAATTATTCTGTTAATGAATTAAAATTATGTATTTCATAATTTTAATACACGTATTTCCATTATGAAAAACATAATAGAAATTCAAGAATTAAAATTATGAAAAACATAATAGAAATTCAAGAATTAAAATTATGAAATACATAATAGAAATTCAATTACCATTATGTATTCAGGTTGCCTATACTGCTGGCGTGCATTTACCCGAAATAGGATAGTCAATCTTTTTCTGGCAACACTGTTTTAGTAGGAGAACGATGGATCTTTAGATGCATTTTAAGGACCCTCTATAACACTCGCGAACAACCACCTAAAAAAAATATATTCTTATGTAAATCGACCTGGCGGATCCGATTTTGGAGTTCACCAGACAATTGGGAATCGCCAAATTGTCCAAAATCGACAATTTATAAAAAATCTCATATTTTAGGGATTTTTTTAAATTTTTTAATTATCATCCTATATCTCTCTTAGTTTAAGTCCGATTGAATTGAAATTTTTAGGAGAACCAATTTAGACCTTTGTTATCACGACTTTCATGACAGAAATGCAAAAAAAATTACGTGTTACAAGTAATTTGTTTTAAAAAAGTTGGTGACAAGAAATTTGGTAAAAATGCAGCAACAAATACTCGATCGAGAAAACTTTTTTGTTTTTAAAGATAAATGTATATAGTAAGCGACAAAGTTGTAGCCAAAGAATCAAAGAAACTTTTTTATTTCGGTGATTTTTTTGATAACTTACTTACTTTTCTAGAAAACGGTGCTGCAATATATAGTACCGCCGCGTCGCGGCCCATGATAATTATTGCTTTATAGATAATAAGTGCATATTAAAGTAACGAAGTCTCTTTTCCAGACATTTTAAACTGAATTAATATTTAATTAGAACAAAGAACAAATTTGAAGAACTATGACTTCCAAGTTAAACCTAGAGTTTAACTTTTTTAAATACATATTTTGCCAACAACATAATGAATAAACTGTACTTACAGAATGTTACAGAAGAAGCACTATTTAAGCAGTTTCCATAAAGTCGGATGATAGAAATATTATACCGAAAAAATAGATTTATTTTTGTCAAAATGTCATGTCCATCATGCAATATGCAGAAGAAATTACACCCGAAAGGCTTATAAACAAAAAGCAGAAAGCACAGATGTGGCTAATACTGGTGACAAAAGAAGTACCTAAGACCGTTGAAAGCCCAAAATGTTGTATAATTTGCAATAAAATTAGAGATACTAAATGGTCTTGAAAATTAAGCAAGTAACAACATTTAATATGCAAATTAAAATTTGGACGAAAGCCAAGGATACAAATGAACTTTAATATTAAATGAATTTTTTCTAAAAATACATGTTGACAAATTAGAAATTAAGAGAATTATAAAACAAAAAGTTAACCTCTTCCAACAGGATAGCAAAGAATTTGTTAAAATTTGTTCTGGTTATACAAAGGTAATTACCTACCTATATAACAGTAAATACATGATATTTTTTCTAAACATCTAAGCTCTCGCGAAGTAGATATCGGTGTTGCCAGTTATACACCCAGTTTCGCACTTTCGGGTAAATGCACGCCAGCAGTATAGGCAACCTGAATACATAATGGTAATTGAATTTCAATTATGTATTTCATAATTTTAATTATTGTATTTCTATTATGTTTTCATAATTTTAATTCTTGAATTTCTATTATGTATTTCATAATTTTAATACACGTATTTCTATTATGAAAAACATAATAGAAATTACCGATTTAAAATTATGAAATACATAATAGAAATTCAAGAATTAAAATTATGAAAAACATAATAGAAATTCAATTACCATTATGTATTGAGGTTGCCTATACTGCTGGCGTGCATTTACCCGAAAGTGCGATACTGGGTGTATAACTGGCAACACGGCTAACCGATATCTACTTCGCGAGAGCTTAGATGTTAGGAAAAATATCATGTATTTACTGTATTACTGTTATTTACTTACTAAGATTCACTTACTCGCGAACAACCACTTAAAAAAATATATTCTTATGTAAATCGACCTGGCGGATCCGATTTTGGAGTTCGCCAGACAATTTGGAATCGCCAAATAGGCAAAAATCGACAATTTCCAAAAAATCTCATATTTTAGGGATTTTTTTAAATTTTTTAATTATCATCCTATATCTCTCTTAGTTTAAGTCCGATTGAATTGAAATTTTTAGGAGAACCAATTTAGACCTTTGTTATCACGACTTTCATGACAGAAATGCAAAGAAAATTACGTGTTACAAGTAATTTGTTTTTAAAAAGTTGGTGACAAGAAATTTGGTAAAAATGCAGCAACAAATACTCGATCGAGAAAACTTTTTTGTTTTTAAAGATAGATGTATATAGTAAGCGACAAAGTTGTAGCCAAAGAATCAAAGAAACTTTTTTATTTCAGTGATTTTTTGATAACTAGCTTGCTTTTTAATGTAACGGTGTCACAATGTGGCAATATAGAAAAAACTATGCCGGTAGCGGCCGGTGAGAACGCCAGGATTTGTATTGTATTAATTAAAACCTATTTACTATTCGTGAGTTTATTTCGAAGTCTATTCATTAAATTTTAATTTTCAAAAAGGAGAAAAATATATAAAAAAGATTTCAATTTTGAAATAAACAATTTAGACATACTCATTTCATTTTCACATTTTTTAACTTCTACTCGTATAGAAGCAACAATATCTAAGAGATAGTTAACACATTTGTAAAAAGGGAGGATGATACTTTATATTTATAAGGTTCTTATCTAATACTATTGAGTTCCACATTTCCCTTGGCACGAACAACAAATGTTGCAAGGCACATTCGCTTTAAGGCATTTACATTTATTTGTACAAGTAAAAAATTGCACTTGCAGTTGACTGTAATTTCTAAAAAGCTTAGCTTTGCTTCTTTTAGTGTCATCTTTGGTACAAGAACATTGCTTTCGATGTAATAGCCGCAATCTGTAGGTTTTGGATCTTGTTGATGAATTTTACTATCGCTCTTATAGATCGTTCATTGTAAAAACGCCCTTTTCACATGCAATAAAAATGCATCTTCTGTTAAGAGCATGATTTACTTGACGAACAGATACACCTGAGGGGCAACGGTGTGGTGGGAAGAAGCATATTTTATGATAGGGGGCGTGTCTTATCCCTTTTGACCACGTTTCTCGGTCTCTACCAGGGTAGCTATAAAAGTTGGTGGAATTGTATCGACTGGATTTATCACAATAGTTACATTTTTACGATAGTTTTGGCTTTAATATAAATAAGTAAATTAAATAAATAAAATATTTATTTATAAAAATAAATTTATACAATAAATTAATTATGAATGATAATTTTTACAAGATTTTGAGCCATAATTAATTACTTGTTTGGCTATAACTTCTACAAATATTATTTTAAAATTAGGAAATAATTCAAACACATAGTAGTTTTTACTCTTTCGGATCCTCTATTAGGGTACACATCGTTTGGTCCGGTAAACCCCTAATAAAATAAAGGTAGTAATGATTGTTTACCTAATGAATAATTGGGTCGTCCGGAGGGCTCGATATTACATTTATCTTTGGGTCAAAATGTGTTTTTCAGAAAATAGGATTATTTTATTTAAAATTGTATTACGTACGTACTTTCTGTTTTGAAAATTATCAATGCGAGACATATATACAAATTCAGAATATTTGTAAACAAAAAATCTCAAATTCTAAAACCCAAAACGGGCAAATTATTTAATAAAAAATTAGGCAATTAGATAATAATGAAATACATTTATTGCACTATGTAAAATTGAGTTCCGAATATAATAGTTTTATGTAGTTACTTATAATAATGTTATCTAATTTTGTATTTGTGTCTCATTTAAAATATTTTTAAAGTTATTAAAAATATTTAGTGAATTAGTATTTTCTTTAATATTGATGAAATTTGAAAAAATTCCGTTTAATAATTGTTAATTCTTTTTCGTTGGTTATCTCCAGTTCATCAAGCAGGTATTAAGTCTTATAATATTTTCACTATTATTGTCCATAATTAAAAAAAACAAAAATTAATCAGTTAATTTTTATGAAAATTTTTTGGCAGTTCTAACAACTAATCAAATTTTGTCATTTTGTGTCATATGAAACAATTTCACCGAATCATGTCAACATTACACTGAGAATTTCATAAATTTATTTTCAACCAATTAGAAGGCTCCTTTTTGTTTACGTTGCTTATAGCAACGGGAGACTATCGCGATAATTTTGTTAGTTCCTCTTAACTTAATGGAATTAATAAGTGATAATTTTTCTGTGAAAAATGAAGCGCCTTATATTTATTTGCAAAAGTCACTCAGAATAAACATTTTGTTGCTAACTTATAATTTTTATTGATACGAACCAATTTGCTTTACATATCGAACACCGGGGCTAAAAGAAGACACAAAAAAACGTATTATCAATTTCTCCTCATTTGTACAATTAATGTCCGTCACATTTCAGTAACAAAAAAGTGTTACATAACGTGAAAGTAAAATTTTCTTGTGAAAATTCATATTTCTGCATAGTAACAAATAATGGGATCATAAAATATTCAGTTATACATATAATGGTATTATAGGTATTTCCGTTTTTGTTTATAAACAATTAAAATGTGAAAGGAATTTAAAAATGAAACATAAGCTTCGAATAGAAATTGGGGTCTGTTTAAAATGCACGAAGCGAATTAGGGGGTAGTTTGAATTTATTTTAAAATGCATTTTTATGAAAAATTACTTGTTATCAAAGTTGTAGAACATAAAATTTCCTACAAATTACTTTTTCGAATTTCGCCGCTAGTTTTTATTTTAATTTTTAAATAACTTTTATGTTATTAAATTAATTTTTTAGTTAAATTTTAAATTAAAAAAATATTTGTAGAAGTTATATATCCAAAAATGTAAATAGTTAAAAAACTCAAAGATAAGGGTAATTATTGATAAAAAATTTGATTTTTTTAATTTTTTTTAAACTAACTTTATTAATGTACCTAAAAACTAAAATAATTGATTAAATAATTACTCTACTAGGAGTGTTCGGAAAGTTGGGTGGGATCACCCCCTCTTTATTATTTTTAATCTGATTTTTATTGTCTGCGGTTGATGTGAACGCATCTTCTAGTCCGTGCAGGTATGAAAACAAAGTTACCGCATCTCGGAATGGCCTCATCTCACACGACCACTAATTTTTTTTGTAATTAATAAATATTTTTACACTTACTTTTTTTATCCAGCAAATCCTATTTCGTTTTGATAATCGCTTTGACGATGTGAATAAACGAGTTTTTAGTCTTTTACGGGGCATTTTTAAATATCCTAATTGATATTAACAATAGTCCCTTCACTTCACGAGAACAATAATTAATAGTTGAAGAATCGAAATAATCAGAACACTAAAATCACCACACTTATCTCTAAGAAAGATCAAACTAATAACAAAATGTGTCAAAAATAGTCTTACTTAAACTTTTATCCCCAAAGTAAGTACCGACAAAATATCACACCCCCACCACCACTGATTTTTGCTGACAAAGTTCTTTGCATTCAAAACATACCGATTTTTGGTAATTAAACCGTCAAATAATGCCGATATGCCAATGTTGGGTAGCTAGAATATATCTTATTATTTTTTACTACTTATTAACCGTGCGATGTGTAAAAGTACCAATACATTTGTAAATTAAATCTCAATTTTAACTTACTAAATAAATTAATTAAATACTTATTATATGTTGTTAAACTCCTGTAAAATTTTAAAAATGATGAGTAAAATTAGTTTTATTGTAATTTTCATGTTGAAAATTGTAGTTCATAAAAACAAAAATTGTCATCCAAATAATAAAATTATTTTGATTAATTAAAAGAAAAATATTGTCCGAAAAATTATAAACTCTATAATTAAGTTTAAATTTATTTCATACTGTTTACCCTCGTAAAACTCTGCTAACAAGAGAATTTATTTTATTTCAATTTACAAGCTGTGTTCCCTAAATTCTAACGGTGGCGCCACTTCCTTGGAGCAAAATCTTCAGTTGCAAGGGTTTCGCTTTACTCGTCCTATACGTTTGTTTTTTATTTTTAATGAATGAAAAAAATATAGGTGTATTGGAGAAGATCTAATCTGTGCTCCTCTGCAGCTACTTTTTGAATATTTTACTTCGTTTTTTGTAAAAAAAATTTAGAAAAATGTCTAAAATGAACAATTTTTGGATTTTTTTTGAAAAAAAATGAAGCCAAATTTTCAAAATGTAGCTGCAAAGGAGCACAGATAAGATCTTCTCCAATACAAATATATTTTTTTCTTTTACTAAAAATAAAAAACAAACGCGTAGGACGAGTAAAGCGAAACCCTTGCACATACTATTTTGTCGCAAGGTAAATCCTCCTCTTAATTGGAGACAAATCTCTAAAATTAAATTCCAACGATTATAATGAAGAATACACTTCCGTGATCAAGAAGTTTCAAATTTAATATATCTATAGAACATAGACAAACATCGAAATTAATGTTACCCACCTAAAGTCAGTTTTACAATTTGGGAATATACCCTCATAATTCGTCCATATTTCTCATAAAATTTGGCGGGCCGTACAAATGTTTTGGATCTTGTTGATGAATTTTACTAGCGCTCTTATAAATGTTTAAAAAATGCTCTAAAACTTGTTCATAGAGTTTCCGATACTTGGTACCCATTCATACTTGAAGATTTAAAATAAGTCAGCTCTAAACGTGCTTCATTAAAAATAGCAATTTTTAGAGTTGGTTATAAGCAATGCATATTCCATCCTTGTCAACACATTTAGAAAAAATTCATTTAATATTAAAGTTCATTTGTATCCTTGGCTTTCGTCCAAATTTTAATTTGCATATTAAATGTTGTTACTTGCTTAATTTTCAAGACCATTTAGTATCTCTAATTTTATTGCAAATTATACAACATTTTGGGCTTTCAACGGTCTTAGGTACTTCTTTTGTCACCAGTATTAGCCACATCTGTGCTTTCTGCTTTTTGTTTATAAGCCTTTCGGGTGTAATTTCTTCTGCATATTGCATGATGGACATGACATTTTGACAAAAATAAATCTATTTTTTCGGTATAATATTTCTATCATCCGACTTTATGGAAACTGCTTAAATAGTGCTTCTTCTGTAACATTCTGTAAGTACAGTTTATTCATTATGTTGTTGGCAAAATATGTATTTAAAAAAGTTAAACTCTAGGTTTAACTTGGAAGTCATAGTTCTTCAAATTTGTTCTTTGTTCTAATTAAATATTAATTCAGTTTAAAATGTCTGGAAAAGAGACTTCGTTACTTTAATATGCACTTATTATCTATAAAGCAATAATTATCATGGGCCGCGACGCGGCGGTACTATATATTGCAGCACCGTTTTCTAGAAAAGTAAGTAAGTTATCAAAAAAATCACCGAAATAAAAAAGTTTCTTTGATTCTTTGGCTACAACTTTGTCGCTTACTATATACATTTATCTTTAAAAACAAAAAAGTTTTCTCGATCGAGTATTTGTTGCTGCATTTTTACCAAATTTCTTGTCACCAACTTTTTTAAAACAAATTACTTGTAACACGTAATTTTTTTTGCATTTCTGTCATGAAAGTCGTGATAACAAAGGTCTAAATTGGTTCTCCTAAAAATTTCAATTCAATCGGACTTAAACTAAGAGAGATATAGGATGATAATTAAAAAATTTAAAAAAATCCCTAAAATATGAGATTTTTTATAAATTGTCGATTTTGGACAATTTGGCGATTCCAAATTGTCTGGTGAACTCCAAAATCGGATCCGCCAGGTCGATTTACATAAGAATATATTTTTTTTAGGTGGTTGTTCGCGAGTGTTATAGAGGGTCCTTAAAATGCATCTAAAGATCCATCGTTCTCCTACTAAAACAGTGTTGCCAGAAAAAGATTGACTATCCTATTTCGGGTAAATGCACGCCAGCAGTATAGGCAACCTGAATACATAATGGTAATTGAATTTCTATTATGTATTTCATAATTTTAATTCTTGAATTTCTATTATGTTTTTCATAATTTTAATTCTTGAATTTCTATTATGTTTTTCATAATGGAAATACGTGTATTAAAATTATGAAATACATAATTTTAATTCATTAACAGAATAATTACGGAATTAAAATTTTTGAAGGAAAGATTATTTTTTTTTCTTGATTTTTAAACGATGTTATTAAATACCAAAACGGCGCGCCATAGTTTTGCTTTAATTTTCAGTTTCATAAAAAAAATGATAAACTTCTCCATTGCATATTTGAACTCAGTTTTTAGTATGAATTATTTTTTTTTTGTTAAATAAAAATATTATTGGGTTTAAATTGTTTATAATTTTATTCAGAGCTGTGACGGCATTGACAAAAAGTGCTCGCGAGCACTAAGCACCCAAAAAATTGCTTAAAAATTACGAGTACTAGGCACTTTTACAGGAAAGTGCTCTCGAGCACCAAGCCATTCTAAAAAAGTTCCTTAAATTCACGAGCACGAAGCACTAAGCAATTTTCGAAAAATTAAATTATTAAAATGGAATTGTCTTTTATCTGTTTATAAAAATGGAGTAAGACCAACAGAGTTGGAATATAGAAACCAATATAAAAAAATATAAATTTATAACCGAACTTTATAAATATAAAAACAAAGGAATTTTTATTATTTTTGAATACGTAAGAACAAAAAAACGGTATAAAATACACAATTCATAAGGACATAAGGACGTAGTCGATTCGTTTTCTAAATATTGGTGTGTGGTCTAAATTAATGTCTTATGAAACTTGTATTTTAATATACTAATAAGCAAACGCCAACTACGAAAAAATTGCGTATATCCTGAAAGTCGCCGTACTCCGCCTAT
The DNA here is from genome assembly GCA_963243735.1 of Neocrepidodera transversa. Taxonomy (NCBI): domain Eukaryota; kingdom Metazoa; phylum Arthropoda; class Insecta; order Coleoptera; family Chrysomelidae; genus Neocrepidodera; species Neocrepidodera transversa. The sequence goes on along the minus strand of OY725344.1, from coordinate 20,757,026 downwards.
AATGCGCGGCTCAGCTATAGATAGACAGACAGACATGCGGTTGTAGAGTCGGCTTAGGTCACTGAAAATGGTGGGCGAGCTAAGGTGACCAGCTAACAGAGTTCCAGAATTCGAAACCGTTTTCGAGTTATCGCCACAACAGACAGACAGACATACAGACAGATAGACAGACGGACATTGTAAAGTCAATAAGTACCTTCGCTTTGCTTCGTTACTTAATAAAACGTTTTTTTTATGAATTATTACATAAGATGAATAATTTTTTTGTCATTATATCAATTTTTTCAAAATAGTCAAAATAGTAATTTTTTTACTTTCCCGGACCCACCAAAGGGAAAGTAAGGTGAACGAGCAAAAAAAATCGAGATATCGATGGAAATATCCATTTTGAGGTCCCCCAAGAAGATTGAGACCATTTCCAGCGTATGGTCTGTCTGTGTGTCTGTATGTAATCTTCCACGATAACTGCCGAACCGTTTGACCAATCAAGCTGAAATTTGGTATGGAGGGCCGGTGTGTGCCTAGAATGCGACCATTAGATTTTGGTTTAAATTGGTACAGTGGACGGTCCTCAAGACCGACATTGGTTAAATATACATGTAACAATTTTTTGCTTTATTTAAATTTTAAGGACAAACAATACATTTTAGTGCAAAATGTTGTACTAAAAAGTTTTAGAGCATAAAATTACCTACAGTTTTTGTCTGAAGCCTTTTCCAAAATTTCCAATAGTTGCGCCACTAGAGGGCGCGTAAAAAATGTGCATGTATGTTTTCTATAGTTTTTCTTGATTTTGAGGATAAACAATACATTTTAGAGCAAAATGTTGTAGTACAAAGTTTTAGAGAATGAAATTCTCTATATCTTTTGTTTCAAACTTTTTCCATAATTTCCAATAGTTGCGCCACTAGAGGGCGCGTAAAAAATGTGTATGTATGTTTTCTCTAGTTTTTCTTGATTTTGAGGACAAACAATGTATTTAGTGCAAAATTTTCTTGTGCAAAGTTGTAAAGCATCAAATTTTCTTTAACTTTTATCGAATTCCTCATAGTTTCGCCGCTAGATGGCGAGAAAAATACACATTTAAAATTCCCTACACTATTGTGCGAAAATTTTTCGCGAATTCCCAATAGTTTTCACACATGATTTTAGGAAATCCTAATTGTAGCAGTATGATATATAACGTGCGCATGCGCAGCTTATGTCATTACCAACATTGAAATATTAATTCACCATCAGCTCGCTATTTTTAATGTGTTCCATATTTTAATCTAATGCTTAGTATTTTGTAATTAAAATAATAATAATAAATAACATATTCTCTATGGTCGAGCCGGGAAAGTCCTGGGGTGACACAGCCGATTTTTTTCTTATTTACTAGTGCGAGCTTCCTGTTTAACTCGAAACACTAAGCTCTTGGTAAAGTGTTTTATGCACTAACCACGGATTTTAAAAACTGCTCCTAAGCACTGTACTCCCAAGCACAAAAGTGCTTAAGAGTGTTTAACAAAGTACTAAGCGCAGTGTTTAGGAACAGACCTGCTTTATTACAATTTACTGTACAAATAATGTATGCGTATAATCCATGCGCAGTAGCAACGACAAATTGGTAGTGGCATCTAATATGGTTACTCATGGTCCGATTTAAACGCAGGAAAGGATATTCGATTTGAAATGTGACGTACATTAAATACGTAAACAAAAATTTGATATAGCCAGGGCGAGGCGTCTCGCCAAATTAACAAAAAAATTGAAAAAATTGATTTTTTAGTAAATCCGGCAACAATGGCAAAATTTTTGAAAATTTTAACGATACGAAAATAAACTGTGTATACATAATATATGTGTAAAACTGTATTGCCATCTTGTTTAGTACTGACGTCACTAACACACACACAAATACACACTAACACACAAACAGACATTATCGCGAAAATATCAAAATCGTATTCTAGGGACCTCAAAACGTGTTTATCTATTGAAAACGCGCTACCCAATTTTTAGCTTGATTACTATACCTCTTTTCTCTGAAGGCGGAGAAGTAAAAATCATACACAGCAGAAATTACAAAAGAGCATTAGCGTCTAACTTAGTTATTCTCGGTCCAGTTTAAAAAAATCTGATGTGGCCAGCACATGACCTCTCGCCATTTTTAAATCAAAAATTTACAGGTTGACACAAAAAAGTATGAAAAAAAATTATTTTTTTGTAAATCTGGCAACAATGGCAAAAGTTTCGAAAATTTTAATGAGATGAAAATAAACTATATGGTATACAAAATATATGTGTAAAACTTTATTGCCGTTTTGTATAATAATGGCGTCATCACCCATAGCAACTGCCACTTCCGGTTGTGCGATTGGCACCAAAATCTAATCAGATCTAATCTAGGGTATCAGAATCATGTATGCAAAATTTCAAATTTTTTTATTCAGTAGTTTTTGAGTTATCGTTACTACAACATCCATCCTAACACACACACACACACTAACACACTAACACACACACACACACAGACATCATCGCGAAAATATTAAAATCGAATTCTAGGGACCCTAAAACGTGTTTATCCATTGAAAACTCACTACCCATTTTTTAGCATGATTCCTATACCTCTCTTATCTGAAGGGCGAGAGGTAAAAAGTCGAGAGATGTCGTGGGACACAAAGTTAGAACAAAGTTATTTTTACTATATAATAAATAAGAAGGCTGTAACGTACTATAACTTGATGGGGCTTTAAGACTTTATGGTGAACGAATTTTTCCCAAAGATTAATATTTGTGTTATACCAAAGAAAATACTAAAAAAAAGTTATTTTATGTCATACTAATTTATTATTGTGTTTTTATTGCTTAGTTACAAACTACATAAAGGTGTACTTATTAATAAAATTATTTTGAAAAATATAATAAATTATTATTTTATTGAAATCAAATAAAATTTCAATTTTTTTAAATATCTATATTGTGGATGCAATAACTAACTAGTATGACACAAATGTTTGTATGCACCGCGGGTATAAATAGAGATGTATGCCCTCGGGCAACTTACAAACCCGAGGGGCTCCGGCCCGAGATCGTCGCCATCAGGACATAAACATCTATTTACACCCTTGGTACATAAATAACTATTATGTAATAAATGTAAGTAGAACTTTTTTTGCTGGAAATTTGTATCGCAGAACGTAGATATTCAACCTTTATTTCACATGTGCTCTGTTGCCAACTCTGTAAAATGGCCAATATTTACAAATAAATAAAATAAAAATATTTATGATTTTTTTTGTTTGAAATAATATCGTTAATAAGTACACTATTTTGGCGACCACCCTGTATACAAAAATAAATAGAAATTTTTTATTTTCCTTATCCCGTTACATGAAATAGAGTATTTATTATTCTCCTAGATAATCATTTCCCGCTTACAAGTAAATTAAAAGTAAATATTTTCTCCAACAAATATTGCGGCAGTTCGGTATTTCCAAAAAAATATGAAACGGTTTTTGAATAAAACAAAACAATGTTTTAGAGTCGTGACTATGAATATAAATTTAAAATTTAATACAATTTCGTCGCTTTAAACTCTGGAAGATAAATAACAAATTAAATTAAAAGATACAATCTTCAAGATATTAATATTTACACTTAACAAACCTCGAATAAAATGAAATAATATTATACAAGGTGATTGATTAGTGAGATATTCAAAACAAAATTAGAAAGATTGTGGATTCATATTTTAAAATTAGTTTCAAATGATCGGTTAAAGTTATGTTTTTTTAAATGGGTCAACCTGTATTTTCCTTTGAATTTGAATTCCTCTTGCAACAATATCAAGGAGTATTTAAACAGTTATGGTGAGTATTCTATGAAAATCAATTTTAATTTTTTTTTTTTTTTTTGAAAGGTCGAATTTGTAAATTTTTCATTTTTTTGCAGATTTTTAAAATTCCGATTTTTAAAATATGTTCGAATTTTCAATATTTTTCTATTACTTCCGTTTTTTTTTAATGTTTAATAACATTTTAGAAATTTTTAATTTTGAATTCTTTTAAATTTTCAATTTTCTTTTAAAATTCTGTTATATTTTTGAAGTCTATTACGACATTTTTATCATATTTTCAAAATTTTAAAATTCCGATATTTTCAAAAAAATTTCTATTTTTAATATTTTTTATTGCTTACATTTTTTTTGAAATATTTAACATTTTAGAAATTTTTAATATTGAATTTTTTTTTATTTTTTATTTTTTTTAAATTTCGAATTTGTAAATTTTTCATTTTTTTCATTTCGATTTTCTTTTTGTAGATTTTTAAAATTTTGTTATATTTTTGAAGAGTCTAACGATTTTTTTATTATATTTTCAAAATTTTTAAAATTTCAATATTTTCAAAAATTTTCGAATTTTTAATATATTTCTATTATTTACGTTTTTTTTGAAACTCCCAACATTATAGAAATTTTTGATATTGAATTTTTTTAAATTTTTAATTTTTTAAATTTCGTATTTGTTAATTTTTCATTTTTTTTAGTTTCGAATTTTTTTTGTAAGTTTTTAAAATTCTGTTATATTTTTGAAGTCATTACGATTTTTAAAATTCCGATATTTTCAAAAAATTTTGATTTTTTTATATTTTCTATTACTTACGCATTTTTTTAAAAAATTAACATTTTAGAAATTTTTAATTTGTAATTTTTTTTTTAATTTCGGATTATTTTTTGTAGATTTTTAAAATTCTGTTACATTTTTGAAGTCTATTACGATTTTTTTAAATTTTCAATTTTTTTTAAAAATCCGAATTTGTAAATTTTTCAATTTGTTTTAAATTTCGATTTTTTTTGTAGATTTTTAAAATTCTGTTATATTTTTGAAAAGTCTATACAATTTTTTTATATTTTCGAAATTTTTAAACTTCCGGTATTTTCAAAAATTTTCGTATTTTTAATATTTTTCTATTACTTACGTTTTTTTTTTTAAATTTTTAACATTTTAGAAATTTTTATATTAATTTTTTTTTTGAAATTTCGAATTTGTAAATTTCGGATTTTTTTTTTAATTTCGGATTTTTTTTGTAGATTTTAAAAATTTTAGAATTCCTATATTTTAAAAATTTTTCGTATTTTTAAATTTTTCTTTTGGTAACTTAACATTTTAGAAATTTTTAATGATGAATTTTTTTTTTTTTAATTTTTTTTGAAATTTTGAATTTGTAAATTTTTCTTTTTTTTAAATATCGGATTTTTTGTGGATTTTTAAAATTCTGTTATATTTTTGAAATCTATTACGATTTTTTTATTGTATTTTCGAAATTTTTAAAATTCCGATATTTTTAAAAAATTTCGAATTTTTAATATTTTTCGATTCCGTTTTTTTTTTTAAATTTTTAAATTTTAGAAATTTTTAATATTGAATTTTTTTTTGAATTTCGAATTTGTAGATTTTTCATTTTTTAAATTTCTATTTTTTTTTGGTAGATTTTTAAAATTCTGTTATATTTTTAAAGTATATTACGATTTTTTTATTATATTTCCGAAATTTTTAACATTTTAGAAATTTTTAATATTGAATTTTTTTTGAAATTTCGAATTTGTTTATTCTTTTTTTTAAATTCCGTATTTTTTTTAGATTTTTAAAATTCTGTTATATTTTTGAAGTCTATTACGATTTTTTGAAATTTTTGAAATTCCGATATTATCAAAACTTTTCGAATTTTTAATATTTTTCTATTACGTTTTTTTTTATTTTTTTTGAATTTCAAATTTTTTTGCAGATTTTTAAAATCTAAAATTTTTGATCATCGTTAAAATTTATAAAAATGATTGATTTTGGTAAAATTTATGTTTACAGGGTGGGTCAAAACGCAAATACATTATTTATCGAGTTTTTTTAATGGATCACCCTGTATTTTATATTATTATAGAAAAATTGTATTATTCTTGTCATGTATTCATCATTTTTGGGACATACAGTATACACGTTACAAAAAGTTGGCAACACCGCAAACGTGACATAAAAATATTTACGTTCTGCGATATAAATTTCCAGCAAAAAAACATAAAACAATTATTTATTTTGCATTTATATGCATTTAATTTACACACGCAATTACAACGGATTTTATCACTTGTTTTTTTTTTTGGTTACCTGAGAAAATAATCGTTGACGAAATCCGGATGCTCGTCAAGCCAGGACTCCATTTGAGCGTATTCCGGATCATAAGAATGACCATAGCTGTTGTAATTGTGCCTCGGAAACCTGTTGGCTGAATCCGATCCTGTGGTGGTGCCATCTATCGGCATTCGCGTATCGTCGCCACTGTTTCTTAATTGTAGGCCTGAAACAATAAAAATACATTATATACTACAGTTAAAAACAAAGAGGGATTAAAAAGCACTTTAGTCACGCGGTACATACGCTTTTTTTGCACCGCAGGAACTAAAATTTAGTAATTCCTAACGATAATTATGTGAAAAAAAACACTCAACCTAATCGTTATTAAATATTTTAGTACCAAGGGAGTAAATGTGACACTTTAATCTCTAAAATGAGGGAGTAAAATGCATGTTTTAGTCCCTTTAGTATAATTAGGTATGTAGAAAAAGAAAATATGGTTTCTAAATATTGAATCATATACAGGATGTTTTATTTAAAAAACAAAGTTTTATATAATTATAATTTCGAAAATTTTATTTAATGTTATAAACACCCTGTACATATTTAAACAACTATGAAATATGGACGACGTAAATTTATTTCTAAACTAAAAGTTCCTTTTTTCAAATTCGTAAATTGAATATTTTTTAAATGTAGCGATTTTTCAGAAAATTTAATAAAAATTTGAATATCTTGGCAATGCTGCATCCGATTTTTAAAAATAAATTATTTTAAAAGCCAGTGACGTAGTAATTCAAAAATGTAAAAAAATACTCTCGTTTAAACAGTTATAAACTTTTTGTCATTCGAATGTGAATCACTCTGTACAAATCAAACGATTTTATAGTTGTTTTTTTGTCCTACTTTTTCTTTTTTTTTTTGACCCATTTTTTTATTTTTTATTCCATTTTCTTTTTTAATTTGTCCCACTTTTAATCTTTTTTTATTTTCTGCCCCACTTTCATCACATTTGTTTTTGGTCCCACTTTTCCTCTTTTTTGATGTTTTTTGCCACTTCCTTCATTTTTTTTTTGCTTTTGCCCCACTTATTGTTTTGTCCCACCATTCCTCATTTTTATTGTTTTTTGCCACTTCCCTCATTTTTTTGTTTTTGACTCACTTATCCTCATCACTTTTTGTTTCACTTTTCCTCTTTTTTTCTTCCTTTTTGTCCCACTTTTTTAAAAAAAATTTGCTACACTTTTCTACAATTTTGTTTCCCCCTTTTTTTGCTTCATTGTATACAGTATGTCTCACAAAGAAAAAATCTTCCGTTTGTTCTTCTTACACTCCAAAAAAAGTAGAAAAAAAAGGAAATGCTTTTGTTTTGTTGTATATACAGTGTGCTCCAAAAAATCAAAAATCTTGCTCTATATACAGTGTATCCCAAATTGTGATTTAAAAAAAATGTACAGTATGTTTCGAGTTTAGTTTTTTAGGAATAAATTGCCCGAAGTTTGTCTTAAAAGAGGATTTTTCAGAAAAATCTTCAAAAGTGGATACAGCGTATCCAAAAAATTAAAAATTTAATACATTATATACTACAGTTAAAAACATAGAGGGATTTAAACGCACTTTAGTCCACGGTACATACGCTATTTTTTGCACTTAGTAATTCCTAACGATAAAAAAACACTCAACTTAATCGTCCCACTTTTTCTCATTTTTGTTGTTTTTTGCCACTTCCCTGCTTTTTTTTTGGTTCTGTCCCACTTTTCCTCATTTTCTTGTTTTTTGCCACTTCCCTCATTTTTTGTGTTTGCCTCACTTTTCCTCCCTTTTTTTGTTTCACTTTTCGCCTTTTTTTTTCTTTTTTGTCCCATTTTTTTAATCTTTTTTGCTACACTTTTGTTTCCCCCCCTTTTTTTGCCCCATTGCATACAGTATGTCTCACAACTAAAAAACTCATCCGTTTGTTCTTACAATGAGTTCAAAAAAAAAGAAATTGCTTTTGTTTTGTTATATATACAGTGTGCTCCAAAAAATCAAAAATCTTGCTCTATATACAGTGTATCCCAAACTGTGATTTAAAAAAATGTAACTAGTGTGACAAGTTGCCTTAAATTTGTCTTAACAGGATTTTTCAGAAAAATCTTTTAGTGTATACAATGTGTCCAAAAAATGAGAAATTTTATAAGTTATATATAGTGTCCCAAGTTGAGTTTTTTCGAGACAAATTCTTGTAAGGTGCATATATACAGTGTGTACCAAAAAAAGAAAACATATGTAAATTGATTATAGTACGTCCTAAGTTGAGTTTTTTATACGTAAATATGTAAATTATATACAGTATGTCCCAAAATTGAATTTTTTAAAAGTTGTTTATATTGTGTCCAAAGTTAAGTTTTTTCGGAAAAAACTCAAGTGATATATAGTCTCAAAAATGAAAATTATTGTAAATTATATATAGTACGTCCTAAAAATGAAATTTTGTATAAGTTGTATATAGTGTGTTCTAAGTTGAGTTTTATCGAAAAAAATATTTAAATTATATACAGTATGTCCCAAAAGTGATTTTTTTTAAAAGTTGTATATAGTGTGTCCAAAGTTAAGATTTTTCGATAAAAAATTCTAAGCGGTATATGGTATGTCTCAAAAATGAAAATTATTGTAAATTATATACAGTACGTCCTAAAAATGAAATTTTTTTAAGTTGGTTTTTCGAAAAAAAATTCAATAGTGGTATATGGTATGTCTTAAAAATGAAAATTATTGTAAATTATATACAGTATGTTCTAAAAATGAAATTTTTTATAAGTTGTAAATAGTGTATTTTAAGTTGAGTTTTATCGAAAAAAATATTTAAATTATATACAGTATGGCCCAAAAGTGATTTTTTTAAAAGTTGTATATAGCTTGTTCAAAGTTAAGATTTTTCGATAAAAAATTCCAAGCGGTATATGGTATGTCTCAAAAATGAAATTTATTGTAAATTATATACAGTATGTTCTAAAAATGAAATTTTTCATAAGGTGTATATATTGTGTTCTAAGTTGTTTTATCGAAAAAATATTTAAATTATATACAGTATGTCCCAAAAGTGATTTTTTAAAAGTTGTATAAAGTGTGTCCAAAGTTAAGATTTTTCGATAAAAAATTCCAAGCGGTATATGGTATGTCTCAAAAATGAAAATTATTGTAAATTATATACAGTATGTTCTAAAAATGAAATTTTTCATAAGGTGTATATATTGTGTTCTAAGTTGTTTTATCGAAAAAATATTTAAATTATATACAGTATGTCCCAAAAGTGATTTTTTAAAAGTTGTATAAAGTGTGTCCAAAGTTAAGATTTTTCGATAAAAAATTCCAAGCGGTATATGGTATGTCTCAAAAATGAAATTTATTGTAAATTATATACAGTATGTTCTAAAAATGAAATTTTTCATAAGGTGTATATATTGTGTTCTAAGTTGTTTTATCGAAAAAATATTTAAATTATATACAGTATGTCCCAAAAGTGATTTTTTAAAAGTTGTATAAAGTGTGTCCAAAGTTAAGATTTTTCGATAAAAAATTCCAAGCGGTATATGGTATGTCTCAAAAATGAAATTTATTGTAAATTATATACAGTATGTTCTAAAAATGAAATTTTTCATAAGGTGTATATATTGTGTTCTAAGTTGTTTTATCGAAAAAATATTTAAATTATATACAGTATGTCCCAAAAGTGATTTTTTAAAAGTTGTATAAAGTGTGTCCAAAGTTAAGATTTTTCGATAAAAAATTCCAAGCGGTATATGGTATGTCTCAAAAATGAAAATTATTGTAAATTATATACAGTATGTTCTAAAAATGAAATTTTTCATAAGGTGTATATATTGTGTTCTAAGTTGTTTTATCGAAAAAATATTTAAATTATATACAGTATGTCCCAAAAGTGATTTTTTAAAAGTTGTATAAAGTGTGTCCAAAGTTAAGATTTTTCGATAAAAAATTCCAAGCGGTATATGGTATGTCTCAAAAATGAAATTTATTGTAAATTATATACAGTATGTTCTAAAAATGAAATTTTTCATAAGGTGTATATATTGTGTTCTAAGTTGTTTTATCGAAAAAATATTTAAATTATATACAGTATGTCCCAAAAGTGATTTTTTAAAAGTTGTATAAAGTGTGTCCAAAGTTAAGATTTTTCGATAAAAAATTCCAAGCGGTATATGGTATGTCTCAAAAATGAAAATTATTGTAAATTATATACAGTATGTCCTAAAAATGAAATTTTTATAAGTTGTACATAGTGTGTTCTAAGTTGACTTTTATCGAAAAAAATATTTAAATTATATACAATATGTCCCAAAAGTTAATTTTTTAGAAAATTGTATACAGTATGTCCCAAAAATAAACAAAACTATACGGTATATACAGAAGTCCCAAAAGTTAAAATTGTAACAATAATTTTGTTTATATTAATTAAGTATGCAATTTAAAACACTCTTTACATTTTATATATCTACTATCATGTCCAGCAACGGCGATACTCAGTGGCGTATCGTGTAAATTCCTGGACAGTTTTTTTATTTATAAATGTAATGAACGAAAAAAATGGAATAATCCAATTATTTCATTCATTAGAACCAGAGTTTTGTGCTTTCCTAGGTAACCAATTCTTCAGGAACAAAAATTAATTAATTAATAAAATTTGTCTAATTATTTTTAATTTATTATTACTCTCTCATGATATTGATTGTAAGCTCCCATTTAAATATCCCAGTCAATAAAAAAATGAATTATGTAAGTAATAAGTACTTTCAATTCTGCAAACAATTAAATTGTTATTTTAAACTCATTCAATTCAATATAAAAGCATAAAACAAATCTTGGAAGCCATAAAATTAACTGTTTTATTATAAATTGTAGATACTGCATCTCATAAAACGAATTCTTATCTGATGAAATATTTTATTATTTCCTTGAATTCATTGAAAGTTCGACATTTATTATATATCTTAACAATTATTCATTTTATCTACGATCACTACTAAAAATGTTGTTTATTTTATTAAGGATACAGTACACAGACAATACGAAATCTTTTAAGCCGTTTCACAAGCTGAAATGCCGATTCTACTGCTTTTTTTCTGTATCAAAATATAATCAAAAATAAATATTTCATTTATTACCCAAATGTTCGACTTTGCCATCGAGATTTCAATTTCATACAATGTTATTTTTTAACTGAACGTTTCTTTTGTTCAGCTAATGGACTCCGGAACTGGATTGTCTGTTCTGAAGAGGTTTAACCCTCTTCACTTCCATTCTCGACTTGAGTGAAGCCTGATTAAATGAAATAAAAGGAAAAAGAAACTGACGGCGAAGCATTTTTAAAAGGATTTATTTCTAGACAATACGTAGCCGAGTGTTAATTAACGGTTTGTTCCTTAACTTAAAGTTCGTTTCGGTTATGTAGTGGATCGTATAGAATAACAGGAAGGTTTTTCGATAAAAGAGTATTACATTATTTTTTTATTTGAAACTACTCTATTTATTATCTATTTCATTGCTTCTAATTTTTCTCTGGAAGTGAAAAAATCCGTAAGATTAAAACTGGGGGGGGGGGAAAGTGAAACCAGCAAATTAAACAAAAGTGGGACCACCAACATATTAGAAATAAAGGGGGAGAAAAAAGTTAAGAAAAACAATAAAGCGCAGACAAGTGGGAAAAAGTGAGAAAAGTGGTGCAAAACAAAAAAGAATAAAGGAGTCAGAAAATAAAAAACTGAGAAAAATTGGGAAAAATAAAAAATCGGATCACAAATATGGGTAAAATTAAAAAAAAAGTGGAAAAACAAGTTGAGAAAAAACAGAGAAAAAAAAAAGGAAAAAGACAACAAAAGTAGCGAAAAGTGGGGCCAAAAAACAAAAAGTGAGGAAAAGTGTTGCAAGAAATAAAATAAAGTGAGGAAAAATAAAAATGAGGCAAAAAAGAAGAAAAAAAACGAGAGTGCCAAAAAGTAGGACAAAAAAACAAACAAGGAAAAAGAACAAAAAACGTGGGAAAAGTGGGACAAAATACACAAAAAGTGGCGAAAAGTTGGACAGAAAATGAGGAAAAGTAGGACACAAAACAAAAAGTGAGGACAGCGGACCAAGGAAAAGTATGTCAAAAAAAATAGGACAAAAAAAAGTAGGACAAAACAAAGTGGAACAAAAAAATGGATGAAAAAGGGAGGCAAATAAAGTTGGGTAAAAAAAATGGGTGAAAAAAAAAACAAAAATGAAAAAGAACCAAAAAGGTGGGAAGAATGAGGAAAGGTGGGACAAAAATAAAAAAAGTTGAACAAAAAATGGGACAAAAAGTGGGACAAACAATTCAAAGTGAGGAAAGGGGACAAGACAAAAAAGTGATGCAAAAAAACATTAAAAAGTGGTGCAAGAAACATAAAAAAAGTGGTGCAAAAAACATAAAAAAAGTGGGAAAAAAAATTTAAAAAAAAAATGGGGACAAAAACAAGTTGTACAAAAAAGGAAGAAAAAGAAAGTGAGACAAAACCAAAAAAAAAAACAAAATGAAGTGGCAAAAAGGAAAAAGTGGAACAAAAAATCAAAAAGTGAAGAAAAGTGGGGTGGGACAAAAACAAAAAGTAGGGCAAAAAAAGTGATGAAAAGTATAGCAAGAAATAAAATAAAGTGAAGGAAAAAGATATGTGGATCAAAACAAAAATAAAAAAGAAAAAGAACAAAAAAGGTGGGAAAGACGAGGGAAAGTGGGATATAAATTAGAGGTGCAAAAAAACGTAAAAAGGTAGGGAAAAGAATATTTAAAAAAAGTGGGGCAAAAAACAAGTAGTGAAAGGAAGAAAAGGGAGAAAGAAAGTAGAGTAAAAATATGTGGGTCTAAACACAAATCAAAAGGAAAAAGAACAAAAAATGTGAGAAAAATGAGGGAAAGAGGGACAAAAATAAAAAAAGTCAGGCAAAAAGTGGGACAAAAAAATAAAAGTGAGAAAAAGTGGGACAAAAAACAAAAAGTGCGGCAAAAATGACAAAAATGGTGCAAAAAACATAAAAAAAGTGGGGAAAAGAGAATTTTAAAAAAATAGAGACAAAAACTAGTTGTAAAAAAAAAAGAAAAGGGAGAAAAATAAAGTGGGAGAAACCCAAAAGAAATACGAAAAGTGGGGCAAAAGGCAAAAAGTGACGAAAAGTGGAGCAAAAAATCAAAAAGTAAAGAAAAGTGAGGTGGGACAAAAACAAAAAGTGGGGCAAAAAAAAGTGATGAAAAGTATAGCAAGAAATAAAATTAAGTGAAGGAAAAAAAATCTGTGGGTCAAAACACAAATAAAAAGGAAAAATAAAAAAAGAAGGGGAAAAAATGAGTGGAAATGGGATATAAATTAAAGGTGCAAAAAAACATAAAAAAGTGAGGAGAAGAAAATTTTAAAAAAATGTAGCCAAAAACAAGCAGTAAACGGAAGAAAATGGAAAGTGGAGTAAAAATATGTGGGTCAAAGCACAAATCAAAAGGAAAAAGAACAAAAAATGTGAGAAAAATGAGGGAAAGAAGGACAAAAAAAGTAAGGCAAAAAGTGGAGCAAAAAATTAAATGTGAGGAAAAGTGGGACAAAAAACAAAAAGTGGGGCAAAAAAAAGTGGTGCAAAAAACAAAAAAAGTAGAAAAATGATAATTTAAAAAAAGGGGTGCCAAAAACATGTAGTAAAAGGGAAAAAGAAAGTGGAGTAAAAGTATGTGGGGTAAAAATATATGGGACAAAAAACAAAAAAGGACAAAAAAAACTGAGAAAAATTTAGGCAAAGTGTAACATAAAGTTAGGGAAAGTGTAACAAAAAAAAGTGCGACAAAATAAGAAGACAAGTGGAGAAAAAATAAAATATTGAGGAAAAGTGGGCAAAAATAAAAAATTGTGGGGCGAAAAACAAAGATAAAGTGGAAAAATGGGAAAAAAATGAAGAAAAGTGGTTTCAAAAACAAAAAAGTGAGGTAAGCAGAACAAAAAGAATGAAGAAAGTAAGACAAAAATAAGAAAGCGCGAAAAAAAAACAAAGAAGTGGTGAACAGTGAAACAAGAAAATAAAAACAAAAATGGGGTCAAAAACAAGTTGTAAAAAAAAGAGGAAGAAAAAGGAAGAAAGAAAGTGGGGTACAAATATGTGGGGTAAAAATATGTGGGATAAAAAACCAAAATAAAAACAAAAAAACAAAAAAGAACAAAAAAAGTTTGAAAAAGTATAGGCAAAGGAGAAAAAAAAATCAAGTGGAACAAAAAATAAAATAATGAAGTAGGACAAAAAAAGAGTTCGGTAAAAGAAACAAAAACAAAGTGGAAAAAATGAGGAAAAGTGGTTCCAAAAACAAAAAAAAAAGTGAGGACAAGACAAAAAATGACAAAAAGCCGAAAAAAAACAAAAAAAGCGCAGCAAGAAAATATAAATAAAAGTGGGGCTAAAAGTTGTAAAAAAAGGGGGAAATACAGTAGGGCAAAAAACAAAAAGAGTGGGGCAAAAAACATGTTACCAGTTGTTGAAAAAATTATTAATTTTAATACAAGTTAACAAGGAATTATTTCTGGAATTCATTTATTTATTTATTTATATATTTATTTATTTAGCAACAAAATGGAATTCGTTTGTAACGTTATCAGCCGGATTTTTGTAACATAAATTCAACGAAAGAATTCATAATGCAATAAATATATTTTTAAACCACTCGGGAAGGGCTATAGAAATTTATTTTTGGAACCAGGTCATACGGGAAACTTGTATTTTTTACACAATTCGATCGATCTATTTATCATCACTGGATTGTGTTTATAACTAGAATTTCAAATTAAATAAAGAAAAACCAGAATAAAAATTTAAATATCACTGTTAGATGTCAAATAGTAAATAATAATTAATTTGTTAATCATTGTAAGTCGCTCCGGAGTGCCACGGCAAATAATAATAATAGCCGTCCCTTCCCCGCACAAAAAATCGAAGTAATTCGCAATTTTTAAAGGACTCTATACAGGGTGGCGCAAATTGATGAATTGAGATTTTGTAAATCGTTATAGCTACAAAATTGGTTAAATGGGAAAAAGATAATTTTTATCAAAATTAAAATATCAGGACCGATTTCAGAGATATTTGGAAAAATATGAATCGAATATTTTCGTTTTATTGAAGACCAAATATCGTTTCGTCTTTGAAGGGCCTCCCTGAACTATTTTTAATACGGACCTGTACTTTTTATTTCATTTTTGAAATCCCCATTTTTTTCTCTATTTAACAATGTATACCTAATACTAATTTTTTTATTAGATTTTGACAATGAACTGTGCTTTAGGAATTTTTCTAAGTACTGTTCTGTTCCATTTTTTTATAATAAATATTTATAAATCTTTTTGAATAAAATTAATTAAAAATTGAGTATACCTTGAGCTTAACGTCCTCCCCCTTCTTCTTATATTTTATAATTCTTATACTCATATTTTCATGGTAAAAATGAACAGGACCGTACTTAAAAAAAATCTTTAACGTATAGGTCATTGTAAAAACGTAATGAAAAAAATAAGTGTTATACATGGTTGGATAGAGAAAAGAATGATGATTTCAAAGATGAAAAAAAAATTACAGATCCGTATTTAAAAAGAATAGTTGAGGTTGGCACGATTTACGAAATCTTAATAGTGTGCAATTAAATTTGCGCCACCCTGTAAACATATATACATTTTTTTGAACCCACCTTTTCTACAACATTTGCCAACTTTGATTGAAGTAAACATGTGATGTATAAAATAGCGTTCAACATTCAATTGCTATAAAATTATTCTTTATTCACGAACAAATAGGTAAAACGCACATCGGAACGTTTTTTTTTCTTCAACCGCTAATGGCAATAACACCTTATTAAATTATTCGTCCCAATTAAATAGGCGAAAGCAGTCTAATTACAACCCTTTCTCTGGAAGTGACGCCAACAAAACGATAATAATTATCGGGGGGCTCTCGAGGAATTTAGCGCGCGCGTCACAAATCGATGTGACTTTTATTTTTAGCGAATACAAAATCGACCTCTCGATTTAATATTTGTTTGGGAATTTTTTTTTCTTCGGAATGTAAAAATATTATTTTTAGTATTAGTAGCTGAAGTGTTTCGAGGAATTTTATTATAGTATTTTTGAAGTCGTAGTCGGAAGTTTGACTAAATTTTTGACATTTTTGAATTTTTTAAATTTTTTCAACAAATTTTATATAAATGCGAAACCATAAGAAATCTAAAATAAAAAAGTGTACTGCAACAACGAACTCTAAATCGATTTTATTTATTTTTATTTACATATACAATGTGACTCTATAAATTCTCTATTTACTAAACCACCAAGTGTCATGACTGAAAATCCACAAACCAGGATTTTTTTTAACGCTGAAAATAGCAAAATTGTATTATCGATTATTTTTTTAAAACTGAGTACGCTACTGGATTTGTTAGCACGCAAAGAGAACTTTCGTATAAAAAAAGTTTGTTAAAATTTATAGAGTAAGCTTAACATTTTAATCTGTGTTGTTTTTATGAAAATTTTAGACAAATTCTGAAAGCTGGCAACAATGCAAATAATTATTAATTTATTATATTAATCTGTTTGTGGTGTGGCCCAAATATTAAAACAAAAAACAAAGGGACCAAATATTTTTACATGGAACGGGTAAGGGGTAAAGATACGTCAGAAAAAATCAGAAATAAAATGAAAAATATTGGAATTTTTTTTTAAAAATTGGAAAAATCTAAAAAAATCATAAAGAAAGAAAACAGAAAAAATAGGGAAAAAAACAAGAGAACAGGCAGAAAAATCAGAACAAAATCAGAAAAAACTAGAAAAAATCAGAAAGATGAGAAGAAAATTCAACAAAAAAAAAATCAGAAAATTGATACAAAATATAAAAAATCACAATAAAGCAGTAAAAATTGGAATACTTGGAAAATATTTAAAAAAAATAGAAGAAAAATCTGAAAAGAACAAAAAAAAGAAAACTAAAATATCCGAAAAAGCGGAGCTAAACAATTGGAAAACTCGAAACAAAATAAAGACAAAAATCGGAAAATTCAGACAAAAATCAGAAAATTCAGACAAAATATGAAAAAATCAGTAAAATCAGAAAAGAATAAAAAAATCAAGGGAGATTCGAAAAAGCAGAAAAATTAGGCAATATGAAAAAAATAAAATAACTGAATAATCAGAAAGTAGAGAAAAAAATTAAATAAAAGTCAAAAGAATTCAGAAAAAAATTTAACATTATCAACACAAAATAATCAAAAATCAGAAAATTGAAACAAAATACAAAAAATAGGGAAAAATCAGAAACACAAATCAGAAAGAGACATTATAATAAAAAAAATTAAAAAACTAGAAGAAATCTGAAAATAACAGAAAAAAAAGGAAACAGAAAAATCTGAAAAAAAAACCGGAAGCAAACAATCGGAAAAATAAAAACAAAAGACGAAAAAAATCAGAAAATTCAGACAAAATATGGAAAAATCAGAAAATTCAGACAAAATATGGAAAAATCAGATGAGATTGAAAAAATCAGATTAGACTGAAAAAACCAGAAAATTGGGCAATATGAAAAGATTTAAAAAAAAATGTAATGGTATTGTTTTCGAGCAAAAATAATTTATAAATTTTTAGTTAAGTCGGTCCTGGATTTTCTATATTGTTATTTTCTCAATCAATTTTTTTTAAAAAAATTAGAATAAATCCAGAAAAATCAGAAAAAAAAAACAAGAGAACAGGCAGAAAAATCAGAACAAAATCAGAAAAAACAAGAAAAAATCAGAAAGATGAGAAGAAAATTCAACAAAAAAAAAATCAGAAAATTGACACAAAATATAAAAAATCACAATAAAGCAGTAAAAATTGGAATACTTGGAAAATATTTAAAAAAAATAGAAGAAAAATCTGAAAAGAACAAAAAAAAGAAAACTAAAATATCAGAAAAAACGGAGCTCAACAAATGGAAAACTCGAAACAAAATAAAGACAAAAAATCGGAAAATTCAGACAAAAAATCAGAAAATTCAGAAAAAATATGAAAAAATCAGTAAAATAAGAAAAGAATAAAAAAATCAAGGGAGATTCGAAAAAGCAGAAAAATTAGGCAATATGAAAAAAATAAAATAACTGAATAATCAGAAAGTAGAGAAAAAAATTAAATAAAAGTCAAAAGAATTCAGAAAAAAATTTAACATTATCAACACAAAATAATCAAAAATCAGAAAATTGAAACAAAATACAAAAAATAGGGAAAAATCAGAAACACAAATCAGAAAGAGACATTATAATAAAAAAAATTAAAAAACTAGAAGAAATCTGAAAATAACAGAAAAAAAAGGAAACAGAAAAATCTGAAAAAAAAACCGGAAGCAAACAATCGGAAAAATAAAAACAAAAGACGAAAAAAATCAGAAAATTCAGACAAAATATGGAAAAATCAGAAAATTCAGACAAAATATGGAAAAATCAGATGAGATTGAAAAAATCAGATTAGACTGAAAAAACCAGAAAATTGGGCAATATGAAAAGATTTAAAAAAAAATGTAATGGTATTGTTTTCGAGCAAAAATAATTTATAAATTTTTAGTTAAGTCGGTCCTGGATTTTCTATATTGTTATTTTCTCAATCAATTTTTTTTAAAAAAATTAGAATAAATCCAGAAAAATCAGAAAAAAAAAAACAAGAGAACAGGCAGAAAAATCAGAACAAAATCAGAAAAAACAAGAAAAAATCAGAAAGATGAGAAGAAAATTCAACAAAAAAAAAATCAGAAAATTGACACAAAATATAAAAAATCACAATAAAGCAGTAAAAATTGGAATACTTGGAAAATATTTAAAAAAAATAGAAGAAAAATCTGAAAAGAACAAAAAAAAGAAAACTAAAATATCAGAAAAAACGGAGCTCAACAAATGGAAAACTCGAAACAAAATAAAGACAAAAAATCGGAAAATTCAGACAAAAAATCAGAAAATTCAGAAAAAATATGAAAAAATCAGTAAAATAAGAAAAGAATAAAAAAATCAGGGGAGATTCGATAAAGCAGAAAAATTAGACAATATGAAAAAAATAAAATAACTGAATAATCAGAAAGTAGAGAAAAAAATTAAATAAAAATCAAAAGAATTCAGAAAAAAATTTAACATTATCAACACAAAATAATCAAAAATCAGAAAATTGAAACAAAATACGAAAAATCGGGAAAAATCAGAAAGAGACATTATAATAAAAAAAATTAAAAAACTAGAGAAATCTGAAAATAACAGAAAAAAAGGAAACAGAAAAATCTGGAAAAAAAAACCGGAAGCAAACAATCGGAAAAATAAAAACAAAAGACGAAAAAAATCAGAAAATTCAGACAAAATATGGAAAAATATGAAGATTTAAAAAAAAATGTAATGGTATTGTTTTCGAGCAAAAATAATTTATAAATTTTTAGTAAAGTCGGTCCTGGATTTTCTATATTGTTATTTTCTCAAATTTTTTTTTTAAAAATTAGAATAAATCAAGAAAAATCAGAAAAAAAACAAGAGAACAGGCAGAAAAATCAGAACAAAATCAGAAAACTAGAAAAAATCAGAAATATGAGAAAAAAATTAAACAAAAATAAAAAAATCTGAAAAGATTAGGAAACAAGGTAAGAAAAAAATCAGAAAAAAAAACACGAGAAAACAGCCAGAAAAATCAACACAAAATAAGAAAACAAAATATAAAAAATCAGTAAAAATTGGAAAAATGAGAAAAAGAGACATAATATAAAAAAAAATTAAAAACAAGAAAAAACTGAAAAGATCGGAAAATAGAAAACAGAAAAAAAAAAACAGAATAAAACAATTGGAAAAATCAAAAAATAAGAAAAAAAATCCGAAAATTCGGACAAATATGAAAAAACCTGAAAAATCAGATATAAAATGAAAAAAAAATCAAATTTTTTTTTTAAAAAATAGAAAGAAATCAAGAAAAATCAGAAAAAAAAGAGAACAGGCAGAAAAATCAGAACAAAACTTTTCAGAACAAAATCAGAAAACTAGAAAAAATCAGAAATATGAGAAAAAAATTAATCAAAAAAAAAAAAAATTGAAAAGATTAGGAAATTAGGTAAGAAAAAAATCAGGAAAAAACGCGAGAAAACAGCCAGAAAAATCAACACAAAATAAGAAAACAAAATATGAAAAATCAGAAAAAATCTTTAAAAATTGGAAAAATGAGACATAATATAAAAAAAATTAAAAACCAGAAAAAGTCTGAAAAGAACGGAAAAAGGAAACAGAATAAAACAATCGGAAAAATCAAAAAAATAAGAAAAAAATCCGAAAATGAATTCTGACAAAATTTGAAAATTTTTTTAAAACGTAGAAAAAAATCTAAAAAGTTCATAAAAAAATATGAAAAAAAATAAACACTTAATAGAAATTCAAATATACAGTGTATTGTTTTCGAGCAGAAATAATTTATAAATTGTTAGTAAAGTCGGTCCTGGATTTTTTATATTGTTATTTTGTCAATCATTTTGTCAGGTTAGAGTGAATACGTGTATCAAATATCAAAAAAAATATATACATTGTGGTTAAAAATAAAAATATGATCTTTTTTATTGAATTATTGAACGCACCCTACAGATAATTAGACAGCTCATCAGTATCTTCATGAAAATTAAATAAAAAAGAGAATTTACTGTTCAATGCAAACCGACATTATAATATTTAACTGAATCCTATATTCCACCCAAACCAAATATTTTTACAAGGAAAGGAATAAGGGATAACGGGGCGTCAGACAAAAATGAGAAAAAATCAAAAATAATCAGAAATAAAATGAAAAAAAAATCACAATTTAAAAAAAAAACAAGAAAAATGTAGAAAAATCAAGAAAATAAAAAAAAAACAAGAAAAATCAGGAAAATCAAGACAATCAAAAATCAAGAAAAATCGAAAAAATCATAACGAAAGGAAACAGAAAAAAACAAGAGAGCAGACAGAAAAATCAGAACTAAATTTAAATAAAATCAGAAAAAAACTATAAAAATACAGAAAAATGAGAAAAAAATTAACAAAAATCAAAAAAAAAAAACAGAAAAAAATATGAAAGGATTAGGAAAAACAGGAATCCAAAAAAATTAGAAAAAAACGCGAGAAAACAGCCGGAAAAATCAACACAAAATAAGAAAAAATCTGAAAATTGAGACAAAATATGAAAAAACAGTAAAAATTGGAAAATCAGGAAAACAAATCAGAAAAAGAGACATAATATAAAAAAATATATAAAACTAGAAAAAAATCTGAAAAGAACAGAAAAAAAGGAAACAGAAAAAATCGGGAAAAAAACAGAACAAAACATTAGGAAAAATCAAAACAAAATAAGAAAAAAAATCAGAAAATTCAGACAAAATATGAAAAAACCTGAAAAATTATGAAAAAAATTAAAAAAACTAGAAAAAATGTGAAAAGTTCAGGAAAAAAAAACAGAAAAAATCTGAATTATCAGATATAATCGTAAATAAAATGAATAAAAAAATTAAAAAAATTATTAAAACTAGAAAAATATCAGAAAAATCAAAAAAAAATCAGAAAACTGAAAAATCAAAAAATATAAAAAAATCATAAAAATCAAAAAAAAATCAAGAGAACAGACAGAAAAAGCTTGGCGAAATTTTAACAAAATAGGAAAAACTAGAAAAAATCAGAAAGATGAGAAACAAATTAAACAACAACAACAAAAATATTTGAAAATTGAAACAAAATATAAAATATTAGAAAAAATTGGTAAAAATTTTAAAAATCAGAAACAGAAATCATACAAAAATTTTTAAAAAATCAGAGAAAAAATCTGAAAAGAACAAAAAAAAGGAATCGAAAAAATCAGAGAAAAAATCGGAAAAATCAAAACAAAATAAGACAAAAAATCAGACAATTCAGACAAAATATGAACAAATCAGAAAATTCAGACAAAATCAGAAAACTTGGGACATATTATAAAAAAATTAAAAAAACTAGAAAAAATCTGAAAAGTTCAGGAAAAAGGGAACAGAAAAAATCTGAAAAAAATGACAAAATATACAGAGAATTATTTTCGAGCAGAAATAATTTATAAATTTTAAATAAAGTTAGTCCTGAATTTTTTCAAGGGTAGAGTGAATACGTGTACCAAATATCAAAAAAAAATATACATGGTAGTTAAAAATAAAACTATGATATGTTTATGGAATTATGAACGCACCTTACAGATAATTAGACAGCTCATCAGTATCTCAAGAAAATTAAAAAAAAACAAGATTTACTATTCAATGCAAACCGACATTATAATATTTAACTGAATTATATATTCGAACCAAATATTTTTACGTGGAAAGGAATAAGGGATAAAGAGACGTAAGAAAAAACCTGAACAATCAGATATAAAATGAAAAAAAAAATCAAATTTTTCTAAAAAAGTTAGAAAAAATCAAGAAAAACAGAAAAAAACAAGAGAACATGCAGAAAAATCAGAACAAAATCAGAAAACTAAAAAATATGAGAAAAAAATTAACCAAAAATAAAAAAAGCTGAAAAGATTAGGAAAAAAGGAAACAAAAAAATGAGAAAAAATAAGAAAAAAACATAAAATTGAGACAAAATATGAAAAATCGGAAAAAATCAGAAAAAAAGTGGAAAAATCAGAAAAAGAGACATAATATGAAAAAAAATAAAAACTAGAAAAAAAAATCGGAAAAATCAAAACAAAATAAGAAAAAAAATCCGAAAATTCAGACAAAATTTTGAAAATATTTAAAAAAAATTGTAAAATTAAAAAAGTTTATAAAAAAGGAAACAGAAAACATGTGAAAAAAATGACAAAGCTTATAGAAATTCAAATATACAAAATATGATCTGTTTATGGAATTATTGAACGCACCTTACAGATAATGAGGCAGGTAATCAGTATCTTCATGAAAATTAAAAAAAAAGATTTACTATCAGTATCTTCATGAAAATTAAAAAAAAAGATTTACTATTCAATGCAAACCGACATTATAATAATTAACTGAATTCTATATTACATTGGAACAAGTTTAGTTACATGCATTGTTGTAGGTACATTGAACATTTTCCTGGCCTGGATAATTAAATAAATTATAAATTTGTTCGTTTTCGCATTTATAACCTTCATCAGAGTCGTTAAAAGTTAGTTCTGCCTTCTAACTTTCTTACACAGACATCAGTTAATTCATTAAACTTTACGATATTTCAGTCTGCGGGTCTTTCTATTGAAAACCGAACTTATTAGGATCGTACATCAACGCCGCCAACTGCGTAGATAACTTTTTTCCTGGGGGGGGGGGTAATAAAACTTTAAGATAAATATGTTTGTCCGTTTCTACATTTGACATATTTTATCTTTTTTTCGGTCTATTTTTTTTTATCCTAGAGGGTTATTTTCCCCTTTACCCCTCATATCTACGTCGCTGGGTTCAAAGAAATATCGTTACTATTTTCACAAGAAAAATTCGTTAAAATTATGACAAATAATTTTTAAAATCATACTAATTTTTTTAAACAGTATTTTAAAATTTAAAGGTACAGGATACCCCAAAAACAAGCATGACATATCAAAAAGTTATATATATTTTTTTATGACACGCCCTGTATTCATTTCATTGTAAGATTATAGGTTAAAAATAAGATCAACTTTTTTAATTATTCCCTCTAAGCATTATACAGCGCGTCTAAAATGGAGCAAATCTCTAATGACATATTTTAAAAAGAACACCCTGTATTTTATAATTCTACAATATGTCTCAGTAAGTTGGAACCATATGGGAAACTTTTTTATTATTAATTTTAGGAAAAAAATGTATTCTTCATAAAAAGTTCTGCATGTTCTAAAATCTAAAATACAATCCACAGATATCAAATTTTTTCAGTCGTGTACGAGGTATGTCAAAAATATGAATTTTACTCACGAGTAAAGTACCTTTAAATTTGACAATATCGAAAAATGTTATTAAAAAAAAGTTTATCAGTACCAAAAACTATGTTCAAATATGCAATTACATTCATTTATTTTTAAAAAATAGGTTTTGTGCTTGTTTACTATTGTTTCTATTTTGAATAAACATTAATCTCTTGTGATTGTAAAAGTCATGATAACCTCGTTTCTTAATGTTTTCTAACTATTTTGCAATTTAAACACGTGTCGAATGCATATGCATTTATAATCAACTTTTTATAATAACAATTGTCAATATTCAGAAAAATAAAGGTACTTTACTCTTGAGTAAAATTCATATTTTTTGACATACCTCGTACACGACTGAAAAAAATTGATATCTGTTGATTGTATTTTAGATTTTAGGACATGCAGAACTTTTTATGAAGAATACATTTTTTTCCTGAAATTAATAATAAAAAAGTTTCCCATATGGTTCCAACTTACTGAGACATATTGTATATTAGTTTTCAAAATATTTTACTTTTGGGAGTTATTTTTAATTTTATGAAATTTTCCATTATTTTTCAACGCGTAAATGGAACACTCTGTATATAAATAGCTTGCATATTAGATATTTTTTTAAGACATAAAACGTCAATGAAATTTGGTTTTGTATAAAAAGTGTTGTTTATTAATTATTAATATATTTCCATTTTAGTTATACCACAAGAAAAATACAGGGTGGCGCAAATTTAATTGAACACAATAGAGATTTCGTAAACCGTTATAGATACAAAGTTGGTTAAATGGGGAAAAATCTGTGTATGCTCAAGACAATTTGATTGGTTTATTTCAAAATTAAAATACATAATGATCTAAAATTATCTTTGTGAAAGGGTCTCATATTGTCAGAATATTTGGTAAATGTTTGACTTAAACACACACATTTAGTTCTGATTCCAACTTCCTGTATCACGTAAACTTTCATCGCCTACAACATACTTTCTACGTCACTGCGATCATAGTTAAAAATATTCTCGTAGGGAGGGGAGAGACTGCGCTGAAAATAATCTTTCCAACTATAGTTATAGTCCAGTCAATGGGGGATAAAAGGTGGAGTAGAAGCTATTTTGAAATATATGATTAAGAAAAATCCAATTTTTCGACTTGCTCGTAACCGATTTGTCCTGAAAAAATTGTTCAAAACTTGAAGAAAACTAAATTTTTAACATTTTTTGTTAATGTACTTTTTTTAGTAAGTCTAATAACTACGAAGTTACAGCAGCTATAATTTTTATAAAAATCGCAAAACCTTATATTTGACGGTCAATTTCGTAAGAATAAAGGCTAGTCCCCAGCGAATAATTTTCTGCAAAAACTTTCTCATTGGTTGAAAATATTTGAATCTCAAATGGCGGGAATTTTATGCGAAATGTTGCACCAGTGCATACGAGCTTTGAATTTGACGTCTTGCAAATAATGCGTTCTAACGTACGTCAGTGAAATGTATTGAAATAAATGTAGCCATGCACATGGGCACGTTACCCTATGTCCATCGTAAACACGATTCGAGCGATGCGTACGACGCGGTGCGTGCGTTATTAGCCCGTCCAAAGTAGATGCATGACGCGTGCGTTGCGGCGATTTTGTGTACCCGCAACACACGCTTTGTTTAAAAAACAAACATTGTATTTGCATGCAAATTGGGTCCTATGATTGAACGTTTACGTTATCCGTAACATACATGTTACGCCGAGTTATAACAGCAACGAGGCAAGTTTGTATGATGAAAATTTTTTCATAACACATTACTGTTATTTTCCGCCTGTTATGTTCCGTTTAACATATCTCCTCAACAGCCTCGAATAACATGCCGTTAAGTGCCCAACGTCCATGTTATCACTTTATTTGTTTATATTTTTTTTATAGATTCGATTTTAAATGGAGATGTTAATTAATTTACATTTAATACAAGAATTAGAGAATGAAATAAGAAGGTACCTCAGCATTATTACTATTTTATGTTAATGAATTATGAGGTACCTACTAAAATATACATAATAATTTTCTATTTAAGGACTGAATTGAACATCCAAAGAAGGCATATTAGAATCCTTTTAAAACTCCTGATGAGATTTTTTACTATACTATAGGCTTCCAAAATAATCTATGCATTTTTTAATTGCAAGAATGAGGCTCCATTTTAATACTCCTCAAAGACGAAAGATTACATCCATTCCCATTAAACCGAAGGTCTAATACCAATAAATTCTTAATATATATATTTGAATCTGTTTTTTTATTTATATGGGTAGAATTTTATTTTTGATCTAATATATTTAATTATTTTTCCCGTGAGAATAATTTTTTTCATAACAAAATTAACTAGCTCCTCATACTGTCACAGTTGTTTTTCCTAATCTTTTCTCCATATTAAAATGAAAAATGAACTACAAAAAACTCTAACCTCTTTGTTGTTGTTTTCACATTCATAAAAACAAGAAAACGCCATTTTTGGAAATGAAGTGAAGTTAGGTACTTCTTGTGGGCACGCGCAAAAACGCAAATAAATACTTTCTTCCATTCGTAACAGCCGTAACATCTGCTGTTATCGACTCTTTCAATCATACCGATATGACATCTACTGTTGTTTTATACGTTACATACTCCCTGTTATCATAACATAACAGATTTGTGTTAAAATTAACATAAACGTTCAATCATAGGACCCATTGTACGTTTGAAGTGTTGATTTCGGAAATTCAAAAATATAACTTACTATGGAATAAGAAAAATCCACGGTATAAAGGCCGGCACGTGGTCGACAAAAAATTGAATGAGATGGCAAAAAATAGCAAGTACTACATTTGGCTAATATAAGTAGAGTTATGAATGAACCCCCATCACGGAGTTTATTCAAGCAAATTGATCAAGCTGTTCGTTTCGTAAGAATTTAGTACGGTGTTGTCAACATAATGCTGAAATTAATAAAGTGTTAGATTCAAAGGTCGACAATGCACTTCGCTCATTTAAAAATGAATTGTCGTTACTAAAATCGAATGTCCTTAAGATGAACAAACATTCTTCGAGTGATGTAGCACCGGTGCGATATTCAGATGTTGTCAAAAACAAATCCTATCCAGCTGTTATTATACAATCAAAAAATGCGGGTCAGGATGTAAATCTGACCAAATCGGAATTAATGCTTAATATTCTTCGACATGATAATAATCTACGATTAGCAAAAGTGAAACATACTAAAGATGGTGGTATCCTAATTGGATTCAAAACTAAAGAAGATATCGAAAAAATAAAGAAGCTGGTAGAAGAAAAGATGTCAGATACTTATGCGGTTAAGGAAGTCACAGGTTTGAATCCTACTCTGTATTGTGAGGATGACTGAAAATTATTCCGAATCTAAATTACGTGATTTAATTGTGAAATATAACCCAGACATATTTTCTAGTGATTGCAAAGTTGTTAAAATTTTCCCTACGAAAAAGAACTCTGGAATCTTTCAAGCTATCATTCAGACTGAGAAGTATGTCTATGAGTGGGTCTTAAAGGCTGGTGGGTTTCTACAGCTGTAAAGTGTATGATGCAGTCGAATTATCGCGTTGTTTTAACTGCAATGAATTTCACCATTCCTCCAAATTTTGTTCGAAACCATTAAGCTGTCCTCTATGTCATGAAAACACAATGTTAAATTATGCAATTCACAAACTAAAAAATGTTCGAATTGTGTTAAACTGGCTGGTAAACAACATTCGGTTATTCCAAATGACCGTGCCGTATGGGATCAAAATAAATGTACTGCTTATAAGTCTGCACTCAAGTTAAAAAGTGATTTGCTCGGTAATATATAGCAACTACCTGTTTCCCACGATTCTCGTCCGTCTCTGAGTGGATGCGCTCCTGGCGGTACTGTCGCAGAGTTGAATAATTCCAAATCTTTATCTGTTTATTATCTGTAAAAACAGTAGACATTCTTAATATCTTTGCCATGCGTGAGCATCAGGTAATAGCTTTAACTAAGACCTGGCTAAATGACTCCATTCTAAATGAAGAAATATTTCCATCTGACTATTCAGTTTATCGTAGCGACAGAAGCTATCAAGAGTGCAACTGCTCAAGAGGTGGAGGCGTTCTCATTGCAGTAAATAATGTACTTGTGTCGTCCAATATTGATATAAAAAACTTCCTTCTAAATTAGTATCTGTGGATTCGGTATTTGTGAAAATCATTAGTGACATAAGTACTATATTTGTACTTAACTTATATATCCCACCTTCTTTAAGCAATGAACTTTAGGACAGTCTCTTCGATTCACTTACTGGTCTGGAATATGAAGGTTGCACTATTAAATGATTTCCTTCCCATTTTTAACTTAACTCAACGTAATACTATTCTCAATATCTTCGGTCTTGTATAACAATAGTTCAGGTGGACAAACCTCTGGAAATTCTGGTCACTGAGCACAGATATCATCCCCCACTGTTTGTAAATCAAATTCTAGTCATAACTTGAAAGAGAAATTTTCCTACATCTTCGTGTAACGAATTGAATTTTCGGAAGGCAAACTTTAATCTACTGTATCAACGTCTTACTGATATCGATTGGACTTTCCTAGAAGCATTTGACTGTCCAGATGATGCTTGCACATACTTCTACAGTAAACTCTACGCTGTTTTCAATCAATGCATCCCAAAGCAGACCAAATTCTTTAAAAGAAAATATCCACCTTGGTTTACGCCTGATATCATTAAACAATTACTCTTAAAGTCGAAATTTAATAACCATGGGTTTCTGAAAGGGCGCTCGACTGTCACAAACCCAGTCAACATAACTCAATTCCTGGCTGAATGTATAGACGATCGGGCGCAGTATGACGTGGTGTATACAGACTTTTCTAAGGCATTCGACCAACTTGACCATGGAATTATCCTATCTAAGCTAGGTCGGTTGGGTCTGTCAAATGCACTAATCAGTCTGCTTTCCTCTTATCTCAGTAATAGGAAACAGTGTGTAGTTTTTAACGGCTTTCAATTCGCTCGAGTACTTGGCTACTTCTGGTGTTCCACAAGGCAGCAACCTGGGCCCTATACTATTTAACATCTTTATTAACGATATCGTTAATAAACTGGACGTAAATTATTTATTATATGCGGATGACCTGAAGATTTACTGTCAAGTTAATAGTATTTCCGAATGTGAAAGACTTTTTCAAAATTTGAAATGTGTTGAAATTCGGTGTCTAAATAATAATCTATCTCTCAATGGCAAGTAAATGTAAAGTAATGTCATACACATTCAAGACTGATTGTAATAATTTTGAGTACAAAATAAATAATTCTATCCTTGAGCGATCTTCCACGTTTACCGACCTGGGTGTTACGTAATCTTTTTACACAATATCATCAGTAACAAACTTAATGATCCAAATTTTCTGCAAAAACTCGATTTTATTGTTCCAAGAATAACATCCAGAACATGTCAAACCTTTTACCTTCCCACTCCCCGAACTAATATTTTAAAATTTTCTCTCTTACATAAAATGTGCTCAATGTGCAAAATGGTGAATTACCAGCTTGACATCTTTAATCCTAGTATTTCGGCCATAAAGACGTACTTCTTGGGAAGCTAATTGTAATTTCTTTTTTTGTATTTTTTTTTAATTTGCTAATGTGTACTATGATGATATGTATGTCTCTGTATGTATTTTATACTATTCATAGATCTGTTCTATAGTTGGGTCCAAACCTGTTTGAACAGTAAATAAATAAAGAAATAAAGTTTCATTGGGAATTATCAGTCTGTTTTACTAAAAGAAATAAATTTGGTCTTAGTCCAGGCGCAACACAACACTGGACCGTCTTTGGGAAGTTAATTTATTTAATTATGGTAGCTGATTAAAAAGTTACTCTGTTGATTCTTGTAGATTTATTGATTTATTATTGTGATTAATGGGGTTCACCTCATTGAACGATTTTGTGCTTTATTCGGCGATACAAAAGCTCTGGCGCGATATAAATCAAACACTGAGCTAGTCAGTGAACTGTTCTGCCTTTCGCCTCAAATAATTTTTTTAATTTAATACGGTTCATTTGCACTTTTTGTGTTTTTTTTAAACTTACTTTTTTAAATACAAATGTAACACCTTAATGACTCATCCAGTGATTTTTTTATATTTTTATTTTATAATTTTGGCCTACCATAACACATTGCATCTGGTCCAGCCCTTCTGAGACCGATCCTGCAGCTGTAATTAATTCTTAAAATTTGAATATCGGGGCTATAGTGGCTTGTGACGTGGCTCAATTGAAACAGATCATATTTGGCTGTTTCCATATCGATAAAACTGGCAACTCTCATTCTCATTTGTTACGAATAAAAGAAAGAAAGAAGTATGTCAAATTTTCTACAAACGAACAAAGCTAGAATCTTGGCAATGCTGTAGAAAGTAAAACGTTAATTATTGGTCAAGAAGCAGCGCCACTTTCAAAATATATTAATTACTTTTTATTGATTTTTATGAATTAATGAATATTATAAGAACAATGAAAATCAACATGGTTCTTTAAACTATTCATTCATTAATATAAAACCAATAAATTCGTTCCTACTGGATAAGTCCATTATATCATTTCACTTCAAAAATCAAGATGCCAAACCAGAAGATATCGCAGACGCTGGAGTACGATTTCTTGTTGGTTGGAGGAAATATGGAAAAATAAAACTTGGAAGACGTTCGTTATTAACGTTTCGTAAAGTTATGGAAAATGGCTTTCGGCCAATTTTTTTAAAATTTTAGTATGTTGTAGATCTTGACGTTCTGATTAAATATCTCCAGGGCCCAACTCAATCCTTTGACTTGTTTTCGAGATATTGGTGGTCAAAGTTGAATAATTGAGTATTTAGGTAATTTTGTTTTAATTTCAATTTCTTCATTTTTTAAGAAAACTGATCAGCTTATCTTGAATTTCTTTATGGGAAAATTCAGTCAAATGATTGGTCTTTTAAAAAATATAATAATTATATATACAGGGTTTACCAAAAAGTCAGTGGAGCTACTTTATTTTTAAAATGACTATAATATTGAAAACCATTAAACCTCCTAATAACTTTAAAACAAACGGCCAGATTTCGTTGAAAAAATTATATACTTTACAGGTCAGTAGTCAAAGAAAAACTACCCTATGTAAAGTTTGAAATATTACATACGGACCCGAATATAGGGCTTTCAAAACTGATTTTTTCCAAAATCACCTCAAATATGCTGCTTTAGCAATACAGTTGTAACAGATTTGCAGCTAAAATAGTAACTCATTTACTATTACAAAAGCGGAAAACATTGTTTTTTATGTGTCTACAGGGTGTTTTAAACATTAGGTAACTGCAAAGCTATACCGGGTGACACAGGGATATATGGATGACCCCTTAAAACTTTTTTATTTATTAGCCGATTTTTATGAAAGTTTAACTGATTATATTAATAGTAATTTCTGATTTTCTGACGAATATATTCAAGATGGCCGACTTCCGGTTTGGCCGGAAATGGACAACAATTTTGTTTTTTAAATGGAAGACCCTGTATATTTTGATAAATTTGAATTCTACGGTTCAAAATAGATGCAATCCACTAGCCAAATGTCAATTTGACAGAACTTTCATGTTTGGAAAATAAAATACTTTTCTCAGTGTACTTTGCTAAAATTTTACAATTTTCTTTAAAAACCAGTTTTTGTCTGATTTTTTTGAATGTAACCCCTTGGATAACCTTTAGCAAAGTACACTAAGAAAAAATATTTTGTTTCAAAAAATGAAAGTTCTATTAAATTGACATTTGACTAGTGAATTGCATGTTTTTTGATCCATATCAAAATATATAGGGTGTTCCGCTTAAAAAAACAAAATTATTGTCCATTTCTGCATATACATCAGAAAATCAGAAATTACTATTACTATACTCAGTTAAACTTTCATAAAAATCGGCTAATAAAAAAAAGAAGCTTAAATGGGTGATCCATATACCCCTGTGTCACCCGGTATAGCTTGCAGTTATCTAATATTTGAAACACCCTGTAGACATATAAAAAACAATGTTTTTCGCTGTTATAATAGTAAATGCGTTACTATTTTAGCTGCACATCTGTTACAACTATATTGATAGAGCAGTATATTTGAGGTGATTTTGGAAAAAATCAGGTTTGAAAGCCCTATTTTCCCATAAAGAAATTCAAGATAAGCTGATCAGTTTTCTTAAAAATTGAAGGAATTGAAATTAAAACAAAATTACCTAAATACTCAATTATTCAACTTTGACCACCAATATCTCGAAAACAGGTCATATGATTGAGTGGAGACATTTAATTAATTTTCCATAAGAGAAGTGAGGGGTCCTTTAATATTGCAATGCTGCAGAGTATCATGATTTTAGAATATAGTCCAAACATGGCAAAAAAGCAGAAAATTGGGGTTGGAAATTTGGTACCAATAGGGTCACGGCAATAAAAATAATGAAAGAGCCAGCACTTGATATGTTATTGAATTTTATTTCGTGTGGTTGCAAAAAAGATGCACCACAGCATGCGGCTGTCGGAAAGCTTGAAGTGCTCTGTTGTATGTTATTGCAGAGGTGAATCCTGCAAATACAGTATCGAGAGAGACGACGAAGATGAGGAAATATCAGTTGAAATGCAGATCTTTATGTATGAATAATAGTCCAAGAACCAGAGCAGAAAAAATAGGTTCATAATGCAATCTTCTACAGATCAAATTTTTTTATTGGAACACGTTCTGGGATATCCCCTGAAAGTAAATTCAAGTTGGGGGTCTGGGGAGCGTCAGCTGTCATCTTGAAAAAGCCGTTTTGTGAAATATCTCGTGAACCCTGCATTGTACGAGAAAAATAGTTGAGATCATTTTTGTACATAAACTTTTATTTAAAACATTTTGTATGTTTTTATTTATACCGCTCCAAACTCAAGACGTTTTTTAAATTAATAAATGTTTGATTTGGTTCTTTATTTAAAAACATTAAATTGCATTAATTGAGCTCTTTTATGCCCTTCTACACCTTTAACTTCTCATTATTACCATTATTATTATTACCATCATTATTATGCGTTGTATGAATTATGAAATGTTTTCTGTGCACCACGAGTCACATTTCCACGAATTCTTTTCTAAAGCTATAGCTCTGAAACTATAAATTTTACAGGAAAAAGGTTGAAAAAACAGAGCACGTTATTTCTCTGTCCAAGTCTCACTTTGGAGCGCGATAAATAAAAATATATGCATTATATAAAAAAAAGTTTTAAATAAAAGTTGTAGAGAATCTTTTTATATACTAAAAGGATGTCTACTGTTTTTCTCGTACCATGCACGGTTCACGAGATATTTCACCAAACGCGTTTTTTCAAGATGGCGATTGACATGAATTTACCTTCCAGACGACACCCCTGAACATATTCCTAAAATAAAATCTGATCTGTGAAAGATTAGAAAAAAGTATCTGTCTGTTGGACTAGAAGGCGAACTAGAGGATGTTAGTCCGGAAGAATACAATGAAGGTGACGTCCGGATGAGGACTGTGAAAATGTCGAAAAACCAGGACCATTAACAAGAAAAAAAAATAGAATGGTAAATAAAATAGATTACTTTTGATTTTTTCTTTTATTGTAATTAATGCTTGTTGTTTAATTTTTATTTACTAATCCTATTGTTTATTAGAGTCCAATCAAAAAACATTTTTCAGGACATGAACGAATATTTTTTTGTTCAATAATTTATTGAATTATTATTCATAATTAGTATTAAATAAAAAAATGAATAACAAGTTGTTCATGGCGATTTTCATGACCGTAACAAGTTTAAGCTGCTGTAACTTCATAAATATTAAGGTAAACTTTATTATAAATTCTATTACAAATATAAACTCAATTTTAACATCACTTTAGCAACTAACCCAGATATCAATTATTCAGGCTCTATACCTTTCCTTGGCCCGATTTCTTATAATATCGCCAAAGTCTTCCGCAGGTACGATATTAAAATAGCTTTCAAGTCAGCTCACTATATTTCTTCTCTGTTAGTCAACTCAAAAGATACAGTTCCTTTCTTACAAAAATCAGGAGTTTACAAAATTTCTTGTACAAACTGCAATGCAGTTTACGTAGGTCAATCTGGAAGAAAAATAAATACCCGTAAAACAGAACACCTAAGACATATCAACAACTTCTTAAATACTGACATCACTAACTCACCATTTGCTAATCACATCCTTTCATCTGACCATTCTTTCAACCCTATGAATTTTTCTTTAATTCACAACTGCCATAAAAGTTTCAAATCAAAACTCCTTGAAATGTACGAAATTAAAATAGTAGATTCTGTAACAAGGTTAGAATGAAAAATTCGACAAGAGTGGAAAATTCCGAACGCGAGCGAAAGCGAGTGTGAGGAACCACGAGTGTCGACTATTTTCATTCTGACCGAGTAACAGACTATATTTTCTCCACGATCAAAAAGTATAAATCAAAATTAAATTAAATCTGAACACAAGTTATTTGTTGACATATTTGTATTACATTGTATTAATATTTATAGTGCTGTGGTACACTTACCGATATTAAAATCTGGTGCATTGGTGTTTTTTCATAATTTGCAATTTCAGATATTATTAAATTCTATATCTACTTCACTTGGATTTTTCACTAATTATTTTGTTTAAATTAAAACTTGTTTGAAAATAATTATTACCGTCGCCATTTTATATCTGACAGTGACACTTTTGAAATCCAGGGCACTCCATATTGTTTATTTCGATTACAGAAAATCCATTCTTTACCTTGATAAAGAATGAAAATACATGCAAAATGCATAAGATGCAAGTATTATAGAATAAATATTCAGACTCTAGAGGGTGAATGTTTACATTCTATTATTAAAAATGATTCCAGAATTCATACATTCAGTAATGGTCGTGGAGAAAAGAATATTCTAACACCAATTTAATTTGACTTAACGAACAACTCCAGCCTAATGACAATTATCTATTTCTCAATCTACGCTTTTAAACTTTTTTAAATTCTCATTTTATTTATCATTGAATTTCGCTAACATAGACTGCTTTTAGAGGTTATTTCTCTTCTTCTTCTTCTTCTTCGTTTCTTCTTTCCAAGTTTTAGCATAGTTTGTCAAACTTTACGGTGCCTGTGTCCTGCACTCAATCGGTCTTAAGTTATTTCATTTTATTTTAGTAAGTATAACTTTTGGCTTTTAAATTTCAAAATTGTCATTTGTCAATCTAAAATTCTATTTCTGTCTAGTACTTCAACACCAGTGCATGGTTACGGCGCAGTTTATTTAACCTTTTATACATTTTTTCAACCTGCATCCGTAGGGATACATTTTGACATCAATATTAATCACGGATTTTTAATTCACCAAATATGATTGTCACAATTGGTGAAATTAATTTCAATTTAATTTATTAAAAAACTTTTATACTGTTACTTTCGTTACCACATGTTCCTGTTAATTTCTTTTTAATCTACAATTTCATAATTTGTGATTAGTGATCACTGTCAACAAAATCTGTAAGTTGATAGCTAATAACATGTTTTCTTCCCTACATTGCAATTTTTGTTTATAGGCCTGATGATGGCCTTATGAGGCCGAAACATGTCTCCGTTTTATAAATAAATTTTACTATTATAAAGTGGTACGACCTTGCGTTTTATTCTGATCATAAATATTAGTTCAATATTTAGTCTTCTTTAATTCTGAACATTTATTTCAGTAGGACCAACCATTTGCGAATTCTACAAAAAAAAATTCATGATTTGTCTCATTAATTCATGATTTGTCTCATTAATTCATGATGGCGGCTCCAGCCTCCCCTCCCCCAAATTAGATTTTTATAAGGGCCCACATCTTAATAACATATTTAAAAAAACTTTTACCCCACCTTATATAAAGTTAAGATCCTCTAGAGACTGGACTATTAACCATACACGTATAATAAATTTCTATTAAATGTAATTCTTAGTTTTGTTTTATTTATTCCAAGAAACTTTTATGTCCGACAAATACGTACAGCAAATTCTAGAGATGATTTTATATCAATTCGGCGTAAATTATCTACAGGATATCTAAAATTGGAAGGGATAACATTGTTATATCAGAAACTGTAAGAGAAACAGAGGCGGTTAACTGGAAAACAGTGAGTTATACAGGGAAAAGTAAAAATGCTATTTTGGGTTTTATACGCATAGAATTTTTATTTAAAACATATGAAATAATAGAAAGGGAAAGTTTTATTGGATCTCAAAATTGCTACGAAAATGTACTAATCTTGGTTATTTGTACCTTTTTTGACATTTTTCTATGTAACTAACTATTCATTTACAACCTTTTGATTTTTATTTGTTTGATGCGCTGACGATCTGTGTGAGACAATTTTAATTCTATCAATGTGTGTAAAATTTACGAAACTTTTTCTTATGGTCCCTAAGACAATATCTTAAACAAAAATCAGTGTAAGTTGTGGTTGTACGTGTAGCCACAGCATTAACTCTTGTGGGTCTTTTGATCAGTGCAAACGACCAAGTAAGTTTGCGGTCATTAACTCAGAAATTTTTTCTGTTTTCATGTAGAACGTTTTTGGGAGCTATTGGCTCATTCACCACAACAGAAAAAGCGCTCTAGGAGCGCTCTTGAAGACCACTCATAGTGAGGACCATCTCCTTGGCACATCACACAGAACTTGCACTTCATGAACACACCACATCACTGCTAGGACATACAGGCTGCTACTGTCACACTCCAGGTGGCTCATCCAGAGTTTGACGTCTCACCTATCACCTCCAGACGATTCTGGGCAAATCCATTAAAAACCCAAGGACTGTGCAGAACGTTGTTACGAAAATTTTCAATCAATAATTTTCTATTAATTAAACTCACTACAGTTTATTTTTACCTGTTTTGACTCCTTTAAAGGAAATCAATTTTCTTGTTTGATCAACAACCAAGCAATTAAATTATTTAGTGGGGGATCAACTTGTCGGGATCTGTCAGACAGACATAATAGGAAAGTGGCGCTCAGACAATTCATAAAGCTAGCTCTTCATTCCCAACAAATTGTAACCTAAGTCTCATGCTATTAAAAACTTGTTACAAAATTTAAACACTTTAAAAACAAGAACTTCTTCAATTTGTTTCTGAAAGTTAAGTGTGTACATAATCTCAACTTTACATCATAGATTGGCATAATGCCAACCAACCCCATAAACAAAATACCAACCAACCTCAACATGCACTTTATTACTGTCATGGCCATTGCTAAGCCATGTGACTTGCAATCATAAATTGCTTCTCAATAAAATACACGTCAATATGTACCCTTTCGTAGCGTAACACCCCATTAAAGTAATTGTAATGTTAGCGCAAAGCGCTACAATAAAAAAATTATAAAACAGAAAATACTTACTCAACGAATTAAATTTCACTGAAAATCCACGTGGCGTTCTTAATAACGATTCAATCTCAATCAAACTCTAACTGAACATGCGCGTGAATTTAAACCACATGCCAACAAGCCCCGGTCTCCCTTATCGCTTAATATAGCGTATCCAATTTATTTTTTTAAATAACTTTTCGTCTTTGAAAGGCCACCCTCAACTATTTTTTTTAATACGGACCTGTACCTTATATTTCATCTTAGAAATCCGCAGTTATTTCTCTATGTAACCATGCAGAACACTTAAAATATTTATTAGATTTCGACACTGTACTTTGGAAATTTTTCTAAGTACGGCCCTGTTCATTTTTACTCTAATTATAAAAATTATAAAATATCTTGAACAATGGGGAGAACAATTTGAACAATTCTTACAGAAATAAAATAATTCGTAATGACTATTTAATTTATAATTTTTGTACTTATAGATATAAATGAACAGGACTGTACTTAGAAAAGTTGCTAAAGTACAGTTTATTCTCGAATCCTACAAAAAAAAAATTAAGTCTTTTACATGGTTGGATCGAGAAAAAAATGGAGATTTAAATATGAAATAAAAATTACAGGTTCGTATTTAAAAAAATATTTTGGATACAATTCACTAATTCCATTATCACTGACTCGTAAATTTAATAAATAGGGAGCCCGAATACATATTAATCTAAAAAGACAAACTTCAATAACGAGATCGCTATCATAGACTCAAAGGGAAAAATCGAAATAGTACGAATCTAAATTATCAACACAAATTTCATGTCCTGAAAATTAAAAAAATTCCATTTTATAATTTATTAATGATAATTTGTTTTTGAATGTAATCAATCAAATTTGATTAACTCATAAAATCTATATTGGGGGTGATTCATTTAAAAATTAAATTTTTACTTTGTGTAATTTCAAAATCTGCCATTTTGGATTTTGATGTCAATTAATTCGTCATTAGATCATAATATTCAATTTTAAAATAATCACTTTATTAATTCTGAAGATATGAACTTGTCCCTATTCTTCGATACCCCCAGTATAATAATTCGTAGAAAATATAGCCGATTATTGATTTTTTTTGAGAACTTACCTTTTTTGTGTCTGCAGTTGAATTTGCACATACTGAAAGATTGTCCCATGGATCGAAGGGATCCCCTCCTGATGATGGACCGATGGCGGGTGGGGTTAGCGCCTACAGACGGGGACGCCGCCCGAGGGCAAAGCCCCACATCGCGCCACCAACCCTTTAACGTCACCGCCACCCCTGAT
The DNA here is from genome assembly GCA_963243735.1 of Neocrepidodera transversa. NCBI lineage: Eukaryota > Metazoa > Arthropoda > Insecta > Coleoptera > Chrysomelidae > Neocrepidodera > Neocrepidodera transversa. The sequence continues at coordinate 20,718,195 of OY725344.1, read as the reverse complement.
GCCTTCCCAATTATGCTTTTATTCTTTTTCCTCGAAAAGGAAAAAATGTCGGCCGTGTACCACTGCCAATGAATCTTTATCTCTTTGGCGGGTATTTTAAATAGTTTTAAATGGAGGATCTTTAGGTTGGTTTTATTTTTAGAGAACTGTGAGGAAGCCGTTTTTAGGCGATTAAGTGACGTTTGACGAGAACTTTTCGTCCAGTTTACCATAAAAGCAATCTATAGATGAACTAACTATAAAATCTCTTTTTGTTGTTATCGTTAATTAATCTCGTTGTAACTTTCTTGGTCAATTGCTAGCTGTACTGTCTTCGACGAGTTTGTTTCTGCACGTTTTGGAAACTTTTATTTTCTTGAAACCTATTGGTACACTTTAAATTCTGTTTCATATCTATGTGATACTCTTCGTTAGAAACTGCAACTAGAAGAGTAGAAATATATATTAGGAAGAGGCTCAAAAAGTTTTATTTGTATGGATGATTCCTGCTTTCTCAATTTTATTATTTACAATAAAAATATTTTCATAATCAAATAGTGAGTATTCTAAAAATAAAGACAAAAAGAATAAAATTTCCGGGTATAAATCTCAAAGAGTTTGCTCGGGTTTTCACAAAATAATCCAATATAGTTGTTCGAAGTAAAAATGAATAATTCATATTCAACCACGGAATATTATATTGTGTTTTACAAGTTTCCGGAATATAAACAAGACCCTCATATTTGTGCACAACATATGGTTCAAGGTATCTCGTAAAAATATTACAGTATCTAATAAATAACAAATCCTGAATAGAAATGCGTATTAATTATGGTTATTTTTTTGTGAATTTGAGAACGTATGTGCCATCAATGACGTCTTTCTGGATAGGTCGTTTAAAATAAACTTTAGTTGGCAATGTTATTGAGGATTAAAATTGCGTCAAGTAAATTAAGCCAAGTGTATTTGATTATTAGTTACTAAAGCCCAGTATTAATTTAGCAAATGCTTAAAAAAAATCTGTCAGGATGTCTGTCAGATAAGTGAATGGTGGTTCTTATTTTATTGTGTAAACGTATTTATTACAAAAATACTTGTGATAATAAATACGTTTACACTAGAAAATAACAACCACCATTTGAATGAAAATAATCTTTGGACAAAAACAAGTTTCCGGCAAAATGACTAATTAAAATGACACACGACATTTTTATATAAGACAATTCAGAAAGTGACCTCTAAAGGCGCGTTTTCACGAGTCGATCTAGCTTGAACGATTTGGGTCGTTCGACCATAGTTCGATCTGCGTTGAAAGCAAAAATGATTACACGTTAGGCAATGCATGTTGAATAATTGTAGTACAAAATGGCTTACGTGAAATTGTTGATGTATAGCTACAAAAAAGTCAATTTTTTCATTTTTTTTCTGTTAACGTGTAAATGTTTGATCAAAAAATGGCGGGAGGTCATCCTAGCCACTGGCGATAACTATTCCTCACTCGAAGCCTTGTATCGGGTACCAAAATGTTCATATCGCTATTTTTGCTGGTTACTTTTCTTAAAAAATTATCAGCTTGTTTAAACCAAACTTGAACCGGTTACACAAAAGTCTAGAACCATTCCATTGTGATTTTAATACTTTGGCCAATTCACGATTGTATGTTGTTCTTGGATAAGTTTCACTGCCATATTATCCAGAAAATACAAAATAATTCATATTTCTTTTAAAATTAATAATATTAATCTTTCAGTTCATACTAATGTCTATTATTGTATATTTTAATATTTTAAAATCTAAAAATAGATTTAACACAATATTATTCCGTCTTTCTCTCAGACTTTTTTCTATCTACTTGCAATATACAGTTAACAAAAATAAAATACATAAGCGACTGTTGCTATGCAAGCTTATCTTTCTCTCATATTATCCCATCATTATAAGAGACAAAAAATATAGATATATTTCTTCCCGCTAAGATTCTGAATTCAAGGCTATTTACATACCACGTCACATGTCTCCTACCAATAAAAAACCAGCAACCATCCTCTCCGTTAAAATTCAGAGCACAATCATTCTCTGGCATCCCAACTATGAACGGATTTAGTCGCATTCAATAGAGCAAAAAAGTTTCTTCAACTAAGTAAAATGGTGCGTAATTAACCGCACCCAAAAAGTTTTCTGAGTTTTCATAACAAAACCATGTAAATAGTTTTTACAGTGAATGAAGTGATGAGTACTATTTAAATATTAATGTTTCGGTTTCATAATATAAATTAATGTGCCGCTTTATGATTTTTCTTTTCATGTTCGTACTTGGAAAAAATGGAATAAAAATTACATTCCTATTTCAAATACTGTTCTTATTTTAACATTCATATTGGTTTAACTTCTACCTCAGAAGTTTGGTCCTTCGAGAAAATCCAAGAATTTATTTAATCACGCTCGCAGTCTAGTGTTCTTTCAACAGTAATGAATACTAATATTCATAAATCGTTCAGTTCTAATATTTTTGATTTTATTTTTAAGTCATTTTCGGACATTTTGGGTTTAATAATACGGTTTAACATTGCTTATAATGCTGCTCGCCTCGCTTGTACATTTCGATCAAGCTCGATTTGTGGATTCCATAATACATCATAGTTTTGTATGCATCAGACCATTTTTCTGATATTTTTGCACAAGATTACAGCCCGTCGCACTAAAAACAAAAACTTTACAACACTATAGGTACTCAATTAGGCATTATTCACGTTTTGTTTCCGTACGAGGTGTTTACACATTCCATTCCAATCGTTCGACATCGATTCGGCAACAATCGCCGATCAAAAGTAGACAGTTTTTCTACTTCCGTCGAATCGACCCACTCCGCCGAACGGCCAAGCCGAAAGGTTGTTTACATATTCAAGCAGCTTTCGGATCAATAATCGACCCAAATCAACAAAGATCAACCCGTGAAAACGCGCCTTAACTCAGGGCAGTCATCAACTCCGGTCCATGGTAAATCCCTGGTACAAAGGTAGCTGACAATTTTTAGTTCCGGTCCAAACACTAACGGTAGATAAAGGGTCATCAAAATGTAACTAGAATTAATAGAGAAATGAAATTTGGATCGACAAAGCAATAAGTGATCCAAAGTTGTTTCTTCAAATTAACAGTATCTTATGAGATGAGTAGTAAAATTAAAAGTGTAAGTAGTCGTAATTTACTAGTTGTCTTTTTTTAAACCACTTGAAAAAACGGGAATAAACAAATGTTTAGGATAGCCGATTGTTGAAAATCAACGTGGTTTCTTTAAAATAACAAATATTTGACCAACTGTTCTATAATGGCTACAAGAGATGATGAAACAAGATTGAATATAGGTGCTAGTCAGGTAAAATGACGAATTCCACAATAGGTGGATCACCATGCGAGGTGTTTTTTGATACAACAATATCGAACATCAACTCAACCAAACTTTCGCATCTTTTTTTTCACTTCTTTCCTAATATATTCATTCCCACTTCTATTTTCTTCTTCAACGATGAACCAATTCCCATCAAAAACACCCCTTAAAAAAATTAATTGCATGGGATTCACTATATCTCTCTCCTCTTTGCATGGAGAATTTTGTATGAGTTAATTGCCCTCTGTCGTGGTGAAGGAGTTTAAAGTTTTTCAGTTAAAAGCTGAATTTTCGATGTTCATAAAAAAAATTAGAATATAACACTTTTCCGTACTATCCACTCTGTGCCGAGACTAGCGAGGTACAGAACAATCATGTCAATCAAACTTTCAAATCTTTTTTTGAGTTGTTTCCAACTATTCTTCTTTACTCCCTTCCTCTTATTTAACAACGAACCAAATTCTCTCAAAAATACCCCTTAAAAATTTAGACTGCAAATAGATACGTATGTAAAATTAAATAGCATTGGACAAAAACGCATACTAAATAAAGAAGTTAGACAACGGTTGAACTTTATAACAGAAAAAATATTGCAATTGCATGAAAATCGAATATCGCGATATAATTTTGTTAAATGCGATTCTTATAAATACGCAAATAATGTTTAATGGTATATTTTTTGAAAATTTAATATTTTTAAATAAAATATATAAATTGTAACCAGTCTTATTAATTTTATATTAAAATAAATCCTCTAGATCGGAGCTAAGGTACAGAATTAGTGGGCCGTTGAGGCACGGACCGGAGTTGAGGTACCAGATGATATCGACACCATACTTGGACCGGAATTGATGATATCCGTTAACTCATAATAATTAGCAACTGAAGTGGATAAATACATACATTGATGTTGCTAGTAGGTCGGCGTTTTCGAAAAGAATCTTGTGATCTCCGTCGGATAATATCTGTTCTTCGGCGACTGCAGATTTTTCGATTTGTCCTAAACGAAAGTTTCGTTTGTATTTAGTTATTCGTGAGCTAAAAGTTCACGAAATTCTATAGACTCCAGCTGATGTGAGAATCTCTGCGGTCTTTTGCTCTTTTTAGATACTCTCCTATTTTCTTTGTTGGTTTGTAGATGGTGATGATTTTCTTTTTACTTTCATAGGTAGCATGTTGTTAGCCTGTATCCGCGTCATCGTATTTTATACGTTATTCTTTCTGGCACATGTTCTTACGAGAAAAGTCGCGGTCGGTATTTTAGTTATCTCGATACGTTATTCTCTCTGGCATTTGTTCGAGAAAAGTCGCGATCATTCTACTGTACCATCTTTATGAACTCCTGCCTTTAGCGTTCTTATTTTCCAATTTGCTGGAAAACCTCCCACACGATCCTGATCGCCAAACCTCCAGATTCCTACATATCTATATCATTGACGAATGTCCTAGGTAAGCCCTTTGAGATTTTACTCAAAGGTCGTATCAAGCGCGATCCCCTAATTCCGATATGGATTTAGGTCTAAATATTCCACCCAAGATGCACTAGTGAGACTCCATACCCAAACCTCCAAAGTTCTCAAGCTTAGTCAATGTGCATCGGCCGTCCTTTTTGATGTTCAAAAAGCTTTTGATTGTCTGGAAGCTTTCAAACATCGAACTTCCGATCCCCCTCATCAATCTCATTCACTCCTATCTTAAAAACAGAACTATATGTATCAAAGTTGGAAACTCGATCTCTGATCCCTTAACCCCACAAGCTGCAGCCCCCCAAGGCGCAGTGTTAGACCCCGTGATGTACATCATCTACACGCACGCTGCAACAACCTGATCCACTAGAGCTCTAAACACCAAAACCCAACAAGTACCAACGACAGAAGTCCAAAGAATTCTTGACAGAGTTAGGAGACGAACCTCCCTCCTCGGAACAATACTACACACATACAAAACCTACATTCGTCCAATCTTGGACTATAGAGCTCTAAACTTCTCTACCCTCCCTGCTCCTCTTTTGCACGCCGTTACGGCAACCGCGATGAGGATCCTCATAAAATGCTCTTACTTCCCCTGGCGCTTCCCAAGCAATGAAATCCACGAACACACTAATATGACACCAATTACTTTTAGATTCAAGGACCCACAAGGAAGATACGTCCAGAGAAGAATGGACAGCTCCAACACCCACGCCATCGAAACATTCGGACCAAATGGACAGTTGGTAGGAACTAAAGAGTAATACCAAGAAGACCCCCGAAGAAATTCCCTCAACCGAATCTGAGGCATGAAGCAAAAGATCTTCTGGACGAGCTCCTAGATCTCATACATCTCCTATGTACTAGCTTGTCCCCTACCGAAGGCTAGGGACTTCACTCTCTCTGAGCCTCCCCCTCCGGGAGGCTAGTAAGTATCAATAAAATATAACAATCAAATATCTTAAGTTTCTAATAATTTTCCATTTCAGACTAACATCCACCCAATGTATCCCTGAAAAGGAGTAATTGAGTAATTCTACTCCTACATGGAACAAACACAATACCAGGACAAATTACTGGGAAGGGTTTAGCAGGTATACCCCCAGAGCGATGAGGTAGTCACGCACAGAACATAACGTGAGTTGTTATAAAAGCTTCCCGCCTCCATAACTCAGGACAATAGATGTAATAAAAAAAAACGAACAGAAAGCTAGTTTACATTCAGAAGTCGAAATATTAAGACTGAAGAATGAAAATTGAAAAGTCCTTTCTAGTTGTAGCAAGTGTGAAGAGTGAAGATAGCTAGATGAAAGTAGTGTGAAGTCAAGAGTGACCAGTTAGTTGATTGTCAAGTATTAATAATAATAAATCATAGCAATTTTTTAGTAAAAATATAATAAAATGGACTGTTACGTAATAAGAAAAAGAAAAGTAGAAACATCTGAAGATCCCTGTCAAAAACACCACCAGATGTACAGATGTCGACTGATTCATGTAATCCCCCGGATATTGGCTTGGCAATTATTTAGATATATATCGGAAAATCTTAGTGATTATATAAAATACTGGAGGTGAGTTCGGATTGGTTGATCTTTTCATTCGTTTGACTCCATTCTTGATCTATCCGTTCGGGTACTGACAAAAATTCGGTTTAGACGTTACTCCAATTATTCATACTCTACTCCTAATGCTCCAAAATCTTCAAGCCGAACTCAGCTTAGATTCTCACAACTTCAAGGAAACCGGAAACACGTTATATATTTCCTACTTCCGAGCACAACAAGAGAGGGCGGGTTGAATGCAGACAAGTCCACGATAATCATTTTGAACAGTATCCATGGTTGGTGTTCTCATGAGTTAAAAATGGACTTCTTTGCATTAACTTGTGACTGAACCAATAAGAAAGTTTGTCAACTTACTTGTGACCTTGAGACCTATCCTCAGCTCAAGTACCACGTTGAAGCGTCAACGAATATAAAATTATTTTTGGCGACACGAAACAACCGTGAACTTGAGGACATAAATCAATTGTCCAGACAGAGAATGGAAAGTATTAGAGAAAACAGACCGTCTTGTACCTATCATCAAAGAATACATATCGATAGGTATTCTTTGCTATCATATTTCATGGAATGCAAAATATTCCTCTGCCAAGGCATAGAGATGATATGAGTCCATAAGAAAACGAGAATGGTCGTGAAAGTATAGTGAGTAACGAGAACAACTTTAAGAGGGCTTCTAAGATTTAGAATTTATGCTGGAGACTTGAAACTAAAACATCACTTTGAGACCATTAAATCGAACGCCACTTACGTAAATAAACAACGTGTGACGAACTTATTAGATGCTGTTATCAAGAATACTGGAGGAAATGAAAGAGTCTCGTTATAAAACCATCATTTTCAATGAGGCTATGTACATAGCGCACATCGCTCAACTGAGTTTAACTGCAAGATAAGTTGATGGTGGTGGCAAATTAGACGAAAGATTTTTCGGTCTCATTGACATCCATAAAGACAATGATTGTAGTGGAAACATTAACGAACTGGATGAACGGTGTCAAGAGTGCATCATTACTGGTGAGGTATTGGGTACTACGATTCTAAGGAGAATGGAAAGCCTTTCTCTATCACTGGAGAATTGTATGGGTATAGGCGGTTATAGTTGCTCAGATTATATGTCAGAATTGAAAGCTATCAATGCACAAATAGCACAGTGTCGAAATCGTCAGCTCAATCTCGTCGTCTGTCGCAGTTAAAGTGTGAAAAACGCACTTGGTACTATTGAAGAAGTAGTATCGTTCTTTACAGCATCTAGCAAGCGGTTAACAATGTTGAACAGTCATCTAAAACACTCGCTGTTGTCACATTGTCAAACGAGAAATACATTGTTGGAGGGACAGAACAACGGTTGCCAAAGTCAATATTCTCCTTCGAGATCTCTCTAATTGCGAGTTTATTATCACACTGAGTGACATAAGTATAACATATCCAGTTAGTAAAATCTTACAAGACTCTAATTAGCGTCGCGATGGTAAAAGCAAAATTAGATTCGACCCTCAAGGTGTACGACGGTATGAGAGTTAATGCTGATAGCCACTTTACTCGTATTGTTGAAGAGGCGAAGGCAGTTTTGGAAGAGTTAGACGTGGAGATGAGTGTTTCTCGTCTTACATGTAGACAAAGTCACAGGGAAAACTGCGATTATAATGATGATTGTATCACATGTTGGAAAAGGGCTGTTTTTATTCCAACACTGAACCATATTAACATGAGTGAAGGTATTTAAATTTTAATACGTATTGCATTTGGAGGGCTCCCTAAGCTTGATATTTTAAATACAAATCTAGATTTGCCAATTTTCGTATATTTTTCTTATTTTTAAAAACCCGTTATTAATTAATATAATTTAAATAATGTATTATAAATATTAAAAAACTAAGCACTTCTGCACGAATACAAATGGGTATTAATTATGGTTATTTTTTTTGTGAATTGAGAACGTGTGTGCCATCAATAACGTCTTTCGGAATAGGTCGTTTAAAATTAAACTTTAGTTGGTAATGTTATTAAGTTATTGAGGATTAAAATTGCGTCAAGTAAATTAAGAGAAGTGTATTTGATTATTACTACTATTAGTTACCAAGACCCAGTATTAATTTTGCAAATGCAAAAAAAATTCTGTCATATAAGTGAATGGTGGTTCTTATTTTCTTGTGTAAACGTGTTTATTACCAGAACGCTTGTTATAATAAATACGTTTACACCAGAAAAACAGAACCACCATTTACTTATCTGAATAAAGTTTGATCGGAAAAGATATCAGCATTTCTAAAAATGTAACAATGTAGGCTTTCATGGCCGGCGTGAATGTAAAATTGTTTATTTCCGGGGCGGTTTTTGCAATTTTTATCATGTTGCTGCAATTTTTATCAGTTTTCAGCATTTTTTAGCAATTTATTATTGGTTATTGGGATAATACCAACAGTGGATTTGGCTTTTAAATTAACTTTAATTAAATTCCTTTTTTAAAACGACGAATGCACAAGGAAGGTTTCTATTCGACTAACTGCATTTTATATTCTTATATTTAAATCTAACACAACGCACTTTAAAAACAAACATTCAGGTCATAGGACCAAGTAATCTGATTCAGCGTTTTCGTGCACTTAAGATAAACATACATTCCAGCCCTCAATTTTATTTCTTCTTTCATAAGTATAATAAACATTTATATTAGTTTTATTTATATTAGTTTTTGTAAATATCCAACATTTATACCAATTTTTAGCAATTTTCAGAACTTTTCAATTGTTGGCAATTTTTATCAATTTGCTGCAATTTGTATTAGTTTTCAGCAATTTTTGGCAATTGGTAGCAATTTTCAGCAATTATTATCAGTCTGCTGAAATTTTTATCAATTTTCAGCAATTTTTAGCAATTTGTGGCGATTTTTTTTAGCACTTTTATCAATTTTTGCAATTTTTATCAATTTGCTGAAATTTTTATCAATTTACTGAAATTTTTATCAATTTGCTAAAAAAAATATATCAGTTTTCAGCAATTTTTATCAATTTGTTTCAATTTTAATTAGTTTTCAGCAATTTTTAGCAATTTGTAGCAATTTTTAGCATGTTTTAGCAATTTTATCAGGTTTCAGCAATTTTTAGCTATTTGTGAGCAATTTTTAGCAAGTTTTGGCAATTTTCAGAACTTTTATCAATTTGTAACAATTTTTTTGTAATTTTCAGCAGTTCTGTCAATTTTTTGCAAGTTTTTGCAATTTTTATCATGTTCTGCAATTTTTATCATGTTCTGCAATTTTTATCAGTTTTCAGTAATTTATAGCAATTTATATCAATTTTTAGCAATTTTATCAATTGTTTGCAATTTTTATCAATTTGCTGCAATTTTTATTAGTTTTCAGCAATTTTTAACAATTTGTAGCATTCTTTAACAAGTTTTAGCAATTTTATCAGTTTTCAGCAATTTTTAGCAATTTGTGGGAATTTTTAGCAAGTTTTAGCAATTTTCAGAACTTTTATCAATTTGTAGCAATTTTTTTGCAATTTTCAGCACTTTTGTCAATTTTTTGCAATTTTTATCATGTTGCTGCAATTATTATCAGTTTTTGCAATTTTTAGCAATTGTTATCAATTTTAAGCAATTTTTAGCAATTTGCAGCAATTTAATCAATTTTTTGAAATTCTTATCAATTTGCTTAATTTTTTATCAATTTGCGGAAATTTTTATCAGTTTTCAGCAATTTGTAGCAATTTTTTGCAATTTTCAACAATTTTATCGATTTACTGCAATTTTTATCGATTTTTAGCAATTTTTCGGAATTTTCAGCACTATTATCAATTTTTGCAATTTTTTGCAATTTTTTGCAATTTTTTGCAATTTTTTGCAATTTTTTGCAATTTTTTGCAATTTTTATCAATTTGCTGAAATTTTTATCAATTTGCTGAATTTTTATCAATTTGCTGAAATTTTTATCAGTTTTCAGAAATTTTTATCAATTTGCTACAATTTTTATTAGTTTTCAGCAATTTGTAGCAATTTGTAGCGATTTTTTAAAAATTTTTAGCAAGTTTTAGCAATTTTATCAGTTTTTGGCAATTTTTATCAGTTTTCAGCAATGTTTATCAATTTGCTGCAATTTTTATTAGTTTTCAGCAATTTTTAGCAATTTGCATCAGTTTTTAACAATTGTATCAGTTTTTGGCAATTTTTTGCAATTTTTATCAGTTTTCAGCAATTTTTAGCAATGTAGCAATTTTTAACAGTTTTATCAATCTGTACAAATTTTTTGCGGTTTTTTTTTGTAATTTTTAGTAATTTTTAGTAAATTTAAGAAATTTGTAGCAATTTTTAACAGTTTTATCAATCTGTACAAATTTTTTGCGGTTTTTTTTTTGTAATTTTTAGTAATTTTTAGTAAATTTAAGAAATTTGTAGCAATTTTTAACAATTTTTAACAATTTTTAACAATTTTTAGCAATTTTTAGCAATTTTCCGCCATTTAAATCTATTATATTAACTTGTTTGCTTGAATTCTTGTGGATAAAAATAATGGAACTGAAAGTTACACGCTTCCAATCGAGCTGAAATGTCGATGACAAGCATTATGTTTACATACTTAAATTTAATACGTTTCGCATTCGGAGGGCTCCCTCAGCTTGATTTTTTAAATACAAATGTAGATTTACCAATTTTCATATAAGTTTTTAAATGAACAAAGTTTTAATAATGTATTATAATTATTAAAAAACTGGCAAAAAAAAACATTTTTAAATATTAAAAAATATTTAAACTACAAAATCGTGTTGTTATGAATTTTGCATCGATAAACTTTCGGCCATATTTTTAGGGTTGATATGATTTATTTTCACATAAGGTAGACGAAAAAATATTATTTTACATATTTATTAATATTTTAAAAATGATTTATATAACTTAATATTTATTAGTATAAATTACCTGTATATATATTTTTTGTAATTTCCGTATGATCTAGATCCACAATACCAACGCAAATATATTTTATTATCCGTCGTTAAATTTCATTCAAAACTGATAAAATTAATTGAATACTTAACATTTAAATAACGAACTAACGATACCATTCCACTAACTGTTTTTTTTTAATCGTTATCTCTAGATACATGACATTATCAACTTTGAATGTCCTAGAAATACAAATATTTATCTAATTTCGCTGCGACTTCTAAATAGGTAATTGTTTTTAGTGAGATCATGTGCTATTATATAATCATGAAATCGTTTAAAAATTTTATAGACCAAAACAATAGATTAATTTATTAGAGTACCAATATTTTTGTATAATAAATTATGTCTCCAGATTTAGGGAAAATTTCAGAAATTTGGCAATAACGCTTTAAAATTATCAGAATTGTTAAAATTTGTTTTTGTGTTTATTTAATTTTCCTCAATCTAATTCTTTTTAAATTCAAGATTTCAAGAATTTTGATCAACTAAATAAAAAAAATTATAGTTCGTTAAAAGGTAGCTTCATCAAGCTGGCAGTGAAAGGTTAGCGGAATCAAAAAAAAAATACACTGGAATTAGTTGCTAATTAGTGAACAAAGTTAGCGAAATCGTAAGAAAAATACACTCGAATTAGTTGCTAATTAATTGCTAATTAGTTACCAAAGAAACGATTTAATTGCTCATACCGATCACGAGAAATCGCTAATACCGCTAGCTTTATATAAAGGTAGCGGAAAAATTTGAACAAAGTTAGCGAAATCGTAAGAAAAATACACTCGAATTAGTTGCTAATTAATTGCTAATTAGTTACCAAAGAAACGATTTAATTGCTCATACCGATCACGAGAAATCGCTAATACCGCTAGCTTTATATAAAGGTAGCGGAAAAATTTGAACAAAGTTAGCGAAATCGTAAGAAAAATACACTCGAATTAGTTGCTAATTAGTTACCAAAGAAACGATTTAATTGCTCATACCGATCATGAGAAATCACTAATACCGCTAGCTTTATATAAAGGTAGCGGAAAAATTTGAACAAAGTTAGCGAAATCGTAAGAAAAATACACTCGAATTAGTTACTAATTAATATCCAATTAGTTACCAAAGAAACGATTTAATTGCTCATACCGGTCACGAGAAATCGCTAATACCGCTAGCTTTATATAAAGGTAGCGGAAAAATTTGAACAAAGTTAGCGAAATCGTAAGAAAAATACACTCGAATTAGTTGCTAATTAATTGCTAATTAGTTACCAAAGAAACGATTTAATTGCTCATACCGATCACGAGAAATCGCTAATACCGCTAGCTTTATATAAAGGTAGCGGAAAAATTTGAACAAAGTTAGCGAAATCGAAAGAAAAATACACTCGAATTAGTTACTAATTAATATCCAATTAGTTACCAAAGAAACGATTTAATTGCTCATACCGGTCACGAGAAATCGCGAATACCGCTAGCTTTATATAAAGGTAGCGGAAAAATTTGAACAAAGTTAGCGAAATCGTAAGAAAAATACACTCGAATTAGTTGCTAATTAATTGCTAATTAGTTACCAAAGAAACGATTTAATTGCTCATACCGATCACGAGAAATCGCTAATACCGCTAGCTTTATATAAAGGTAGCGGAAAAATTTGAACAAAGTTAGCGAAATCGTAAGAAAAATACACTCGAATTAGTTGCTAATTAATTGCTAATTAGTTACCAAAGAAACGATTTAATTGCTCATACCGATCACGAGAAATCGCTAATACCGCTAGCTTTATATAAAGGTAGCGGAAAAATTTGAACAAAGTTAGCGAAATCGTAAGAAAAATACACTCGAATTAGTTGCTAATTAATTGCTAATTAGTTACCAAAGAAACGATTTAATTGCTCATACCGATCACGAGAAATCGCTAATACCGCTAGCTTTATATAAAGGTAGCGGAAAAATTTGAACAAAGTTAGCGAAATCGTAAGAAAAATACACTCGAATTAGTTGCTAATTAATTGCTAATTAGTTACCAAAGAAACGATTTAATTGCTCATACCGATCACGAGAAATCGCTAATACCGCTAGCTTTATATAAAGGTAGCGGAAAAATTTGAACAAAGTTAGCGAAATCGTAAGAAAAATACACTCGAATTAGTTGCTAATTAATTGCTAATTAGTTACCAAAGAAACGATTTAATTGCTCATACCGATCACGAGAAATCGCTAATACCGCTAGCTTTATATAAAGGTAGCGGAAAAATTTGAACAAAGTTAGCGAAATCGTAAGAAAAATACACTCGAATTAGTTACTAATTAATTGCTAATTAGTTACCAAAGAAACGATTTAATTGCTCATACCGATCACGAGAAATCGCTAATACCGCTTGATTTATATAAAGGTAGCGGAAAAATTTGAACAAAGTTAGCGAAATCGTAAGAAAAATACACTCGAATTAGTTGCTAATTAATATCCAATTAGTTACCAAAGAAACGATTTAATTGCTCATACCGGTCACGAGAAATCGCTAATACCGCTAGCTTTATATAAAGGTAGCGGAAAAATTTGAACAAAGTTAGCGAAATCGTAAGAAAAATACACTCGAATTAGTTGCTAATTAATTGCTAATTAGTTACCAAAGAAACGATTTAATTGCTCATACCGATCACGAGAAATCGCTAATACCGCTAGCTTTATATAAAGGTAGCGGAAAAATTTGAACAAAGTTAGCGAAATCGTAAGAAAAATACACTCGAATTAGTTACTAATTAATTGCTAATTAGTTACCAAAGAAACGATTTAATTGCTCATACCGATCACGAGAAATCGCTAATACCGCTTGATTTATATAAAGGTAGCGGAAAAATTTGAACAAAGTTAGCGAAATCGTAAGAAAAATACACTCGAATTAGTTGCTAATTAATTGCTAATTAGTTACCAAAGAAATGATTTAATTCCTCTTATCGATCAGGAGAAATCGCGAATACCGAGCTTTATACATATAAAGGTAGCGGAAAAATTTGAACAAAGTTTGCGAAGTCGAAAAAAAAATACACTCGAATTAGTTGCTAATTAGTTACCAAAGAAACGATTTAGTTGCTCATATCGGTCACGAGCAGTTGCGAATACTGCTAGCTTATATAATAAATGGATTTTTTTATTCCTGCCATCTTGACAACCCGGTTTCTTAGTATTCAGCATGTAAATAGAATTTGTTGCTTATCGGGATATTGATACATAAGGTCCACTTAGTCAGCAACAAAATTGCAATTGAAAATCGGCCAGTTTCTTGCTTATTATTTCAGCACCAAATTAGCAATAAATTCCTACGCACATTTATAAAAATTCGCAATTTCTCGTGACCGGTATGAGCAACTTAATCGTTTCTTTGGTAACTAATTAGAAATTAATTAGCACCTAATTCGAATATTTTTTTTTCGATTTCGCTAACTTTGTTCAACTTTTTCCGCTACCTTCATATAAAGCGATTTCTCGTGATCGGTATGAGCAACTAAATCGTTTCTTTGGTAACTAATTAGCAATTAATTAGCAACTAATTCGAGTGTATTTTTTTTTCGATTTCGCTAACTTTGTTCAAATTTTTCCCCTACCTTTATATAAAGCTAGCGGTATTCGCAATTTCTCGTGATCGGTATGAGCAACTAAATCGTTTCTTTGGCAACTAATTAGCAACTAATTCCAGTGTATTTTTTTTTTGATTCCGCTAACCTTTCACTGCCAGCTCGATGGAGCTTTAAAAGCTCATCGAATCGTGGTGATCGAATTATTGATTAAAAATATATAGTTCTTTGGATAGATAAATCATGAAAAAAGTGTAAATTTATAGATCACCGAGGAATAAATGGCCATCCTTACATTTGAATATCGAATATAATTCTTCAAGAAATAAATAAAGTGATAATAATACATGTCTGGAAATTTAAAAAGTTCCAAAAATATTGTCATTTAAGAAATACAATTTAAACGTCTATAAAAAAAAATCATCTAGAAATAAATGGCATTATAAATAAAAATTAGTGGAAAATTGAATTTTAAAATTATAATACATCAAGAGATAAACGGCCAAACGTTAATAAAAATATGAATACATAAATTCGTCTACAGTTCTTTTTATACAAGTGGCGAAATATACTATAATTTGTTATAAAATAGTAGCAAAACGTCACTTTTCCCACGAGCTCATAAGTTTGTGGCACGAGCCGTAAAGCGAGTGCCGAAAATCTAGCCAGTGGAAAAAGTGCTTTGGTTACAAGTCGTACACAATATTTTTTCTACAACAACATTTATTAATGAAAGAAAAACAGTAACTTGTCAACAAAAAGTTGACAGGTAAAAGAAAATAAAAGAAAAGGCCTGCTTTGCGTATAAAAATTTGTGTAGTGGTTGTAGAAAAAAAATCATTTTTTTTAATTTCTTATTAATTGAAAATATAACTAAAAATAAAACCGTTCGCACTTTATCAAAAACTATTTGTTTATTTTGTAACATTTTCAAGTGCAACATATTAATTTTAATGATAAAATAAGAAAATTAACCTACGCCAACTTACACTATAAATTGTATCAAGGTTAATAAATCATTAAATGCAACTTTGTTGTTTGTTTATTTAATACTAATAATAGACTTCCGTTACTAGAGTCGGTATAACGCAAAAAGGGTTGGCTATTTCTAGGTTAATTCTGACAGGATTAATAAAAATAAGCAGCCGTGAATTTAACTAAAATAATTGTTTATTTATTTGTATAAATAAATTTTAAAATTGGCGCCAAAATTTTTATAAATTATGAATTATGAAAAAATGAAACGAAAACAAAATATAAAAAACAAAAAAATAAAAATCTAAAATGTGTAAAAAACGTAAAAAATCTAAAAAATGTAAAAAGTTTAAAAAACGTAAATAATTTGAGAAATTAAAAAAAAATAAAGTGTAAAAAATGTTAACATTTCAACAAATTTAAAAATATCAAGTTAATAATTTTTTACAATGACTGAAAGAATCTAAACAATAAAATTTAAACAATTTCAAAAATTTTAAATGTCAGAAATTTTAATAAAACATCTGGTTAATAAATTTTAAAATTGGCGCCAAAAAAATTTATATTTAAAAAAAAGTTATGAATTATGAAAAAAGTGAAACGAGATGAGGAACACTCAAAATATAAAAAATACAAAAAGTGTAAAAAACGAAAAAAATCAAAAAAATCTAAAAAAATGCTAAAAGTTTAAAATATGTAAATAATTTAATAAATTAAAAATAATTAAATTGTAAAAAATAAAAATTTCATGAATCTAAATAATAAAATTGAAACAATTTCAAAAATTTAAAAATGTCAAACATGTCAAAAAACATCCAGTTGATAAATTTTAAAATTACCGCCAAAAAATCTAAATAATTTTAACAATTTAAATAAATATAAAATTTTTAAAGATTTAAAAAAATTCCAAAATATCAAACAATTAAAAAATTTCAAGTCAATAACATATAAAATTGCCGTCAAAAAATCTAAATAATTTAAACAATTTGAATAAATTTTAAATTTTTAAAAATTTAAAATTGGCGCCAAAAACTAAATAATTTAAACAATTTAAATCCATTTAAATTTTTTAAATTCTCAAAAAGTTCCAAAACGTCAAACAATAAAAAAATTTCAAGTCAATAAAATTTAAAATTGCCACCTAAAAATTTAAATTATTTAAATAAATTTAATATTTCAAGTAATAAAATTTAAAATTGCCGCCAAAAAATGTAAATAATTTACAATATTTAAATAAATTTAAATTTTTTTAAAATCTCCAAAAGTTCCAAAACGTCAAACAATAAAAAAATTTCAAGGCAATAAAATTTAAAATTGCCCAAAAAAAATTTAAAGAATTTAAATTTTTAAAAATTGTAAAAAATTCCAAGACGTCAAACAGTTAAAAAAATTTAAAATTGCCGGGGAAAAATCTAAATAAATTAAATAATTTAAGTAAATTTAAAATTTTTAAAAATTTCAAAAAATGCCAAAAGTCAAGCAAATAAAAAATTTTAAAATGGCCGCCAAAATTTTCATATTTAAATTTGTCATCTATCTGTTTCAATTACTGTTTAATTATTTAGAAAGAATAATTTTTAAATTGTGCATAATTTTTGGAGTTCAATAATTTTTTTTTTCTGATACCAGATTTTTTCTATTTTTTTTTTTAATTTTTGTCATATTTTGTCTGAATTTTCTGATTTTCTATTTTGTTTTGATTTTTCTCCCGTTTTTTTTTCTAATTTTTTCTTTATCATTTTTTTCTGATCTTTTCCGATTTTTCTTGTTTTTTTTTTAGTTTTTTCTAATTTTTCTGATTTTTCAAGATTCTTTTAATTTATAACGCATTTTTCCGACTGTTGCTGATTTTTTAATATTTTGTCTCAATTGTCTAATTTTGAGTCTTATTTTGTGTTGATTTTCTGTCTGTTTTCTTCCTCTTCTGTTTTTTTCCTTTTTTTCACTTCCCTTTTTCCTGATCTTTTCAGATTTTTTCTAATATTTTCTCTTTCCTTTTTTCCTGATATTGTCAGATTTGTATTGTTTTTTTTTTTCGTTATTCTGATTTTTTCTAGGTTTTTTTTTTTAACTTATTAAGCATTTTTCCGGCTTTTCTGATTGTTTCTGATTTTAAAATATTTTGTCTCAATTTTCTAATTTTCTTGTTATTTTGTGTTGATTGTTCTGGCTGTTTTCTCCTTTTTTAAAAATTGCAAAAAATTCCAAACGGTCAAACTAAAAAATTTCAAATCAATAAAATTTAAAATTGCCGCCTAAAAATCTAAATAATTTAAACAATTTAACTAAAATTTTTTTTAAAAAATTTCAAAAAATTCCAAAATATCAAACAAGTAAAAAATTTCAAGTCAATAAAATTTAAAATTCCCGCCAAAAAATCGAAAACAATTTAAATAAATTTAAAATTTTTAAAAATTTTAAAAAATTCCAAACGTGAAGCAAATAAAAAATTTCAAGTCAATAAATTTTAAAATGGCCGCCAAAAAATCGAAAACAATTTAAATAAATTTAAAATATTTAAAAATTTAAAAAAATTCCAAACGTGAAGCAAATGAAAAATTTCAAGTCAATAAATTTTAAAATGGCCGCCAAAATTTTTATTATTAAATTTTTCATGTAGATTTTAATTATTTAGAAAAAATAATTTGTAAATTGTGCATAATTTTTGGAGTTCAATAATATTATTTTTAACGAATCTAACTCATTGACTTTAATTTATAATTTGCACAGCAGGGACTGAAACATTCATTTTACTCCTTCATTTTAGGGACTAAAGTGCCACTTTATCTCCCTTAGGACTAAATAATTTAATAATCTCTATATATGGACTAAAGTGCCACTTTTACTCTCATGGGACTAAAATAAAATAGAGATAGTGAATTTTAATTCCTCGAGTGAGTCAGTATAATATACTATTTTATTTATTTTAATGGGGTCAAACGGTTTTAAATAAAAAAAAGGATCAAATAATGTTTCCCCATTTTAAAAATTTAGAAAAAAAAGTGGGTTATGATAAACCGTATTTTTATTTTTCGAACAACACTTACATAATTTTTCTTGTTTTAAAGTATCCAATTTTGTAAGTACCTACTTCTTCTATAGACTATTAAACTTTTAATATATAAAAACTTGGGGCAATGAAATTTTTCCCATCTTGTATACATTAGGAAACCTTCAGTGAAACCGCGATAATAAAAATACCACTTCCATCGATAAAACTTTACGATTTTGAGCTCTGCGGTCACGATTAGAGTCAAGTTTTTTTTTATTGCGTTGAAGACCTTCGGAATATGATTAAATATTTTTATAATAAAATCAAACATTTTTTATCAACATTTTAAATTGTTTTTAATTACAGAAATTTGTCTTGATTAAAAATGAAAAATATCGACTTATTCTGATATGAAATGGGGTAAAATTTTTTTATTAAAAAAAAAATCACTTAATTTATTTGCCCCACGTTGTGCGCCATTTTGTTTATTTTTATCATATATTTTTTTCGTTGAGTGTCCAGAATATTTTGGTGTTCATTAAATAAAACGAAAATCGCCCATTTCGGTTTTTCCCAAATTATTCTGAAACCGGTCCTGATATTTTAATTTTGAAAATACCAATAAATTCGTCTTGAAAATACACGCAATTAATCAACTTTGGATCTGTAACGGTTTTATTAATGCTAATAGTGTTGAATTATTTCCCTAGCTACTCGTGGGACTTTTATGAGTACCGATAAAAATAAAAATACCTACCCGGCAACAGATGGTGGAGCTGCGCCTGCTGCTGGACCTTCACAGCCCAATACAAACAATACGAACCAAGGGACGGGTATCCAGCCCCGGTTCTTGGTCGTAAGGAAGAAAGAAGGGGATTTCACTAATGTGAACCCTTTCCAGATTCATAGAGGAATTTATTCAATTGCAGGTCAAGTAAAAAATTTGAGAAAGACGAAAGAAGGTTTACTGATTGAGACGGCGTCAGCTGCTCAATCAAGAAAATTATCTGAAATAAAAACACTTTTAGACTTCGAGGTAGAAGTAACGCCTCATGCCCGTTTAAATTTTTCAAAAGGTGTCATTACATGCCGAGACCTGATGAACTGTAGCGAAGAAGAAATCCAAAATGAATTAAAAGACCAAGGTGTGACCCATGTAAAACGCATTAAAACTAAACGAAATGGTGAGTTAGTAAATACACCCAGCCATATTCTAACATTTGATTCTCCTAAACTACCACAAGAAATCAAAGCCGCTTTTTATGTACTAAAAGTTCGCGCATATATCCCCGCACCCCTACGATGCTTTAAGTGTCAAAGATACGGACATACGTCAACTAGTTGCAGTAAGGAACAAACCTGTGTATGTGGCAAACCCTTACATATCGGCAACCCATGTGAGCCCCCTGTAAGGTGTGTAAATTGTGAAGGCCCTCACACTGCTAGATCAACTGAATGCCCCATTTACAAACAGGAGAAAGCAATACAGGAGATTAAGGTAAAAGAAAATATCTCATATTCAGATGCAAAAAGGAAAGTCAAAATTTCTACCCCAAAGCCAAACACTACTTATGCCCAAGCCGCTCAACAGAGTATGCCAATAAATCATGATAATATGCAACAACTGGCCATAATGATCATCGATACAATGAAGCAACACTTTAATGTTACTTCAACTACAAGCTCATTTCCAGGCACTTACTTACAATCCTTCCAACCTTCAATTCCAAGCTACTCAGAATCACAGTCAGTTACATCTAAAAGGCATCTCTCAGAGAGCTCAGACTTGGAATCGATCAGTACTGACTATACGAGTAAACAAACTAATATAAAAAAACCAAAAAAAAAAAAATCAGGTTGGCCGAAAGGCAAACCCAGAAAACAACTAAGCGACAAGGAAGTCCACAACCTAAAAATATCAGAAAATATAAAAATACTTGGAGGATCTGCAAATGCCACAGAACCTCCAAAACATTGAAAGATTGTATTTAGACATATATATTGATTCCCATATATATATATATATACACGCAGATATACATACCTATATTATTTATACGCAACACACATATTTACACAAAAATTTATTTATACACATATATTTATTTATACATATTTATTTTAATATCTACTATCTATATTTGTACATATATTTTATCCACAAATTTTACTTTAAACTTATATTTTAATTATTTTCAATCCTACACAAAATACAATACTCCAATGGAACTGTAACGGTCTAGTCAACAAGCTCAGCGAGTTACAAATCCTTAAAAATGAACATAGGCCATTCGCAATCGCAATCCAGGAAACCCATCTAAAACCGAATGAAAAGTTTCGTTTAAGAGGCTACCAATGCTTCAGAAATGATGTTGATGCACCAATCCGTGCTCAGGGAGGCGTTGCCATCTTCTTAAAGGAGAGTATACCTGCAAAAAACATAAGATTAGTCAGCCGTCTACAAGCAGTTGCCGTTCAAATTATGACTCCACTAAGAGTAACCTTATGCAACTTTTACCTACCCGATGGGACCTGGCGACCTTATCAAATTCAAGAAGTAATTGACCAACTCCCGCGACCGGTACTAATCGTTGGTGATTTCAATGCTCATTCTCCGACATGGGGATCCTTAAGCCTTGACACGAGAGGACGTGCCATTGAGTCTGTAGTTGAAAACAATAATTTACTAATTTTAAACAATGGCAAGCCCACCCGCTTCAATGCAAGATCCGGTAATACGTCAGCTATCGACCTAAGTATATGCACAACACATCTTAATACCAAACTATTTTGGGATACCATAGACGACTTACACTCCAGTGATCACTTCCCCATAGTCATCAATGTAGACATCCCAGTTAAACTATATGCTATTAAAGAAAAATGGCTGGAAAAAAGAGCTGACTGGGAAAAATATAGGGAACATGTCAATATACCGGTGCTTCCAAACGATATCAATGAATCGGCTCGTATCCTTACTGAAGCTATTATAAGTGCCGCTAATAAAAGCATCCCTAGGTCCAAACCCTCGATGTCACATCGCCCAGTTCCATGGTGGAGTGAAGACATTCGCGAGGCAATAGCTAAAAGGAATAAAACTCGTAATAGATTTAACAGGTACCCTACTATGGATAATCTTATTGCCTATAAACAAAGCAGAGCGGTTGCTAGAAGAAAAATCGAAGATGCAAAAAAAGCATGTTGGAGAGAATACGTGTCAACAATAAACCCCCAAATGAACCTTGGTGAAATCTGGAAAAGGATAAAAGTTATTTCAGGGAAAAACACTTTCAATACTCCCGAAACCCTAGTTCTAGAAAATGGTACAGTTATTACTGAAACCTTAGAGATTGCCGAAACGTTTGCCAACCAGTTTCAAGAAGCGAGCAGCTCAAACAACTATGAAGAACATTTCAAAAACATAAAATCTGTAGGGGAAAGAACACCATTAAATTTTAACACAAACGAAATTGAATCCTATAATGCACCATTTTCACTAGACGAACTAGAGTATGTTCTTAAAAACAGTACAAAATCAGCTCCAGGTCATGATGACATCTTATATTCTATGCTAGAATACTTACCTAGGATTGAAAAAATTAAATTAATAAACTTCTACAACAGAATATTGATATCCGGTACCTTCCCAACAGCATGGAAAATAGGAATTATTATACCCATCTTAAAACCCGAAAAACCTCAACCCGACCCTAACAGTTACAGACCAATCTCCCTAACAAGTTGCTTCGGAAAAATCCTTGAAAAAATGGTTAATTTACGCCTCACGTGGTGGATGGAATCGAATAACCACTTATCCTCATTACAAACTGGATGTCGTAAAAATCTTTCTACAACTGATACCTTGGTACACTTCGAGAACCACATACAAAACGCGTTTTTCGCTAGAGAACACTTAGTAGCGGTAAGCTTTGACCTTGAAAAAGCTTATGATAGAACATGGCGCTACTCTATCCTCAAACAACTACATATATGGGGACTTAGAGGACACTTACCTAATTTCCTTACAAACTTCTTAAATGACAGGCATTTCTATGTAAGAATAGGATCCTCTAAATCTAGCTTGAGACTACTCGAGAATGGTATACCACAAGGGTCGGTGTTAAGTGTTTCGCTATTTGCTGTCGCAATAAACTTTCTACTCGAGGAAAGAAAAACCAATGTCAGTAGACTGTTATACGTGGATGATTTAATTATAACGTACAAAGAAAAATCTATGGATGCCGTTAACACACGCTTAAACACAGAAATCTCCACCTTAAACGAATTAGCAACGTCAAGGGGCTTTCAATTTTCACATGAAAAAACTAAATGCATCCACTTTTGTAGACTCCGTGCTGTACATCCAGATCCAGAGCTTTATATACAACACCAACTAATCAAACTTACGGATTGGATTAAGATATTAGGCCTGATATTTGATAAAAAGCTTTACTGGGCCGAACATATTACACAAACCACAGTTAAGTGCAAAAAGGCAGTAAATATTATCAAATGTATGGCCAACATAAATTGGGGCTCTGACAGAGAAATTCTACTCCAACTATACCAATCTATCGTTCAAGGACGAATGGACTATGGTGCTATTGTATATAATTCATGTAGACCCTCCCGACTAAAAGAGCTGGACAAAATCCAAAATACGGCATTAAGACTAGCCACCGGAGCCTTCAGAACAAGCCCTACGATAGCACTACAATGCGAAGCCAGTATTATGCCACTGGATCTACGACGAATATCGCAAACAGCTATATATGCAAACAAAATTGTGTCACAACCATTACACCTCAATAATGCCCTATTCCAGTCCGAAAATGAATATACCAATAGACCGACAACATCCAGACCCACACGAATCCGCTCCGATGAGATATGTAGCAAATATCAGATCAATAATCAACTAACCCTACATGAGTCAATTCTTTCAACACTATCCACTCCACCTTGGAAGTTAATACCGCCCAATATAAATCTAACTCTAAATAAATGGAAAAAGGAAGAAACATCGAACTCGACCTACAGAGCACTCTTTAAACAGGAACTACACACATACCGTAACACACTAACAATTTACACAGATGGATCTAAAACACACGAAGGAGTAGGAGCAGCAATAAGTATTAACGAATTAAATTATAGCTGGAGTTTAAGACAAGAATGTTCCATATTTACTGCGGAACTATATGCAATCTGGCAAGCCCTACTATATTTTAGCCACTCCAACTACCAAGAATGCCTAATATGCTCAGATTCGCTTAGCTCTATACAAGCATTGGAAAACAGGTTTACAAGTAACGGATATCTGAAGAATATCCTCGAACTATCTACTTACTTAATTAATAGTGGAAAATCAATAACTATAATGTGGACCCCTGCACATTGTGGAATTGCGGGTAATGAACGTGCAGATCTTGCAGCAAAAGATGCAACATCTTTACCTGTGGATACGGGCATCCCAATTCCTCATACTGACATGAAAACAGCGATAAAAGGAAAAATAAACGCCGCATGGCAAAGTCGATGGACATCGTATAACGGCCAATTGTCCGACATTAAAACATCAACCAAAAAATGGTGGTACCCCAAATCGCTAAATAGACGCGACCAAGTAATCCTATGCCGTCTAAGAATTGGTCACACTAGACTTACACATGCTTACATGCTAGCCGGGGAACGAAGACCACAATGCAACATGTGCAACTGTCAGCTGACAGTCACCCATTTAATATCATGCCCAGCACTCCACTACCACAGGAACGTCCTAGATCTTAACCCTGAAAACAATGATATTTTATTAACAGAAAGAAATATTTCAAAAATATTATCATACCTTACCAGAATAAATGCATACTCCAGAATATAAACTGTTTTGTTATGAAACCACACTAGTACAACTTAAATGCTGGTATTTACCAGTAGAAAACCACTCAGAAGATGTGATTCAACGAAGTGTATGCAGCTAATAATCTAGTAATTAAAGCTGCCTAATTAAACAAAAAAAAAAAAAAAAAAAAGTGTTGAATTAAATTTGCGCCACCCTGTATGTAGTGGAAAAGTCAAAATAGAAATAATAATGTACCTTGACATTCAAATGCTATCGGTAATTTATCCTAAATATTATAGTATTTGCGTCATAGAAATTTTGTAAAATAAATCATTTTATAATCTATTTATTATTGAGATTAGTCTTGTTTTTATGAATTAATTTATAGTAAATCATTTAAATATCTTCGACAAAATTGACAAGATTAATCAAAAAAAAAGGTTTTAAAAATGTTTAATAAATTCTTGAAAATTCTAAAAAATCCTTAAAAGTCCATAAAAATCATTAAAAGTCCTTAAAAATCATTAAGGGGCGTTAAAAATTATTAAATGTCGTTAATAACACTTAAAAATTATTAAATGACCTTAAAAATACATATAATTCAATAAAAGTCTTTAAAAATCTTTGTCCTTAAATATCCTTAAAAATCATTAAGTGTTTTAAAATCCTTAAAACCTTCAAAATCCTCAAAAATCGTTACAAATTATAAAAATTCTTCAAAAATCCTTAAAGATCTTTAAAAATCCTAATTTTTGTTCAAAAATCCCAAGAAATTCTAAGGATCATTAAAAGCTCTTCAAAATCCTTGAGTCCTTAACAATCTATTAAAATCCTTAATAACCCTTAAAGATTATTAACGGTAATTGAAAATACATAAAAATACATAAAAATCATTAAAAGTTCTTAAAAATCCGTAATTGACATCAAAAGCCCCTTAAAGTCCCTAAAAATCCATAAAAGTCCCTAATAACCCTTAAAAATCCTTCAAAGTCTTTGGAAATCCTCAAAAATCTTCAAAATCCTAAAATCATTAAAAGTTCTTTCCGTAAACGACATTAAGTCTTTGAAAATTCTTAGGGTCCTTAAAAATCTATAAAAGTCCCTAATAACTCTTAAAAAATATTAAGAGTCCTTAAGAATACATAAAAATCATTAAACATTCTTAAAAATCCTTGAGTCTTTAAGAAATCCATAAAAATTTCAAAATCCTCAAAAATCCCCAAAAATCCTTAGAAATCCCTAAAAATCCTGAAATTTACTCAAAAATCTTTAAAGATATTTAAAAATCATTCACAGATCTTAAAAAATCCTGAAAAGAGTCTCTAAAAAATCAATAAATTCTTAAAAATTATTAGAAGTCCTTACAAATCATAAAGTCCTGAACAATCATCAAATCCTTAAAAATCAATAAAAGTCCTTAATAACCCTTAAAAATTATTAAAAGTCCAAAAATCCTGTAAAACTGAAAATTCTGCAAAAATCCTAAAAATAATTAAAGTTCTTAAGAATCCGTAAATGACATCAAAAGTCCATAAAAAGCCTTAAGAGTCCTTAAAAATCTATGAAAGTCCTTAATAACCCTTAAAAATTATTAAAGGTCTTTAAAAATGCACAAAATTCACTAAAAGCTGTTAAAAATCTTAAGGCCTTAAAAATCCTTAAAGGTCTTTGGAGATTCTTAAAAATTTTAAAAATCCCTAAAAATCCTGAAAAATACTCAAATATCATTAAAGATCTTTAAGAAGCATTAAAAATCCTAAAAAAATTTCAAATAAAAATCTGTAAATGACATTAAAAGTACTAAAAAATCCTAAGAGAGTCCTTACAAATCTATAAAAGTCCTTCATAACCCTTAAAAAATATTAGTCCAAAAAATCCTTAAAAATTCTTCAAAAATCCTTAAAAATCCTAAAAATCCGTAAATGACATTAAAAGTCCTTAAAAATCGTTAAAGAGACCTTAAAAATCTATAACAATTATTAAAAGTTCTTAAAAATCCTACAAAATCCTCAAAAATCCTTAAAAGATCTCTAAAACTCCTAAATTTGTAAAAATCATTAAAAGTTCTTTAAAATCCGTAATTGATATTAATAGCCCCTTAAAATCCTCAAGAGTCCTTAAAAATATATAGAAGTCCCTAATAACCCTTAAAAATTATTAAAAATCCTTAAAAATACATAACAATCATTAAAAGTCCTTAAAAATCCTTCAAAGTCTTTAGAAATCCTTAAAAGCCTTCAAAATCCCAAAAATCATTAAAAATCTTTAAAAATTCTTAAGAGCTCTTAAAATTTATAAAAGTCTTTAATAACCCTTAACAATATTAAAAGTCATTAAGAAAACATACAATTCGTTAAAAATTCTTAAAAATTTGCAAAATTCTCAAAACTCCCCAAAAATCCTTAAAAATCCCTCAAAAGCCTTAAAAATCCTGAAAATTACACAAAAATCTTTAAAGATATTTGAAAATCATTAAAAAACCTATAAATTTTTCAAAAATCTTGAATCCTAAAAGTCCGCAAAAAATCAATAAGTTAAAAATCATAAAGTGCTTAACAATCACTGAGTTGTTAACAATCTGTAAATGTCATTAAAGGTTCTTAAAAGTCATTAGAAATCCTTAATAACCTTCAAAATCCTCAAAAATCCATAAAATTCCGTAAAAGGCCTTAAAAATCCAGCAAATTATTCAAAAATCTGTAAAAATCTTTAAAAATCATTAAAGATACTAAAAAAATTAAAAATTTTTAAAAAACCCCGAAGTCCTTAAAAATCAATAAGTCCATAAAAAGCAATAAAAGTCCTTAATAACCCTTAAAATTATTAAAAGTCCAAAACCTTAAAAGCTAAAAATTCTTCAAAAATCATTAAAGATCCTAAAAATCGACAAAAGTTCTTAAAAATCGGTAAATGACATTAAAAGCCCTTAAAGATTCCTTAAAAATCTTTGAAAGTCCTTAAACATTATTAAGTCCTTAAAAATACATAAAAATCGCTAATATTTCATAAAAATAAAGTCCTTAAAAATATATAAAAATCACTAAAAGTTGTTAAAAATCTTGAAGTCCTTAAAAAGCCTTAAGTCTTTAGACATCCTAAAAATTCCTAATAAATCTTTAAAGATTTTTAAAAATTTTAAAAATCATTGAAAATCCTTAAAGATTCTTAAAAATCTATAACCCTTTACAATTATTAAAAGTCCTTAAAAATATATAAAAGTTCTTAAAAATCCTTAAGACATTAAAAATCCTTAAAAGTCTTTTAGAAATCCTAAAAAATCTGAACATTACTAAAATATCTTTAAAGATTTTTAAGAATCATTAAAAATCCCAAAAAAAATTCAAAAATCTGAAAAAATCCTAAAATTCCTTAAAAATCAGTAAGCCCTTCAAAATCAATAAAAGTCCTTAAAAATAATTAGTCCAACCTTAAAAATTCTAAAAATTCTTCACAAATCCTAAAAATCATTCTAAAAATCCGTAAAAGGCATTAAAAAGTCCTTAAAGAGTTCTTAAAAATCTACAAAAGTCCTTAATAACCCTTAAAAATGATTAAAAATCCGTAAATGACATTAAGTCCTTAAAAATCAATAAAAGTCCTTAATACCATTAAAAATTATTATTAAATCCAAAAATCCTCAAAAATCCTTAAAACTAAAAAAATACATAAAAATCACTCAAAAAAATCTTAAGAATTCTTCAAAAATTATTAAAAATCTATAAGATCTAAAAAAATAGATAAAAATCACTCAAAAAAATTCCTGAAATCCTTAAATATTTAAAAATCCAGAAAAATCTTCAAAAATCCTAAAAATTTCTCAAAATGCTTCAAAATTCCATAAAAATCTTAAGAATTCTTCAAAAATCCTTAAAAATCTATAAGATCTGAAAAAATAGATAAAAATTACTCAAAAAAAATTCCTGAAATCCTTAAATATTTAAAAATCCATAAAAATCTTCAAAAATCCTCAAAAATTCTAAAAATTCCTCAAAAAGCTTCAAAAATCCATAAAAATCTTAAGAATTCTTCAAAAATCCTTAAGATCTAAATAAAATAGATAAAAATCACTCAAAAAAATTCCTGAAATCCTTAAATATTTAAAAATCTAGAAAAATCCTCAAAAATCCTAAAAATTTCTCAAAGTGCTTCAAAATTCCATAACAATCTTAAGAATTCTTCAAAAATCCTTAAAAATCTATAAGATCTAAAAAAAATAGATAAAAATCACTCAAAAAAATTTCCTGAAATCCGTAAATATTTAAAAATCCATGAAAATCTTCAAAAATCCTCAAAAATCCTAAAAATTCCTCAAAATGCTTCAAAATTCCATAAAAATCACTCAAAAAATATTCCTAAAATCCTTAAATCTTTAAAAATCAATAAAAATCTTCAAAAATCCTAAAAATTCCTCGAAATACTTCAAAATTCCATATGAATTCTAAGAATTCTTCAAAAATCCTTAAAAATCCCTAAAAATCCTCAAATATCTTAAAAAAACCGTAAAAATACTGAAAAATCACTTTTGTTTAAGATTTAACGAATTTTAACTGTTTTTAAAGATTTCATCCACTTTTACCATATTTTGTTTTAAGATTCAATAAAAATATGCACCTCTAATTAAAAATTAATCCAGATGAAATATTTATAAGTTTGATTGGTTATTCTAGAAATGATTTTCTTAATTGGAAATCTGTGTGAAACATCCTTTCCCATTTACTTGAGGGAAACTTTTGTAACTGGGTCAATTTGAGTAAACTTTTAAAAGTTTGAGAGGCAGACAGACAGACACTTAGAAACTGTTTTCGCCGTCTTTGCTAATTCAAAGGCGCCGACAAAAGTGGCTTTGGAACAATTATCACTTGAAGGTAAAATCTGTTAACAATGAAATTTTTTCTATTTCAGTTTTTTATATTTGAAGTGATGCAAGATTTACATACATGATGACAAATGAAATTTTTTTCAAAAGAATCAAAAATAATTTTTACCAAATTTTTATAACATGAATTTAAAAATCTAGGTCACTTTACAAAGTTGGCAACACTGCAGACGTTTAATATTTACGCTCTTCGATAAAAATTTCCATCAAAAAAAGTTTTACTTATATATATCCCATAAAATAACTATAAACTTGAAACTTTACATTTCACTATTACCGCGAATTTCACCATAAACATTTCATGCATAGTACTTATGCTCGAACTTAAAAACGATTGCAATAAAAATTTTAAGCGGTCCATACAAAATGTAAATAATAACTAGTTTCTTATCAGTTTTTAGGAATGTAACAGACAAAGCGATGTTGCCGGTTCTTTTACCATTATCTTTTATTTCAAAATATTTTTTTCATAACGGTTAAACTTTAGTACTTTTTTATTTTTTTTTATTTTTTTTTTATTTTTTCATTTTTGTTTTGAGGCGATACAAGATTTACATACAAGCTATAGTGGATTCGAGGGTTGTATTTTGTATTTTTCTTTAAAAATAGAACTAAACTGCGGAAAATACAAACCAGTCAATATTTTTTAGTTATTAAAAAAAAATAATTACGGACTGTTTTATTTTTCGTTATTATTTTCCATGTGTCGAAATGTGACTCGGAATAATTTTTTCAGTTTTTTTTGGTCTTTTATGCTTTTTTATATTTTTCTCAAATTTGTCTTTTTTCTTTTTTCAGATTTTTCTGATTTTTTCTGATTGTTGTAATTATTCCTGATTTTTTCTGATGTCTGATTTTTTCTGATATCTGATTTTTTCTGATTTTTTTAATTTTGTCATATTTTGTATTAATTTTCTAATTTTCTATTTTGTTTTGATTTTTCTCCCGTTTTCTGTTCTGATTTTTTCTCTATCCTTTTTTCCTGATCTTTTCTTGTTTTTTTTTCCTTTTTCTCATTTTTATTTTGTCTCAATTTTCTAATTTTCTTCTTTTTTTATAGTGATTTTTCTGACTGTTTTCTCCTTTTTTCTGTTTCCTTGTTTCCTGACCTTTCCAGATTTTTTTACTAATTTTATTAAATTTTGTCCCATTTTTGTTATTCTTCTTCTTATTTTGTGTTGATTTTTCTGGATGTTTTCTCGTTTTTTTTCTGTTTTTTCTGTTTCCTGATCTTCTTCTGAGTTTTCTAATTTTTTTAATTTTGTCATATTTTGTATTAATTTTCTATTTTGTTTTGATTTTTCTTCCGTTTTTTATTCTGATTTTTTCTCTATCCTTTTTTCCCGATCTTTTCTTGTTTTTGTTCCTTTTTTTCATGTTTATTTTGTCTCAATTTTCTAATTTTCTTTTTATTTGTAGTGATTTTTCTAGCTGTTTTCACCATTTTTTTTGTTTCCTTGTTTCCTGGCCTTTCCAGATTTTTTACTAGTTTTATTAAATTTTGTCTCATTTTTGTTTTTTTTTTAATTTATTACGCATTGTTCCGATTTTTTCTGATTGTTTCCGATGTTTAATATTATTTCTCTTGTATTTTCAGATTTTTCTGTTTTTTTCTCTTTATTCTGATTTTTTCCAATTTTTTCTGTTTTTTTCTGATTTTTTCTTATTATTTTTAATTGTTCCTGATTTCTTCCATTTTTTTAATTTTGTCATATTTTGTCTGAATTTTTTGATTTTCTATTTTGTTTTGATTCTTCTCCCATTTTTTCAGTTTTTTTCATTTTTTCCTGATAATTTCAGATTTTTTTTTTGATTTTGTTTCATTTTTTAATTTATTACGATTTTTGTTTTTCTTGCTTTTTATGATTTTTCTGATTTTTTCTGGTTATTTTTAATCGTTCCTGATTTTTTCTGTCTGATTTTTCTAATTTTTTGATTTTTGCTCTTTCCTTTTTTTTTGATAATTTCATTTTTTTCTGATTTTTTTCAGTTTGTTTAAATTTATTCGCATTTTCCGATTTTTTTTATCGTAGCTGATTTTTTAATATTTTGTCTCAATTTTCTAATTTTATTTTGTTATTTTTTTTTTGTTTTGATTTGTCTCCCATTTTTTTCCGATTTTTCTCTTTCCTGTTTTCCTGATATTTTCAGTCATTCTGATTTTTTTCTAGTTTGTTTTAATTTATTACGCATTTTTCCGATTTTGTTTATCGTTTCTGATTTTTTAATATTTTATCTTAATTTTCTAATTTTCTTCTTATTTTGTGTTGATTTTTCTGGCTGTTTTCTCCCTTTTTTCTGTTTCGTTTTTTCCCGTTTTTTTTCTAGTTTTTTTATATTTTGTCTCATTTTTGTTTTCCTTGCTTTTTCAGATTTTTGTGATTTTTTTTTGATTATTTTTAAATGTTCCTGATTTTTTCTGTATGATTTTCTGTGTTTTTTTTTAAATTTTGTCATATTATGTCTGAATTTTCTAATTTTCTATTTCGATTTGATTTTTCTACCGTCTCTTTTTAAAATTTTTTCTCTATCCTTTTTTCTGATTTTTTCTTGTTTTTTTTAAGTTTTTTTCTCATTTTTCCGATTTTTTTAGTTTTTCTTTTAATTCAGTACACATTTTCCGATTTCTTCTGATTTTTTCATATATTATTGCAATTTTGTAATTTTTGGTTCTCATATTTCTGATTTTTCCGATTTTTTCCGATTGTTTCGGATTTTTTCATATTTTGTCTCAATTTTGTGATTTTTTCTTATTTTGCTTTGATGTTTCTGGCTGATTCCTCTCGTTTTTTCATGATTTTTGTTTAATTTTTTTTTTTAATTTTTCTATTTTTTTTTTTCATTTTTTTATATTATAGCTCATTGTTACTTGATTTTTGTTCTGATTTGTTTTGATTTTTCTGACTGTTGTTTCTTGTTTTTTTTTGTTTAATTTTGTCCTCACTTTTCCGATTTTTTCTGTTTGTTTCGGATTTTTTCATATTTTGTCTGAATTTTGTGATTTTTTTCTTACTTTGTTTTGATGTTTCTGGCTGATTCCTCCCATTTTTTTCATGATTTTTTTCTATTTTTTTTTGAATTTCTTCATATTATGTCTCATTATTACTTGATTTTTGTTCTGATTTTTCTGAATTATTTTCCATTTTTTTTTGCTTTATGATTTTTTCTGATTTGTTTTGATTTTTTCATTTTTTTTTTATTTTTTTTTCTGAGTCATATATTTTTTATTTTTTCATGTTATATCTCATTGTTACTTGATTTTTGTTCTGATTTGCTCTAATTGTTCTGACTGTTTTGTTTTTTTTTTTTTTCGTTTTTTTTCTTTACGATTTTTTTCTAATTTGGCTCGAGTTTTTTCACCTTTTGCCAAAAAAATTTCTGATTTGGCTAGTTTTTTCACTTTTGATAAAAAAAATTTCAGATTTTCTTATATTTTTCTCGTTTTTCTTTCCATGTAAAAATATTTGGTCCCGTTACGATTTAAATTTGTTTTTTTAATATTTGGGTCCACTACAATAGCCAAATTAACCTAATAAATAAATAATTATCTGCATTGTTACCAGCTTACAGAATTTATCTAAAATTTTCGTAAACATAACACAGATTAAACTTGCTATAACTTTATCAGTAACAAACATTTTTTTACGATTTTTTTTAAAGTTCTTTTGCATGTTTAAAAATCCAGTGGCGTACTCAATTTTTTTTAATAAAAAATACGATTTTGTTATTTCCAGCGTTAAAAAAATTCAGTTTCAGTCATGAAACTTTGTGGTTTAGTAGAACTTCAATAGCTAATTTACAGGGCTGGTTCTAATTAAAATGGGTCACACTGTATATGTAAATAAAAATACAAATAAATCAATTTAGAGTTTATTGTTGAAATCCCTTTTTATTTTTATATAAATGTCTTTTATAAGTGACGTATATTTTTAAAAGTAATTTTGCTTTTAATTGTTTTCGATATGCAAGGAATATTTTAAGTACAGTCCTGT
The DNA here is from genome assembly GCA_963243735.1 of Neocrepidodera transversa. NCBI lineage: Eukaryota > Metazoa > Arthropoda > Insecta > Coleoptera > Chrysomelidae > Neocrepidodera > Neocrepidodera transversa. The sequence continues at coordinate 20,684,616 of OY725344.1, read as the reverse complement.
CGGTAAGAAAACCTCGTATACTAATTACCAATAAATTACATCGACTTAGAAAGGAAATAAACTTTGATAAAATAGTATGGCGCCCATGCTTATCGTTTACGCAATAATGTTTTAGGCATAATATACAGCAGTCTAAACGCTCCAATTTCGAAAAAACATATGATGATAATAAATATACAAAATTATAGTCAAACACTAATTTATTATAATAATTTAAATATATTATTTATAACAAATCCTTATAATTGAAAATTTCCCGATATCTGCATTTCCTTTGAATCTACAATGTGATTTTCTTAATAGTCATTCAAGGTTGGTTTCTCTAATTAAATTAATAGAATTTGCTTCGCAATTGCCCACGTTTCGCGAAATAATTATTAATGGCGCCAGTATACGATGTCGTGCTATCAATAATTAATTTGTGGTCGTTAATTGTCGGTTGGAAATTCTTAGGTGGTTGGTTTTGGTTAAAATCCTGTAAAGTGTAAAATACTGTGATTTCGAGAAATTATGTCTACGTAGATAAAAAAAAAACTTACTGTGTATCCCCTGACTGACGAATTTAGAAAGAGTAAGTAGCAGTCTTAAATATAATAGCATTTGTCCTACCCAAATCAGACCATTATTAACGGAGATGGACGTTAATTTACTTTTGATAAAGCTACTGCGCATGATTTTTTAGCGAATATCTCGAAACGTTCTAGGAAAAATTTAATACAAAATGAAAAAAAACGAAAGTAAGGAGAACGTACACCTGTTGTTAATAATAATATTTACCTTTGAACTGTCTCGTGTTTTCACAAAGTCAACAAAAAATTAATTATTGCGATGTAATCGTGTCACTCCAAACCTACGATACAATAAAAGTTGTAATTATTTGATAAATGTAAATAAAGTTATCAGAAGTTGTTATCTCTTGTTATGGTTTGATAAGTGTTATTATTTTTATTTTTTCATTTTAAATCAGTTATTTACTTCAAGAGATTGATTTTGTTATTTTTTTTTTTGGTATATTTCCATGATTGAATCAACCGAATTTGAGCTCAAATTCAAAGTCATGTTTATTTCAAAAATTTATAATTAGAGATAATCTTAATTTACCTGCTTTGCCAGTAACTTTTTCAAAAAAAAAATAGTTCGTTTCGGCAGCCCATCGTAACGCTGAGGTAGATTTCGAATGTTCGAGCTTCATTAAATAATAATGCTTTCATTACAGTTAAAAAGTTAAATATCGGGAGAAGTAAGGGAAAATTGGAGTTTATGAGATTTTCGAGTTTCGACCCGAATAAGTCAAAATGCTCGCGATAATGAACTGAGCAAGAGTATGCAAGAAAAAGTCGCTCTCAACTCTATAAAAAAATATGGCCCAAAATGTGAAATCTCATAAACTCCCTTATGTAAAAATGGGAGTATATCAAATTTTCGAGTTTCGACCCGAATCATATATCCAAATACTCGCGACAACGAACTGAGCAAGAAAATATAAAGAAAACAAGCTTTGGAAAAAAAATTATAACAAAAGTGGTCACGAGAAAAACCTAGAATAAACAAAATTTAAAAACCCAAATTTTACATAATTTGTCTAATTAATAAGTATAACAAAAACAATTACCGTATTCTGCAAAAAATTATGCGTATATTTGATAATACAAGTTTTGGTCAAATTATTCAAATAAGAGGTAGAGAAGAGTGGGAACTTTGTTATGGAAAAACGACCATAACTCTGATTATATTTAACCAATCTTAGCAAATTTAGTCTTGTTAAAAAGAGCTCTTTTCCACCAGTGTAAGGGTTATATTCTCAACTAAACTTAATAAGTAACATGCACGTTTTATCCGATTTTATATCGTTTGGCCGTAACAATCACCTAAAGTTGAGCAAATGCGATTTTCAGTTGTTTATAACTTCAAAACTATTTAGATTATAATATAAGTGTAATAGGTTGGTATGCTGTGACTTTATGAAACACCCTGTATATGACGAAATAATTTTAAAATATGGAGCTGGACTCTATCTATAATTTATATTTAAAACTTTTTTTCGTATCCCTCAAAACAACGGAGATATCAAACTCCGGAGTATAAGTTGATCACCCCGTATATGTATACTTGAACAATTTTCAGATTTTATCTTCGAAATCTACATAATAACATAAAAATCATCAAAATGTTGTTTTAGTTAATTCAATCCTTTATAATTTATTTTAATATTTTTACTTTTTAGTGAATCTGGCAACAGTGGCAAAGGTATTTGAAGAAATGGTTTTTTCTTTAACGAAACTTAATAATCAAATTTTGTGATTAAAGTTGAAACGAGATTGTAATCATGTATCAAAAAAGTGATTTAAAATAGAGTATTTGAAAAATTAAAATTAAGGATGATCCTTCGAATACGAAACGTAGAATTAAAACTGATATAGAACAAAAAAATATTTTAATTAGTTTTGACCAAGACACTGGACAAAACTAGTAGAAACCGTCCAGAACTAGTCAAATTGTTCAAAACTGTCCAAATTAATAAAAAAAGGGTAAAATTTGAAGAATTTTGATGAAAATGTTTAAAATTTGAAGAATTTGATCAACAATTAGGCAACACTGTAGAGTACAGGAAGGCAAATAACATTTATTGACAGATGCAGATGTTAAAGTAAATATTTAATATTTACAAGTTAGTTCATGTGAATTTTGGAGCTATCGTTAAAATATTTGCAGTTTCCAGGAAACTTCACTGCCACAAATATTTGTGCTTTTAATTCCGGTTATTATTTATTATTACCAGATTGTTGCCAGATTTAAAATTTAAAAAAATAAGTTTTTTTTTTAATTTTGTTTTTACCCCATTTTACCCTTATTTTTCCACTTGTGTTTTTGTCCCTCTTCTTTTACTCCACTTTTATCCCTCTTGTTCTTTACCATATTTTTTCCCATTTTTTCAGACAAGTAAACGGTGATTCTTATTTTCTTGTGTAAACGTATTTTTTACAACAAAATTCTTCTAATAAATACGTTTACAAAAGAAAATAAGAACGAACATTCATTTATCTAAATAAATGAAATGAAACTCCAGTCATGTGTAACAAAAACAAACTTACCATATATAAGTGATAATTAAATTGAATGGTACAATCAATCCATGTGAATATTTAACAAATTGAGTAGGTGGTAACGGGAAGGGTATAAGAGGATTTAAGATTAATGGGATATGAAAAAAATTGTAATTGAAAACGTAAATTAAAGGTTAAAAATAATACCGTTTTTAAAAAGAACTTGGCAAAGTAAGGGAGTATACAGGAACTGATTTTTGGTGGAATTAACCTTATTGCATAAGGATGATATTCATGTTCCTCAAATTGGAAAGTCCACCAACTAAATATAGCAAAATTGCTCACCCTGGACTCGTGTGGTATAGGTCATCATGTAAAGGTGCCAGAGGACCAAAATGAATTTAATAAAAAATAAAAGGCTTACGCGAAACAACATCACCGCCTGAAATTATTAAGTCAAAATGGCGAAGAATAAAGTGACAGTTGACAAATGGGGAAACAGGAAGAGTGACAAGACAAGAGCAGGAGAAGAGGAGGGGTTGGGAAATCATTAACAATAATGTGTCTTAAAACTGTACATTAAATGTGACCTGAAGTGAGACAATGTAAAAATCATTAAACAAATAGTTGTCATTTATAACCGTACAATAAATAGGTTGTTGTAAAAATAAGAAATAAGTTTCAATCAAGAAAATGTTCGAGAGTGGGTGCAAGTCTAGGCGTACCGAAAAAGAAGAAGAGAAAGAAATTGAAAAAGTCGCGGGCTAGTTTTTTGGACAAATGACAGAGTGGCAGAACTTTGACCGGCCATCTTGAAGAGAGAACATATTCGAATCAATCCGAAAATAAAAATAGAAATAGAGGTAAAATCAACGCGTATCCAATTAGTAGCATATTTAGCTTGCAAACCTAACATTCACTTCCTAACCTATTATGGGTGAAGACAGGCCGGGGGTCTCAGTAGGCCCTCATATTCTACTGAATCAAGCCCAAATGGAAACTGGCGAGAATCAAAACACATTCGAAAGAAAAACCTATTTTTATGGGAAAAATGATATAAGACCTTATAAAGTAATTATCCAATATAAAGACAAAAATATAGGGAATGTGCACCCAGTGGGAATAGGAAAAATATTGCACGATAACAAAGCAAGAGGTTTAATTAGAATAGAGAAAAACACTATCGAGCTACCTAGAAGCAACCAACTTATGTAAAAAAGATTGATTAAAAGAATACGAAGTTTTTGTCCCATCAGACATGGTCACATGTAAAGGAATAGTTAGGAAATTGGGGAGGCTCAAGGAGGATGAAGTTCTAAACGTAGTTGAAGAGGAAAATAAACAGAGGAGAAATCAAAATCTATGTCTTACCACATGAAATTTAATATATTGATCGAGGTTTAAGCAACATGTTTCGGCCTATACGGCCATCATCAGGCACTAAAAATTACAAAGTAGAAATGTAATGTGAGATTTACATGAAAAAATATTAAAACTTACAATAGTTTGACGTAAAATATAGTGTAAGATTATACAGGTTAACAAAGCATCTTGAAGTTATCGATATGTGGTAGAAAAATTAAGCATATAATAAACACAGTGAAATAAAATTAAATATAAAATTAAACAACAAACCATGGTCCAACCATTCCATCATAGAATTGGTTGGACGACGATTACCCTCTCTAGGTGATAATAAAACCTAAGAGAGCTTGTTTAGTCTCAAATAGTGAAATCGAAGTGCATCCTACGATGCACTTACCATTAAATTAAAAAATTAGATTGGAGAAAAAATTTTTTGTGTTAACTACGCACCATATACCACAAATGGTAGGTAGAAGTAGAGAACAGAAACAGTACCTACATTTGACAAGTGACATTTCAAAAAGCGGTAAAATTTAAAATTTGAATTAAAGTAAAATTTAACAGGTTTGGCAAAGCAACTTTAAGATTAAATGATACATAAATTGGTAAATTGTAATATATAAGAAACACTGTAAAGACCGTAGTCCAAGATGTCATCACAAAAATTAAGAAAAAATAAATTCAAATCAAATCAAAGTGCATCTTACGATGCATTTCGTAATTGAATTTGAAGGAAAGTGAAATAAATGTTAATGGCTAAAATTTAATCTTGGTCAGAGAAACACGCGAAACGAGTAGAGGCCATAATGAATCCGGCGAAAAGAAGAAGAGTTGAAAGGTGTCAAGAGGTGGGAAGTGTCAAGAAGGAGAGGTACGGTAAAGGTAAACATAACCTAGGAAAATGACTGGAACAAAACCGAAAACAATCGGGAAGAAAAGTAAATTAAGAATTATGAGGGATAGCTGTTAAGGTTTTAAGTATATTAAGAAGATAATATTTTTTTAGGGTGTCATCCCTATGGGTTAGAGACGGAATAGAATGAAATTAATTGAAATTTAAATTTAGGAAAATGTAGTTTTCTGAGGGTCTGAGTTGGTCGTTGACACAAATTACGTTTCTGTCTACAACAGCTTTATTAATTTCGAACATTTCTAGATGATCAAGTTTGGTCCCTTTAGAACAGTTGTGTAAAAGGGAGATGTTAATATTGTCATGTGAATGTCTGGATTCCAGGATGTGGTTTGCATAGGAAGAGGAGGAATTAATGATGTCTGTGTCCCAAAATTTGTTTATTTCTCTTAAATGTTCTTTCAATCGTGTGTCTATACGACGTCCTGACTGGCCGATATAAATGGCATTGCAATCGGGGCACCCAAGTTTGTATACTCCTGATTTGTGCAGAGGAGGGACAGAGTCTTTTGAGTTGACTAAGAAGCTCTGAATAGTGTGGTCTGACTTGAATGCTACTTGGATGTCATATTTCTTGAATATTTTGGAGATTTTGTAAGATATGGGGCCTAAGAACGGGAGAGAGCCTAGATAGTTGTGCGAGTTGGGCTGTGAACCGAACTGTGAAGTGGTAAGAGGACCTAGTGTATTGAAACATAATTTGTGTTTGTAAAAATATTTAAAATAAATTTTGTTAAGCAATTGAATAGGAAAATTATTGTTGAAAGCTAATTGTTTAAGAATGTTGATTTCGTTATCGAAAGCAGATTGTGAAAGAGGGATAGTAAAGGCTCTATGTAAGAAGCTATTAAAGGATGCAACTTTGTGAGAGAAATGATGGTTAGAGTTGTAGTTGATTAAAGTATCTGTGGTGGTGGGTTTTCTAAAAATCTCAAATGCGAATCGTGAAAAGTTAACATTTTTGTGAAGTAGTAGATCTAGAAAGGGTAATTTATTGTTTAATTCAAATTCTATTGTAAATTTAATGCGGGGGTGTAAAGTATTTATATAATCTAGGAATAATAGAATGTTGTCTTTTGAATCCTCTACAAGTAAAATACAATCGTCAACATATCTGTAATAAAACAAAATTTTGTTTTTGAAATTTGGGTGATTTATGAAGATGTTTTCTAGGTTATTCATGAAAATTTCTGCTAAAAAAGGGGAGAGATTCGATCCCATCGAAAGACCTGAGGTCTGAGTGTAAATTTTATTATTGAATTGGAAAAAGTTTTGTTCCAGAGCAAGACCTAGTAAAGAACAGAGGTCAAGGGTGGTTTTGGTGTCAATGTTATTTAAAAATAGGATATTTCTGACTAAGGCAATGCATTCTTGGGGGGATATACTGGGGAAAAGGTTAGAAACGTCTAAGGAGAAAAGGATGGAGTTATTGGGGATGGTAATGTTGGCAATTTTTTGGGTGAGTTCTAATGAGTTTTTTATGGCGTGGGAGTTATTGAAACCTGTGTGTGTTCTGAGAGTGTGATTTAGGAAGGATGATAAAGCGGAAACTGGAGAGTTAATAAAGTTTACTACTGGTCTGATGGGTATGTCTGGTTTGTGGATTTTGGGGAGGCCGTATAGGAGGGGTGTTGTGGGATTCATCGGGCAAAGGGAATAATAGTTTTTCTTTTTGTTGAATTTGGTAATGGTATCTGAAAAAACTTTGAGTGTGGGTCTGAGGTTGCGGTGGAATTTGATGGTCGGATCAGAAGGAGTGATTACGAAGGAGGGGTCGTTGGTGAGGAAGTTGTCTACTTTATCTAGGTAATCTGAATTATTGAGGACTACTAGGCAATTGCCTTTATCGGCTTTCGTTATAATGAGATTTTCTTGTTTGATTATGTATTTTAAGGTGGATAATTCTTTAGTAGAGATGAAATCACTGTTATGAAATAAATGAGCGGGAAAGGGGGTTTTTGAATGAAATTTATGAAGGAGGTGGTTAAAATCGGATCTGATTGGTTCTTTATTGAGCAATTCAGAACGAGATAGGATAGTTTCGATGTCGACAGAAGTGAGTTGTAAACTCTTTTTTAAATTAAGATTATAAGTGTTATATTTTAGACCTTTACTAAGAATATCTAGTTGTTCTTTGTTGAAAGTGGCATTGCTCAAGTTGAGAATTCTAGGGTGGAATTGGAAGTTGGAATAAATCGGAGGGTTATAGGAGGGTGTTGGTTTGTTTCTGAGAGAATGAAGCTTTTTTTTATTTTTAATGGCCGTATGCTTAAACCTCGATCAATATATTAAATTTCATGTGGTAAGACATAGATTTTGATTTCTCCTATACTTACTTCACCACATTTGGGAAATGGATAACCTAGTTCATTTGGAAAATAAACACTTTGAAATTACTGAGGTAAGAAGACTAAACAGAAGAAAAATAGAGAACAATACAGTGAGTTAGGTCCCAACAGGTACGTACGTATTCACTTTTAAAGGGAGAAGAATTCCAAAATTTGTTTCTGTATATTCAAATAAACTTGAAGTTGAATGCTATATCAGACCAGTTACACTATGTCTGAATTGTTTTAGATTCAATAATAATGAAAGAAAATTAGTACAAAGTCCAGCCCCTTTTGAAAAGGAGGCACAAAATAATTGCCTTTTTGCTTCCCACTCCAGAAGGGCTATATCACCTGTAATTGGATTTTCAACTTCCACAACAAATAGACCAATTTCACCTATTCAAATAAATGAAACTACATTAACAGATTACGTATCTGGAAATATTATTGAACCCGATGAATTACTTTTACTTGCACAAATTATTAATGAAAGCCTTAAAAAAAGGGATTCTCCCCCAACCTTTTATCCGTACATTCTAACCAAAAAACACTATCACCAAGCCTTAATCAAGCCCATAATAATGTAGATTAACAAATTATCATTTTATTAGTCACTTACAAAATTTACCCTTACTAGTCTTTAACCACGAAAAGCTGGGATCAAATAATTATTTCATCAAAATTCAACGTCTTACAATGGAATATCAGAAGTACAAAAGCAAATAATATTAGCCTTCATATAATCATAGAACAAGAAAATCCAGACGTGATGCTACTACAGGAAACATTTCTTAAACCAACTAATCATTTTAAAATCAAAAATTTTGTTAGTTATCGTATAGATTCTGATGACCGAAACAATGGCATTGCTACATTAGTGAAAAAAACAATTCCCTCAAAAATTATGCAGTTGTCTCTGAGAAACAAACCCTATAAAATGTCAATACTAGGCACGGTAATTGACAATATCCTTATTATAAATGTATATAACCCCTCAGGTAGTAAACTAAATAAAGCTTTGTTAAAAGATATCCTCTCAGGAAAGTCAGGATTTAACTCAATTATAATTATCGTCCAAAATGATAGATCGGGTACACAAAACCTATTCCTTCTTGTCTGAGAGATATTTCAGAATCAAAATGGGACATGTGCTGCTTCAAGTACTAAGCAGGAGTACCGCAAGGAGCAGTCCTTTCGCCACAACTGTACACAATTTTGACCTCAGATATTCCCCGATCTCCACACACAATGCTCAGCTGGTATGCAGATGATACTACAATCGCGGCACGCAGTTTAAGCCCTTACCTTGTCAAAGAACACCTACAAGATCACTTGGACGATTTAGAGGATTGGTTCGTAAAGTGGAAAATTGCGATTAACGCGGATAAGTCCCAAGCCATCTATTTCAGGAGGAGGAGGAACTACCCAGATGGACACATGGAAATCCTAAACACCAATATAGTATGGAAGGACAAAATAAAATATCTAAGGGTAACGCTCGATCGAGGTCTAACGTTCACCGAACATGTGAAAACAATTATCGGTAAAACCAAACAAGCGAGAGCTCGCCTTTAGCTTCTCATAGGACGAAGAAGTAAATTAACAATAAAAACTAAGATAAGACTTATAAACTCAATAATTATTCCACTTGCATGTAAAACGAATAGAAATAAAATCCAAAGTCATCAAAACATCTGTTTACGGGAAGCAACAAACCTACCTTGGTATGTTGCCAACCGTTGGATATTCAGGGATCTAAAATCCACCAGGGTTTTAGATACCTTGAATAACCGCGCAGAACGGATGTTCGGCGAGCCAAGGACACACCCTTACCTTCAGTAAAGGGAATTGCTCGACTACGGCGCCAATGATCACGGCAAACACGCACGCCCAAAGAGGCCTGGTTTTACTGATAAAACGAATAGGTGATTTAAATTTTTTTTCTCTTTCAACATATACTAATCGATTTCTTTTTTAGGCAAAAACTTCACAAAAGGACACTGTCCGCAAAAAAAAATAAATAAAAACAAAAAGGACCGTTGTCCGGCAAAAAAACCAATAAAAACACAAAAGGGGTTTGCCCCACAAAAAAAAAATATTTTCAGAAATCGTACAGTAAAAGAGTAATGTTTTTGAGGCCCAGGGAACTTCGGTCAGAAAAACAAACCCTAGATATGTCCACAGTGGCGGGCATTTCGGGGGAGGTGGCAGGGGACTTGGCGATCAAGTGCTAATTAGGTACAACGTTTGTATTCATCTTAAAAGCAATTTTAATATGTTTGATATTTTATAAGAAAGATTACCAATAAAATGTAGAGAACCAACAAAAGTTTTGTCTTCTTGTGACACAATAGATGTGGAAAATTACGTTTGAATTTCGAAAAGTACGATAACAATTTTATTTTTTATTACTTACAAAAAAATATATAATTTAAATTTGACGCCCTTTTTGAACTAAGTGCGCACTGCGACACCACTTTACTTATTCCTCCAAAAAGTGGACCTTTTCATTTTCATTGACATGGGCTATCAAAATTGATTGTATAATCAAAGTAATTGAATGTCATTTACTATTGAGAAGTGAAAGAAATTCAAAATCTGTCAAATAGTGTCGAATGTCAGTATTGACAGTTGACGAATTGACAGTTGTCATTATTGTCAAATTCTTTGAATATTTAAGCTGAGTTCGGTGTGATTCCAAAAACATTCCAACATGTTCCCCTATTTCGAAAATACAGAATATTTACAAATATATGAAAATTAATCGAGGTTAAAACGCAACGTTCACACTGCGCATACTCATACAGTTCGAAACACCGTGCTGGAACAAATCTAGTATTATTAAAAATCTATTACAAAAAATGTGCACTATTGACATCTAAAGTGCACTTGTTCACCGTCAAATAACGCACCAAAAAGAACTACCCAAGTACAACACTGGGCTGGTCCTCCTTTTCGAGTTTTGGGAAGAGAAAATGGCGAACTTGTGCTTATGAATTTAATATTATCTTAAACGTATCTATGTTAGGACGTGGGTGAATTGTTTACCGATGATAAACGTGCTGAGGTTAATACCTATGACTATGACGATAACGTGAAGTTCCAGGTATGTTGGCTACGTGGATGTCCATATTTACCATGCGTTTACGTTCATCTGAAGAACCTCTTATTACAAGGGTAATAGCCTCCTTTTAATAACACTAAACTTTCTCTACTTGGTGCAAAAATTAAGAAAATGAGCGCTTTCAGGGTTCTTTGGCAAGTCTTATTTTTACGTTTTCTTCTTCGCCAAGCCACCATTACGTTTTTTATATCAACTGTTCACCGGTTATGGTTAAGACTCAAGTGGACTATGGACTCACGCTCCTAGGAGGGGCAAATGAACCCGTTGTAGTTTCTTCACAATGATGAGGGTAAAATAACCCTAAGAACTTGGTCTACACTGTGGTGATGTATTTTTATTTTGTTTTAATTATTTTTGCATTTCGACTCATTTCATATTCAACAATGACATTCTTTTCATTTACTAAGTAATTACACATGTAGTAATTACTCTTATTTAGTTTCATGTAACTCGGTTTATTTTATTTTATTTCTTTGTACTTCTCTTTTACGTAAAAGACTGAGTTAATTTTGTAGTCTTATTAAGTTAAGATTCTATTAGATATAAGTTGTTTTATATCTTAAGAGATATTTCAAAAACTAATTAACAATTAAGGACCACTTTGGTTTTGTACTAATTATTTAATTATAATATTACTAATGTCATCGTATCTTAAAATACCCAAGAGGGTGCGAATTATTTTTCTTATTAATAAGCTTTGTCTGTTAACTGTAGCACTATTTGAAACATTGTATTTTAAACTTTACACTGGAGGGTATGAGTCATTTCCTTATCATTTAACACTTTTAGTAAATATCTCGAATGGAAATTTCGTAGTTTTATTCTAACTATTTGTGACTCACACATTTCAAACTCAACCTTTAATAATTTATTTAGAAGGTTTGCTGTCCTTCCTTCATTAAAAAAGGCAATAATTAAAAGGCAATCAATATAAGATATTTTTTTACAACGATAAATTACAACTACTTGAGAGAACACAGAAAAGGTCCGGAACTCATCCCAACTGCTCTTGAGCTAGTGTTAGATGGTAAACTTTAATTATCCTAAGTTCTTTGTGACTGGGGACAAATATACATTATAGTACCCTATGTACAACTTATTGATAATATCGAAGGGAAACTGGATAGTACCAAAAAAAGAGGATGCTTCCGGTAAGAAGAAGTTCCGTATGGTTATAGACTACAGAAAACTGAATGAAATTACTGTCGAAGATAAATATCCTCTACCCAAAATCAATGAAACTTTAGATACACTTGGCAAAAGTAACTTATTTTACTACTCTCGATTTAGCACAAGGTTTTCATCAAATCGAAGTAGATCCCAAATCAATCGAAAAAACCGCCATGGTCATTTTGAATTCGTCAGAATGCCCTTTGGCTTAAAAAATGCTCCTGCCACATTCCAGAAATTAATGGATTAATTTACTTCGTTTATATGAACGACGTAATAATCTTTTAAAAATCCCTTCATGAACATTTAGCACACATTTTTACTATTTTCAAAACTTTCCAAAGTGCAAATCTTAAAGTTCAGTTAGACAAATCCGAATTTCTGACTAAAGAAGTCGTCGCATTCTTAGATCCCATTGTTACCCCAGAAGGAATTAAACTAATAATGGCTAATTGTTTTATAATGGTTAAGTTCAGAAATATGATTGAGACAAGGGGATAGAAAATAATCTAAATAGAAAACTGTTAAATGAGGCTAATTTGTGAGAGACGGAGTGGTTTGAATGGAAGTTAATCAGTGTATCGGTTGTGGTTGGTTTTCTGTAAATTTTAAACGAAAGATGAGAAGAGGAGTCATTCCTAATTATAAGTAAAACTAAAAAGGTTAATTTACTGGTATATTCAAGTTCTATAGTAAATTTAATACGGAAATGGAAGGTGTTTAAAAAGGACAGGAAATCTAAGGCTTCTTGAATTGACACGTCTCAGAAACGTCGAGAAAAAGTGGGGGTAAGAAATTAATACTGAGGGTTTTGGATCTCAGTAACTATTTTAATTATTAAATGCTGATGTCTTTTGTGTACAAACTTTATTAACATAAGTGAATGATAGTTGTTATTTTCTTGTGTAAACGTATTTATTACAACAATTATTCTTATTCTTCTAATAAATACGTTTACACAAGAAAATAAGAACCAACATTTACTTAATTGAATAAAGTTTGTTCAGAAAATTAAATTTATTTCTTCTAAAAATTTTTAATCTTCCAGGATTTTGTAATTGTTATTTTAGATATTAATTTTTTTATGTTATTATGCTAAATATATCAGAGATGAATTACTAAAACATTCAATTAACTTTTGTTGTCGGGATATACGTATATAAAAAGCTCCTAATGGATGCTTAATTAGCTTCATAAAAAAATATAAAAAACAGTCGAGTCATCACAGGGTTAATCAACCCTTTTTTATCTCATGTTTTTCGTTTTACACGCACTTGACACGACCAGTCACTTTTCCCGATTAACATTTTATTTAAAACCTTTTTAGATTAATGTGTCTGGGTTACAGTCTAGAACGTTATAATCATGTTGGAAAATTTAATGAAGATATCTCTAAAATATTTGGAATTTTTAATTAAGTAAAAATTTTATTATTAGCAAAAAGGGAAAATTCTTTTAATATTTTTAATGCCTTTTTAATTAAATTCCATACGTAATATTTTTTACAATTATAGAATTTTTTGTGGTTAGCTATTTTTGGAAAAATATATTTACAAATATTTCTAAATACCTTTTTATATTAATAACCTAGATTAATGGTGTTTGTGACAACTTGAATTTTTATTATTTTTTTTTTGTTTATTATTAAGAAATTTCACTGTCGTGGGCTCTAATTTCACTATTTATCATAATTTTTATTCACACTTTATATAGTGGGAGAGCAAACACACCTTTAGATTAATGAATGGAGTATAAAAAACATGAAATGCTGCAGGCATTTTACAGACCCAGTGACGTTACTCAAAAATTATAAATATAAAAAATTCATATAGTAATTTTTGTTTTTACGAAATAAAAAACTTGACATGTGACACTGCGGACAATTTTTAGTGAATCTACGTATATTGGGTGTATATTAGTAACTTATATCTCTAGAAGTTTAAAAATTAAAAAAATAACAGGCGACCACTTATTTTAACGAAATTAATCAATTTTAAATTTTTCACCTTTAATCAACTGTAATATTAATTTAACAGAAAATTTCACTCTTGATAAAATTTCATAAATCGTCTAAGATTTATAAAATTTTAAAACTAATATAAAAAATATACTGGATTATATCATTAATACGTAAATTATGATTCACTCTTTAGTTTGCACACTCTGTATTATTAATTTGACAGATAATTTCATCTTTGATAAAAGTTTGTAAATCCAATGAGATTTAAAAAATTGGGAAACAAATTACAAAAATATATAGGATGATATCATTAATATGTAAATTATGATTATAACTCTTTAGTTTGCACACCCTGTACTATTAATTTAACAAAAAAATTCGATCTTGATAAAAGTTTATGAATCGAATGAGATTAATAAAAGTGGTAAACAAATATAAAAAATATACAGGATGATGTCATTAATACGTAGACTATAATAGCAAATCTATAATTTGCACACCCTGTATTATTAATTTGACAGAAAATTTCACTCTTGATAAAAGTTTGTAAATCGAATAAGATTTTAAAAATTAGAAAATAAATATCAAAAATATACAGGATGATGTCATTAATACGTAAATTATTATTATAACTTTTAATTTGCACAACCTGTATTATTAACTTGACAGAAAATGTCACTTCTGATAAAAGTTTGTAAATACAATGAGATTTATAAATTTGGAAAACAAATATCAAAAATATACAGGATGATGTCATTAATACGTAAATTATTATTATAACTCTTTAATTTGCACACCCTATATTATATTTGTAAATCCAATGAGCTTTATATTGGAAAAGGAATATGAAAAATATACAGGATGGCGTAAAAAATTTCAAAAATTTCATGAATTTAAAAAATTTTAAAAATAAATAATACAATTAAAAGTTATTGTTACGCCACTGTATATTTCATAGTTCCTTCTAGGTGTATAAAATACGACCTCCGTAAACGATTTATGGCCTCTTTCATATTTAGAGGTAGAATGAAAGTGGCCATGGTTTGGGCGGTTAAAAAGAAGGAAAACACCATCATCTTACTCAGAATTCAATAATCCCTTGAATTTATTATTTTTTTGTTATACAAAAAGTGTGAGAACATATTCCATCTTTATTTTGAGTAAATTATTACTGACATTTACAAAATTTAACTAGACTAAAAGAAAAATTGATATTCATTTATTTTTCAATAACAGACAAAAGTATAATGGTACAATTATGGGGTACACAATAAAACGTAATTTCAAATATCGACCTTCTAGTAAAATCTTAGATCAATACGTTCAATCAAATCAGGGGAATTAGCAATTTTCTACTAATTTTTTTTCAGTCGTGCTAAATTGCAAATTGTGAATACCTACCTTCTATCAATTCTACGATCTGGTGTAGCCTTGAAACAACATATTGCGAATCAAAACATTAAACCGATAAAAAAAATATGGTCATTGTTCTTGGCAACGTGCAGATTAAAGGTTATTATAAATTAATATTTTGGCGAGGAAAAAGACAAACATTTCTATATAAATATCAATAAATGTGACAATAATGGATTTAAACAGTCGATAATCCACATTTTGTTACAAAACTTATTGAATATTTTCCCTCGTACTTAGTAATTTTTTTTTTAAATATTTTAAGTTATTATCATATTTTAAATAAAGCACCAACTTTTATTAAAAAAAATTTTTGCTCAAAAATCAATAATAATAATTATTACATATGGTGTTAATTTTTCGGGACACACTGTATATATTTATTTGGATCATAAAAACAAAATGAACATCCAGCAATAATTTAAATTTATAAAAAGAGCATTATACCAATTATTATTATTATTATTAAAAGAAAATAACGATGAAGATACATAAAGCAAGAAAAAAAGCCCATGAAATAAAACCGGAATTGAAATTTAAAAAAACCGAAAAAAAAAAACGGAAACAAAACAAAAAAGTTGAAAAAATCTAAAAAAAAGGGAAAAATTCGAAAAAAGTATGAAAAAATTCTTATAATTTTTTTTAAGAGAACAGTGGAGTGGGGAAATTCGAGCGTACTAACATTTTTTTTAGGGGAAAAATCGATAATAAAAAATTATTAACATATGGTGTTAAATTTTTGGGACACACTGTATATATTTATTTAGATCATAAAAACAAAACGAACATCCAGCAATACTTTAAATTTATAAAAAGAGATAATGCTCTTATTATTATTAAAATAAAATAACCATGAAGATAAATAAAACAAGAAAAAAAGCCCATGAAATAAAACCGGAAATAAAATTTTAAAAACCAAAAAAAAGGAACGGAAACAAAACAAAAAAGAATGAAAAAATCTTAAAAAAATAGGGAAAATTCGAAAAAACTTGGAAAAAAGTCTTATAATTCATATTAATTTTTTTAAGGGAACAGTGGAGTGGGGGAATACGAGCAAACTAACATTTTTTTTTTAGGGGGAAGTGGAGTTCGGAAAACAGAGAGAAGAGGGCATTTTTTTAGGGGGAAGTGGAGTTGGGAAAACAGAGAAGAGGGGTTCCTAGAAATAAGTTCCAATTTCCCCTTGATTTTTGCCCCATTTTTTCCTCCTTTTTTCCACTTCTGTTTTTTGTTCCACCTTTTTCTACTTTTTGTTCAATTTTTTTGCCCTCTTTTTTCCACTTTTGTTTTTACCTTGATTTTTTCCAGTTTTTTTTTCCTACATTTGTTCCCACTTGTATTTTTTACCCTACTCTTTCCTCCTTTTTTGCCAGTCTTGTTTTTCATTTATACCCTCATTTATTTTTCCTTTTTCGTTTTTTTTTCTCCAATTTTTACTACCTTTATTTTGTCTCAATTTCCCTCCTTTTTTTCCTTCATCTTTAACGTTTTTTATTTCAAACTTTTTTCAACTTGTATTTTATGCCCCACGTTTTTCCACATTCCCTCCTTTACCGCTTGTATTTTTGGCCCCATGTTTTCCATTCCCCCCTTTTCCACTTGTCTAGTAAGTATTTTCTCCTTTTTTTGTCACTTTTGTACTTTATTTCCCCTTTTTTATCAGTTTTGTTCATAAATTACCCGGTTTTTCTCAATTTTATTCATAAATTAGCCCTTTTTCTCAATTTTGTTAATTTTTTCATTATATTACCACTTACTTTTTTCTCAATTTTGTTCATAACTTACCCCTATTTTCTCAATTGTGTTCATAAATTACCCTGATTTTTCTCAATTTTATTCATAAATTAGCCCTTTTTCTCAATTTTGTTAATTTTTTTTTATATCCACTTTTTTCTCAATTTTTTTCATAACTTACCAGTATTTTCTCAATTGTGTTCATAAATTACCCTGATTTTTCTCAATTTTTTTCATAAATTACCCATATTTCTCTATTTTGTTCATTTTTTCATTATATAACCCATTTTATCCTTAAATTTTGTTCATAAATTACCCATTTTACTCAATTTTGTCATTTTCCTTCAATAAATTACTCCTTTTTCCTTTTAAATTTATCTATTTCTTCACTATTTTCCCCTTTTTGTAGTTTTTGTCCTTTTTGCAGTAAATTACTCCTTTTTTCTCAAATTTGCCTTTTTCTTCAGTAAATTACCCAATTTTTTCAATTTGATCCATTTTTCACAAAATAACCCCTTTTTCTAGCTTAAATTTTAATAAATCACCTCTTTTTTCTCATTTTTTAATTTTGTTAATAAATTACACCTCTTTTTCTCAATTTAGACACTTTTTTCAATAGTTTACCACTTTTTTTCTCAAATGTAGCTTTTCTCAATAAATTACCCATTTTTTCCCTTGTTTTACCCTTTTTTCCCAGGTTTCTCACGTTTTTTATTTTTCTCTTTTTTTTGCTTTCCCGACTCACCATCTGACGAGAAGGGAGAGTATTGTAAACGATAAAAACGAAAATATCCAACTTGAGGTCCCCTGGAGCCCGAGCCTGAGTAGATGGAAGTCTGTCTGTCTGTCTGTGTGTATTCATCCACAATAGAAACCACACGCTTAATCCGATTTTATTTTTATTAAGCTGAAATTTGGTATATGGGCTTCGATTATCCATCGGAAGAACCCATTAGTATTTGTATGACATCTGTCAAACGGACGTGTCACTGTCAAAAAATGACAGAAGCAATATTTCACGGAATTTGACTTGTAGTATGTCAATTGAAAGCATTTGAAAAACTATTGAGAACAGTCAAAATTATTTCTCCATCTGTGACCTGTCAAAAACTGTCAAAGTTGAAAAACATTAAATATCAGAAAAAAGTATTCGTCTCTGGATATTCGTCGGGAAAGTTTTGGGGCGACACAACTGATTTTTCCTTTTTCTCCTTTTTTCCCTCCTAACAAACACGGCCCCCATTCTAATCCTTCACCCTTTTTCCCCCTTTTTTATAGTAGTCTACCCCTTCAAAAGTAGTCTAACCTCGTTTTGTCGACTTTTTCCACTTGTTTTTTCGCTACCCTGTATACTATAAGTGTTTTCCAATATAATCGGTAAATCGTACTTTGAGATTTCAACGAAAAATTATAACATATTGATAATGTATATTAAATTTGGTGTTGGTACGCTACTAAAGTTGACATAGATCATGTTGAAATTGACCTGAATTGGATTTAAAAAGATCATCTTTATACGGTTTTATGTCGATATCCGCAGACTACAATAGTATTTATATGATAATTCTTAAGGCATAGACAGTTTTTTTCAGAAAAAAAATATACAGTGTGGCCCAAAAATGAAAATTATTCTTATGTATATATACTTTGTCCCAAGTTGAGTTTTTCGAAAAAAATTCTTATCAGAAAAATGAAAATTCTTGTAGGGATGTCCAAATATATAAATTTTTGTACGGTGTATACAGTACATAGAATTGAAAATTCTTGTAATGTATACAGTGTGTCCCCAAAAATAAAAGTTTTTGTAATTTGTATACAGTATGTACCAAAAATAAAAATTGTTATAAGTTGTATACAGTATGTCTAGAAAAATGACAATTCTTGTACGGTATATACAGTATGTCCCAAACAACCGTGCATGTAATACAGTGCAATTAAACAGCAGAAGCGCTTTTAGTAAAAATTCTCCAAAGAGTTTTATTAACTCTCAATGTTATCGTATTTTCGTAATATTGAGAAACTGACTCGAATTTAAATTTTAAAATTTAATGGTAAACTTGGTATCATTGGTTTTCCCCCATTTTAGATGAACTTTTATACAATTTTTTCAATTTTATACATACGCTAATTTGTAAACAATAGCAGCTTTTGTAATATCAGCACAATTTTTTGTTTATACATAAATTTATTAATGATGACCTTCGCCAATGACGTAAAATTTCGCAACGTTTTCGGTTTTTAATGTCAAGGAACTGTTAAATGAAAATTTTTAAGTCTGGCCTCCACACAACAGATAAGCACAAACTACATATATTTTTTTTGTTAAAACCAATTTTGATAAGAGATATTACTTACATTCTTTAGTAATATTTTCATTGTTATTAAATTTTGTTAATTGAACAAACATTTATGTGGAAAAGTACTGATTATAGTTAAAAATAATTTTTATCAATTTACTGTTATACTATAAAATTTTGGAGACCAATACCATTATTTACTGATCTTATAGACAACACTCACACTGTATATTATTTATTGTGCTCGACAAGCGCTTATAATTAAATTAAATCAGTGGTGGCAGTGATCAATGAACGACAAAAACAAATGAAATTTTACCATTTCAACTTTATTAAGATAATTGAATAATATTCAATTGGGTCAATTTGGTAGTTAACAGCTGTTGTTATATGTTATAATGTTTTTCCACCTTGAGTTTAATCCTGGACCGGTCTCAGACAAATTGTCACTATGAAATAAAAATAGATAACATTTTCAGAGTTTTCTTGAAATTAAAGGCGTGTATTTTATTAATGTAGAATTAGGATTACTTTTTTCAGCCCACATATTACTTTTTGGGACACACTGTATATATTTATTTAAATCATAAAAACAAAATCCAGCAATAATTTAAATTTATAAAAACAACATTATATCAATTATTATTATAAAAAGAAAATAATGATGATAAATAAAACAAGAAAAAAAGCCAATCAAATAAAACCGGAATTTTTTTTTAAAAAATCGAGAAAAAAAATGAAACAAAGCAAAAAAATCTATAAAAAAAATCCTTATTATTATGAATTTTTAGTAACAATTCAATGCATATTTTTTTAGGGGGGATGTGGAGTGGGAGAAATCGAACAAACTTACCATTTTTTTAGGAGTAAGTGGAGTTTGGAAAACAGAGAGAAGCGGGATCATTGTTTTAGGGGGAAGTGGAGTGGGGTAAAAAGAGAGAAGTGTGGTTCTTTGTAATTATTTTTAATTCCCCCTGGACTTTTTGCCCCATTTGTATCTGCTTTTTTCCCACTTATGTTTTTTGTCTCCCTTTTTCTTACATTTCCTATTTTTTGTCCCCTTTTTTCCATGCTTGTTTTCTGCACCATTTTCCCACTTATTCCTACCTTTTTTCCATATTTTTGCAACCTTTTTTCCATTTTTCCAGTTTTTTATTTCCTACATTTTTTCCACTCGTATTTTTTGTCCTACTTTTTCCACTCTTGTTTTTGACCCATTTCGGCACTTTTTCCCCTCTTGTTTTCCCCCCACTTATTTTTTTGGTGTTTTTTGTGCCATTTTCTAATACCTTTCTTTTCACTCTTGTTTTTTGTGCCATTTTTCCCCTTTTTTCACTTTTGTTTTTTGTCTCACCTTTTTCACTTTATTTCTCTCTTCTTTCGTACTTCTTTCAACTTTTTTTTCACTTATATTTTTTGTCCCACGTTCTTCCCAATTCCCACTTTTTCAAATTTCCCCTCTTTTTTTCACTTCTATAGAAAAAATTTTCCCAATTTTTTGTCACTTTTATGCTTTATATTACCACCTTTTGTTAATTTTTGTTCATAAATAACCCCTTTTTCACAATTGTGTTCACAAATTACGATTTCTCAAAAAAAACGGAAACAAAACAAAGAAAAAGGAAAAAAATTTGAAAAAAATCGGATACTCAAATCCTTATATTTATGAATTTTTAGCAACGCTTCAGTCCACATTTTTTTTAGGGGGGAAGTGGAGTGGGGAAAACAAGCGAACTAACATTTTTTTTTAGGAGGAAGTGAAGTGGGGAAAACAGAGAGAAGCGGGATCATTTTTTTAGGGGACAGTGGAGTGGGGAAAATACTTCTATTTCTTCCTTTTTTCATACATTTTCTATTTTTTGCAACCTTTTTTTCATTCGTGTTTTCTGCAACATTTTTCCCAGTTTTTAACCCATATTTTTCTAGTTTTTATTTCCTACATGTATTTAGTCCCATTTTTTCCTACTTTTTTTTAATTTTTTCCTCTCTTATTTTGTGCTCTATTTTTTTCTTTTATTTTGCACTTTTGTTTTTTACCCCATTTTATTCCAGTTTCTATTTCCTACATTTTTCCCATTCCTATTTGTGACCTACATTTTCCCCCTTTTTTTCACTTGTTTTTGGACCCTTCTTTTTACCACTCTTGTTTTTGATCCATTTTCCCCTTTTCCCCGCTCTTGTTTTTGCCACACTTATTTTTTTTTTGGTGTTTTTGTGAATTTTTTCTAATACCTTTCACTTGCCATTTGTGCCATTTTTCCCCTTTTTTTTCAATTTTGTTTTTTGTTTCACCTTTTTCACTTTATTTCTCTTTTCTTTCACAATTCTTTCAACTTATTTTTCACTTATATTTTTTGTCCCGCGTTTTTACCCTTTTCCAATTTCCCCTCTTTTTCCACTTGTCTAGTAAATATTTTCCCATTTTTTTGACACTTTTGTGCTTTATTGCCCTCTTTTGTTAATTTCTGTTCATAAATAACCCCATCTTCACAATTGTGTTCACAAATTACCCCAAAAAAATAAAAAAGGAAAAATTCGGAAAAATCCTTTTAATTATGAATTTTTAGCAACAATTCGTACACTTTTTTTAGGGAAGAAGTGGAGTGGGGGAAACCAAGCTAACTAACATTTTTTTAGGGGGAAGTGGAGTGGGGAAAACAGAGAGAAGCGGGATCATTTTCTTGGGGGGAATTGGAGTGGGGAAAATACTTCTATTTTTGTCTCCCTTTTTTCCTACATTTTCTATTTTTTACACCTATTTTCCTCTCGTGTTTTCTGCAACATTTTTCCCATTTTTTACCCCATTTTTTCTAATTTTAATTTCCTACATTTTTCCCACATGTATTTTTGTACTATTTATTCCTCCTTTTGTTTAAATTTTTTTTCACTCTTGTTTTCGCCGCATTTTTGCCTTTTATTTTCCGCTTTTGTTTTTTACCCCATTTTTTTCCAGTTCCTATTTCCTACATTTTTTCCCTCACTCGTATTTTTTCTCCTACATTTCCCCCCTTTTTTCAATTGTTTTTGGACCCTTCTTTTTTCCACTCTTGTTTTTGATCCATTTCCCCCTTTTTCCCACTCTTGTTTTTCCCTCTTATTTTTTTCCCACTCTTGTTTTTCCCTCTTATTGTTTCCTTTTTTGGTGTTTTTTTTGTCCCATTTTTGGACCCTTCTTTTTTTTACTCTTGTTTTTGATCAATTTCCCCCTTTTTTCCCACTCTTGTTTTTCCCCATTTATTTTTTCCTTTTATTGGTATTTTTTGTTCCATTTTTTGATACCTTTCTTTTGACTCTTGTTTCTTGTCCCATTCTTTCTCCTTTTTTTTCACTTTTGTTTTTTGTCCCACCTTTTTTACTTTATTTCTCTCCAGTTTTTTATTTCGCACTCTTCTTCAGTTTTTTATTTCGCAATTTTTTCAACTTTTTTGTTACTAGTATTTTCTGTCCCCCGTTTTTCCACTTTCCCCAATTCCCCCTTTTTCCACTTGTCTAGTAAATATTTTCCCCTTTTTTGTCACTTTTGTGCATTATTACCCCTTTTTTTAATTTTTGTTCATAAATAACCCCTTTTTTCCTAATTGTGTTCAGAAATTACCCCTTGTTTCGAAAAAAAAACGTTATCAAAACAAAAAGTTAAAAAAATTTAAAAAAAAAAACGGAAAAATTTGAAAAAAAACTCTGAAGAAACCCTTATAATTATGATTGTTTAGTAACAATTCAGAACAATTTTTTTTAGGGGAGATGTGAAGTGGGGGAAATCGAGTGAACTAAGATTTTTTTTAAGGGGAAGTGGAGTGGGGAAAAGAGAGATGCGGGGTTCTTGGTAATTATTTGAAAGTCCCCATTGATTTTGCCCATTTTTCCCTCCTTTTTTCCCACTTCTATTTTTTATCCCACTTTCCCATTTTTTTCCATTTTTTTCACTCTTGTTTTCTGTACCATTTTTCTTATTTATTTTTCTCTTTTCACGGAGTAAAGTAGAAGTAAAAAATTCTTGGCGTTAAAGGCGGAGCCCAATAATAAAGGAATATCTATTAGTGTCTCACTCACGTGTATTTAATTAACTTAGACTTAGGATCACTTTTTTTCAGCTTAACCGTTCAAAATATAATGGATAATCCTAATTTGCAACAGCAATTAATTTCACACTCCTACACGAGCGGCTAAAAATAAGACGTGTTTGTTTTTAGAAAGCCCACGAACAAAAATCTTGAAAAAAATATCCTTTGTTTAAAACCTTTATAATAACTTAGCTGGTCAGTTTTGGAAATAAAAAAATATTTTTTTTATATCCGGAAAATTAACTATTAATAAATCTTCATGTTTCCAACATTTACAGAATAAATCTCTAAAGTAAAGGCCAACAGCGACAAACATTTCTTTTATAATGAAACCTTAAGACTGACCTGCTTGGAATTAAGCAATTGTTGTTGGTCAGTGATAGAAGTATCGTGCAACCAACAACAATTAATGTCGGTATTTCTTCCTGTTAGCATTGTTGTCTTCCTACTTCGGAGAAAAAAATCGACAAGCATGTCAAGTGCGATATTGAGTTTACGTCAATGTTAACAAGGATTTTTTTTTGTTAATAAGCACAACCTTTTCGTAATATAATTTTTTGTTTAGTTTTTTTTTATGACTATATGGGTTAAAGTACGTATTAAAAAAATAGGTGAGGGTGGCCCATCAAAAAAGAAATGTTGTTCAAAAAATTGGATTTTTTTGCGAAATTTTTAAACAACAAATTTTGGGGTGAGTACTTTATGCCGCACCACTTTTGTGAGAGGAAAGAATTCTAGGTGAATAGATATCTCAGCAATAAAGAGTTCTAGAGTTCTCGGTAGGTTTTGCAAGGTTCTAGAAATTTTCAGAAATTACAAAAAAAATAAATTTTGTGGTGCTAATTTCATGCCGCACCACTTTTGTGAGAAAAAAGAATTGTAGGTGAATAGATATTTCAGCAATAAAGAGTTCTAGAGTTCTCGGTAGGTTTTGCAGAGTTCTAGAAATTTTCAGAAATTACAAAAAAAAATAAATTTTGTGGTGCTAATTTCATGCCGCACCACTTTTGTGAGAAAAAGGAATTCTAGGTGAATAGATATCTCAGCAATAAAGAGTTCTAGAGTTCTCGGTAGGTTTTGCAGAATTCTGGGAATTTTCAGAAATTACAAAAATAAATAAATTTTGGGGTGCTAATTTCATGCCGCACCACTTTTGTAAGGGAAAATAGTTCTAGCTTGATGAATATCTTGGAAATGAATAGTTCTAAAGTTCTCGATGATTATTGCGAGAGGTCTGCGAATTTTTGCAAAATATAAAACAAAACGTTCTGTGCTAATTTCATGGCGCACTTCTTTCGTGTAAGAGTTACGGGTTACCTACTCTGTTTAATATAAAGAGGATAAAGATTTATAAAAATTTTGACTTCTAAACCGGTAAAATAATATAAATTATATAAAATAATGTAAATTATAAAAATCCAGATACTACCGAGATGTGCTACGCAGTTGTGTTTGCATGGTGCTAATTTTTCGCGAATATTTGACAGGAAATATACTGAAAATTATGAAAAATGGATATTTTCAAATGTCCGTTAAGTTGACCCGCCATTTTCGAATTAAAACAAAAATTAATTGAGCTGTATTGTGTCATGTTTGTGCTGAAAATCAAAAAAAATATGTTTTTTTTTATTTTTTTTTTGGATTTTTTTAATTTTTCAACGTTAAGTTGGCACCGCCATTTTCTCAGATTTAAAAAAAAAAACAAAAATTTACCAGCACAGTGTTATATCGCCCCAAACAAATCTTACAATTTGAGAATTCGAAGTCAGTTAAAGTTTGCCCAAAAATTTTTTTTTAATATTTTTGACAATTAATTTTCAATTTTCTGGGCTAATTAATTTTTTTATGAGAAAAAGTATCAAGAGTACAAAAATACAATATGAGTATATCACAATTCAGCACAACTAATAGTTTAGAAAAAAAGTTTTTAAATATTTTTGAAAAGTAATTTTCAATTTTCTCGGCTAATTAACTTTTTTAGGAGAAAAATTCAAGAGTACAAAAATACATTACGAGTATGGCACAATTCAGCACATCATTTAATTTTTTTAGGAGAAAAGTCAAGAGTACATGAGTATAGAACAATTAAGCACAACAAATGGTTTTTTTTTTTTTTTTTTTTTTTTTTTTTTTTTTTTTTTTTAGTACAGGCACAATATAGCGCAACTCAGCACGGCTCTTTTTTTTAAATCGGAAAAAATGGCGGGGCCAACTTCATGGTGAAAAATTAAAAAATTCAAATAAAATAGAAAAAAATATATAAATTTTTGTTATTTACGGCACAACCCAGCACAAACATAGCACAATATAGCACAATAAATTTTTTTTAATTCGAAAATGGCGTGGCCAACTTAACGGACATATTGTTTTCGCTAAATTTTCGAAAGAATATTCAATTTTTTTATTTACTGGCTAGTTTTAATCACTGAAATCTATTCAGAATGCTAATATTCTAAAGAGCACTTGGCCCGAAGCTCCTCTCTTACACGAAAAAGTGCG
This sequence comes from Neocrepidodera transversa, assembly GCA_963243735.1. Classification (NCBI taxonomy): domain Eukaryota; kingdom Metazoa; phylum Arthropoda; class Insecta; order Coleoptera; family Chrysomelidae; genus Neocrepidodera; species Neocrepidodera transversa. The sequence goes on along the minus strand of OY725344.1, from coordinate 20,658,709 downwards.
CCATGAAATTAGCACAAAACATTTTGTTTTCTGTTTCGCAAAAATCATCGAGAACTCTAAAACTATTCATTTCCAAGATATTCATCAAGCTAGAACTAATTTTCCTAACAAAAATGGTGCGGCATGAAGTCAGCATCCCAAAATTTGATTTTTAAAAATTCCGCAAAAAAATTGCAGAACTCTATCTGCACCCCCTCGAGAACTTTGGAACTTTTCGAGACGAGTCCAGAACTCTGAAAAAATCAAAGGGTTACGGCAATTGGGGTACAAACTTCCAGATGGCCTAGCGGGTGATTCATTTGACCTAGAATTTTATAATATCTAATTTTTTTGAACAACGTTTCGTCTTTAACGGACCACCCTCAACCATTTTTTTAATACGGACTTGTACTTTTTGTTTCAGTTTTGGTTCATGTGACTTTATATAAAATAAACACCAATGGTAAAAGAAATACAACTTAAAAAGTTATTAGAAATTTTTCAAAATTCAATAATTAAACGTTAGTAAAATATCCGACAAGCGGTATAGTACCAACATTTTTTTCTAAACCTTTCTAGAAGCTTAAAAATTAAAAAAAAATCGGGTGGTCACTTATTTTAACGAAATTATTCAATTCACAGAAAATTTTATTTTTGATAAAAGATTGTAAATCTAATAAGATTTATAAAATTGCAAAAACAGATATCAAAAATACACAGGATGGTGTCAAAAATACGTAAATTATTATTATCTCGTTAATTTGCACACCCTGTACTATTACTTTGACAGCAAATTTCACTCTTAATTAAAATTTGTAAATCGAATGAGATTCATAAAATTGGAAAACAAATATCAAAAATATACAGGATGATGTCATTAATACGTAAATTATGATTATAACTTTTTAGTTTGCACACACTGTATATTTAATTTTACAAAAAATTTCGATGTCATTAATACGTAAATTATGATTATAACTTTTTAGTTTGCACACACTGTATATTTAATTTTACAAAAAATTTCGATGTCATTAATACGTAAATTATGATTATAACTTTTTAGTTTGCACACACTGTATATTTAATTTTACAAAAAATTTCGATGTCATTAATACGTAAATTATGATTATAACTTTTTAGTTTGCACACACTGTATATTTAATTTTACAAAAAATTTCGATGTCATTAATACGTAAATTATGATTACAACTTTTTAGTTTGCACACACTGTATATTTAATTTTACAAAAAATTTCCCTCTTAATAAAAGTTTCTAAATCTAATAACCGTAATTAAATTGTTAAACAAATATCAAAAATATACAGGATGATGTTAAAAATACCTAAATTTTGATTATAAAATAATTCTTTAGTTACCACACCCTGTACATATAATGTGACAGAAATAAAGTTTCTAAATCTAATAACTTTAATAAAACTGGAAAACAGAGGTCGCAAAAATATACATGGAGTTGTTCAAAAAAACCTAAATTATGATTACAAAATAACTCTTTAGTTTACACACCCTGAATATTTAATTTTCCAGAAAATTCCACCATAATAAAAGTAAACGTAAATTATGATTATAAAATAACTATTTGGTTCGCACACCCTGTACTATTAATTTCACAGAAAATGTATCTCCTAAAAAAATGCCAATAAGATTTATAATATTAGAAAACAAATATTAAATATATACTGGATGATGTTAAAATAATTAATTTATGATTATAAAATAACTCTTTGGTTTGCACACCCTGTACTATTAATTTGAATTTTACCCCTCCTATTAAAAGTTTCTCAATCTAATAAACTTGGAAAACAGATATCAAAAATATACAGGATGATGTCAAAAATACATAAATTATGATTATAAAGTAATTCTTTAGTTGCACACCCTGTATATTTAAATTGACAGGAAATTTTCCATTTAATAAAAGCTTCTTTAATCAAATTCCAACGAAGTTTAAATATAAACGAAGAAATAGAAGCTTAAATAGTATCCAAAAATAAATACGTAGCAAGTCAACAGACTACTGAAAAATAAAAATGTTTCTAGACCAACAAAAATACCAAAACCATAGATTCATATGCTAGTAAAAAATGAAAATGAAGCAAAATATTTAAAACTGCAGGTGTGAAAAAAAACCTAAAGTGGACATTGAATAAATCAGAAGAACAAATTTGTACAGTGGCGTAGTAAAAAAATAGTTATAGAACTTATACAGTGGTGCAGTAAGAAATAGTTTATAAGTCAAATTCTGAAATGATATTATAATGTTCAAGTTGAATTTTCTTCATGCAAAAGAGGTTTTTTGGGGTGGGGGAGGTTGACACTGAACTTATTACATATTACATATCTATTTTTTGGTAGTAGAAAAAATATTGTATACAACTAGTGTGTAAAGTGCCTTTATTCACTCATGTAATTGTCGCACTCGCTTTTGGCTCGTGCGTCAAAATTCACATTCGTGAAAAAAGTATCACTTTACATACTTGTTGCATAAATAAATATTTTGTATTTTTTATTTCATTTTTGAAATCCCCAATTTTTTTCTATCCAACCATTAGGTTTTTACAATGAACTTTAGGAACTTTTTCTAAGTACAGTCCTGTTCCATTTTGACTGTACATATTAATAAATGAGATTACAATAAAAAAGAACAGGACCGTACTCGCATTTTTTTCTATCCAACCATTAGGTTTTGACAATGAACTTTAGGAACTTTTTCTAAGTACAGTCCTGTTCCATTTTGACTGTACGTATTAATAAATGATATTACAATAAAAAAGAACAGGACCATACCCCATTTTTTTTCTATCCAACCATTAGGTTGACAATGAACTTTAGGAACTTTCCCTAAGTACGGTCCTGTTCCATTTTGACTGTTAATAAATGATATTACAATAAAAAAAAACAGGACCTTACCCCATTTTTTTCTATCCAACCATTAGGTTGACAATGAACTTTAGGAACTTTTTCTAAGTACGGTCCTGTTCCATTTTGACTGTACATATTAATAAATGAGATTACAATAAAAAAGAACAGGACCGTACTTATAAAAATTCTTAAAGTACAGTTCAATTATCGAAACCTAAATAAAAAAAATATGTAGCTATTCTACATTGCTGGATATAGAAAAAAAGCGTATTTCAAAGATGAAATAAGGTACAGGTCTGTATTTGAAAACAATCAATCAATTCGTCTTGACAATATTCCCATTTAACCAACTTTTTAACGGTTTACGAAATCCCAATAGTGTTTAATTAAATTTGCGCCACCCTGTATTACCGGAAACAGCAATTTAAAGTTCGATCCTGATATTGTGTACTTTATATAGCGGAATTTATAACCTTCACTGATAATTCTATCAACATGGGTAAAAAGTAATAAGTCAAAACAAAAAATCGTGTAACATACTTTTCAACTTCTATGCAGGTTTATTCAGACAATAACAACAGATACGCGGTTGCCAGATATGTACACTAGAAACAAAAATTTAATTTTTTAGAAACCGCTTTGTATTTTTGGTTTTAACGTGTTAAATTTTTCGATTATGTGCAATAAACGGTTAAATTTACTGCAGCATATAATAAATTAAAAATAGAATCATCCACACAAATAATATAATAAAATGTATATAAATAAAAAAATAAATACCATATGCAAATTCCAAGTATAATCCAAAATTTTAGGAAAGTTCTTAACTGAACTAAAATAAAAAATAAATCGAAAAAAAGTAATCACGAAACTATACGAAAATCCACGTGATTTTTCTTACAAAGAAAAAATTTCCACTACCCGAACTATAAAACTGGCCTTACAACGGAGCATGGCCCGCTTTAACGAAGTCTATGAAATTTTTTCTCCTCCACTAGTAGCTCGACCGAACGAACGTTACAAAACGACTGAATGCTTGTGCCAAGAAACGGTGACGAGTAGTCACCGCCGAGAAACCGAGATACACAAAAGAGACGAGCCACGATGCCGGATCAACAATTTTTTATATAATAATAAGGATATATTTTTTAACAATGGGAACGTTTTATGTAAAATTTTTAAATTAGCATTTAAAACAGGGTTCGAAAATATCATGATATTTATATAAATATCATATCACATGATAATTAAATAATTAAATTAAAAAACAGTATTGTTTCTTGCATAAACTAAATTTTAACACAAACACATTAACAAAAATCTATATTCTAAACAACAAAACCGTTTATTCTAACTCAAATTAAAAATAAAAACAAAAATAATTAAAAATAAACAAATATCACTGGGCATATTTTTTTGGTGTGTTAAAATACAGTCAAAATACTGCCAAACAGAATGATTTGGTTTTGGCATAATATTAAATAAAAATCAGAACTAACTTAACACAACAATCAACACAAAGGGGAAACACAGAAAGGATTATTTGCAGTGTTACAGTTTTCAATAAACCGTATTCTACCAACATTTCGATAATAAACTAGCAAAATCTACTAACTATCTAAATCTAACCTGTGTATTTTAATCTTATTTTATTAAAAGAAGTCTTTGACTATCTAAATCTAACCTGTCTATTAAAAAAAGAAGAAAATATAACACTATTTATATTTATTTTATTAAAAAAAGTCTTGACTATCTAAATCTAACCTGTCTATTAAAAATAAGAAAATATAGCTTTGTCTTTCCACTTAAAACTTATTCTCCACTACGTTCCCTATTGTTTTCCACTTTCCTCAATTTTTTTATTCCACTCTTTCCACTTTTTTTCTACTTTTTGTTCTACATTTTCTCCTATATTTTTTACTAATTTTTTTGTGTCATACTTTTTTGTTCTACTTTTTCCCGTTAAAACTTTTTTCTACTCCTTTTCCCCTACTTTTTCACTAATTTTTTTATATTTCAAACTTATTTCCCGGCTCATTTTTTCTCCTCTATTTTTATTATTTCAATTTTTTTCTTCAATTTTTCCAAAATCCCTTTTTTCTCTACTTTTTTACCAATTTTTTTTCCAATTTTTTACATTTTTTGTCCTACATTTTTTAGTTTCAAACTTTTTTTCCCCTTTTTTCTATCTTATTTTTTCTCCTATTTTCTCAGTAATTTTTTTATGTTTCCAACTTTTTTCCCATTATTCCCCCACCCTATTTCCCCTACTTTTTTAATAATTTCTTTGTGTTCCACTTTTTCCCTTCAAAAACTTTTTCCACATCTTTCCCTATTTTTTTCACTTTTCCCCTACTTTTTTCCATGCTTTTTTATTCCACCCTTTCCTCTACTGTTTTCCACTTTTTCTCACACATTTTTTTTTCTAATTTCTTTGTGTCAAACGTTTTTTGTTCCACTTTTTCCCCTTAAAACTTTTTTCCATTTCTTCCCCTATTTAGTCACTTTTCCATTACTTTTTTATTTTATCCTTTCCCCTACTTTTTTATTCTGTCCTTTTCCTACTTTTTCCCACTTCTTCTCATAAATGTTTGACTAATTTTTTTGTGTAAAATTTTTTTCTTCCACTTTTTCTCCTTAAATCTTTTTTCACTTCTTTTCCTATTTTTTTTCACTTTTCTCCTATTTTCTTCCACTTTTCCTTACTTTTTTATTCCACCCTTTCCACAACTTTTTTTCACTTTTTCTCCTACACTTTTTACTAATTTCTTATTTCTTTGTGTCAAACTTTTTTCCACTTTTTCACTAATTTTTTATAATTTAAAATTTGAAACTTTTTTTACCAATTTTTCACCTACTTTTTTTCCACTTTTCGCCCCAACCTTTTTCCCCTTTTTTCCACTTTTCGCCCCATCCTTTTTTCCCTACTTTTTTAGTTTCAAAATAATTCCCCAATTTTTATATATAATCTTTCTTTTTTATTTCCAATTTTCTCCCTCTCCCTTTCTATCAGTACCAATGGAGTGGTAAGGGGGAAAGAAGAAAATAATTACTCAAAAAAAGTGATTTTTTCGTAAAAAAGTGGAAATTTGACAGAAACTGACAATAATGAGAAAAAATGGGTAGTTTTAGAAAAAAAGGGGAAAACGAAGTAATTTCAAGAAAAAAAGTGACAAAATTTGAAAGAAAAGAGGTGAAATTTAAGACAAAAAAGTTCGAAAATTTGAAAGACAGGAGGGGACATTTTTGAGAAAAAATAACAAAAATGAAAAAATAATAGGTAATTTGAAGAAAAAAATGGGGTTATTTTAGAAAAAACGGGGTAATTTCAGGAAAAAGTGACAAAAATTGAGAGAAAAGAGGGGAAATTTGAGACAAAAAGTGACAGTATTTGAGAGAAAAGAGGGGAAATTTTGAAATAAGAGGCCTTATTAAAAAAAAAGGGGTAATTTTCCGAAAAACGGGGTAATTTTAGAAAAAAGAAAGTATTTTCAGCAAAGTGACAAAGTGAAAAGAGGAAAAATTTTGAACAAAAAAATTAACACCCTCATTTTTCTTAAAAATCTACTAATTTAGTAGGAAATCTACTGAAAACGGTAACTCTGGTTATTTGGGATAGAGGATAAGTAAAAGCAATAACAAAATAAATCGTGGCGAAGTGCTGGGAATCCCAAAGTCGGCGCGGGGATGCTTGCGCAATAGCCGAATAAATCGCTACTGATATTATACTTTTGTACAAGAGCATATTGAGACATTTTCGGATGTTTAAAATGGTGGAAAACATTTTTAATTTAATAAATAAAATTATCGATTATATCGGATATATATCATGATATATATCACTTGATATATATCCTCCGAACCCTGATTTAAAATATGTGTACAAACACATTTATTATTTTTTTAAACCTATATTATATTTAACCTTAGTAATACTGAGTAATTTTAATACCCTTACATTATTAACTGTACCCCACCTTGTTTTTATATACAGGGTGATTCATTGGTAAAGGTACATACGTTAACTGTGGATAGGGGTCACCTAAAGACGACTTAACTATGAAAATTTTAATTTCATATTTAGTTTTTTTAGTATTTTGCAGTGAAGAAATGAAATTTATTACGTATTTTATTCATAACTAGGGAACCACCCTGTATAATATTTTTTTATATCTTATACGGGTTTTTGCCTTTTAGTGAGAAATATCGATGCAGTAAAAAAATGATAATGCAGAACCGGCTTCACGAAAGATATACTTATTTGCCAAACCTTCGTACAACATTCTGTAGATATTTTTTTTTAATTTTGTTTTTTGTGCACTTTGTAAATTTAGATAGGAATTAAAAAAAATATCTACAGGGTGTTGTACGAAGGATTGGCTTTCGTAAAGCCAGTCCTACATTATCATTTTTTTACTGCATCGATATATCCCATTAAAAAGCAAGAACCAGTATATAAAATAAAAAATTATTATACACGGTGTTTCTCTAGTTATGAATAAAAAACGTAATAAATTTCATTTCTTCACTGCAAATCCTAAAAAAACTAAATATTGAATTAAAATTTTCATAGTAAAGTCGTCTGCCCAAAAAATACAACCACCCGATTAAATTCAGTTTTTTACGCTCTTTTTAAATATGGCGAGTAAATTAAAACAATCAACTATACAGGGTGTTATTTGGAGGATGTATGAATTGTGAATTTTTCGTAAAGTCGGACCTGGATTATCAATATTTTTGATACATCGTTATATCCCACGGGATATGAGGAACATGTATACCAAATATAAAAAAATATACAGGGTGGTTCGTAAGTTATGAGTAAGAAAAGAAATGGTCAAAATTTATAAAACGCCCTGTATCTCGGATACAAAGTGCGTAAGACCCATAATATGGGGGTTTTTTACAGTCAACTAGGTGACCCATATCTACAGTTAACGTATTTACCTTTACCAATGAATCACCCTGTATATAATATTTAATTTTATTTTATTATTTGCACTAAAAAAATAGACAAATAACAAATTTTGTTTAAATATATTAATAAGTTTTACAGATTATTCAGTACAAAACTAATACAAAAATATTACAGGGGGTAAAAACATATGATGTTTCACTTTAACAATAAACACAAGAACTATACGCGTCACAAAATTTATGGACAAAACAATTTTTTACGGTTTCTTACGGATTTGTACGGGCTTTTTTACTGATTTTTATGATTTTTTATGGTTTTTTACACTTTTTTATGATTTTTCACCATTTTTACGGGTGTTTTAAGACTTGTTAAGGGTTTTTACGATTTTTTGCGAGTTTTTAGGATTTTGTATATTTTTTATGATTTTATACGATTTATTACAGTTTTTTTGTTTTTTTACGATTATTTACGGATTTTTACGATTTTTTATGTTTTTTTACGATTCTTTATGATTTCTCACTATTTTATTCCTATGTTTTAAGACTTGTTAAGGGTTTTTAGGATTCTTTACGATTCTTTACGATTTTTTACAATTTTTTACGGGTTTTTCCATTTTTTCAATTTCTCAATTTATTAAAAATCCTTAAAAACTAGTAAAAAATCATAAAAAATCGTAAAAATTAGCGAATTAATTTTATAAAAATTAGAACATGAAAAAAGTCTAATGACCTGTTTTAATATTTTTAAAAATGATATTTCAACCCCCTCCAGTTTCGGATAAAAAAATATTTTATACAAATTAATTTTATAATAATTTGGATATGAAAAATATGTAAAGACCTGTTACAATATTTTCAAAAAAGGCGGATAATTTTTTTGTAATTTTAACCCCCTCCAGTTCTACCCATGAAGATCAAATCGAAAAAAGTTGTAAGCGAATTAATTTTATAATAATTAGAACATGAAAAAAGTCTTATAATCTGTTTCGATGTTTTTAAAAATGGCGGAGATATGAATTTTTTGAAATTTCAACCCCCTCCAGTTTCCATCCTCTTACATGGAAAATGCCCAAAAACAATAGGGTTCCTCTCGTAGACACGAGAATTTTTGAAATCGGACGACTAGTTCTTGAGTTATCGTCTCCATCCATCCATCCAGACCGACGGACATCAAATCAAGACGTCGAGAAAAGTCATTTTAAGCAAAAAAAAATTTCAAATTTTTTTTATGATGTTAATACTTCAGGTCCGGACCGAAGTAATATAAAAATCAACTTATAAAATATACATTTTAAGTAAGATGTCTAAAAATCATGGTGTTTCCACTTCTACCTGTAAAAGTTTGGGTCAAAACTGGGAAATCTCTACCTACTTAATTTTGACTGATTTTTGGGGCAACTACGAACTGCCCCACGCTACCTAAATTTTATTGGGATCAGTTTTAAAGTAGGATTAAGAGCGACTACGAACTGACCCACGCTACCTGAGAGCGAAAATTTGAAATTATTAAATAATGAAACTATCACAATTTATTACAACAATAAAGTTTATTTATAAATCTAAATTAACTTATATACAATAACAATAATTACAATACAATAACTACCTAAAGAATAACAACGCTTAATTCTAATATCTGACTATAGTGATTCAAATAGTATAAATACAGTATACGCACTATATTTTTGTTCATTAAAACTTGGCTGCATAATAATTGCAAACTGACTTAATAAAGTCTAATTTACCAATGTTTTGATTAACGTAATATTCAATTAGCCTATTTTCAATAAAATCGACTTTTCTTTTTGCTGTTTTATCAAGTTTTTTTTCGAATCTATGTGCAGTGTTAATTTTCACATATATTTCTGCTTGAAAATTTAACAAAATGTCTGTAAATTTAAATACGTCTGGATGTGATTTATAAAAACATTCATTAAATTTCGAGTGAAATGATTCACATGCGTTTGTGGTATATACAAGAGATGATGAATTTGAAGCCCACATGTAAGGTGGAAATGTAGATTCTTCCGTTAAATAATTATCGACTAGATAATCACAAAATTGCAAAACTCTGTCATCTTCTGGCATAATATCAAAAAGTTCATCAGAAAAAAAGTCACCAACTTCATTTGGATCTAAATAAGGAATGCCGAAAAACAATTTTAAATATTTTCCAATATCAGTTTGATTTTTATATTCCGAGTACAAACCTAAATTTTGAATTTTCCTAAACCAATTTTGTGTTAGATGAAATTTGCAACAAAAAATAATATAAATGTCGGGCCACACTAACTTGGCTGCATTTTGAATGGCTATTTCAAAATCAGAAATGATTCGCTTCGGTTTGAAATTCAAATTAAAATTTGTACATATTGTTATTAATTTATCAAAAGTATTTTTGTACGATTTCTGTGATTTATTTTTTAACAAACAAAACACTAGAGGAACATAAAATCCATTTTTGTAGCCATGTATAGTGAACATCTGACAAAAATATTTAGATGAATTAAAAATATTTGTTTTTAAATTTCCGGTCATTAAAACTTAATCCCCAACCTTCTTGCCGATGGGGCAGTAAGTACTTGGGATTAAGGTGTACAGGTAGTTCCGTGGGGCAGTTAGTATAGGCCGGATTTTTGAAAGATTACTAAAGTTCCAGATTAAAAATTTTAGATGGCGCATACATCGCTCATAGTAAACTGTAATCAAAGATCACACAGGGTGTATTTATAATCTGGTACTGAATACAGAGCGCCATCTTACAGAAGTCTGGTAAGTTCTATTGAACGTAACAGGTGGTACTCCCAAAAAGTTCGAAACAAAATCTAATCAGTAGATACACCAGGGTTTTTAGACATCTTAATTTTAAGATATTAATTATTACATGTGTTACATATTTTTTTCTTCTGGCTGTGTTCTACACAAACAAACTGTCCACAAATTTCACATTTGTTACGGGTTGTCCGAGGACAAAGAGTAAGTACAACGTCCAGATGTCCTTTCACCTGCTGGAACTACTGGACGACTACCTAACTGAGGAACGACCGTAACCATAATATGGTCACGAATTCTTTGGTGAAGCCTGTCTATTTTACCAAATCTTCTATGTTTTCTCTTGTAAGTTCTTTACCGTTTTCGTTATTTTTTATTTTTATTAATAAAAAGGTTATAAAAATAGGATCTTAGTATTATTTATTCTTACGTGTGTGTACTCTACAGTTTTGTAATATATTGTATGAAACTTTTGAGAACTTTAACTAGGTATACTGCGATTGAATACTGTGACGAGTGGGACGTGGCGTAACAACTGCGAAAACTACTCCGAAAAATCACTTCTATTTTTTGAAATTCGGAGAGGACCGCTTCAGTGATAAAGTAGCAGATAGTGAAATTACTACTCATCTCTACTTTTTGTGTTATTTTCCATCCTTCTTTTGAAGTCGATATCTAAGCATAGCATGTTGTGATATGTAAGTTTGTTTGTATACAAACACGTAAACAAGCAGTATCGCAAATAACTTTTCCAGGCCATTTTCTAAAATTTTGTTGAGTTATTTAAATATTAGACGATACCTACTAGTAGTAAGTGTCATGTGCGCACACCACTTCTATTGATGTTTGTAAACACTACCCCGCACACTCTGGATACCACCGAACCAAGAGAAATGTCATGAGAAAGAGACAAGATGTATCGACTTCAAAACATTGTATACAAAAATGTAAATAAGGCATGTCTAATAGTAAATGGTCTAAGGTTTTTATTACAGGTTTAATTTTTTTAACATGATAGTGGCAAAATATTGCCTGGTACCTTGTTAGAATTATTAGAATTTGCCTGTTCAAAACCACTATTCAACCTGGAACGAGCCATTTTAAAAACTTGAAATAAATTATACATGAATTCAATGTTACACTCATTGAATGTTATGATAACTATTGTTTAAAATATGAATGAACATTATATTATTAAACTTCAAAGAGGCTATGATAGCTTTTAGATAATTACTGGGAAAACAATTCACCTGTTTATACCTGGCAACCCAGAACAAGGGAAGCAACCCAACGTTAATATATTTTTCCCATTCGTGATACTTTTCTTTATATATTATATTTGATAACAAATACAGATGGGTGAAGGACGCTTCTAATTCAGATCTTATAGATATGAACAAATTTAATAATTTCTGAAAAAAATTTGTTTAGAAGTATGGCATCGTTGTAAAAGCGATCGTGTTGAACAAGAAACGCAAGAAGGTCTATTCTATTCGAAAACAGAGTCAAAGTTGCTTGATTTCATTGGTCTTTTGTTATTGTCAGCTGTGTTTCGATATCTCAAATTCCGATTCAAGGATGGGTTCACGAAACTATATACGCTAGACACACTGAACTGATTCGAATTTGAAGTTATTATCTAAATGTATTTAGCTGATAAATTATGGCATGTACAGGATGTTTATTTTTTTGTATGTCATTAAAAAAAACTAGCTATTGAATGGCGCCCTTATATAAAATCAATAAATCATGTGTACGGACTAATTTGATTATTATGAAACGCAGCCCACGAACATTAATTAGTTATAAACAAAAATATTTACACAGCTACATGTCATAAAAAAACTAGATACTGCTACTTCAACCGACTAAATAGAAACAAAAATAAATGAACAGGTTTTTGATTGCGGCTAATATGATTGACAGCTGGCGCCACAAAAACAAGTGATTATTTAGATATTTTGATATGAACGTCGCTCATTAAAATAAATAATGTTATTATTTGATTTCGAACACGTAAATTACGATGAGAGTTCAAAAATATTTTTAATAATATAGTTTAGGACTAACATACTAGTTTCCCGTTTGTTATCTGATACCTTTTTATGATTCCTTGTATTTTCCTTATAAATAATAATACTCTGTATATATTTTATTCGACGTTGTGTTATTATCTCATAATTTAATTTCGACTAGACCATTAAATAAGAAAGAGAAATTATATTTTAATCACGGGATCGTTATCGTTGGTTCATCGCTGTTGAAAACTGTATTATGGGTCATGCGGTCTAGTGATCATAACTGTTTCTCAATATTCAACTCATGTTTGTTACTGTTATTAACAAAAGCCAAATAAAATAAAAAAGTTGTTAGTTAATTTAGTCCAGTCTTCAAAATTCAAAATTTTTTGCTAGTAAGTAAAATATAATATTTAAAATAAACTATGTCGTATGGAACAGAAATTATTAGTCTAATTAAATATGAAAATGGCAGAAATGTCTATTATTGGTTTTAGAAGTCAATTAGTTAAAAAAATGACAAAGTTTTAGTTTTTAACCTTAAAATTAGACGGAAAGTCAATTCCAAAAGATAAATATCGATTATTATTGCTTTGCTTTTTACTGAAATTGGTTCTAATTGAGTTAATAGTTTTTCAATATTCCGGAACAAAAAGAAAACCCTGTATATCAGATTTTTCTAAAATAGATTCTGTATTTGCAAAGAGCACGAAGAAATTAATTTAGTGATATACTTTGAATTTTCGGAAAAATGTTTTTTTCTTGTAAAATTTTGAGTTTGAATTCTGAAATGGTGTGAATTTGTGAAAGCCCAAAATTTGAAACTAATTTTTTACTTTCCCACGAACATTTGGGGAACGCGCCCCAACTTAAAAAGTGAATATTGAATTTAACTATATACACCATAGTACTAGTGCGTGTGTAACGAAATGTCGGACACTAGTTCATATCGTATACATCCAGCCGTAGCTACGGCTACGGAAGAGGTCGTGCTAGCTGGGGGGTCCCTAGCTAGTTCAATTGTAAACCTCATGAATGCTTTTTCGGAGAGACTAGATTAAGTGCCATATCAACAATTTCTACAGCGAAAGAATCTGCAGATAAGAAGCATCGTATGCTACGAGCTGTTGAAGATCTTAGTGTTATCTTCTCAAAATCAGGAGTTCTTAAAGTGAAAATGACAGGGAAAACATCAATTGTGGCCATCGCAAGTAAGTCTCTAATTGTGACGCCTATAAATCTTGAAGGTAATCTACGTAGTTCAGAAGATACCAAGAATTGTTTATTGAACAAACTTGGTCCTATTGATCTAGAAATAAAGCCGGATAAGATCCTAAAGCACGGCTCAACAGGAGTTAAAATAACGGCGGCAGAGATTGATGAACATAAAATAAACAAAAGTGCACTAAAGAAGTTAGGCCTTCAAGTTAAGCTAGCTGGAAAACTGAAACCCAGGATAGCAATATTTGGAATACCAAAATAACTATGATGCCGATCTTATCGTTATAGGAATAAAGGATGAATTCCAAGATTTAGAAGATGATGAATTAGAAGTAAAGCATAAATTTGGACCTAGGGATAAACATTTTAACCATTGGGTGGTCGAAGTCTCTCCAAGACTCCGCACACGATTGCTGCACGAAAGAATTTATTTTGGATGGTCATCTTGTGTGATCCGAGATCACATTAGGCTACTAAGATGTTACAAATGTCAGAAATATGGACATCTTCAGCGGGTTTGTCGCAGCACAGTAGCGTGCGGACATTTCTCAAAGGCTCATGAAACTAGAACTTGCCATAATCGAGAACGTGTACCTAAATGCATAAACTGTCATAGTGCTAAGTTAAGAGAAACTGACCATGAGGCAAATTCCAATAAGTGTCCGGTCCTAATTAGGCGGATAACGGATAAATGATTTTATCTCAAATATCGAGTACGACGCTTAATCTAAAAATCTTGCAAGCCAATCTACAAAATTCCAGAACTGTGACACTTGAAACAAAAGCCAATGCCGATCAAATGAGTTCTGATGCCTTGTGCCTCCAACAACCATATGCTATGCCAGGATTTGCCTCAGCAAGGAATCTAAGTGTCAAACCAGAAAAGCCAAATACTGTTATTTCGATTATTAATCAACAGATTGATGTCCTCAATCTCACTCAGTTTGCCACAATAAATTAAACAGCAGCAGCATACCAGAGAGGTTTGCGAACCTTACAGGCCAGCTGCCTTAGGTCAGTGACTGGTGCATATGTATCTACCCCATGAGAGTCATGGGACATTCGTATTATACGGGTCAGAATATCTCTGTGAACGGCTATAGATATTGGAACGAAGTTTTTAATGCGATGAACAGAATACTCATTTCCACTTGGGATATGGAATGGCAGCTCAGCGATAAAGGAAGGCATTTATATCAATTAATACCGACGATAACAGATGGCTTGAGTTGGACACTCCTGTAATTAAACGGAAAACAGTCCATCTTCTGACAAGTCATGGAAATTCCCAAGTTCATAAATATAGAATCGGTAAAACCGACAATCCAAACTGTATTAGTTGCGAAGCAGAAGACAGCCCTACACATATTCTATTTGACTGTCTCAAGAATTTGGAAGCACGAGAAAGATATCAAGTTCCTTCGACGACAAGGCCAATATTCCCGGCACAAGCTTTTCATAATATAGTACATCTTTTAGATGTATTATCAGACTTTGAACCTGAACATGACCAAGAGTGAAGAAACCAGAGTCACTTATTATCCAATTCAATTGAATTTTAAGAATTAAGTTTAGCTTATATTTACAATTAGAAAATTCTTTAATTTTGCTGTTTCAATTTTCTTTAAGTTAGTAAAAATTCAAATTAAAATTTATTTCACTAAATCGTTTCTGCAATGAGGGTATAATAGGTACCTCACTTAACATTGCTTCGGACCAAATACTCCTCCCTCCGAAGAGCCAAGAGGGAAGAAAAAGAGATTCAACATAAAACTCATTGTTGGCTAAAAATCTTTGTACTTAAATAAAGAACACACAGTTCGCCGGAGAGCAGGGGTATGAGCAGAAATTTAACCGTGACGAAATTTTGATGTAGCACAATTGTACCAAAAATGGCACCAGCGCACGCACGAGAAAACGAGCACTATTTAGTTTTATATTGTTTTGTTTGGTTAATGAATATATTTCTTGATCTGAGTATATTCGGTAAATAATTTATTCAAAACAAAAATTCTCAAATTAGTGAAATTAAGCGCGCACCATCTATGGGTCGAACATAAAATGCAAGTTACTACAGTCAAATGGAATCTGCTATTTTTTGACGTCGTAACCCTTAACTCTTTTATTCTATGAATAAATAAAAATAAAGTAGTAAGTTCAACAAATTATAAGTAAATAATTATTGGATATAGCAATGGCAAAAATAAAATAACTATAAACTATAACTTATATATGAAAATAACACAAATACACAACAGCTGACTGTCAAGTGTCAACTAAAATCATGTGACTGTGGTCGGTCACACGAAGATGGCGACGGTGCCTGCGCAAAGAAAAACGCGAACTTTGGAGCCAACCGAGACTCGCTTTACTAGGTTGTATTATGCTCATACTATGTTCCCCACCACGCAGTGGTATAACCTCAACCTCATAATCTTACTGCCAAGCTCCGGGTAGTTTCTAATGCCTTCGCTAGCTTACCTAATCAGTCCTAATGACCATTTGTTCGCCGATTCTAAACTGCAACAAGATATTGTTGCAATTTTATTAAATTTTGCCATGACATATAGCTTCTGTCACTTTTGACAGTGATACTTTCATTTGACAGATGTCGGACAAACGCTAACCGAAACCCATTTTACCGAAATTGGTTCAAATTCATAAAGTACTTTTTCAGATATTTAATGTTAAAGTTTCAAATTTGACAATTGTTTATTTTTGACAGGTGATAGTTAGAGAAATAATTTCGACTTTTATGAATAGAGTTTTTCAAGAGCTTTCAAATAACATATTGCAACTCAAGCTGCATGACATATAGCTTCTGTCACTTTTTGACATTGACACTTCAGTTTGACAGATATCAGATAAACACTAGTGACGGTTTTTTCCGACGATTAATCGAAACCCATTTAGCTGAAATTGGTTCAAATCCATAAATACTTTTTCAGATATTTAATGTTAAAAGTTTTAATTTTTGACATGTAACAGTTGGAGAAATAATTTCGACCTTTCTGAATAGATTTTTTCATTTTCTGATTATTTTCATTTATCTTCTCCATGTTTTTTTACATTCTTGTTGATTTTGATGGGAAATATTTTTTTTAATTTATTAATTAGGTCACCCAATATATCGTTTTACTAACTAATCTCGAGCCGACTCTGAGTTCTCATTTCACAATGACTGTATATATAAAATGGAAGGTAGAATTACACATTCCGGTTTAGTGCATTGTGGAACAGCAGAGTTCTTTCACCTTGACTTTCAGTTGTTTAGTTTGAAGACCTAATAACAACGGCGGATGGAGTGAATAAAACAATATAGTGAAATTTGACAGTTCATAGACCTATTGCCCTGGTACCATTAACACCTTTTTTAATATATGAATCGTATATACAGTAACAAAAGTGTAACATCTATATAAGGAAACGATAATAAATGGTGATACAATATATTTGTTAGTATTCATAGTTCGATCGACACCGCAGGGGCATGAACTACCCCTTTCAACCAGAAATAGGTCAAAAGCATATTCTAAATAAAATAATAGTAGATAAATCAGCTAAAAGCTTAAATAATATTAAGATGGACTCCATCGAGTCCTTACCTTGCACCTTATGATTTCTTTTTTATTTCCAATATTCTCGGAAGCGGCAAAAACTACTTTATTTACACTCTTTCGTTCGATGAAAACTTTCGTAATAAGCAAAAGCTTTTTATCGTAGTAAGAGGATAATCAAATTATCTTTTAATTAAGCAATTACGCTACTAAACTAAACTTTAAATTTAATTTTTCGTTGAAAAGGCAAAAAATACACGATAATTAGAATGTTTTCGGATAAAAAAGTTTAGTGAATTTTTATAATTAGTTTTATTTGATTTATTGTACTTACGTATTGTACAAAGTGGTTGATAAAAATGACTTACCTGAAACAAAAATATTGTATTAAATTTTTATGTATGACCTCGAAATAGTTATGTACATAAAAAATTGTATTCCAATAAATTGTATTACAAAAAATTGTATTCCAAAAAATTCTATTACAAAATATTATATAATAAAAAATTGTATCGAAAGATTGTATAACAATAAATGGTATTACAAAAAATTGTTTAACAAAAAATTGTATAACAAACTGTTGTACAACAAAATATTGTACAACAACAAATTGTATAACAAAAAATTGTATAACAAAATATTGTATAACAAAATATTGTGCAACAAAATATTGTGCAACAAAAAACTGTATTACAAAAAATTGTTTAACAAAAAATTGAAGAACAAAAAATTGTAGAACACAATATTGTATAACAAAAGATTGTATAATAAAAAATTGTATAACAAACTATTGTACAACAAAAAATGGTATTACAAAATATTGTACAACAACAAATTGTATAACAAAAAATTGTATAAAAACAAATTATATAACAAACTATTGTACAACAAAATATTGTTCAACATAAAATTGTATAACAATAAATGGTATTACAAAAAATTGTTTAACAATAAATTGTATAACAAACTATTGTACAACAAAATATTGTACAACAACAAATTGTATAACAAAATATTGTATAACAAAATATTGTGCAACAAAATATTGTGCAACAAAAAACTGTTATTACAAAAAATTGTTTAACAAAAAATTGAAGAACAAAAAAATTGAAGAACAAACTATTGTACAACAACAAATTGATTAACAACAAACTGTATAACAAAATATTGTATAACAAAATATTGTGCAACAAAATATTGTGTAACAAAAAACTGTATTACAAAAAATTGTTTAACAAAAAACTGTATTACAAAAAATTGTTTAACAAAAAACTGAAGAACAAAAAATTGTATAACAAAAGATTGTAAAATAAAAAATTGTATAACAAAAAATTGTATAACAAAATATTGTACAACAAAATATTGTATAACAAAATATTGTACAACAAAAAACTGTATTACAAAAAATTGTTTAAAAAAAAAACTGAAGAACAAAAAATTGTAGAACAAAATATTGTATAACAAAAGATTGTAAAATAAAAAATTGTATAACAAGAAATTGTACAACAAACTATTATACAACAAAATATTGTACAACAAAAAATTGTATAACAAAAAATAGTTATTACAAAAAAATTGTTTAATAAAAAATTGTATTACAAAAAATTGTAAAACAAAATATTGTACAACAAGTTGTACACCAAAAAATTGTACAACACATTGTATAACAAAAAAAGTTATTACAAAAAAATTGTTTAATAAAAAATTATATTACAAAAAATTGTAAAAGAAAATATTGTACAACAAAATATTGTACAACAAAAAATTGTATAACAAAATATTGTATTACAAAAAATTGTGTTACAAAAAATTGTATACTTAACAAAAAATTGTCGTACAAAAAACTGTGTTACAAAATATTGTATTTAAAAAAAATTGTATTGGAGGGAAAACACAAAAAAATTATATGAACAGGTTTCTTGTTTGTCACAGCTTCATTATGTTCCTGATGTTCCAATTCGGTCGAGTTTAGAAACTCTCAATACGTTCCTGTACTCGGTGCTTTACCAAACCGACTGTCAGCCATTAAAAAGCACGTGTTCAAGCGATTCTAGGGGGAATTTACGAGTTCCTTTCCCATGTGCGCTAGCTTGGTTGGAAGTGAGTTTACGGTTCGTTGTGGCGCCACAATACTGACCTTGTCGTTGGCGCGCCGTCTTTGTTGCGACCGCTAAGCGCTGGTGCCACGTTTATACAATTTTTTAACAATCTACTGAAATAGTATCTTACACAGATACATTAACAAACCGAAACTATAAAATGGATATTTTTTTATAATAATTGTAAAGTAATGAAAAATAGGGAAAATATTGAAAAATAGGGACAAATGGGGAAAAATAGTGAAAAATGGGGCAAATAGGGAAAAATAGAGAAAAATAATGAAAAATGGAGAAAAAGTAAGGAAGTTGGGAAAAAATAGGAAAAAACAATAAAAAACGAGGAAAATATAAAGGAACTTGGGGGTCCATCGACCGCACAAACTTTTTGTTTTTGATTTTTTTCGAATGTATAAACAAATTATCTGTGGTCTAATATTGCAATAAAAATATTTATGAACTAAATAACCCACCGCTAATTCGCAGAAAAAAAACTACTTACATAAACCAATACCATAAATTTTAAACTAATTAGTAACTAGAATTAACCAGTTGACAGCTGTTTATTTATGATTTTCTAAGTAGAAATATATTATAAAAAAAATATGGCGCCTATTATTATAGTGATTAACATAGCACAGTGAAATGAATTTGCAAAACGCATGGCAATTATATAATTACTTACATGTTAGAGTTATTACACAACAAATTGTTTTTTATTATTATTTTTTATCGGAGGCTGTGATTCTTTAACCAAGGTCGAACAATTAGTGTTAATGAAGCCTCAAGACACTTTACTTTATATATTTTTTGTTCATAATTATTTTTGAAATTAAATAAAAATAAAAATAATTAAATGCAATTTATTTTAAATTATAGATACCGATGAAGGTTAAACAGCCGAAATAATGCAATAAAAATGATTTTAAATTACATATATATTATTATTTTTGGACAATTTTTGGTCTTTTTTTCAACAATATTTAAACAATTTTTGGTCAATTTTGTATTTTAAAATTTTTGACAAGTCTGGTTTTTTTCTAAATTTTGCTTAATATACGGTATACTACTGACAACATCTCAATTTGGGGTGGGTTCTATGAAAAAAATAAAAAACTTCAAAAAAATATAAATTTTATATTCATTCTGTATATTCCTCCGCATTTTTAACTTCTCCTTCCAAACCCGAATATAAATCTTCTAAAATTCCAACCTTCTTCAAAACCAATTAACCAATTTCCACCTTCTTCCATTTATTACCTCTTTTACATAACCCAATTTTCCCCAGTGACAACTTTTACTTTAAAAAAATCCCCTCGTACTTCAAAGATTCCTGTATTTCTTTTTACAATTAAAAAACCATATAGTATTTTAATTTGTATATAATTCCTTTTTTTAAATCTTTACATCATTTAACAAACTTTTTGTATGACGAACCAGCTCCGAGTTTATTATAATATTGTATTTTTCAGCAATTACTTTGTTTCCTTTTATTGCAGTTTATTTTCCCAGGCACTCATCAGAATGTGCATGTTTATACAAAACGATAAGGCACACTTGAACCATTTGAAAAACTATTAATGTCACAATTTTTATTGTTGAAACATTGGAAAATAATTCTGTTCACGCCTAAATATTTAGGGATAGATAACCAGAAAGAAGACAAGGACGACACAAGAATACGACGTAAAATGTTTATTCAAACTCAGCATAAAAGGGACCAGTCAAAAATCAAATTTCAAACTACCAACACCGTCACCAAATATCTTTTATTCAGCGCCGAGACGCCGACGCCAATAATTTCGACAAAGAGTTGGGTTTTAGGTACTTCTTTAAAACCCAGTTTATTCTCACAAATTAAACTACGAACACCAACAATAGATTCTACAATATTCGACGTCATTCTACGTCGCGACGTCTTCGTGCCGACGCTCAATATTTTGGCGCCTACCCATTTTTACATCTCTCATCAAAAACGACAATTTTTTCACTTCAATTATCAGTTAATTGCACTATCCTAAATAACAACTTTTATAATATCTTTTTCTAAAATATATTGTCAATGTTAAGCAGTGGCGTACTGTGTCAATCGCCCTATATATTTCTAAATTATAGTTCAAGGAGTAGTAGCTTTTACTGATCTGACCGTAACTCAGTATGATTATCCACACAAAAAAAAAACAATAATAAAAGGGCAATATTTGCCAATAATGCAGCTAGAGACAAGTGCAAGTATTTAAAGTTATTAAGAACTTTTTGTAGATACAACTTATTTCAAATTTATTTATTATCAACACAATAATTAATATATTTATTATGATGGTGGTTAGGTTGTCTGGATTTCCATATACCTTTAATGCCAAATGGCGCCATCATTCTTCAGTAAGATCCTCGGAGCGCAACAGTACTATTTCTTAATGAATAAATATTTTCTTGAGATTTTTGTGTTTTGATTTATGTTCACTTGTCACCAAACTTTAACAAAATTTCTGAGGTTATTACAATTATTAATACTAATGCTATTATTACTAGTACGATTATTCAACACAATATGGGTTCAAACTAAACAAAAGACGATCACAGCTATTGGGGTAAAAAAGTGTAAAATTCATTGTTAAATAAATAACAAGTGTAAATAATTTCTTGCAAATAGTAAAACTTTACACAACGTGGGGGTGGGAGGTCACACTTTACTTATTAAAAAAAACTTATCGTGACGTTCCCGAAAAAATTTTTCCTAACGTCTGTTTATTATCTTTTTTCATTTTTCCCCCAAAATAAAAAAAATTTTACTTGATTAATTACAAAAATTTCTTTTAATACTATTGAATATCTCTTACCGTACTTAAATCTTCTTTTAGCATAATTTCCAAAGTTAAATTTTCATAATAATAATAATAATAATAATAAAAATAATAATGATGTAAAAAATAATAATAAGATTCCTTCACACTTGAATTATTAATTTATAATATCTGTTTATATTGTATATATCAATTAATATCAATAAATTATTAAAAATATCAAACTTTTTAACAATTAAATTATATTTATTAGAGCATTTCATTGCAATATGTATATATGTTTTTTTTATTTTTTTTTTAATATTTCTCTATTTTATTCCCGACATCTTTTATAAGCTTATTTGTTTCTCTTGTAGTGGCGTTTCGGGACAAATAAAAGTTTGTATCTCGTCAAGTTTGAAATATTGCGCTTGCTAGCCGTATAACCCATATACGAAGACAAATCCTTAACATTTGTCGACATTCAAATTTTCAATGATTTACGATGACACATGCAGATTGCGTATTACAAATAACGTTTCGTGGAGCAATAAATTTGAATTAAAATAACGAACAATGGGATAAATGAAAAAAAGTTTAAAATATCAAGAAAACAGTATAAAAGTACAGAAAAAAGGAAGAGGAAATTAGTAGAAAAGTAGGAGAAAAAATAAATGAAATTAACAAAATTAAAATGAAAATTTAACCAATGACTTTTAATTTTTGGGGGAAGATGCTATTCCTGTCGCCTGGCAATGGTAAACAAATTGATTTTTCCATAATTATGTAGCCACCCTCAACTATTTTTTTTATACGGACCTGTACTTCTTATGTGATTTTTGAAATCCTCATTTTTTTATCCCACCATGTTGAACACTTATTTTTTTTTAATTATATTTCACGCCTTGTTCTCAATAATCAAATGTAGTACTACTGTTTCCCGTGAGTCAGCACGCAATAAAACTAAAATTAACCAGACGGAGTTCCAAAATAATAAGCGTCTTCCATCTCTATAGTCCCATCTCTAGTTCTGTCAAACCTCATTCCTTTGTTTTGCGTGGCACGTAATCAGTGTTGCCAGGTGGAAAAAAATTTCAGTACCACAAACTGGATGAAAATGTACTAAATGTTGCCTCAGTCTAGCACTTTATCCAGGTACTATGTTACATTCCATATGAAAGAAATAACATATTATTTCGATATAAATATAGTCCAAGGTGCAGAAGAATGATTGATCGTCAATTAGGAACTCTCATTCACTAGTGAATTAAAAACACACCGAAAAGAAGCAAAAGTGAGAGAGACCGGGATATTTCTGTTCATTTAGTTTCAAGTGGCAAGCGTGACGCGTGCGTACTTCGTCGACAACACAGAGAAACTAAAAGCAGATAGTGACAGTGACACTTCTAGTACACATCTTTGCAAGCATGCTTCTATCTCTTTTCATAGTCATCTGCTGATTATTTCGGTATATGACAGACATACAAACCTTCCATTCGAGACAGGACCACACAGACACGGAGGGATAGAGGCTTCGGTCGTCCCCCAAAATTACAGCCAAGAAGACACGCCAATAATTCACCAATGCCGTTTGGAGTGGAATACAGCAACAAAGAAGAGAGAAGAGAATAGATAGCGGGGGATACTACTACCTAGACCGGTGTTTATATCGCTCACTATAGCGAGCGCATGTCGGGGAAGTAATCCAGGGAGGTGAGGGATTTTACACGCTATAATTGATGGATGGAATAATCGATAAAGAAGTTGATATTTTTCATTGTACCTGGGAAACTAATTTAAGTACCACATTTATAAAAAGAGTACCACCGTACTTTTTGACGATCAAGAGTACCACATGTGGTACTATAGTACCACTCTGGCAACACTGCACGTAATGCACGTGGTTTTTAGTTGAACAAGTTTTTTGGCTAAATATGAATAAATTCAAGAAAAGAAGTTTATATACAACATTTTTTTTTAGATTTCGATAAAAACAAATCGAATGAAGCTGTGAACAAGAAGTGTTTTGACATTTTTTTAAAAAATAATTTATACCACTATGACCCAATTTCTCCTTAACCTTCGAACAGGCCTTGTAGGTTCGCTCACCCATCGTAGGGGTTCTCTCCTACTCATACGAGCGATTTATGTCTGGCCCGTGGATCAGGTCTCTCCTGATCACAATCCTATATTCCTGTTTAATCAGGTTTTATCAATGAGACACATGTTGTGTCCTCTTAATGTTCATTTAGTATAACCAGTTTAATTTCTCAGTGCCATGTCAACAAATTTTAAACTTAATGTAACCAATTTTTATCCTTAAACCTACATTCATATTTCACTAATTGCCCCATGATGTTTATGACATGATGGTGGCGGAAGCCGAAAATAGTTGCCAATTTCAAAATAAAATGTGTTACACCAAATATATTTCTGTGGTACTGGACTTTGTGTTTCATTACTCATTAAATATCATGAAAAAAATTGCATACTTTTAGTTGTTCTGTATTAGGCGAGATCTCGTTAAATAATGAATAATTATCTTTTTTGGTGCTATATCCCATCCTGCGCAGAAAAAATGGACTAGAGGGTAGGATTATTTAACATTAGTCGGAAAATAGTAAAAACATTATTTTTATACCCAACTTATTAGAATATAAGCACATTTCCCTTGATAATTCTCTAACCGGTAACCACCAAAGTCACGTGGTGTGCAGCAGAGCTGGGACTAACGAAACTACAACGTTACTTTTCAGTAACGCGTTACTAAATCTAAGGCGTTACTAGTAATTTCGTTTCTTTTTAAAGTGGGCGAAAAATAACGGCAATTGCGTTACTACAAAAGTAACGCGTTACTAGAAAGTAACGCTTTACTTTAAAACTAGGTTTTTCTCTTTTGTTTCTGCTGTTTCACGTGAAATAATGTTTTTATTATTTTTTGTACCCCGTCGATTTCGGATGCCACTGTGTTCTGGACAGCATTTTAAAAAATCAAGCTTAATCGTACAACTTTAAAAGTAATGCGTTACTTTCGGAAAGTAACAAATAAATCATTACTTATTAAAAAAAGTAACGGTAACGTTTATCTAACGCGTTAAAGAAGAAATAATATATATAGCGTTTTATTAAAAATAAAAATAAAAAAAATGAGGTACTTTGTGTCTATCCAACCTCAACTATTTTATTAGTACGAACCTGTACTTTTTAATTCAAATTCGAAATCCCCTTTTTTTCTCTATCCAACCATATATGTAGAACAATTAATTTTTTTTATTTGGTTTTGAACTTTGGGAAATTTTCCAAGTACTCACCTGTTCATTTTTACGCTGAAAATATGAGTACAATAATTATAAAATATACTGAACGAAGAGGAGGACAATTTGAGTAATTTTTAGCTAAAATAATTCACAATTTTATTCAAAAAAATTTATAAATGGTTGCAATAATAAAAAAGTACAGGTTCTTATTTAGAAAAGTTTCTAAGAAAAATATTAAGTGGATAGAGAAAACTTTTCCGGGGAGTATCCAGAAACGAATGGTATAATTTTGAGTGTGGTGACTCTTAATAAAATTTAAAAAATGGTAGAAATGTGTGTTATTAGTTTTAAATTCAAAGTCAATTGGTTAAAAAATGGCAAAGTTTTCGTTTTTAACCTCAAAATTGCAGGAAAAGTAATTTCAACCGGTACATATCGATTATTATTGTCTTGCTTTTTACTGAAATTGGTTCTAATCCAGTTAATTGTTTTTGAGATATTTATTGTTAAAGTTCCAAATTTGGTCCTTTTTTTATTTTGATAGGTGACATTTGGAGAAATAATGTTGACCGTATCTGAATAGAGTTTTTCAAGGGTTTTCAAATGACATATTGCAAGTCAAATTCCGTGACATATTGCTGCTGTCATTTTTTGACAGTGATACTTCCGTTTGACAGATATCGGACTAGTAGGTTCTTCCAACGGATAACCGAAACCCACATACCAAATTTCAGCTCAATCGGATTAAACGTGTTGCCTCTGTCATGGAAGAATACACACACAGATAGACTTCCATTTGAAAATGGTCTTATTCGTCTAGGGGACCTCAAATGGATATTTTCATCTTAATCTCAAAAAACTTTTTTAGCGCCTTCACAATACTTTCCCTTTTCGTTGGATGGTGGGTTTGGAACGTAAATATGGGGATTTCTAAGATAGAATGAACAGTACAGTTCCGTCTTTAAAAAAATTGTTGAGAATATCCTTTCAAAAATGAAACGTTGTTTAAAAAAATTGGATACTCTATATTCAAAGATATTTGGATTTCAATAAAAAAAAACCTTATAAAGTTAAAAAAAAAATAATTATCAGTTTTGGTTTTGGTACTAATATTTTAATTTAAAAAAAAAAAACAATCAATTCGTCTTGAAAATACGCATCTTTTTTCCCCATTTAACAAACTATATTTATAACGGTTTAAGAAATCCCAATAGTTATCAATTCATTTTACGCCACCCTGTATATCATTAATCAAAAAACTAATATTTTAAGCTGCAAAAATTACTAATATGTAAGGAGTAAATTCCAACCGTTATTTTATTTTATTAATTCCCACCTCTATATTAAAATAACTAATCACCGATTATATAAATTGTGCACCTTGATCGCGTTTAGTTCTATTTTCGCTTAAAAAATTTTTTGGGTAGAATTAAATTGTCTATTACCAATTTTTTTTTAAACTTTTAATAAATTAGTCAGTGGTTTTTCTATTTCCATTTCAATAAATTGGATGGAGCCCTTAAATAAATTAAAGTATATCTCATTTGATTAATTTTGGTCTCCCTACAATTAACACGTTCGCTGCCAACAACGAGTTAATTCGTAAAACGTTTTTGTTTAAATAATTAATTAAAATTTGTTGGCGTGGTGGAACCTTTTTTAAAAATGTCGCAGACACGTTACAAATATTAACCAAAAATTCTACTTACATGATAAGATCGGAAATTTGATAAATTTCATATGGAGCCCGATTTTTTTGTTTTAATCCAAATTATTAATAATTAGTCGATATTTTATGGAAAAAACTATTCATATAAAGTGATGATGATTATTTTTGGTTATTTTTTTTGAATTCTATTTAACCAATTCGGATCGCGTAGAACGAACAAATGAATGTTATTATTCAATTATTTTATGAAAAATTCAATTTCGTTTTCGGCTTATCGCTAGTCGTGTATCTTTAGAAACGCGAAACTCCAATTATGAGTTTAGTAAAAGCTTCTATTAATAATAAACAAAAGCTACACTATTTGAAAATGCCACATGGTTTCGATACTTTAATTAAAAAAAAATCTAATACAAAAATTTCCAATTGTCAAAAATATTGTGAATTTCGCAATAATTGAGATTTCAAACCGTTATAGAAGATTTTTTTATTATTATTAAAGACTAAATAATGCTTTAATTCAGGAACCGTATGTATACCGGGTGACACAGTGGTATTTATCACTCCTTCAACATTTTAATTTATTAGCCGATTTTTATGAAATTGTAACTGGATATAGTAAGAGTAATTTCTGATTTTCTGACGTTACATTCAAAATGGGCGACTTCCAGTTTTGTCCTAAATGGACCCAAATTTTAATTTTTAAATGGAACATCCTGTATATTTTGATAAATTTAGATACCACGGATTAAAATACATGTAGTTCACTAGTAAAATATCAATTTGACAGAACTTTCATTTTTTGAAAAATAAAATATTTTTCTCAATATACTATGCTAAAATTTTACAATATCAATTAAACATGACGGAGAAGTTCACAAAAAATGTTATTTCCTTTAAAAACAATTTCTGTCTGATTTATTAGAAAAGCAACCGTTTTTTACCTAAACTCATTTTTTTTATGTAATGAATCACCTGGGCTTTTTTGAAGCTCATTTCAATATGAAAAAAATGATATGCTGTACACCCTGTGGGTTTTTTATTACCATAGACCACAAAATATATTTAATAAATTCCAATATTGAAGTTTTTGTTATATTTTATTTTATTTTTTATCTGTTATATATAAAATATACATATTGTTACGTTTTTTGTGCCACCCTGTATTTTCATTATTCCTCTACTCCGTATGTTTTATAGTTTCATATTCGCTTGATGTTCTCTTTCTTATTTCCTCACGTCATGTCCCTATCTTCTCTTGGCATTCTTATAAAATGCCTTACCCATGCTAATAACCTCCTTTTCTTTATCTATTGAGTACAAGTAATAGACTTTGTATATCTTTATATCGCCAGTGTTATCTACTGAAGATTTTTTCTTGTCTCCCCTTTATTTATAGGGTTTTTTTTGGTGGTTTGCTCATTGCTGGTTCCACTTCCTAAGCAGTTGTCATTTATCTGGACGGTGGTCAAGTTTTGCCGGGTTCAAGAAGACCTTTATCTGGACAACTGGAGGCGGGACAGTCCGAACGGGACAGCCACATCACCAAAAAAAAAAATAAGACCCTTTACCATAAAGGAGATAAGTGCAAAAGTTTTGAAAATAAAAGAAAAATAAAACTCTGTTTTCATTATCGTCGAATAAACAAATATAACGTTTCATTTGAGTTTAATTTCCTTAATCCTAAAAAAAGAAAGGACGGATTTTGAAATATATCATAGTTTTTTTGTCAATTGTTTCTAATCACATCAAAAAATCAACTGAGTGGAGTTCAAAAATTTTTTATTTAATATATTACTTCTGATGTATTTCAAATTCTATTCGTGGAACGAACCCATAATAAAATTTGAGCTTATACTTTTACCTTTTCTTTCGTTTCAATATCTAAAAAAAAAAAATAAATACAATAGTTGTTTATTTTAAATTTGTTTTTTTTTAATCCACGGCAACAGTAGAATCTTTTTCATTTTCTTTATCGTTTTTTTTTTGTAAATTCACTAGGATTGTCATCGAAAAGAAGAGACCACATGATTGTCATACCAAAACATTGCATAGTCAAAAAATAAAATTAATGACATAAAAATGATATCAAACTTAATGACGTGAAGTATCAAATATATAAATAATCAAAGTGGAAGTTAATTTGTGTGTTCATCAAAATAAGCACGAGTACCACACACACACTTTCTGTTATGCATTTTTTTTTAATTAAAAGAAACTCAAAGTTCCAGCTGGTTTTTTTCAGGGTAGGTAAAAGTTGTGTCAAATTGATATTTGACTAGTGCATTTTGATCCGTAGAATCCAAATTTATTAAAATATACAGAGTGTTATATTTAAAAATCAAAATTTGGGTCCAAAGACAGAAAATCAGAAATTACTCTTACTATACCCAGTTAAAATTTCATAAAAATCGGCTGATGAATAAAAAAGTTAAAGGGATGATCCATACCCCTGTGTCACCCGGTATATGGGACGAATTAACGGATTACGAATTGATTTCCTTCATCGCAAGTAACCCAAGAAAATGCATTGTTGCCAAGGAAAGCCTGAAGGTGTTTCCAATGTGGTCCTTTACTTCTAGGGACTTGGTGGTAATATCCTTCAAGCTGAAGGAGATAACCAACTGACAATTGGTTCTGCCTATCTTCTTTATTATCAGCAAGGAAAGTTCACCAAAACCGAAAAGTATATGAAAAAAACTGCCCTTTAAAGCTAAAGTAAGAGAACCGAGACGCCGGCGCCGATTGGTGAAATAAGAACCTTTCTAAGAAAAGAGCGGAAGTGCGCAAACTTTTAACCAGTCCAAAGAATCAGTAAAGTACTGCAAAGGTAAAACCAATGATATATTGGGTATTTGAAAAATGAAAATGGGGAGTATGCCAGCACTGAACAAGAGACTCTAGACTTATTACTAAACTCACACTACCCAGGTTCAGTGTTGCAGTCGTACTATGGTACCACATGTGTTACTCTTGATTGTCAAAAAGTACGGTGGTACTCCTTTGATAAATGTGGTACCTAATTTAGTTTCTGGGTACAATGGAAAATTTCAACTTTTTTTATCGATTTTTTCAAACAAGAAATCAAAATGTCCATAGTAGATGACTATGAAAAGAGAGAGAAACATGTTTCCAAAAATTTGTACTAGAAGTGTGATTCTAGGTTTAGATTCTTTATAGTGTCAACGAATTAAATCAAGTTATTTGACTTATGCTTATATTCAGCGCATTTAGCCAAAGAACTGAAAGTTATTATATTTGAGACTCGACACTTTTTTCTAATTGGCTAGTGAATGAGAGTTCTCACTCAGCAACCAATCATTCTTCTGCACTTTGGGCAGCATTTTCGGCACACAGCAAATATATTTCAAAATAATGTATTTTATTTCTGCCATATGAGATGGAATTTTAAAAGGAGGTACGCTGAGGTAAAATTTTGTACATTTTCATCGAGATTGTGGTACAGAAATATTTTGCCATCTGGCAATACTGCCTAGGTTACCTACTTAACCAAAGTCAAGAAGCCGGTACTGAGGTGGCCCTAGTAGCAAGGGCCACAAAGCAGCACTGGACCTTGGCAAACAAAGTTGTAAACAGAACCAAACTTGGGCCTGAGAAGTTTTCAACCATACAAGACAGCTGAACCGGATGGAATATTCCCGGCCCTTCTTCATAAGGGACAGGGCTAGAAGGCGAGCTGTGCCAACTACTCCGGGTCAGTCTGGCATTGGGGTATGTACTAGTAAAATGGAGGTCTACAAGAGTTGTCATACCCAAACAGAAAATATGATTGACAGATATATAAGGGACGAGGTATTAGTAGACAATCCTATACCCTAAAACCAATTTGCATACCAATCTGGGAAGTTATGTGACGCTGCGATTCACTCGCTGGCGCTCAAGGCGGAACAAGCATTGGTATAAGGGGCCTTTGATTAGGCTTCATACAAATCCATAGCATTATGCGATTGGTTGACTTCATGCTTCAGCATAGGAATGTTTACAGCACTCTTTAGAACTTTAGAAGGGAAGTCCTTGCCAGTAAGGCGTGCCCTCAAGGGGGAGTACTCTTCCCACTGATGTGGTGCCTGAGAGAAAATATCTACGCACAAGCATTTTCTGACGATGTAGGTATCATTATAAATAGGATGCAACTGGCATTAAATATTGTATAAATATGATGCCGGCAAGAGGGATTATCCGCACGAATCCGGCGAAAACATCAGTAATTACCTTCATAAGGAGAATAAACCTAAACATATAGGAACTATCCATGTGGAGAAAACAACTAAAACTGGCAACAGAGGTTACATATTTGAGAGTAATCCTAGATAACAAATTAACGCTTTCTAGCTATATAGACAGAGCAACGGAAAAATCTCTCCCTTTGGGGCTGCATAAAAATGGTGGGGTATAAGTGGGGACTCAACCCAGGAATGGTGCATTGGATCTATACCAGGGTGGTGAGACTCATCATGACTCACATCTCCGTAATATGGTGGCACAAAGAGAACAGCGCTAAAGCAGTAAGACAGCTGGGCAAGCTACAGAGAGTAGCATGTCTTCTAATTACAGGGGCGTTTAGAACAATGCCTGTTAGGGGCCGTCCATAAAATACGACAAGCAGAATTTTACCTTATTGGACCCCTCCCTCGCCCAGCGTCACGCTGAGTCACACTCTCAGCGCCCCCTAACAAATATTACGTCACAGAAGCTACCCCCCCCCCATAAACAATTTCTTGATGAATAATATATTTTTTTTTTATTTCGAAAATAAAAATTTAAATAAATATACATAAAGTAATACATGGAACAAAAAGATAAATTTTCTTTCTATTAATCAAAACTCCAAGGATTCTTTAAATGTTCACAAATATCTATAAACGGTATTTCCGCTCACTTCATCTTCATCTATCCATTCTGCATCTCTGTACCAACGCTTTCATTCCCTAATATGCATAGGAGCTCTTGCCTCATAAGGAAGTTGGAGGAAATCTATGATTTTAGACTGAAGATTTATGGCAAGACGAGCAAGTAAGTCAATATATACCATCATCAGAATCTATTTGCGATACAATCAATGCATTTTCAGTCTGATGCATTTTAATTGGTGGAAGCAGAACTCCGTTTAGAAGTAAATATCTTAAACTACTTCTTGTTTGGCCACAACAGTCTTTATTAATACATTTTAAAATTTGAAGTAAGTATTGAGACACATGAACATGTTTATTATACCAATCATCGATGAAGACTTGCACTTTGTCGCCATCATCTTCTTTTGGACTTATATATTCGGCATCTACGTCATGACTACCAATTTTTAAAGATTTCCAAATATCAGCTAAAGTTGTCCCTGCATATTCAAAGAATTTTGCCACAAGCATTTAAATGAGATCCGTAATACGCATGAGACAAACTCAAACCAGCAAGTCCATGACTAAGTGAAGCCATTCTTGTTTCGACACGACTGTAAGCACGCCTACCTGGTGCATAAGTCAGAACAAATAAAGAGTAAAAATTGTAGTCCCGAAAATGCTGGATGACATCAAAGTTTCTTCAAATCATCGGCATGTCTCTTGGCAGGGGAACTAGAATGCTTACCCTTCGAATGGATAAAAATGTTTTTCCTGAATAGGTAACTGTTGAAGGCTTACTAAAACCATTTGGCTCAATAATAATACCAGGATATACAGATGGTATTAATTTATGTCCAACAGCTACTACCCAATCATGGCCTGGGAGTCAAATTCTGTATTGCATTTACTATCGGTCCGAAGTGTCTCATGTTAGTTTACATTTAGTTGTTATTGCTTTGACAATGAAGAGTGATATTGGATCTATAGTCACCGATTGCGATGAACGCGGTTTTATTAAACATTTTTAAATGTTTGTTGAAATAATTATTATGTCTTTATTGTGACAACATAAACAGACTATCCATATATTTGTTTACAGGCTATTAAGTACTTGAGAATGACTTCTATCGTAATGAAAAATTTTTAAGAACTGCCAAGTTAAGAAAAATTTTTAAATAAAATTGATGAACTGTGAACGTCACATCTCGTCACGCTAAGCAATACCCCTCTCTCCTCCTTACTTGCGAACTTATTTTATGAACGGCCTCTTAGACACAATTTTGTGAAATCTTTTAACGTAAACATACATGAGAGGGACACAAAGAGAATGAGGTCAGGATTCAGACAAATCAATCAGTCAGATATATGGACGGGTCCAAAACAGAAGACAGCACAAGTGGTGGATTCTATCACATGAACTCAGGGAGAACATGCATTCTAAACCTGGGATTTATGGCAATGGTCTTTCAATCGTGATGATTTTAGAAATAAGACAATCCGTATACTCGCAGATAGCCAAGCATCCCTTAAAGCAATGGACAATTTTAGTATTTTTTTTTTAAATTGATATTTGAATATAGAAGGTCTAAATATACTGTTTATACCACTTTGTTATTTTTATTTTAAGACAACCCTTACAGTTAAAAACACCCTCTTATTTAAATTACGCGGGCTTGATGACGTCATACCAGAAGCATTGCCTACGTCACATATGAACTGTATCGATAAGGAGTGTCTACTCAATGGGCCGCATTCAGCAGAAGCAATCGATTTATTATTTTCTGCTGAATGATATATAAAAGAGCGATTAGTAATCAAATGATGAGTTATCGGCCGCCATTTAAAACATCGAATTTGAAATACGATTAGCTAGCACATCGTGATTAGATTTAGAACTCATACCAACTGAAGTGAATGTTTTGTGGTGGTGATCATAACTTATAACGTTATATTATGTTTATTTTGAATCCAGTTTTACATTTTTTACGCTGCCTGTGTGAATTTTCCACTGAAATGGAAGACTTTGAAGTGATATATGTTTATAAAAGGCAATATGCCTCTGCTAAAAACTTTGGACTTTTCAAAATATAAACAAATTATTATCACTTTACTTTTGTTTACTTGGGCACATGTCACATTTCTGTTTCTGTCAATAATGAAAGAACATGTCAAGTGCCTGAAGCTCATTCAGCAGATTCACTAATCGATAAGTCATCGTTTGATAATTGGTTACTTCTGCTGAATGCAGCCATTGACTCGTTGAAATCAGTCGATACGTCATTGATCGAACTGTTAAATTATGAATAGGTTATATGCAATAATTATTAATAATACAAAATAAAGTATAGAAATCAGAAAATTGATAATAGTTTAAAGGTCCGAATTCAGAGATGGAGCGATATTCATCTGAAAAAATGTGAAATCATAACAGATACAGATATTTTATTCGATTTTTCTAGTGAAGGAAACGTCTTATGTACCAACATAAGTTAAATCAAAGAATAAACTCCCCAGATCAGTAAATACGTCACGTATTTTAAAAAATCACCAATTTCAAAAAAAGGAAGTGTATTTGGGGTGGGTTTTGTATCGTAACCGAATCGATATGATTAAGATTAAGTGTCGGTATATTAAAAATCCCAAAAATCTTACTTACTAAAATCGTCCATTAAAAGGGTGGAAATATAGTCCAAACTGTAACAGTACCTTATTCAGAGGGTCTTAGTAACTTGTATTCGACATAAAGGAAGTAATAAATTGTCAAGCAGTTCAGAAAATCAATAGGACAAAGGCTGTCCCTCTCAGAAGGGCCTGCAAAAGGAAAAAGCCAACAGCTCACAACATATGTAGTACATAAAACCTTCTGCACGAAATTAAATTTACTCGTTCAAAAATATAAAAAAATAAAACAACGTATTTAGTTTAGTCAAATTGTTATTAGATAAGAAATTGGAAGACAGGACATGGCTTTGGTTGACGGTTTTTGGCGGGTTTTTCCATCCCTGTAAAGTCCAAAGTTCATGATTTGTAACCTGACCTTTACCTGTCTCGAGAGACTTAATATTATATAGAAGTCAAATGTTTAATAAAAAGGGATACGCCCTTCTTAGTTTGCTTAGTAAAATGCTCTCATTTCTGATTTGCTAGATTCCAGTAAGATTAAGGGTGGTACTGGGAAGCTTACGGGGATCGAACCAATCCGGAAGCCTTTCGATGTATGACACTAATTTCGTTTGTAACTTTTATCCAAATTTGAGTTAATTTCCAACTTCGCTCGGGATCGGTTCTTCTTCCAATAAGCAGTTGTTTTAGATATTAATATTCAGATAATTTAGACCAACTTATGGTCATGCATATAGACATCTTTCGCCAATAAATTAATTGGTACTTATCTCGTGTTTCAATCAATGAAAATGATTATACTCCCGTAACCTAAAATATGTGAAAAATAGAGGCTACGACCTCCTTCACCATGACTACGAGTTGAAGATTATTCGTCAGAAAAGGTTGGTGCAAGACCTTTTATATTAGATATAGAAATTTTCTGTGCTCGCGACGTTGAATTACTTCTGTCTCGCGATCTCATCTTACAGAATCCACGTGTGCCTCGCTCGGCCTACAGTCAATTAGCGGCGTTTTACCAAATCACTCAAAAATCAATAATATATACTACAAACGCCTGATATGTAACAAAACTAGACTGTCATAAAAACCTGACAGAACATAACAAGATAGCTCATGAATGGGTGCCTTTGCATGAGGGCATAGAAGGAAATGAAGAAGCAGACCACCTGGCTGGTAAAGAAGCCAGAAACCTTTAATTGGACCGCAACCCATGATATTTCATACCAATATGTAAAGGGTATGCTGGAGAAACAATTAAGAAGCAAACACAGGGAATCCTGGATGGGACTTCCGGGACTAAGACAGTCCAAAGCACTTAGAAGGTCCACCCAAGAGTAGAGATAATTTGTTGTTATGCCTAAATAGATGGGAGCTTAAGCTCAGAAGACACCTGAATTTCATAGGGGTATTAGAAGATTCCCTATGTAGGAAATGTGTTCATATGGGACCTGAACAGTGAAAGTGAATGGCACTTTGGGGTACAGTATCTTCAACACGAGATAGAGAAAGCTAACATTAAAACTATTCTGGACTTTGTCAAGAGTACTGGTCTGATGTGAAAACTGACACAATAGTCCTATAGAGCCTTAGTGAAGGTAGGATATCACACGCCCGATTCATCTAGAATAGAATAGATCATAACGTAACCGATTTTTAAACACAACGTTTCGTCTTTGAAAGACCAATCTCAACAATTTTTTTAATTTTTGAAATCCCCATTTTTCTCTATTCATTCATGTAAAATACTGTTTATTTTACCCTGAAAATATGTGTGCAAGAATTATAATATCTTGAACAAGGGAAATGAGAATTTACGCAATACTGTTCAATTAAATTTGCACCAACCCTGTATAGTGTCCAAGTTGGGTTTTTTTGAAAAAAAATGAAAATTCTTGTACAATGTATACAGCATGTCCCTAACACAATTATTAACGATATATATTGTTATGGACTTGGCAACTCTGTAACTACCAATTTCAAAAATTAATTTTCTTATAATACGTCTTAAACATGCCTAACATAAATAATATTTACCTTGATAAACAGGATTAATAAAATTATCATTGCGTGTTTCTTTCAATTAGAAAATGTGCCTCAATCAATCATCGTTTATGTAATAAAACTTCGGGGGTAATTAAATTTAATTTATTATTGTAGCATCATTTTCGTTTCGAACCTTTCGTGTAAAACGTCTTAATTTATTTGGAAACTTTTGAAGTCTCAGAAAAGAAATATTAGGGAAAGTTTGTGCATAACTCGTGATTATAAGTTAAGTTCAAGTATATTTTATAATTATTTTTAAATTTAATAATTTTATTAAATTTTTATCCAACAACATATTGAAATTACTGAAAAAACTAGAGTTGATTAATCTGAAGTTTACCCCCCTACCACCCATTTAGCAAGCCGGGCAATTTCGAAAGAACAAAAAAAAAATAAAAAAAAATCGGGGCACATACTGCATAATCAACAAAACAATTGTACGTGTTTAAAGTGTAGCAAATAAAATAGATCTACGAGAGGGAAGAAGAAGGAGCTTTAGAAGTAGGGCAAAGGTGATTTAGTAGAAATTCTAGAACAAAATTAAGGTAAAATATTATTAGAAGAAAGTGAATTAAAGGGAAATCAAATTGAAGAATAGGGACAAAAAGAACAAATAGAAGGAAAGAATATTATGAATGTGCTAATGGAAATGGATAAGAATAGAAAAGAACGTAGGAAAGAAATGAAAGAATATATTTGTAGAAGATGGAAAAAGATATAAAACAAGAAATTAAAAGAATAAAAATAAGATGGTAATGATAATTGAACAGAAGAGGAAAGAACTTAAAATTAAAGTGTTTGAAAGAATTATAATTATAGCTGTAGGTGAAAGAAGATAAAAGAGTATAAAAAACCAAGAAAATGAGAACAAAGGATAGAAGAAAGAATTAAGAAAGTTGACGAGATATATTAAATGAAAGAATCAATAAAACAAGATTAAAAACTAATGAAAATAAGAATAGAAAAGAAGAAAAAGATATTGATAAGAAATTAAGACAAACGGAAAATAAATTAATATATTTGCACAAAGAATATGAAAAAACAATTGAGGCAGTAAAAAAGTAGGGAAAAAAGGGGGTGAAGTGGGAAAATAGTTTGAAATTAGTTCAAAACTAGACGAAAAAAAGAGATAAAAGTAAAAAAAAAGAAATTAATAAAAAAGTAGGTGAAAAGGGAGAGGTAAGTGGGAAAAAATTGAAAAGAAACAAGTAAAAAAATTGACAAAAAAAAGTCGGAAAAAAAAGTTGGAAAAAAAAAGTTGAAACAAAAGAAGTTGGTAAAAAGGTAGGAGAATAAAAGGAGAGGGGAAGAGGAAAGAAAAAAGTTTGAAACATAAAATTAGTCAAAAAATAGGCGAAGAAAAAATAAAAGTGAAAAAAAACAAAAGTTCGAAATAAGTTTGAAACAAACGAATTAGTAAAAAGTGGAAGAAAAAATATAAACCTGGGGAAGCGGGAAAAAAAATTAATAATAAAAAAGCGGCAGAAGTGGGAGAAAAAGTTGGAAAACAAATTTTAAACAAAGAAATTGGTATAAAAAGTACGAGAAAATGTGGGGGAAATGGGTAAAAAAAGAGCATAAATTAGTAAAAAAGTAGGGAAAAAGAGGGAAAAAAGTTTGAAACAAATTAGTAAAAGAATAGGGGAAAAATGGGGGGGGGGCAAAGTAGGAAAAAATGTTGGAAAATAGAAGTATGAAACAAAGTAAGTGGCCAAAAAAAGGCGAAGATAAAGTAAAACTGGAAAACAAAAGTTGGAAAAAGTTTGAAAAAAAAGAAATTAGTAAAAAAATAGGGGGAAAATGGAAGGAGAAAATGGACAAAAAAAATTTGAAACAAAGATAATAGTAAAAAGTAGGGGAAAAAAGGGGAATCTGGGGAAGTGGAAAAAAATTAAAATAAAGTTAAAAAAGAGGCAGATGTGGAACAAAAAGTTGGAACAAAAATTAAACAGAGAGATTAGTTTAAAAAGTAGGAGAAAAAAATGTAGGACAAATGGATAAAAAAGAGAACATAAATTAGTAAAAAAGTAGGAATAAAAAAGGAAGTGCGAAAAAAAATAATTGGAAAAAAAAGTTTGAAATAAACAAATTAGTAAAAAATAGGGGAAAATGGGGAGGGAGGTGTGAAGCAGGAAAAAATGTTGGAAAAAATAAAGAAATTAGTCAAAAAATAGGCGAAGAAAAAAGTAAAAGTGGAAAACAAAAGTTGGAAAAAAGTTTGAAACTAAAGAAATTAGTAAAAAAAGTAGGGGAAATGGAGGGGGAGTGGACAAAAAAATAGATTGAAATCAAGAAATTAGTAAAAAGTAGGAGAAAAAAGGGGAACCTAAGGAAGTGGGGAATAAAAAGTTTAAAATAGAGAAATTAGTAAAAAAAGAAGCAGGAGAGAAAAAGTTGGAAAACAAAATTTAAACCAAGAAATTAGTAGAAAAAGTAGAAGAAAAAAATGTGGGGGAAATGGGTAAAAAAAAGAGTATAAAATTATGAAAAAAAAAGAAAATAGAGCCGAAGTGCATATAAAAATTATTATAAAAAAGTTCAAAACAAACAAATTAGTAAAAAGGTAAGAAGAAAAAATGGGGTTGGGCTGAAGCAGGAAAAAATGTTTGAAAATAATAGTTTGAAGCATAAAGAAATTAGTCAAAAAATGGGCGAAGAAAAAAGTAAAAGTGGAAACAAAGGTTGGAAAAAGGTTAGAAACAAAAGAAATTAGTAAAAAAAGTAGGGGAAAAATTAATGGGGAAAGTGGGCAAAAAAAAGATTGAAACCAAGAAATTAGTAAAAAGTGGGATAAAAAAGGGGAACATAGGGAAGTGGCGGAAAAATTTTTAAAACAAAGAAATCAATAAAAAAGATGCAGAAGCGACAGCAGTTGGAAAACAAAATTTAAACAAGTATAAAAAGCAGGACAAAAAACGTGGCAGAAATTGGTAAAAAAAGAGTATAAATTAGTAAAAAAGAAGGAATAAAGAGGGGAAGTGCGAAAAAAAAATAGTTTGAAACAAAGAAATTAGTACAAAAAGTAGGAGAAAACAATGTGGGGGAAATGGGAAAAAAAGAGAAAAAGTTGGAAAAAAATTGAAACAAAGAAATTAGTATAAAAAGTAGGAGAAAAAAAGGTGGAGTAAATGGTTAAAAAAAGAGCATAAATTAGTAAAAATAATAGGAAAAAAGAGAAGTTCGAAAAAAAGAAAAAGTTGGGAAAACAATTGAAATAAAAAATCAGTATAAAAGTAGGAGAAAAAAGGTGGGTGAAAATGGGAAAAACAGAAAAAATTAGTAAAAAAAATAGGAAAAAAGAGGTGAAATGCAAAAACAATTGGAAAAAAATTTAAATAAAAAAACTAGTATAAAAAGTAGGAGAAAAAGGTAGGGGAAATGGTTAAAAAAAGAGCATAAATTAGTAAAAAAGTAGGGAAAAAAGAGAGGAAGTGCCAAAAAAATAGTTGGAAAAAAGTTTGAAACAAAGAATTTAGTATAAGTAGGAGAAAAAAATGGGGGGAAAAATAGAGAATTAAATTAGTAAAAAAATAGGAAAAAAGAAGGGATGTGCGAAAAAAAGTTGGAAAAAGAATTGAATTAAAAATATTAGTATAAGTAAAAAAAGGAGGGGGAAATGACAAAAAGAGCATAAATTTGTAAAAAAAATAGGAGACAAAAAGAGAGGAAGTGTGAAAAAAAATTGGGAAAAAAGTGAAAAAAAACTTTGTATAAAAAGTACGAGAAAAAAGAGGTAGAGGAATGGGATAAAAAGAGCATAAATTAGTAAAAAATAGAAAAAAATGAGGGGAAGTGAGTAAAAATAAAAGTTTGAAACTTGAAAAAAATTAATCAAAAAATTGGCGAAGATAAGGGAGAGGGAAACCCTAAAATAAACCTGTTTATAAAGGATGAAACAAAGAAATAAGAATAAAAACTAGAAGAAAAAAATGTCGGGGAAATGGGTAAAAAAAAGAGCATACATTAGTAAAAAAAATAGGAAATTCGAATAAAATAGTTGAAAAAAAGTATGAAACAAAGAAATTAGTGTAAGTAGGAGAAGCAAATGTGGGGGAATGGGTAAAAAAAGAGCATAAATAAAAAAAATAGGAAAAAGGGAGGAAGTGTGTTCCTATTTTTTTTACTAATTTATGCTCTTTTTTTACTTTTTCCTGACATTTCTTTGTTTCAAACTTGTTTCCAACAATTTTTTTTTCGCGCATCCGCTCTTTTTTCCTGGATTTTTACTAATTTATGCCCTTTTTTAACCATTTCCCCCACCTTCGTTTTTTCTACTTCTTATACTAATTTTTTGTTTCTATTTTTTTCCAATTTTATTTTCACACTTCCGCTCTTTTTTCCACCTATTTTACCAATTTATGCTCATTTTTACCCATTCCCCCACATCTTTGTTTCTCCTACTTTTTATACAATTTTTTTTATTTCAATTTTTTTTCCAAGATTGTATAAAAAGTAGAAGAAAAAAGATGGAGGAATGGGTCAAAAACAGCATAAATTAGTAAAAAAATGGAAAAAAAAGAGGTCAAGTGCGTAAAAAATGTAAAAAAAGGTTTGAAAGAAAAAAATTAGTAAAAAAGTAGGGAAAAAAAGGGGGGATGAAGTGGGAAAAATTGTTGGAAAATAAAAGTATGAAACCTAAAAAAATTAAACAAAAAATTGGCTAATATAAGAGAGAGGGAAACCCTAAAATAATCCTGTTTATAAAGTTTCGGCACATTCATTTTACTGGGCTAATAAGATACTAAAATAAAAGCACTGTGATCGGGTAAAAAAACGCTTCTATGTTTTCAAATTCCCCTAATTCAAAAAAATCATTTTTGGAAAAAATTGTGTGCACCAAAAATTCTTTCTTTGAACTGATTAATTTTTGTTGGTCATCTAATTCAATTATTTTGTAAAATTCAATTTTAAAATTATTCATGTGTTTAAATATTGATATCGAGTCGGGTTCCAATTTGTCTCTTCGATCCCATTTTTTTTCCGACGGCGATAAAATGAAACAGAACAAATATGTCATTCATAATACCAAACGATAACAAAGGATCTGACGAGGATGAATTTAACAATGGATATTCCATTTCCACTAACGTCAACAGATAAAACAAAGCTTATTAAATGATTATATTCTCTATTTTGTCTATAGGTATACGAAATTGTGGTTTGTTGACGCAGGGTTAAAATGAAATGGATATAGGAGGCTTTTAGGTGTGGAATATCTGAATAAATCAAATAAACCAAAATGCAAATCTTGAGCAGATATGAATGAGGAAAAATAACAGGAAAAAGAAAAATAGCCGCTTTTGCTCTTTTGACACTTATTTATTAATCAACGTTGATTAAATTATTCCATTTTATAAATAATTTAATTCTTGAACTTCGTCTTGGTAATGTTATTAATGGCACACAAATGATTCCCTAAAGCGTTCAAAACGCATCAAGATAAAGAAAACCTCCCACGGCCAAATTTTATGAATGAATGAACGCCCAGTCGGTATTCAATAACCAGGCCAGTACTTAATAATTCAAATTAACATACAAAGTATCTAGAATTTAATTTGACTGATAGGATCGAGTATGTAAGAATGCATTTTTCTTATTAGTATAAATGTTTATTTTAACTCGAATACTGATTCTCCGAAACACACGAATTCCAAATTTGTAAACATCCAGGTCATAATTCTCAAGTAGAGAGCAGACCCGTGGGTTTTGCCTGAATAGATAAGAACCACTTTTTCAGTATATCGACTACTTTTAGTTAACAAACATGTATCGTTTTGTGTTGTGTGTTAATGGATTTAATTTTGGTGAGTTTTTCACTGGGCAATTTTATTATCATTTAGTTTGGATAATTTCCATCTTATTAATATTCATTTAAAGAAATGATGGTGAGTTTTCACTGAGCAATATTATTATTTATTTATGACAATTGTATTGTTATGTATTTATGGCAATTTTATTACTATTGATTTATGATGATTTTATCATTGCTGATTTTAAAGAAATGAGAGTTCTTAACTTCGACATAACGATAAAAAGAATGTTGATATTCTCGTACTTATGCTTTTGATACAGTTATGTGAATTATTTAATATTTGATTGTTTATTGAAGCACTTTGCGTGATTCTGCCCCTAGTGCTGGTAGAAGGATATTTTGTGAGATTCTGCCCCTAATATCCTTGGTATTTAAATGATTAGAGACACTGTTGCGTGATTCTGCCCCTCAGTGTAGGAACGGAGTACTCTGCGTGATTCTGCCCTTAGTACTCAGTAGATGTTCCATTGGTTAAGCACTTTGCGTGATTCTGCCCCTAGTGCTGGTAGAAGGATATTTTGTGTGATTCTGCCCCTAATATCCTTGGTATTGAAATAATGCAAAATACTACCCTTCAGTGTATATTGATTAATATTGTTTCATTGGATTGTTATTTAAATAAATAATACTTATGATGTTCTTATGGATTTATTAAAGTAAAATTAAAAGGAGAAAATGGTATCTACGAACGTTTAAATTATATTTGATTACGATCTGAATGAATATGATAATGATTGCTCATATGTGTCTTTTATTTATTTTCAGATGTGTCATCTCGGACCTCATATTAACAAAAGAGAAAAAAATAAATAAATAAAGATTAAAAAAATATATATGTATTCACAGTTATTAAGTTGTTAAAATAAAATGTTTATAATTTCAATTTTTTAATTGTCTTTATCAATTATTATTTGGGCCACTCTTTACAAGTATTAAATTTAACGCGTAAAACTTGCTCATATCATTTTATGAATTTCATTTATTATGTATTAATATACAGAGTGGCGCAATTAATCGGTATTTCGTAAACCGTTATAAATATAAAGTTCGTTAAATGAGGAAAAAAGACGAATTTTATGTTTTTTTTTTCAAAATTTAAATACCAGGTCCGGTTTCCGAGATATTTGGGAAAATTATTTCTCCAAACTGTCATCTGTCAAAAATAAACATTAACAATATAAGAGGTAGTAAAACTCAAAATCCTGTACCACAAAAATTTAATATAAACTTTGATAGAAATAGGGGGAGAGGCTTCAATTACAAATAGGCGGCGACTAGTTTCGGCATTGTGCCATCATCAGGCCTATAATACATAG
Organism: Neocrepidodera transversa; assembly: GCA_963243735.1. NCBI lineage: Eukaryota > Metazoa > Arthropoda > Insecta > Coleoptera > Chrysomelidae > Neocrepidodera > Neocrepidodera transversa. The sequence goes on along the minus strand of OY725344.1, from coordinate 20,614,912 downwards.
TGTAAGCAAACGAAGGAGATAAATTAATAAAACTTACCAAACTAAATACAGTAAAAATTGTAGAACAATATAAACGTAAGAAATTGTGCGCATAGGTAGAAAGTAAAATGGGGGTAACAAAAGGATTAAGTGGTACTAGGAGAAAGGAATTATTGAGGTAACATAAGAGGAAGGTGAGAGAAAGGGTAACACCCCATGGTGTTATATGAAAGCCACATTGTAAGTGGACAAAGCAAAAAGAAAGAAAGTGCCGGCGTGTTATCCGTCACGGTGCGGCACCCGTGTTGATGCTAGTAATATGTAAACAGGTACTCCATGGGAAGGCAATCCTATAGGAGGCCTACCCAGTACAAAATAAGTAAAGCAGTAAAATACTGGTAACATTGGAGAGATGTTAAATAACAGCAAAATAGACGACACCATTAATCGTTGTGATCACAAACGGCGTAAAAAGTACAATGGTAAAATTTTATAATATTGACAAGTGACAGTTGTTATAAAAGTGTGGGAAATTCAAAAACAATAAAATTACATATAAATTAAGTTAACAAAAGTTACAACCTGTAGGGTGGCGCTATATATAAACACTCATAATAACGAAATTACCAAGTTTACAAAACAATATTTAACTTATTTTTATAAAAAATAACAATTATGTGTGTGACATCTGGGCGACTGAAAGCAGGCGCGAGGAAAGGAAAATTATAAAAAGAAGAAAAAGACGAGAGGAATTCAGAGTGAGCAGCACGGCGATTCTCTTTACTCGATACGTTACGTCCCGTCTCGGGACTCATTTCGATACCGAGAAGAATGCGATTCTTGTCATCTATCGACTTGGAGCTACGAAATACTACCGTCTGCTACGATTCCACAAATATCATTCTGTCATATGTCTAGTTTGTGTACTAACCTAACCAAAACAATAATTATTTTATTATGTTTTGGGAATTGGTATGTTACCCATTTTTAATGAAATTTTGAGGCAACAAGATAGAAGGCAAAGAAACCATGTGTTTAGAAGAAGAAGACGTGTTGTGAGACAAGAATTCAATCTAAATGATATACCAGATGCAAGGTTTATAGAACTTTTTCGAGTCAATAAACTTCTTTTTGAACATTTATGCCATTTACTTACCCCTCATTTAGGAGTGGCTATATATCGGTCAGGTGTTTCAATTGAACAAAAAATATTAGTTGCTCTTAGGTTTTATGCCACTGGTTGTTACCAACGAGGTATTGGGGAAGACTTTAATTTAAGTGTCAGCCAGACATGTGTGCATAGGTACAGATATAATTTAAACTACTTGTATACATATATTCAGCAATTAATTTTTTAGATACGTTCATGAGGTAACAAATGCTATAAATGATCATTTGACTGCAGTATATATAAAATTTCCAACTACTAGAGATGAACAAAATGAAATAAAACAGCAGTTTATGGATAATTTTAATTTTCCATCAGTGATAGGAGCTGTTGATGGCACACATATTGCTATACTAAAACCATCACAGGAAGAACATAATTTTATTAATAGGAAACGTTATCACTCATTAAATGTTCAAATAATATGTGATGCAGATTTAAAAATCCTATCAATAAATTCTAATTTTGGTGGATCAACTCATGATGCTTTTGTATGGCGAAATTCCTTAGTAAAACAATATCTTCATGAAGAATATTTGAGAGGTAATCGGCAAAGCTGCTTAATAGGAGATTCTGGATATCCTCTTGAACCATACCTAATGACTCCATTTGCGAATCCAGTAGAAGACTCCCCTGAAAGTCGATATAATTATGCTCACATCCGGGCACGCAATTGTATTGAGAGATGCATAGGGGTTTTAAAAATGCGTTTTCGATGTCTTTTGAGGGAAAGAGTTGCTAGGTACAAACCTGGATTTGTGGGTAAATTGGTCAATAGCTGTGCTGTCATTCACAATTTATGCATAAATTATAACATTGATGTACAGGAACGCTTTGAACTGCCTGAGGAAGATGTTGGTGTACAAGACAACATACATAATAATAATTTGGGTAATTTCTATGAAGGCTGTTTAGAGATTCTTCATATAACCCCTCATATACTGGATTATCTCCTATTCTTCTTTTCTTTCCTTGCCTTCTCTTCAAGGAATTCGATGGAAGATAAATGTGGTCTTTTGCAACATTATCTTGAACAGTGCTAATTTTTATTCTTGAGGTTGATGGTATCATGGTTTCAAGTTGGTCAAAAACCTCTTTAGGTTCCAACATATCATCATCTTGTTGTGAGGATGATGTAGATGTATTGCAGAAAGATTTTGTATGTTCTAACTAAAATAAAACCAAAACTAGTGTAAAAATGATGCCAAAATTTCATACATTTACTGATAAATTTACTTACTCCTTTCTCTTCTGTTCCACAGCCTTCGTAAAATGATTTACCCAACAGATTTAATACACCAATCTCCAACTCTGATAATTTTTTGTCAATTGGTGGACCACCTCCAGTCCCCAGTTCATGTCTTTTTATATCTGAAGCCTTTTTTTAAAGATTTCCTTTATAATCGGATCAAGTCTAGAGGAAAATTAATTTTCAGGTCAACAATGAAATATAATTTCTTTTAATAAATTATAAAAATAACCCACCTTTTGCCACTTTTCGGTTGTTTTGGCGCCATACCCCAAAGCATTGAGTTTTAAGGTTAAGTTTGCCCATAAACGCTTAAACTCATCTTTGCCATTAGCAACAGAGAGTCTTCCACTTGCCAGCTGCTTATGCTCAGTCATAAAATTTAAAATTACATGAATATGCTCTTGTTTTGTTTTAAAAGACATTTTTTATTTCTTACTGCCGTCTACTTTCTCTCTTTCGCGCGCTTTCACTGAATTCGGTACCTACAGATGTCCCGAGTAAATTTGACAGTTGTAGTCGAGAGCTCTCGAGTGCGATTTAGCATGAGAATCGCTCGAAACGCCAACTCGATACGTAACGTCCCGAAATGATGAATGAGAATCGCAATCCTGAAAGCATATATGTAATACTCCTATATCGCCAGCTTGAGAGAGAAGTGTGTCGCCGATAGTAGAGTGTAGACGATCGTTTCTCTCTCACGCAGCCTCGGATAGTCATAGGCGTCACAGCTGTAAAATCGCCTAAGTTTGCTTAACTTTCCTTTTCTCTACGTTCCTTTTTCACCACGGGACACGACGCCAATGCAATTTATGTATATGTGCATGCGCATTGGCACCCAATTCCGATCTTGCATCTCCTTCTGTCGGAACGCTTTGTTTCTACAGGCAAAGATAGGACGTTGGCGATATAGGAGTATTACATATATGGCTGAAAGTGACAATTGAGAAAAGAAGAATGACAGATGACATAAAGGAGGTTATATTGACCTCAGATAAAGGAACTACTAGATATGCCCTGTATATCTAATGTCATTTACAAAATTTAAGCCAACATCTAGCCCTCTCTCTCGGCAAAGTTTGTGGGCGAGGGACGTGAGACGCGCAGAAAAATCTCGTGCAGAGGACGAAATCAACAATAAAAAATGACGTGATGTATTAGACAGTGGCGACGCGAAGAATTAGAACTTTTTATTTATTTTAGCAAAAAAATAGAAAATTAAAATTGGGTATTTTACATGTTATTAATATATCACATTTGAATTAAATATGTCGTGAGAAGTTATATAATTTCGATAAAGTTGTATTTTCTGTAATACTGATAAATATTAACATTAAAACATAGCAAATGCTTGTAAATTTATATTAAATGTACGTAATTAATAATCGAATCAAATAAATAATATTTTTTACTGCTCCTAAAACCTTGTTACAGTAAGGAGTACCTAAATGCGAATAAGATAAAAAAAATGTGAATGGTAGGTATATAACATAAAAAAGAAAAGAAGCAAAATAAAAAATTATCAAATCAACTTATATTATATTTTAAATTATTCAAAAATTAGTTTCCTAGCTTACTTGTGAAGTGTAAGATTGATTATCTAATGGCTTGAGAAAAGCACCAAATTTTTCACATTTCTTTCTCATGGTTAACAACCTCTCAAGAAAATGACTTAAAATAGTTCAAAATGTTTACAAAAATATTTAGTACAACCTATAACACTAAAAAATAATACAAATCAATTCACAAACTGTAAACTATTTGTATGATTTTAAATTATCCTGCTTGAAAGTACGCTTATGGAATCTCTAGAGGACGATGTCAACAAAAGTTAACTAGATGTTGGCTTAATAAAAAAGGATAGAATGCCCTCTCTATATATATTTACTCTGAGAGATTGACTAAGAAAACAACAAAAGTAAATAAAAAGGGGGAGGATTGTTAGCTGATAATAACAGATACTGGCTAAAAAGAAGGGAGGTTAATAGAGAAAGGGGGTGTGAGAAGAAATATTAGGCAGAATAATGGACGGAGAGGGAAATGACTAAAGAAGATCCTTAAAAGTATCAGAGAGGAAAATATAGTTGTCTTTAGGTCTAATTTGTTCGTTGGAACGGAATTACTAAGAAGAGAAACATTAATCTCTAACATTTCTAGTATATTATGTTTATGAAGACGGAGTGTTAGTAACGTAAGAGTTTTTATATTTGTCAATGCATCTGATATGTTCTTGTATTCTAGTTTCCAATCTTCTATCTGATTGACCGATGTAGATGGCAGAACAGTCTTGGCAACTGAGTTTATAAACTCCGGTTTTATGAATAAAAGGAATCTTATCCTTAGTGTTGACGAGGAAAGACTGGATATTTGAATTTGTTTTAAAAGCTACGTTAATGTTAAATTTCTTGAAAATTTTAGCCAATTTATAAGAAATATTGCCTATGAAATTAAGAGAGCCGTAATAGGGGGAAACATCTCTAGTGTCAAGAGAAATGTGTGGAGCATTTAATTTGAATTTAATAAAGAATTTTGAATACAATTTTTTAATCATATCTAAAGGGTAATTATTATTGATGGCCAGTTGTTTGATAATGTTGATTTCTGAGGTGAAGGATGACTGAAAAAGGAATAGAAAAAGCTCGGTGAAAGAGACTGCTAAAAGCAGCTAATTTGTGTGAGGTGGGGTAATTGGAGAAAAAATTAATTAATGTATCAGTGGTAGTTGGTTTCCTGTAAATGTCAAATTCTAAGCGAGAGGTAGAAAGGTTCTTTGAAATTAGTAAGTCAAGAAAGTTTATTATCGGATTCACATTTAAAGGTATATTTAATTCGAGGATGTAATGTATTAATGTAGGTCAAAAAATCTACCGCTTCAATATGAGTACCTTGAAACAACACAAGGCAATCATCCACCTAGAGAGAATAGAAAAGGATATTATGTTTGAAGGTGGGGTGGTCTAGATAGGTAAGTTATAGGTGGTTCATGAAAATTTCATCTAATAGGGGAGAGAGGTTGGAACCCATAGCTAAACCTGATGTTTGTCTACCTCACCATTAGACCACATTTGAGATTATGGATAACATTTTGGACTTATTAACAATATAGTCCAAGCAACGAATGCTAAAAAAAGGTATAAAGGGAAATGTTGGGAACACAATTTTTTACTTCGTAACTTTGTTTGGACTAATTAGGAGGTGAACATATCAAAAGCCCGTAGCCCTTGAGCCGAGGAGAAGCGGGGGGTTTGAAGGTAATATTTTTCGGGTTTTCGCTTATATCTCGAAAACTATGCGTCCTAGTGACCATTCTATACAAAATGAAAGCTGCTTAAATTTGCTACAACTTTGTAAACTTTTTCGATATCTTGTTTAGTTTTCGAGATATCCGCTCTTTTAAGTCTGCAGAGCAGCAAAGGCGCCGTCATTTCACCGAAGACACCGAGATAAACACCCAAACAAAAAGGTTTTCTGTCAAACAAGCTCAACAAAAGCAGGCTCATCAATATGCTTATTCAAGACAATGGAATCAGGACCCTTCAAGCAAAAAATGATGCGGACGTTCTGATTATGGATGTGGACATGTCGAAAACAAGAGCTGTCGGAATTTTGGGTGAAGATGTCGACCTCATAGTCCTTCTTCCATTCATCAAGCCTGGACATGGGAAGATAAGGGATTCCTTCTTCTCGTCCCAAGAACTGTTTTTGTGCGCCTTTACTGGATACGACACAACATCTTCCGTATTTTGAAAAAGCAAAGTCGCATTTGCGAAAGAAAGAAACCAGCAGTGATCTTTTCCTTATAAAATTCCTTATCGATCCCTAACTCCAAAAATGGGTTTGCATGGAAACAATTAGATTTTTCGCGCAAAAATGATCCTACGGAAGACAAGATTAAGATTTTGCCGGACCTTTTTATGGGGAAGGGGAAATGCTCGTCTTGGACAACCCTACAAGACTGTCCACTTAGAATTCGGGGAGAAATTTTCCGTTGCCCTTAAAATGGCCTTAATCATCCAAAAATTTTCATATATCAGAAATCGTTCTACTGAAAACTGAGGAAGTATTGGAAAAATTTCTCATCTGACAAAAACTATTCGGGGAATCCGCATAAATTTTTCCAGAACTTTTAGGCACATTTTTGGACATTCAAAAAAATGGCCACATACAGAGATTTTCCGAATTTTCCCGTAATTCTGAAAAAGGTCAGAAAGGTCCCATAAATGATTTTGAACACTTTTTTGGGAATTCAATTTTTTTGACAAAAGTGACCATTTTGGATACAATAGTTCATTATTAATGAGAAATGATTGATTTTTTCTGATGAAAATGTATGAATGAATTCTTGTAGGGTTTTCCAAAACGAGCATTTCCCGGCAAAATCTCAATCTCGTGTTCTTTAGGGTCATTTTTGTACGAAAAGTCTAGTTTTTTCCATGCAAACCCATTTTTGTAGTCAAATTCCGCGAAAATGAAGACCCGAAGCAAAAATCGAGAAAGAGGGATCGATAGTGAATTTTATGAGGAACATTTAAAAAAAATCACCTCAAACGGCGCAACCCTAAGGGGCGTACATCAATTTTGTGGCACAGTGGCGCGCAGCTCAAGTACAAAAGGCAGGTGAAACCTGCATCTTGAGGTGATACGAGGCTCTAGCGGAAGAAGTCTCCTTCAATTCCTACAGGTACAAGTCATTCTTGAAATAGGTGGCCACCATCAAGTCTGTTATCTCTTGTCTTCTTCCCACCGATGGAGCAGTAAAACAGAATTTCCTCCGAACATTCCACCAAGTACAGCTGTGGCTGGGAAATAACCTGCCTACTCAAATGTTCCCCGACATGCCAAAATTGCCAGGGGAACTGCCTGAATGGGGTCCCTCAAGTTGACTCCGAAAATGAAGAAGAACAGGCGGATCCTTTAACCGTTTCCCTACAGGGGTCCGATGGAGAAGATATTGGAGAAAAAGAAGATGAAAACGAAGACGAGGATGAAGGTCCTCCCCACTCCAAGAGAACAAGAAATTGACTCAATGGTACCTACTGCTGAAATGTTTACCAATGCTTTATAGACACTCATATATGCACAAACATGGTCATTGTTTGAACTTTAAATTCTCCCGCGGTACTCTCTGGTTCCCGCGCTCCCTCCCCAAAAATCACTGCGGAGGGAGAATGAGTTAACACACACAAGGAAAAAATGGATGATGGCCGCTACGTACGCGCTGAGCTGTAAGTACAACAATGCTCTGTAAACCCTCCTCTTCACTTGTAAATATTTGTTTTGTGTACAAAAAATATGTGCTATTGTTTGTGTGTTTGTTCGCAATAAATAAACGGAAGCGTTCGACAGTTAACCAGTTTAGTTTGATTAATGGTGTTAACAACCCCAACCAAGAAAGAATTCGCGCCTGGTGCGGTACCTAGAACTCCAAGATAGGGCTGTCCAGTCATAGCAACATATTTTCCCATTAAAACGGTCTAGATCTTCTTTAATTAAGTATGAGGAACCTGATCAGCGGGCCCACAAGTATATATTCTAAAATGAGTATCTGTACTATTTAGACGTCCAGTAGTCACGATCTGTACATAATGGTGCATATTTCGGCCAATACGTTGACTGGGAATGGTGAGAAATTGAAAGATTCATTAGTCGACAGTTGAAAATAGTAAAATAGTAAAGTAATATATGTTATCTGGTCAAAAAGAGCAAGTGAGGCAAAAATGATTTTTTCCAAAATTACAGACTTAAAAAGAGCGGATACCACGAAAACTATACAAGATATCGAAAAACTTGTCTGAATAAAACTTGTAGCAAATTTAATCAGATTTCATTTAATATAGAATAGTCATGTCGCTAGGACGCATATTTTTCGAGATATAAGCGAAAAACCGAAAATGGGAACTTCAAAACCCCTCCCCCCCTCCCCGGCTCTAGGGCTAAAGGTGGGGACTTTTGATATGTTCAGTTCCTAACTAGGCCAAACAAAGTTACGAAGTCAAAAAATTTGGTTCTCAATATTTCCGTCTATACCTTTTCGTTGCCTGTACTAATATCTGAAAAAGTACTTGATGGATTTGTTTGTCTGACATCTGTCAAATGGAAGTGTCGCTGTCAAAAAATGACAGAATCTATATATCAGGGTATCCGACATATATTCGATATGTCATTTGTAAGTCCTTGAAAAACACTATTCAGAAAAGTAGAAATTATTTCTCCAACTGTCACCTGTCAAAAATAAAAATGTCCAATATATAAATATTTTACAGTTATATTTATTTGATATTACTTTCCCGACCCACCATTTGAGAAGGAAAAGTATTGTGAACGAGCTAAAAAAAAATTTCGTGATAAATATAGAAATATCCATTTTGAGGTCCCCTGAGATGATTAAGACCTTGTTCAGATGGAAGTCTTTCTGTCTGTCTGTCTGTCAAAGTTTGTGTCTTTAACATTAAATATCTGAAAAAGTATTGGTCTCTGGATACTCGTCGGGAAAGTTTTGGGGCCACACAACCCATTTTTTTTAAATAGAGTTGAGAAAGATTAAAATAAATGTATTAGTTTTAGAATTAAATAAATAATATATCTTTAAATTGTTTTCTAATTTATATAAATTATATTACAACGGATTCTATATTTAAACCTCTGTAGTAAATAAATAAAATTAACCTAAATCCTAAGCAAACAACAAACATCTTGTTTTAACCCAGACACATAAATTCAATTCTAATCCGGTCCTGACAAATTACGTTGGTGCCAGTAGACATATATATCTGTATGAAGTATACTTTTAGCAGATGTTCAAGCATTTTGTAGGAAAATCACCCATAATTACCAATTTCGTTATATTACAAACATCGCCGGTTCACGCTAGGTCAAAGGAAACAAATACGTAAGATAACAAAAAAAAAATGAGATTAGGAGTAGGTCACATTTCAAGTTTCATTCATCATTTATGGTTGTTATAGTTTGTTGGGAAACTCGTTTGGTTGACAGAGGGTTACTACGATCTCTCATGAAGTTTTTGGGAAAATATATTTATTTGGAACGTCTAATTTGTTGAGAGATGTGTTGAAAATCAAAGAATATAAATACGATTTTTTATTTTTTATAAATAAAATAATTGAAAAATACCAAACTTTGCCTTGGTCGAATATTTAGAATTACCTACCTTTCAGCTTAAATAATACACAACGAAAAAAATTAGGAAAAATTGAATTATTTTTTATATTACCTACCAAATTTACATTGGTGAAATATTTAGGATATACTGATAGCATAATTATTTCAAGGCAAAAAATGAAATATTTAATAGAATTTCCTTTTAGCTTAATTATTCCACTACGGAAAGTTCTTTAAAATTATTTTTGACATTTACTATTTTTATCTTGGGGGAATATTTAGGATAACCTGTTAGCCTAATTATTCCAACACGGAAAAATGTAAACATTTTTTTATTATTATCTACGAAATTTACCGGGGTAGAATATTTAGGATCAGATTTTAGCTTAAATATTCCACTACGAAAAATTCTTTGAAATAATTTAATTATTTTTCACATTAACTACCAAATTTATCTTAGAGGAATATTTAGGATCCTTATCTTAAATATTCCAACACGGTAAAAATTAAACATTTTTGATTATTATCTACAAAATTTACCTTGGTAGAATATTTAGGATCAGCTTTTAGCTTAATTATTCCACTACGGAGAAATCTTTGAAAAGTTAATTATTATTGACATTAACTACCAAATTTATTTGGGAGGAATATTTAGGATAACTGCCTAATTATTCACACGGAAAAAATGTAAATATTTTTTTTATTATTATCTACGAAATTTACCTTGGTAGAATTTTTAGAATCAGCTTTAGCTTAAATATTAGACTACAAAAAAATCTTTGAAAAAGTTAATTTTTTTGACATTAACTACCAAATTTATCTTGGAGGAATATTTAGGATAACCTGTTATCCTAAACACGGAAAAAAAGTAAATATTTTTTTATTTTTATCTAGGAAATTCACCTTGGTAGAATATTTAGGATCAGCTTTTAGCTTAAATATTCCACTACGGAAAAGCCTTTGAAAGAATTTAATTATTTTTCACATTTATCTTGGAGGAATGTTTAGGATAAACTTATCTTAATTGTTCCAACACGGAAAAAATTAAATATTTTTGATTATTATCTACTAAATTTACCTTGGTAGGATATTTGGGATCAGCTTTTAACATATTATTCCACTACGGAAAAATTTTGAAAAAATTTAATTGTTTTTTTAATAATTTTTGACATTAACAACCAAATTTATTTTGAAGAAATATTTTGGATAAACTTTTTCTAATTATTACAAAAACGGAAAAAAATAATTATTTTTTATTATTATCTACGAAACTTACCTTGGTAGAATATTTAGGATCAGCTTTTAGCTTAAATATTCCACTACGGAAAAGTCTTTGAAAAAATTTAATTATTTTTCACATTAACTACCAAATTCATCTTGGAGAAATATTTAGGATAAACTTATCTTAATTGTTCCAACACGGAAAAAATTAAATATTTTTGATTATTATTTACAAAATTTACCTTGGTAGAATATTTAGGATCAGCTTTTAGCTTAATTATTCCTGTACGGAATTTAATTATTTTTCACATTAACAACCAAATTTGTCTTGGAGTAATATTTGGGATAAACTTATTATAAGAAGTCCAACAAGAAAAAAAGTAAATATTTTTGATTATTATCTACGAAATTTACCTTGGTAGAATATTTTTGATTAGCTTTTAACTTAATAATTCCGCAAAGGAAAAATCGTTGAAAAAAAATATTCTTGAACTACCAAATTTATTTTGGCCGATTATTTACGATAAACTGTTAGCCTAATTATTCCAACATGGAAAAAAGTAAATATTTTCGATTATTATCTACCAAATTTACCTTGGTAGAATATTTAGGATCAGATTTTAATTTTATTATTCCACTACGGAAAAATCTTTCATAAAGTTTAATTATTTTTGATATTAACTGCCAAATTTATATTGGAGGAATATTTAGGATTAGCCTAATTATTGCAACACGGGAAAATGTAAATATTTTTTTATTATTATCTACGTTTACCGGGGGAGAATATTTAGGATCAGCTTTTAGCTTAAATATTCCACTACGGGAAAATTTTGAAAACATTTAATTATTTTAAATTTAATTATTTTTGACATTAACAACCAAATTTATTTTGGAGAAATATTTAGGATAAATTTATCCTAATTATTACAACCACTGAAAAAATAAACGCTTTTTAATATTATCTACGAAATTTGCCTAGGTAGAATAATATTTAAGATCAGCTTTTAACTTAATTATTTAATTAATTTTCGCATTAACAACCAAATTTGTCTTGGAGGAATATTTGGGATAAACTTTTTTTAATTTATTCCAACACGGAAAAAATTAAATATTTTTGATTATAATCTACCAAATTTACCTTGGTAGAATATTTAGGATCAGCTTTTAACTTAATGGGGAAGTATTATGTAAAATTTTTAAATTGGCATTTAAAAGTCTGTTATCAAATATGCCTAGAAAAAATATTTATAAATTTTTTAAACCTATATTTAAAAAAATAAATAAATTACAAATATCTACATTATTTGATAATACTGTTTAGAGATGGCAGTATATATGAACTGAATTCCTTATTAATAGAGGCTAGATGTAAACATGAGAAAAGAAGAAAAGTGTAATATTTTATTTTCGCCGTGACTAGCAGTACATCGGATATACTCGTTTATATCGTAGATCGAAAAATAAAATAAACCATCTAATTTTTACATCTCGAACATTGAAGAAAAAAGACACTTGCCAGTCAATATTTTTATGTAGTTTTAAAGAAGTTAAAAAAGCGAAATCTAATAAACATTAATTTTGGAGAAAAAAAAATAGAAAATATCGGAAAAAATTTAAAGAAAAATCAGAAAATTTGGAAAAAAACGAAAAAATCAAACGCTTAAAATCGCAAAAACAAAAACGACGCAAAAAAACGTAAGAAATCGAAAAATATAGCAAAATAAAACACAAAATATTAAAAAAAATTAAAAATATGAAAGAATTGAAATAAATTGTAAAAAAATCTCAACAAAATTTCGAAAAAATGAGAAAAAAATCGCAAATAACCGCAAAAAATTAAAAGAATAAGAAAAATGAGAAAAAAATAGAAAATAAGATTAGAAAAAAAAAGAACAATGATGAAAAAATGTGAAGAGAAAAATTGACAATAAAAACGAAAAATCAGAAAAATAAGAAAAAGACGAGAAAAAATTTTAACAACCAAAAAAAAAAGACCAACCAAAACACCAGAATAGTTGTAACGATAAAAAAATGAAGAAAATCAAATGAATTAAAAAAAAATCGCAACAAAATTTTAGAAAACAGCAAAAAATCGCAAATAAACAAAGGAATAAGAAAAAATGAGAAAACAAAAATAAGGAAAAATTAGAAAAACTCGAAAAAAAAAACCAAAAAAAAAACGAAAAACTATAAAAAAACTTTTTCTCTCTTCCAAAAATAAGAGAAGAAAATCGCAAATTATCGCAAAAAATAAAGGAATAAGAAAAAATCAGAAAAAAAACAACAATAATGAAAAAATGAGGAACGATGAGAAAAAATCGAAAAAAAAATCAGAAAAATTTTAACAACTCAAAAAATCACAAAAAAAACGGAGTAATAAGAAAAACAGAAATCAAATTTAAACAAAAAATAAAATAAAAAAAAAACAAAAATCAGAAAAATGCCAAAAAACGAGATAATATAAAAAACGTTCTCTCCCTATAAAATAACTATAAATAATATAAAAAAAATTAAATGAGACAAAAATTATATTGTGGAAAGAGACAGGGTAGGGTGTAACAGAAAGAGAAGGAGTCGATTGGAGGGGGCATAACGCTTTTTTCTTATGTGACGCTTTGTGCCGGTTAAATTCTACAAGTCGCTCCCAAAAAAATATCCATTCTGAAAAAATGTACCGGTTATGAAAAAAGGTACCGAAACGCCGTTCCGCCATATTCCGGCCCTAATACACCCACCACTGGAAATATTTTTTACCTTAATACAAATAGAAAACACACCTTCTACAACTGATCAGTTTATTGTTTTAATTAAATTATTACTGTACAAATCAAACCGGTTACCAATGACTGTGTTTATATTGTTTTTAGGAAGTTAAAAAAATTATCAAAACATAAAAAAGTTGGCCGTACTAGGAATCAAACTCCGGGCCCTTATACACCGAAACCATATAATATACGCATTACAAAAAAAACAAAGTGACAGAAATATTATCAAACTTATCAAGCAAATGCGCAAACATACTTTCATACTTTGTAAACCTTAAAACGCAGTGAACGACCGATATATAAAATAAACGTACATCCGATGTACTGCTAGTCACAGCATTTTACTTGTCATTTTTCAGTATAACATAACCTATTATTTTAATGTTTATGTGCCGCCTATGTGTTTTGCTTTTTTTCTTCTTTTTTTTTTAATAGTCATAGTCGCTAAGGCTATTTGGTTTAGTAATCTTGTCGTGCCATCTACATTACCTTAAACAAATTAATGTAGCTGACTTCACTTGGAAATTTTGAAAATTTATTTCTTAGTAATCGTAGTGTTTCAAAGTTAGCCAAGCCTATTTTTGTAAATAATTTTAGGTATATTTTCATATACTACAAATGAATTTGCTGTAGCTACCACATCACACGTCCCCATTATTCCACTACGGAAAAAATTTAAAAAAATTTAATTACTTTAAATTTAATTCTTTTTCACATTAACTACCAAATTTATCTTGGAGTAATATTTAGGATAACCTTATCCTAATTATTACAACCACGGAAAAAAATAAATATTTTTGATTATTATCTCTGAAGTTTACCTTGGTAGAATATTTAGGATCAGCTTTTAGCTTAAATATTCCACTACGGAAAAATCTTTGAAAAATTTATCCTGGAGGAATATTTAGGATAAACTTATCTTAATTGTTCCAACACGGAAAAAATTAGATATTTTTGATTATTTTCTACCAAATTTACCTTGGCAGAATATTTAGGACCAGCTTTTAACTTAATTATTCCACTAAGGAAAAATCTTTGAAAAAAAAAAATTATTCTTGAGATTAACTGTCAAATTTATCTTGGAGGAATATTTATAATAAACTGTTAGCCTAATTATTCCAACACGTAAAAATGTAAATATTTTTGATTATCTACGAAATGTACCTTGGTAGAATATTTAGGATCAGCTTTTAACTCAATTATTCCACTACGGAAAAATCTTTCATACAATTTAATTATTTTTGATATTAACTACCAAATTTATCATGGAGGAATATTTAGGATAAACTATTATCCCAATTATTCCAACTCGGAAAAATTAAAAAATGTAAATATTTTTGATTATCCCATAAAATTTTCCTTGGTGAAATATTTAGGATTAGATTTTAGCTTAAATATTCCACTACGGAAAAAAATTAATAGGACAACAGCTGATCGGGAATGTATGTATCTTTCTTATCGATTTTCTACAAATACCTATACGTTAGGCAATACTTTTATTGACTACGTTGATGATTGTTGTTTTATTCCGAATAACCTAAGTTAAGTGCAAAAGTATGTTAATCTGTAGTAAGCGTTATTTTCTAGTCTGAAAACCGGTGTCACATGTTTCACATTTCTACACAGTATTAGTTGGAATCCAAAAGAAAATCTTCCTGCTGGATTACCACTGAAATAGAATAGCTAGAAGATGCTAGGGACAACAACAGATGAGGATATGCAGAGAGAGAACCACGTTATTCAATACCTGTGAGCGGCAAAATTAAAGGCTCTGGGGACAAAAAAAACAAGCAAACGTGACGTATCCAAAGTAGCGGGATCTTTGTTTTTAGAAATACTAATGATAATGATATCAACGAATACGCTCAAATTTGGTTGATAAATTTTACTAAAAGAACTTAACGAATTTACATAGTTGCTATTTAAAAAAATAGGGTCCGGACTAGGAAAATTTCATTACCCTCTATAAATATATGAACAGATAAAGTTTTAAGCTGTAAAAATTTCTCTTGGCACTATATTCGTTCCGTCCAGGGCTGTGAAGAGCCAGGCTGGGCCCCAAGTTTAGTGATTTCCGGTTCCCCCTCGTTAAGGTTGGAGGGGAGGAGGAGTTCGTATTCCCCTCATTAAAATAATCGAAAACTAAACATCTGAAAATCAGATGTTATTTAAGCTGATAAGCTATTTGTTTATTTTTTAAATCGAAATATGAGTGCCTGATTCGGGCGCTAAAAAAACCTTGAGACGTTCCCCTAGTTTCAGACTTGGCCGACATGGTCTCTGGGCGGCCCTGATTCCGTCAAGAATATTTTCAAATGAAACTTAAAATACTTTTCAGTATATGCACAATATTCGCAAACTGACAACTCCACAACCTTAATATATTGTGAGCATTATGGTATGGAATTTTCGGTCAAATTTTCTATTGAAAACTTTCTGAACTTTACTGTTGGGACGATAAAGTTTCCTTTGCGGTATTTCTGACCCGAAACACTTTTATTATAATTTGACTCGAGGGATTTAAGTATTGATTAAGTGGTTGTTGGTCTTTGAAAATATGTCAATCTGACTCCAATAATTTAGGAAACTCATTATAACTTTCGTAATTACAAGAATTTAGAGAAAACAACAACAAAAAAAACTTGAATAAATACTCTTTGAAATCTAAAATATATCAAAAACAAAAGATTATCCATAGCTCAAATGTGGTCAATTATTCAACGAATAATAAAACTCAAAGTCATACAACATACATTTATTTACCAGTTAAACTGGGGGCGACATGTTTCGGCCATAACGATGGCCATCATCAAGCAGTAAGAATGAAGTAATTAATTTTTATTGGTTAAAGTTTTCAACTAGTTTTTTTATAATTGTTTAAATTTTACCATCATAATGAATATTTTCTTCATTCTTACTGCCTGATGATGCCCATCGTTATGGCCGAAACATGTCGCCCCCCAGTTTAACTGGTAAATAAATGTATGTGGTATGACTTTGAGTTTTATTATTCGTTCTAAAATATATTCTTAAGCTTATAAATTCACGTTCTAAAATCAAAAAAATAATTAACTCATATTATACTAGTTTCCTTAATTGGAACCAAAATTGACCATTATCAAAAATTTTTAACTTACAATTTCTCGGAAAACATCATTGTCTAAAATTAATATAGCGAGTTTCTTTCTGGTAGGCGATTGTTCAAACCCTCTTAAACCAAGGGCGTAGATAACTTTTTCCTGGGGTGTGGTACTTTTTTCCTGGGGGGAGTAATCAAATTTCTAGTTTCTACATTTCATATATTTTATTTCTTCTTTTCGTGATATTTCTTTTTATCCTGGGATGGGTAGTTAATCCCTTTACTCCCCCATATATACGGTCTTGCGTGTAAACGAGCCAGATGGGATTGGTTGCGGATGATTCTCCAGAAGCAGATTATCCGGGAAGTGATTTCTTTTCTCTTTTTGTGAAAGATATAGAAAAATTTCAAATTCTTGTGTACAAAGCATTGTTGATTTGTTTTTTTAATTCCCTGTGTGGAAAAATGCATTTCTCGCTTTGTTTTTCAATTTTTTGTATGAAAAAGTGCATTGTTGCTTTGTTTTTCAATTTCGTGTATGGAAAAATGCATTCTTGCTTTGAATTTCAAATTTTTGTGTAAAAAATGCATCCTTACTTTGTTTTTTTTTAATTCCCTGTGTGGCAAAAAGCATTCTCGCTTTGAATTCCAAATTTTTATATAAATAAATGCATTGTTGTTTGGTTTTTCAATTTTCTTTGTGGAAAAATGCACTTTTGCTTTGAATTTCAAATTTTTATGTGAAAAAATGTTTTTTGTTTTGTTTTTCAGTTTCCTATAGGGAAAAATGTATTGTTGCTTTGTTTTATAAATTTCTGTGGAAAAAAATGCATTGTTGCTTCCGCTTTTTCAAATTTGTGTGTGAAAAATGCATTTTGCCGTTTTTTTTCCAATTTTCTGTAGGAAAACATGCATTTTTGCTGATTTTTCCAATTTTTTAAAGGGAAAAATGCTCTTGTTTTTTCTCCAATTCATATTTGAAAACTCCATTTTTGCTGTTTTTCTGTGAAATGCACTATAGAAACACAACAATTATTTACCGAAAAATTAGTAATTCTAAATTTTAATTTGCAAAATTTGACTGTGGAAAATGTATTCTTGCTTCTTTTTGAAATTTAACTATAGAAAAAAATATATTCTTTCTTATTTTCAAATTAACAGTGAAAAAATGCATTTTCGCTCCTTTTTTTAAAATTTAACTGTGGAAAAATGCATTCTTACTTCTTTATATTCAAATTGAACTGTGCTAAAATGTATTCATGCTTTTTTCCCAATTCATGTGTGATTTTTTAGGCCTTTTTAGAGTTTTCTCCTAACTTTCGTTAAAAAATTTGTAAAAATTTGCACTTTATATGTGTTTTTTCCATACTTTCGTTTTCATTGGAAGAATTTTAGGAAAAAACTTCCCAATTGGAAACTGTGGGTGCATTTCTATATCATTTGTCTTTGATTTTCTGCAAAAAAATACTTTATTCTTTGATTGTCTGGAGTTTTCCGTGAATTTTCCTTCACTTTTTTCCGGATCCATTCCAACAGTGATTCTATAATTGTATCTAAACTTTTATTGCGGTAGTGATTATCTATCTGATTGATTATTTTCTCCTAACAGGTTGTATACAAGGGCGTAGATAACTTTTTTTCCTGGGGGCGGTGGTAATTTTTTCCTAGGGGTGGGGTAATCAAACTTTTAAACAAATTTAATATGTTTGTCTGTTTCTACAATTCATATATTTTATTTCTTCTTTTCGTGGTATGGTATTTTTTTTGTATCCTGGGGGGGGGGTGATTACCCCCTTTACCCTCCCCATATCTACGCCCTTGTCTTGAACAAGCAAGAGTAGGCAGTAAGTCTTTATTTTCGGCAAGGACTTATTGTTCATATCAGAAAACTGCCAAAAACTGGCAAGACCCACTGAGAACCATCTTGTGGACTTAAATATATATCTATAACATATGTTTTCTACCTAAACAAATTTTGTTCCTTTTTTGGACAAGTCTAGGTATTGCCACCCAATAAAAATAACAGTTACAAAATAAATTGTACTGAGTGTTTTTCCACTCTGTTACATACGAAAGAGCAACATAAGTAGATGATCTACACTGTTTCTACCGCCACTATAGAAAATTCAATGTATTAGAGTGAGAGGATGCAGTGGTTGAGCATGTCAGAACCGGTCTTCAGGTAATTCATGTCTGACTGGTCCGATAGCAGACTTACCCGACAGAGCTGAAGACTAGACCCGACGGAGGTGAAGTATCTGATGACCAGCTCTGACACGCTTTGCATCCTCTCACTCAATTCCCTATAGTGGCGGTAGGAACGGTATAGAGTATCTACTAACATAAACTAATTTTAGACAAGTTCAGACTTGTCTGAATATTTGACATGGCGTTTCAGAATTGTAAAATTTTAATGTTGACTGATTTGTAAATACATTTTATCAGTTTCTGTTTATGTTTAGTGGATCATAACATTCTAGTTGTTTCCGTTTATTTTTCTCTTGAACCACACAATTATTCTCTTCGAATTCGAGCTACAACAACTTCCCTTTTAATTGAGGACCAAACCAAACTTTCCCTGTAAACCCAACTTTAATCACCAGCACTATACAATTCTCCTCTAATTCACGTATTATTCTAAGAACAAAAGCATTATTCTTCGTCTTCCGAAACTTTAGCGCATTGTATTTATTTAAACGTGTTAAAAGTTTTTTCAACCAGCAACAGGCGAGAATATGTTTTCGACGAAGAGGAAACTGAAATAAACCAAATGGAATTGTGGATATAATCGGAATATTTCCCCGTTTCTCAGAGAATAATGGAAATATTTTCGGCAACTAAATTGCTTTACTTGATACAAAAGAAGTTCTAAAATCGTGGAAATATTTCTACATTATCTTGGAAAAGGAATGTAGAATTTCTGGTTGCTAAAGTATAATTCATAAGTTGTGAATTTATATGTTCAGAAAATAATGATCTTTTAAAAACTTCTCACCGTCTAATATTTTATTTTTGTAATTAACGACTCACGCCAAGGTGTTAAATAATATGTTAATATATTTTTAATTACCTATTTCTAATAGCAATTCTGTGTAAAAGTCACAGATGCATTTGCTAATGATGTCTTGTGTCGGTTTCGATTGTAAATGAAGTGTTAAAAAAGAGTGGAAAACATTCCCACGCTGCGTTGGTAGGTACCCACAATTTCCGGTGAAACTAAATATAAGACTAATGTAGCTGGACAAAATTGGAAGTCGACAATTTAAAATAGAGTAAAATTATGTTTTAACTGTTACAGCGTGAATAATGATGGTACAAATTTCATATAACTCGAGATCATCAGATTATTTGAAACTTTTTGTAAGGGCGGAGGAGGGGTGGAGGAAAGATGTGTCGCACTTATCATAAATAAAGAGAAAAGTAAATTAAATCTGACTTCAATTAATTTGCTTGTTTGCTTTATCTGGACGGGATGTACAGCTCAACGTGGACTCTGAACTACGGTCCTCGATCACCTTAAACTCCGGACTATGCCGTAATCATTCAGGTTGTCTATTAGAACGAAGTTACAGTGATAATTAAAATATTATTTATATCGCGCGCGGCATGGACTAGAATTAACTTAAACTTATGGAAAAGGCAACCTTTCTTCTATAAGTCAGTCGTACTAGTTGAATCTCCGTCCGACCGATGGAGATACTCGCGTCCGTACTTATTAGATGCAGAAATTCTTATCGAGTATCACTATTCAATCCGTTGTCACCAGTTGCAGTGGCAGTCTGGACGGGACCTACAGCTCAACGTGGACTCCGAACCACGGGCCTCTATCACCTTAAACTCCGGACTATGTCGTAGTCATTCAGGTGGTCTATTGGAACGAAGTTACCATGATAATTAAAATATAAATTATACCGCGCACGGCATGGACTAGAATTAACTTAAAATTATGGGAAAGATAACCTTTCTTCGATAAGGTCAGTCGTGCCAGTTGAACCTCTGTCCGAGGGATGGAGATACTCTCGTCCGTGCTTCTTAGACGCCGATATTCTTATCGAGTATCACTATTCAATCCGTTGTCATCAGTTGCAGAGGCAGTCCGAGTTCCAATGGCAGTCAAAGTTGGAGTTGGATCTCGAGCCGAGAACTAGATCCAGTCCAGTACCTGGTCAGCGACCTTTAGAGGTAAGTCAAGCTGAACGGAGCGAGATGTGTTGTGACTGGGTTTTAGTGGAGTTGTGACTCGTCGTGACTGCTCCTGAAAAATCACAGGTTCAAATCACAGCTCTTTTCCGGAGTCGTGACACGTTTCAATGGTAAACAATAACAATATTCACTTACATTTCTTCTGTGGTGTCTCGTGACCAATGACGAACGAAACGATTCGAAATTCACGAATATTGTCGCGAACGTAGAAATTAAAGTAATGTACTGCACAAATGTTTCATATTTATTGTGTTTCTTGCATAAAGTCGCTGTTTGTATGTATATACATACATTTCGATATTAAAAAATGTACGAATAATTTCTTAGTACAGAATTTAATAAAATAACTTAAAATTTCTTTGTTTTAAATAGATAATTTTAATATTAAAGTTTTATTATAAAGGTCTCTCTTGCTATAAAAATAAAATACCATAACAATAAATTACCATTACGGCCCTATTACTAATATACGATTGAGATACCCTTCTTATTTCTTCGCGTCATGTCCCTCTCTTCCCTTGGTATTCCTATAAAATGTCTTTCTCATGTTAATAATGTTTGTGACGCTTACTGAAGATTTCTTTTTTTTCTCCCTCTCATCTTGTAGGGTAAGTTTTTATTATATTATATTATATTGTCACTAAAATTCTTTGATATCATTATTAATTATTTCGACGCTTTTAACTTTTATTTACTGTTATTTTTAATTCTATTAATGCCGGTATATTTTTTATTATTTACTTAAAAGTTCATATCTTATCATTTATAATATTATAAATTATCTGATGTCTGTGTGTCTCATACAAAAAGAGAACCTATATTTTTTTAATTTGTTTTTACAGATTTAATTCATCTTAATTATTTTTGTATTTCATATTTTGATTTAAAATTCATGTTTTTCATTTTAATATCATCTTTGTTTTATATTCTTTTTCAAAAACAGAGACAACGAAATCTGGTAATTTATAAGATTTTAATCTTATATTTACTTTATGTGAATTTTTAGGGTTTTGGTTTTTTCCCCTGGACGGCTGGACAGTTTTTTCCTCTGGAAAGTTTTTCCTCTGGACAGATGGTTTTACCTGGGCCAAGAAGTTTTTCCTCTGGACAGTTAGTATTATCTATGCCAAGATATTTTTCCTCTGGACAGTTAGTTTTTGGTATCAATCAAAGGAATTATTTTGATTTAATGAATTTTATTTTTCACATTTAGCAGCTAATATCCATGTAATTAATCCAGTAGGAGCACAGAAGATAAAATAATACACAAGCGAAGGTTCTAGTCGACTCGTTTGATGTAGCGATGATCAAAATCTGAGCTACAGTGCAAGTTTCTACTACACTAGGAAAATTGTTCAAACGTCTAGATAGACCAAGAAAAAGATTTAAAAATTGCACAAAATATATGTAGCAATTAGCGAAAAATTATTACCGGACGTGCGTATAAACGTGTAAGATTTTCAAATTTTATTTTATTCTATATTATCTGCAGATCATTATTACGCACCCATTTTAAATAAAGATTTAATATTTATTAACTTAATTCGAATAAAATTTCAAAACACACGAAAGGTTAACGCGTTATCTTTCGTAAGTAATAGGTGCCACGCTGACACTCTTGTCGCTTATAACATGGCGGAACCGATCATGCGCATAAAAAGTTTGACTCTAGAAATTAGCTAACATTCGCTTCTGTGTAATTTTATCTTCTGTGATAGGACAAGTAAAGAACGCCCTTTTGGCCGCCGGATCATTGGTCGATACCATATTGACCAATGGAGTATTTATTCTCTACTGATGCTGCCCGTGCAAGTGGCCTTCACATTATAAACGGGACGTGAAGCCCGAGGCAATCTGAAACCTGGACTAAGGCGCCAAAAGACTGCTTGACGACGCAAAAAGCGTTACACTACCGACTAGAAAGTGTGATCCTGTGCTACCGATTCCTGTCAGTTCCACGATATATTCGATCTCATCCGGACTGAATGGAACTCCGCATGTCACAAATATCTTTTTGCACTTGGCCAAAGTTTTATCAGACTTTTTTTTCAGTTTATTTTCAGTGGGAGTCGAACCTACAACCCGAAAAAATATCAAATATAAAGACTGATGCCTTAACCAAATTGGTTTCAATGAATTTATTGGGATATTTGATTTCTTACAAATCTATTCGCCCTGATCCAGATCGACTAAATCCACTCAATAAAACGATTTTTGAGATTTTTTGCGCACTATTCAAAATTGATTCACAAATTTTCTCTCCTAGGAATGGACGCGAGTCACTTGTGGTAGAGACTGATGCTTCAGACGTAGCTTAAGATAATCGACGACCCATTGCTATTTTTTCTAGAACATTGACAAAATCTGAGAAGCTTTACCCTGTTGTTGAAGATTCTTGAAGCACTTAGAAAATAGAAACCAAACGCATGGAAGTGAAATCAAAAATGACTAAATCATAAAATTGCATTTTAGTCCAGGTTTCGGATTACCTCGGGCACCACGTTCGATTTATAGTGTGAAGGCGACTTGCTCCGTTCAGCGTCAGTAGATATTATTTTGTATAACGAAATGGCAGATAAACTCGACAAAAAAAGGGCTGAAACATCATTTCTGGAGCCTGAACCCTTTTGTGGGATCAGTAACAGCATGATACTGGAAGACTTAAAAAGAGAAGTGGATATAAAAAGATCCAAGGAATGAGACAAGCGAAAAGTCCTTCTGGGAAACTATAATCAGAAGAGGTATCAACCTGAGTAAAAATAAGCTTCGTATATTAACAGGAGTTCCTAATAGGGCATTGTCGGCTGATAGGACATCTTAAGAAGCTTGGACTAGCCGAACAAGAATGCAGATTTTGTGACTTCGAGGTTGAAAACTCAATCGACATACTCTCTGAATGCACTACTTTGCAAAACCTAAGGGCACAATACCTAGGAGCATATCAGATAGAAGAGAGAGATCTACCGAATCTGAAACCGTCAAACATCCTAATCTCCTGAGGAGAATAGGTCTGAGACATCCTCAACGACTGAGCACTAGAAGGGGGCACAATAGACCATATAGGTCACGGTGTAATTACCCCCCATAACAACAACAACAACAAGGGTTATTTTCTCACCCATTTATTAGTGATGAAAATAAATTATAACAGGTACATTATTTGTATAACACTGTAAATACTTTCTAAATACTAAGGGTAATTCGCTGTTGTTTTCACTATTCACTTTAAAATTATGTACAATAATCATGTGAAATCTCAGAAAGAGCTATTTAATTATGTGATAAAATAGGCGCACTCACAACGAATACCTTTTTATTATAATGGACTAACCCATCTGAACGGCTAATTCAATGCGACTGCTCTCTATGAGAGATATTGATACATAGGTTTGTGTCAGGTTATTTCGTTTACCCAAACCATAAAATCCAGGCTTACGACTCTGGTGAAGATTTGAATGAATCTCATTGGTTCAGATTTAGTGATGCGATTTTGTGTAAGTGTCGGTCTCCTTTGGAAATATAGGCTCAAAAAACAATATTTCTCTTCTAGTATGAGAGCGACTGAATGGGAAATGTTATAATAAACCGAAGCGTATCACTAAAGAATATTGGATCTTTCTAGGAAGTAGAGTGATGTAGCTGTGCAAGCTGTGAGTTGAATAGAAATATTTGCAGTTTATAAAAAAGTAATTGCTAAATAATACAGCTATTGGATATGATTTTAAATATTTATTATTAGATGAGATTTTAACAACACATATACATATGTGATAATTTTTCAGTGAAATTTATCCAGACGGGCTTTACTTGCCCTATTGATTTGAGTACCTGGATATGCGCTGCTAGTTTGTTCAAGTAGGAGCAAAAGGGAAATATAATTCTGTAAATAATTAACTTTTATTAATACCAAATACTAAACTCCGGCGAGGAAGGGGGAAATATGTGTAACCTTCTGAATTTATATCGGATTTCTGCGTATAATCAAAAACCGCAAACTAATTATGATTTTATATCACAAATTTATTTACCATTACACCTCACTCGATTATCGTTGGCGTCGGTCGGAGTATGCTCGGCAGTTGGTCCTCTCGGGTAAATGACAAGTAGGAGTGAAATAACTTATTGGCGTTTTTTAAACTTGAACCAGGATTAGAGCCAGTTATTGGTTGGGTTTTCAATAACTATGTATGCAGGCTAAGGATTAATGGCACAAGAGCGTCACCACTTTTTCGATATGAACTTTGGTCTGTGTAACAACGAATATTTGAAGATTCTGACAGAACCATGGAGGTAGAATATTGATAGAGATGATAGGCTCGTTTAAAGGTGTATTCTAAAAATGACACCAGTGGGCGGTGTTAAGTGTGGTACCAAAATGACTGCTGTACCAGGTCCGGACTAACTGCTTTTTTATCTGGATAAAATAGCAATACGCTCTTTATTCCGGGTGTTAACTTTTTTTTAGACAAGCCATGGTTTCCAGTACTTCTTAGCGTTACAACGGTAAAAGATTCAATTTTGGCACGAATGTTGGATTTAATCTATTAGTGGAAACTGCATCAAGATTTATTTTAATACTGCTCTGTAGTATGTTTATGCTAACCTATTGAAATGCTCTTTGGTCGTTACGGGTCACTTTGGCGCCTTAGTCCAGGTTTCGGATTGTCTCGGGCGCCACCTTTCGTTTATAGTGTGAAGGCCACTGCACGGGCAGCGTCAGTGGATTTGCTCTACTGGGTTCAGTTACCTAAGGTATTTGCTGCTAAATAATTTTCATAAAGTAAATAAAAACCATTTATTAAGTTACCAAAATCTGGCGACGGTGAAGAAGAAATTGTGTACAATTGGAATTAGCTTCGAACCCTTCAGCTTGACCTACCTGTCTCCAAAGATCGAGGGAATGCCACTGGAACTTGGGCTGTCTTCAGGCTGCCACTGCAGCTAACTGATCAACTCCGGCTGCCGTATACCATAAAGTCGGCTGGGTATGCGAAATAAATAGGCGAGTAACTCCATCTTTCGGCGGGGGATTAAAACTGGTACGCCTGACCTCTCACATAATTTTAAAGTAATTCTGAATCTAGTGCCATTTTAATTATCACGGAAAATAACTTCGTTACACTCTAAAAAGTTATTTTTAAGATTTTCATATATATATTTTTTTGAAAATAATAATGAACAACGTAAAATATAAAATAATATAACCGGTATCAATTGGACGTGTGAATAAAAATTAGCATTAGCTTTAATTGATTCTCTTCTATTTGGTTCAAGTTTTAAAAAAAATCACCAATATGTTATTTTATTTCTACTTGTCCTGCGCCGACCTGTCCGTGTACTCGGTCCTCTCTACCATCAGCTCGTTGGTACGGCTGGACATGAACTGTATCCGGTGCTACTGGTTAAGTGTTTCTCTGTCTGGTGTAACGGCTTGCGGTCGATTGGGTTGGCTTTCATTCAACTCGACCTCGGCACTGTAGCTGAATCTGGATCTCGACTCGAACTTATAAGAATGAATTTGATCGTAGTATAAGGTACTATGTGTTGCGCGTGCAAAGCCCGTACGCGACTGTTTTCATCTGCGAGGGGAGGTTTAACTTATACAGGTGATCGTGACTGACATTATATTCGAAGAAAGGCCAATTTTAGCTATTTATAAACCACTGTCGGACGCGATATAATATATTAACTAAAAGTAATGAATATAGTAAAGAATATCGATAACTAAGTAACTTTATTACAACTTGAAAAAGATAATGAACAGGCAGATTCACTATCTCGTGCTTGTGTAATATGCTGGGGAAAGTACATTTTTGAACATTTTTGAACTTCATAAATTACTCTGTCATTCAGGAATCACAAGAATGTTTCACTGGAATCGAACTAAAGTTTTAAGGGTGATAAAAGAATCACATGTGATTGTTAAATATGCCACGCTATCACAAAATTCAAGGGAAGTTGATAAAATCTACTACGCCCTTTGAACGTTTAAATGTTGACTACAAAGGCTCCCTTCGAGGATCTTCATTTATATCTCGTGAACTAACACACTATGAAATAGCTACGAGTCGTACAACTCATAGAGAAAACTCCCAGATCGGACATTTTAATGGAACAGTTACCGGGTGGGAATAGATACTAAGGAAGGTTCTTCACTTTGCGACAAAATATACGCCGCACGAGGAACTGTAATAGGAAAATTCTTGCCATCTAGGCTGACTCCAAATGTTTCATTGCTACTAAACAAACACATCCGATGCAGTAAAAACGATCACCTAGTAGAGGAAATTGAGCTTCTGGAATCAAATCCTTAGTATGCTAAAATCCGGAAAGGAAGTTGTGGCAGGGTCATTAAGACACATTGCACCTACTGACCTCAAGCAATAAAATTGTAAAAAGGAAATTAAAGATCCTCAAGAATCTTAAAACAACGGTTAGCTATCGATATATGAGGCTCAGGGTCAGGCTCAGGAGGCGCATCTCGAAGGAATTCGTCCTAGAAGAAACATCAAACCTACACGACTTTGTATTATATCTATTATAAAATTAGTGGGGGAAAATGAGGTGATATCATTTTAAATATGTGTTTTATGCATTTATTTTTTGGTATATATACAGAAGCATACGATTTAAAGAGGCTAAATAAAGTCTTCTCAGAAGCCAAAACCATGAAGCTAACGAAGCCAACGTGTTCCACTCTAGACCGTATATTAAACAGAAGGAACGCTACAGTCAATCGATGAATATAATCAATACGGCCAGCGAACATGAATGTTAATAGCTGTATCGCGCGCTCCGACATCAAAGGCCACCGTTTAAGAGAACCCTAACCATTGTAAAAAAAATGACTGAATCGAGTAAATTATCATATACATATTAATCTCGCTAAATTTTCATCTTGTCTCTATAATAATACGTAAAAAGTGACTATGTTAACTGAAAGCGCCTAGAATCAAATTTTTTAGAGAACGCCTAATAAATAAGTTATTAAAGAAAAGAAATATATACACCTACGTTTATAATGATTGTAACAAAGTTACTTGTTTCCGCTATAATTAAAATATATAAATTAAATCGCGCACGGTACTGGAGTAGAATTAACTTAAAATTCTGAGAAAAGCTTCGAATAAAAGGCCAGTCGTACCAGTTGAACCTCCGCCCGACAGATAGAGACTCTCTCGTTTGTGCTTTTTAGACGCCGAGTACCATCTGTTGCGTTCAATAGAACTTACCAGAATTCTGTTTAGAATTGTTCGAGTCCTCGCTGGGTTTGTCACATTTTGTGTGGACACTGTAAGCTGTAGATTCGAGCATTTGTCTGTATTCAGTACCAGATTATAAATACACCCTGTGTGATCTGTGATTACAGTTTACTATGAGAGATATACGCGCCATCTGAAATTTCAAATGTGAAACTTTAGTAATCTCTTAAAAAATAGTAACAATCAAGGTACAAATCTCTCAGTTTGACCCAAACTTTTACAGGTATAAGTGGAAACACCAGGGTTTTTAGACATCTTAGTCGGCAGCTGCAGTGGCAGCCCGAAGTCCCAATTAGAGTTCCAGCCCAGTCCGAGTTCGACCTGAGAACCAATCACCGGCCTTTAGAGACAGGTCAAGCTGGGGTTGAAGAAGCCAAGTTCCATTGTACTTGCTTGCACAGTTCTGGAACCGTCAATCCGACCACGCCAGCCTAGGAGATGTGCCAGTACCGTCCGATAGAGAGTGTTACACACTTTCTTCTTCGCCGGAATTTCGGTAGAAATAAAAGTTTTATTTCTTGAATCTTCTTTTTGTTTCATTCCAGCAGCTAATTATACCCGTACTCAACCCAGTAGACCGCCAGTGATTTTGGTCGATATCATGACGACCCCTGAAGAACTTTTTTTCTCCACTGATGCTGCCCGTGCAGTGTCCTTCATACTTTAAACGGAAGGAGGCGCCCGAGGCAATCCGAAACCTGGACCAAGGCGCCAAAGTGACCCGTAACGACCGAAGGCGTTACATGATAAAAAAAATTCAGTCATTATTTTATTCGAGATACATGACCCTCTCCCCTATCATTACTACCACTACCTTCGAGTAGCTCCCTTACCGTATTTATTTTCTAGATGTGGTTTAGTATAGTGTAGATGATTTAGAAGCTTTTTTAAAGAATAAAATATTCTGATAAATTGATAAGTTCTGTAGGAAAAAAATAAAAATTCTCCGAGTATATTCTTGAATAATTTTTTTATTATATACTTTTTTGGTGTATTTGTTTTTGGTTTTTTTACGTTTTACCCTAACATTACTAATAAGCTCATTCATTGGTGATCATTTCATAATAAACTTAACATCGTGTGATTACTTATAATGGTCACTGTCATTTAATGACACCTGAATTTGACGCACAAAATTGACTCGTATATATTTCACAAAAATTTAAAAATTTTACGTATCTTTAATATAGACAAAATTTATTTTGTACAAATGTCCTTAATAATAAGAAGGGTAAAAAATATTTCACGAAAAAAACGAAAATCCAGATCACCAACAAGAATAAGAACGAGGTCTTATAGTGCGGAAGCATTCGAAGATGATGCATCGAAATTTACAGTCATCGAAGATTTTTATTCAGAAAATTTTCCACCTCTAAGACCTGTCTATAGAAAAGACATTTTCGGGACTCCAATAGTTTTTCGTGTGACAAACGGTATTGATTTTATAGGAGATATTGATTATACCGTTAAAATTCACAGTATAACTTTCATGAAAGAGTACAAAAGTAAATCTTTCGAAGAACTTCGCTGGCAAGATTACACTTGCGGAAGGAGAGAAATCCTCCATTACGAAGAAAATAGCTACCTAAGATGCTTCTCAGTAAAATCCGTTAATAAAATTAACTACGAGTTTTTCGATCCAGCTCCAAAAAACATTCCTCTATCTCTTTCAAAAGAAAAATCATTATTATCCATATTCCGCAACAATTGCTCCCTGGACGAAATATTTTCCAAAAAGATCTCAAGTTTAGCTAGGACTAACGAATCGTTAAATTCTTCTGTTAAGTCTTCAAAAAGTTTCGATGAACTAATTGATTCTGATAAGGTTGTTGATAAATTTTTCCTTTTTGCCAAAGACGATTCGTTATTAGATTTACAACCAAAATCGATTTTACCCAAAACTTCCGAAGACAAACTTAATGCTGTTAAAGAATCCAGATTAAGGTCCATACTTACATATGTAGATAAGTTATCACAGACAATGATTAAAAATGGATCATTGGCTAAAAGCTCATCTGATGTTTGTATAAGTACAAGAACAGAAGGTATTTATATAAGTCAAAATAGAGAGAGTAACATTCCGACCATTACCATACATGTTTCATCCTTATAGGAATCATCAGTTTCAAAAAAATTCAAACTATGAATTCTGACAAAGTGCCACTGATGATTACTATAAGGATGAAACTTATGGTAATGGTGGAAATGTATATTTTTCAAAAACGTACTCTCTTTGTCTTGCCCACACCCGGCATGGCATTAAGATAGGGCCATCTAACGGCGCTAAGTTGTACTATGTGTGTCTATCTTTCATTTGTTTTATTTTTCGTAGGCAATACTTCAAAACAAGAAAACATTGAAATCCTTAGAACAAATTTGGTTAGATATTTTGAAAAAGCTGAGCCGACTGCTACTATGCCCTACGATTTCGTCACGCAGAACCCAAAGTTTTTCCTACCTTGTGCCGAAATAGGATTTGTCTATCAGAACGCTAGACCTTCAGTGCAATTTACTGACAGACTCTTAGGCACACTTCAAAGTAACGCTCATGGTTTAAACGCAATCTTGGAAAAACTAAAGTCCACTTTCAGCAAGGAATATTTGTATATGTACGGCGAAAGTAGGAAGTTTGAAGATCTCATCGAGAAAAAATATACGTGTAATAATAAATTTAGTCAAGATTATTTGTGGAATAAGTTTCATCCTTATTTTCGTTCGAATTGGATGACCAATAGGGTTTCGAGGGCAAGATACATTTTAGCGGGAAAAGATATTATTGGGTAAAACGACAATGTAATTGTTTTTGGTACCTCTATCACATTCATTTGATTAATAAAAAGCATCAAGTAATTATGCATTTTGTAATTTACAAACATTTAAAGGGTGTCTAGGTTTTTCATACTGTAAGTACGGACTAAACCGTTGACGGATACTAATATTCATATATAAATATATGTTTCGAGCAGTAAGGAAAATTAAGCTAAGTCCGATATTTCGATTCCGCGCAGGTCCGCAATAAAAGTACCTCCTCCAGATCTTATAGTAAGGTTCGCACGAGATTTAAGAAGGAGTAGAATAAAGATAATCAGATATCTCACTAACCCTGATACAATAGGTAGTCGTGCACGTATGGTCAAAGAGACCAACACCGAACCGAGGGGTTCTACCGTCCTATACATCACTAGCAAAATCGGTTAAGAATAATATTCATATCGAAATATAATAATCGAGCCGCAACGTAAATTAAGCCAAGTCCGAGATTTTGATTTCGTGCACGCCCGCAATAAAGGCATTCCCTCCAGATCCGATGGTATGGCACACGCGAGATTTTAGTAGAAGTAGAAAAAAGATCTAATCTCTCACTAGTCGTGATACATCAGGTACGAAAAGTACCAAGCTGAGGAAAATTGGTGAAACATACTGAGTAAAATTTATTATATTTGCAAAGTTCAATCAAACATTAAGCAGTTGTATTAGTTATTCAGTGAGAAAATGGTTTTGTGACATCATCACTGCAAGTGGAGACTGTTAGATTTAGGGTGGCTAAGAGGTATCCTCCAGGTGGGGTGCTGTCTCCACTTCTTTGGTCGCTCTTGGTCGACCCCCTTCTGAACAGACTCTCCCTGCTGGGGGTTTATTTCCAGTGCTACGTCGATGACCTATTAATAATGGTTAGAGGTTCGTTTGAAGAGATTATGCCTAATATCCAGGAAGCCTTTAACATAGTATACAGTTCGTGTGAGGAGAAACAGATGTCTGTGAACCCTAACAAAACGATGGTAGTTCCTTTTACTGTAGAAAAAGAGTAGCAAACAGGAACCAGGACAGGAACAAAATTATATACAAATATTAGAATTGTTAATTATGGATTGTAACATTGTAGTTTAACAGGTGCTTCGTCTCTGCTTCTTTACAGCCATCAGAATATTTATATAAAATAAATCACTTACATTTGCTTGCACTGTTTCTCTACCTTTTAATGATTCAGTGAAGCTAGTGGACTTATTAAGGCGGTATCATTTTTACCGTGATTTAGCAATTAAAATGCGTATAACTCACTTAACGATTTATTGAAATAAACTTACTTAGTACAATTGCACTGCTATGAGAGAATCGGTCATTGCCTATCGAAAAAATGTCTGCCGTTGGCGCGGTACTTGCCATACCGAGACGACCTGTTTGCTTGAAACCCAATGTTGCAGTGGTGTTTGGCGCGATTTTACTGATTTCAGCGGAAGAGAAGATTAACTTCCAGCTTTGACGATTAAGAATTTGAAACAGTTGGATAATAGGTACCAATCCACTAGCCTCATTTCTCGGCATACTTTAATTGTGAATAATCGCAAGAGAACGCATAAGATGATTCACAATCGTATCCACCACTATCCACATAAATAATTTACTGTGCTGTTTCGTGCGGGGTTATCCAGACGCGCAAAGTGATGTGCAATGCAATCTTTTCAACACCCATCCACATAAAACCTCAAATTCTCTCGGTTTATACCATCATAAGTGTTAAAAGAGATGAATGTCACTGGATGATCTCTTTCCATTCACTTTTTCATGGATTGTTGTCCTTTGAAAAGAAAGTGTGGCCTCTTGTCTAATCCGTAAAGTTCGCTGAACTGTTGGTGCTTTCAAGTGTAAAGTACATAGAAAAAAGGTGGTTTGTAGTCAATACATTTTTAAAAGAAAAAGAAAATTATGGGTAAAGAAGTTGTTATTTTTACGTGGCAATTTTAGTGGCCTTATTTTGCTAAAAGAACTGCCTGTTTCCGAACAACGCGATTTTAAAAATCATTTATGCATGGATTTAACCACATTCCAAAACTATTGACGATAGTGGCACCATATTTGCAGAAAAAGAATACGAGAATGCGAGAGAGCGTCTCATAACAACATTGAGGTTTTTGGCAACTTAAAGAAATTATGAGTGCCTTAAATTTAGCTCATGTATTTCACCGCAGACTATAGGTTCCAGAGATGTGAAAGCTATTATTGACGTATTTAAACCAGAATATTTGAAAGTATGTAGATTAGTCCCTTGATAACTTGAAAGTTGAAATGAAGAAAACATAATATATTTGCTTAGGTAAGTAAAACACATACCATTTATGCAGAGAAGTTTGCTTAACCAGCATAACCATTGTTGTTGTAGGTGATAGAAATCAGTTTTTAGTTTTGAACACTATTTTATTAAAAATATAATATTAAACAGACGTGTTATCAAAATTATCATAATAATCTTTACGAAAAAATTCGGCTAGAGCTTCAAGATTAATAGTAGGCGGTCCCTGGAATGGTATGCTAGAAGGCTGAAACTGTGTATCAGTCATGTAACTTCAGCTAAGTGAATTATGGGATATGTTCCAATATAATTAGCACTAGAGTGACGGAAATGGTTTAATTGGATGTTCCAAAACTCATTTAGTTTGCCCAGTTTGTCCATCACTGCGTGGCGAGCAACTGTATTAATCAATGAAATTCATTCTTGACTGTCTAATTTTCTGGATAGAAAAATCAGAAATGACTACGTTCAGAAGGTGCTTGCAAAGTTTTCGTGCAAGTCTGCAAAAATTCTTTTTAGACAATGCTGGGTGGTTTTGTATAAAATCTCTTAATACATGCTTCGGTATACTGCGTCAGCAACCTTCTCTTCATCTACATCTACATTCACATTTTCATTTATTTGCGAATCCATTTTGACACGTGAGAAGAAAGACCGACGTTCTCTAACCTAAAATTGACGACTAAATTACAAGTACTATTTGCTTAGAAAGAACGGAGAGACAGACAGCCACGTGTTTAGTTCTTATTACTTATCGACTAATACTTTTCCGTAGGGAAACAGCTTTCCTGTCGTAAAGAAACGCTAGCGGTTAAGCGCGAGGGCATTTAAAATTGTTATTCATTCCTTTCGTATCCCATCGACTAACACTTTTTCCTTACGGAACGCAAGTGGATTGGTACATATTAATTCTAGTGTTTCCTTTTAGTTAGGCTAAACATGGTTCTCTCATTATAAATTTAAGGAATAAAAGAACATTATAATTTCGAGAAATTATACATTTACAAAAATGAGGAAACTTGATAAGCTACGTCATCCAATTTTTGAAAGCATAACAATTCCGTTTGATTATCCTAGATAGAAAACTTACCTGGAACTCCCATCTAGAAAGAACAATCAATAAAGGCAGGGCATCCCTCTGAAATATTAGAAACGTGTGCGGAAAATCGTAGGGAATGAAGACTAATAGATTTACTGGATTTATCAAACAGTGATAAATCCAATGGTCACATATGGCGCAGTAGCCTGGTAGACGAACAGGCTCCAGTCTATCTGTATCTGTAAGGTGGGGAGGATGGATTTCTACACAGTGGGCTATTCCACAGCACTTAGACCTCATTAGGCACATTGTGTATTTTCCTTAGTAAGTGATGATTTAGCTCGTCAGTCAGCCTGCAGTTTTTATGTAGTTGACAACGTTGCCAAGAGGTGCCTCTCTTATGTTGTCCGGTGTTAGCCAATATTCGCCGAACACAGTTTTCCTACTTGACGAGTCTGTCGGGCAGTCATAAAAGATGTGCTCGATTGTCTCGTCTTCTTGTTCATACCCCCTGCAGAGTGCGGTGTCTGACAGCCCCATGTTGTTAAGGTGATTTCGTACAATGGCCAGTCAGAATGCCGGTTAAAAGTTGCAGATCTAACCTAGTCATGGACAAGTATTTGTTGGCTGCTGTGTTGTCAGGATAACTTACGAGGTCCTTAGCAACTCTGCAGCTTCTTGTTTAATCCCATCTTTCCTTGAATTTTACAAGAGAGTGATCCTTAATTAGGTTAGATTTTGGTTGGCTGCCTTCCTGGCCAATGAGTCAGCGAGATGGTTACCTTTTGATGTGGCATGGCCATGATCCATTTTAGTGTGACCACATTGTTGATGGATGCTTCGACCAGTGCTTGGTGACATTCTAGTAGTAACTCTGAGCAAATTCGTGGCCTGTCCAAGGTGGGTAGTGTTCGTCTGCTCTCTGTATAGGTGAGCATATTTCTACCAGTGATTTTATTTCTGCATTGCATTATCTTATATTGTGTATAAATATTCTTCATGTAATTTTTCATCTAAAACATGCAATAACATATTGTTACATAACCTATAAATAAATTACTAAATTTGATTTTACGATATAATCTTCTTTTCTTCATAAAATAGTTATTACACAGTAAATACACTTGTTTAAACGCGTACTTATATCAAAATGATCTTCACAGAAATAAAACCTAGTATTTGCGGACAATAACTTCGAATCTCTTTATGCTAGCTTTAACTAAGTGTTCACTCATGTTTATATCAGTTGGCACTTGAATCCACAAATTTCCCGGCATTTTTACGCTAGTATTCGTGCATTCGGGCACAAGACACCAATGATAAGAATAACTCATTATTAACCCGAAAATATTTTTATTCTTTTGCTTTGAACTGCAGACGTTCTATTTATTTACTATAAGGATGGCGTCACGAAACTAATCAGCAATGGCGGCTAGCGTTTTCGCGCGAAAATGTAAAATGATAAGTTCAAAGTCAATATTATGGTACTATTCGGTTTTAAAAAATTAATATAAAAATTACAATGGTTCATTATCACTATAAGATTCGTTTAAGGCACTTTTCAAAAAAGGGTTTAATAGTCTATTATGAACCATATTGTTCCCAAAAATTCAAAAAAAATGCTTGGTAAATAACACCGTTTGACTTTTGTAATAAGATAATGTATATATTCCTCTTAAGTAATAAAAGTGTTATTGAAAAATAGATACTATTGTGAATAAAAAATTCTCGATCAGTCAGTCTCGCTCGTCAAGAAACAAGTTAAATCTCTAAAAGTTGAAAATTTGATTAAATCAAGTTGTGTTTTTTCGCTAGCAAAAGAACCTAATCGAATTTCTTCGAGTTAAATTAAATAAGAAAGTTGGCAACTTCTTGCAGAAAAGTTGTCAACAAAAGTTTGAAACTAGTGATATATACTTTTTAAAGACCGATGTCGTTATTTCTATCCATATACCGGAGTGTTTAATAATTACTAGTCTGCAGAGTTTTCCTATGAAAAATGAACATGAACGAGTTTTAAAAACTTTTTGATATGTTTCGGTTCTAAGTGATTGAAAATATGGAAAGCAAAGGCAAACATTTACAGTTTGAAAATAAACTGTAATTTTTCATTTTTATTGGCATTATTATTAAATTAAACATATTAAACAACAATTTTCCCATAAATATATTTTCTTGAATGATGCTTTTTATTTTACTTGGTGTTATTTATTAATTAATTCAAGTAAAGCCTGACCGCTAAGGATTTTGTCAATACTATAACGACTTCTAGAAGTATTTGTATTTAAAATATTTAAATTAAATAGTCCACAGCACTGGATGTAGAATTACTTTAAAATTATGCAAGAGGTCAGTTGTAGTAACCCCCGCCTAAAGATGGAGTCACTCAAGTACTTGTTTCGCATACCCAGCCGACCTTATGGTATACGGCAGCCAGAGTCGATCAGTTGGCTGCAGTGGTATCCCGAAGTCAGAGTTGCTGTGGCAGTTCCAATTGGAGTAGCAGTGGCAGTCTCTCGACTTTTAGAGATAGGTCAAGGTCATCCTGAAGGCAGCGAAGCCAATTGTACTGTAGCGGAACTGTCAATCCGAAGACGTGCCAGTACCGTCCGACATCACCGATAAAGAGCGTTAAACACCTTTTCTTCTTTGCCGGAATTTTGGTATACAACTTTTATTTATTGAATCTTATATACCCAGGTACTCAACCCAGTAGGGCAAGTAAAGACCGTAAAGCTACCCGGTAAAGTGGATTTCACACTATAAATGGAAGGTAGCGCCCGAGGCGCCAAAAGATCGCTTGACGACGCAAAGAGCCTTACATATTTCATGTTTTTACTGACACTGCCCGGAGCAAGTGACCTTCACAAAAGAAAGTAATAAGGATTTAGATTCAATGCAGTCATGATTCGAGATTTTATGTCAAAATTTAGTTTTGCGAACATAAAAAATAAAATGTTTAGCTTCGTTTTGTACAATTTGCGTTTCATTATGACTTTTGTCTAATAACAATAACAGAAACTAGTTCAACGACTGTTTAAGTAACAATCAAACTAAAATAACAATAAACTCGATACTTATTCCGCATTATAAAACTTAATAAGTTAAGTTCATCAGTGTTAGAGCTGACGTCCAAGCAACATCCTCTTCCGTAATCCAATATAACTTCATACTAAAGTTTAATTGATTAAAAGAACTCGTAAATGTGAATTACACAAAACTGTTAACGAATAAACATGCGTAGGCTCCACTAATTCCCTCTTGCATTACGAATTTAGTGAGAAATATTATTAAGTTGATATCTTACGACGGATATTCGAATTAGTATTTCCTTTATTTTGTCTAGACGGGAAGGATTTTACGGTTTTGAAATTCAAGCGGAAACAATAGCTGTGAAAATGGTACACTAATATAAATCGAATATTTATCGAATATTATCATTCTAGAACAAATAATCAGGTATTCAACCCAGCAAGGCAAGTAAAATCTGCCCTCCTGGTCACCAATGAATATGTCAATGCAGTAATGACCTCCGAATTTATTTCTTCACTGATGCTGTCAGGAGCAAGTCGCCTTCATTCTATAAATCGAAGCACGAGGTAACCCGTTACCTGAACGAAAGGCGCCAAAACAACATGTGACGACTAAGATGTCTAAAAACCCTGAATTTTATTTCGAACTTTTTGGGAGTACCACCTGTTGCGTTCAGTAGAACTTATCAGAATTCTGTAAGATGGCGCTGTTTAGAATTGTTGGAACCTCGCTGAGTTTGTCACATTTTGTGTGTAAATGTGTGTAAATACATCCTGTGTGATGTGTGATTACAGTTTACTGTGAATGATGTATGCGCCATCTGAAATTTCTAATCTAAAGGTAAAAATCTCCCAGTTTGTCCTGGTTTTTAGACATCTTAATTCCATCATCTACCGGCACCAAGTTATACTTGGGTAGTTGCTTTTTGAGAGTATTTTATCCTAAGTGACTTATGCCGGTTTCCACAGACTTTCACGTAAGGAAAGAATAGGTACGGCTTGTCTAATTTGGGGATACCTTAAATGTGTAGAATGTTTTCCACCAATCAAAATTATGAGTTTCCTAACTGGAGAAAGACACTGGCAACATCGCAAAACTGTGGGGATTTTTATTTTTGTCAAGGTGAGTTGTGCACATTGGTTCAGTGTGTTGTGATATTTTTTCTGGTAGCTAGCCTGGTTGCAGTTATAAACAATTGTTTAGACTTATTGAAAGGGGTAGTAAAGCCGGCAACGCCGCGCGACCACGAGACAGTTTTTATTTTATTGTTGAGAGTAACGTCGACTTAATTAGATCGACAGGTGTCTTGTAGTTATGATCTTTAAATTAAACGTTTGTAAATTGGTATAATTGCATTATTAAATACTTGGGACTTGTGCCCAAACATAGTGGTCCTATATCGAGCGGATAATTATTGGATATTGAAAATAAAACAAGAAATCGCGCAAAATTAATCAAATATAATTTGGGGTTAAATTTGCACAAGCAAGCGGTGGTTGGAACCCAGAGCGAGGCTACAGATCGGCGGAGTTGTGTTGTTGGCGAGACACAAATTTGAGATTCGCAAGGAAGATCCTGTGGCGAGGCTACATGTTGGAATGGTTGGAAAATAGACGTTAAATCAGGTGATATAAGGTCGAGATTGGTAAGTCATCCTTTTTTATTGAATTCCTTAATATTTAACGGATTTTGGTTGGGTAAATACAGTTCTCATTTAATCATGGGTACAGAATTAAAAAATTTAAATCGTAAAAGAGGAGTTATAAAGGGAAAAATTACAACTTTTAATAAGTTTATTAATAATTTTGATGAACGAGAAAAAGATAAATTTGATATTAGTTGGTGTATGGAATTACAAGAAAGATTAGGGCGGTTTGAATTAATAATGGGAGACTTTGAACAAATTCAAAGTGAATTAGAGTTGATAGTGAGCGATGATGATTACGATTTGGCTATTAGTGAACGACAATTGTTTGAAAATGAGTTTTATAGTAATTTATCAAAAGGTAAATGGATTTTGAGTGTACTTGGGCCAAGGTTTTTATTAGAAACTGAAAATATAGATAACAATAGTACAGCAGGTTCAGCCTCATTTGAGAGGGTAGTACAGTCAAAACCCAAGTTACCAGCAATACCGTTGCCTAGTTTTGGTGGAAAGGTGGACCAATGGATGGAATTCAAAGATATGTTTGAATCATTGGTTCATAATAATAATTCCATATCTAATGTGGAAAAATTCCATTTTTTAAAAAGGGCGGTACAGGGTGATGCTCTTAGAGTAGTACAGTCAAGAAAAATGACTGCAGATAATTATGAAATAAGTTGGAAACTCTTATGTGAACGGTATGATGATGTTCCCATGTTGGTAGAATATTATTTAGAGAACTTGGTAAATTTTCCTATTATAGTAAAAGAATCAGCTTCAGATTTGTTAAACATGTTAGATGTCATAATTGAAATGCTATACCATTTGGAAAAATTAGGTTTAGATATAAAATCCTGGGATCCATTTATTATATATTGTATGACAAAGAAAATGGATCAAAATTCTTTTGTAAAATGGGAAGAATATAGACCTAAAGGTGTATTGGCGTCATTGGATCAATTTAAAGAATTTTTAAGTAAAAGAGTAGAAAGTTTAAAAAATATAGAAAGAAAAAGAAAAGTAGATTATAAAGAGGTCAATAAAAAAGAAAAGTTTAAAGGTTCACATAAGAGTTTCGTGTCAATGCAAGGAAATGTTAAGTGTGTTTTATGTAAAGATAGTCATAATATTCTAAACTGCTCTAAATTTTTAAAATTAAAAACATACTCCAGATTTGATCAGGCTAGGAAGTTAGGTTTATGTTTGAATTGCCTAAAAAAGGAAAATCATTTTAGTAGAGATTGTGAACAGGATGGCTGCAAAAAATGTGGGAAAAAACACCATTCTTTGTTGCATTACGAGAAACAATCAGGTACATTTTCAGGGTTGTCTCAGCAGTCTAGAGAAAACGTAGAAGAAGAGGAGTTAGTGACGCAGTTATATGATGAATCACCAGGTAGTTCTTTTCAGGTCAAGTCAGTATTTTTAGATAGTGGCAAAGAAATTGCAGGGGAAGTACTCTTATCGACTGCTTTGGTTCAAATTATGGATAGTCGTGGGAAATCACATACTTGCAGAGCTCTTTTAGATAACGGTTCACAACCGAACCTTGTAACAGCAGATTTGGTAAATAAGTTAGGTGTGTCAATGCATAAGGTAGAAGTGTCTATTGTTGGTATTGGAAATAAATCCTCGAATGTTGGTGAGAGATGTTTGGTTGATATGCGTTCGTTACATACTAACTTTCAAAGAACAATTTCTTGTTTAGTAGTACCTGAAATTAGTGGGTTAACTCCGAGCTGCCGGTTAAATACATCTCAGTTAGACATTCCTACTAAGTTGCAATTGGCTGATCCTAGTTTTGGACAACCTCAAAAGGTTGATATTCTATTGGGTGCAGATGTTTTCTTTGGCTTACTCTGTGTTGGACAAATTCAGTTAGGAAAAGATCAGCCTACATTACAGAAAACTAGATTGGGTTGGTTGGTCACAGGTTCAATGTGCTCAGGGTTACACGTTGGAAACAAGAAAGTTAAAAATTTTCATATAGGGATGAATGACCTTCAGGATCAGTTGGAAAAGTTTTGGGAATTGGAGGAGATCACAACGAAGGAACATTTATCTTTGGAAGATAAGGAGTGTGAAAAAGTATTTCTAGACACTACAACACGAGGATCTGATGGCAAATTTGTGGTGGATATTCCTTTGAAGGAACCCGTAGAAAACCTAGGTGATTCTCGAGAACAGGCTTTAACTCAATTTTTGGCTTTGGAAAAAAGGTTGAGAAAAAATAGTAAGTTAGCGGAGATGTATAGAGGTTTTATGGAGGAATATATTAATATGTCTCATATGTCCTTAGTAAAAGATTCATCTGATCATGGTTCTTATTATTTACCTCATCATGGGGTTCTTAATGAATATAGTAATACCACAAAACTTAGGGTCGTTTTTAATGGATCAGAACCTTCGGATAATGGAGTTTCCTTGAATGACTTGCAGTTCAGTGGTCCAAAGTTACAAGAGGATTTGGTTTCCATATTATTAAGGTTTAGGCAGCATAAGT
This sequence comes from Neocrepidodera transversa, assembly GCA_963243735.1. Classification (NCBI taxonomy): domain Eukaryota; kingdom Metazoa; phylum Arthropoda; class Insecta; order Coleoptera; family Chrysomelidae; genus Neocrepidodera; species Neocrepidodera transversa. The sequence goes on along the minus strand of OY725344.1, from coordinate 20,573,579 downwards.
TTGTTATTTGTGCGGACGTGGCAAAGATGTACCGCATGATTTGGGTTAATCCTCATCAACGGTCACTTCAAAAGGTCTTTTGGAGAAGCAGGCCTGATGACGAGTTGGCAGTTTATACGTTAAATACCGTCACATACGGCACAAAGTCGGCGCCATATTTAGCAATTCGGTGTTTAAAACAGCTTGGACTTGAGAGTTTAGAGGAGTATCCTGAGGCAGCAACTACAATTTTACGGGATTTTTACGTTGATGATCTTTTGACAGGTGCAGAATCAGAGGAAGACGCTGTAAAATTATGTGAGGATGTGGCAGGTATTTTAAAGGCTGGTGGAATGGAACTGAGAAAGTGGATTTCAAATAGTAGGAAAATCTATATGCAGTTAGAGGGAAGAGAAATCGGAGCCCAGAAAATTAGTTTGGGGGAAAAAGAGGATAATAAGACGCTAGGTCTACTTTGGAATTTTCGTCAAGATTATTTGACATTTTCTGTTGATTTTTTAGATTGTAAGCGAAGGGTGTCAAAGAGGTCCATTTTATCTGAAATTTCGAAGATTTTTGATCCATTGGGGTTAGTTGGTCCCTGTGTTGTACTGGCTAAAATATTGATCCAAAAACTCTGGATGGAACGTGTAGGTTGGGATGAGTCCATTCCTATGCATTTAGAGACAGAATGGGTGAAATTGAAAAATGAAATGATGCAGTTGAATGGGTTGGCGATCCAGAGGTTTGTTCTAGGAAATAGCTGTCAACATATTGAAATTCACGGATTTAGTGATGCGTCACAACATGCATATGCTGCTTGTCTTTATGTTCGAAGTGTTGACAGTAATGGGGAGATTAAGGTTGAGTTGTTATGTTCGAAAGCAAGGGTAAGCCCTTTGAAGAAGCAAACGATTCCTCGATTGGAGTTGTGTGGGGCGTTACTTTTGGCAAGGCTTTTTTCAAAAGTGCAAGATTCGTTGACTATTATGTTTAGTAAGATCTATTTATGGAGTGATTCCACAGTTGTACTCAACTGGATCGGTATGTCGTCTAGTAGTTTACAGACCTTTGTGGGAAATAGAGTTGCTCAAATTCAAAACTTGACCAAAACTTCAGATTGGAGACATGTTAGGACTGAGCATAATCCTGCGGATGTACTATCTAGGGGTTTACCTCCTCAACAATTGGTTCAATGTATCAAATGGTGGAAAGGTCCGTTATGGTTGGAGTTAGATGAAGCTAAGTGGCCAATTCCTGTGGAAATCCATTCTATTGATGTGCCTGAAGTGAAACTACAAATGGTTAATACCATTCGACTTGTGCCACTGTCATTCCATTTCGATGCATTTAGTGATCTTGGCAGGCTCAGACGAGCTTTAGTTCATATTTTTAGGTTCATTCGACAGTTTAGGTGTAAAGGAGAAAAGAGTGATGTTAGATCCTTCATCTCATCGGTAGAGTTAGACCATGCAAACAAGGAATTGGTTAGGATTGCCCAAAGTGAGTGTTTTTCTCAAGAGATTTATGATCTGTCTCACAATAAACCTTTAGCAAATAAAAATCTTCAAGGTTTGAGTCCGTTTTTAGATGAAAATGGGTTGTTAAGGGTGGGGGGTAGACTTCATTTATCAAATTTAGGTTTTTCACAAAGGCACCCTTTATTGTTAAAGTCAACTCATCGTTTCAGTCGCCTACTCTTTGAATTGGAACATAAGCGCCTATTGCATGCTGCACCTCAACTGTTACTTTGTTCAATTAGAGATACTTATTGGGTATTGGGAGGAAAGAATTTGGCTAAAAAGGTTGTGCATGATTGTGTTATATGTTTTAAGGTTAATCCTAAGGCAATGCAACAAATAATGGGTTTTCTACCAGAAGAAAGGGTTAAGCCTGGTCCGCCCTTCTCGATAACTGGAGTAGATTACGCGGGCCCACTTTCCATTAAAAATAGGTATGGTCGGGGGTCTACCTCCTCCAAGTGTTATGTATGTGTTTTTATATGTTGCTCAACAAAGGCAATACACTTGGAGGTTGTATCCTCCTTAACAAAAGAGGCATTTATTGCTTGTTTTCGGCGCTTTGTCGCTCGTAGGGGCAAACCGACAAAGGTATTGTCTGACAATGGGTCGACCTTTATTGGGGCGCATAATGAAATGCGAGAATTGGCCAACTTTCTTAAGTCGCAATCAACCTCATTATGTGACTCTATTAATAATGAAGGGGTAGATTGGAAATTTATTCCACCCCATTCCCCAAACTTTGGTGGGTTATGGGAGGCAGGCGTGAAGTCTTTTAAATTTCACTTAAAACGAATTGTTGGAACTTCTACATTAACTTTCGAAGATCTGAGCACTGTACTTGCCCAGATAGAATCCGTTTTAAATTCCCGACCCCTAAGTCCTATGTCCTCTAATCCTAACGACCTTGATGTTTTAACCCCTTCCCATTTCCTTATTGGACGTCGGCTCAGCTCTTTACCAGATCCCGACCTTATGGAAGTGCCAAGCAACCGGTTGTCCAAATGGCAACATATCCAGATGCTCCATCAGCATTTTTGGAAGAGATGGTCATCTGAATATCTGAGCGAACTTCAACGGAAAACCAAATGGGTTGCTGACAAGAAAAACCTGGAAGTAGGCCAGTTGGTGGTTGTAAAGGAAGACAATGTCCCTCCGCTGCAGTGGAACATTGGACGAATTCTAGCAACATTTAGTGGTCCCGATGGGAAAGTTCGTGTGGCAACTGTGAAAACGAGTACTGGTGAATACAAGCGTTCAATATCAAAACTTTGTTTATTGCCGATATCACATTAATTGAAGTGTCCTTCAATGGTGGGGGGAATGTTTAGACTTATTGAAAGGGGTAGTAAAGCCGGCAACGCCGCGCGACCACGAGACAGTTTTTATTTTATTGTTGAGAGTAACGTCGACTTAATTAGATCGACAGGTGTCTTGTAGTTATGATCTTTAAATTAAACGTTTGTAAATTGGTATAATTGCATTATTAAATACTTGGGACTTGTGCCCAAACAACAATAACAATGAAGCAAGGAGACCAGCGAGATAATCTCTCGGAAGATCCAACTACAGTATCCAAAAAAAGAGCTCCGAATTACACCAATAATGAAAAGAAGCTGTTGATAATATTATAGAGCACCACAACCATATTATTGAGAATAAAAAACCCGATGGTGTTTCAGTTAAGGAAAAAAATCTGATGTGGCCAGCACATGACCTCTCGCCATTTTTGAATCAAAAATTTACAGGTTGACACAAAAAAGTATGAAAAAAAATTATATTTTTGTAAATCTGGCAACAATGGCAAAAGTTTAGAAAATTTTAATGAGATGAAAATAAACTATAGGGTATACAAAATATATGTGTAAAACTTTATTGCCGTTTTGTATAATAATGGCGTCATCACCCATAGCAACTGCCACTTCCGGTTGTGCGATTGGCACCAAAATCTAATCAGATCTAATCTAGGTTATCAGAATCCTGTATGCAAAATTTCAAATTTTTTTATTCAGTAGTTTTTGAGTTATCGTTACTACAACATCCATCCAAACACACACACACACACTAACACACACACACACTAACACACACACACTAACACACACACACACACAGACATCATCGCGAAAATATTAAAATCGTATTCTAGGGACCCCAAAACGTGTTTATCAATTGAAAACTCACTACCCAATTTTTAGCATGATTCCTATACCTCTCTTATCTGAAGGGCGAGAGGTAAAAAGAAACCTGGCAAAAAATTTGTCAACAATTCAATACTTCATCTCCCAATCTTTATTAAAGGCTTGTAGAGTCCCTAAAAAAATTTTACGAAAAAATTAAAGAACAGTTACGAAAAAAAACACCGGAAATAAAAAAAGAATTATATAAAAACTGGAGGATTCCCTGGGCCACAAAATAACCAGCAAGATGACCTCTTAATGTCAATAACCAACAAAAAATAAGTTTTAGGATTGGGAAGTATATTCTATTCTAATAACGGGAGACTGATAATTGGAAGTGAATCAAATAATACACAGGTAGTCATTTCTTATTTAATTTTAGGTTTTTCATTCTTTGCTGTAACTGTATGCACATAAATTAAACCGAAATCAATTTTGAATTAAATCAAGTATTTCAGAGTCGTCGTCAAAAATTTTAATTATTATATTTAAGCGAAAAAAATTATTGACATAAATTATACAGAAATATACAAAAACGATAAAACATCAAATAGTTCTCAACAAAATAGTGAAAAAATAAGGTTATAATTCACCATTCCCTTACTAGGTGACTGTTATCAGTCTCGTTGGCACAGATCATTGGCTTTCGGTCATATTCACTTATTACTGTTTATATGCTAGAGCCAACGTGGGTTCGTGCCTCGTATCTGGCAGTGAAATTTTAGTTTAAAAATTTCAGTGTTAATTACTTGGCTCGAATAGGTAAACCGCATTGAATATTAATTTAATTAATGTCTAATGCGGAGCCTAGATTTTCAATCCCGCTGTGTCACTGTGCAAATGATGGTGGTGAGGTTTTCCTACACCTATAGCCAAATGGCGCCATCAATCCTCAGTAAGTAGCCCCGGAGCGCCACGGCAAATAATAATAATAGCCGTCCCTTCCCCGCTTCTGGGGTTCACTCGTAAGGGGGTGAAATGAAGGACGAGTATTATTATTATTATTATTTAGGTGGAGAAATTTGGACCCCTAAATATAGGGCTGACTTAGACCGGTTTAGATGAAGATTTGACTAGGTGGAAATAAAATCGACCCCTAACCTAAAGATATTCTCTACCTAGCGTTAAGTAAACCCTAAAAATGTTGGTGGAATCGGGCATAAGTCCGATTGGTATTTGGTAGCGAAATCAGTGTCTTACGACGCATTCGATATAGCAATACTCAAGTACGGCATCCCTGCGTGTTCGCTAGTGTCTAAATGTAATTGGGGAGTTCCCTCAATGTTGCCAACCTAGAAAAAGGTCTACCAACGAGGAAGGATTATTTTTGGTCAAAATCTACTTCATTATTTTGGCAATGATAAAATATGTGTACAAAATTCTATTGAGCTTTCCAAAATATATCGTTTGCGAAATATAATGATTTTAATAAAATCTTACTTCTGATTGGTTGAAATTTGGTTGTCAAATGTCATTTCTCATAGAGTAAGTATAAAAGAGCGACATGTTTTATAGAATATTTAAACTAGTCGCCAAATTCAGTTTACTTCCACCAATCCTCCAAGGCTGTAGGTCAGTCGCTAAAAATGAAACGTGTCGCTCTGTTATACTTACTCTATGACGAATGACATTTGACAACGAAATTTCAACCAATCAGAAGTAAGATTTTATTAAAATCATTATATTTCGCTAACGATATATTTTGGAAAGCTCAATAGAATTTTGTACACATATTTTATCATTGCCAAAATAATGAAGTAGATTTTGACCAAAAATAATCCTTCCTCATTGGTAGACCTTTTTCTAGGTTGGCAACATTGAGGGAACTCTCCCATTGTCGGAGGTTGCCGTATTACTGCACGGTACAAAAATTTACAATCTGTTATCATTTTAGCCTTTATTTATTTATTTTTAAAATGGCTGAATGCATATTTGTTTTGTGGATTATTAAATTTTTTTATACACTTAATATACTATAAAGTTTTTACGTAGATATTTAACGTAAATATTTTTATTTTTCTAGATGTCGCATTTTAATGTGTGATAACCGTAGACCTTTATTATGTTACTAGCGTATAACACTTTTAAATTTTTAATAGTTACTTACCCGCAATACGCCTGGAACCCCACTGAACAGGAGGGGAAGCTTTTCCTAAAGGAAGAGTCAGTTTGCTCGCTGTTTCGGGCTCTGAAACAAAAATATTATAATGTGTAAAAAATTCATGTACTAATTTTATGAACCCTTACAGGCACTTTTGTTTCCATAAGCTTTTATAAGTATAACATATTATTTAAATCAGTGTGCAAGACATCGGGCTCCTCAAGTCGAAGCGGCTGAATCGACAAAATACGACGTGCCAAGATAGGCTCGATGACACGGAGCGAGTTGGCGAGTTTAGAAGTGAGATAGTGGGATAGTGATGATGACACACAAAACCTTCCACTCGCTCAGTAGCCAACTATAGCTAGCGAGTGTTGTAAACAACCCCGTGTTGTTATTGTTAATACGTTGTCATTTTTTCTTTAATTTCCTGAACATTCCTGGGTGTTCTAACGTTAAAATGAAGTGGAACGTAAATAATATTGTGGAATTTCTTAATGTATACCAACAGTTCCCTTTGTTAGAGAACCTCCTAATCACACTAGAAAGAAATGGACAAAAATACTTGGGTACGCAGATGACATTGTCATAAAAGTCCAGGGTAAATTCAACACCACATTTAGAGAAAGAATGCAAATGGCCCTATTAGTCCTTCCAAATCAACCACATTACTCGAAGAAGGAAGTTAGAGGGACTAGATCCACTAACTCTCTATAAGCCACATATACAGCTGTCGGGGAAGGTTAAATATCTCATGGTTATTTTAGACTCAAAACTCACCTGAAGCCAACAACTAGCAAAGGTAAAGAAGAAAGTGAAGCGACATTCATGGTAGACAGACCAGCATATGGAAAAACATGGGGGCTAATACCTAAAATTGTATATTGGGCGTACAACACTAGGGCGAAACACATGATCACCTTACACATTTTTGGTATGGTGGACAAAAAACAGCCGCGGCTGAGTTGAACAAGGTACAAAGACTTGCCTGACTGAGCATAACGGGAGTTATGAAAACAATAGCAACAGCAATCATGGAAGTTCTGCTGAACCTTTCTCCGATTGACATAACAATCATGGGGGAAACAATAATGTGACTTTCAAGGTTGCAAAACACAAGCAATATATCAGATCACAACAAGATAAAGGAAATAGTGGGAGATAACATTCTTGAAATGGAACCAACGGACCCCACTTTTTCCAACACTAACTTCGAGGTAAACATGTAAGACCGAATGAAATGGGCATCAAGGGCAAATCTGTAGATGATCTGGTGTATAGACGGATCCAAGAACCAGGGAAGGAACTAGTGCTGGATTTTGCAGCGAGGGCAGAAACTCCCAATTGAGCATTCCACTTGGAATAAATACTTCCGTATTCCAATCGAAATTGTACTCAATCTTGCAATGCCCAAGAGAAAATATTACGATTGAAGTGCGCAATGCACGAATCAGAATGTATACAGACAGCCAGGCATCACTAAAGGCTCCTATTAACCTAAAAGTGACATCAAGAGTGATATGGGAATGCCGAGAAGAACTCGTGTCCTATTAGAATACAACAAAATAACTTCGACGTGGGTTCCAAGACATTGCGGCATTGAGACAATGAAAAAGCTGTCGAACTAGCCAGAAAAGGTTCATCAACTCCATATGTGGGGTCAGAATCCACACTCGGAATTACAAAATTTACCATCCGAGGATACATACGGGTATAGGTCAACTGAAAACAAAGAGAGAGATGGAATGCACCACGCGAAAACATTCATTAAAGAACCGCCGAAACAGAAAACTGAAAAACTACTCAAATTGTATACTAACCAAGTTAGAATTATAACGGGCCTTCTCACTGGTCCCAGTCCAATGAGAGGACACCTGCACAAAATGTGTGTACAACGGAGAACTCTCCAGCAGACAATGTAGAAAAAGGACAAAAAATCGGAATGCACAAAAAAAATAAGAGGCTGAGGTGCCGCTGGAAAAAGGATCAGCATTCAGGAAAAAATAGGATAATTAGACAAATCAAAAAGAATAAAAAACACCATATATTTATACTTTCCAATATTTATTTTACAATTTTAGCTACACCCATGTTTGAATTATGTGCCATAAATCTTTTCGCAACTTTAGTAACTCTCTCGCCTACGAAGTGAATGTCCCTAGCTCGAATTGGAGTCATAAATGACCAAAGATTTGCATTGGAACGTGGGTGATTTAGTTTGATTTAACGATGTCTGGAGAATATACCTCAAACAATGAGACAAGAGGACATTAAGCTTAAGTTAATTTTTAGCGTGGGCATTTATTGTGTGATGTACGTTAAGATTAAGGTCGTAAAATAAATTTGATAAATATTGGGTCGAGAACAACAAAATAAACTATTATAATATATACAGTATGTTTAGTAATAGCGTTTGTTGATTTTTCTAAAGTATATAAAACTGTTTCACAGAAAATGTTGATGAACTATTCTATTTTTTTATTGTCTAGACTTTCTCTATCCATCAAAAGGTCATGATGTTATCGAAAAATAAATAATATAAATTATTAAAGGAAAATCCTTCTACACAAAATTTCCACTCCATTATCTCTTTATTCCATAATCACGTTTGAAAACTGAAATTGTAGTAAATCAATTTAAAAAATGACGCGTCGGAGATAATGATCTTATTGCAAAACGACCATTTAATTAGAGCCGGTTTTAATTAAAATTGATGACTAATTAAACTCACAAGATGCGAATCTCAGTTGAAACTGTAAATTACCCAATCGCTGAGACTCATTTTACAAAGTGGTATTATTTACTTATTATTATTATTACTTTTAATTAGATTTAAGTCGCACTTCCGAGTATAATAGAAGAGAAAATTAATATCTATGTTTTATTTTGAATTTAATTAATTAGGGAGAGAATATTTTATGAAAAGGGTTTTAGTGACAAAAGATGCAGATCGCTGAGAGACAGAGAGAGACTGAGTGCGACAGTACCAGGTAAAGAAAGAGTGGGAATCATGTTCAGAGTTGGCGAGGCGACTATAGCTCCGAGCAAATACGCGAAATACCTCGGTGTCTGGCTAGATGATGAGTGCATATACAACGAACATGTAAGAAGAACATGCGAAAAAGCCAGGAGACAGGTAGATGCCCTACAGAGGCTATTACCGGACATGAGAGGCCCGGGGGGCTAAAAAGACGAAGGGTTTTGGCAGGGGTAGTAGCGTCCACAATTCTGTATGCCGCCCCAGTCTGGGCCGGAGCAACAAGAATAGGCAAGTACAGAAAGATCCTGTTGTCCACCTAAAGAAGTATTATGCTCAGGGTCGCGAGGGCGTACAAAACTGTCTCCACGGAAGCTCTCTTCGTAATTTGTGGAATCCCGCCCATCGACATGTAGGCAGAGGAACGAGTGAGACTGCACCGGCCGCTCAGAATAACGGAAGACGATAAAAGAAGAGAACGGAACGAGACCAGGCTGCGATGACAGAACAGATGGGATGACATGCGGGATGTAGGCCAATAGACCAAAAGAATAATTTCAAATCTCGATAGGTGGTTAGACTTCAAGCAGAGGACAACAGACTACTGGTTCACCCAATTCCTTAGCGGCCACGGTAGCTTCAGAAGCTATATCGGGAAAATTCGAAAAGACACAACTGATGCGTGTAGGTACTGTAGAGTCAGTGACACAGCGAGACACACATGTTTTGAGTACCCTAGGTGGGAAGGAGAGAGGACCGAGCTCGGATGGCACTTGGACGGGACCAGCCAGCAGAGCTCATAAATATGATGATGAGTGGCAAACAGAACTGAACTAAAGGCTATGAATGTATTGGTAGGATCATGCGGAAAAAGGAGGAGGAAGAGAGGACGTCAAACCTTGACGATATGTCTGAACGGACCGTTCCGAGGTTTTCGGTGAGCTAGGGGAGGGGGGTTTAGTGGGGTTAGCGACCCCCACTACCCGCTGCATAGAACCAGCAGAGGGTGCCAAGCGGTTTCCTCCCCCCCAAAAAAAGGTAGAAATAGAAAATCAGGAAACATTTATTTGATTTATAGTCCTTCTGCGAAGTTTGCATCGACTTGGGCATTCACTCCTGGTTGTAAATTCTTATAACTAATTGTCAACTACAAATCCACAGTGTCTTGAAGGTAATGAACCACATGTTTAGCCTTTAGACTAAGCATTGACGCAGAAGCTACAATATCAGGTCAAGTATGAATATACAAATAATAGACGGCAATTCTGGTGAAGAATCAATTTCGCTCTGATAACTAGTTCCATTGCTCAATCCATTTACTTTCCTAAGTAGTAAATGATTTACAGGCCCCAGGAAAGTTATTCCAAATGGCCTGCCCAATCCGCTTTCTATGCCCAAAGCTTCTTCAAGGTCATTAGCGTCATGTGGAGAAATCCATGGATCCATTCGTAACCGAAGATCAACATGATCCTGCTTTGGATATTATTTGTATACTTGAGTCAAAAGCTAATTCCAAAAGTAAATTACAATCCTACCTCCAAAACAGTTATAATTTCAAAGAAGAGAACTTTCAACAAATGTATGATCAAATATCTGTTATTGTCTGGACTTTTTGATAATTCCGAAGATTCATCCACATATTTCTATGGAAAGCTTTATAATGTTTTTGATCGTTATTGTTCCAAGTATACAGTTAAATCCAAAAAGAGATATCCTCTTTGGTATAATGGTAGCATTATTAGAGATTTCCAGGCTAAAAGCAGATTTTGGCCATTTATAAATAATAAACGAAGTAGTTCCAAAATATCACAGGTATTGGCCTTTGAAGGTCACATACTGAAAGGCCCTTCCGATATTTTGAACGGTTTTGCAAATCTTTTTAAACAATCCTATTCGTTGTGCGCAACTTGCTATGTGGCGACACCTGTAAGCTGAAATGTAAAACTTTGTCCCGTACAATCAAAATCAAATGCAGACATTTTGATATTTAAAAGATGAATATAATATTAAGAACTTCTTTTGATGATATAAAATTCAAACAAAATGCCCTAAAGAACGGTGAAAACTGGCTTTTCGTCACATGCTCGGTGGAGGAGAAAATTCAACAGAAAATAAAAATAATAACTGCGAAATGCCTGCGAACAACGGCGCAGTAAAGATTATATTTTTTTAAAAGGTGCCATGGCTATGTGGTTTAAAATACAGATTTGAAAGCGAAGGGTCGTCGGTTCGAATCCCCAAGATTGTTAATTTTTTTTTTCAACAAATAACTTTTTTATTATAATTTTCAGTAATTATTATTCAGAAAAGCTAAAAAAAATCTGTTTTTCATTTTGAATGAAATATTAATCAAAGCGAAACGTAAGTAAAAACTTTGTTTGCGTGTGACTCGGATTAAAAACTTTGTCCGCCAAAATGAACTGCTTCAAGTGATTCTCGTTTAATTTTGCGGATTTTCTGAATAAAAATTATCCAAAATTAGAGTAAAAAAATAAAAAAAGTTGAAAAAAAAATTAACACCGACGACCCTCTGCTTTCAAATCCGTGTCTTAAGCCGCATAAACATCGAACCAACGAAAAACTATAGTCTTTAATTTAATATAACTTACGTATTGATAATTTTAATTTTTAGCGGTTAAACTAAGTTGAATTTTAAAATTTTGGCTTCGTCACAATCCGATTTATGTGGTCAGCTAACCGCAGTAAAATTTTCATGGTTATTGAATCACTAGACGGAGTTTAATTTCGTGGACAGAGTTTTCAATCCAAGTAACGACAAAGCACATACCTACGGTTCGCTTTTTCTTTGTTAAAATTTGTATGGACTTGAGGAAACCGATAAAATTTTGTACTGGGACTGTTTAAAATAATATTCTGATAGCCCACGACACAATATATTTCTGCTGGACTTCGGCCAGCTTTCCGTATTGTTGTTGACATTTTGGTCCGTCGAAAAATGTTCGGGACAAAAGTTCAGGTGCTGATCACGGCAAGCGCTAGCATCGGCTGTCAAAATGCTCCGCCTTCTCGCTCAGAGCGAATACTGCCTCTTCCCATTTTTTACCCAATTATGGAACAGATAATCACTTTTTAAATATTACAAGCTTCAGTGAAAAGGATGTTTATGATGCATTAAGATGACTTAAGCCAAAGAAGATCACCGGACCAGATAATATTACAGCTTGCTTTTGTTCTAAAAGATTGTGCTTCTGTGCTTGCTCGCCCTCTCTCGGTATTGATTAACATTTGTTTAAAATTATCTACAATACCAAGGATATGAAAATCCTCAAAGGTCTGTCCCATTTTTAAGAAAGGAGATATATTTAATTATCTGCCTATCTCTATTATATGCAACTTTGCAAAGGTTTTTGAAATCCTTATGGAGCGAGTTATATGTCGACATGTAAGTTGCAATAAAAGTATAAACCAACAAGGTTTTATGAAAAATCGTTTAACAGTCACTAACCTTTTGACCATTACCCAATATATTGCTGAATATATTGACAACAGAGCGTAAACTGATGTGATTTACACAGACTTTTCTATGGCCTTCGACAGACTTGACCATGGCATTCTGCTTAACAAACTTGTATTTGGATTATCTCCATCTTTAAATGCATTCTTTCAATCCTATTTATTTGATCGAAATCAATATGTACAGCTCAATGGTTTTAAGTCTGCCGAATACACCGCTTCTTCCGGTGTTCTACAAGGGTCGAATCTGGAGCCACTGCTTTTTATTATCTTTATTAATGATATTGCTGAAGTTATAGATGTACATTTCCTTTTGTATGCCGATGATCTAAAAATATACTGCCTCGTGGAGAATATAGGTGATTACGAAAACCTCTCGGAAAATTTAAGGCGTGTTGTTGAATGGTGTTATCGTAATAACTTGCCACTAAACCCGTATACATCTAAAGCTTTGTCCTACAGTTTACAAATGAATATTCCATTCTTTGATTAAACAATAGAAAACGTTGCCCTTGAGCGACGGGAAACATTTACGGATCTTGGCGTCACGTTTGACACTGCACTATCATTTAATAAGCATATCTGGTGTCCGTTTTATCACCTCACTCTGAGTTATTACAAAGGCATACTTTTTTCAGTCTCGAAAGAAGGCGTGATTATTATGGTGTAGTACTGACTTATAAAATTATTAACAGTATTATTGATTGCCAAACTTGATTGGAAAAATTTAATATTTGCATTCCCAGAATTTCTTCCAGACACCCCAGTACTTTTTATGTAAATACATCTCACACAAATATTCTGGACAATAATGTCCTTTCGTTGTATCGTGATCCATTTTTTATCATTATGCCCCAATTTAAATATAGCACCATTTTCCCTGTTTAATTGGATCGATGATAATGAAGATATACCATAAAGCCCTTTTGTCATTGGTTCTACGTTCAATTTATACCAATAATAACGAAGATAGATCAAATAGCAACTGATAGAGCTGAAGACTAGATAAGACGGAGCTGAAGTACCTGAAGACCAAAGCCGACGGAGCTGAAGTACCTGAACCGTCGCTGTTTTCAGATGTCAATTTGGATCAATAATTACAAAGATAGATCATAATGCCCATTGCGTCGTTTTCCTCGTTCAATTTAGACCAATAATAACGAAGATAGAGCGTAATACCCACAGCGCCGTTTCTTCTGCGCATAATTTATCTTTATGTATTTATTCTACGTCACATTTTAAATACAACGACGTTTTTCGCGTTCAATTTGGACCAATAGTAACGGAGTTAGACGTTAGTGGTTTTTTTACAATCACGTGACCCAACTTTTCGACACACCCCATATATCCTTATATTCCAATTAAAATATAGTGTCATTTTTCCAGTTCAATTTAGACCAATAATGACGAAGATAGAAGTTAGTGCCTTTTTGACGTTCAATTTGGATCAATAATAACGGATATACCATACTGCCCCATGGCGTCGTTTTTCCCGTTCAATTTAGACCATAATACACATAGCGCCGTTTGTTCTGCGCATGATTTTTTTTACGTATTTATTCACGTCACATTTCAAATATAGCACCGTTAACGCGTTCAATTTGGACCAATAGTAACGGAGATACACCATAACTCCCTTTCGTCTTTAGTGTCTGACATAATTTTTTTAGACCAATAGCAACGGAAATAAACCTTCATCCCATTTCGTCTTTGGTGTCTGACATAATTTTTCCTTACGTATTTAGTATACCTCACATTTAAAATACCTTGGTATTTTCCGCGTTAAATTTAGACCAATAGCAGCTGAGATAAACCTTAATGCCATTTCGTCTTTGGTGTCTGACATGCTGACTCTTTATATAATGCCATAACTACCCCTGGAGTATTTTATTTTTTCACTGACGCTACCCGGAGTAAGTAGCATTTACACTAGAAATCGAAGGTAGCGAAAAAGAATCCGTGACGACGAAAGAGCGTTACAAATCTATTATATGGAGCTGCCGTAATTTCTATCCCGAAAACTGTTTGGAACCGTTCACAATGCAACGCGTCATTTCAAGCAATGTACGGTTCTTGCGTTGCGCCATGATCAACTCGAATGCGTTGTTGGGGTCATCATTTCGCTATTTCTTATCTTGTGCCTTTGGCTTTTTATCAAGCAAGTAAACTTTTGTAAATCTACTACGTCGTTAATTATTGTAATCTTGTCAGACTAATAAGTGGGTTGAATAAGTCCCATTATGTCAGTGTACACAAGCATCTACCAGTCTTCGCTGGAAATGGTTTATGACCAAGTTTTGATTCTGGACAACATATTCATCCTCTTCTGAACCTGTATGTCTTGATGTCCAAATCAATTGGTCTTCATAAATGCTGAGTTCTTATGTCGCAAACTTCAACCGCTACAATGACATTCTCGTTGGGCATTATAGATCCTCCTGAATGGAACGACACTGACTAGTTGACTAATCGAAATTAGATTTTGAGTTCAATTAGCCTTCACCGGTTTCTATTATTACGTCTTCCGTCTGCCAACTGCACTCTGGAAGGAATCTCCGATCTTTACAAATTCATGAAAATCTCATATAACGAATCCAGATATAAATCACCATCAACGGCATGCTGAATTGTTATTAAAAGAATCGACTCGTCGTCCTTATTATATTTTCGAATAACGTTAGCGCGTGATAGAACAAATGCTTCTTACTTCTTTAATTTGCGCCAGTTCGATATAATATTAATCAACGAATTACAATGCCAGTTAGTTTGTTGATTTACCTTTTGGTAGCAATAATTTCTCGTTTTCTGTAAATATATTTTTCTTTTATTCAACGACTATTATGGTTAGGTTTTACCTTCCATTCTTGCAATAAAAATAACCTCTGTGTGTTGGGTCAGATAACTTGTTGAGTTCTCTATTTTATTATAATGTTATTTTAGGATAATTTACTGTGTTTCTGTAATATTCCAAAATATACAAAGATGAAGTATTGATAATAACCCTCTCCAAGCGTAAAATGGTATTTTGACGCTGGAAAATAAACAGAACAAGGTACATCGCGGCATTAAGGACTCAAAATTTCATCTAAAAAGGGCTCAGAAGCACCGCAAAAGGATCAATCAAATTTCAATAGTCTATTCGTTAATGTCGATTCTCTATAATTAAATTAACGTCGATCCCACAATAGTCTTAATTTAATAAATCTAAATTGTGTCAAGTCGGAGGCAAAAAGTGTTACGTTTCTTTTTCTTGGGCCACACTAAAATCAATTTTTTTTCTTGCTTTGTGTATTATAATTTCGAATTGGCTAAATTACCACTTCCATCGGATACCATCTCTCGCACATCTGATTCGAGTTCTTTTACCTATTTTATCAATTAAGCTGATTTAAGTATTTAACTGTGGTATATCGTTATTGTATCTCACAAATACTTTGGGGTTCAAGTCACTTGGGACAGTTGCTATATTCAAGTCACTTGCGACAGCTACTACGTTCAAGTCACTTGCAATAGGTGCTACATTTAAGTCACTTGCGACAGCTACTACTTTCAAGTCACTTGCGACAGCTACTTTCAAGTCACATGCAATGGTTGCTACATTCAAGTCACTTGCGACAGCTACTACTTTCAAGTCACTTGCAATAGGTGCTATATTCAAGTCACTTGAGATAGCTGCTACATTCAAGTCACTTGCGACAGCTACTACGTTCAAATCACTTGCAATAGCTGCACCATTTAAGTCACTTGCGACAGCTACTACTTTCAAGTCACTTGCTACAGCTACTACTTTCAAGTCACTTGCAATAGCTGCTACATTCAAGTCACTTGCGACAGCTACTACTTTCAAGTCACTTGCGACAGCTACTTTCAAGTCACATGCAATGGCTGCTACATTCAAGTCACTTGCGACAGCTACTACTTTCAAGTCACTTGCAATAGGTGCTACATTCAAGTCACTTGAGATAGCTGCTACATTCAAGTCACTTGCGACAGCTACTAGGTTCAAGTTACTTACAATAGCTGCTACATTCAAGTCACTTGCAATACCTGCTCCATTCAAGTCACTTGAGATAGCTGTTACATTCAAGTCATTTGCGACAGTTGCTACATTCAAGTCATTTGCCACAACCGCTACATTCAAAGCACGTGCGACAGCTAATACATTCACGGTACGTGCTACATTCACAAATTGATTACATCGACTGTATCTACTACACCCATCGATAGCAGCATCAGCAGTAATTTCCAGCAACTTTCTGAAGAAGAACATAAGAAAAGAACATCACTTCAAAGGTCTCTCTCTTCAGTTGAGCTATGTTATTGTTTGTCAGTCTCTTAAGCCGGCCATACACGCTCCGGTTTGCCTGAGAGGTCTGCCTGCATAGTCTGGCTTGTGCAGGCCGACCGGAACGTGTAACGTAAAACTTGCACAGTTATTGTGGACTGTACAGTTGACCGGAGTGAATATCGAAAAACATATTTTGGAATGTGTCAGAGTTGCGCAGATAGCTGCGTATTAGTCATTTTTTATTATTCATTGAAGATAAAGTGAGGTTTTCAAATTGAAGGTTAGTTTTGTATTTATATTATTATTACTGTTTTTGTTTTGTGTGTTTTCTTGTAAATAATTACGTACTTATTTTATTAGAAATGTCTAAACGTACCTAAAAAAGAGTAATTGAAGCTTACAAGATAGAGACCTGTCTGTGATAAGTGAAAAGTAAAATTTATCATGATTGGGAGATGAGAGACGCAGTCTTTGTCAGACTGCAATCAATTTTAAAACAAATTGATCCATATGCATCAAAAGATGACGTAGTAAGAAAAATAAATAATCTTAGAAGTAGCATTAGATCAATCTCAGAATCTGACATTTTTACTTTCCCGACCCACCTCCCAGAAGGGAAAGTATTGTGAACGAGCTAAAAAAAATTTTCGAGATAAAGATGGAAATATCCATTTTGAGGTCACCTGAGATGATTAAGACCATTTCCAGTTGGAAGTCTGTCTGTCTGTCTATCTGTATGTATTCTTCCACGATAGAGGCCACACGTTTAATCCGATTGACCTGAAATTTGGTATATGGGTTTGGGTTATCCATCGGAAGAACCCATTAGTTTTTGTACGATATTTGCCAAACGAAAGTGTCACTGTCAAAAAATGACAGAAGTAATATGTCACGGAATTTGACTTGCAATATGTCTATAAAAATATTCGTCTCTGGATACTCGTCGGGAAAGTTTTGGGGTGACACAACCGATTTTTTAAATTAACTGTACAGTTCTATCGTTGCGTGTGTGGTGACATAAAAAAACTGTGCAGGCAAACCTCAACCGGTAAAACTTCACCGTATAACCTCGCAGGCAAACCGGAGCGTGTATGGCTGCCTTTAGATATCATATTTAATCTCATTCCGGTTAACAATTGTTATATCTTCTATTGTATTTCAAAGTAAGTCAAAGTTGTTTATTTAAAATAAATTTTGTTCATATTTCATTAGAATTTACTTTCCTCCAACCAAAAAAAAATAAAAGACGAATTTTGCAATCTACCAAAGTTGTTTTGTCAATTATTTCTAATTCTAGAAAAAAACTAATTGATTGGCGCTGGTCAATTTTACTTCATTTAATTATCCTACTTCTTGGTTTATTTCAAAATATATTTGTGGTGACGAACCCATAGAAATCTGAGCTAAAATCACAAAAAATTAAAAAAGAAAAGCTTTCGTTTTACAATTTTGGCGGCAGGCGTCGCGACGCAACGTCTTACTGCCTTCCAGCCCGAATGTAGATGCTTCCATTAACTATTTTTCATCCTAAACAGTTCGAAAACAGTTGCTGTTTGGTCTTACATATTCTCATACTGTCTTTTTAACGATAATTATTTTCACAACTTATATTTTTCGTCAGTTTACAAACGGGTGACGTTTATCAGTTTTTTGTACCGATATAAATAACAAATTCATAAGGAGCCGAGGGTGACTTCTTATCGACTCTAAATACATATTATTGTAACGTCGCATTATATTTCTAAAATGATGGACCTTCCAAAATATAAGGATTGCCCTACTGGTATTGATTTGACTGTACCTTAGTAACTTAATTACTAAATCAAAATTTTTTATTTATTTTTTCAGGTAATTCTGTTAGGGTTTGTCCTGAAATATGTGTTGTATATATTTGTTTAATAAGGTTTTGATGTATGACATTTTATAGAATCACAATTGAAATTTTTAAAATCGAAACGTCAAAATAAAATTCGGTTTGTATCAAAACACTGATTTAATTACCAATTAATTCTTTCAAGTTCGAGGTGCAAAAGACTTTCCCATTCTCGTCGTATTGAAATAATTTAATAGTTTCGCCGTGAGCACTTTCTGTAATTTTTCATACAACTTCTTTTCACTTTGTTTAAAAGAGCGTGTTATAAATAACGTTTTAATTTACACCATTACTCAAGCAAAGTACTCGGCATTCTTCCCATTTTACATAAGGACAGCATGACATGACAAATTTGTTTGCAGAGAGCTATTTAAAAGAAATGAAAAAGTGGTATAGAAATAAATTGTTGTTTAGAATATAAAAGAAATTAATATTTATCTTTCACTTATTTTAAAATTAATTGTAATTTTCTGAACTTGTTGTCCGATATTACGAACCAACTCGTTCTCCCACCGAAAATAATTTATTTTATTTTTAACTATCAACTAAACACAAAAATTGTTAACGGATTCTTAATATTTCGATTCAGTACTATAAGGTTTATTATAGGTAGTGGGAGAAAAATAAATAGCAATTATTTAACTTCGTCAGTTCGTCTATTCAAGATTAACAAGAAGCACTTTTTTTCAGCATTTTATTTGTTATACGTAAAATACCGATGGATACGAAAAACTGAAAACTGAGTCATCTTCATTTTGCTTTAAAATCATATCGATGGACATGATAAACATATCGAAGGACAAGTGGCGGGAAATTAGATAATACACAATGAATTCTTTTATTTTATACAATGATATAAAAAAAACATAAAGAATAACACGTAATATTAAAATCTGGATTTAAACTAAAATCAATAATACTGAAATAACGAAAGTGGGGAGAGAAAATTAAACGTAGACCAAACGCTAAGCTAGTCGCCAGAAGAAGCTCATATGACAGCTCAGTCGTTCGTTTTTTGCTATCGCAAGATTATAATTCTTGGCGAAAGTCAGGATAAAACTATACATTCTCTTATTTTATACAAATATTTAAAAACACCGCCAATAAAAATACAATAATGCGACCAACATTAAAATCAGGATTTAAACTAAAATCAATGATAAAAGACTCCATTGAATTTTCCATATTTAATAAAACAACTCAAACTGACTACCTAATTCCATACAATTCTAACTACCCCTTTCAACATAAAATGTCAGCTCTTTCTTGTTATGTTCATAGACTTCATTAACACCCCTGATAAAATCTTGAAACCAACTTACTGAAACAATTAGCTATAAACAACGGTTTTACTCCAGATATACTGAAAAAAAAAGAAGAGAATAGCCTACCATGATGCCTCCAACAACGATACTCTGATTTATAGGTCACTTCCTTACTTTGGAACTTTTTCTACTGACATAGCGAAAATATTAAATACCCAGACAGCACAGGACGTTCTCAGGACGTCCCGTTTATGACCATTTTTAATCCAAATGTCCGAGGCTACAAATAGAACATCTTTAGGACGTCCAACACAGGACGTCCCGTTATGTCCATTTTTAATCGAAATGTCCGAGTCTACAAATAGAACATCTTTAAGACATCCAACACAGGGACGTCCTGGTGTCGTCCCCTTTATAACCATTTTAAATTCAAAGTACGACCACAGGTGTTAGGATTACCAGAAGTGAAAGCAGCGATACCTGCGTGAATTGGTAGATAATCAGAATAATGTATTATTCATTCAATACCAGAGTTTCATTAGCGAATCATCTTATCGTTTTAACAAGGATATCTTTTGGTAGTGGCTATGACACCGAAAACAATGAATTACTAAAGTTATGTGTTACAAACGTCAGAGCAAACAAAATGTATACAATCTGATTGAGAAAATAAACTCTTTATCATGGTTTTTTACCTCTCGCCCTTCAGATAAGAGAGGTATAGGAATCATGCTAAAAATTGGGTAGTGAGTTTTCAATGGATAAACACGTTTTGGGGTCCCTAGAATACGATTTTGATACTTTCGCGATGATGTCTGTGTGTGTGTGTGTGTGTGTGTGTGTGTGTGTGTGTGTGTGTGTGTGTGTGTGTGTGTGTGTTAGTGTGTGTGTTTGTGGATGGATATAACTCAAAAACTACTGAATAAAAAAATTTGAAATTTTGCATACAGGATTCTGATACCCTAGATTAGATCTGATTAGATTTTGGTGCCAATCGCACAACCGGAAGTGGCAGTTGCTATGGGTGATGACGCCATTATTATACAAAACGGCAATAAAGTTTTACACATATATTTTGTATACCCTATAGTTTATTTTCATCTCATTAAAATTTTCGAAACTTTTGCCATTGTTGCCAGATTTACAAAAATATAATTTTTTTTCATACTTTTTTGTGTCAACCTGTAAATTTTTGATTCAAAAATGGCGAGAGGTCATGTGCTGGCCACATCAGATTTTTTCCATACGTTTTTGTGCCACCGTGTAAATTTTTGATTCAAAAATGGCGAGAGGTCATGTGCTGGCCACATCAGATTTTTTATTTGTGCAATGTTGATGAACTTCATATATAATAAATATAATATATCTGTTAAACGTCATAAGTCAAATTGAAAATGTTTATTCTTGTTGTTGTCACGACTGCTAGTCAAGTTTATACTTTCTCTATGTAGTCTAGTGCTATAACAGCGGGAATCTACATAAAATATAACTGCATTTTGCTCGACTGTGAGGCTTATTTTTATTTTAGTTTTGTATCTGCTGCTGAGTATTGATGAACAGTCCCTGTTTTTTTGTTGTTTGTGAAAAACTTATTTAAGAGACAGTGAAGGTAGCAAGATCAACAGCATCGAGTGATTTGAGTGCAGCCTCTGTGTGCAAATATATATTCATCCATTTCAAAGAATTATTGTGCAATGATATATGTTAAGGCTGGGCTTTAGGCGGGAAATGTACATATGTAAACTATAGTGTAAAACATGTTCATCGTACTACGCACAGGTCAAACAAACAAAAGCAAATATATTGAAAGTTAAATTAAAAATGTGTTTATAAAGGTTAATTCTTTGCCATAAGCTGGTTTTTAATAAAATTCTTTTACGAATAAGATCACAAATAAATCTTTAAAATCGTGTAAATTATTGTACTATTTTGTATCTTAATTTTTATTAAAATTAACTAAAAAATTTAAATTCTGATATAGCCATTGCATAGAATATCAATTTTTCTTTGGTTTGGCTTATCAAACTTGTCGATTAATAAAGTAATATGAAAGTTCTGTGCGAAGTTAACTATAAATTAACAAATGAATCTAAATAAAACATGGCTGCTTGAGAAGGCGGAAACTACTGATATTAGTTTGGATATTCACTAACATACAGCATGTATACAGAATATATATACAGAAAGGTATATATATATTTTTTATTTGAAAATCTGAGTAATGGTTTTCCCGCCTAAACACCCGCCTTAAGGGATTGTTTAATAAACTTGTTCATTAACTAGTTATTTATAATTATTTCTTTTTGTTTTTAGCGTTTATGTTCCTCAGTTGCAAATTTTGTCCTATGGACCTCCGATTCTAATTACAAAATGGTCCTGTTACGAAATAAAATGGACTCAAATCGGACATTCTATGGACCTCTGGATCTGTAACATCGTATGTCCTATGGACACTGAAGACGTCCGTCGTACTAAAAATGGGACATACTTGTGCTATCTGGATAATAATGTCAGTAATCTTAAAATATCCTTTAAAATCCAAAATACTATCAAGTCGTTACGTTACAAAACTAAAGACATCGACAAGGTGTCGTTGAGTGGTATTTACAAACTACTGTGTAACGTGCAACCCATGCGTAGCTACTTATATAGATATAACTATTAGCCTCTATTAAGGAGCACCTCTATAGACCGCTACCCGTCCATGGCTTCTGTGTCTGCTCCATATTCATAATCACCGTGGGTGTCCGGTGTAAGAATTGGCTCCGCAGCAAACACTGAGTCGTAAAAGGAGACTTTAGCTATCTGTTCTCTCCTTTGTTGCTGCCTAGTATAGAACTAGGTAGCAATTTTTCTTTACTATACCCCTTCACTTTTGAAAACAATATCCTTTTCTATTCCATTTTTCTATTTTACTTTTCACCCTTCGACTAGGTGACATGTATGAATCATGGTCTAGTCATCTATTTTGTCCTTCTAGCTTCTGGCCTAGTATTAACTTAGTGTCAGAACCCTTCACTCAACTCTCCAAAATTTCTGATTACAGTTTTGTTTCCCAACCAACTATGCTCGGTTCCTTTGGACCGCTGTATGAATTATGTCCCCGGTTACTGAGCATAGCCCTTTCCCTCATTTACACTATTTATTTAAAATGATGATTAGTTTGGCTTGGTCTGGTGTAGTTCGGAACTCTGGACGAACGCCCTCTATGACACTGTCACTTGTCAAAGCTAGTTTTATATGTCAATGTCACTTGTCAACGCCAGTTTTATATGTCAATTTCACTTGTCAACGCCAGTTTTATATGTCTCCTGTCATTCTTAATCAGTACACTCTTGTCACGAGGCGGTCAATCCAGGACGGCACGCGACTGTAGCGCTCCAAGGGACAAAGATATTAAACAAAAATCTTGACAGATGTGACTTAAATCATTTTCTTTATGACATTTAGTGAATGTGAATAGTTTAGCTCTGTAATATTAATAATTAAAATACGAGGCGGTCAATCCAGGACGGCTCGCAAAATTCTAATTCATATTTATTTTATTATGAGACGTGATTCCCTTAAATAATAATTTTGAACATATTTAAGCATAAGCTCTAGTACCAGCGTGACATATTGACCGCTTATGGTGCAGTGGACCCGAAGATCGTATCCTAAATGGCTTTTTAATTTTTTTTAAACACAGGTTAGATTTAAACAGTCAAGACTTCTTTTAATGAAATAAATATTTTTTTAAGTACACACGCTAGATTTAGATAATCGAGACTTCTTCTAATAAAGGACGAGACTACACACACGTTAAGCTGTGGATAATTTCCGAAATTACCCACACGTTAAAACATTAAACTTGGTTATCTGACCTAAAAAAAAATATTTATTTTATTAAAAGAAGTCATTACTATCTAAATGTAGCCTGTGTATTTAAAAAAAATAAAAGACTATGTGGGATTCGATCCTAGGGCTACTACACCACTAGCGGGCACTATGTCACGCGGCAACCAGAGCTCATGCTTAAATATGTTCAAACTTATTATTTAAGCGAATCACGTTTCACGTATGGGTAATTTCTGAACTTGTCCTCAGGTTAACGTATGGCTAGTCACAGTGTTGAATAAAATAAATATAGTGTTTTGCGTCCCGTCCTGTCAAAACTATTGTTTAATATCTTTGTCACTTGGAGCGCTACATTCGCGTGCCGTCCTGCATTGTTACCAGCCATGCCGTGTGTATAACAATCTTAGATTTAAAATCAATTTCGAAATCACGAATTGGTTTTTCGTATAACTATGGATTTCATTCCTATTTTTTGATTTCAATCAATCTTTGGCATAATGCTTGTACTTTTAATCTGTTTATGTCGTGTTTTTTAAGATCTCTTGTGATGGTATCTTACTGACGTAAGTTTTCACTTATATTTTATATTTTATTGTTTATAAGTGTATATTAACACCTTTTAGGAAGGCTTTGATGATAGCTCTGTAAATCGAAAGCGCTCACACTGACGTACTCTTTCCACTCTTCACTTTAAAATCAATGATACTCAAATATCGAAAGTATGGAGAAAAATTTAAACGACCGACATCGTAGATCAAAATCTAAACTAGTCGCCAGAAGAATCTCATATCACGGATCGATTGTTCATTATCTTGTTGTCATAAGATTTAAAATTCTTGACGAAAGTAAGGGGAAAACGCTAAATTATGGCTTAAAATAAAAAATGACCTGGTCATTCTGTATTTATTAACAAATTAACTCTAAATCGATGGTTCCGGCAATATCCGATGATACTGAATTAACGAAAGTGGGGAGAAAATATTAGATGAACGCGATCGGTGACGGAGTAATATCCAACAGAGGAAACCGATAAATCGCCGTTGAGAAATTAAATATTCATGACGAAAGTAAGGAGCAAACAGTAGATTTTCTTATTTTATACAAAGATTAAAAAAAACATCATGAATATAGTATTTTACAAAATATCAAGTGACATTAGTCCCGTTGATGACAATAATGGACTATTCTGCTTCGGCAGAACTACCTTGATAGTCGGTTCGTAAATAGTGTGTAGTAAATTCACTGAATTCCAGGAATCTTTTTCGTAATGT
The DNA here is from genome assembly GCA_963243735.1 of Neocrepidodera transversa. Lineage (NCBI taxonomy): Eukaryota > Metazoa > Arthropoda > Insecta > Coleoptera > Chrysomelidae > Neocrepidodera > Neocrepidodera transversa. Next base: position 20,548,814 of record OY725344.1, on the reverse strand, counting down.
AGACTGTGAGGCGTTGCTAATTTAATAATTTTAAAATCTTTTAGTTATACATTCCTTCTCAAATATTATAATTTTTTTTACGAAAATGGAACGTATTTATCGGCTTTAAAATTCCTAAAAATTAAAATTTACTGCGAACTATTTATATACCGAATTACAGCAGTGAGTTATAATAACTAACCGTGTTTGCTTATGGATACTGTGGTATAATAATCAATCCACTGTAGTAGCGTGTGTGAGACGGAAAAAAAGCCGAAAATATTTTCAGTCGGAACAAAAGTAACTCCCTTCCCCGTTTTCGAGTATGCTGTACACGATGGCGGTGTTAAAATTTCTCTTCGGGTATGCACAACCCCTCAAAACGAGCAAAAACCACCCCCTAGAGAGGTTAAACGCCCTGCATAGAAACATATTTTTCCCCCGTTTTCGAGGATGCTGAGTACGGTGGTGGTGTTGGCTATCGCGTCCGATCCATGCCAACCCCCTCTCCGAGATGGTGACTTATTATTTATATCCGCGGCAAATGTATACCCCCCCCCCCCGTTTTCGAGAATACTGAACACAGTGAGGGTGGATAAATTTTTTTAAACCTATCCAATCCCTGTAATTCCCATCAATCATTTCATTTCCTTTTTTTACGGACACTGCACATTTTAATTTACGCGCGTCGAAAGTGAAGCGTGTGCAGCATCCCACGCAGCCACCATTAATCTGTGGGCTCCGACAAGTGGAGTACAGGCAATCGCGCCTCTACTGTCACTGTAGGTTTTCCACGTGCATCAGTATAGTTCTTCCATTCTCAGTTTGAGGGCACGTGCTACTATAAAAGTCACAAATGATTGTGGGCGGCATGCCGACAACGGGCGTGCATATAAAATTTGTATAGGGAGAAAAATGAAGTAATAAAATTCCTTATACAAAAAAATTGTACAGTTTCTTATAAGACAAATAATAATTTAGGTAAATATATTTCAAATGGTCGCCAAAACGCCATTCTTATTATAGAAACCTTAATAAACTAGTATTAACACACACTACCCTTATAATACCCAACTTGAGGGTTACACTGTTCGTAGAAAAGTTATGGTCAATTTTTCCAAGAAGTGGTTTTACGATAGCAACAAACCCTTAGAAACTACTGTTTAAAAGATTTATAACCCATTGTATTTATCCGCAAAGATCGACTGTTGCCAAGTTACCAAAATTTTCATGCATAAGGCGAATTTTTATATTTAACGTGAATTTTATCACTGGTGGAACTAATTAATTATAATATAACACTAATACACTTATATTTATATATTTACCAAAAAATACACTATCTGTCTAACAGCGTCACTAACTAAAATTTTACTGGAATAACGAGAACATTTTTATAGTAAGGCTAAGAAAGAATTTTAGAAAATAAATGTGACAACCTCGATTGATTTCAGCCTCCTCAAACTGAGAATGGAAAAAATATACAAGTAGAGTCTTATCTCCATAATCCGTACTAACGTGCATTCCTTCACTACCTCAAGTAGGCTGCGGTCTTAGAAAGGCTTTTACGGAAACTTACAACGTAGCTTTTATCATTTAAACAAATTCATCAAAGGTGTCTAATAAGTGGGTGCTTGACTTTAAATTTCACCATACGTAAGTACCAAAAACTTCAGTATAACAATAATATCTTCTAAATTTTCATAAATATCTTTAAAGTCACGTTAATATTAAACTAAATTCCATTCAATTCAACATATACTTCTCAGCATTATATCCGTTTATACCGTATGTATCAATTATTCCAGCTAGACGGTAAAGAAAGGCCGCTACAACCAAAAAGAGAAATGCGATTATTTTTCCCATGCACAGAATCCTCTAAGTCGAAGAGAAATATATTTGCCACTGAAATGCCGAAAACAAAAAGGTCACCCTCTCAGTATTGGTCGGCGGAGGGATGGCACCGTGCTCAGTATCCTTGAAAATGGAAGGGAATAAATATTTGCCGCTGAAATTCCTTAAGGCAAATTCACCCCATCCGAGGGTTAGTATTGGCCGGTGGAGGAGTTGGTAAGGGTCGGACGCGATATCCAACACCACCACCGTGCTCAGCACCTCGAAAACGGGGAGGAATATGTTTCTCACTGATATTTAAAAAGATGAAAATTCACCCCTCTCGGAGGCGAATATTGGCCGCCGGTGGATGGATTGGAAGGGATCGGCACCGATATTCACACCACTACCACCGTAATCAGCATCCTCGAAAAGGGGGGAAATTATGTTTCTTTGCAGGGAAATTTCTTGAAGCGCGTTTAACCCGAGGGGTTGCGCAATCTCAAGGAGAAATTCTAACGCAGCCATCGTATTTAGTATCCTCGAAAACGGGGGGAGGAAGTACTCTTGTTCCGGCTGAAAATATTTCCATGTTCGTCCGACTCACACACGCTACTACTGGTCAGTTATTATAACTCACGCTGTTTGTTTTTGAATACTATTAATTTTTCAAAAGCAGTTGAATAATTAATATATAATTTAATAGGAGTAGATAAACAAATTAATGCGACATAACATTAAAATCAAGATTTAAATTAAAATCAATGACATTAAACACTTTTTTAAAAACGGCATTTTTTTCTATTTAGAACCGAGTTGACTTGATCTTTATTTAATAATAATTATATTAATGAAAATTTTAACAAATTTTTTTATTTTTATTTTCTAGAAGGTCGTTTGTTATTATTTTTTATAAGCCTAAAACTGAACTATTCATTTTACTGTTATTATTAATTTCGTATCAAAAGGATGCAATAGCATCAAAACAAAAATTGAAAGGCTTAATTATTTTATTGTTAACTCTACTTCAATAACATTCAAACATTTTCCTTTTATATAATATTAATTCTCGTAAACACAATGACGTTCTTCACGGATTATAATCGTATACAAAGTTTAATTATCCATTAAATTGTTAATTGTCTTTTGTCAAAGTTAATTGTAAAATAAAGTAATCAATCAATCGATGCAAAACATGCATCAATTGAAGTATAATAACTAAAGGCTACGATCGTTAGTTTGTTCCTGTTTTTTATTGAACTTTATCCTCAATGAGTTACTTTTTTACATTAAATCTATGATATTTTCTGCAGAAAAATGATGTAGCGGGAAAGCAGTTAATTCGGAATGTACAATTTTGTAACAAGATTTCTCAATTCCAATTTAGGGATCTAATCCCTCCATTACTAAAAACTCCTTTCCTCATTTTATCAGTGTATTTTTAGGATTATTTCAGAAATAAAAGGGTTCATTAATAAAGTGCTGCGAACACAAAAGAGCTTTAAAATCAGCGTCAAGACTGCTTTATAATAATTTGATATTTTATGTACCTTTGGGGACCCTACAAATACCCAAAGGTCATTATAAAATTATACAAGCGAAAACGTGGCTTAATATATTATTTCAAAATATACATGATGATTATATATTAATGAATGTTGTACAATAAGGTATAAAATTGGATTTTATTCTTATAAAGAGTCATGCGAAGGTCACAATAAAATGTGTGAGTGAAAAACATGTTAACGGATAAAGTTCTAACAGAAACCGCAATAATTCATATGGCATTTGTGACATACACAAGTGATGAAAATTACGATAACTGATAAGGAGCGTGGGACCGAAAAACATATTTGCGATAAAGTTATAATGGAAACCGCAATAACTGATAAGGAACGTGTGAAATAGAGACTACAATTGTAAGCATACCTTATGGGGTAACGGTTAATAACAACGAAAGGCAGGAATCTAGTAAAAACCATAAAAAACAAAAACTATTCTTTCATATCAACGAATTCGTCAACGTACTGGCCCACTGATCCTAATAAAGCTCCTGACTTACTTGATTTCTTCATCATTCATAGTATCTTCATCTAGTTACGATCTTACATCTGATTTTAGTCCAATAATAGCCACAGTAAGTAGGTACAAATATCATCACCAGAAAACCAAACCCAAAACTACACAACACCAAAACAAACAAATAATCTGAAACGTAATGCCGGGTCCAGACCAAGCAGACAAAAAAGGGACACGATTTTAGGTAATCAGCCAAGACCAAATTAAGACAAACTGTCCACACCACAAGGACAAACGTGCAACAAAATTTAGTTATTGGGAATCTGTTGTTTAATCATGTGTCGTTTCCACCAGGACGAACATTTAAAAAATGAAGATTTATTGCTAGTTGTCAGTTGTTATATCCTTCTTTCCTACTCATCCAATGTTGGAAAAATGAAACGCAAACGTTTTTAAATGAATTGTTAGTTCAATTACGTGAGGATGATATTAGACTAAGTGGTGAGAATCGTTCAAGCTTTAAGAATTTTCTAATATTGTCCACCGACGATTTCGACAATCTAATATTCGCCTTGTTGATCCTGCAGTTGCCAAAAGACATACTAACTACAGAAATGTTAGCAATAACTAGTTTTGTCAGCACACTGCGCCGACAAATTGTCGTAAAATACGAAGACAAAACAAAGACCCTTTGATCTTTACCGACTCGAGACGGGACTTGCAAAAGTCTCCGAATTTGGAAACAAAACAAAAATAAGACAAAAATGTTGTAGAAATGTATCGGATTTGTCGCCACTTTGTCGCGAAACATGAATGTCTTTGTCTTGTGGTTGTTTTGTCTGCTTGGTCTGGACCCGGCATAAGACTACAATCACCAACATACAGAAATCGATACAATCAGCTTAATTATCCTCTTCCAACAAGTCGCCAAACAAGCTAAACCGAATATACAGTCCCGCCAGAATGTAACAAACAATATTCCATTAGAAATCAAAAAATTAGTAGCCGAAAAGAAAAAAGCAAGCTCAACTTGGCAACGAACTTACACGCCAGAGAGCAGAAGAAAATAAATTCAACTGAGCAATAAATTAGAAACTAAATTACAAGAAATGAGAAACATTTCTAACTTAAAAAGAACAGACAACTATATCAGGAAGCCGATTAAAAAAAGTAAAAATCCAAACCAAAAGTCATAAGGAAAAAGCAGATATATGTTCAAAACACCTCATGGAAGTCTTCACACCTTACCAAATGCAACCCAACAACGAACAAGACTATGAAGTGGAACAAGACATACTGATATCCATCGACAATTATGAACACCTGAACTATTCACCCCAAAAGACGTGGATAAATTTCATTGGAATATTATCCAGAATTCACAAAACAAACTTATCTTTTCTTTAAATTTAATAAGATTCATTTTTAATTTATACTTTTGGCCAGTACTATATATTTTATCATTCCATAATTTAAAAATAGATTTAAATTTAGATTTAATTATTCCTTTCATGCGTCATTGGCGTTAGAGCCGTGTTCAAAAAGTAAAGTTTGTAAAAAATAATGCACCCCATCCCGCGGTTGCTACGGACATCCGTCTCCCTCTAAGCGCTATAATCTTAATAAGAGCGACAGACGAGTCAATTTTCATACAAGAAAGTAGAAAACCGTTACTTGTTCAAAACCCAGTCACAAATTAAACTACGACCACCATTAGCAAACGTTACAATATTCGACGTCCATTCAGCGTCGCTACGCTATTCGTCCCGACGCTAAATATTTCGGCACCTACCCTTTTCACATCTCTCAACGTAAACGACAATTTCTTCACTTCGTTTGGATTTATTTGGTCTTTGTAAAAATAAATCAGAATAAGTATTTCATATTTTAATTCATCAACTTCTTATAGTTCCTGAGCCAAATGTTAAATACATATCGACTGAAACACCTTATAAGATTTCCATCTTTCGTGAGTTCGCGGGGGAGGATGTCATTTATCACTTAATTGTACCATCCTAAATAACAACTTTTATCATATATGTTTATAAAATATATTGTCAGTGTTACGCAGAGGCGTACTGTGTCAATCGCATTATATTTTTATAAATTATGGTCCAACGAGTATTCAGTCTGAACATAAGGGTTGCATCACTGGTATTGATCCGGTCGTAATCTACTAGGATTGTCCATACAAAAGATGATATCACTGATATCCAAACAACAATAATAAAAGATGATATCTCAGATATCTATTAAAAGAGCAATATTGCCAATAATGCAGAGAGAGACAGTGCATGAGCTGATAACATTTATGGTATTTAAAGTTATTAAGAACTTTTTGTACATATTCGTTGGTAAATCTACCGGGGGTGGGTATTCATTGGATGGAGTTTTTACAAGCCCCAAAAAGGATATTTACAATTTATTTATTTTCAACACAATTGGTTAATTTACAATTAATACATTCATTACGATAGTGGTGAGGGGTCACAACATATATGATTTTGTATATTCTTAGTATATATTTTAGAATATGACGTCAAAAAACAAGACGCAGTTGAGCTAACCAAAGCAATGCAATAGCACGTTTCATACGTTTCAGCGCATCATAACTAACAACCCTGATACCGAACACAATCTGCGATTGCATCAATTGCGTTAATAACTCACTGATCGCTGTATCAATACTCATAATGCATTTCTGTGTATCAGCGCAATATCGCCTCAACACATGAAGATTGAACAATAGCATCGGCCAATCTCCAAGAGCACTTAAATTTAGTAAATTAGTAAATCATTGGCAACAAAAATTAAAAATTAAGGCAAACGAATCAAAGTCTTCACATATTACTTTCACTCGCCGCATATTCCCGCAAACTATAATACCCCTTTTGCAATAATAAGTGCTTCACAGATCTTTTGAATTTATTAAGATTCTTATTGTTAAAGTCAGTAGGAAGGTGATTGTAGAGTTTTAAGCCCATATATTCAGGAGAGTTTTAAAACTTGGATGTTGCATCTTTTGGAATTGCCAAGGTATTCTAATTTCGCCATGGTACGTTAAACATTTTTCGGATTATCTTCTTTTGGCCTATAAAAACCCGCCCCTTGTTAGAAGCATTGCCTCAGAGAGATAGCGTAGTAGGCCCTATTAAGATGTTTACAAATAGAAGTTATGTGTTCAGACCAGCTAAGATGCTTATCCACATAGACACCGAGGAATTTAGTAGAAGTTGACGCTGATATCAAACTTCCGTCCACGTTTAGTTGAGGTGGACAAATGGCAGAATTAGAATTTATGCTAAAAAATATATTTTTTTTTTTATCTTTATTGACTATGATTAGATTTGCACCAGTCAACACAATAGTCTATGAGTTCTTCTGCAAGTAATTTTAGTTCCTCAAGGGTCCGTGCTGATACAGCTAAACAGGTGTCAGCAGGAATATCAGCGGTCCTAGCACGGACCCCTGAGGAACTGCTGGGTTCACTTCATGACAACCAGATATTGTGTCCTGAATTTTAACATACATTGTCCTATATGATAGGAAATCCATGAAGCAATTCAAAAATATTCCCCTAAAACCCAGATTATATAATTTTCTTTCGATGAATCTGAAATCCAAGGAGTAAAATCCGCTTGATAGATAATAGTAGATTCTGTAACAAGGTTAGAATGAAAAATTCGAAACGAGTGGAAAATTCCGAACGCGAGCGAATGCGAGTGTGAAAAACCACGAGTGTCGAATTTTTTCATTCTGACCGAGTAACAGACTATATTTTCTCCACGATCAAAAAGTATAAATCAATTTAAATTAAATCTGAACACAAGTTATTTGTTGACATATTTGTATTCCATTGTATTAATATTTATAGTGCTGTGGTACACTTACCGAAATTAAAATCTGGTGCATTGGTGTTTTTTCATAATATACAATTTCAGATATTATTAAATTCTATATCTACTTCACTTGATTTTTCACTCATTATTTTGTTTGAATTAAAACTTGTTTGAAAATAATTATTACCGTCGCCATTTTATATCTGACACTGACACTTTTGAAGTCCACGGCAATCGATATTGTTTAATTCGATTACAGAAAATCCATTCTTTACCTAGATAAAGAATGAAAATACATGCAAAATGCATAAGAGGCAAGTATTATAGAATAAATATTCAGACTCTAGAGTGTGAATGTTTACATTCTATTATTAAAAATGATTTCAGAATTCATACATTCAGTAATGGTCGTGGAGAAAAAATATTCCTGCAACTAGTTTTCCGCTATCTAATGTGTTATAAGCATATTCTGGTAGGCTGCATGTGGCTAATTCTGTGGATTTTCCCTTAAGGAAGCCATGCCGACACCGAGATATGATGCTAAATTGTACTAGGAATGCAAATACCCTTTCAAACACCAAAAGTGATATAGGTCGGTAGTTAGTTATTTTATTGGGGTTATCTTTTTTATGCACAGGGATAACAGTTGATATTTTTAATATAGATGGAAACTTTCCTATGCTAATTGATAAGTTTAGATGTGATAAAGGTTCAGCGATAAGATTTATGATTGATTTTATGATTTTAAGTGAAATTTGCAGATAATCTGTGCTTTTTGTATTTTTTAGTTGCTTTACAATTGCCATAACTTCAACCTTGTCAACTGGTGCAAAAATAATGTCTTATCCACGATATTTGCAACGTACAGATGTTGGACCTTGAGTTTCCAAAATGTTTATTTAAAGATAATTCGTTAATTTCAGCAAAGTATTGGCCAAAGGAGTTAACTATAATTTTAGAGTCAGTAATTGATTCATTATTTATGATTAGAGTATGAACCTTACTTCTACCAGTTTCCCTGTTAACCATGTTCAAAACTGTCTTATTTTTGTTATTAGATTTTTTTATCAAATTTTTATGAAATGACAGTTAAGTGGTTTTTAGCAGAATATTATATTCACGTTTAGCCTTCGTCTACATGGCAAGAGATGCCTCATTACCAATTTTTCTAGATAGCCAGAAAGCATTTTTTTTAAGTAATGACTGGCCTGACGAACCTCCTGGGTAATCCAACCTGCAGCACGATTATTAACTGATATTTTACACCTCTTAATTGGGCTACAAATTTCTAAAGAATGCGATAAAATATTTAACAAAATTTGAAAAGCAGTGTCAACGTCACTTTCAGTATATATCATTAAAACTGGTAGCAGGATAATGCATATTTCAGTTGCCCCAAGTTTTGATCAGAAATGTCTCTGAATGATCTGACTTTATCATTATTACAATTTTTGTAGCTATTCAGTAGGTGATATTCTAGCGTAAAAACTCTATGGTCGCTAAAGTTGGCTTTAAAAAATTTGTACATCAACATTAGTTAGAATATAGTCTACTTTAGTGGATGCTGTAACACCTAACCGATTTGTAAATACCCGTGTTGGTGCTATAGAGGTGACTGATAAGTTGTTATTAGAACTTGATCAAACAAATCCTTTGTGGTATTATCACTTAAGTAGTCACTTGCTTACTACAGAATTCAAGAATTAAAGAGAGGCGATGTAGGAATTCATCAAAGTTACCAGTTGGAGAACGATAGAAACTTAAGATACAGAAATTTCTCTCATAATATACCAAGATGATTCACAGTTTATTTCTTGAGTTAGATGCTGTAATCTCAATGAACTGGAAACAGCACATTATAAAATAAGACAGCAAATTGACTTTAAAATTAAAGAAATAAACTGGCTGGTAAGCAGAAAATCACCATCTTTCTACAGAAAACAAATTACTCATATAAAAGCTGTATTTAAACCGACATGGACGCCTGAAAGACAAATGTAGCCATACTTCAGAGATACCAATCCAAAAAACCTTAACAAACGCTCCATGGTACGTATCCAACCACACTCTACAGAGAGACCTTAAAATACCATACGTTAGTGAAGTCATTCGGAAAAGAGCCAAACATCGATACAAATTAAACGATCATTCCAATCCACTAATCGAATCAGTACTTCAATCTGTAAACGACAGAAGACTAAGAAGAGTGTGGCCACAAGACATATAAGGACATCGAGGAGTCATCGTTGGATGAACTCCTTAACACGCCATTAATTGTAATAATTTAGATGTACGAAACGATAAAATTAGCTTATTGATTTGTAATTTGATTGCTAATAAAATAATATATATTGTTGAAATTTGTTACCCTGTAATTTTTCGTAATTGTTATGAAATTTTTTATACCCTGTATAAGATTTGTGATAAAATATTATAGTAAGTAGGGGTTGGTTGAGTTATAAAAAAAATGGATAGTAATTGGAAGTAAAATTAACAGTGTTCCTTTATTTTTAACATTGAAGAGAAAAATTAGAAAGAAATTTTAGTAACTGATATTAAAAGTATAAACTAATTTTGGTAATATGAATAGGGCTTAAGCCATTTGAAGTATGAAATTCCTGTGACAGGTTGGATGAGATTGTCATTGGGTCAATAAAAAAATATAGTTTTTTAAAAAATAGTAGGTAAACATTTTCTGGGTTAAAAAAAAATGAATGAAGATTATTGATTTTGATTAAAAAAAGAATTGTCATAAAAATTTTTTAAAATTGTCTATGAATTTTATGAATATTGAGGGAAGGAATTTTGTAATGGATATTTATTATACAGTATTATGTACCTATGTAGAATAAAGAATCAAGGACGTAAGAAATAAGGAATAAAGAAAGTTACTGCAAAGCTTTAACATTAACCAATTTTGAAAGGGAACAGGGAGCAGAAGTGAAATGCGGAGGTAAAAGAAATATATCAAGAGAGCTGAAGAGATAAGAAGAAGGAGATTAAAAAGAAAATTGTTATTTGTTTAATTGTTTTTAATATTATATATTTCATTTTTTTAAGGCCTCTGAACCCAACCCATTTGGAAATCGCTCTACAGGTTAGGAAAGATAATTCACTATTCAACAGGAATTTCTTATTTCAATATATAAAAAATTAATAACAATAATAAATAATATATGCTCTATAGTAACATACCAAATGGTGCTCAATATGTTTTAATTACGGATGTGATTGTCAACTTTCAGAGTGACAGATGAAGTTCTTAAACAAAGCTAATGATGGAAAGTTGCCAGTGTTTTCAATTAATGTGCCAACTAATCAAACAAGATACAAGTTGAAGCTTATATTTGAGGAGCCGAGGGTGACATTGAGACATGGTAACACATCTTTTATTAAAATCTATTAAGCCCATATTTTGTTTTGACAGTTTAGAATTTAATACAAATCTCTTCAAAAATTAGTTACATTTAAATCTCTTTTTATTAAATCAGTGTTTAAAATTTTGGATTATAGCTTTATATATACCTTTATGGGGGTTTTAGAATATACTCATTTCCATCAAGCCATCATTTTAATGGCCTTATAACGTATTCTGCATGCTAATGTGTCCTGAGCGCGTGTTACATTAGTCTGTTACCTTTGTGTTTTGTCGTTTTAGTATTAGGCGTTCAAAATTTAGTTGCTGTATAAATATATAAACGTTAGAGTTTAAGTGCATGTAAGTTAAAATCACGTATTACTCCAAGTTAAAAGTGGGAATGTGAGGTTTTATTACTTAAACGGATAAATATATAGTTTCTTTGACGTTAGATAGGTTTGTTAAATTTAGAGTAATTATTTTTAAAATTAATATGTTTTCAAACGTGTAGTGAATAAATATTTACATATGCATTATGTCATAAGTTGGCAGCCTTGAGAAAATATTAATGGTCCAAGAACCTTGGAAGTCAAGCTTAGCTTAAAACTTCAAATTCTACAAAAATGCATTTGGGCGATAGCCAACATTTTCTGCCGATATACAAACAATCTCTGGAATAGGTCAGCATAAATAAAACAATATACAGGGTGTCATTAAAATACATGTACATATTATAAAGTGAAAAATATTATATTTAAAAAATGTATGTTAAATGAGGTGTACACCACTGAAGTTAACATAGGTTATGTTTAACTTGACCTGAATCAGGATTTATTTCCGAATCAGTATTGTAACAGTACCTTATTCAGGAGGGTCAATTATATAAGTATTTCTAGACACCCCAAAGGAACCGAAACGGATGTTGAGACTTCTAGCCCACCCGCTAATGTATCTAATGTTGTTTATCTTAACGACCCTCCTTATTATAAATACCAAAAATCATACTATTTTAGTTCAGTTCATTTTCTCACTCAAGCTGTTAAGTCTATAGTAAAAGTTAAGTTAGTAATATAATTGTAACAAATTAAAAATAAAGTTTTTTAACACATTTTCTCAAGAAAGAGACCTTTAATTGGCGCAGTCAGTAGGTTTGGAAGGAAGCAAGAAGCTTTGGTTTCAACTATTTATCCTCAGAGAACGAAAAGAATCTCTGAGTAAGTTCCTTTCATTTATCCATTCCTAATATTTCTAATTTGAATTTTTTTCTTACTGTGTATTTTCGTTTGTTCCTTGTATAAGCGTAGTAATACCAGAAAATATATAATTTTCAAGTTATTAACGGGTAATTTAAATTAAAATACTAGCAATTTCTTATTGTCTACAAATAGAAAGAGATATTGCATTATCTGTATTTTTCAAAATATTATATTAAATTAAATTAAAAACGGTAAGCAATTTCTTATTTCTAAACTATAAGAAGAGTTATTGTATTTCTGTATTTTACAAATAATTAATTTTTAAAGAAACCTTTAATTGGTCTTAGTAATTTATATTCGACATAAAGGAAGTAATTGAATTGTCAACCACTTCAGAAAAATAAGTCTATTTCAATCAATAGGACAAAGGCTATCCTCCCCGGAAGAGCCTGAAAAAATATAAAAATATAAAACAACGTATTTAGTTTAGTCAAATTATGTTATTAGATAAGAAATTTTAAGACAGGACATGGCTTTGGATGATGGTTTCTTGGCGGGTTTTTCCATCCCTGTAAAGTCTAAAGTTCATGATTTGTAACCCGACCTTTACCTGTCTCGAGAGATCAGACTTAATATTATATGGCGCAGATTCTAATTACATAGCTATTCGCTGAAATATCGCATAATTAAATTCAAGTAAACTCTTTCAAATTTGCCCAGGGGGCAGCACTTACTGGAAGTCAAATTTGTAATAAAAAGGGATACGCCATTCATTGTTCGCTGAGCAGAATGCTGTCATTTATTATATGCTAGATTCCAGTAAGATTAAGGGTGGTACCGGGAAGCTTACGGGGGTCGAACTAATCCGGAAGCCTTTCGATGTGTGACACTAGTTTCGTTTGTAACTTTTAAATTTATTTCCAAATTTGAGTTAGTTAATTTCCAACTTCGCTCGGGATCGGTTCTTCTTCCAATAAGCAGTTGTTTTAGATATTAATTCGGGTTTCACGGCTACGGGGTTGTTTAAGCAAATCATAGTTTCTTACGCGCCTAGCTATTAATGAGAGTCCGCATTGATATGGAATTGGGTAGCTATTTAACGATTAATTAACTTCATTTTTCAATAACTTGTAAACTAATTCTCTCTTAATGATTTCTTTAGTAATTTGGACCAACTTATGGTCATGAATATAGACATCTCTCGATAATAAAATTAATTAGTATTTTATCTCGTGTTTCAATCAATGAAAATAATTATACTCCCGTAACCTAAAATGTGTGAATAATAGTGGCTACGACCTCCTTCATCATGACTACGATTTGAAGATTATTCGTCAGAAAAAGGTAGGTGCAAGATCTTTTTATTAGATATAAAAATTCTCTGTGCTCGCGACGTCGAATTACTTCTTTCTCGCGATCTCATCTTACAGAATCCACGTGTGCCTCGCTCGGCCCACAGTCAATTAGCGATGTTTTACCAAATCGCTCTAAAATGAATGATATATAATAGTTAACAAATAGCAAATGAAATTGAAAGACCGGATATGTAACATTACATATAATTTTTATAGTTATTAATATTTCCTGAATTGCATATTCGGTTTATAAAATACATTAGGTAACCATTCTAAGTACATACAATAATGATGTTAAAGATAAGTTTTATAATATTTTTCTTAAGTGACCGCCATTTGCACACTTTACCCTACTCAGTTATCGAGAAATACAATATTTTGTATAAATAATTTAAAAATTAAGGTTTATTGTAATTTTAGCTAAAATTATTTATTAGTCGTGGATAAAATATAGTATTCTACTCGCATATAATGACTATTATTCACGCGAGTGGTTTGCGTCACTCGCTTCGCTCGTGAGGTAAATGCCGCTTTCGTGAATAATAGCCATCATTATATGCTAGTTGAATAATGTACTATTATTGGTTAAAATCCTCTTTTAGAATTTAGTGTCGTATTAAAAAAAAAATATCTAATGAAAACAACTAATTTTCCTCATATTTTTTACGTTTTATCTATAGGTTAATTTCTCAATTGGTAAAACGCTTGTCTACTACCCACTTGGGATAAAAATAAACTCGATTATTTGCTGAAGTGTTTGTAGAATATCCCATAAATGGAGGGATAACGTCCTGATAATGGATTTTACGTCACTTGATAATTCAGTAAGGAAGTAATTATGTCACTTTAAAAATCAAGATAATAACATAGTAAATATAACAATATTTTCACTTAGAAGTATAAAAATAAAATGTACCAAAAAAAGGAATTATTTAATTCAAATGAACTGTTCAAAAAATGAGTTAAATCCATAACATTATTTTATTTGAAGTTCTAAGAAAAATTACAATTTGAGAAGCTAGTAATCAATCTTTTTCTTATTTATGATCAAATGTGATACCGGCTAAATAATAAACACAATTATTTATTATTGTTTCAAGTTACGATTTTCTTTCTTTTCTATTTTATACTGAATACAAAGAGTCCAGTCCATCATGTGTTTTGTCGAGTCATCGGAAAAGAACACCTGATATATCGTTAAATAATTGTCATACATACCATAAATTATACATAAAAAAGTAAAATTTTAAATATTTTATTATCAGTAATAAGTGAGATTTTAACATTTTTGGTTTTTAGTAAATTCAGTATTTTATAGAAACTAACCCATCTCTGTACAAGAAAATCTGATAATATTTGTAACACTTGCTTACTCCCAAGACATCAGATTTCTTTCAACTGTAAGAAAGTTAAATATGTTGCAAAACGACTGAAAAAGTTTCCAAGGAGTCTGTTGTCCTCTAGAGAACATCCTTGAGTGTCCTTCAGGCGTTTTGTAAACGAAAAGACGAGTATGATCTGAGAACTGATAAGAAAATGTAGCGTACAATAAATATTTAGGTGGAGTAGATACAACACGTTGCATAAGAAATAATTCTTGTAGTTTTAAGATAAAAAATACCACTGATACGGATTTGTAGATAGAAAGAGCTTGATATAATAAAATCTAATGTTGGTGGTCTGTAGATAAGATAAATGTTTTTCACCAACGATAATTATGACTTTATTCGATGAATAAATTTAACTCTATAATACAAATGTACAGTTAAAATTTTATTTGATGTTTTTAACCTCAAATAATATTAAATAGTTTTCGCGTGTTTTTCTGATTGTAATTTAGCCGCAAAGATGTAATAATAATAATAGTATTAGCTCAAAAATCAAAAACTAAATATGAATATAACCTACTTAAAAATAGAAGGTGCCTATTAGTTTTATATGATTATATAATAAATCCGTGACAGCTTGTGATAGCCCAGTGCTAACGCTCTCGCTTTCGGATACGAAGGTCGTCGATTCACACTCGATGACCGTAATTTTTTTTAGTTTTTCCTTTGGTGGGTTGTAGACAAAATGTACTGTTCAACTCATGTGGATTGTCCATATCGCACGCGGACGAAGTTTGAGCCCGATACCGTAGGCGGAGAGCCATAATATCTACACTTGTTGCACAAACTACTACAATAGTCACTGTCAGCTCTAGAATGATGAATTTGACTTTTAATTTCTAGTTGTATCAGCACTTTATTATCATTTGTAGATTGCATCTTGTTGTATAAGTTCACACGTATCTGACCATGGAAGCCCGAATCTGAGATTGAATTTTGTATTGAATATGTCCCCATATTAGTGCAAACCACAGTTAATATAAGGGCATTTCTCTTTGAAAAGGTTCCACATCTTTTCATCACTTAGATCAGCATCTAGACACCTTTTTTTACTTTCATGTCCCATAGTGGTGATTCTCTTGTAGCGGAAAAGCATTTATATGGCTGAGACCCTGTTAGACCTGTTAGAACGAGTTTCACGACCATCAAAAAAAAGTTTGTTAAACTTTAGTTTTTCTACCAGCATGTGAACTCTACGTGGAGTTATTTCGTAAACATGACAAAGAAACTTTTCTAACACCCTGAATGGAGAACCTTTATCTTTTAAGTAATATATTATAAATCTAATAGGTTATCCCTTTCTCAAATGTGGTCATATTTTCCTCTCTGATAAATTTAAACAGCTTTTGTAACTCTTATTCCATACTAGCTTCTCTCATTTCTATAGCTTTATTAAACGTTTTATTTAATTCCTTTTTCAATCTCTACTAATCAATCTTTCCTTGGTTTGTTTTACAAGTTATAACCTCAAAATTTCTTCTATATTGATTACTTGTCACTGTCACTTTGCTTCTTCTTCTCTTCTTCTTTTTTCAAACATATCTGCGCCCAATACTACTCTACAGTTAAAATTGTTTCACAAAATTTAGGTTTATAATATAATTTTTTAGGTTAAGACAACTATTAATTCAAATTTTACATTGTATAACACTTAATTATCAATTTTTATCCATTGCTACTAGTTTGGATCACATGTAATTTTAGGCCATATTTATATTAACTTTGAAATTCCCTCCTTTCCTTTACCCTTTCAGTTACCTGTCAAATGTCACACAACCATCTTGCCATAGTATCTGTTTGTGCTACATTTAGTCACAACGTTCTCCGATGATTCTTTCTCATCTAATTAATATTCGGGTTAATCGGGTTTACCACCCGGGTACCGTTTGGGGCATATTGCTCTACCTGCTGCAGTTCCTGTCTCACCTGTTCGGGTTGGCTCGGGGTGATTACTTCGAGGTGCCGGCTCCCCTGGTACAGGCATGTTCGTCGACCAGGACGTCCCCACTCACATATTCTTAATTAATTTTTCCGGTTTTTCCGTATTTGAAAAACCGATTATTTATTCCTATAATTTGGATGCTCTATATCTGAGCATTTCCTATTTACCTTCCTTTTTGCACAACAGAGGAGCACTCAGCCAATATGAGATTATTGACTCTACGATGATCTTCCTACCGAAGATAGTCTCACTATTTCATAAATTTGAAAAGTGTTTCAAACACTTCCTTAACATTTCCTTAATTTTTAATTAATTTTTTACGTCGAATTTCATGTATCCTCATATCTCCCTACCCTAACTTTCCCACATACATTATTTTTATGGATTTGTTTGTTTCTTGATATAATCACTTGTATTAATTTATATGGTAAGTTTTTTCAATGTAATGTTATAAAAGTTTGTATCGAACTGGGTAATTTGGTTCCAGGCCTGAAGATGGCTCATTAGCCGAAACTAGTTGCCCCCCCTAAAACTTTGTTTTTTAAATATATGTGGTACATGACTCGGAGTTTTATTTCTATTAATATATTATAGTTTAATGGTGCTTAGAAATATCTTGACCTACTCTATAGTGAACTATCTCACCAATCTGCACACAGGATTGTGCTAAATATGCACTTTGGCCATTGTAGTCTTTCTCATAAAAGTCTTCGAACATTTCATGTATATCTTCAAGTATAAATTGTCCACAGTTAAACTGATACTTGCAGACTCTTTCCTTCAAACAATGACACATCTATTAGGTTGGTACTTTGTTATTGTTATATATTATTTTATAGTACACAATAACATTTTTAACAATCTGTAAAACGATTTGGTTTTCAATATTTAAAAGTTTGTAGAGTTATGAAACATATTTTTCTACAACCACTATGCAACACGCTTTTCTATATACATTTTTATACGCAAATTAGGCCTTTTCTTAATTTCTTTGATATCCGTTGGAAAACTAATAATTTAGAGTGCACTTTTCTCCACGGAAATGTCAAACACAGCTATGACATGTCATATTTTTTTGACAACCCAATTCTTTATCGGCTTTTGCCAATCACATTCTTTCATCTAGTCATTGATTCAACTCTTTGAATTTCTCCATAATTGCAATAAAAGTTTTAAACTGGACCTTCTCGAAATGTATGAAATTAAAGAAGCAAATTAGAATATCAATTTAAATTGTTTAAATGAACAACTTCAACCAAAGACTATCTACTATAGACGTTTCACGTAAATGGCTCAAGGTCAACTTGCTTTTGTGTTTTTGTCCTAAGCCCTAGATGTCTCTGTTAGTATGAATAATTAAATTTAGGTTCGATGCAATGATACAATTTCAAGTTTTATTAGATACTTATTGCTGACTTGTTATGAAGTTTGAGGAAAGTGGATCTGTAGTAAATAAAAAAAGGACGGCAGTTAGGGTATTGGACGAAGTAACAGAAGTCGAAGTTCTGGGAAATTTTGCAATGGAACCAGCATCTTCTCTTCGCAAAGTAGCCTCTAATACTGGACTTTCAGTTTCATCAGTTTGACAAGTATTAAAAAATAATAAATATCGACCTTACAAGATGCAAATCCATCAGCAACTTCATGAAGATGATCCGGATAGAAGAGACAATGGCTAGATGACCATTTCCCACAACGTTGGATCCGTAGAAGAGGAGCAATAGAATGGCCTGCGAGATCTCCAGATTTGACTCCTTGCGATTTCTGGCTTTTGGGTCACCTAAAGTCAGTAATTTACAAAATTAAACTTACATCTATTGATGACCTTCGGGTACGAATTGTAAGAGAATGTCAATCCATTACTAGGGAAATTTTTCAAAATGTTAGACAAGAATTCCAAGACAGACTTGACTTTTGTTTAGCACACGATGGACAACATTTTGAGCAATTGCTGTATTTTTTTTTATGTTTACCTTCTTTTAAATACCTAACAATAAACTGATAACATTATTGATACAAATTATGTAATGTTTTTTTGTCCTAGCAGTGGACAAAGGGTATGATTTGAATTCTGCATTGAATTACCTTTCCTCTGATGTGCCACACATGGTGTATCGCCCATTCAAATTTTCATGTTACGGGGTGGGGGTGAAGGGGGTTAAGGTAAAGCGACAAATTTTGTCAAAAATTTCGTTTCCTTTAAATCAAAAGTCGACGTGTCTCACTATTTTTCTTAAAAAATAATTGTGCGAGAGTAAAGTGAGGGTAGGAAAAAACACCCTGTATTTCTGTTCAGGGGGGTAGTAAAAAAATTAAACTTAGTGATTTAAATTCTGCATTGAATTACATTTTCCCTGATGTGCCACACATGGTATGTTCCCTATTTAAATTTTAAAGTTTGAGTGGCGAGGGGTGAAGGGGGTTGACGTTAGAGTGATGTTTGTTATCAAAAATGTTGTCCCCCTCAAATCGAAGTGTCTCGCCATTTTTGCCAAAAATTATTGGGTAAGCCTAAATCGGGGGTGGAAACTTTTTGAAAAAACACCATGTATATTTATTTATAGAATGACAAATTAATTTGATTAAATTAATTTAAACTTTAAAATTAAGCATTAAATAATATTTGCACAAAAAGATCGGCTAAATAATAAACGCAATTTTTTATTATTGCTTAAAACTGATCTATTCAAGTTACGATTTTATGCTGAATACAGTGAGTTTATTATTTTAAGCATTAAAGTTCCTAGCTAACTTGGACATTTTGTTTATTGCTTAAATATCATTATTCCTTATCAAGTTTTCTGAAGTCTATAAATATCTTTATGTTTTGTAACAAAAACCATAGTGTCCAATTAGTTAGATCTAAGTATAAATTATTGTCATCGTAGGTCATCCCAGCACCGCTTTTAACCCCAATATATTACGTTTCTCCATTAAGAACGTTAAAAGGATATCGATCCAATGGCTACAAACTATCATTAAGAGGAAAGCTAATGGTTTCCCATCATGAAAACGGAATATCGTTTTATACAACGTCTTCGAAGACTAAATTGAACCGTATTCTAGTGCTCTCAAAACGAAACGACTGACACGATGAAAACCAAATAAAGGATATAAAATACCACGCATACTGGAGCTATAGGAATGCAAATAAGATGATCATCGCTGTCACACAAATCTTTGTGCGGACGTCAAGCATAGACGCCGATTTCCCAAAAGAAATCAGAAACGAACAATTTCAATAAATAAAACAAAAGAACTAAGACTAACCTAAAAATAGTTAATTCGGGTATAGATCGCAAAAAATACCGGTTTTCGTTATACTTTTATCGCGCAATTTCTACTTCTTTGAATCGCGGAAAGAAAGGGTCCCGCTAGTCGAAAAGGCAATCGATCGAGAAATTAAAATTCACTTGTCTCTATTATTGGTTTTTAAGAAAAAAGCCTAAAATCAGGTACCACAAGAATTTATTGTAATAGAAGCAACTAGTTTTGGCAACTAACCATCATCAGGCTTATAGATACAAACGTTCAAATATTAAAAACAACATTAAGATTTAAAGATAAACTTACCATTATTTTTTTCTTAATTTCGAGTTTTCGAAAATTTTAAATTACGACAAAGGACCAGGCATCCGTCTTATGGAGAAATGGGTTCCGGTTAATTTGCGTGAATTTTTGGTATGTTGAAGATATCGACTTCCTGAACAATAGTGTCCATCGGCACAACTCAATCCTATGACCAGTTTTCAACTTACAGGGTGATTAAGTTGAACAAGGACCATTTTTTAAAACGTATTCAAATGTAATTTTCTCAATATATTAAGGATTTTTTGCGGTAATAGTTTTCTAATAGCATCAAATAATATTGATTTGTGTAGAAAAAGTATAATTTCATACAGGGTGATTCAAAAATTACCAAAAAAATTGTTGATGCTGTGTATTCTACTTTACGGTGGGAATATGAAAATATTAATATTTGGTCTGAATTTACTTTAGTTATACTTATTATAACAAGATATAAAAACATTTTATACAGGGTGAGTCAAAAAGTTGATCGACTCTGCAGGTAATTTTTAATACAATTTTATATATTTTGTAATACAAATCAGTAGTCGACATTGAACCGTTTTCAAAAATATATAATTCATAAAGTAAATACAGGGTGATTCAAAAGATATTTAAGGTAGAAAATTACGAAAATTGATTTTTTTTGCGAATCACCCCGTAATTTAATACTTTCTCCGTTAATTTCTCTAATTTTTTCTTATTGTCTTTATTTTGAGTTTGTTAGTCTTCTATAGAAGTTTTGTGAAGTTACTATGATTATTTTTTTTATATCGACTTGGTGATGACAAGCCTGTCACAATATATACCCTTATACCTATGCTTATAGATGTGTTTTTATTTTATTTAATCATTCATAATGTATATCATTCTAACGTTATTTGTATAAGGAAACAAATAATCTGTAACATATAATATCAACAAATAATGAATTCATAGTGAGCCAAAAGATTTGAGCTAAAATATTATTAGTGAGCCAAATAACCGTAAACGCAAATATTATTATATTATTTATATACATACATATCTGCAATCAGTTCGAATAAGTTACTTATATAGGAGTAATGTATGTAGATTAAAAATAAAAAACATATGAACCCGTTTCCTCAACGCTCTTTTTTCAGTGTTATCCCCAATAGCCTAATCCCATTTTACCTGTGAAATGCAGTTCTATTTGTAATGAAAACAAAACAAGTATATAAAATAAATACTTTAAGGAGCAAATACTAACAAAAACAAATATAAGTACAAATCATTGCATTAGACATAAACGCATCTTACTCATAACCAAACTAGTTGCTTGTCGAGAAGGATATTGAAATATAACTTTAAAAAATTATCTAATACACCATTTTAATTTTTAGAAAAAAACTTGTCAGGAATTTTCTTGTTATATTTACACGATTTCCATGTTGTACAAAAAATTGCAGGTCTCATACAATTCATTGAAATTATTTTTTGAATTCGATGATAATTGCTTAAATTCGTTTTCTGGAAAATTATCTATACCTTCACAGTTAAGAGGATGTTGTCACATTCGTACATAGTCAGGAACAACTATGAAATATAATAAATATCTACAATCAATAGAAAGCCTCCGAATATTTTCATTAGCATTAGATATCATACAAGTATTGGATTTAGCTGGAAAAAGTACGTTAAATCAAAAAATCGTTATAAAAAAACTGATCATAGTAACTTCGCAAAACTTCTGTAGAAGACTAACAAACTCAAAATAAAGACAATGAGAAAAAATTAGAGAAATTAACGGAGAAAATATTAAATTACGGGGTGATTCGCAAAACAAATCAATTTTCGTAATTTTCTACCTTGAATATCTTTTGAATCACCCTGTATTTAACTTATAAATTATATATTTTTGAAAATGGTTCAATGTCAACTACTGACATGTATTACAAAATATATATTTTTTTTTTTTTTTAATAGGTTTATGGCTTTGGCAAAGACCAATTAGCCAGACTATTTTTTTCGTAGTATTATTGATTTCGTAATTGGTGGAACACTATCATTGGGGATGTGAGTCTTGGCAATGACCATAACAATGATGACCAAAGGGCATCACTTTGATAACAAATCGATATTTCTATGTTCTATAGTAACTGGAGCAGAAAAAGTGCATATTACAGAAAGATGGGATTTAAGCTATATTATTGAGTTAGTAGTGATAACGTGCGCTCTTATTTTTTTTTTTTTTTTTTTTTTTTTTTTTTTTTTTTTTTTTTTTTTTTTTTTTTTTTTTTTTTTTTTTTTTTTTGCGAAACACTTACATTTTGTTAATTTTTGCAGGTTGCTTACAAAGAAATGTTAGTAGTTTACAATTTGTATTTACAGCGTGTTATATGCTGATATATATACAAAAAAATGTTAGTATTATTGCTAAATAATAGGGTATTTAAATTAGTTGGTAAGGGAAATTTAATTTTGACCAGGTATACATAGAATTGGGTTGTACTTTCCCTGTTCCTTGAGCAGTTCAGAATTAGATGTGTTAAGTCACCTGTTTCTCCACATATACAGTTTGGGTTTTCTGAAAGACCAATTCTGTGCATGTATACTGGAGTTAGAGTGTGATTTGATCTCATTCTGTTTATTGTAAGAATGAAATGTCTTTTATTAGCGTTCTTGAACCATGGACTTATTGGAAGTTGTTTTTGGCATCTAATGAAGTTTAGACCGGTTTGTGACTTTTCATATATTTCTTGCCATTTTTCTTTTAGTTCTCTTTTAAACGTTGGGTATAAGTCAGTAAAGGGGAGTCGTGTAGAGGGTATACATTCTCCTGAATACGTAGCTGATTTAGCCAAATAGTCTGCTATTTCATTCCCAATAATGCCCGAATGTCCTTTAATCCAAGCTATAGTTACATTTTTTAATTCTTTGTGAACTTCAAAGTTGTGTTTTAGAATTTCAGCTTCTATGTGGGTTAGTTTATTTGACGAATTTAAGTTCTTCAACCTGTCTACAGTACTTTTGCTGTCTGTGAAGATTACATAGTTTTTGTTGTTGTTTCTTGCAATGTATTTGAGTGCTTCTAATACTGCTATTATTTCAGCCGAATAAATTGTAGTTTGATCTGGTAGTTTGATTTTAATGGAATGTTTGGTGTTTTTCTCGTAGATAGCACATCCTACCGAATTCTGCATTTTTGAGCCATCCGTAAATAGGTACTGATGGTGAGGCCATTTTTTATTTATAATTTCGTTGAAGTCTTCGTTTGGATTGAGTTCCTGGGTTTTTATTTTTTCAGAGAAGATATACGTTGGTTGGTATGCATAATAAGGTTGGATTTTATTAGAGTAAATGTTAGTGTATTGTGACAGATGAGTGTAACTTTCAACGATAAGCGGAGTTGTTTTTGAAATCCAATAACGATTCGTTAATACTTGAATTGCGAGTTTATTTATGAACTTTAAATAGCTGGCGTCTTTTGAAATGGCTTTTGCTATGAATTTATGGCTGATGAATTGCCGTCTGAGCATTAAGGGTTGTTCGATACTTTCTGCTTTCATTATATTTACTGGGGTCGATATAAGGTATCCAAGACTAATTCTAATGCCTTTATTTTTTTGTACTTCAATTTTGTCCAGATGGGTTTTTGAAGCTGATCCATATAAATGGCTGCCGTAATCAATTATACTCCTAACAAGTGTTTTATAAAAAGTTATGGCTGTATTTGGATACAAAATATATAAAATTGTATTAAAAATAACCTGCAGAGTCGATCAACTTTTTGACTCACCCTGTATAAAACGTGTTTATACCTTGTTATAATAAGTCCAACTAAAGTAAATTCATATTCTCACTATAAAGTAGAATGCACAGCATTGGTAATTTTTGAATCACCCTGTATGAAATAATACTTTTTCTACACAAAGCAACTTTATTTGATGCTATTAGAAAACTATTACAGCAAGGAATCCTTAATACATTAGATTTTAATACGTTTTATAAAATGGCCATTTTTCAACTTCATCACCCTGTAAGTTGAAAACTGGCCATAGGATTGAGTTGTACCCATGGACACTATTGTTCAGGAAGTCGATATCTTCAACATACCAAAAATTCAGGCAAATTAACCGGAACCCATTTCTCCATAAGCCGGCTGCCTAGTCCTTTCTATATATGTATTGTCGTAGTCTCCCGTAATTCTTTTAATTATTATGTATTTTTTTATGATTTTTCGTTTTATTGTTCCATTTAATTGTAAATAGCAATTACGGTTCCTACTATTATTATTATTATTGAAACTCATTATGTGGGCGCCATCTATTTATCAATAGAAAAATATTCTCAGGGTTAGTTCGGCCACTTTTTACATCAGGGAACTTTTGATAGTTCACATTAAATTTAATGTATGGAATATACATGTCAAAAATGAGTAAAAAATTTGCATCGATTGTAAATCGAATGTAGAAAACAATGATGAATTTTATCAGATTCAAATTCTGATAAACAAGTAATTTCAACAATACTAACAAAAATGAATATTAAAACAAGTTTATAAAGTAAAATAAAAATTCTAACGTAATATGAGTTACGCCAAGCAAATGTACATGAAAATGGTTATAAAAATAAAAATTTTACAACTAAAAGATCACCACTAATCAATGGAAAACTTTTCTTTTTGTTTTAGCATTCACTCTTTGTGATAATAAAAAAAATAAAACACAAAATTGTTATGAACATCTGATCTGAAATGGAAATTCAAATTCACTCCTTATAAAGAGTATTTTACCAGTCCAGAATTTCTTTCTTGAAGATAACGTAAAATCACGTTCATTTTATATCGCCATCTTGATGAATACAGGATAAAGGACCATCTCCACCACGTTATAATTAAAAAAAATTGTCACTTACTAAGTTCCACTGGTCAAAAAAAGTTCCTTACATTGTACAGGGTGTCCCAAATTGGTGTGTTTTGCAGGGTGTCCCAAATTGGTGCGTTTTGCAGGGTATCTCATAAACGCGAAAAGATGGAAAAAAAGCAGTTAAGATGTTCTTTTTTTGTTAAAGTAACGATAGCCTAACTAAATCTTTAGTAGGCCCCTGCATTTGGAAGATACAGGGCGATTATTGGAAACTGTCTATAACTTCTTAATTAAGATAAATATAAAATAACTTTATAAAAACTTTTAATAGATATAATATTGAAGAGTTCAGTGGCGCACAAGATTTTTTTTTAGAGGTCTCACTAAGGAAATATAATGCAAACTTATATTTTTTTAAATGGGACACCCGTTTTTTTTTCTCATTCGCCTGATATGTATATTTCGACGTTTTTTGTTTCGTTTTTTAATTCTCATTCGCCTGATATGACATATTATATATTTATTTTCAGTGGTTGGAGCTACAGTGCAAATAAACCATTTATCAATGTTATCAGGTAAAAGACCCTTAAAAATTGAACACTTAGTAACGAAATGTAACATTTTATTATAAGGATAGTAAAAATTAGATCAGCAAGAAAAATGTGCCAATTATTATTACAACAAAATGGAGGGCATTTTTAATATTTAATGTAATTTTCAAATTCTACTAAAATTAGAGGTAGATTATAGACCGGTGTGAACTTAGCAGCCACTTTCTGGCAGCCGATTTTCGCCCAGCAGCCAAATGACCAGTGGCGTCGGAAGATGATTTTATTCGTAAAAAATTCTTTAAAGAGACATGTGGAAAGGAACATATAAAATAAAATTATTAAATTTTTATTACATATTTCCTTATATCAGAAACACTATAAAAATATTATAAAGGGTTTTTAGGGAAAGTTTACAGCATCACAATTAAAAAATCGAAAATAATCTTCAAAGTACCCTTCAGAAAAGTTTAGCCAAGTTGAAGTTTTGCACAAACATTATTGACTATATGTAGAATAACCGTATTAAGATGCGAATTATTTGCAAGCCGTCAAAGGGGTAGTAAATACACTCACAAATAGAAAAAAAATACAAAAGTACCCTTCAGAAAAGTTGAAATTTGCACAAACATTATTGACTGTATGTAGAATAACCGTATTAAGATGCGAATTATTTGCAAGCCGTCAAAGGGGTAGTAAATACCCTCACAAATAGAAAAAAAATACAAAAGTACCCTTCAGAAAAGTTGAAAATTTGCACAAACATTATTGACTGTATGTAGAATAACGGTATTAAGATGCGAATTATTTGCAAGCCGTCAAAGGGGTAGTTATTAAATTCACAAAATTTTTGAATGGGGAAACTACGACGAAGGGGACTTTTCATTTTTATTCTACTTGTGAGGGTATTTCAACTTGGCTAAACTTTTCTGAAGGGTACTTTTGTATTTTTTTTTCTATTTGTGAGGGTATTTACTACCCCTTTGACGGCCTGCAAATAATTCGCATCTTAATACGGTTATTCTACATACAGTCAATAATGTTTGTGCAAAATTTCATCTTGGCTAAACTTTTCTGAAGGGTACTTTTGTATTTTTTTTCTATTTGTGAGGGTATTTACTGCCCCTTTGACGGCCTGCAAATAATTCACATCTTAATACGGTTATTCTACATACAGTCAATAATGTTTGTGCAAATTTTCAACTTTTCTAAACTTTTGATTTTTTTTTATTTGTGAGGGTATTTACTACCCCTTTGACGGCCTGCAAATAATTCACATCTTAATACGGTTATTCTACATACAGTCAATAATGTTTGTGCAAATTTTCAACTTTTCTAAACTTTTGATTTTTTTTTATTTGTGAGGGTATTTACTACCCCTTTGACGGCCTGCAAATAATTCACATCTTAATACGGTTATTCTACATATAGTCAATAATGTTTGTGCAAAATTTCAACTTGGCTAAACTTTTCTGAAGGGTACTTTGAAGATTATTTTCGATTTTTTAATTGTGATGCTGTAAACTTTCCCTAAAAACCCTTTATAATATATTTATAGTGTTTCTGATATAAGGAAATATTTAATAAAAATTTAATAATTTTATTTTATATGTTCCTTTCCACATGTATCTTTAAAGAATTTTTTACGAATAAAATCATCTTCCGACGCCACTGGTCATTTGGCTGCTGGGCGAAAATCGGCTGCCAGAAAGTGGCTGCTAAGTTCACACCGGTGATTATAGTTATTACAAGGTTTATTGTTATTTCATAAGTTTATTGTTTTACTTTTTTTAATGTGTTTTTTTTTATTAATTATAATTTTGATAACTAAAATTTTCACACATCAGTATCCTTATAATGAAATGTTAAATTTCGTTATGGAGTGTTCAATTTTTTAAGGGTCTTTCACCTGATAACATTGATATATGGTTTATTTGCACTGTAGTTCCAACCACTGAAAATAAATATGTAATATGTCATATCAGGTGAATGAGAAATTAAAAACGAAACAAAAAACGTCAAATATATAGGGTGTCCCATTTAAAAAAATATAACTTTGCATTATATTTCCTTAGTGAGACCCCTAAAAAAAATTCTTGTGCACCAGTGAACTTTTTAATAATATATCTATCAAATGTTTTCATAAAGCTATTTCATATATTTCTTAATTAAGAATTTATAGAACCTTACAGTTTTCGACAGTTTCCAATTATCGCCCTGTATCTTCCAAATGCAGGGACCTACTTAAGATTTAATTAGGCTATCGTCACTTTAATAAAAAAAAGAAGTCATAATATCTTAACTGCTTTTTTCGATCTCTGCTAGTTTACGAGATACCCTGCAAAACACACCAATTTGGAACACCCTGTACAGAGGACGATAGGTAAGTTTTTTTTCTACAATTCTTTCCTTTTTCTATTTAAATTAATTACTTTTCTGATACTTTCATAGCTCAACACAAATCATTCGGTCCATCCATTTTGAAAAAAAAAATCAAAAAGTCAAAGAAACAACCTGCCTACTTAATTTTTATATTTTCTTCTTTTCCTCATTAAGTCTTTTTTCATGATAAACGTCTAAATACCGACCAATTAAATATTTTGCCTGTGAATGTTAAAAATATTTTGCATTAAGAACAAAGTTTACATCCTATTTCCTAATAATATTTTTTTCTTAATTTATTTTGTCCTTCCAAAATGCTTTTAAATTTTTAATTATAGTATATTCAAAACAAAAACCGTTGCACGTCATCGTAGACGAAATAATAAAACGGCAGTGCTACCACCAAATTGAGCACGCAAAAATTCCTGTCATGTATGAACGACACTAATTGGGGATTTCAGGGATATCGTTTCTAAGCATAACGGTCGACAAGGATGTTTTTTCTTACTGCAAATCATCAAATTATCGATGACGTGCAACGGTTTTTATTTTGAAAAGACTATTACTCAGTAGATAGAACGTTCTTTAACTTTAACGGTTCTGTAACTAATGACAATGACGTTTAGATTGTGACAATTATACAAGAAATCAACTTGTAAAGTTTTATTCTAAACGTCATTGCCTTCACTTACTGAGTCTTTAAAGTTAAAGGACGTTCTATCTACTGACAGTATATTTTTTATTTGTTGAAATTTCTTTCTTATTTATAAATCAATTTATGGAATATTATTTGCTTTAGCTACTGAATTATTGGAAATTAATTTTGTATTAAGCAAAAAATACTGTTTTTCTCCGATTGCCATTAAACCTCAGTTTTAGTGACATTTACTGATCATAGAAGTAACACTTTTACTGCTTTAGGCAATAAAAATGATTTTTAATGCCTAGGCATTAAAAAAATAATTTTATATCTCTATACACAGATTAATCTCTTCTCCAAACAATTAAGATAAACAGATAAAAAATGGCGATTTTCAACTAAACAATTAATCCACTAACCTCTATCTCATGAACAATCAATTGATAAAGAAAATTGAAGCAAATTGAATGTAACAGTGGTGTCTTATTTTTCGGTAGATATTATTATGTATACAATTTAAAGTCTAATCGAAAATAATAATTAGAAAATACGATTTAATTATTAGCTATAACATACGATTAGAAAAAAAGTTTTCATTTTAATTTGATTGTTTTAATCACACTGTACAAACAATCGGAGAAAAAATTATGTTTCACACGGCAGATAATCAGATTTACTGCCTCGGCAATGAAACTAGCTTCTCTGCCTAGTTAAACAAATAACTATTATTATTCATAGCCTAGTCATGTTACTAATCTTAATGAATAGTATTTCCATATATTGGCTCAGTTGTGATTTTTATTTCAGTACGAATAAGGTAAATTAAGTGCTAAATTCCGT
Source organism: Neocrepidodera transversa (assembly GCA_963243735.1). Classification (NCBI taxonomy): domain Eukaryota; kingdom Metazoa; phylum Arthropoda; class Insecta; order Coleoptera; family Chrysomelidae; genus Neocrepidodera; species Neocrepidodera transversa. Next base: position 20,519,099 of record OY725344.1, on the reverse strand, counting down.
TAATAATGTAAGTAATAATTTAAACAGTTAGTTATTGCGATTATTAAAAATTTATGTGATGTATCAAATATGTCAGGCTAGGTTTAGTGTGATCAACAAATTCACATCTTTTAACTAGTTTTTATGTCTAGATTCAAATAAATAATAAAAATTTAAATAATAATAATAATAATACAAATCACTACAAAAATTACTATTCCAAGTTCGCCGTTTGCTCCCCAATCAACTGATAACCGCCATGTTGTGACGTCAGTTGACACTGCCCTATTGCTTTCGGAGAGAACTGATGAGGGTTGATGTGTTTAAATGTTAAATAAAACACTTGATCTTTGATCTATTGATTGATTGATTCGATTGATTTAATCGATGTTTTGTCTAAGGATTTAGGCCTCAACACTGCAGCCTTAAGACTTATTGTGCTATGCCAATTGTATCGTTATTATCAAGTGAAAAGGTTTGTTACCTTTATCAGGCTTAGTAGCCTCTTCACAAGATTTTCTCTGGGGAAGACCTCCTGTGTATTTTCTGTACCTCCAGCGTGTAAGTGCTTGACACTCTAGTATAATGTGAGAGGCTGTTTCCTCCTCCTCATTACATAGTCTACAGATGGGTTCGTCTTGGTAGATGCCCATTTTGTGTAGGTGTTCCCTAAGGTGGCAGTGTCCAGTTATTAGTCCCGTGACATGCCTTATTTAATTTCTGCTTAGCTGCAGAATATCGTTGGTCAGTGCTTTTGATGGCTTTTTGACCATCAGTTTACTGTTTTTCTGACCCGGCACGAGATTCCAGCTTGCCTGATGTTCTCTAGCGCCCATCTAACTTCTTAACAATATATTGGAAACAAAACATAAACATGAGCGCGATGGCGGTCCATGACCAAGTGCATGACCGAGTCGCCATGGGAGGTAGCTGTCATGTAAGGCATTCTTTCGCGATGCTGATCTTACTATAACAGGGGTTATAATGGATAGGAAGTGGGTGAGAAAATAGGCATTTATATAGTAAATAAGAAATATCATTTCTAATAGAGTCTTTATTTAAAAGGTCAACGTTATTGGGTATGTTCTCTCTGTCGACTAATAATAATCCGAAATTGTTCGTATGGTATTATGTTTGATACTATAGTCAAAGATTAGGTATAATATGATGAATATGATGAAAGAGAAAATGAGAGAGAAAGGTATTGTCAAATATTACTTTGTCGGTGTTATTCAGAATCCCGAACCATTGACGTAGATGATGAAATAATTTGGGCACTTACGGTCACAAAACATGTGTTATTTGTTTTGTTGTACGATCGTTTTGAATTAACAGTCCCAAGTGTACGCCTATGTTTCGGTCAAAGATTGATACGTGGTATTCGTTCAAAAAAATAATAAATATATTTCTGTTGCAATGGCAGCAACATTAGAATGGTCGACTTGAAGTAATGTCAGTTCTTTTCGGGGATATATAAGATGATCTGTTATATTATTTTGACTAAGGTTAAAGTGTATGGGATGAAATTCAAAATCAGAGAATTTGGGTTGACTGGGGTTAGAAGAGTTTGAATTTCAACCTCGACTTCTGAACCGTACATAAACTAATTTTCAACTCGAAACGAAACGGTTAGTTAATATATAATTTGATAATAGAAATTGGTTGAAACGGATCTTTACTAAAATCTGACTGTAATGCTTCTTAAAAAAAGAAGAAGAGAAAAAAGCAGAAGAGAAAAAAGAAGAGAAGAAAAAAAGAAGATTTTGCTTTTGTTTACACGTTTGTTTACAATTATATGTATTTTCGTTTCGTCTCGCCTTTTTATTTTATACCAAGAGTTACACCAAGTAAAAAAATCGGCTGTGTCACCCCAGAACTTTCCAGGCTCGGCTATGGTGAATAGGATTATTTTAATTACAAAAGACATAAGGATTCCATTAATTTATGGAACAAATTTTAAATACCAATCGGACGGTAAATACGTCTACCCAATTGATATTTCAATGTCGATAATGACATAAGCTGGCGCATGCGCACATTATATAACACACTGCTACAATTAGGATCTCTGAAAATCATGGGTGAAAACTATTGGGAATTCGGCAAAAAGTTTGATACAAAAGTTGTAGGGAATTTTATGGTCTAAAATTAGGTACTAGAACATTTTGCACTAAAGCCCATTGTTTGCCTTTCAAAAAAAAAAATTGGAAAACGCCAAAATGTGTATATTTTTTGCCCTCTAGCGGCGAAACTATGGAGAATCGGAAAAAATGTTAAATATAAAAGATAAAGGAAATTTGGTGCTCTACAAATTTGCACAATTTTTGCACCAAAGTGCATTGTTTATCCTCAAAATTTGAAAAAACTGCAAAAAACCTACATGCATACTTTTTGCGCGCCCTCTAGTGGCGCAACTATTGGAAATTCTAGAAAAAGTTTAATACAAAAATTGTAGACAATTTTATGCTCTAAAAATTTACACTGAGACATTTTGCACTAAAGTGTATTGTTTCTCCTTAAAATTTAAAAAAAGGCAAAAAATCTTACATCTGCATTTAATCAATGTCGGTCTTAAGGACCTTCTACTGTACCAATTTAAACCAAAAACTAATGGTCGCATTCTAGGCATACACCGAACCTTCATTCCAAATTTCAGCTTGATTGGTCAAACGGTTCGGCAGTTATCGTGGAAGATTACACACAGACGCACAGACACACAGACAGACCATACTCTGGAAATGGTTTCAATCTTCTTGGGGGACCTCAAAATGGATATTTCCGTCGATATCTCGAATTTTTTTTTTGCTCGTTCACCTTACTTTCCCTTTGATGGGACCAGGAAAGTAAAAATGGAAAATATCAATGGTAAGTTTGTTTGTTCGTTATAATTTTTAATTTATTTAATTAGTTTTAGAAAAATACTTAATATTTCCATCAATTTCAACTACCTCCGTTCCAGTTCCTGATCCAGTTCTAGTTGATTTTAAATGGTCAATTATGGAGTCGAAAATATTACTTTACATTTACAACAACTTCCACAAAAAAGTTAGCACTTCAAAATGTAAGAATTTTAAAGAAATTAGTCAACAAATGAAGAAATTTGCATTGCCAGAATAGGTGGCGAGTCCTCGAAAAGGAGATACAAAAAATTTGTTCCACAGGAGAGTCTGTTGCGAGCCGTCATGACGGGCGGTTCGCTCTCTGATAGCGCTGATAGAAAGTGTAAATTTTGTGCAAAATATACTTCTACTAGTGATGTGAAATGCATAAACTCAACATGTGAAGCCATAATACATTTGAAATGTTTCGAATCGATATCAAAAATTATAAAATTGGACAAAAACAACTTTAGATGTCGTACCTGCCACGAACGCTACAAATTGCAAAGAAAAACAAATCATGCATCATCATCGTCATCAGTTGAGGCCCATGAACCTTTACTAATAAAGGAAATTGAGTGCTTGACTCGAGAAAAAGCACTTTTGGAAAAGTACGTCACTGAGTTAGAATTCACAACAACAATTCTGAAATCAAAATTTGCCAAAAATGATGAATCACCTATCTATAAAACAAGTTCTTTATCTACCACTGATAATAGTATAAAAACTTACGCTGCTGCCGCAAAACAAATTCAAGACTCGTCTGTGTTATTGGTAAGAACAAAAAATCATAATACTACTAATATAGAGGTGGAAAAGGATATCAAAACAAAGTTTAATCCTTGCGTAGTGAACGCAAATATTATCGGAACTAAGAGAGTTAAAAATGGTATTCTAATAAACTGTAACGATGATAAATCTTTGGAAAAATTAAAAGATGCTCTTAAAAACGAAGTTGGAAGGTCTTATAATGTAACTGTTCCTAAAAAGCTTAATCCTAGATTGATTGTCTACAATGTTGATTCAACTTCCGCAGAGGATCAAGACTTTGTAAAAAATCTTATTGCTGCAAATAATCTAAACATTTCTGCCGATAATATTAAGTACGTCACTAAAATGAAGTTTAAAAATAACTTTAATGTTGTGTTGGAAATATCACCTACAGCTTTCAACGATATCATGAGTAAAGGCTCTTTATTTATTGGTTGGTCTAAATGTTTTATTAAAGAGCACTTTAGTCTAATCAGATGCTTTAAATGTTGTAAATTCGGTCATCATAAGAAGGACTGTCGGAGTGAATCAATAATTTGTCCAAACTGTGGAGGACCCCATGAAAAAATAGATTGTCAATCTCAAGTGCTTTGCTGCAATAATTGTAATTCTACGAACATCAAACTTAAAACAAAATTTAATACGGAACACAATGTAAACAGCCCACATTGCAGTGTTTACCTTAGCCATATAAATAATTTAAAAAATAGAATTCAATATGCAAAATAAATTACTGAAAGTAGCCCACTTCAATACTTGCTCTCTTTTTCTAAAGTTTAATCAGTTTGTTGACTTGATAAATAAACAAAAAATGGACATTGTTTGTATGTCTGAAACTTGGTTAGATCCTCGCATTCCTGACGAAAACATATTCATTCCAGGATACAATTTAATAAGAAATGATCGCATTGGACGTATTGGCGGAGGTGTGGGGTTTTATATTCGAGACTCTATAAAATTTAAAACAGTTTTGAATGAATTCGCTACCGTTCAGGGTATCGAACACTTGTGGCTTTCCTTGCAAATTGGACACCAAAATATGTTAATAGGTGTTATTTACCGTACTGTAGCGTGTAATATTAGTACTTTTGTAAATTACTTCGATAATATTTTGTCTTATATTGTTCCCCAATTTGAGAATATTGTTATAACAGGTGATATAAATGTTGACCAACTTGTCGTAAATCCCATAAGTGATTGTTTGGAATCATATGATTTTAGGCAATTAATTACAGACCCTACCCATATAACGAGCACATCTCAAACATTACTTGATATTATATTTACAAATAAAAGCGACCTTATAATTGAATCCGGTACCTTTAAACATGAAATTTCAAATCACTTGGCAGTGTTCTGTAAAATTAATCTAGCCATCACCGTGCGTAAATCTATTAAGTTTATTACTTATCGAAATTATAATCTCTTCTCGTTTGACGAATTTAATAGAGATCTTTTAAATATTCCATTTTACAATATTATTTACGAGAATATTATAGATAAAAAGATAACCTTATTTAATGATTATATAACTTTATTATTCGATAAACATGCACCCTATGTTCAATCAAAAATTACAAAACCATTTGCACAAAGCCCTATCCAAGTACAAAACGTCTAAAAACGTTCACGATTATATTTATTATAAAGATCTTCGAAATTGTGTGACTAGTGCGATTAGAAGAGAAAAAACTGCTTATCTAACGCACCGTCTTGCTACCCGAAATTCCAAACAGTTATGGAAAACTGTCAAGTCACTAAATATTAAAAATAATTCCGATTTTCACGTACCAACTCATTTGAACGATCCTATTGAAATAAATAAGTATTTTTTATCTGTTTATACCACCAGAAATTCGTGTCCAGAAACCTCAGGTTTTTATAACTTAAATAAATTTAATGACAACATTTCCTTTTCTTTTAAACTTGCAACGACGGAAGAAATTGTACATACTGTGATGAATTTGAAATCGAATGCACTTGGAAATGATATGTCTGCAAAAATGCTAAAACTGTGTTTAAACGTAGTTGCGCCTTTTATTACGCACATTATAAATTGTTGTTTGGAGAACGGATATTTCCCAGATATTTGGAAATTTTCACTAGTAAAACCGCTGCCAAAAATCAAAAATCCACAGGTGTTTAGTGATCTCCGCCCGATAAGCATACTCCCTTGTTTATCAAAAGTTCTGGAAAAAATAGTTAGTAAGCAAATTTATGATTATGTCTTTGTGAATGAAATTATTGATACAAGCCAATCTGGGTTTCGGAAAAATTTTAGCACTACTACACTTCTATTGAACATAACCGATTACATCATCAGATCACTTGACGCGGGATTGGCTACATCTGTTGTTCAGTTAGATTTTTCTAAAGCGTTTGACACTCTCGATCATAAACTTTTATGTGCCAAACTTAACTACTACAATTTCGATGATATATCCTTAGGATTTTTTAAGTACTACCTTAGTAACCGTTATCAAAAAGTCGTTTCAGGAAACAGTTCATCTAGTTTTTCGTGTGTTTCTTCTGGAGTGCCACAGGGATCAGTTCTAGGACCCTTGTTGTTTCTAATCTATATATCTGATATTCACAAATATGTAAGACATGTTAAATTGCAATCATTTGCCGACGATACACAGGTATATTTGTCATTTGATCCAAATTTCGAGGACCTTGCTAGTACTCTTATAAATAGTGATCTACAAGAACTAGCAAAATATTCAGAAGCCCATAATCTTAAATTAAATACTAGTAAATGTAGCGCCATGTTCTTTAGTCCAAATTCGAATAATATATATAACTTCAATGGTTTTCCTTTAATTATAAATAATGAGCCATTAAGAATAACTAAAAGTTCTAAAAATCTTGGAATAATATTTGATTGCAAACTTCGTTTTCAAGAACATGTGTCGTTGTTGGTCAAGAAGTCTTACCTTATTGTGCGACAGTTATATAGGCATCGTCACATCCTTAATCTATCGTTGAGGAAAACTCTGTGCGAATCCTTAGTATTATCAATTTTAAAATATGGGTTAGTATTATATTATCCTTGTTTAGATCAAATTACTAAATACAGATTACAAAAGATTGAAAATTTTTGTTGTAGATTCGTTTACGGTCTAAAACGATATGACAGGGTGTCCTTTAAAATTAATGAACTCCAATGGCTTAAAGTCGGAAACATGTTTAAGTACCATATGTCATCCTTAGTATTTCGAACTATAGCAACTTCCAAACCTCCGTATCTTATAGAGAAATTGCAATTTAGAGGCAATGCTCACAATTTGCCCTTAAGATACCCGAATACTCTAATGCTGCCCAGATACAATCTAACCTTGTTTCGGCGTTCATTCACTTACAATGCGGTTAATATTTTTAATAATATACCAAATGACTTCAAAACTAAATCTGAAAGATCTTTTAAAAAATATTTTAAACTTCTGTTGCTGTCCACCCAGTAATTTACTTTGCATATTTAATATTTAATATTTAATATCATTTAATATTTTTTTTAATTTTACAGTATATTTTTATTTTTATCTTTTTTACACTTTATGATATTTTATAATGTCAAATCTTATAAAATGAGTTACATAATATTATATATTACATCATATACAAAAAATTCTCAAACCATAAAATATGTGAGGAGAGGTTAAGTAGAGTAGCGCAAGCTAGACTTCGCCTCTTCATATATTATGTATTGTATATATAACAATGCAAAATAAAGGCACTAGTATAGTATAGTATAGTATAGTATAGTATAGTAAAATATTCATTGAATATAAAGAAGAATTTGAAAAGATTTTCGAGAAAAAAAGAAATATACGACCAGAAATATTATTAGAAAATGAAGACGAGGTACCTCTAGCCCTGGATCAAGAGGCACATATGCTACCAGAGCGGACTGAAGCAACCCAAGAAAAACATGAAGCAGTAAAAAAGAAAAGTAAACGGCCATCGAACAAATGAGGGAAGACAGAAAAAAATTTTACGAAGAAAAAATTAAAATTGCGAAAAAAAATTTGGAAACAAATAAAAAAAACTAGAGGAATATAAAAGAAGAACAGATAATATAGAAAAAAAAATTAAATATTGCAAGAAATAAATGATAATATTTTTTTATATATTTATTCTTATTTATTTTTAGGTTAGTTCAGACATTATAATTCCTTTGCCTTCAGGTTAGATTTCCTTCTGGCCGCTAACAAATTTGTCGCTACCATAACGAACCTTGAAGTATATCTATTTTTTACTGAGGCTGCCCGGGGCAAGTACTCTTCACACTATAAATGAAAGGTGGCGCTTGAGGCAACCTATTACCTGGACTAAAGCGCTAAATAATTCGTAATGACCAGTATATTTGCTTGAGTTGTTCTATATTACCTGGAGTTGAGCCATTTTCATAAAACTCGGACTCAAGCAAATTTATATCAGATAATGAAGGGTGAAATCCCAAACCTGCTTAAATTATTTTTCGTTTTCGCGTAGAGATTGAAACGATTTCAACGATAAAATATTTATTAGCAACTGAATTGGTAGTTTTATGCAGTCTCTGAAGTGGAAAATTTCCTCATTCTGGAATGGGAGGAAATTACTTTTTGAATTAAAAATAACTTACTCTGCTGGTTGCTCTTTTTAAGACAGATAAAATTTAAATTGCACAAAAGGCGCCTAGCTAAAGAAAATCGTCAGCAAACGAAATGGTTTCATTATCAGTAACGTAGAAGGAAATTCCAGTTGGATTTTTTTATAAAGCATTAAAAAAATTAAAACGTGGATTGGAATCTAGTCTATATAGTTTCTAGGTCTATTCATATTGCAACATTCAAAAATAAAAATAATTTGATTTAAGCCCTAGAAATTAGACTTCATTTTTTTTAGTTTGGTCTAAATTCTGTTAATCTTTAAGTTTAGAACGTTTCTTAAACTTGATAAGATTTAAAAATTTGTTGTGCATTTTTTTTTAAATTTGGTCACATCTCAAGAAATTATCAAAAATGAAATATTCGTAAATGGTAACCTTATAAAAGTATCTTTACATTTAGGGATATTTTAGAAAATCTGGCAACGTTTTAAAAAAATTGCCACAATTACTCACAAAAATTCTCTAGATTTTAAGAAAAATTAATAATGTTTAGTTTTAAATATATTCTACCTAATGGGTATTGACATGTTTTCAAAAAATTCTAAATCTGGGGAATTTTTATTAGACTAAAAAATAGCAAATACTCGAAAATTCTATTAATTTCTATGAAAATCATTAAAAAAAATTCTGGTTCTAACTAAATCTTTCTATATTTTCTTAAACTTGATATGAATTACTTTTTTTTGGAAAATCTACAGATTTAATGAAATTTTCGTAAATTTGTCAATGTCACAAAAATGTTATAGGAAATTTTCGAAAATAAGGTAATGTTTTTATCAAACATATTTATTAAATTTGGAAAATTGTGCTGAAAATAATGATTTCTACCAATATTTTGTTGGAAAGTTAGGCGAATTATAAAAAAAGAATTATAAAAAGCAACGTTGACATTTTTCCAAAAATTTCCTTAAATCTGAAGAAATTTTTACGACGAAAAAACCTGCCTTGGCCTTACCTCAAGAAATTTGAAGATTTAATGAAATTTTCGTAAATTTTAGTTTTTGAATTTTCGAAAATTGATCACCGTTTTTATCAAAATAAATATTAAAATTAAGCAAAAAATAGTGATTTTTACCAATATATTTTTAGAAAGTTCAGCCAATTATAAAAAAAAGAATTGTAAAGCAACGTTGACATTTTTCCAAAAATTCCTCTAAATATGGAGATATTTTTACGACAGCAAAACCTTTGAACGTATCATGAAATCTAAAGATTTAAGGACATTTTCATAAATTTATAAAAATATTTTTAATTTTAGAGAATTTTCGAAAATTGAGCAACATTTTTATCAAAATAATTTTTTCAAATTTAGGAAAATTTAGTAAAAATCAATTATTTCTACCAAAATATTTTTTCGAAATATCAGCGAATTAAAAAAAATGTAAAGCAACGTTGACATTTTTCCAAAAATGTTCTTAAGTAGGGAGCTTTTTTACGATTTAAAAGAATTCTACAGAGTTAATTAAATATTCGAAAATTTGGCAACACCATAAAAATATTTTTATTTCTAAGATGTTTTTCGAAAATTGGGCAACGTTTTTATCAAAATAAATTTTTCAAATTTAGGAAAATTGGGTAAAAAGTAATGATTTCTATTAAAATATTTTTTTAGAAAAATCTGCGAATTAACGTTGACATTTTTCCAAAAATTTCCTTAAATCTGGAGATTTTTTATTATTTAAAAAGAATTCTACAGAGTTAATTAAATTTTCGTAAATTTGGCAACACCATAAAAATATTTTTACCTTTAAGAAATAATTTTTTTAAATGTAGGAAAATTTGGTAAAAAAATAATGATTTCTACCACAATATTTTTATAGAAAGATCAACGAATTAAAAAAATGTAAAGCAACGTTGACATTTTTCCAAAAACCTATTAAAATCTGGAGAATTTTTACGATTTATAAAGAATTCTACAGAGTTAATTAAATTTTCGTAACTTTGGCAACACCTAAAAATATTTTTACCTTTAAGGAATTTTCGGAAATTGGACAAAGTTTTTATCAAAATAAATTTTTCAAATTTAGGAAAATTGGGTAGAAAGTAATGATTTCTATTAAAATATTTTTTTAGAAAAATCTGCGAATTAAACGAAATGTTGAGCAACGTTGACATTTTTCCAAAAATTTCCTTAAATCTGGAGATTTTTTATGATTTAAAAAGAATTCTACAGAGTTAATTAAATTTTCGTAAATTTGGCAACACCATAAAAATTTTTTTATCTTTAAGAAATAATTTTTTTAAATGTAGGAAAATTTGGTAAAAAAATAATGATTTCTACCACAATATTTTTATAGAAAGATCAACGAATTAAAAAAATGTAAAGCAACGTTGACATTTTTCCAAAAACTTCTTTAAATCTGGAGAATTTTTACGATTTAAAAAGAATTCTACAGAGTTAATTAAATTTTCGAATATTTGGCAACACCATTAAAATATTTTTACCTTTAAGAATTGGGCAACCTTTTTATCAAAATAAATTTTTCATATTTAGGAAAATTTGATAAAAAATAATGTTGATGTTTTTCCAAAAAATTCCTTAAATCTTCAGATTTTTATAATTTAAAAAGAATTCTACACAGTTAATTAAATTTTCGAAAATATTTTTATCTTGAAGGAATTTTCGAAAATTGGATAACGTTATTATCAAAATAATTTTTTCAAAGTTACGAAAATTTAGTAAAAAGTAATGATTTCTATACCACAATATTTTTTTAGAAAGATCAGCGAATTAAAAAAAATTTAAACCAACGTTGACAATTTTCCAAAAATTTCCGTAAATCTGGAATTTTTTTACGTTTTAAAAATAATTCTACAGAGTTGAAATTTTCGAAAATTGGACACCATTTTTATCAAAATAATATTTTCAAATTTAGGAAAATTTGGTAAAAAAAATAATGATTTCTACCACAATAATTTTTTAGAAAGATAGCGAATTAAAACATTTAAAGCAACGTTGACAATTTTTCAAAAAAATCCTTTAATCTGGACAATTTTTACGATTTAAAAAGAATTCAACAGGGTTAATTAAATTTTCGAATATTTGACATCATAAAACTATTTTTACCTTTAAGGAATTTTCGGAAATTGGACAACGTTTTTATCAAAATAATTTTTCCAAATTTATTAAAATTGAGTAAAAAATAATGATTTCTACTAAAATATTCTTTAGAAAAACCAGCGATTTAAAAAAAATAGTAAAGTAACGTTGACATTTTTCCAAAATTTTTATTAAATCTGGAGATATTTTTAAGACAGAAAAGCCTTCTTTCATCGTATCATGAAATCTACAGATTTACTGAAATTTTCGTAAATTTACCAACGTTATGAAAATATTTTTAGTTTTAGGGAATTTTCGAAACTTGAACATTTTTATCAAAATAAATTTTTCAAATTTAAGAAAAATGGGTAAAAAATAATGATTTCTATCAAAATATTTTTTATGTCTCATAGTCATTTTTGAGGAACCAATTTTATTTAATTTTTTTGAAATCCTTATAATGCCATCAAATATTAAATATTTTACAATCATTTTTTATTTTTTACATAATAATTTCATAATTTGTAATTTTATTAATAATAATTATTAATAAGTTAAAGAAAAACTATTTTTTGTCTTTATGCCCGAGCGGACCATAAAATGCACTATGCGCGCTATAATGTACACTTTATGCCCGCGCGGGCCATAAAATTTACTATATGCCCGCCCGGACATAAAGTACACCTTTATACAGGGTGTTTCATCGGTAAACGGACATACATCAAGGGTGGATAAAAGTCATCGAGGTGGTTCTAAATAACATATATGTAATGAGCCTTGCTATCTTTATAACGGAGATACAGGGCGTTTTATAAATTTTGCCTAATTATTCAATGGGCCATAAGTTACAAACCACCCGATATATTTTTTTATATTCGGAGCACATTTTAAGGGTCATTTGACAAATCGATCAACACATTAATCGTTGAATAAATCCAAGTATATCAAAATTTTTAAAATTTGTTTATAGTTTTAAAAAGGCAATAAAAAATGGAGTCAATCTGTATAGTTTTTCTAGTTGCGCATTTAATTCTACTTAGAAAAATTTTAAGGAAAAGTTTGTTTTTAATAATTTGAGGATTTCCTTTAATAAAAATACGTTTTTTTCAATAAATGTTTTGTTTTTTTCATGTATTTCTAACATGATGGCGCCCCACCTCATTTTAGAGCAATAGTAACAAATTTCTTAAATTACAATTTTCCAAATTTGTGGATAGTCAGGGGTGGACCTCATAGGTGGCCTCCAACGTCACCAGATTTTAATCCTTGTGATTACCACATTTGGGGATATTTAAAATCCGTAGTATATTCGAGTGAAATAAATTGTAGAGAAGAACTTGTTCAAAAGATTGAAGCCGCCTGTGAAGAAGTTAGAAATAATCCAGAGATGATAAGAAGATCAATAAGTGACATTATAAAACGAGCATGAAAATGCATCGAAAAAATTTTGATATACAAGAAATTGGGTACAAGAAATTGTTAATTTATCGTAAAGCCGGACCTGGATTTATTCAACGATTAGTATGTTGATCGATTTGTCAAATGACTCTTAAAATGTGCGCCGAATATAAAAAAATATACCGGGTGGTTTGTAACTTATGGCCCATTGAATAATTAGGCAAAATTTATCTCCGTTATAAAGATTGCAAGACCCATTACATATTTGTTATTTAGAACCACCTCGATGACCTCTATCCACCCTTGATGTATGTCCGTTTACCAGTGAAACACCCTGTATAGTTGGTAACTAAGCAATAAAAACATAATATTGAACTAGTATGACATAAGAGTGTATGCAGCGTGGGTATAAACAGATGATTATTTCCTCGGGCGATTTACAAACCCTCGGGCCAGAGGCCCTCGAGTTTTTAAGATCGTCGCCCTCAAGGCATAAAGATCTATTTATACCCTTGGTACATAAATAACTATTAGAAAGATCAGCGAATTAATTAAAATCAAAGCAGCGTTGACATTCTTTTAAAAATTTGGAGATTTTTTACGATTTAAAAAGAATTCTACAGAGTTAGTTAAATTTCCCTTTTGGTAACACCATAAAAATATTACCTGTAACGGACTTTATTAAATTGGGTAAAAAAGTTTTTCAATGCAAAATAGTTTAGTTTGTATGGTGGGTACCGGTATGGCCGATCCGATCCTGCTCATATTCAATAGGGTTCTTCCCTAGTCAAAATTAAGTAGTAAAGTGAATACCGGAATACACAGACATCCAGACAGTGAATAAATAAGCAATATTAATGCAGTTATTTTTATGAAAGGTCATGGTCTCAACAACTCTCGTAATTTTAAAATTTTAAAATATTGTTCTTCTTTTAACAGATTTTAGTATTAACAAATTAAAAAATAAATAAATAATGATTAAATTTATTAAAAAATAACTTACCTAACCTAGAATTTTTTCTCATTCTAACACTACACAAAGCAACACATTCCAGCGAATGTCAAAAATAAACAAACACCAACTATTGTCCAAGTGATTCTTTTGTTCAAACTTTAGGGTCAATCACACATAAAAAATACTATAAAATAATATTTTTCGGGTAAGTATATTCATCAAGTTTACTGAACAAAAAACAGCGCATGCTCCGCTCAAAAAAAACCATTCAAGTTTATTCATTCATACACTGCTAATGTTTATTTATGAATTTTAAATTTTGTGCGCAGCAAAATTTAACAAATATTTACAAACTAATGTTAAATAGGTCAACAATTCAACTAAATAATGTGTTACACAATCGACGAAAAAACTATCTCATCAAAAACTGTAATTTGTACTTGCTTGATAAGCTAATTGTTAATTTATTTAAATACGGTTCGTTTTTCGATTAGTGTATGCATATGCCATCTTACGAAAATCGGTGGAATTAGTACATATAGATTTCTATACTTAGTAAGAAGTTGTTGCCGCGTGTTGAAATTTTTAATAATGTCTATGGATTTTGAATTTAAAATAATAAAATCGTTTGCCCACAAATAAAAACCACATTATTAAATTCAGGTTGTAGTATTTACACATATGGAAATAAATTTTAAAAACTCATGGAAAAATGTAATTATCAAAGATTTTGATACATTTTAATACATTAATATTTATAGTTCTTAACGGAGTTTTACAATTCGAGCACGAAACCATTTTTAATCCTATTATAGCAAAATTTAAAGATTATGCCACATAAACTAAAGTGTTTTGCATAGGAAAACTTTTTCAAATACTGATTTTAAAGCGGTTTAAGAAATTTTCTAAAATGTTGGTTTGCTTGGTGTGGATTATTTTTACCCTTTTTTGTTGACGATTATTGTTTTTTGTCCCATTATTTTACTCCATTTCCCCTTCCATTTTTTACGGCTATTGTTTTTTAGCCCACTTTTTTCCCACACTTATTTTTTTGTCCGATTTTCCATCCTTTTTTTTCACACATGTTTTTTGTCACAATTTGTCCCCCTTTTTTACAACTATTGTTTTTTGCTCTGCATCCGTCCACTCCTTTTCTTTTCCACACTTGTTTTTTGCCACATTTCTCCCCATTTTTTACAACTATTATTTTTTGGCCTATATTTTTTTCCAGATGTCTTATCTAACTGTGTGTCTGGAGTTTTGGTTTTCACTTTACTGGTAACTTTTCTCCAAAGAAAAACCCTATTGAATTCGGGCAGGATCGTCCCTTCCATTCAAATTAGTCGTTTTGCATAAGAAAACTTTTTTCCAGTTAAAATTTTTCAATGTTACATCATGTATAAGTATTACCCTACATGTATGTGAGAAGTTTGTCCAGAATCGCAGTAGCCATTTCGGTACCCAATGGGCCGAAGTTCCACCAGTCGGAAATTTTTTACTTTCGTCTGTTTTATTATAATTTTTCACATTTGCAAATCCGTTATGTAAAATTGTTAAAAGTTTCGGGTTTTAAACAAAATCCGATATTCTAGCATTTTAATTAAAATCGAATTGATTGAGTTATTAGTTTTTTGAACTTGGTTATTATCCCAATGAGAAAGTTCTGGTAACCTTTAATTGTTTTAATAAATCTGTATATTCTTAATTTTAGCTTATTTATTTTTATTTAACTTTTCTCGCACACTTAAACAAAATCAAAGCGACTTTGCTACAAACAAGCAATACGAAGTTTGATACACATTTCTACTAAAAGAAAATACAGTTCAATAAAATTTTCCCTTTGAAATGGATACAGCAAGTTTGATGCGAAACTATTTTCATATAACCACTCTGCTTGTAAGTCCGCAAACAATGCAGCTGTAAGCAATATATTTGCACTGAAAATAGAGAAAGCATTTCAGAGTGTTGAATGTCTTTTGTTGAAAAGAACAAACGAAGAGAGAAATAAAAATGGTATTTTTCCTGTCAAAAGATCGTTGCTGAAAGTTTTCAGTTCTCAACTAGATATTGAATAAAATATAAAGTTTCAAGTTGGTATTGAATATTTTAGTGTATCTATATTTGAATAAACCTTTAATTTTTGGTACCTGGTATATACAGGGTGTTCGAGAATAAATCGGACCAACTTTTTCAGTAGAATATTTACTTAATTTTAACACTAAAACTCTTTATGAACCCATTCTATAAATTGAGTATTAACGAAGTTACAAGATGTTAAATTTTCAGAAACAATAACATATTTTTGTACAACGCCTTTATATTTTTTTATGAAATTTTTTGTGTTGGTCTATATTAATTAGTCTAATATTACAGCAATAATTACCTGTCTGTAACTTGAACCAGGGACGTACAGTAGATAAGGGTCCAACATGTGTACCCACTAATTTTTACGCCACTGGAACAATTTTATTAATATATCTAAAAATAAAAGTTATTATTTCTATTGTCTTCTACAGTTTAGTAATTTTAAGAAATACTGAATAAAAAACCAAGAAATGTCAATTAAACATAATAATAACTGGAGGACGTACCAGTACATACCCAAGAAAAAATTTAATGTTTATAAAAAGAAACAATAACCAAAAACAAATGATGGCGGATGGGTGCCATCTATCGGCACCAAGTTGTACTTGGTCAGTCGCTTTTACAGATAATTTCATCCTAATAAGTGGCTGTGTCTGGTGGGTACCCATCAACCTACGATAGATATCGTGACTCTCTATTATTTTTAAGAAACAATAACTTTTATAATTACTGAAAACGAAAATTTTTCCAGTGGCGTAAAACTTAGATTACACACATGTTGGACCCTATCTATCGTGCGTCCCTGGTTCAAGTTACAGACAGGTAATTATTGCTGTTATATTAAACTTATTAATATAGACCAGACACAAAAAAATTGACAAAAAAATATTTTTTTCTGAAATTTAAACACTGTAACTTCGTTAATACTTAATTTAGAGAATAAGTTCATAAATACTTATATTTTTAAAATTAAGTGTTTTACCGCCGAAGTTTGTCCCCTTTATTCTGGGACACCCTGTATATAGTACACGTCAATTTATGTTTTCAGTTAAACTCATTAACCGATATTAATTATTACTTCTATTAACGTAGAGTCTATTATAAAGCTCAATAATTTCTCCCAACATTTTCATTTGATCTCGTATGCGAGTTACAATATGAAAACCAAATTAAACCGCTATATCGAACTTCAGATTTAATATGAACGTAACAAAAGATTTTAATTGATTTGATTGTAATGAAGTTACTAAAATTTCCAATTAAGAATCTATTGCCTCAGTTAATTTATTAATTAAAAGTTATTTTGTATTTCCAATACTATACTGAAATTTGAAATTAAATTATATAGGGTGTTTTATTGGTAAATGGACATATGATAAGAGTAGATAGAGGTCATCTAGGTGGTCATAAATATCTCATATTTATCAAGTTTTATCAATTTTAACTATTTATTTAATGAACCATAACTTACGAACCACCCGGTACTCAAATCAAAATAAAAAGAGGCAAAAAAATATGGGTGTATCTGTATAATTTTTTTAATTCCTTATTTAATTCTACTAAAAAAATTTTAAGTTTAGTCTTTAAAGAGCCACCCTTAACTATTTTTTAAATACGGACCTGTACTTTCTATTGTTTCTTTGAAATCTCCATTTTTTCTCTATCCGACCATGTATAATACTTTAATTTTTTATTAGGTTTTAACAATGAATTATACTTCAGAAATTTTTCCAAGTACGGTCCTGTTCAATTTTCGCCATAAATATATATAAATTTGTTTGAAAAAAATTACTCAAATATTAAGTATACTTTAAGCTTAAATTGTCCGTTCCACTGTTAAAGATATTTTATAATTCTTGTATTCATATTTTCAGGGTAAAAAAAAGAACAGGACCGTACTTGGAAAAATTAATAAAGTACTTTCATTGTCCAAACTTAATAAACTTGTTTGGATAAAGTGAATAATGGGGATTTTAAAGATGAAATGAAAAGTACAGGCCCGTATTAAAAAAATAGTTAAGGGTGTACCTACTTGGAAAAATTTTAAGTGAAAGTTAAATTTTAAGTATACAGGGCGGCGCAAATACAAAGTTCTTATTTTACTGAAGATCAAATACTGCTTAACATAGCGAATCCGAATTTTTAAAACAACGTTTCGTCTTTAAAGAACCACCCTTAACTATTTTTTAAATACGGACCTGTACTTTCTATTGCTTTTCTTGAAATCTCAATTTTTTCTCTATCCGACCATGTATAATACTTTAATTTTTACCTCTCGCCCTTCAGATAAGAGAGGTATAGGAATCATGCTAAAAATTGGGTAGTGAGTTTTCAATGGATAAACACGTTTTGGGGTCCCTAGAATACGATTTTGATATTTTCGCGATGATGTCTGTGTGTGTGTGTGTGTTAGTGTGTGTGTGTGTGTGTTAGTGTGTGTGTTTGGATGGATGTTGTAGTAACGATAACTCAAAAACTACTGAATGAAAAAATTTGAAATTTTGCATACAGGATTCTGATACCCTAGATTAGATCTGATTAGATTTTGGTGCCAATCGGACAACCGGAAGTTTCAGTTGCTATGAGTGATGACGTCATTACTATACAAAAAGGCAATAAAGTTTTACACATTTATTTTGTATACACTACAGTTTATTTTCGTATTATTAAAGTTTTCAAAACTTTCGCCATTGTTGCCAGATTTACAAAAAAGTATTTTTTTTTCATACTTTTTTGTGTTAACTTGTAGATTTTTGATTCAAAAATGGCGAGAGGTCATGTGCTGGCCACATCAGATTTTTTATTGGGTTTTAACAATGAATTGTACTTCAGAATTTTTTCAAAGTACGGTCCTGTTCCATTTTCGCTATTAATATATATATATATATATAAATCTGTTTGAAAAAATTACTCAAAAAATAAGCTTAAATTGTCCTTTCCACTGTTCGTAATATTTTATAATTCTTGTATTCATATTTTCAGGGTAAAAAAAAGAACAAGGCCGTACTTAGAAAAATTAATAAAATACTTTCATTGTCGAAACTTAATAAACATGTTTGGATAGAGTAAAAAATGGGGATTTCAAAAATGAAATAAAAAGTACAGGCCCGTATTAAAAAAATAGTTAAGGGTGTACTTTGTAAGACGAAACATTTCTTCAATAAATTGGAAAATTTTTAAAAAATATAAGAAAAAATTAATAAATAATTAGAAAAATGGCAAATAAAATGGAAAAAAAATATCATAAAAAATTTTAAAATCGGAAAAATTCGGAAAAATACTGAAAAAATTGGAAAAACACGTAAAATTGGAAAAAATGGTAAAAATTCACTGACACTGGAAATACTTTATTTACATTTAATTCTGAATGGAAAAAATCAACCGTATCAACTGTTTTTATTTCAAACAGAGCATTAAGTATCTCTTATTTATTGCAAACATAATTTCTGTTTTTTTTTTTTCAAATTTGGAGTTTTAATAATTTTATTATTTAATGAACCATAATTTACGAACCACCAGGTATATTTTTTTATATTTAACACACATTAATATTTGGAGAAATCCAGGTCCGGCTTCACGAAAAATTAACAATTTCTTGTACCCACAAAATCAAAATTTTTAAAATTCGTTAAAAAATTAAAAAGAGGCAAAAAAATATGAGTCGATCTGTATATTTTTAATTCCTTATTTAATTCTACTTTGAAAAATTATAAGTGAAAGTTAAATTTTTAGTAATTTTACGATGTATGAAATACCCTGTATACAAGGTAGCGCAAATACAATGTATTTATTTTATTGAAGATCAAATACTGCTTAATATAGCGTATCCAATTTCGTCTTTAAAGAGCCACCCTTAACTATTTTTCATATACGGACC
This sequence comes from Neocrepidodera transversa, assembly GCA_963243735.1. Classification (NCBI taxonomy): domain Eukaryota; kingdom Metazoa; phylum Arthropoda; class Insecta; order Coleoptera; family Chrysomelidae; genus Neocrepidodera; species Neocrepidodera transversa. Next base: position 20,499,464 of record OY725344.1, on the reverse strand, counting down.
TGTACTTTCTATTTCTTTTTTGAAATCTAATTTTTTCCTGTATCCGACCATGTATAATACTTTAATTTTTTATTAGGTTTTAACAATGAATTGTACTTCAGAAATTTTCCTAAGTACGGTCCTGTTCCATTTTCGCTATAAATATATATATAAATCTGTTTGAAAAAAAATAATCAAAAAATAAGCTTAAATTGTCCTTTTCACTGTTCAACATATTTTATAATTCTTATATTCAAATTTTCAGGGTAAAAAAAGAACAGGACCGTACTTAGAAAAATTAATAAAGTACTTTCATTGTCGAAACTTAATAAACATGTTTGGATAGAGTAAATAATGGGGATTTCAAAGATGAAATAAAAAGTACAGGTCCGTATTAAAAAAATAGTTAAGGGTGTACACACTTAGAAAAAATTTAAGTGAAAGTTAAATTTTAAGTATACAGGGTGGCGCAAATACAAAGTTTTTATTTTATTGAAGATCAAATACTGCTTAACATAGCGTACCCGAATTTTTAAAACAGCGTTTCGTCTTTAAAGAGCCACCCTTAACTATTTTTTAAATACGGACCTGTACTTTCTATTTTTTGAAAACTCAATTTTTTCTCTATCCGACCATGTATTATACTTTAATTTTTTATTAGGTTTTAACAATGAATTATACTTCAGAAATTTTTCTAAGTACGGTCCTGTTCCATTTTCGCTATAAATATATATTAATCTGTTTGAAAAAAAATAATCAAAAAATAAGCTTAAATTGTCCTTTTCACTGTTCAAGATATTTTATAATTCTTATATTCATATTTTCAGGGTAAAAAAAAAGAACAGGGCCGTACTTAAAAAAATTAATACAGTACTTTTATTGTCCAAACTTAATAAACAAGTTTGGATAGAGTAAATAATGGGGATTTCAAAGATGAAATAAAAAGTACAGGCCCGTATTAAAAAAATAGTTGAGGGTGTACTTTGTAAGACGAAACGTTTCAAAAAATTGGACTTTTAATTAGAAAAATGGCAAATAAAGTGGAAAAAGAATATCAGAAAGAATTGGAAAATCGCAAAAATTCGGAAGAAGTCGGAAAAATACTGAAAAAATTGGAAAAACACGTAAAATTGGAAAAAATGGTAAAAATTCACTGACACCGGCAATATTTTATTTACATTTAATTCTGAATAGAAAAAATCAACTGTATCAACAGTTTTTATTTCAAATAGAGCACTGAGTATCTCTTATTTATTGGAAACATAATTTCTGTTTTTTTTTTTCAAATTTTCAAAAGAATTTACACAAAGAACATCAATTACGTACCTTTTCTTTTTCTCATTTCTACGATTCTTTATACTCTATAATAGAAAGCTCTATTTGACCATTGCCGGCACGTATCACACGATAAAAAAATAAAAATAAAAAAGAATAAAAATACTCCGCCCTCCCTCCCCCCGATTGAACTCGAAGCTATTGAACTTGGCCAATAAATCCGATGAAAGTTCCGTAGTTATGTGTGAGAGTAAGTATGCAGAATTTTTCTTTTATTTTACATCGTTTCGCGGTTGCCTGGGCAACGAGTAGGGACGCGAAACGCGGCGCTCACTGTCTTTTGTTTCCTGGCTTACACTGATTTTCGTATTACGGGCATGTTACGGAGTAGGCTACGAGTGCCTCTCAAGTGGATGGAGTCAACGGAGGCTGGTCGTTGTCCTCTGAATTCCCGTATTCAATTCGGTGCCCGGACTTATTTTTTTTGCGTTTTAGTTCCGATGTTAAAATTCGGAGCGTTAAACCATAAACGGAGTTAGAGGGAAATTTCCAATATTTGAAAATTTTCAGTAATAATAATGTTATAAAAAATATAATATATAATATAAAAAATGGTATAAAATAGGGAGGGGTAATATCAGGGAATAACGGGGGACTCTCCCGCACCCGTAGTCTTGGAGGGACCAGCAGATTTTCAGAAAAACATGGATTTTTTTATTGATAAACGATTTTATCTAAGTTTTCTTTCAATTTATTAATTAATATGCAGGTTTTCCAATTTTTCAACAATTTACCGAAAAAACTTAAATTAAAATATATATGTGGAAAAACTGAAATTCAAAAAAAAACCGCACCATATCCAAAAATACGATCTTTTTAACATGTACATGCCGTTTCTTTTATAAAAAAAAACTATTTTGAAGAATATTATATTGGTTCAAAAAATTATACAGGGACTCTCGCTATTCTAGAGTTATACAGGGGGAACTGAAAATCATATTTTTGTTTTTGTATGCATAGAATGTTTATTAAAATAAATATCAAAAAATGGAAAAGGAAAGTTTTATTGTATCGCTAATTTTCTACAAAATGTACCTGTCTTTTTATTACAAAAACTGATTAACCGTTAAAATTCAATTTCAATGCAATTGTGATTTTAAAGGCGTTTTTACCTTAAATAACTAATATCATTAGTGACAACAATTTATAATTACGGTCCTGTCGTAGTTCTTTTGTAAATTCGTTTTGATTTCATCGAAACGAATATAATAATAGGCATACTTTGAAAAAATTTTAATAAAAAAGATAATACAACATAACAAAAATTGAAGATTTCAAATCTGATTTCTCCTTAATCAATTTTTTTTAGAAACTGTTTTCATAATTCTCTTATTCCTAAATGAACACAAAATCGGATTCTGAGTTCCAAACATGCAAAAAATTCAGTCCAGATATAAACACCATAAATCTTGAACGAAAGTTCTGATCGAGTTCCAATTTTAACATTACTAGTTAGTTTTCTTCAGGGAAGAATCCTATTAAATTTGAGCAGGATCAGGTTGGACCTTCCGGTAGTCGCTATACACATAAACTTTTTTCCAGTTCAAATTTTTAGAACCTTTTCCCTGTATATTATTACCCTACATGTGTGTCAGAAGTTTGGCCAGGATTGCACTAGCCATTCCGGTACCCGATAGGTCGAAGTCCCGAAACGGAGCACTACCGTTTGAGCGTCAATAGAATTTTGATAAATTTTTTATTTCTCTGATAATCTATCGAAATTGTTAGGTAATGTCGAAGTATGCCTATTGTTATATTCGTTTTGACGAAATTAAAACGAATTTACAAAAAAAAACACGACAGGACCGTAATTAAATATTATTGTCGCTGATGATGTTAGTTCTTTCAGATAAAACGTTAAAGTGACAAGTGTGATATATCACTGAATTTGAATTTTAACTGTTTATCAACTTGATGATGGCCGTTAAGACACGAAACGTCGAATCGAAGATTTATTAGTACAGTTTTGTAGAAAATTGGAGATACAGTAAAACTTTATTTTTCCATTTTATATTTCTTTCAATAAAAATTAAAAATACGGTGCAAAAAAAAATAGTATTTTTAGCTCTCCCTGTATAACTCGATAACGATGAGAGTCCCTGTAGATTTTTTTATCCAAAATAGTGAACTTTTTGCCCATTTAATCTTCTTGTTATCTCTTATGCTTTAGAATATAGCAATGTTAACACATGATAAAGGAAACAACCTGTATAGTTACTGAAATACTGCGAAAGGCGAGGGGGGGGCACGGGTCTTAATTTTCTCTCAGCAGCCCTAAGTAATATATAGTATATTTTTAAAGTCAGGAAAAAAATATCAGTCCAAAAATTTAATAATAGACAGGGTAATCCCGTGAAAAAAATTATTTTTTTGAATCCCCTTGAATCAGCACGCTACTGTACTTTTGATATCATTTTAACGGAAGAAATCGAGAAATAATCAGAAAATCAGAAATTTGTGTAAAAATTTAAAACAATTGGGAACAAATTGGAAAAAATTGGTAACAATTGTAACAAAACTGAAAAAAATTGGAAAAACTTTTCCGAAAAAATTCGAAAAAATATTGAAAAAATTAGAAAAAAATTCGTAAATTGGAAAAAATGGGAACAATTGGAAACAACAAAATGTAACAAAACTGAAAAAAAATGGAAAACTTTAAAAAATTAAGAAAAAACAGATAAAATCTAATACATTAAAAAAAATGAAAATAATTGAAAAAAAAATGAAAAATCTGAATAATTCGGAAAGAATTGGAAAATTGGTAAATTTCGAAACAAGTCGGAAAATACTGAAAAAATTGGACAAAATCGGAAAAATTCGAATTAATTAAAAAAAAAATGGAAAAAATTGAGAAAAAACTAGGGAAAATTGGAAAAAAATTGATCAAAAATTGGAAAAAATTAGGAACAATTTTAACAAAATATAACATAATCGAAAAAAATTGGAAAAACTTTTTCAGAAAAATCCTGAACAAGTCGGAATAATATTGAAAAAAATTAGAAAAAATCGTCAAATCGAAAAAATTCGGTTTAATAAAAAAAATGGAAAAAATTGAAAACAATTGGAAACAATTGTAATAAAATGTAACAAAATGTAACAAAACTGAAAAAAAATCGGAAAAAGTCGGAAAAATACTGAAAAAAAAATATGAAAAAAAATCGTAAAATCGGAAAAATTCATAAACATTTAAGTTATGTAAAAAAATTGGTAAACTTGGGAACAATTGGAATCAATTGTAACAAAATGTAACAAAACTGTAAAAAATTGAAAAAACTTGGAAAAAAAATAACTTTTTAAAAAATTAAGAAAAAAATAGAAAAAATAAAGGAGAAAAACGAATAAAATCGAAAAAAAAGGAAAATATCGGAAAGAATTGGAAAATTGGTAGATTTCAAAGAAGTCGGAAGAATACTGAAAAAATTGGACAAAACCGGAAAAATTCGGATTAATATAAAAAAAATTGGAAAAAATAAGAAAAAATTAGGAAATATTTCAAAATATTAAGAAAAAAATTGGAAAATATTAGGAACAATTTTAGCAAAATATAACATAATTGAAAAAAATTGGAAAAACTTTTTCAGAAAAAATCGGAACAAGTCGGAATAATATTGAAAACATTAGAATGAATTGTAAAATCGGAAAAATTCGTAAAAATATGATTAGGTACAATAAAAAAAAAAATTAGAAAAAATAGCTTTTTAAAAATTTGAGAAAAAATTAGGAGGTATAGAAAAAAATCGAAAAATATTGGAAAAATCCGAAAAAGGAAAGAATTGTAAAATTGGTAAAATTGGAAACAAGTCGGAAAAATACTGAAAAAATTGGACAAAATCGCAAAAATTCGGATTAATAAAAAAAATTGGAAAAAATAGTATTAATAATGAGAAATTTTAACAAAATATATCAAAACCGAAAAAATTCAGATCAAATCGGAAAAATACTGAAAAAATTAGAAAAAATCGTAAAATCGGGGAAATTCATAAAAATTCAAATTAATTAAAAAAAATAGAAAAAATCGGGAACAATTGGAAACAAGTGTACCAAAATGGAAAAAAATTGGAAATACTTGTAGAAAAGAAATACCTTTTAAAAAATGAAGTAAAAAAATCGAATAAAATCTAAAAAAAAATGGAAAATACCGGAAAATCTAAAAAATTTGGAATGAATTGGAAAATTGGTAAAATTCGGAATAAGTCGGAAAAATACTGAAAAAAATGGACAAAATTGGAAAAATTCGGATTAATTAAAAAAAATATTGGAAAAAAATTGAGAAATATTTGGAAAAATGGGGAAAAATTGGGAACAGTTATAACAAAATGTAACAAAACTGAAAAAAATAAAAAACTTGGAAGAAAGAAATGGAAAACTTTTTAAAATATTAAGAAAAAATTAGAAAAAATGTAAAAAAATCGAAAAAAATTGGAAAATCGGAAAAATTCTATAAGAATTAGAAAATTGGTAAAATTAAGAACAAGTTGTACAACCACTGAAAAAATTGGACAAAAACGGAAAAATTGAGAAAAAATTGAAAAAAAGTAAAAAAACACTGGAAACAATTGTAACAAAATACAACAAAACTGAAAATAATTGGTAAAAATTCGAAATCTGCACGCAACTGTACTTAAGAAAAATTGGAAAAACTTGAGAAAAAATTAAACTTACGTTTTCAATATTTTGAAAATACATCATATTTACATTCATTTATATAACACTCTATATATGACAAGGACGTAGATTACTTTTTACCTGAGGAAATATGTTTGTCCGTTTCTAATTTCATATATTTTATTTCTTCTTTTCGTGCTATTTTTTTGGTATCCCAGGGAAGGGGGTAATTACCCTTTTTACCCCACCCCCATATCTACGCCCTTGGTATATGACAACAAAAAAATCGATATTATATTTTTTCCTAAAATGATTGTTAGTTATTAAAGTGTATTATTATGATCAAAATATTTGTTTGGTGTATATATTGACGTATTTTTCAATCATACCTTGTTTATGGAGCTTTTTATTTCCTTCTAATTTTATTAAAATAAACGAACATATGATACTGTTTTCTTTCGTCCTTGGGAGTAAAAATAAAAAAATAAAATGTTTTTAAAAAGGTAAATTTGTCACGAAATAAATGCAAAAAATATACAAACAAATTCGGAATCAAGAAAAAAGAAAAATAGTGAAAAAAAATGTAACAGAACTAAAATGATTGAAAAAAACTGGAAAAAATTAGAAAAACTTAATTACAAAAAAAATGGAAAAAAAATTGTATGAAACCGAAAAAGTACTTAGAAAATAATTGAAAACGACTGGAAAAATTGGAAAAAATCTAAAAAAGAGTGGAAAAAACTAAAAAAAAAAAGAAAAAAGTAAAAAAAAGGAAACTATCGGAAAAATACGTAACAAATATTTTTATTATCGTTATAGCGATCTATATAATTTTTTGCAGTTAAATTAAAATTTGTTAAACAGAAATTTCGTGTTTTATAGTAGTTCCTAGCTATAAAGCATTGTCTGATGAATATCACAACACCCTGTAGAACAGTACTTATTTACATTTATAACTAGTACCTTTATTTATCATGACATTTAATTAGCATAAATAATAACGAAACTGGATTATAATTTAATTTTATTGGCAAAATCTTAAATTAAAAATCAGATCCCATATTTGCAATTGGTGATATCAGAGATGAAATAAATTACGTAATATTCAAATAACTATTAATGCTAATTGGAAATTTAATCAATGCCAGAAAAGTACGTTGTGCAATAATAAACAGTCATATAATTTCTTTAAATTGACACACAGTAATAATTTATATGTATTAACACGTTTTGCACTGGCCACAGCAAGCGATAATTACAAAAAATAATGCAAGCGCATAAATACTCAACAACCGTTCCTTTAAACACGTAAAAATATTTTTTGGCAACTGAAAACTGAACTTGAAGGTGGTCCACTGAATACGAAACGCCGTATTAAAATTTTAATAAAATTAGATGTCAAGTATCTAGATTATACTATAATTTTTAAATATTATTAAGTAACATTAATTTTTTTTATGGCTTTTAAGAAATTAATTCGATCCAAGTATTTTGTTTTAATATAAAATAATTTTTTCTTGTGTAAACTGTGTTTTAATCATTTTTTTTCTTCTTTTCTTACTACTTTTATATTGCGCAGTTTGACATACATTTCACAATGCACATTTAAAGGGCTTCTAAAAATTGATGTATATTGGGGTGACCCTTATAAAACATTGAGTTAAACTTGGAATGAAACGCTTCGTAACCATTTGTCGTCCGTAATATTGACCTGGAAAATTTTGCCAGTACATGAAAGAAAAATAAAAAGGAAAAATAATCACAAAAATTGTTAATACTCTTATCTTTATTATTTATTACTAGCTCGAACGTTCTCGTATATGTATGTTACAATGTTACTTTCTATGGATAAAAAAAAAATTCAAAATTGGTTTTCTGCACATCAAGACACCATAACGAACAAAATTTTCCATAAATTTCGTTCGCAATCTTCGAGTCGCAATCTCAGTTTATTATTTTTGACAAAAAATTCATAATCTTCGACCCCAAAAACCTCCACATACCAATTTTGAATAGAATCGGTCAATAATCATAATTCTCGTCCGCCATCTTGGTATCGCCATCTTGAATTCAAAATTCAAAATTCGTTTCCTGCACTTCCAGACCCCATATCGAACAAACTTTTCAAGCGCTACAACCGTACTGAACGAAAATATATAATAAGGATTTAGAAAAATACTAGGTATATACACTGTGACCCACTATAATTGTAAACACCCGTGTACATTTTATATTTATACACCGATTAAAAAAATAGTAGCGATTTGTTTATTAAAAAACTGATTACGCCACTGGATTAGAAAAAAAAAGTTTGTTATTAGAAGAGTTATATTTTAAAATTTTTATGTTTTACGAAAATTTTAGACAAATTTTGAAAGCTGGCAACAATGCAAATAATTATGTTTTCTTTACTTTCGCATATTTCCCTGTATGACAATACTTGATAGCTGTGTCGTTGGCGGTCAGGATTAGAACCGCCCCTCAATGATGGGTCTTGATTATACATTTTTTGTCGAATATGCAGTATGTGCCCCAGTTTATTTTTTTATTATTAAATCGAAACTGCTCAATTTTCAAGAACGTAGTTTTTATTAATACATTTTTATTTTACTGTGGTCTTTTTTAATTTATCGAATTTCAAGTAAAATGCTTTTTTTTATGTATACATTATATTAAGACAATTATTTAACTTGATTTAAAATCCATTTTCAAGGCATAACATGTTTTTTTTTCAACGCTGAAAATAGCAAATCGTATTAGCGATTTTTTTTTATTAAAAAATTGAGTACGCCACTGGATTGGGAAGCCTGTAGTAGAACTTTCATCTGTTACTATCAAAAAATGACAGAATCTATAATTTGACTTGCAATATGTCATTTGAAAGCCGAAGATATTTTTCTGTTATCTGTCAAAAATAAAAAATGTCAAAGTTTGTAACTTTTATCTGTTAAAAATAAAAAAATGTTACAGTTTGGAACTTAACATTAAATATTTGAAAACGTATTTTAGGGATTTGAACCTATTTCGGTTTATCATTGGAAATAACCGTTAGTGCTTGTCGGATAACTGTCAAACGGAAGTGTCACTGTCAAAATATGACAGAAGTTATATATTACGGAATTTGACTTACAATATGTCATTTGAAAACCCTTGAAAAACTTTATTCAAAAAAGTCAAAATTATTTTCCAACTGTCACCTGTCAAAAAGAAAAAATGTCAAAATTAATTTTAAACTTTAACCTTAAAAAAGCTTAAAAGGTACTCAAGATTATTCCTCCAACTGTCACCTGTCAAAAATAAAATATGTCAAAGTTTGAAATTTTAACATTAAATATCTGAAAAAGTACCTTATGGTTGGTATGATTTTTTCAGTTTTGTTATAATTGTTTCCAATGATTCCCAATTTTTTCAAGTTTTTTTCTCAATTTTTTTTTGAATGTTTTTCAAGTTTGTTCTATTTTTTTTTAATTAACTCGAATTTTTCCGATTTTGTCAAATTTCTTCAATATTTTCCGACTTGTTCCGAATTTTAATAATTTTCTATTTCTTACCGAATTTTTCCGATTTTCCAATTTTTTTCGATTTTTTTGGATTTTTTTCGATTTTTTTCGATTTTTTTCGATTTTTTTCGATTTTTTTCGATTTTTTTTGATTTTTTTATGCTCTTTCTTAATATTATAAAAAGTTTTCCATATCTTTTTTCCAAGTTTTTTCAATTTTTTCAGTTTTGTTACGTTTTGTTATTATTATTCCCAATTTTTTTTTCAATTTTTTCCAATTTGTCTCAATATTTTCCAATTTTTTATAATTTTTTCCATTTTTTTTCAATTTCTTTCTATTTTTTTAATTAATCCGAATTTTTCCGATTTTTTTAAAGTTATTTTTTTTAATTAAATCAAATTTTTAAGAATTTTTACGATTTTACAATTTTTTCTAATTTTTTCAAGATTATTCTGACTTGTTCCGAATTTTTCCGAAAAAGCTTCTCCAATTCTTTTCAAATATGTTATATTTTGTTAAAATGGTTCCTAATTCTTTTTAATTTTTCCAATTTTTTCTCAATTTTTTTCAATTTTTTTATAATTTCGATAAAATTGGGATCGGTTAATCGTCGGAAAAACCGGTAGTATTTGTCCGACATCTGTCAAACAGAAGTGTCACTGTCAAGAATGACAGAAGCAATACGTCACGGAATTTGATTTGCAGTATGTCATTTGAAAGCTCTTGAAAAACTATTTAAGAAAAGTCGAAATTATTTCTCCAACTGTCACCTGTCAAAAATAAAAAATGTCAAAATTTGAAATTTTAACATTAAATATCTGAAAAAGTACGTTATACATTTGAACCAATTTCGATAAAATGGGTTTCGTTTAATTGTCGTAAAAAAACCGTTAGTGTTTGTCCGACATCTGTCAAACGGAAATGTCACTGTCAAAAAATGACACAAGCTATATGTCATAAAAAAATATTAAAGTTTGAAATTGTAACATTAAATAAGTGAAAAAATACTTTTTGGATCTGAATCAATTTTGGTAAAATGGGATTTGGTTAATCGTCGTAAAAAGCCGTTAATGTGTCTCCGACATTTGTCAAACGGAAGTGTCACTGTTAAAAAATGACAGAAGCTTTATATCACGGAATTTAACTTGCAATATGTCACTTGAAAGTCTTTGAAAAACTCTATTCAGAAAAGTCGAAATCATTTTTATAACTATAATCTGTCAAAAATTAAAAAATGTCAAAGTTTTAAAATTTAACATTAAATATCTAAAAAGTACTTTATGGATTTGAACAAATTTCGGTTAATCGACGGAAAATAACCGTTAGTGTTTGCCTGACATCTGTCAAACGGATGTGTCACTGTCAAAAATGACAGAAGCTAAATGTAACGGTATTTGGTTTGCAATATGTCATTTGAAAGCCCTTGAAAAACTCTATTCAGTAAAGACAAAATTATTTTTCTGTCAACTTAATAATAACGTACGCTATTTGCAACAATTTTTTAGCGGACTAAAATTTATTGTTTTCGAGAAAAAATATACTAAAATACGTGTGCTCCGGTTTTTTGTTTCGTTACGTTAAATTCATGGTATAAACCAAACCGGACATAAAAATCAAGTATTATTTTAACACTAAAACATTGTGACACTCCATTTCCCCAAAAAAATAACCTTTAGCATCAGAAATTTTTTTTATTGTTTTTACATCACACGTGTAGACAACAGCTCGCCCTCAAATTCCATTAATGTAGAGTTACAGGTCTCCCTTTGTTGTCATAGGCGGAGATAGAATTTTAATTATAAGGGTGCTATAGCCTCAGTTATAAAAATTAGTTTCTACTTGATCAAAATAGTTATTAATCGGGCAATCATTTGAGACCACTAAAAAACGCCTGATTTTGCATTTTTTTTATTGATAAATCTTTAACGACTTCAAAAAACATAATGGAATAATTTTTCTCATTACACAAACAAAAAAACAGAATGTGTCTTATGGGATACATTGCCTATTTAAATGTTCCTCGTATGATATATGGTATTTACGACTAAAACAATTTTTTTAAATTTTTCTCTTGTTTTAGTCGTAAATATTAATTGGTATGTAGCCATTAAGTAGTGTTAAGCCATAATAATTATTTAATAAAAAGAAAATATTTTTTTATTATTCTTTATTTATTTACTGTTCAAACAGGTTTGCACCCAACTATAGAACAGATCTATGAACAGTATAAAATACATACAGAAATACATACATATTATCAGAGTACACATTAACAGATTAAAAAAAAATACAAAAAAAGAAATAACAATTAGGTTCCCAAGAAGTACGTCTTTATGGCCGAAATACCGTATTAAAGATGTCAAGCTGGTAATTCACTGTGTTACACTTTGAGCACATTTTATGTAAGAGAGAAAATTTTAAAATATTAGTTCGGGGAGTGGGAAGGTAAAAGGTTTGACATGTTCTGGATGTTATTCTTGGAACAATAAAATCGAGTTTCTTCAGAAAATTTGGATCGTTAAGTTTGTTACTGATGATTTTGTGTAAAAAGATTACTGAATGACAGTCTCTCCGGTTGCTTAATCTATTTACTTTGTGTCGGGAAAGAAGTGTTGCAGTGTTGCTTTAGGAACCGCCTTTGTATTGATTCCAATTTTTGAATATGAGTATCATAAAATGGGCTCCAAATTATATCCGCATACTCAGTTTTTGACCTAACATATGCATAATATAATGTTTTCATGGTTTCCGGATGTGCAAAATCTCGGGAGTTCCGCGCTATAAATCCATACATCTTGTTGGCAGCAGAATAAACAGTGTCGATGTGAGCAATAAAGGAAAGCTTTCTATCAAACGTAACACCCAGGTCGGTAAAAGTGGAAGGTCATTCAAGGACAGAATTATTAATTTTATATTTAAAATTAATACAATCAGTCTTTAGTGTGTACGACATTACTTTACATTTACTTGCATTAAGAGATATGTTATTATTTAGACACCAAATTTCAACACGTTCCAAATTTTGAGAAAGTCTTTCACATTCGGAAATACTATTAACTTGACAGTAAATCTTCAGGTCATCCTCATATAATAGGCAATTTATAATAATTATAATAATAATAATGTTTATTCATTTCATAAGTCTACACGAACACATGAACAAAATCTACATGAACAAACATAAAACATGACCACGGAAGTATGATAATACTTGTATGTGGTTACAAAATTGTTATATATAATTTAAACTATAATAAAATATATATATATAATTTTTTTTTTTTTTTTTAATAAGGGTTCATCCTTATACGTATTATTTAACTTAGGTAATAAGAAATTTAAACATTTTTATCCATCTATAATTTCGTGTATGTCGGTTTGTTTATTTTGTTTTAAAAATATTATTAGTTGATTTTTGAACCGTTTTAAGGTAGTTTCATCTTTTATTTTTTGTGGCAAGTAGTTCAATAATTTTGGAGCTAGGTAAGAGTAGCTTCTTTGTCCAATCGTTTTAGAAGCCAGTGGTATGATATGTAGATGTTTCGTTCTTGTCGCATATGGATGGCTTAAGGTGGCAAGTTCATTTTTACCTCTCGCCCTTTAGATAAGAGAGGTATAGGAATCATGCTAAAAATTGGGTAGTGAGTTTTCAATGGATAAACACGTTTTAGGGTCCCTAGAATACGATTTTAATATTTTCGCGATGATGTCTGTGTGTGTGTGTTAGTGTGTGTGTGTGTTAGTGTGTGTGTGTGTTAGTGTGTGTGTGTGTTTGGATGGATGTTGTAGTAACGATAACTCAAAAACCACTGAATTAAAAAATTTGAAATTTTGCATACAGGATTCTGATACCCTAGATTAGATCTGATTAGATTTTGGTACTAATCGGACAACCGGAAGTGGCAGTTGCTATGGGTGATGACGCTATTACTATACAAAACGGCAATAGAGTTTTACACATTTATTTTGTATACTCTATAGTTTATTTTCGTATCATTAAATTTTTCAAAAGTTTTGCCATTGTTGCCAGATTTACAAAAAAGTAATTTTTTTTCATACTTTTTTGTGCTAACCTGTAAATTTTTGATTCAAAAATGGCGAGAGGTCATGTGTTGGCCACATCAGATTTTTATTTTTATATTGTTGGCATCCCAATTCAATACTATATAATTGCCTAATATCTAATATTTCTGTTTCAGAATAGAGCAGATGGCTGGAGTATTTTGTAGGTTTGTTAAGCATTAGTATTAAAAATCGTTTTTGGGAGACTTCAACTGCATGTAGATAAGTTCTTGATACCCCTCCCCAACCAATAATGCCGTAATTGAGGTGTGACTCGACCAAACTATGATATAAAATTCGTTGTTGTTTGTAGTTTAAAAATTTTCTAATTTGTTTAAATCTAAATAGAATGCTGCGGAGTTTTTTTGTTAGATACTCCATATGAGGATTCCACCTAAGATGATTGTCTATGTATATTCCTAAATATTTGATTTTTTTGGCTGGTTTTAGGGAGAAATTTTTTTGGATATTTAGGCTATAATCTGGTAAAGATGATTCAAGGCTGCTAAATGATAAGTATACAGTTTTATCGAAGTTAATTGAAAGTAGTCTGCTGTCGAACCAGTTTTTTAGTTTACTAAGATCATTTTCAATGTTTAATTTAAGGGAATACCAGTCGTCATTTTTGTAATATATAATGGTGTCATCCGCGAAACTAATAATTTTACCGATTGTATCTTGTAAGAATAGATTGTTTAAGTAGATGACGAATAATGCAGGCCATAGTACTGTTCCTTGTGGTACACCGCATGTAATTTTTGTGCCTGTGCTTACTTGGTTTTTAATTTTCACTTTTTGATTTCTGTTTGTTAGATAACTTTCAACTAACTTGTGCGCTGTCCCTCTCACACCCATATCTTCTAGTGTATCTAAAAGTATGGAATGATCGACAGTATCGAATGCCTTTTTTAGGTCTAAAAAGACAGCTATAGACGGAGTACTTGAGTCCAAGGACTCATAAATGTTCCTAGTTAAGGAATGAATAGCATCGTTAGTAGATTTATTGTCTCTGAACCCATAGTGAGATTTTGACAGCAGATTATGTTTGGATAGAAAAGCATTTAATCTTGATTTTAAGATTTTTTCAAAAACTTTGCTAATTGATGGCAAGATAGAAATAGGCCTATAGTTCGAAATATTTTCGGTATTTCCACTTTTAAATATTGGAGTTACAATTGAGTTTTTTAAAATTGAAGGAAAATATCCTGCTTCAAATGATTTATTAATGATTTCCGTCAAAGGTTTGCTGATAAATTCTGAAATTATCTTTAAAGTTTCGGCTTTAATTCCATCATGCCCTGGGGATTTATTATTTTTTAGAGTATTTATGGTATTTTCTACTTCAGCCACACTGGTAGGTGTAAGAAAAATTGAATGATTATTTATATTATTTTTGCTTTTGTAGTTAGGATTTGCCTTTATATTTTTTGCTAGATTTTTTCCTAGATTGGCAAAGAATTTATTAAATATATCTGCAGTGATTCTTGGGTCTGTAACGATTTCACCTATTTCATTTTTTATGTTAATTATTTTTTTGTTTGTTGTTTTAATGTTTACAATTTCATTTACTGTTTTCCAAAGTTTTTTACTGGAATTTTTTTCATTTTCAACTAATTTTTTATAGTAGTCTTTAATTTTCATTTTTTGGATTTTGTTTACATAAGAGATATAAGTCATTTACGTCCAGTGTATTAACGATAAAGATGTTAAACAGTAGAGGGCCCAGGTTTCTGCCTTGCGGAACACCAGAAGTAGCCAAGTACTCGAGCGACTTGAAGCTGTTAAAAACTACACACTGTTTCCTATTAATGAGATAAGAGGAAAGAAGACTGATTAGTGAATTTGACAGACCCAACCGGCCTAGCTTAGATAGAAGAATTCAATGGTCAAGTTGGTCGAATGCCTTAGAAAAGTCCGTGTACACTACGTCACACTGTGCCCGATCGTCGATACATTCAGCCAGGAATTGAGTTATGTTGACTAGGTTTGTTACAGTCGAGCGTCCTTTCATAAACCCATGTTGATTACATGTAATGACGTTACTGACATGAGTGTAAATTCGATTATAAAGTAATGTTTCGAATACTTTGCTAAAGTTGCACAATATTGAAATTGGGCGAAAGTTGCATATGTCCGATTTTTCTCCTTTTTTAAAGACTGGAGTAACATTAGACGTTTTCCAAATTGCAGGTATAGTGGAGTATTTAAGACAGATATTAAGCAGTGTGATTAAGGGTGAAGCAAGAATTGTTACACAGTCTTTCAATAAAAAAGCTGGAACGAGATCAGGGCCTGTTGTCATTTTATTTTAAACTTGTTTAAGTGCTAATAAAACCTCCTTTCCGTAAAAAACTTCTATATTTAGATTTTGTACATTTGAGACGTCACAGAAACTATTCGTCTGCGAGGTGGTAGAATAAGACTGTGCGAAGAATTCAGCGAAACAATTGAGTATGTCAATGGGGTTATTAAGTGATTGACCATTGTAACACATTCTATTCGACAATGCAGTACAATATTTTTTACTATTAATAAAAGCCCAGAATTTTTTGGGATCACCCTTCACGTTAGCTTCAACGGACGTTACATAATTGCTAAGGTCAGATTTTGTTTTTGCTCGTAAGTGTTTAAATTGATGAAGAGCAATTGGATCGCTATATTTCCTAAATTGGTTACTAAATTTCGACTTTAAGCGTAACTGTTTAATAATATCAGGCGTAAACCAAAGAATTTGGTCTGCTTTGGGATGTATTCATTAAAAACAGCGTAGAGTTTACCGTAGAAGTATGTGCAAGCATCATCTGGACGGTCAAATGCTTCTAGGAAAGTCCAAACGACATCAGTAAGACGTTGATACAGTAGAGGAAAGTTTGCCTTCCGAAAATTAAATTCGTTACACGAAGATGTAGGAAAATTTCTCTTTAAGTTATGACTAGAATTTAATTTACAAACAATATTCAATGGGGGATGATAGTGACCAGAATTTCCAGAGACTTGTCCACCTGATAACTATTGTTATACAAGACTAAGTTTAGCATATTACCGAAGACATTGAGGATAGTATTACCTTGAGTTAGGTTAAAAATGGAAAGGAAATCATTTAATAGTGCAACCTTCATATTCACAATATTATTTCTCAAATAATCGGCATAAGAAGAAATGTTAAAATCACCTAATATGAGTAAGTTGTTGCCATGCAAAAAAACCAGACTAGTAAGTGAATCGAAGAGACTGTCATAAAGTTCATTGCTTAAAGAAGGTGGGATATATAAGTTAAGTACAAATATAGAGCTTATATCAGTAATGATTTTCACCAATACCAAATTCACAGAAACTAAGGTAGAAGGAAGGAAGTTTTTTATATCAACATTGGACGACATAAGTACATTGTTTACTGCAATGCGAACGTCTCCACCTCTTGAACAGTTGCACTCCTTATAGCATCTGTCGCTACGATAAACTGAATAGTCAGATGGAAATATTTCTCCATTTAGAATGGAGTCATTAAGCCAGGTCTCAGTTAAAGCTATTACCTGATGCTCACGCATGGAAACGACATTAAGAAGATCTACTGTTTTTGAACGCAAACCTCTAGTGTTTTGATAATAAACAGATAAAGATTTTGAATTATTCAACTCTGCGACAGTGCCGCCGGGAGCGCATCCATTCAGAGACGGGCGAGAATCGTGGGAAACAGGTAGTTGCTATATATTACCGAGCAAATCACTTTTTAACTTTGAGAGTGCAGACTTATAAGCAATACAGTTATTTTGATCCCAAACGGCATGATCATTTGGAATAACCGAATGTTGTTTACCAGCCAGTTTAACACAATTCGAACATTTTTAAGTTTGTGAATTGCATAATTTAACATTGTGTTTTCATCACATAGAGGACAGCTTAATGGTTTCGAACAAAATTTGGAGGAAATTCATTGCAGTTAAAACAACGCGATAATTCGACTGCATCATACACTTTACAGCTGTCGAAACCCACGAATAAATTACCAGCCTTTAAGACCCACTTATAGACATACTTCTCAGTCTGAATGATAGCTTGAAAGATTCCAGAGTTCTTTTTCGTAGGGAAAATTTTAACAACTTTGCAATCACTAGATTCTGAAAATATGTCCGGATTACATTGCACAATTAAATCACGTAATTTAGATTCGGAGTAATTTTCAGTCATTCCCACAATACAGAGTCTAGGATTCAAACCTGTGACTTTCTTAACCGCATAAGTATCTGCTTCTTTATTTTTTCGTTAATTTCTTTAGTTTTGCATCCAATTAGGACACCACCATCTTTAGTATGTTTCACTTTTGCTAATCGCAGATTATTGTCATGTGGAAGAATATTAAGCATTAATTCCGATTTCGTCAGATTCACATCCTGAGCCGCATTTTTTGGTTGTATAATAACAGCCGGATAGGTTTTGTTTTTGATAACATCTGAGTATCGCACAGGTACTACATCACTCGAAGAATCTTTGTTCAGCTTAAGGACATCCGATTTTAGTAAGGATAATTCATTTTTAAATGAGCGAAGTGCATTGTCGACCTTTGAATCTAACACTTTATTAATTTCAGCATTGCTGATTGAAATGCAGTCTTTTATACAACAATTGCATCTCCAGAACAATCCAGGAACTGAATTTAGGACACTCAGTATATCAATTGTAGGCGAAATACAAACGACATGAGACTGCTTTTTGCAAAATTCGCAAAAAACAGCTGGTCGTGCTCGGCTTATCACACTCAAACAGGACGTACAAGAATCATTGACCATAATTAATTAAATATGAAAGAAGACAGATAATTAACAAAATATTTATTCCATTTGCGGAAAATCTATCTTGACAAACTACACAGATTTTCGGCGCTGTTTTCACTTATTTCGTAGATAAGTAATCCAAGTTTTTCTGTGATAAAAAAGCACTTTTTTACTGATACAATCACTAAAATTTGGGAGCTGTATTTAAGCACGTCCGACACTGAAGAATGGTGCGAACTTTACTTACTGTACGTATTTGCCTTCGAAAAAATCCAATAAAATATTATTTATTTCTCTTCAAAACTAGGAGCACGATCACTAAACGAATTTCCCATATTAAGCAAAATCGCACGAATTCGACGAAAATGAACAATTTTTTTAGTTTCGAGTTAAAAGTTTTAGTAGCAAAATAAAAGGTGCAGTATCAAAAAATATGAATTCATACTTAACTGTTTCCAATCTTTTCAAATTCTTATATATAATAATTTTGGTAATTTTTTTTTGAAGCCGGACCTGGATTTTTATTTTGCTTACTATGTCAGTTTATTATACTAATAGACTCAAACAAGCTTGCTAAATATGAAATAAATATACAGGGTGGTTCTGAAGAAACGAGGGTTAGAAGAAATAAGCAATTTTGACAAAATACCCTAGTTTTTTGGAATCACCCAAGTGCCCTCTATTTGCAGTTACCTATGAAACAACCTGTATAATAAAATACAACTTTTTTCATTCATACAGATTACAATATTTTCGTAAACATACATTTTACATTTCGTTAATAATAAATGTTATTAAGTTTAAAAATATTATCTTATTATAAATTATTTTTATATGGCACAGTTTTTAAAAAAATTACAATTGTCGGATTTGAACTTAAGGGCATGTTAATGTTGATTTCGTTACTCCTATTTTCAATGGAATTGTAAATTTTATTTAAAATGTTTTATTTCAACCTTCAAGAACAAATGTAGTTTCTGACCTGACCCTTGGGTACCTAAGACTTAACTGGGTCATAAAATTTTATTACCCTCAAACTGTTTGGAAGTCCTAAGAAATTCGAAACACATTGAGAATGTCCTTTTATATAAAATAAAATATTTCACAGATGGTTACCAGATTTTAGATTTCGTAAATTTATCGTAACCTATACAGAACTTTTTTTTATTATAAAAAAAATTAATTGTTTATACTGCTTGCTAGTTTATTTTCCTCGGAAATTCAGAAAATAATTCTGAAGAAGTATGAACGAGACAAAATTCACATTCGTGAAAAAAGTATCACTTTGCACACTGTTGCATAAATTACTATTATTAAGAATAATGAAAAATTGGTATATTTATAATCATATCTACATAGTAAGTAGTGATAAAAATAAGTATGGACTATAAAATGAAATACATATTTTAAATATATTTAATATAATGTAATAGTAGTTATAAACATTCCAATATACAATTTTTACTTTACGCACTAGTGCGTAAAGTATTTTATTTTACGCACTAGTACGTAAAATTGAACTTTACGCACGCCGAAGTACGTGTAAAGTTAGTAATTTACACATGGTAGTAGAAAAAAGCAATTTTCAACGGTTTTTTTTTAAATAGAAATTTTAAAAATACCTTAACAAATAAGAAAGAAATAAAATTTAACACACAAATATATATTTTTTTGTATGATTAACAATCTCAAAAATATCTACCACCGTTGCCAGATTTAATAAAAAATGCTTAGTATGTGCTTTTTAATTAAAAAAAAAAATACTAAAAGTGTTCGAAAAGTTTGGTGGGATTATCAGTCATATTTTACCGGTTTTTTTTTTCAGTCATTTCTTTACAATTATTGGTTTTTGTCCCACTTTTCCCCCACTTTATTTTTACCACTATTGTT
The DNA here is from genome assembly GCA_963243735.1 of Neocrepidodera transversa. NCBI lineage: Eukaryota > Metazoa > Arthropoda > Insecta > Coleoptera > Chrysomelidae > Neocrepidodera > Neocrepidodera transversa. The sequence goes on along the minus strand of OY725344.1, from coordinate 20,479,320 downwards.
TTTTATTCCACTTTTTTGCTCCATTTTACTTTTTTGCCCCATTTTCCCCACTTTTATTTTGTCCCACTTTGTTTTGTTTTTTGCTTCATTTTTATTTGTTTTGTCCCACTTTTTTGCTCCATATTTTTTTTCCTTCTTTGCTACACTTTTTTTTTGTTTTTTGACGTGCGTTTCTTTTAGTTTTTTGCCCCATTTTTCTTTTATTTTGTTTTTGTACCACTTTTTTTGTGTAATTGTCCAATTTTTCTTTCATTTTTTGTCCCATTTTTTGCACATTTTTGTTCCTTCTTTGCCCCACTTTCGTCCACTTTTTGGTTTTTTTTGCCGCACTTCTCTTTCGATTGTTTGTCCCATTTTTCTTTTATTTTGTTTTTTGTACCACTTTCTTTTGCTTCACATTTTTTCCTTCTTTGCCCCACTTTTCTCCCTTTTTGTTATTTTTTGCCCTTCTTTTTTGTTTAGTTGCTCAATTATTATTTTGTTTTTGTGCCCCTTTTTTTGCTGCACATTTTTATCCTTTGCCCCACTTTTCTCCACTTTATTTGTGTTTTTTACCCTAGTTTTCTTTTGTTTATATTCCCCAATTTTGTTTTTGTCACACTTTTCTTTATTCGCACCATTTTTCATTTATTTTTTGTCAAACTTTTTTTCCGCTTTTTTTCGTTGCCCAACTTTTCTCCACTTTTTTGTCTTTTTGCCCTACTTTTCTTTTGTTTATTTGTCCCATTTTTCTTTTATTTTGTATTTTGTCCCACTTTTTTGTTTATTTGCTTCATTTTCCTTTTGTTTTTGTCCCACTTTTTTGCTCCACTTTTTGTCCTTTGTCCCACTTTTCTCCACTTTGTTTTTGTCCTTTTACCCTACTTTTCTATTGTTTATTTGCCCCATTATTTATTTTGTTTTGTTACACTTTTCTTTTGTTTATTTGCTCCATTTTTCTTCTTTTTCTTAGTCCAACTTTTTTTGCTCCACATTTTTTCCGTCCTTGCTCCACTTTTCTCTACTTTTTTTTTGTTTTTTGCCCTACTTCTGTTTTGTTTTTTTGCCCAATTTTTCTTTTATTTCGTTTTTTGTTCCACTTTTCTTTTGTTTATTTGCTCCATTTTTATTTCATTTTATTTTTTGTCCCACTTTTCTTTTATATATTTGTCCCACTTTTCTTTTATTTATTTGTCCCATTTTTCTTTTATTTTATTTTTGTCCCAATGACTTTTGTTCAATTGTAAAATTTTTCATTTGTTTTTTGTCCCACTTCTTTTCCTCCACATTTTTTCCTTTGTCCCACTTTATCCACTTTGTTTTTTGTCTTTGTTGCCTACTTTTCTTGTGTTTATTTGTCCCATTTTTCTTTTATTTTGTTTTGTTATTCTTCTTTTATTTTGTTTTTTGCACAACTTTTCTTTTTTCTTGTTTTTTGTCTTACTTTCTTTTGCTTTATATTTTTTCCTTCATTGCTCCACTTTTGTCTACATGTTTTTTGTTTTTTGTGCTGCTTGTTTTTTGTTTATTTGTCCCATTTTTCTTTTATTTTGTTTTTTGTCCCACTTTTCCTTTGTTTATTTGCTCCATGTTTCTTTTATTTTGTTTTTTGTCCCACTTTTCTTTTATTTATTTGTCCCATTTTTCTTTTATTTTGTTTTTGTCCCAATGACTTTTGTTTAATTGTCCAATTTTTCTTTGTTTTTTTTTCACACTTCTCCACATTTTTTCATTGTCCCACTTTTCTCCACTTTGATTTTTGTCTTGTTGCCCTACTTTTTTTGTGTTTATTTGATACATTTTTCTTTTATTTTGATTTTGTCCCACTTTTATTTTGTTTTTTTTTGCACCATTTTTCTTTTTTCTTGTCTTTTGTCTTACTTTTTTTTGCTCCTCATTTTTTTTCCTTCTTTGCCCCACTTTCCTTTTTTTGCCCTGTTTTTCTTTTTTATTTGCCCCATTTTTCTTTTATTTTGTTTTTGTCCCACTTTTTTTGGTCGACTTCTTTTTTCCCCATTTTTTTCCACTATTGCTTTTTTGTCACATTATTTTCCCCTTTTTTACAATTGTTTTTTGTCTTACTTTCTCTACCGTTCTTTTCCCACTCTTGTCTTTTGCCCTATCCCCCCTTTTTTTCAACTATTGATTTTTGTCCCACTAATATTTTTTGCCACATTATGACCCCCCCCCCTTTATTGAAACTATTATTTACAGTCCCTTTTTTTGGAATGTTGACCCATTTTCCCATTTTTTTCCCACTCTTCTTTTTTGTACACATTTTTTCCAGTTTTTTACTCCATTTACCCCTCATTTTTTTTACAACTATTGTGTTTCACCTCTTTTATTCCCCATGTGTCTTTTGCCACATTTTCTCCATTTTTCTTCCATTTCCGCCCTTTTTTCCGACTTTTAAATTTCCGTGCAGTACTGGTGAGTTTCCTAGATTTTTAAAATATACAAGGTCTGACACTATTTTGATTTTATTTGTAATTTTTTTTAAATAAGATATTTATGTTTTCTTTATTAATTATTAAAATTTGATTTATTGAGAAATACAATAAACTAATAATTGGAATAAAAATAAATAAAATAAAAAGATTGGAATAAAAACAAATAATGATCACAAAGAAATATATTAAAAAATGAACTTTTAAACTAATAAAGGTAAAAAAAAATAAAAAAACGAGGGTACTTTAAAAAGTAAATTTAAAAATTTTAAATAGAAGTAAAATATTTAAATTAAAATCACATATAATTCGTATTAATATTATTTTAAATAATATTCTCATACTGGGCAGACAACGTGTTAAAAATATTAAAATGGATTTATTTTGTTTCTGTTTATTTATATATTTTTTTATTCATATTAGTCGTTTTTTTAATTTTAATTTAAAAAAAAATATTTCTATTTATGCGATTTAAAATTATTCTTATTATTACGAGGTGCGTTCAATATTTAATCAATTATTTATTGTATTTTGTTTACAATCTGATAATTATTGTTAATTTTTTTTTCAATATTTTTATTCTTCCTTATTATATATTTTCGTTGAATTTGCCTTTTTGTATCTTTGTTTGTTTGTACAGGAAACCAATTTTAAATTTTAAATACAAAATTAATAAAGCCAAGATGACGAATCCAAGATGGCGGACGAGATTGTCAAAATTCATAAAATCCAATATGGCGGACGATATTTATGATTGTTTACCAATTCTATTCAAAATTGGGAAATTCCGAATTTTTTTGTCAAAATTCATAAAATCAAGATGGCGACTCCAAGATGGTGGACGACATTTATGATCATTCAGGAGTCTATTAAAAATTGGTATGTGGAGGCTTTTGGGGTCCGAGAATTTGATTTTTTTTGTCAAAATTCATAAAATCAAGATGGCGACTCCGAGATGGCGGACGACATTTATGATTATTTACCGATTCTATTCAAAATTGGTATATGAGGGTTTTCGAGGTCGGAGATTATGATTTTTTTGTCAAAATTCATAAAATCAAGATGGCGACTCCAAGATGGTGGACGACGTTTATGATCATTCAGGAGTCTATTTAAAAATGGTATGTGGGGGCTTTTGGTTCGGAGATTATGATTTTTTGTCAAAATTCATAAAATCAAGATGGCGACTCCAAGACGGCGGACGATATTTATTATTATTTACCGAGTCTATTCAAAATTGCTACGTGGTTGTTTTTGTGGTCGGAGATTATTATTATTTTGGTCAAAATTCATAGAATCAAGATGGTGACTCCAAGATGGTGGACGACGTTTATGATTATTCACGGATTCTATTCAAAATTGGTATGTGGGGGTTTTCGTATCGGATATTATGAATTTTTTGTCAAAATTCATAAAATCAAAATGGCGGACGATATTCATAATTATGATACATAGGCGATAACAGGGCCGCTGTTCTAGGTAGTTATTAATACTATTATTTAATGCTGTTTTAAGTGATATAAAAATAGCCGTTTATTATGTTCTGAAATTTAATCGGACCGAAATCTGTTTAGCATAAATTAATTCATGGATAATTTAGTTTATTTAGAGCAAGCACTATTTTACTAATGTTCGATTGTAATTCATGAATACAAACAAACTGGTTTTAGTAAATTTATGAGCCGATTTTGAGGTAGAATCAAATGCAATTCAATTATTGATTGATTAATGCCTCTATACACAACATGCACCACCATTAACATAAATCCTCCTTTATTCCGTTTACCCACAGGTTAGCTTAGAAGTACGGATTAAATTACTAATTAAAGGAATCATATTATAAATTATAATTTAGAAGAGATTTACATTAATGGAAATTGGTGTAATATGTAAAACATGTTTTATTTTTTTTAATTTGTAATTAGCTATTGTTTAATTTCGCGAAGGCGTTGATCATTTATATTTTGTAAATTAAAAATTCCCTGTATACATCATATAGTGATATTATTTTTTAAATTGTTATATGTGTAATATTTTTATACTTTTTTAGAGAATTAATAAAATCTTTATTACGGTTGTATTTTAAGATAGTTGGAAGCGAGTCCAACATTCGTTTTTGTTTATTATATTTCCGGAATTCTTTGGTGTCTTATTAAATTTCACCCTCTGCAATAATCCGAATAGCTGACATGAATGCCGGTTTTAATTATTTCGTTTTTTCTTTTGAACGAATTTCCAAGTGATTATCATTATAATTTTTTATATACCAACCTAAATTAAATTTAGACAAATATTTGTCAATTATATTATTTTGTAGGACGTATTTTGTGTATTTTAATTTGATAAATTTAAAACCAAATATAATTAATTTATAGGTTTAAAATTTTTTGTAAATAGTTTTATAATTGTACAAATTACCTATCAAACATTTCACCTCATCACTTGAATAATTAATTCAAGGTAGACTTCTCGAGTCTAGAGATCATTCGTATAAAATTGAATTTAGATAAAAGTAAATAATTTTCGTGTATCATATTATTTAATAAAAAAATTATATGAATAAAAATTAACTAAAAAATTGTATTTAAATATACAGTGTGACCCATTTTAATTTGAACCACGAAAAAAAAATATTTTTATGTATAACTTACAGTATGACAAATATTTAACTGACTGAAAATTCTTTTTTAAAGTACATTATGATTTCTTTTCAACGCTGAAAATAGCAAAAAAGTTATAGTAAGTCAAAAATTTTAATCTGTATTATAAATTACGAAAATTTTAAACAAAATCTGAAAACTGGCAACAATGAAGATAATTATTTTAGTGTAAAATTTAGTTAGTATAAAGACTTTAATAAAAGTGACAACGTCGCACTTTATCGATGGAGTAGGTCAAAAATTTTAATCTGTATTATAATTTTAGAAAATTTTAAACAAATTCTGAAAACTGGCAACAGTGAAGATACTTATTTTAGTGTAAAATTTCGTTAGTTTAAAGACTTTGTTAAAAGTGACAACGTCGCACTATATCGATGGAGTAGATCAAAAATTTTAATCTGTATTATAATTTTAGAAAATTTTAAACAAATTCTGAAAACTGGCAACAATGAAGATAATTATTTTAGTGTAAAATGTCGTTAGTTTAAAGACTTTATTAAAAGTGACAACGTCGCACTATATCGATGGAGTAGCCCTTTCCCAATGTAATTAGGGGTAGTAGCTGCTCTATCCCCATGTTTTACGCCATTTTATACAGGGTGGTAAATTTAAACAATAAAAAGTCAAAATTTGAACTCATTAAATATTAATTAATAACATTTTTAAACTTAATACACAGTTAGCCATTTTCCAAAGTAATTAGGGGTAGTAGCTTATTTTATCCCCATACGTTTTACGAGAAAAGATTTTTTTATAGAGAGTGGTAAATTTAAAAAATAAAAAGTCAAAATTTGATCTCATTAAAAATTAATTAATAACATTTTTAAACTTAATGCAAGGTTAGTAGCCCTTTTCCAAAGTAATTAGGGCTAGTAGCTACATTTATCCCCATAAGTTTTACGCCATTGGATTTTTTATACAGGGTGGTAAATTTAAAAAATAAAATAAAGTCAAAATTTTACTTCAATAAAAATTAATTAACAACATTTTTAAACTCAATAAACAGTTAGCTTTTTTCCAAAGTAATTAGAGGTAGTAGCTACTTTTATCCCCATAAGTTTTACACCATTGGATTTTTTTTTATACAGGGTGGTAAATTTAAAAAATAAAAAGTCAAAACTTGACTTCATTAAAAATTTATTAATAACATTTTTAAACTTAATACTTAGCAAAGTAATTAGGGGGAATAGCTGCTTTTATCCCCATAAGTTTTACGCCATTGGATTTTTTTATACAGGGTGGTAAATTAACAAAATAATAAAAAGTCAAAATTTGACCTCATTAAAAATTAATTATTAAGATTTTTAAACTTAATGCACTGTTAGCCCTTTTCCAAAGTAATTAGGGGTAGTAGCTACTTTTATCCCTATATGTTTTACGCCAATAGATTTTTTTATACAGAGTGGTAAATTTAAAAAATAAAGAGTCAAAATTTGAGCTCATTAAAAATTAATTAATAACATTTTTAAACTTAATGCAAGGTTAGTAGCCCTTTTCCAAAGTAATTAGGGCTAGTAGCTACATTTATCCCCATAAGTTTTACGCCATTGGATTTTTTATACAGGGTGGTAAATTTAAAAAATAAAATAAAGTCAAAATTTTACTTGAATAAAAATTAATTAACAACATTTTTAAACTCAATAAACAGTTAGCTTTTTTCCAAAGTAATTAGAGGTAGTAGCTACTTTTATCCCCATAAGTTTTACACCATTGGATTTTTTTTTATACAGGGTGGTAAATTTAAAAAATAGAAGTCAAAACTTGATACTTTTGCAAAGTAATTAGGGGGAATAACTGCTTTTATCCCCATATGTTTTACGCCATTGGAGTTTTTTATACAGGGTGGTAAATTAACAAAATAATAAGTCAAAATTTGACTTCAATAAAAATTAATTAATAACATTTTTAAACTTAATGCACAGTTAGCCCTATTCCAAAGTAATTAGGGGTAGTAGCTACTTTTATCCCAATAAGTTTTATGCCAATGGATTTTTTTTATAGAGGGTGGTAAATTTAAAAAATAAATAGTCAAAATTTGACTTCAATAAAAATTAATTAATAACATTTTTAAACTTAATACACATTTAGCCCTTTTCCAAAGTAATTAGGGGTAGTAGCTGCTATTATCCCCATAAGTTTTACGCAATTGGATTTTTTATACAGGGTGGTAAATTAACAAAATAAAAAGTCAAAATTTGACTTCATTAAGAATTAATTAATAACGTTTTTAAACTTAATGCACAGTTAACCCTTTTCTAAAGTAATTAGGGGTAGTAGCTACTTTTATCCCATAAGTTTTACCCCATTGGATTTTTATACAGGGTCGTAAATCAAAATTTGACTTCATTAAAAATTAATTAATAACATTTTTAAACTTAATACTCAGTTAGCCCTTGTCCAAAGTAGTTATGGGTAGGAGGTACTTTTATCCCCATAAGTTTTACGCCATCAGATTTTTTTTATACCGCGGGGTAATTTAAAAAATAAAGTCAAAATTTGACCTAATCAAAAATGAATTAATAAAATTTTTAAACTTAATGCACAGTTAGCCCTTTACCATAGTAATTAGGGGTAGCAGCTGCTTTTATCCCCATAAGTTTTACGCCATCAGATTTTTTTTATACCGCGGGGTAATTTAAAAAATAAAGTCAAAATTTGACCTAATCAAAAATGAATTAATAAAATTTTTAAACTTAATGCACAGTTAGCCCTTTACCATAGTAATTAGGGGTAGCAGCTGCTTTTATCCCCATTAGTTTTCCGCCACTGGATTTTTTATTCCAGGTGGTAAATTTAAAAAATAAAAAGTCAAAATTTGACCTCATTAAAAATTAATTAACAACATTTTTAAACTTAATGCACAATTGGCCTTTTTACAAAGTAATTAGAAGTAGTAGCCGTTTTCATCCACATAAATTTTATGCCACTAACATTTTTTAATACAGGGTGGTAAAATTTAAAAATAAAAAGTCAAAATTTATTCTCATTAAAAATGAATTAAAAAATTGTTGAAACTTAGTGCACAATTGGGCAATTTAAGAAGTAATTAGGGATAATACCTACTTTTATCCCTATAAGTTTTACGCCATTGGATATTTTTTTGAGTGTGGAAAAATTTCAAAATAAAATGTCAAAATATAATCTCATTAAAAATTAATTATCAACATTTTTGAACTTAGTACACAATTGGGCATTTTAAAAACTAATTATTGGTAGTAATATGGTGGACAAATAAAAAAACAAAAAACAAAATTTTCACTCATTAAAAATAAATAATATATTTTTTAAGTGAACAATTGGGCATTTTAAAAAGTAATAAGGGGTAGTAGCTACTTTTATCCCTATAATATTTATACCACTGCATTTTTTATACAGGATGAACAAATAAAAAATAAAAAAGAAAATTTATCCTCATTTAAAATTAATTAATATATTTTTTAAGTGCACAATTGGGCATTTATAACAGTAATTAGGGGTAATAGCTACTTGTATCCCCTTAATATTTATGTCACTAGACTTTGGTATATAGGGTGGAATAATTTTAAAATAAAAAGTCAAAATTTGATCTCATTAATTAATAAAATTATGAAACATTGTGAACAATTTTAAAGAGAAATTAGGAGCAGTAGCTACTTTTATCCCTATACGTTTTACGCCACTGCACTTTTTTATATAGGGTGGAAAAAATAAAAAAAAAGACACAATTTAATCTAATTAAAAATTAAGTAATAACATTTTGAAACTCAGTGCACGATATGGAATTTTAAGAAGTAATTAGGGGTAATAGCTACTTTTATCCCCATAATATTTATACCTCTGGATTTTTTTATACAAGGTGGAAGAATTAAAAAATAAATTTGATCTCATTAAAAATTAATCAATAAAATTTTTAAACGTAGTGTACAATTGGGGATTAAATACCGGTAGTAGCTACTTTTCTCCCCATAAGTTTTACGCTACTGGAAATTTTTTTGTATAAAAAAACCATCTTGTTATTGACATTTATTAAGTTATAATTATTACAAAAAATAAAAAAGGAGAAAAGTGTAAAAGGTAAATGATCAGAAGGATATATACAGGGAGTTTCAAAAAGTTTGCACCTTACTGTAAACTTTTTTAATATCCATTTGTCAGAAAATTTTATTCTTGATAGAAATTGGTGCATTGCGAAAAACGTCCATTTGAGATATAAAAATTTTAAATTTCCAAACTGTGTACATAGAAGAACAAAAAATATTAAATTATCATTTAATTTTTTAATTGACAACGTTGCTTTCCCTACCAAAAAATCCTAATTTACACGAAGTAAAAAATAGGGCGTAACTTTTTTAATTAAAAGTAACAAACATATTATAAAAAATGAATGTCTTACCTATTATCAAAGGAGGAGGAAGCCTCAATTTTTTATTACCAAAATTCATATTTCCGTGTATCTAAACTATTACGATCTCACTTTTAAAAAACAAGGTCACTTCATACTGCGAAATTGTAATTGTAATATTCCCGAAAAAAAACGCGCGCGATTTTTTAAGGATTCACTTAACACGCGATCTTTTCAAACAATTTCAAAACACTGACTGATCAAAACCACCTTCGATTTTAATATCGTTGCTTTATTATGTTTATCACGTAAACACAATGTCAAATTTTTATTATAAAATAAAACCTCTGTGGCGATGGAACAACAGCGAACTCCGCGGTTTTTTTTTTATCTGTTTGTATTCTATAAAGGTGTTTCATGGAACGAACGTTTTCCTGGGGTATTGATAACCAAACCTGTAAAACCACAACCACGTTGTAAAGTGAAATGAATTGTGTAATAAATAAATTTGCGTGGGATTTATTAATTATGATTTAGTTTTAGTAATGGATTATACAATATTTGTTGTTATTGCCATCATTAATATTCAGGATAACAGTTAACTACCTGGGTAACATTTTTAACTGGTACAAATTTTTTTACCGACTGTAGTTTTTTCGTTAAATAAAAAATATATGACATGTTCCATTTTATAACGAATAATTTTTATTTACATCTTTTTTAATGACCTACATTTTGGGGGATTTTATAACGCTTCGAAGATATCAAAGAAACAAATTATAATTGAGACACTCTATATATCCAAAAAATGAACTTAAAATATTAAAAAAAAAAAATATATCAGTAATAAAATTTAAGTTATGCATTATCAAAATTAAAATATATAAAATAATAAAAATATAAAAATAATAAAAAAAGCTTCGAAGATATCAAAGTAACAGATTATATTGAGAAAAAATTAAAATATAAAAATATTTGAAAATAAATTTATTTCAGAAATAAAATTTAATACGCCACTGAGCATTATCAAAGTAGAAATGTATAAATAATGAAAAACGCTTCGAAAATATTTAGAGTAACAGATTATATTATATCAAAAAAATTAAAGCTTAAAATATTTGGAAAAAATGTTTATTTTAGAAATAAAATTTAAGTTATGCCACTGAATAATATAAAAATTAAAATATACTATTAAATAATGAAAAAACACTTCGAAGATATAAAAGTTATAAATTATATTAAGACACTGTATGTCCAAAAAATAAAAAAATAAAATACTTGAAAAATAAATTAATTTCTGAAATAAAATTTAAGTTACGCCACTGAGCATTATCAAAATTAAAATCTATAAAATAATTACAATATGAAAATAATGAAAAAACGTTTCGAAGATTATATTGAGACACTCCCTATATAAAAAAAATTAAAACTTAAAATATTTGAAAAAAAAAATAATTTCAGATATAAAATTAAAGTTACACCACTGAGTATTATTAAAATTAAAATATATAAAGTAATAAAAATAATAAAAAACCGCTTCGAAGATATCAAACACATTATATTGAGACATTCTGTATTTTCGAAATATTAAAATTTAAAATATTTGAAAAAAATAATTTCAGGAATTAAATTTAAGCTACGCCACTGAGTATTATCAAAACTAAAATATATAAAATAATGAAAACAATAAAAAAACGCTTCTAAGTTATCAAAGTAACAGATTATATTGAGACACTCTGTATATCCAAAATATTAAAACTTAAAATATTTGAACAAAAAAATAATTTCAGAAATAAAATTTAAGCTACGCCACTGAGTATTATCAAAACTAAAATATATGAAATAATGAAAACAATAAAAAACCGCTTCGAAGTTATCAAAGTAACAGATTATATTGAGACACTCTGTATATCCAAAATATTCACTTAAAATATTTGAAAAAAAAAATATTTCAAAAATAAAATTTAAGTTACGCCACTGAGTATTCCCAAAATTAAAATATATAAAAAAATGAAAGTAATAAAAAAAAACGCTCCGAAAATATCAAAGTAACAGATTATATTGAAACACTCCGTATATCCAAAACATTTAAACTTAAAATATTTAGAAAAAAATTAATTTCAGAAATAAAATTTAAGTTACGCCACTGAGAATTATTAAAATTGAACTATATAAAATAATGAAAAAATGTTTCGAAGATATCAAAGTATCAGATTATCTTGAGACACTCTGTATATCCAAATTATTAAAAGTTAAAATATTTCAGAAATCAAATTTAAGTTACGCCACTGAGTATTATTAAAATTGAACTATATAAAATGATGAAAAAACGCTTCGAAGATATCAAAGTAACAGATTATATTGAAACACTTTGTATATCCAAAATGTTAAAACTTAAAATATTTGGAAAAAAATTAATTTCAGAAATAAAATTTAAGTTACGCCACTGAGTATTATTAAAATCAAAATACATAAAATAATGAAAACAATAAAAAAACGCTTCGAAGATATCAAACAGATTATATTGAAACAAAAAATTTACTTAAAAGATTTAAACAAAAATCAATTTCAAAAATAAAATTTAAGTTACGCCACTGAGTATTATCAAAATTAAAATATATAAAATATGAAAATAATAAAAAAAATGCTTCGAAGATGTAACAGATTATATTGAGACACTCTATATATCCAAAATATTAAAACTTAAAATATTTGGAAAACAAAAATTATTTCAGAAATAAAATTTAAGTTACACCATTGAGTATTAATTAGTATTATTAATATTAAAATATATAAAATAACGAAAATAATAAAAAAAGGCTTTAAAGATATCAAAGTAACAGATTATATTGAAACACTCTGTATATCCAAAAAATTAACTTAAAATATTTGAAAAAAAATTAATTTCAGAAATAAAATTTAAGTTTCGTCACTGAGCATTATCAAAATTAAAATATATAAAAAAATGAAAATAATGAAAATAATAAAAATAAAAATAATAAAAATAAGAATAATAATAAAAACAATGAAAATAATGTTGAAGAAGCTGAAAGGCAGAAAGCAAAAATTATGAAACATTTAAGAAAATTAGGAGGTAGAAAAGAAAATCATATACAGGGTGGTGCAAATGTAATTGAAACCTATTGGGATTTTATAAAACGTTAGATACAAAGTTGCTTAAAGGACACAAATGTGTATTTTCAAGATAAATTGATTCATTTTTCAAAATTAAAATATCAGGTCTGGTTTCAGAGATATTTTGGAAGAACCAAAATTGCCGATTTTCGTTTACACCTTAATTTTTAGAAAAAATATTTTTTATTGAAGGCCATGTATCACTTAACTTAGCATTTTGAACTTTTTAATTTCGTGTTTGAAGGGCCACCCTCAACTATTTTCAATCTTTTTTTAATACGGAGCTGTACTTTTATTTCATTTTTAAAATCCCCATTTTTTTCTGTATTCAACCATGTAGAATATTTAATTTTTAATTTAAGTTTATTGAAGTTTTGACTATGAACTATAGTTTAGGAACATTTCTAAATACGGTCCTGTTCCATTTTCACTATAAATATGTATAAATCTTTTTGAATAAAATTGTGATTTATTTTAATTCTATAAAAATTACTCAAATTGTCCTCTCCCTTATTCAAGATTTAATTTAATTCTTGTACTCATATTTCCAGAGAAAAATGAACAGGATCGTACTTGGAAAAAACCCTAAGGTATATTTCATTATCAAAACCCAAGTAAAAAAATTAAATTTTCTACATGGTTGGATAAAGAAAAAATGGGGATTTCAAAGATGAAATAAAATGTACAGTTCCGGTTTCAGAGATATTTGGGAAAAACCGAAATTGACGAATTTCGCTTTAGAAAAAATCTTTTTTTATTGAAGGCCATGTATCACTTAACATAGCATATCCGTTTTTTTAATTTCGTGTTAGAAGGGCCATCCTCAATTATTTTTTTTAATACGGACCTGTACTTTTATTTCATTTTTGAAATCCCCATTTTTTTTCTATTCAACCATGTAGAATATTTAATTTTTTTATTAGGTTTTGACAATGAACTTTAGGAACATTTCTAACTACGGTCCTGTTCCATTTTCACTGTAAATATGTATAAATCTTTTTAAATAAAATTGTGATTTATTTTAATTCTATAAAAATTACTCAAATTGTCCTCCCCCTTGTTCAAGATTTAATTTAATTCTTGTAGTCATATTTCCAGAGTAAAATGAACAGGATCGTACTTGGAAAAAATCCTAAGATATAGTTCATTATCGAAATCTAATAAAAAAATTAAATTTTCTACATAGTTGGATAATGAAAAAATGAGGATTTCAAAGATGAAATAAAATATACAGATCCGTATTTAAAAAAAAAATTTGAAAAATTTCTGTTTTCTTTTAATTAATTTTCGTTATTTAAATCTAATTAACATATCCCATAACTTTTTAAACTATAGAAATATAAAAAAAATTGTTAATTACATTTTATCACAAATAAATTTTAACACTATATTTAACACATTTTCAATATAAAACACTTTACATACAAATTAGGTAAATAAACACTTTATACCACGAGAAAAGTACCCGTTAAACTGATTATGTTGCTAAATTTAACACATTTAATAATTTGAGCAATGTTTATTCAATGTATGAATGATAGCGCGATTCGAAATATGTTTAATTTAGATAAGATGAGTGTAATTAGTTGCGGAACATTAGATATATACAGGGTGGCGCAAATTTAATTCAACACTATTCGCTGGGTGCAGAGTGCATGGTGGGGACAACTGAAACGATCCCAGCGCTCGTAGTGGTCAAAATTTCGTGAAATCTGGCTCTTGTCATATATAAACAAGTCAAAATTAAGTACAAAAATGATTCATAATAAATGTTGTGTTTTAATTGCAAAAATACAGGGAGAAATAGCAAGTGCAGATTTTACACATTTTCAAGAGCTAGAGAAAAGAAAGAACTGGATAAATGCAGTTAGGAGAAAAAAAGTAAGTAATGTATAACCTACTTCTGTAGCATGCTTACTTAGACGAATGTGTGTTTTATTTTACAATTATTCGATGTGATTAAATAACTTTTGCCACTATGTCTCAATTCTTTCACATCTCTAACGTGACCAGCCGCGACAATTTGCTTCCCTTTGTCCATCGTTTGGGGTTGAAATGATATTTGATGAGTAACTAATTCCAATTCGGTTTGATTAAATAGACTAAAATCCGATTTGATTGAATAATTACATTCATCATCGCCTAAAAATTATTAAAAAAAAAGTATGATAAATTATTGTGACTGAAAATCTAGCAAATATTCATAAATTTTTATTATTCTAGCTGTCATGTATTATTTGTTTGGATGTCACTGATTAGCCTAACCTAAGAATCATAGTTTTTGATATTTATTTACATGTTTTATACTTACTTTGTTCATCACAACACGTTTTACTGATTTTTTTCTTTCAAAAATATAATCACATTTTTTATTTATATGCGTATAAATTCCAATGAGATTTTTTTATAACGAATTTTTATTTTTTATACCACAACTTAAATACTTCTCACAATTGTCGAGCCAGATTTTATGCAACCACCAGATGGCGTTTTCGTCGCGCTCCCTGCCAATAGGAATTTGGTAAACCCTTATATATTCAAAGAAAAAAGGTGCGTATTGTATTTTAAAAACGAATTGAATAATTTTTTTTACATACCGGTTTTCGAGATATATGGGAAAAACTGAAATTGAAGATTTTCGTTTTAAATCCAGAAGGTTATCCATTATCTCAAATGTGGTCTACAGATGAAGTAGTAAAACTCTAAGTCGAGTACCACAAATTTTATTAAAATTGAAGAAGGTTGACAGCTAGTTTCGGCGAACTGCCATCATCAGGCCTAGAATACAAAGTTCTTAGGGCTGAGAGGGAGAAAACATATTACAACTTACCAAAAAATAATGTTAAAATTTTTTTTTGATAGTACTTATTGAAAAGCGAAAATATAAAATTTTTTAAAGAGGGTATATGGTTGGTTAGACGAAGCTTTTTCTCGATCTTTTTATTTCTAAGGACCTTCTTTCACACGTTTAGACTTTGAAATTTACCGAAAGCCTACTACCACAAATAACTTAATTAACTACTACTTCACATAAACTAGCTTCTTTTAACAGCCTTCTACATAGAGCATTTTCGATTCTTGACAGACTAGATTGCGAAACTTTTTTGTCTGAAATAAACATCGGCTCGACGATCCCTATTAATATTACATCATCTATTTCTTGTATGAAATTTTCGGTAACATGGGCTGTGGTGCAAGTCTTTACGTTTGGAATTTGGCATCGTGAATTAATTCTGTATTGGCATATTTTTATGTGCAATCTTCATACCATACATTTTTTGAATAATATCTGGCAGGTGGGATTATCATCACATGATCTTGTTTTGGTATAGGGTAAATTTTAAAAGCTGTATAAAAACGTACATATAGGATAGGTATTTTGAGGATTATGAGCATTTTTTTTTTGTAACGCACATAATAGTGTGAAAATTCAACTAATTCGTAAGGGTGCTCATTGTTTATGACTAGAGCATTTCGCGAATATAGAGATATTAATTTTGCTTGAAGAGCTTTTAATTCACTAAGTGTGAAAAGTTCAATATTTGTTAAATCTAATTGTGAAAGTGTTATAGTCCTAACTAATTTTTTAATATATTCGTTAATACTTTGTATTTCGAATATTAAGTTAATAATAGTTAATTTTTGGGATATATAATCAACAATATTCCTAAGTACTAAATTATTATCATTTAACTTATCTAATAACGTATCGAATCTTGAATTAAAGATTTCGCTGAAGGAAATTTGGTTATTGTATTTTTTATAACTTCGTTTTCTTTAAGTTCAATGTCAGTGATATGAGTTCTTAAAAATTCATAGTCATTGTTATCAACGTTACCGGTGATAAATTTAATAGCTGTTCCTAAAAACTTGAATAAGCCGCGTTTGTGTTGTTTTCTTGCTATTTTGTGCAAGTTGTCTTTTGTTTCTGAATATAAATGGTCATACTGGTTGCTTAATAATGGAGTTTAATTTTAGTATGTATTGTTACGCGAAAACTCGATCATAACCTTAATTTAGAATGGAAAGATTCGTTAGATCAAGGTGAAGTACCTACATACTAAAAACTTAAAAAATTTCTCACGAAAAAATGCGCATCGTATGAAAACCTTTATAATAAAGAAAATTCGTTGAAATCGCCTAGTAATCAGTTGAATTTTACTCAAAGACCAATCAAATTACAAACCAATAGCTCTCCTCGGCAGTCTAACAAGCAACTAACCACTGCGATCCCCCCTGCCCCCGCTTTTTCCTCATAAACATTTTTTGCACACATGTTGAAACGTCGTCGACTTTGCTGATATTTTTCTTGTCGAACTGTTTAAGACTGACATAATTCGAAAATGAAACTGGTAATTTTGGACAATTTTCGAAGTATCTCAAATCTTATCAAAATTGAATGAAAATCTTTAAAGCTTTTCATAGGATCTTCTCATGTACAGAAAAAAGTACTTTTGACATTTTTGGATATCACCTCTCGTTTCCGAGATTTCCGGAATTTAATTTCGAAAAATATCTTTTTTTCATATTTTATTTTTTTTTCTCAACTTTCTTGACATTATTCTGGAAAAAGACTTATTGACCTATTTAATTCCTACATTTAATAATTTTTCGACTTTGAATACCTTTCACGGTTTCATAGATAACGGTTTTTTAAAATAATGACATTTTTAGAAAATCAACCCGGTATATTTTCATTATTTTTTCCAAATTTTTTATTATTTTTTTTTTCACATTTTTCATAACTTTTTTCATATATTTTTCATTATTTTTTACATAAAGTTAGATCCATTGTCAGAACTGATGTAACGAATTATTATGACGAGACAAGGTCTGTTGGACCAGACCACTTTAATAGTATCATAAATCAATGGATATGTTTATAAATATGGGACTCCATTGAAGAGGCAAGAGGGAAGCAGGTAGAGACTAGAGACATTCAGATAGAATCAGCCTGACACGTGTCGAATATTATTAAAATAAAGTTTAGTTCATGAATCGAGTATTTTTAGTAAGCCACCCTTAACACTGATCTCTAAGGAGTTGAACTAGTTTTCATTCAAATTTATATTGTGCTGTCATACATGTGTGCGTCTTAAATGCTTTTGTTTATATATGTTGATTTTTTGATATAAAATAGTTGTCAATAAAAATATACATCAGAAAACCTCTCTTTCATAGAAATTGTGCCATATACAAGTATATTCGATAAAAGGTTTACCTCTTCTTGCTTTAGAACATTAGGCAAACCTTCTGTTGATATCTTTAGCAATATCTAAATGAATGGCACGAGTTAAGATACAAACAAATATTCAAATTTTTTGTTGAAAATTTATTCCCGCACAATCACCTCATATGGGAGGAATTTGGGAGGCAGCTATAAAGTCTGTAAAATTTCACCTACGTCGAATTTTAGGTAATGCCTCACTTCGTTTTGAAGCGTTATATACTATTTTAACTTAAATCTAAGATTGTCTAAACTTCCGTCCAATATTTCAGTTATCCTCCGATCCAAACGATTATTTACCTTTAACACCTGGCCATTTCTTGATCGGTGATGCTCTAGTGGCATTTCCAGAACAAGATATTTAAGCTATACCAAACAACATATTATATTATTTAACTTTAACCTTAATTTTTAAAGATACGTAAATAACAGGAGAAATATGTTGACTATCACCCAAATAAAATTTTCAAACAAATATATTTACTTCCGTTTAGAAAACTTTATCAATTGTTTTATCTTTCAAAGTAGATAATAAAATATTCTTCGAGTGTGCTTTAAAAATAATCTATATATTTGGATTAAAAATTGTTGATTAGGAAAAATATAAATCAATCATATATGTTTAAAATCCATCATAAAACTATTATTTTGTAAACGAAATGCTGTAATTTTACTATTGCGAATAAATATTGAAAATTTTATTTGAATTTTACTGCTAAGCATAAACATTTTTATCTATCTCTATATTTTATTTGCGAACCAATAAATCGTTTTATTGAACATTTCTCGAAAAGCATCATTTAATAGAAAATTGGCAATTTATTGTTACAGTGGTATTTATTTCTTAGAACCGAGAATATTTATAAATTACATCTTTGGAAGATTCAAGAAATAAATAATTCTTTTGTAAGGAATTGTGATGACGAGGCAAGGACTTTGGACCAGACCACTTGAATGGCGTCATAAATCAATGAGTGTTGATAGTTTTGGGTCTGAAGACGCCATTAAGAGGCAAAAGGGAAATATAGACATTCATATAGAATCAGTGCCACTGGGCGCACGTGTTGAATATTGTTCGAATAAAGTTTGTTAATTAACCGAGTACTTTGAGTAAACGACCTAACACTTCGTTTAAGAATTAATAAGAATTTTTAATTTTGCTACATATTGTATACAACTTAAAAAAATTTATTTTTGAGACATACTGTACACAACTTAATAGAATTTTTATTTTTGGGACATACTGTATACAACTTGGCAGAATTTTTATCTTTGGTACATATGGTATAATAATAATACGGTATAATAATTTATATTTTTGTGACATACTGTATAACTTACAAGAAGTTTGATTTTTATATGGATTTTTATTTTTAAGACAAACTACTGTATACCAGTTACAAGAATTTTTATTTTTCTGAAAAATCTCTTTTTAAGACCTTATAGAATGTATTCATAAAAAACTCAACTTGAAACACACTGTATACGTCTTACAAGAATTTTTATTTTTGGTACACATTGTATACATTATAAGATTTTTCATAAAAATCTCGATTTGAGACAAACTGTATACAGGGTGACGAAAATTAAGTGTTCTTCAGAGAAAAATAGGGATTTCAGTAATGCAATAAAAAGTACAGGTCCGTATTTAGAAAAAAAAATAGTTGAAGATGACCATTTAAAGACGAAACGTTATTTAAAAAAAATAGATGCACTTATGTTAAACGATATCAATAAAAAAGATTTATAAAGAACCTCGCACAGAATGTTAAGAAATTGGCCCTCGGTGGAAGTTAATGAAAATTTTATATGTTGTTTGTTTTACTAAAAGTAAAAAAATAGTAAAGTTTAAATTTTCTGCCATGACTGGTTTATCGTCTACAAAGTGTTAAAAGTAATACTGTTTTGGTAACTTGTTTTAATTTATTTGTATTCCTTAACGCGGCTTGCAGTAGTGGTTAATTAGCAGAAATCGTCACATAACGAAAAAGCTTTATGCCCCCCTTCAGGCGGCCTTCCCACGCTCTCTTTCTACAGTATGAGTTTTTTCTTATTTAGAATTTTTTATGTATCATTTGTTATTATTTTACGGAGAAATTTTTTTTTCATTTTTTTCTCATTTTTCTAATATTTTGTTTTTTTTTGTTTTTCTGTTTTTTTTTTTTATTTTTTTCTAATTTTTCCTCATTGTTCTGTTTTTTTTTCTATTTCTTTGTTTCGTTTTCTAATTAGTATTTCAGTATTTCATTTAAATCTGGAGTCCGACTCTGTTCTGTAAATAATGTCTCCGACGAACCGATCGGAACCGAGACTCTACAAATATCTAGCAGCGTTGTCACATCTAGTAGATTTCTACTATTTTTGTTGGTTTTCCGAAAATTTTACTAGGCAGATTTTCCTTAGTAGATTTTGGTAGATTTTAATATATAACTTTCAATAATGTAAAAATCCCATTAACAATAGAATTATTGTAAAAAAATATTTTAATTTCTTACACTAGTGCGTAAAGTTGAACTTTATGCACGATCAAGTATGCGTAAAATTAGTAATTTATACACGGTGGTAGACAAAAATCTTTGTTCTTTATTTAAAAATTAGAAGAGTCAGTTCAGTTTTCTTTGTTGCGCTAGTTTTAAGATTTAGGTATACGTTTAGTCAACAAATAGATAATTAATAGTTTTTAAGGAAATAAAGCACAAAGTCAGGTACCACAAATTTAATAACAAATAAGTACTAGCAGGCAAATAGTTTCGGTCACTGACCATCATCAGCCCTAAATACACAAACTTTTAATTAATAATGTTAAAGAATATCGTCACCACCAACCAAAACTACACTTTTTAAAACACTACGTACGTTTCGCTAACTAGGTTAGCATCATCAGGAGTCGATGATAATCTTTTTGCTTAGTGGTGACGATATTCTTCAACATTGTTGAAAACCAATGGTTCCAAATTCCCAATTCAAATTTAATTAATAATCAAACTTACTAGAAACTAAGTAAATCAAATTAAATTAAACATGATGGTACTTAAAAAGTACTAGAGAAATTTTTTAAAATTGAAAATATAATGGCAGTGATTAATCGCACCTAGGGACAGGACCTACAGGGGGATCAATATCCCGGAATAAATAAAAGGTAAAACAAAAAATATCTAACATAGTACTAAATAATGGCAATAACAGTTCCGAAACATAAGATTTCACGAGTTAACATACAAAATTTACAAAAAAGAGTTATATAAAAAAATAATTTAGAACAAACATGTAAAAAATTAATTTCAATGTATACGCTTGATCGAGATTCGGGACAGGCAAGGCAAGGAAAAAGAAGAATAAAAATAAAAAACAAGAGGTTGATAGGTGAGAAGAATAAGGAAGGTTAAACATCAAATTTGACAAAAATAACAACGGGCCCCGGAGATACAGTAACTGTAAATATCTTTCCTTCATTTTCATCTGATATTTACAGTTAATGTATCTCCGGGGCCCTTGTTAGTTTTGTCACATTTGATGTTTAACCTTCCTTTTTCTTCCGACCAATCACCTGTCACCTATCAACCTCTTCTTCTCTTTTTTATTTTCACAAACTTCGTAGAAGTTAAGTATTGGAATCCATAATTCTGTATGTGTGTGTAACATCAAGATTTTTCAAATCTGACTTCAGATTCTTGTTTAGGACGAAAAAGTATATGTATAAAGTGTTTTTAGTTTTGATGTCCAACGAACCGTTAACGAGAAAATGGCGGCCAAAGTTAAAAAAATTGAAAAATCATATCTTTTAAACGGTAATATATATTGAAATGGGACCACAACGTCCACAACTAATAAGCATATCTATTCATTATTATAATAAAAAAACTACACTACTGACAGACATACATACAGATTCCAAAACATGAGTTTGTGCAGTACATGCTAGAATAGCATTCCCAGATGTTTATTCTTAGTTTTCCTTGCCTTGTCTGTACCGAATCTCAATCAAGCGTGTACATTGAAATTAACTTTTCACATGTTTGTTACCTTTTCTCTAAATTATGTATGTTAACTTGTGTAATTTTATGTTTTAGAACCATTATTGACATTATTTAGTACTATGTTAGACATTGTTATAAATTTGTTGTTACCCTCCACATTTCAGCGTAAAGGGTGGTACTTTCCTATATAGTCACTGTCATCTGTCAACTGTCATGTCACTTTCTCCTTCGCCGTTTGCTCGTGGGAGTGTGTTTTGACACGTGGTGACTTTCTCCAATATTATATTGATTTTTTCACGGTTTCAACTGTAATAACCACCTCCTGGTGGTCTGTTTCTTCGAGCTCCCATGAAGGGTTTTAATTTCCCTTTTATTTTTTCCCGAATGTTGATCCCCCTGTAGGTGATGTCCTTAGGTGCGGTTAATCGCTGCCAGCCCTTAGGGAGCAACCTGTATTTTTTTTTTAAATTTTCTAACGATTATATTTTTAATTTAAAAAAAAATTCTTTAATGCTTTTTAAGTACCATCATGTTTAATTTAATTTACTTAGTTTCTACCCTTAATGGGTTTTTTTCACATTTTGTGATCAATTCTTTTGTGAACGTTTGTATCTTTAGGGCTGATGTTGGTCAGTGACCGAAACTGGTTGCCTGCTAGTACTTTTTTGTTATTAAATTTGTGGTACCTGAATTTGTGCTTTATTTCCTTAAAACTTTGGATAACATTTGAGATATATACAGGGTGTTTTTTTTAAAGTTTCCACCACCGATTTATTCTTACCCAATAATTTTTGGCAAAAATGGCGAGACACGTCGATTTCAGAATTCAAATCACCAAGTTTAATTTTTTTACTACCCCCCTGAACAGAAATACAGGGTGTTTTTTCCCGACCTCACTTTACTCTCGCACAATAATTTTTGAGAAAAATAGTGAGACACGTCGACTTTTGATTTAAAGGAAACGAAATTTTTGACAAAATTTGTCGCTCTATCTTAACCCCCTTCAACCCCACCCCGTAACATGAAAATTTGAATGGGCGATACACCATGTGTGGCACATCAGAGGAAAGGTAATTCAATGCAGAATTCAAATCATACCCTTTGTCCACTGCTAGGACAAAAAAACATTACATAATTTGTATCAATAATGTTATCAGTTTATTGTTAGGTATTTAAAAGAAGGTAAAAATAAAAAAAAGTGCAGCAATTGCTCAAAATGTTGTCCATCGTGTGCTAAACAAAAGTCAAGTCTGTCTTGGAATTCTTGTCTAACATTTTGAAAAATTTCCCTAGTAATGGATTGACATTCTCTTACAACTCGTACCCGAAGGTCATCAATAGATGTAGGTTTAGTTTTGTACATTACTGACTTTGGGTGACCACAAAGCCAGAAATCGCAAGGAGTCAAATCTGGAGATCTCGCAGGCCATTCTATTGCTCCTCTTCTACAGATCCAACGTTGTGGGAAATGGTCATCTAGCCATTGTCCGACTGGTAAATGATAATGAGGACCAGCCCCATCTTGTTGAAAATGTAATAGATTTTCATCTAGAGCAGGATTTCTTACTTCATCTACATGATTTTCAAGCTCCTGAGTAATTAGCGGGTCAATGGTCATTTCTAGCATTTCTAGATATTTTTGACCAGTTAAATTCCCATCTAGGAATAATGGCCCAATAATTTTATCGCCCAGTATGCCAGCCCAAACATTAAGTTTTTGAACATGTTGAGTATGCCCTTCTACAAAAACGTGAGGGTTGTTGTCACTCCAGTAACGACAATTATGTTTATTCACAAACCCGTCAAGAAAAAATGTGCACTCATCCGAAAAACAAATATTTTGAACTATACGGGGGGGTGTGTTATCAAACAATGCGAGCATTTCCTCACAAAATTGAACTCTTCTATCCGGATCATCTTCATGAAGTTGCTGATGGATTTGCATCTTGTAAGGTCGATATTTATTATTTGTTAATACTTGTCGAACTGATGAAACTGAAAGTCCAGTATTAGAGGCTACTTTGCGAAGAGAAGATGCTGGTTCCATTGCAAAATTTCCCAGAACTTCGACTTCTGTTACTTCGTCCAATACCCTAACTGCCGTCCTTTTTTATTTACTACAGATCCAGTTTCCTCAAACTTCATAACAAGTTTTCTAATGTAAGTATGACTTACTTGCAAACCAGGATGTTCTTCATTAAAAAGAGTAGCAGCTCTTCTCGAACATCTGTTCGCGGAGCCGTAAATGAAAATCATTTCAATTCTCTGTGCTCTAGTGTAGATCATTTTCAATGTTTATTTGATAAATAATTTTAAACAAGTGAGTTTATAGGTTGGTTTTTGCCAAAGGTACTCTTATTTTTTGTAGAAACAAAAAGTGAATTGCTGATAATTCAGAAAAATAAACGAACAAGTTCCTAAAAAGTACCTTAATAGTGCCGACTAGCAAAAAATTTGAAAATCTACACATTCAGAATTGTAAGAGAACCTCAATAAATTTATTCATAGGGAAATTTTTCAAAATGTTAGACAAGAATTCCAAGACAGACTTGACTTTTGTTTAGCACACGATGGACAAAATTTTGAACAAATGCTGTAATTTTTTTTTATTTTTACCTTCTTTTAAATACCTAACAATAAACTGATAACATTATTGATACAAATTATTTAACGTTTTTTTGTCCTAGCAGTGGACAAAGGGTATGATTTGAATTCTGCATTGAATTACCTTTCCTCTGATGTGCCACACATGGTGTATCGCCCATTCAAATTTTCATGTTACGGGGTGGGGGTGAAGGGGGTTAAGGTAGAACGACAAATTTTGTCAAAAATTTCGTTTCCTTTAAATCAAAAGTCGACGTGTCTCACTATTTTTCTCAAAATTATTGTGCGAGAGTAAAGTGAGCGTAGGAAAAAACACCCTGTATTTCTGTTCAGGGGGGTAGTAAAAAAATTAAACTTAGTGATTTGGATTCTGCATTGAATTACCTTTTCTCTGATGTGCCACACATGGTATGTTCCCTGTTTAAATTTTAAAGTTGGGGGGGCGAGGGGTGAAGGGGGTTGACGTTAGAGTGATGTTTGTTATCAAAAATTTTGTCCCCCTCAAATCAAAAATCGACGTGTCTCGCCATTTTTGCCAAAAATTATTGGGTAAGCCTAAATCGGGGGTGGAAACTTTTTAAAAAAACACCCTGTATAACCCTTGGGATTTAATTAACAATTTATTAATCACCAACTTCCAACTACCTTCTAATTTTCAGCTTTTTATTATAAAGTAGATTTCCAGCATTTTTTAAAAAAAATTTTAGTATATTGAAGCAAAAATATTAGTAGATTCGATGAAATAAATGTGGCAACGCTGAGATTAAGTAATAGTAGGGATATTTTTGTTTTGTTTACAATTATTTTTGGAACTTGAACTTGTTGGAACAGAGTGATGTCTAGTATTTTAATGTTTACAATCTCATTTCAAATTAAATGTTTAAATTATTTTTTGCTTTTTTTTTAATAGAGATAAATCTATAGATTGCTAGAGTTTTTTTAAATACCTAATGCATTTTTAATACAGTAATTGTAAGGTTAAGTTTTTATTATTTTTAACAATGTTACCAAACTTTACCTTATTTCTCTATCTGAAAAATATGGTCAAAATGAAAGTTTAATCCTTCTATAATACATGTAATTTTATATAAAAAACACTGAATTTCATCAATTAAATAATCATCAAACTTTAATCTTTATAAAAAAGTTCATTTCACTGCTTTCATTACTTGGCGTGGAGTGGCACACTTTAAAAATTTTAACTCAATAAAAAAAAATGCTATTTTATTAAAAATTTGTTAACTTACTACTTTGGTGGTGTTGAAGACCACTCACTCCTTATTATCTCTCTGAAAGTGCACTGAAGAAATTCTCCTTGATGGTAGTTCTTTGAAGATAAATCACTCGAAGACACAGACACAAAGGAACAAACAGGCACCATGGCGAATTAACCAATATTCGTTCCAAACTTATATTAACACTTTAAAACCTATTTCAGATCCGAAATTGATTGATAAACATATTTGATTTCACTTGATACATATACATGCTTATGATTCTAATTACAAATATTTATTGCTGTTTTTTAGCAGACTTTGCTCAGCGTTTGTAACACCACATAAGGGAAACGCTGTCATTGGTTTAAAAAAGTTAAGAATTCAAGATGGGGTAGTTTGTCGCCTAGCAACTGATAACCATACGTCACTAGTGCACTTGTTTACTAGTTTTGATGTCAAATATGTTGATCATGAACGGGTGCGACGAAGAAAGTAGATTAAATAAAAGGATGGAGATATAGCAGATCGTGGAAATGTTTTCAGTGGCGGGCAATTTGAATGTTTTTATACTTTTTAAAAAGTATTTTTAATTTTTTTAATTGAAATGAGATCAGACCAATTTAATTTTCATATAAAATATAATAAAAATATTTAATTAGTTATTTTCGATATAAATATTGTTTAATCTGTAAAAGGATTTATTCATTTTTAATACCTACATAATTTCATTACAATTGGAACCCCCTGGCGTTTAAATGTTGATCACTAAACGTTTCATTTACGAATACACTTATTACGATTAATTGAATAAAGTGATACAATTATTGATTAGTCTATAAAGAAAGTGGACATATAAATAATAACTAGTGAAAAGTTGTTATGTTTCCCAATCAAAAGCGACTACCCCATGATTAAGACCAATTGGTTCGAGCTCTAACACAGTAGAAATGTTAATTCCATGCAGTTGGTTTTAATCACAGATAACTATTTTTTTTGTAACAAAGAAAAGGGAATAAACTTTCATTTTGTTGATGTTTATTTTAGAAAAATCCAAAAATTATTAAATACAAGTCTGAATTCCCTCGTTAGCTGACGTTCGTATGTCTCGGACAGTCTCGGTTCCGATCGGTTCGTTATGTACAGAACAGAGTCGGACTCAAGAGTTATAATCCAGTTAAATTGTGTTTTTGCTGGGAAAGTTTTGCGGTAGTTCTGCTTTTTTTGTTTTATATATTTTTTTGGGGTGCTGAATCCGAGAATATGAGCCAATTGAGCACCAAGCTCTAGATGTAATAAATGTAGCGACCCTTTTGAGACAGGCCCAATTCAGCACATTGACCTACATCCACTTTGTAATAATAATCCCTTAATAGTCCAAAATTCTTTAAAAAATCGATAAATTGAAAAATCCTTGAAAAATTGTTGAAAAATCCTTGAACAATCCTTAAAAAATCATTAAAAATTCTCGAAAAGCCCTTGAAAAGTACGTGAAAAATCCTACAAGAATTTTTGAAAAATACTCCAAATTCCTTAAAAAAAAAACAGCATTAAATTGAAAAATCCTTGAACAATCCTTGAAAAATCATTAAAAAATCCTGGAAAAATCCTTCAAAAGTACTTGAAAAATCCTACAAGAATCTTTGAAAAATAATCCAAAATTCTTTAAAAAATCGATAAATTGAAAAATCCTTGAAAAATTGTTGAAAAATCTTTCAAAAATTGTTGAAAAATTGTTGAAAAATCCTTGAACAATCCTTAAAAAATCATTAAAAATTCTCGAAAAGCCCTTGAAAAGTACGTGAAAAATCCTACAAGAATTTTTGAAAAATACTCCAAATTCCTTAAAAAAAACCATTAAATTGAAAAATCCTTGAAAAATCCTTAAACAATCCTAAAAAGTCATTGAAAAATCATTAAAAATCCTGGAAAAATTCTTCAAAAGTACTTGAAAAATCTTACAAGAATCTTTGAAAAATAGTCCAAAATTCTTTAAAAAATCGATAAATTGAAAAATCCTTGAAAAATTGTTGAAAAATCATTAAAAATTCTCGAAAAGCCCTTGAAAAGTACGTGAAAAATCCTACATGAATTTTTGAAAAATACTCCAATTCCTTAAAAAAAAACATTAAATTGAAAAATCCTTAAACAATCCTTGAAAAATCATTAAAAAATTTTGAAAAAATCCTTAAAAACCCTACAAGAATGTTTGAAATATACTCCAAAACTCCTTAAAAAATTAACAATTTCTTAAGTGTTTTTAAGACATTTTTTAGAATTATTCAAAGATTTTTACAGGATTTTTACAGGATTTTCAATAATTTTTCAACGTTTTTTCAATCCTTGAAAAATCCATGAAACATCCTTAAAAATCCTTCAAAAATCCATGAAAAATCATTAAAAAACTTTTTTAAAAAATCTTAAACAAATACTTGTACCTACCTACTAAAAAAGAATTAAAAAATCCTTGAAACCCCGTTAAATAATCTTTGAAAAATTGTTGAAAAATGCATGAAAAGTTCTTGAAAAATACTACAAGAATCATTGAACAATCTTTGAAAAATACTCCAAAATTCCTTGAAAAACCAATAAAAAATCCTTGAATAATCCTTGAAAAATCCCTAAAAATCAAAATGAGGATTATTCAAGGATTTTTAAGCATTTTTTCAATGATTTGACAAGGATTTTTAAAGAATTTTTCAAAAATTTTTCAATTTAACGATTTTGAGAGTTTTTTAAAAAATACTTCTTAAAAATTGTTTTGACCCCATGATTTTTTTTTTAATAAATAAATGCCAACTACCATATTCTGATTTTTATTTAATCGAGAAAAATAACTGTTGGCATTAATTCCGTAGGTACCTGATAATTCGTTAATGAACAAACTAGTAATAAAGTGCGCAATTGGCTAGTCATAAAGTGCTCAATTGGCCGGTCTCTGTTTGGTCCTTGGTGCTCAATTGGCGTGTCCGGCTACGGTATCAATTTTACCTGAGGGTAATAAAGTGCTCAATTGGCGTCCGTCCGAATCCGAATATGCTAACAAAATTTCGTGACGCAACATTGAAAAAAAGCAAAAAAATAAGAAAAATACATATTATTTACGATTTTTAACATAGTACTGAGAATCTGTTGTTTTTTTGTGAATAACCTTCCCGTACAAAATAAAACTACATACAATTTCCTACAAATTTCATTATTTAGATTTTTTCCGTTTGTTCTTAATAGCATGCGAAAAAGCTTGAAAAAAATATTTTTGCGGAATTTTGTTTATAATTAGAAAACTATAATATTTTTTCTAGAAAACGTAAAAAACCTTCCTATTAAATTTGAAATTTCTTAAAAATATTCACAGATATGTTTTTTACGTTTTTTCCCCAGGAAAAATAGCCTTTTCAAAACCACATTGTATTCAAATTCCGCGCAAATATGATTCCGTGTTGTACTGTTGTCGGTCTATTTTATTTATTCTTTATAGGTCTGGTAAATCCAGGTCAGCATGACCATAATTTTTGGAACAAATCTACCATAAGACTGAGTAGAAATCTACCAAAAACCACCAACTCAACTCTGAGTAGAAATCTACCAAAAACTACCAACTCAACTATAGATATCCGTTTGAGAAAGCTACTGTGTTAGAGAAACGCGTCACGGATCTATATTGAACTTGGTTCAAATATAATGAAGATTTAAACAAATTAAATTTGTTTTATTTCATCGTGTATAGATATCTATACCACAAATGTACTTACGCGTAAATAACATAGTTACAGATTTCAATGTAAAAACTCAGTTAAAAAAACGTAAGAGGGCGACACTCGATAACTAAATAATTAGTATAAAAATAATTCAAACGAATACAAAAGAATTTTACAAACCGTGCTAGTTCCTGTTCCTGAGAATCCAGGCATGTTTTTTAATGTTTGGTAGTAGCCATGTGTTCCTTTAAAGACGCCGTCCAAGGAAGTATTTTGCAATTACATGCTTTGCACTGAGCGTTTTCATCATCTTTATCTTTGGATTTAGTAACCCAAGATGAAAATTCAGGACCTTCCTGCCATGCTGCTCTGTATTTTCGTTTCATTTTTTTAATAAAAAACACAACTGCACGACTATAAGAATGTAGGAAAAGAATTAAGAATTCCTAACCTAACTAATTAATCCCAGATGTCCCCGAGAATCCCACAGACATCCACTGCCGGCAGTCCAGCACTGCCCCCTAGCGCCCCTAGCCCTAAGTGTGCCATGCGTGATTGAAAGGAAGGAAACTGCATGCGTTTTACATTGGTTGTACCATTAGCCGTTAGATGGAAAGACTGTAATTATAGAAATCCCGAAAGATGTCAGAATCGACCAAAATCTACCACAGATTTCTTTCCTACCAAAACTTTCTGGAAAATACCGAAAATCTACCACAAAAGTAGATTTCTACTACCTGTAGTCACACTGATCCAGGTCTACCTAAGTTCGCAGTGAGGCTTTTCCCCCCACTAAAAAACACACTTGCTATTTGCTCATTCCTAGCACCGGGCCGTCGGCAATTCAAAAAGGTAGTTGAGCGTTAATACCATACGACAACACATAGCAAGTTTTGTTTACGAGTTATCTTGAAAATAGCTTTACGCATGTGTTTTATTTGTGATAAAGAGCTAGATAATGATGTAGACAAGGTGACAGTGCGGGAAAAAAGTTTTGAGAACGTTTATCGAGTCAAGCAAGAAGAGAAAAGATGGCAGGCATATTCAGCTGAGTAAAAAAACTGCAGTTGAGGTTCATGAGCGATGTCGTAAAAACTACAGTAATGATAGAATGATTGCTACTCATCTGAAAAAGGTGGAGCAGAGTAAGAAGCAAGTCACTAAGCATTCTACTGAAGCACCTTTCAGTTTTAAAACTCGTTGCTTTATGTATAGCCTCGTCATAACACCCGAGTTTATAGAGCAGCAACGAAAAAAAAACAGATTCGAAATATTATGTATCATGTCCAAGTTTTAAATGTCAAGAAAACTATCATAAAAAGAGTACAAGAACGTGGTGATGAGTAATGAGAAGCCATAGTCAAACGTATTTCGTCTGTATCAGACTTGGTTGCCTCTGACTGCCAGTATCATAGTTTATGAATAAGAAAACTGTACAATCGTCCAAAATCTGAAGAGACGAGAAAAAGAGGCCCATTCGCCAATGATGTTAAAGTCGCAATAGAAGATGTCTACGCTTACTTAGAGAATAGTAATGGAGAGTGCCAGTTTTTGTTTGAGGAGTTGATGGACCAAATCAAGGGTGATTATCTTTCTGACAAAAAGACACTTAAAGCTCATCTTTTGGAAAAATATGGAAGCGATTTAATAATTACTTATACTCCAAACAAGAAGGCGGTACTGTGATTCAAAAATAAAGGATATAAAATCTTGTATGATGCTTGGTACTAGCAGGCGGTAAAAGATGAAAAAGAGGAAAGACACCGGATTGTTAAGACTGCTGCAATTATTATTGAGGATGTAATGTTATTCTTTTCTGAACATGAACGTGACCCCAAACTGGCGATTCAACAACTCGAACCTATGCCAGTGCCCGCCGCGTTGGAAGAACCTCAGCCAGGTTCCTCCGCTTTTGAATAACCTCAGGTTGGCCCTCTAAACGACAACGGATTATTTAAATTTTTTTTTCATAAATGTACAATACATTAAGTATTTTATTTTGTATTTGAAGATTATTCACAAAACCCAACAGTTTCTCAGTTATATGATAAAAATCGTAAATAATATGTATTTTTATATTTTTTGGTTTTTTTTGGTCGCGTTCACCAGATGCAAACAGGCAATCCGCTTGCGATTTTTTCTGCTGAACTAGTCGCTTACGTCAATCGTGTTTGTAAAGCGGTCGTCATTTTTATAAGCATTAAATATTTTTGCTTGGTTTTGTAAACACGTTTGGCAAACTGTGATTATGGAGGCAACTGGGTTTGAATTTGAATATGCAGTCGAGTATGTTTATGAAAATTTGATTTATAAAATAACAACAACTGACCATATTCACAGCCTGTTATTAGAAGGTAAGCGTAAGAAAATGTATTTGTATTATTTGTATACTTAAATGTTGTTCTTTTGAGGTTAGATGGTAATTATTTCCGTAAATATATTCAAGAAAATTCTAATTCATTGGAAATTCAACCGTGCATGGAGAATAAGGAAAGTATAGTGAATAAGCAAAAAAACTTCCGAGATATCGATGGAAATATCTATTTTGAGGTCTCACAAGAAGATTGAAACCATTTCCAGAGTGTGGTTTGTGTATGTGTCTGTGTGTCTGTATGTCTGTGTGTCTGTTTGTCTGTGTGTCTGTTTATCTGTGTGTCTGTGTGTCTGTGTGTCTGTGTGTCTGTATATATGTGTGTGTGTGTGTGTGTCTGTGTGTCTGTGTGTTTATGTGTATGTGTGTCTGTGTCTCTGTGTGTCTGTGTCTCTATGTGTCTGTGTCTCTGTGTGTCTGTATGTAAACTTCCACGATGACTGCCGAACCGTTTGACCAATCAAGCTGAAATTTGGTATGAAGGGTCGGTGTGTGCCTCGAATGCGACCATTTTTGGTTTAAATTGGTTCAGTAAAGGTCCTCAAGACCGACATTGATTGAATACACATGAAAGATTTTTTGCCTTTTTTTAAATTTTAAGGACAAACAATACACTTTAGTGCAAAATATTCTAGTAAAAAGTTTAAGAACAAAATTTGCTACAATTGTTGTATCAAATTTTTTCCAGAATTTACAATAGTTGCGTCACTAGAGGGAGCGCAAAAAATATGCATGTAGGTTTTCCGCACTTTTCCGAATTTTGAGGACAAACAATGCACTTTAGTGCAAAATTTTCTAGTGGAAAGTTGTAGCTCACCAACTTTCCTTTAACTTTTATATTTAACATTTTTTCGGATTCCCATAGTTTTTCCCCTAGAGGGCGAAAAATATACACATTTAGGTTTTTTCCATTATTTTTTATTTTGAAGGTAAACTATGGGCTTTAGTGCAAAATGTTCTAGTGCAAAGTTGTAGAACATAAAATTCCCTACAACTTTTGTATTAAATTTTTTCCAGAATTCTCAATAGTTTTCACCCCATGATTTTAGGAGATCCTAATTGAAGCAGTGTGCTATATAATGTGCGCATGCTTATGTCATTATCAACATTGAAATATCAATTGGGTAGACGTATTCACCGTCGGATTGCTATTTAAAATTTGTTCCATAATTTAATTTGTAATTAAAATAATCCTACTCTTTAGCCGAGCCGGGAATGTCCTGGGGCGACACAGCCGCTTTTTTAATTATAGGGTGAATACAGAGTTTTTTAAAAAATTAAAAAATACGGATTAGATATTTATTGGTTAGGTTTCTAACGACTCATTTACCTAAAATCTTGCAAGCACCCGATTGATTGAAATACAAAATGTGATTTTTTTAAAAGAAATCTTATTAGTGTACAGTGTGTCTCAAGTGGAGTTTATTAGGAATAAATTATTTTAAGAAATACAGGGTGGCGAAAATTTAATGGAACATTATTGGGATTATAGATACAAAGTTGGTTAAATGGTCTTAAAACGAGATTTTTCTAAAAAATCTTATAGTGTATATAATGGGTCCCAAAAATAAAAAATATTTTTTAGGAATACATTTTCTAAAACGTATGAAGAGTGTCCCTCAAATAGTGTAAATAAATTCAAGGGGTGATAATACTCCTAAAATTAATAAAAAAACGTTCCTATATAAACATAAGTCGTTAAATGCATATTAAGGGAGTTATGTGGGGTTAAAAGAGTAAATTTTAAAAATGTTTTTTTTTAATTATAAGTTTAAAAAACAAGATAAAAGTTTGAAAAAAACAAAGGGACATAAAATTTAACCCTAAATCCATCGGTGATATCGAAAAATTATTTTTGTAGAGGGTTAATTTATACATAACTTTTTTGGGGTTGTTTTTTTTACAACCTCAAAAGGTATTCTTGTTGCAAGTCGCTTAGAGTAACTATTTTTGAGAAAATTGAAGGTAAACAGTTTGCTGAACCCTTATTTGAGAAACAAAAAAGAATTATTTTGGTTGCCCACAGGTTAATACAATTTTATGAAAATTGTGGGTTGTTAAAATAATCATGTAAATCTACATTTTATATTTTTTTTTAAACTTATAATTAAACAAAAACATTTTCAAAATTTTCTCTTTTAAAGCCTCTAACTCCCTTAATATGCATTTAACGACTTATGCTTATAGGAACTTTTTTTATTAATTTTAGGAGTATTATCACCCCTTAATTTTTTTTACACTGTTTGAGAGACATCCTGTATACAATTTATTTTTAGACGAGATTTTTCAAAAAAATCTTATAAAGTGTATATAGTGAATGGTTGTTCTTATTTTTTATGTAAACGTATTTATTACAAGTGTTCTTGTACGTTTACACAAGAAAATAAGAACTACTATTCAATTATCTGAATAAAGTTTGTTGCTTTGTTCAGATAATAATATAGTTTATTTTGACAATGGCATATATATTTTAAATTTTAACATCGTGTTAAGGTGGCTACATAAATAATGTAAGGAAATAAATATTCCATTGAAACCAAAAAGGTTGTGCATGGCCTAGAAATAAGTTTTTTTTTCGTTGATAACGGTATGCGACTGCTTCTATAGATAATAATATTATAATATTTACAGAGAAGGAAATTATAGGTTAATGGAAAAAAAAAGAAAGGGAAGGTATTTTAGTTATTAATTTCAATCAAATAATGAGCTTGAATTCTACCTAGTGTGAGTATGTATTTTTTTGAATATGCTTTTTATCATATTAATTGAGTTTAATTTGTCTAAATATATTTTATAAACGTCTGGTAGATTATTGTAAATTTTACGTGAGAGGTAAGTATGGCGTCGGAGGCTAATATTTTTTTGTAATAATTCAATTTTTACATTATTGTTTTCTTTATATCTTGTGGTATATTCGTGACTAACCTTTTCATATATTTTTTTATTTTTATAAATAAAAAGGATATTTTGGTGCATAAACAGTTGTCTAAGATCAAGTATCCCAGATTCAAGAAATAATGTATTAGATGGATAAGTGAGCTTTTTGATGTAAATTACTTTTAGAATTCGTTTTTGAAGTATGTCAAGTTGTTTAAGATGGCAATATGCTGATGTCGGTAAAGCCAGCAGGCACTTGACGGCAGAACTACATGAAATATTTACCAAAATTATCGGCTTTTTATCGGCTATTTAAATGCCCAAAACATAATTTTTCCGCTTCAACATTTTCTGTTCCAGTATTTTTTTATTTATAAGGTTCTGCTAGCTTTACCAGCAAAATGAAGAAAGTTTGTTGTTATATGTCAATATATGTTATTACAAACCTTTCACTTGCACAAATGACTTATAATTTGAAAACGAGATGATTTTATTAAATAGTCTTACCCACTTCTTTTAAAAACCTATTAAATTGAAATTTATTTACTAAATTATTTAATTTTTATATTTTTATTTCAATATAGGTAAACCTAGTAATCCACTAAATCCACAGATAATGATTTGATTTCTGTTTTCGTAATTCGTTAATTTATAATTATACAAATTAACCCCATATTTTTTATCTCAAGTGCAATTTTATTGTTACTATGAAACTGGAGAATCTCACTTGCATTTTAAATCAAAAATAATTTAAATAAACTACGTTTATATTTGGGAACAGTACCCAAATACTAATTTCTAAGCAAGGGTGCCGCCGACGACGCCAAAGAGGCGCCCATGTCAGCGTTTTTTGCTAGACAATATTTATAGGCAAATTTAATCTACCTTCTTATGTATAGTCTATTCAAAACAAAAACCGTTGTACGTCATCGATGTGCAAATAATAATACGGCAGTGTTACCACCAAATAGAGCACGCAGATATTCCTTTCATGTACGAACGTCACTAATTGGGGGTTTTAGATATATCGTTTCTAAATATAACGTCCTACAAGGATGTTTTTTCTGATTGGAAATCATTAAATCATCGATGACGTGCAACGGTTTTTGTTTTGAATAGACTATATGGAGTTAGTATGTTGTGAACCTAAATAATAATGAATCCAAAGACACCGAAGGACGAACAAGAAAACGTCAAATATAACACTACCCCCTTAAAGTAGTGATTGACCCTCAGAAGCTATAAGCTTGTGCTCCGGGGCGACTTACTGTCGATTAATCAGGATAATTTTCATTAATTTTGATGTTTAGTATTTGTACTATTCATTACTTTGTGTACATTATGTACATTATTATTTTATAGTTTGTAATAATTTTCTTTTTAAAATTCTCTACGGTCCTGCTAACTTTACAGTAAATCTAACAGAACCTTAAAAATAAAAAAAAACTGGAGCAGAAAATGTTGGAAGGGGAAAAATTATTTTTTGGGCATTTGAATAGCCGATAATTTTGGTATAATTGTTTTTATCGCAAACCGTCAATAAAGTCATACATTACCATAGCGATTTTCGGAAGTAAAGAAACACTTTATTTTACAGTAAAAATAAAACACAAGTGCTTGATTTGTACAGTTATATATCCATATGACATTAAATATTAATCTGGGGAGGAACTGACTTGCTTGATTTTTATAGTTATTTATCAACGTAGCCATGACTATGACATTGACATTAAACAGAAATAGTTTGTAGCTGTCACTTAAAAGCATTTTTCATTCTGTTCACTTTGTCGTAATAAAATTTAATAAGTAATATCTTTTTTCAATTATAAATTTTTATGGTTGGCGATAAAATGTTGTATGCACCTCGTCAGTAAAGTGTCTTTATCGAACTCGCCTATCACTCGCCTCGCTCGCTTGACTCGCTCGGCTCATAATCTCAGACTCGTTCGATAAAGTATCACTTTACTGACTTGGTACATAAATAACTATTAAAATTATCTGCGGTTCTGCGGTAAAGCTAGCAGAACCTTATAAATACTGGAGCAGAAAATGTTGAAGCGGAAAAATTATTTTTTGGGCATTTAAATAGCCGATAAAAAGCCGATAATTTTGGTAAATATTTCATGTAGTTCTGCCGTTAAGTGCCTGCTGGCTTTACCGACATAATATGCTGTGCCTCCCCAGCTCAGCACAGCGTATCGTAATCTGGATTCAACCAAAGAATAATATAATATTTTTAAGTTTGATACATCTAAAATATGTTTTAAGAACTTAAAAGGATATAGTAGTTGTCTTAGTGTTTTAGTTAAGTTATTTACATGAATATCCCACCTTAAATGTGAATCAAGGGTAAATACTCCAAAGTATTTGTAGTTATTTTTTGAATTTAAAATAATATTTTTTGACGATGTATGTATTGTTATAGTTGGATATTCTGGTAAGCAGCATAAGTTATTAGAGAAGGGTACAAAAAAAGTTTTTTCATAATTTATTGTTAGTAACTTATGACTAAACCAATCAAAAATTTTTGCCAAGTCATTTTCAGCCTTAATTTTTAGATTATTCCATGTGTTATCACTATACAGGGTGTTTCATAGGTAAACCGACATACGTTAACTGCAAATGGGTGATTCCAACAAACTAATATTTTATGGGTCTAACCCGCCTCATAAGTGAGGTACAGGGTGTTTTGTCAAAATTGCTCATTTCTTCTAACCCTCGTTTCTTCGGAACC
This sequence comes from Neocrepidodera transversa, assembly GCA_963243735.1. NCBI lineage: Eukaryota > Metazoa > Arthropoda > Insecta > Coleoptera > Chrysomelidae > Neocrepidodera > Neocrepidodera transversa. The sequence goes on along the minus strand of OY725344.1, from coordinate 20,442,076 downwards.
ACCCTGTATATTTATTTCATATTTAGCAACCTTGTTTGAGTCTATTAGTACATTACACTGACATAGTAAGCAAAATAAAAATCCAGGTCCGGCTTCAAAAAAAATACTAAAATTATTTTCACGATGAACAACACTCTGTATATCAGAATTTTAAAAATTGGATAGTGAATTCGAAAAGAGCGGAAAAAGTTAAGCAGGAATTCATGTTTTTTGATACTGCACCTTTCATTTTGCTACTAAAACTTTTAACTCGAAACTAAAAAATTGTTCATTTTCGTCGAATTCGTGCGATTTTGCTTAATAAGGGAAATTCGTTTAGTGATCGTGCTCCTAGTTTTGAAGAGAAATAAATAATATTTTATTGATATTTTTCGAAGGCAAATACATATAGTAAGTAAAGTTCGCACCATATGGAAAAAATATTTTTTTTTTTTTTCATTAAATTATTATTATGGCTTAACACTACTTAATGGCTACATACTTATTAATATTTACGTCTAAAACAAGGGAAAATTTTAAACAAATTGTTTTAGTCTAAATATTAATAAGTATGTAACCATTAAGTAGTATTAAGCCATAATAATAATTTAATAAAAAAAATAAATAAATAAATATTTTACTTTCCCGGACCCATCAAAGGGAAAGTAAGGTGAACGAGAAAAAAAAAATCGAGATATCGATGGAAATATCCATTTTGAGGTCCCTCAAGAAGATTGAGACCATTTCCAGCGTATGGTCTGTCTGTGTGTCTGTGTGTCTGTGTATAATCTTCCACGATAACTGCCGAACCGTTTGACCAATCAAGCTGAAATTTGGTATGGAGGGTCGGTGTGTGCCTAGAATGCGACCATTATTTTTTGGTTTAAATTGGTACAGTGGAGGGTCCTCAAGACCGACATTGGTTAAATATACATGTAACAATTTTTTGCTTTATTTAAATTTTAAGGACAAACAATACATTTTAGTGCAAAATGTTGTAGTACAAAGTTTTAGAGCCTAAAATTACCTACAATTTTTGTCTCAAGCTTTTTCCAAAATTTCCAATAGTTGCGCCACTAGAGCGCGCGTAAAAAATGTGCATGTATGTTTTCTATAGTGTTTCTTGATTTTGAGGACAAACAATGTATTTAGTGCAAAATTTTCTTGTGCAAAGTTGTAAAGCATCTAATTTTATTTAACTTTTATGTTTAACTTTTATCGAATTCTTCATAGTTTCGCCGCTACATGGCGAGAAAAATACACATTTAAAATTCCCTACAACTAGTATGAAAATTTTTCCAGAATTCATAATAGTTTTCACACATGATTTTATTAGATCCTAAATGTAGCAGTATGATATATAACGTGCGCATGCGCAACTTATATAATTACCAACATTGAAATATTAATTCACCATCAGCTCGCTATTTTTAATGTGTTAAATAAATTAATGTAATGCTTAGTATTTTGTAATTAAAATAATAATAATAAATAACATATTCTCTACGGTCGAGCCGGGAGAGTCTGGGGTGACACAGCCGATTTTTTTTCCATATGGTGCGGACTTTATTTACTGTATGTATTTGCCTTCGAAAAATAGCAATAAGTTTATAATATTACTATTATTGAAACAAGCTGTTCTTTTTTAAGTAAAACCATAAATGTTACATCCAAAAATATTATTTATTTCTCTTCAAAACTAGGAGCACCATCACTAAACCAATTTCCCTTATTAAGCAAAATCGCACGAATTCGACGAAAATGAACAATTTTTTAGTTTCGAGTTAAAAGTTTTAGTAGCAAAATGAAAGTTGCAGTATCAAAAAACATGAATTCCTATTTAACTTTTTCCGCTCTTTTCGAATATACTTTCCAATTTTTAAAATTCTTATATACAGAGTGTTGTTCATCGTGAAAATAATTTTAGTATTTTTTTTTGGAGCCGGACCTGGATTTTTATTTTGCTTACTATGTCAGTGTAATATACTAATAGACTCAAACAAGCTTGCCAAATATGAAATAAATATACAGGGTGGTTCCGAAGAAACACGGGTTAGAAGAAATAAGCAATTTTGACAAAACACCCTTTACCTCACTTATGAGGCGGGTTAGACCCGTCAAATATTAGTTTTTTGGAATCACCCAAGTGCCCTCTATTTGCAGTTAACGTATGTCGGTTTACCTATGAAACCCCTATATAAGACACCAGTATCATCTGCAAAGCTAAATAGTAAACCAGAGGACACTGAGGTAAGAATATTGTTTATATACACTGAAAATAATATTGGTCCGAGGACAGTTCCTTGCGGTATGCCGTAGTTAACAGTCTTACTACGGCTATAATACAAAACTGCTCTTTCTTAACTGTTCTTGATAAATCAATGAGATACATTGTATGTCTCCAATTTCATTTCCGTATCTGATAACACAATAATTCATTGTGTAATTATTTCAATAAATCAGGTCTTTCATGGAATGTCAATTTCAAGTAATGACAGTTCTATTTTCGTATATTATTAACCGTTTAAAATCAGGCATGTTTAAGTTTAATTCCAGAATTATCTAAGGAAAAATATGAAAAGTCCTACAAATCATTTTTCAAAACTTCTCATTTATACTAAGTGTAATTGATATTTTAATTGTACCTTAATAGAAATTTTGAATGACGTTAAATTTGAAATTCATGTTATTTGTTAAATCATTTCGCTATTATCTATTACAGCCGTAGAAAAAGTATAGTGTTTAATTCGCATGGAATGCTAATTTCCCACTCGTATGATTTGCAGCATTCGCCTGCGGCTCATGCTGCAAACTTCATACTAGTGGGAAATAACTATCATTCCTTGCTCGTTAAACAATATACTATTTCCGAGCTAAGTACATTATTTATTTTTACTAATTGCAATCGATTTGATAAATAATCTTTTAGTAGTTCATTAGGTGCGCCTCTTATTCCTGCATCCACCAAAGCACCTAGGATCTGTGTGTGACTCACAGTGTCAAATGCCGTGGCAAGATCCAGGAATACACACTATAGTTTATTTTCGTATCATTAAAATTTTCAAAATTTTGGCCATTGTTGCCAGATTTACAAAAAAGTAATTTTTTTTCATACTTTTTTGTGTTAACCTTTAAATTTTTGATTCAAAAATGGCGAGAGGTCATGTGCTGGCCACATCAGATTTTTTATATATGGGTGTGACAACTGCTATTTTAAATTACTGTGGGACTTTATTTGACAGAAAAGCTCTATTTATGATGTGGCAAATGGGCATAGATATTATCTCTTATGTTTCTTTAAGGACTTTGGTATAAATATTATCAAATCCTGGTGATTTTTTTCATCTAATGTATTAATAATTGTTATTATTTCTTTTTGGTTTACAGGTAATAAAAAAAGAGTTTTGGTTTATTTCGTTGTGCGGTGGCGGTGTATCAGGTTTTACTATGTTTTTTGCATAAGTTTCACCAACACTGATAAAGAAATTGTTAAATGCTTCTGCAATACTTTCAGGGACCCAATTCTTGAAATCGTAGGAATTATTTCTCCAGAGAATTGATTCCCCAAAAAAAATTCTCTTGAAAATCGCCAGTCCTATTCCTGAATGAGTCGGAACTGAAATTCTAGTGAACTAAAAAAAGTGACGTATGTCTTTACTAAATCGAAGTATTTCATGAGCTCAACCAATCAAATACACAGAGCTATTAGTTCTGTGCTCAAATATTATTTTAATAAGTTCGCAGAAATGAATATCAGTTGCCATTGATATCATATGTTTGACATTTTACATTTTTGAGGAAACAAATTACATAATTATTATCCTATTATTGTGCATTATCGTTTATTATCGACTATGGGTTATTTGTTCATTTTACCTCTCGACCTTCAGATAAGAGAGGTATAGGAATCATGCTAAAAATTGGGTAGTGAGTTTTCAATGGATAAACACGTTTTAGGGTCTCTAGAATACGATTTTAATATTTTCGCGATGATGTCTGTGTGTGTGTGTGTGTGTTAGTGTGTGTGTGTGTTAGTGTGTTAGTGTGTGTGTGTGTGTTTGGATGGATGTTGTAGTAACGATAACTCAAAAACTACTGAATGAAAAAATTTGAAATTTTGCATACAGGATTCTGATACCCTAGATTAGATCTGATTAGATTTTGGTGCCAATCGCACAACTGGAAGTGGCAGTTGCTATGGGTGATGACGCCATTATTATACAAAACGGCAATAAAGTTTTACACATATATTTTGTATACCCTATAGTTTATTTTCATCTCATTAAAATTTTCGAAACTTTTGCCATTGTTGCCAGATTTACAAAAAAATAATTTTTTTCCTACTTTTTTGTGTCAACCTGTAAATTTTTGATTCAAAAATGGCGAGAGGTCATGTGCTGGCCACATCAGATTTTTTTATTTGCGATGGCCAAACGAAATTTCATGAGTGAAGCGCAAAAAAAATCCTTGTAGAATTCTTAGAAAATGATAAGGAACTTCTAAGAGGAAAGATCCCTACTAAAACTTTTTCTGTGACACCAAAATGATAGATAGTCACGCCATCTATCGTATTGTTTGGTGTCACATAAAAATAGTTGGGTATATAGAATAAATTTTTGAAACTATGCATTCCAACAAAGTGCCACTGAAGATTCCTATAAGGATGAAACATGTATGGTAATGGTCGGAATGCATAATTTCAAAAACTTATTCTATTTGTTGTTTTTGAAAACTTTTTCTCTTTTAGTTAATCTCCAACTCTGCTTGGTGGTAGCAGAAAAAGCTCAATATGCTCCATTAGATCGTCAAAGGCTTGTTTGGATAGACGAAAATGCTGTCTAAACAACTCGTCACTTATAACGTTCTAAATTATATAAACCGATAGCTTGGAGTAAAAAATTATTCATTTTAACAATATTTATGGCGGTAACAACAAAAAAACAATAATGTTCAATTTCAATTCCCACAAAACACGTCAAATACGTACAATTCACACTCTTAATTTCTTAAATTCTCATGAGAATTTGAAGTTTCTCCAGAAAATGACATTAGGAATTAATTCTCATAATTTTTGGAGAATTTTTTCCTACGAAATATTTCAAGAATAGACATATTACAAAATCTAGAGAAAATGGCGTAAATTTCTCATGAGAATCGATTCCTATGATTTCAAGAATTGGGTCCCAGGGGTCTTACAGGATATAGTATTATTTGTAAGTATTTCTTTTGGTTCATTCTTGTGCCCATTAGAGTAAATATTTGTAATTACTTTCCACAAATTTTTGGGTGTGTTTCTGTTTATATTTATTTGTTACCTCTCGCCCTTCAGATAAGAGAGGTATAGGAATCATGCTAAAAATTGGGTAGTGAGTTTTCAATGGATAAACACGTTTTGGGGTCCCTAGAATACGATTTTGATATTTTCGCGATGATGTCTGTGTGTGTGGGTGTTAGTGTGTGTGTGTGTGTGTGTGTGTGTGTGTGTTGGTGTGTTAGTGTGTGTGTGTGTGTGTGTGTGTGTGTGTGTGTGTGTTTGGATGGATGTTGTAGTAACGATAACTCAAAAACTACTGAATGAAAAAATTTGAAATTTTGCATACAGGATTCTGATACCCTAGATTAGATCTGATTAGATTTTGGTGCCAATCGGACAACCGGAAGTGGCAGTTGCTATGAGTGATGACGCCATTACTAAACAAAATGGCAATAAGGTTTTACACATGTATTTTGTATACACTATAGTTTATATTCGTATCATTAAAATTTTCAAAAAATTTGCCATTGTTGCCAGATTTAAAAAAAAAGTAAATTTTTTTCATACTTTTTTGTGCCAACGTGTAAATTTTTGATTCAAAAATGGCGAGAGGTCATGTGCTGGCCACATCAGATTTTTTTTTATAGAAGTTGTATTTAGCATTTTTAATTAATTTATTCAAATGTTTTTTATAGTTGAGATATATTGATTTTTACCTCTCGCCCTTCAGATAAGAGAGGTATAGTAATCATGCTAAAAATTGAGTAGTGAGTTTTCAATGGATAAACACGTTTTGGGGTCCCTAGAATACGATTTTAATATTTTCGCGATGATGTGTGTGTGTTAGTGTGTGTGTGTGTGTTAGTGTGTGTGTGTGTTAGTGTGTGTGTGTGTTAGTGTGTGTGTGTGTGTGTGTGTGTGTGTGTTTGGATGGATGTTGTAGTAACGATAACTCAAAAACTACTGAATAAAAAAATTGAAATTTTGCATACAGGATTATGATACCCTAGATTAGATCTGATTAGATTTTGGTGCCAATCGCACAACCGGAAGTGGCAGTTGCTATGGGTAATGACTCCATTATTATACAAAACGGCAATAAAGTTTTACACATATATTTTGTATACCCTATAGTTTATTTTCATCTCAATAAAATTTTCGAAACTTTTGTCATTGTTGCCAGATTTACAAAAAAGTAATTTTTTTTCATACTTTTTTGTGTTAACCTTTAAATTTTTGATTCAAAAATGGCGAGAGGTCATGTGCTGGCCACATCAGATTTTTTTAGTTCATTTTCAGGTTCTAATTTAAGGTCATTTATTTTTTTCATTAACTGAATTTACAATATCTGTGGTGATCCACTGTTTTCGTTTAATATTACATCTCTTTATTTTTTTATACTTGAATTTTTTGTGATTAGATATTTTATTATACGTATAAACGTATTCGACAAAGTATTAATGTTTGTTTCGTTATAAAAACTAGTCCAATTGTAACTGTTTAAGTCATTTCTTAAATTAGATAAGTGAATGGTTGTTCTAATGGTTGTTCTAATTTTCTTGTGCAAACGTATTTATTACAATAATTATTGTATGTTTACACATGAAAATAAGAACGACCATTCACTTATCTGAATAAAGTTTGTTTTATTTAGATAAGTGAATGGTCGTGTTAATATTCTTATGAAAACGTATTTATTTCAAGTATTTGGTACGTTTACACAAGATAACAAGAACCATCTTCCACTTATCTGTATAAAGTGTGTTGTTTTATTTATATAAAAGTTTCAACAAATTGTATTCAGATAAGTGAATGGTCGTTCTAATTTTGTTGTGGAAACGTATTACTACAAGTATTTTTGTACGTTTACACAAGAAAATAAGAACCACCATTCACTTATCTGAATAAAGTTTGTTCCTTTATTCAGATAAATGAATTGTGGTTCTTATTTCTTTGTGTAAACGTACTTATGACAGGTATTTTTATACGTTTACACAAGAAAATAAGAACCTCCATTTACTTATCTGAAGAAAGTTTGTTAGTTTATTCAGATAAGTGAATGGTCGTTCTAATTTTCTGTTAGAAATATTCTTGTACGTTTACACAAGAAAATAAAAACTACCATTCACTTATCTGAATAAAGTTTGTACAGAAAAGTCCCTAGCATTCAATTGATTTTGAAAGGACTATATAATGATATTAAATCGACATTATTTTAACTTTATAATAAGGAAATATGATAAAATTATTTCACTGAACTTGGATTAAGAATAATTTTTAAACATAAATAGCGCGAAAGTTTAACAATATTTAAATTTTTTAACTGATTGTGTTTTAACCTTAAAAAAATAAATATTACTCATATTAGATAAAGACGTGTTTACATTTTGTGCCGGCTGTTTAGTTATGGTAAATTAAAACAAATACGCACCTAGATTTAACGGTGGCGGTAGCCGTTTCCTCCTCATTTTCCAAACCTTTACACAATATACATTTTCACAATACACTACACAACAGTAATTTAACTATACACAAAAAATTTAGGAACTACACGAAACACACGAACTACACACGCACCGAATCCGAATTGTTCAACCACGCGCTTGTTGATTGAAATAAATTTTCCCTTGAACCGGTTGTATATGCGCTATCTAACTCTGACACGTGTATTTTTAGAAAAGCATCAAAATCGTAATAAGAAGTGACATAAATTTTTACGAAATTTGAATTTTTCATCGTTAACATTAACGCGCTCGATATCTACCCACTACTATTTAGCGAGTAGATCACTACAACATTGTTATATTATTTTCGCGAGTTTATAATATGATAATGCGACGATTAGATTAGAACCACACGAATTTGCATTAAAGTGTACTTTGGATTAACAAGTGGGTGAAGATTACAAGACAATTAGCTAATCAGATTTTTATCCGGAACTCTTTATTTTACCGATTAAAAAAAATGTAAAAAAATTGAAAGTATTAGAAAGGAATTAAAAAAAATGGGAAACATCTGAAAACTGAGAAAAAAGAGAAAAATTATAAATAAAAAATTACAGAAATAAAAAATATCAAAAAATCAAAAAAAAAACACCTAAACAAACAGGAAAAATCATAACAATCATCAAAAAAAGAAAAAATAAGAAAATCAGAAAAATCGCATAAAAATAAGGAAAAAAGAATATAGGAAAAAACAGTATCAGTTAAAAAAAACAAGTATTAATTAAAGAGTCAGAAAACCCAGAAAAAAGGGATGTTTTTAAAGAAAAAAAAAATAGGAAAAATAAGAAAAATCGAAAAAATAAAAAAAAGCGTAGATTTGAAAATCAAAAAAAAAACTCTGAAAAGAAAGGAAAACAAAAATACAGAAAAAAATTGCAAAATTCAGGATCAGGTAAAAAAACAGGTACTAACAAGTCAGAAAAAACAGAAATTTAATTAAAAAAAATAGGATAAATAAGAAAAATCGAGAAAATTTAAGAAAAATTAGAAAAATAAAAAAACAGCATAGATTTGAAAATCAAAAAAAAAATAGAAAAAGCAGAAATTAACTGAAAAGTAAAAAAAAAACAAAAAATAGAAAACCAGACAAAAAACAAAAAAAATACATAAAAAATTAGAAAACCGGAAAAAGAAAAAAATTAGGTTGAATAAAAAAACTAAAAAAAATCGAAAACATTTTGAAAAAGAAAACAAGAGAAATCAGAAATAGTTTAAAAACAGAATAAAATCAGAAAAATTAGAAAAAACAGAAAGTTAGAGAAAATAATAAAAAAAACTCAGAAAAAAATAAAAAAACAGGACAAATCATAACAAGCAAAAGAATCATAAAACAAAAAACAAGAAAAAAATAACAAAATAAACAGAAAAACAAGAAAATATCAGAAAATAAGAAAAAATCGAATAAAAATAAGGAAAAAAATTTAAAAAAAGCAGAAAAAATAGGAAAGATCAGTATCAGTTAGAAAAAAAATAGGTATTAACTAACAAGAAAAATCAGAAAATTGAGAAAAAAGACAAAAATCGAATTAAATAAAAAAAACCAAAAAATAAATCGAAAGAATGTGAAAAAAACAAGAAATAGTTTTTTAATTATAAGTTTAAAAATTAGAAAAATCGAAGAAATTTAAGAAAAATTACAAAAATAAAAAACAGCATAAATTGGAAAATAAAAAAAAAATCATCTGAAAAAATAGAGAAATTAACTGAAATCAAAAAAAAATCCAAAAAGTCGAAAAATATTAGAAAATCAGACAAATGACAAAAAATACAGAAATTATCAGAAAACAGAGAAAAAAGGGAAGAATCGGATTATAAAAAAAAAACAAAAAAAAAATCGAAAACATTTGAAAAAAAAACAGGAAAAAACAGAAATAGTCGAAAATCAGAAAAAAACAGAAAATTATAAATAAAAACAATCATAAAAAAAACAGAAAAAAATTAGAAAACAAAAACAGAAATAAGAAAAATTGCATAAAAATAAGGAAAAAAGAAAACAAAAAAAATAGGAAAAATCAGTATCAATTAGAAAATAATAAAAAAAACAGTTATTAACTAAAAAGTGAGAAAACCCAGAAAAAAAGGATATAGTTAAAGATAATAATCAGGAAAAATAAAAAAGTGGAAAAAATTTAAGAAAAATTAGAAAAATAAAATACAGCGTAGGTTAGAAAATTAAAAAAAAAACAAAAATCTGGAAAAAACAAAAACTAACTGAAAAGTCAAAAAAACCAAAAATCAAAAAATATTATAAAATCAGACAAAAAACAAAAAAAAAAACAGGAAAAATCAGAAAATTGAGAAAAAAGACAAAAATCGAATTAAATAAAAAAACCAAAAAAAAAAATCGAAAGAATGTGAAAAAAACAAGAAATAGTAAAAAAAAAACAGAAAAAAAATCAAAAATTGGAAAAATACATTAAATTAAAATAAAAAAATCAGAAAAATAGGAAAAATCATAAAAACCAAAACAATGATAAAAAATGAAAATTTTAGAAAAAAAAAACCGAAATACAGAAAAATCACATAAAAATAAGGAAAAAAGAAAACTAAAAAAAACTAGATAAGAGAACTATATAATTACACAGGTCCAGTATATGGTATACAGGGTGTTCCGCGAAAATAGTGCACTTATTAAAGGAATAGGTAGAAGACATTATTACAAAAAGATAAAAAATAATTTGAATTAAATTTTTACAACTTTTCGACATTTTTGCGTAAAAGATTTATTTCTGGCTAAATTTATATTTTATGTGGAAAACATCCTAGTATTAAATTACATCAAAGTGGATGTAATAAACTGTACGTTCTGAATATTGCCCTGTAATCCCCTCTATTGACGTCATTACTAGATATATCGAACCGTTTGTCTTGAGAACAATTTATTTTGTTACCTTACTTAATTACTTTCTAAACGTCTCGTCGTCGAACGAAGGATTAATTAAATTTTGGATAAATATACAGTTAGTTCAAGTAGTTTCTCGAGACAAGCGTGGGATGATATTTTTTCAGTTATTTATATTATCAAAGCTAAAAATCGCGTTAAAATTTATACAATTAATTAATAGATTATTGAATATGTTTTTGAATAAGGAACAATTACGTTCAAAGATTTTTATGTCGGTTTAGCACCTAAATATGATAAAATCACAAAGTGCCCCCATTTATAAGGGTGCGTTTTTAAGAACCAAGCAAAATTGCCACTTTTCAGTTTTTTCAAAATCACTCGAAAACAAAGCAAAATTAGAGATTTTTACAAGAATACTTATTTGTAGAAAAATTACTTTTTCATCTAAATACGTTTTATTAGTATTAATAATAATTGAAAAACAACTATTTTTCTTTAGTCGAGAAAAAAAATAACATTTAAAAAAACGTCTAGTGGCTTAAGGTCTCTTTTTTAATATTTTTGTTAGTAGTCTTATGTGTACAATTTAGGATTAAAAATTTTGAAAAAAATTGCACCCCGTGAAAAAAATTATATGTACGTTCATGTGTAAACACCAAATAGTAATAAATGATCAATGACTATAGAATTGTAAATTTCCGGATAATTTATATTTTTTTTAGCATTAGAAATATTCTTGGAATTTAAATTTTTTCATATTGATTAGACCGTGTAAATAAAAAAAATCAACTAAAAATTGTAGACGAGAGCATAGGGAGAGACCAGAATTATAAGGATTTTTTAATTTTTCTCTCCCTATTCTCAAGTCCAAAATTTTTGCTTAAAAAATTTGAAAAAATTAGCCCTTATAGTATGTTTTATTCTCTTTTGAATTGTATTAGATTTATTTTAATATATTATTTCGTTTTTTTTGTTATGGAATATAAAACTATTTTAGATTTTAAATTTCCAGTTTTCATATTGATTTAAACCCTATAAATAAAAAAATATCAACGTTATTAAAATGTGCTGTCTATAGATAGAAAGAGAGAAAAATATACTATATATACGAATTTTTTCAAAATTTTAAATAAAACATTGTAGACCAGAAATTAGGAAGAGACCAGAATTATAAGGATTTTTCAATTTTTCTCATTTTGGTGTCTCCCTATTCTCAAGTATACAATTTTTGTTTAAAAAATCTGAAAAAATTCTTACTTATAGCATGATTTATTCTCTTTCGAATGGTATTAGATTCATTTTAATATATTATTTCGTTTTTTTCTTATGGAATATAAAAACTATTTTAGATTTTAAATTTCTGGTTTTCATATTGATTAGACCCTGTAAATAAAAAATATCAACATTATTAAAATGTGCTCTCTATAGATGGAAAGAGAGAAAAGTATACTACATATAAGATTTTTTTTAATATTTTAAATAAAACATTGTAGACGAGAAAGTGGGAAGAGGCCAGAATTGTAAGGATTTTTAATTTTTCTCATTTTGGTCTCTCCCTATTCTCAAGTCCACAATTTATCTTTAAAAAATTTGAAAAAATTCTTTCTTATAGTACGATTTATTCCCTTTTGAATGGTATTAGATGCATTTAAATATATTATTTCGTTTTTTTGTTATGGAATATAAAAGCTATTTTAGATTTTAAATTTCTGGTATTCACATTGATTAGACCCTGTAAATAAAAAAATGGTTATAAAAATGTGCTATCTACAGATAGAAATAGAGAAAAATATACTATACATTCAATTTTTTTCAAAATTTTAAATAAAATATTGTAGACCAGAGCATAGGGAGAGACCAGAATTATAAGGATTTTTTAATTTTTCACATCTTGGTCTCTCCCTATTCTCAAGTCCGCAATTTTAGTTTAAAAAATTTGAAAAAATTCTCTCTAATAGTATGATTTATTCTCTTTTGAATGGTATTAGATTCATTTTAATATATTATTTCGTTGTTTTGTTATGGAATATAAAAGGTATTTTTGTCTTTAAATTTCTAATTGTCATATGGTTTAACCCTCGTAACAAAAAACTATCAACGTTATTAAAATGTGCTGACCGTAGATGGAAAGAGAAGAAAAAATACAATATACGCTAATTTTTTCAAAATTTTAAATAAAAAATTGTAAACGAGAGCATAGGGAGAGACCAGAATTATAAGGATTTTTTAATTTTTCTCATTTTGGTCTCTCCCTATTCTCAAGTCCACAATTTTTGATAAAAAATTTGAAAAAGTTCTTACTTATAGTATGATTTATTCTCTTTTGAATAGTATTAGATTCATTTTAATATATTATTTTGTTTTTTTGTTATGGAATAAAAAAATTATTTTTTATTTTAAAAAAAATTCTAGTTTTCATATTGATTAGACCCTGTAAATTAAAAATTATTGGCGTTATTAAAATGTGCTGTCTATAGATGGAAAGAGAAAAAATATACTATATATACGATTTTTTTTTAAATCTTCAATAAAAATTTTTTGTTGAGAGAATAGGGAGAGACCAGAATTCTAAGGATTTTTTAATTTTGGCTCTTCCTATTCTCAATTCCACAATTTTTGTTTAAAAAATTTTAAAAAATTCTTACTTATAGTATGTTTTATTCTATTTTGAATGGTATTAGATTCATTTTAATATAATATTTCGTTTTTTTGTTATGGAATATAAAAGTATTTTTTTCTTTAAATTTCTAGTTTTCATATGATTTAACCCCCGTAACAAAAAACTATCAACGTTATTAAAATGTATTGACTGTTGATGGAAATAGAAAAAAGAATACTATATATTCGATTTTTTCAAATTTTTAAATACAAAATTGTGGTTGTGAAAATAGGGAGAGACCACAATTACAAGGATTTTTAATTTACCTCATTATGGTCTCTCCCTTTTCTCAAATCCACAATTTTTGCTTAAAAAATTTGAAAAAATTCGCACTTATTCTCTTTTCAATAGTATTAAGATTATTTTAATACGTTTTTTTTTGTTATGGAATAATATAAAACTATTTTTGTCTTGAAATTTCTAGTTTTCATATTGTTTAACCCTCGTAACAATAAAACTATCTACGTTATAAAAATGTGCTGACTTTAGATGAAAAGAGAAAAAAATATACTATATTAGCGAATTTTTTCAAAATTTTAAAGACAAAATTGTGGTTGTGCAAATAGGGAGAGACCACAATTACAACTATTTTTCAATTTTCCTTAGTTTGGTCTCTTCCTGGTTTCAAGTCCACAGTTTCTGCTTAAAAATTATGAAAAAATCCTAACTTATTTTATTATCTTTTAAATGGTATTAATAACATTTTAATATACTGTTAAATTTTCTTATTGTGGGATATAAAATTCATTTTTATTTAAATTGACCTCTCTTCCGAAGAAACAATATCTGCAACTACTTTATTTAAAATAGGTTACATTAATGAAGAATAAATTTTTGAATTTGAAATATAAGTAGAAATTCTTATTGATATATTGAGTTTCTTCGCTATTTAAAAACTAAAAAACTGTACAAGATTTTGAAGAGAGAAATTTATTAATGAGTAGGAAAGCACCTTTATTCTGACTCATAATATTCTAATACGCAAAAATATATAGGGTGTGATAGTTAAAAATCTAAAATACCGGATGACCCATTTAGTTTTTCACAACAGTAATTTAGTGTAAAAAATTAATTCTCTCAGTAAACGGTATCAGAACTTGCTATGTCACCTGGTATATAAGATATAAAGGAAAAGTATGGTGATCGATTAATATCCGATTTCGAGATTTTAATTTTTTTACATTTTCAGCAAAAAAAAACTAACAAATGTATGTATGTATTTAGATAGATATTGATTAAATTAAAAAGGTTAGTATTAACTGACTTTATATCAAATATATCTAGTATAATATTCGCTAATTTGTTACACAATCATTTGTCATCACAGAAATGTTAATATTTGGAATGTGGTCAAGGTACAAAATAATTTGGAAATTTAGCACCAAATGTAGAATATAAATGACAGAATTTGGGTTAAAATAATTTATTGCCAAATACCAATAATCTAATTCACTCAAATAATAATACAATTTCAACCTTAGAGCCCCTTAAATATAAAAAATCCTCTCTATTCTCACAATATAGAATATTTTTTTCTCTTTCTATCAACGTTGAGCACGTATTCATAACATTGATAGTTTTTTTGTTACGGGGGTTAAACAATAAAAAAACTAAAAATTTAATGACAAAAACACATTTTATATCCCTTAACAGGAATAAAAAATAATACATTAAGATGAACTTAATACCATTGAAAAGAGAATAAAACATACTATACGTGAGAATTTTTTCAAAATTTTTAAGCAAAAATTATGGACTTGAGAAAAGGGAGAGACCAATTTAAGGAAACCTAAAAAATCCTTAAAGTTATGATCTCTCCCTATTTTCACACCTAGAATGATTTATTTAAAATTTAAAAAAAAATTCTAATATACAGAATATCTTTTTCTCTTTCTATCAACAGTCAGCACGTTTTCATAACGTCGATAGTTTTTTTTTGTTACGAGGGTTAAGCAATATTAAAACTAAAAACTTAATAACAAAAACACCTTTTATATTCTTTAACAAGAATAAAAAAATAATATATTAAAATGATTAATACCATTCAAAAGAGAATAAAACGTACTATAAGTAAGAATTTTTTCAAAATTTTTAGGCATAAATTGTGGACTTGAGAAAAAGGAGGGACTAATTTAAGGAAAACTAAAACATCCTTATAGTTATGATCTCTCCCTATTCTCACAACTCCAATCCTTTGCTTAAAAATTTGAAACATTTTTCATACTTAGAATGTTTTTTTCTCTTGCTATCGACAGTTTTCACGTTTTCATAACTTCGATCATTTTTTTGTTAAGGGGGTTAAACCATATACTACATGATATCGAAGGGTCAGCTTTATCTCTTTTTGAATCTTACCTAACTAATCGCTCACAAGCTGTCTCATTGGGTAACAATACTTCAGATTTTAGTTGATAGTTCATGGAGTACCCCAAGGATCTATTCTTGGACCCTTACTCTTTATTATATACATAAGTGACTTGTGTGACTTATGTCACCACATAAATCCGTTCTTTTTGCAGATAACTCGACCTTTATCTACTATGATAAAAATATTTTCGAACTATCTGAAGTATGACATGAAATAAATCAAAAAAGCACATATGTAGTTTTCAACAAATAAACTACAATTAAATTCGGATAAAACACAAAATCTTAAATTTTCTACCACGGGTTCTACAAATGAGTGTGTATTGGTATTACTCTGGATAATAATTTAACCTGGCACAAACATGTAGATCAATTAAAAAGTAAATTATCTCGTACGATTTTCATGTTTTAAGAATAACCTACTTTTCTTTGTTTCATTATTTTATTAGTTACGGAGTAATTCTTTTAGGCTATTCTTCCTGCTCAATAAAAATATTTAAATTACAAAAAAAGGCTGTTAGAATATTGAGAAATGTAGATTATAAGATTTCGCATTATGCCACTGCCAACATTATTTATATTTTATTTACTACTAGAAATATATAAAAAATAAATATTTTTATAAAACATTCCGACATTCACGAGCATAATACTAGCTGGTAAAATTATAACAAATCGATATCGATTAGTAAAATCTCAAAAAAATTCAGTGGACTATAAGCTGTACAATTGCTTACCAGTGAACTTTAAAACAGTCAGCCTAACAAAATTTAAATCTGCTATAAAAATCTTTTTATTAAACACTGCTTTATACTGTATCTGATTATTTAATTTTTTTTTTACAATAAGAGGGTAAAATGCACATTCAACATACTTACTTATTTTTATTTTTGTTTATCTGCTGTCTAAGTTCGTATTTTATTTATTATTTTTTATTGTTCTGTACATTTATATTATCATATACATTTTTTTGTATTAATTGTATTTGATTGTATATTGCTCTTTGCTTTATAAAATTTTCTTTTATGACCTTACAAATCTCTATGTAAAGTAGTCAAATAAAATTCTATTCTATAAAAACTAAAAATTTAATGACAAAAATACGTTTTGTATTCCTTAACAAAAATTAAAAAAATAATATATTAAAATGAACTTAATACCATTGAAATATAATCAATCTTAGTATAAGTGAAAATTTTTTCAAAATATTTAAGCAAAGAATTATGAACTTGAGAAAAGGGAGAGATCAATTTAAGGAAAACTAAAAAAATCCTATAGTTATGATATCTCCCTATTCTCACAACTACAATTTTTTATCCAAAATTTTGAAAAAATGCTCATATATAGAATGTTTTTTTCTCTTTCTCTCAACAGTCAGCACGTTTTCATAACGTCGATAGTTTTTTTGTTACGGCGGCTAAACAATATGAATACCTCAAATTCAAAGACAAAAATACCTTTTATATTCCATAACACAAATAAATAAATAATATAATAAAATTAACTTAATAGCATTCAAAAGAGAATAAAACATACTATAAGTGAGAATTTTTTCAAAATTTTTTAGCAAAAATTGTGAACTTGAGAAAAGAGAGAGACCAATTTAAGGAAAATTAATAAATCCTAATAGTTATGATATCTCCCTATTCTCACAACTACAATTTTTTATCCAAAATTTTGAAAAAATGCTCATATATAGAATGTTTTTCTCTTTATATTAACAGTCAGCACGTTTTCATAACGTCGACAGTTTTTTTGTTACGGTAGGTAAACTATATGTATACCAGAAATTTAATGACAAAAATAAGTTTTATATTCCATAACACAAATAAATAAATAATATAATAAAATGAACTTAATATCATTCAAAAGAGAATAAAACATACTATAAGTGAGAATTTTTTAAAATTTTTTTAGCAAAAACTTTGAACTTGAGAATAGGGAGAGACCAATTTAAAGAACATTAAAAAATTCTTATAGTTGTAGTCTCTCCCTATTCTTACAACTACAATTATTTATCTAAAATTTTGGAAAAATTCTCATATATAGAATATTTTTTTCTCTTTCTATCAACTTTTGTTACGGGGGTTAAATAATATAAAAACTAGAAATTTAAAGACAAAAATACATTTTATATCCTATGCTGAAGAATATCGTCGCCACTAACCAAAACTATACTTTTTTATCAGTCTACGTACGTTTCGCTAACTATGTTAGCATTATCAGGAGTTGATTATAAACTAAATACTAAATTTATTTTTTGTATTACAACTATTTTTGTGGAGGCGGGAATCAGGGACATGCCGTCCATGGGTGCAAAGGTGTGCAAAGCACACGGGCGGCCACTTAATGGGGCGGCCGCATAAGCCTCAAAGTCAAAGCAAAAATAAAACAAACACGAAAATGCCGCTTATACTAAGTACATCAATCATCGGATATGGTACAATATGAAGCATCAACAACAATACAACAAAAACATCACAAAATACTAAAGATAACTCCAAGAGCATTTTATGTACCTTGGTCAGCTCATACTTTAAATTCAGCAACGCTGCTAAAGTTTCTTTCGAAATTACCATGATTTTTGATATTGTTCAAGAACTTTATGTATTTTTTTCATCATCAACCAAAATATGGTCTGTATTAAAATTATATATTTCGGACTTTAATTTAAAACCACTCAGCGACACACGTTGGTCAAGTCGAATCGATGCCATGAAACATCAGCGGTATCAGATTGGTAAAATCTATGATCCTTTAGTTCAAATAATGGAAAATTCTTCTTTAACAAAAGACTTGATTGTATCTCATCAGGCTCGTTGTTTGGCTACCAAAATTCAAAATTTGAGTTTTTTGTGTTCAATAGTAATTTGGCATAATATATTGTTCAAAATACATTCTCTAAGTAAAAAATTGCAAAATCCGAAATTAAGTTTTTGGTGAACTTCTTGTTGATGTTCAGGATCTAGCTGAAGATCTTGATGTGTAACCAAACTTTCCAGCTCCTCAAACTGTTCGAAGAAGAAAAAAGACAAAACAGTTTGACTATGAACATGATGATGTATAACAGATCCAAAACTTTATTTTAAAGTTAATGTTTTTTTCAGTATATTGGATCAGATATTATCATCTCTTAAAGAACAATTTAAGGGGTTGGAAAGTTTCAATGAAACGTTTGGATTTATATATAATATGTTCTCTTCGACAAATGATGACTTGTTAAAGTCGTGCACATACGTGTATATCATAGATAAATACAAATTTGTATACCCAGTTGAAGATTGAATCTCGTAACGAATTTGATATTGATTCAGTTGATTTATACGAAGAACTAAAATTATTCAAAATATACTCTGACTTTGAAATACCTTCAACTTCAACATCAGAAGATCGGAACAAAACCCTAAATTAATTTTGCAATACTAATAGAGAATCAATTGATACCTACTTTTCCTAATATTTCAATTGAATCTTAGAATTTTATTTACTTTGCCAGTGTCAGTTGCCTCGGGAGAAAGATCATTTCCTAAACTTAAAATTGTCAAAAATTATTTAAGATCTACCATGATATAAGGAAGGCCTAATGATTTATCAATAATTGCTATAGAAAGTGATGTTACACGAATTCCCTAAACTTAGACGAATTAATACGAGAATTTGCAGCAAAGAAAGCAACAAAAGTAGATTTTATTTGAAATTTATATTTCGATTATCATATCTGTTAATTTGCTTTTATCCTTAATATACTGTTATATAGATTTTGTTTCGTATTTATATATAAATATAATTTTTCATTACAGAGCTCCATATAAATAGGATATAAGAAAATAAAATTAGACCTTCTTTTCCTTTCCTCATAATTTTTAGATGAAAGTGATAAACATTTTTTGAAAGGGGGAGGGGGGCAATATTGGAATTTGCACACGGGCGGCCAAATGTCACGACAGCCCCTGGCGAGAATCTTTTATAGACACCTCACGTTAGGTTCTAAGCGTGAGGTAGTGCAGGACTCGCTCCTGTTCACTCAAAATTATTAGAAAAACTTAAGATATTTGACTGATGTGATTATTTTTTTGATACTTACGAGCCTCCCGGGAGATTGGACTCAATGGGTGTCGATAGGAGACAAGCTCATCTGATGCATAAGGGTGCTCCTCTATGAGATCTAGGAGCTCGTCCGGAAGATCTTTTGCTTCATGTAGAATCCTCAAATTCGGTAGAGTAAATCTCTTTAGTGATCTTCTTGGCAGTGCTCTTCTGTCCTGTAAACTGTCCATTTTGTCCGTGGTGTTTCCTGGGCATGTGTGTTCGAACTGTTCATTCTTCTCCCTGTATCTTCCTTGTAGGTCATTTAATCTGAAACTAATTGATATTATATTAGTGTGTTAGTAGATTTCGTTGGATGTGAAGCGCCAGGGGAGGTAAGAGCATTTCCTGAGGATCCTGCTCTCGGTTGCCGTAATGGCGTGCAGGAAATGAGGTGGAAAGGTGGAGAAGTTTAGAGTTCTATAGGCCATGATTAGACGAATGTAGGTTTTATATGCGTGTAGTAGGTTTGGGGATATTACATTTCCCTTTACCACCCAGGGGTCCGATGAGGAAGGTTCGTCTCCTAACTCTATCAAGAGTTCTTTTTACTTCAGTCGCACAGTTTAGAGTACTCCCAAATAGGTAACTTCATCCAAGGAGACGAGCCTCTCTCCCCGGAATCTCGGCCCATACAGCACGAGACATCCTGGGGACTTCCATTTTAGGTCCAATTTAGGTCTGAACGTCCTGGATCATTTCAGGACGTACTGAAAACGTTTTTTACATACAAACTGTGTACGTCCATCTCTGGGCGTTATTTAAAGTCCATTCATTTAGTTTACACCGATATTCAATTAAGAGGAATAGAGCTCAAACATGACCTAATAGAAGCCTGTCACTGCCTGTTTCATTTTGAAGAAGAAAAAATAAACGAGTTTAAGTAGTTCCCAGCTTATTTCAGTTCTTAATTGAATATCGGTGTAAACTTTTGATTAATTTAACACGTGAAATATTTTTTTTTCTTTTGTTCGTTATTTGTATAATCTGATCTATCTGGTCATTTATATAATATTAAAATCTATCTCCAGAAACAAATAGGGATAGATGAATCTCTACAAGAATACACCCTTGCAGATTTGTCTTGTGAATACCTGGCAAATACTCTTAATATTGTTTTAAATTTTTTACTGAAAGTAATCACCTTATTCATGTATGTTTCAATAACGGGAAGAACAAACACTCCTCTCGTAATTGACACATTTTTTTTTCATTTATACTATACAAACAAGAGATATTCAAGTATATGTAAATGTCCCATCTAATATATATTTAATAAGACAAAGAACCTCCTATACATTTCCCTCAGGATGACTTTATAAAAGTCGAAACGTCGGCATTAGATCCATAGTGATTTCAGTCATTTTTATCATTTCCCAACCAACTCCCAGAACTAATTCTGGTTCTGACAACGAATAGATTCGCGCATCCCCAGTAAGCTCATTTTGGGTCCTGAATTATCTAGACTGGATGTTCTCTTTAGGTACTTGAGGACTCAAAACGGACGTACTGGGAATATACGAATCTGCGGCAAGTGGACGTCCCCAAAACGTACCTGGGGCGTCGACCGTAGATAATCTGGACATCCCCCAGTACATAACGGTACGTCTTGGTTGGACGTTTTGGAGACATACTTGTGCTATATGGGAGGTTGACGTCGTTGATTTGCTTTTAGGGTGTAGTTAGGATGTTTAAAGATGTTGAGTTGGGTTTTTTTGGGGATTTAGACTAACTCTCCATTTTTTACACCATTGAGGGAAGTGGTTTAGAAGTTGTTGGGTTTTGGTGTTGAGAGCTCTTGTGGATGGGGATGTTGCAGAGATCGTAATATCATCAGCATACAGCTGAATATCTTTGCTAGATAAGGGGGCGTGGGATGTCGTGGGTGTATATCAGATACAGCACGGGGGTTAACACTGAGCCTTGAAGAACTCCAACTTTGACACGAATGAGTCTGTTTGTGAGATAGGAGTGAATGAGTTAATAAAGGGGATAGCAAGTTCGATGTTTGAAAGCTTCCGAACAAGTACGACATGCCAGACTTGATCAAAAGCATTTTGAACATCAAATAAAACAGCCGATACACAATGACCAAGGCTTTGAAGACTTGGGAATGGGGAGTCTCAGTAGTGCATCTTATGTGTATGTTCAGACCTAAATCATGTTGGAATTGGGGGCTCGTTCCCCTTTCATCCAGAAAGCTGCAGATACGATGAGTGGATTTTCAAAGAGCTTACCTAGAACATTCGTCAAGGATATATAGGTCTGTAGGAATCTGGGGAGTGGGGTTTGGGGATCAGGATGGTGTGGGAGATTCTCCAGCAAATTATAAAATAGGAACGCTAAAGGCAGAAGTCCATAAGGATAGTGAGGATAGGGAGAATGGTGGCGGGAAGGTTTTTCACGGTCTGTTGTTTGATATGGTCAGGACCTGGGGCAGAGTTTTTTCCCTTTTGACAATCCGATGCTATGTCATCAGAGGATGGGGTCATGGTTTGGGGGATTGGGGGTAAGAAGGATGTTTTGGAGGAGGATATTTGTATCATTTTGGAAACTGAGATTGAAGTTGGGATTGTGGGGGTTCCTTACGGAGCTTTGGACATAGCCTTTGAAAGCAGTGGGCTTCTGCTCTGGGGTATACAGGGTTTACCCGTTCACCTGTAGGTGTAAATGGGACTTGGTCTTTTGACCAGTGAAGATGTTTAGTTTATTCCAGAACCTGGAACCGTCCCTGTGGTCGAGGTTGGAGGTAACCTCGATTCATTTTTCTTTGTTGTGGGTGTTGATCTGGAGTCTAATCAAAGGGTTTAACTAATTCCATTCGGTTTTTAGGACGGAGTCTCTAGTTCTTACGAACAAGCGATAGAGTTGACGTTTAAGCCGAATATTGGAGAGGATGTTGGGAGGTAGGGGTTTTTGATCAGTATTTATTGTGACTAAAGGGACGGCAACATCAAGTGCCAGTTTGTCCAACATACTTTTTGTCACAATCAGAACAATTTATTTTTATACAGAGGAAGTTTTGGTTAAAGGTGACGATATTTTTCAACATTGTTGAAAACTAAAAGTTCAAAATTCCCAATTCAAGTTTATATCCCATAAAAAAATATATTAAATTGAACGTAATACCATTCAATAGAGAATAAAACATGCTATAAATGAGAATTTTTTCAAATTTTTTAATTTAAGGAAAAGTAATAAATCCTTATAGTTTTGACCTCTCGCATACTGACAACTACACTTTTTTTTTAAATGTTGAAAAAATCTCATATACCTATGGTAATTTTTTGTCTCTTTCTATCTACAGTCAATAAGTTTCTTGAGAATTGCTTATCCATTTATTACATATTTCGAATCCATCTTTGTACTTTATTATTAATGAATATTTGATAGAACGACATCATCCCAATAAAATATTCCAACTATAAACCAGAAGCCCCATCTTTAAGAAAACTTTTCTAATTAGAAATTTTTGTTACCACCAATATCATAAGCAAGAAAGCTGTAAAGTTTTAAGTGAGTTTGAGTATAAATAGAATTAATTAAAGCAAGTGCAATTCGTTTTTGCGGCTACGAAATTATAAAAGTGACTTCGTTTGGTTTTAGTTAATTAAATTAAATTGGTAAGGGTGTCCTTCGGCTTTATTTTCTATTCAATTTATAAACGAAGTTTCGTGAAGTTCGTTATTCATTAGGTGGATTTTAGAATTGGGAAAACGAAGGTCACAAATGATTTGTGATCACTTCACTCTATATTTATGTGTCAGGTTTGATTCTTTTAGAAAACTTTATTTTTATGACTTTACTGCTTTTCATAATAGAGTAAAAAAACCGATCGGTTAGTTTTTATATTTTATTTAAAATGATTGTTTAATGTTCTAGAAATTAAAGTTGTAATTTGTTTTTGAAACACATTATTATATTTATTAAAATCACTATTTATTTTCTTAAACGCAATAAATATATAAATAAAAATTAACAAAATAATTTGTCTACTTACGTTTAGGTGCGACCTCTACTGAGAAAAGTTGTAACTTTACTTCATAAAACTGCTCTGGTGGCGAAAGCTGTAATCTTGCGTTCTGGTAGTGCCTACTCGCACGTACTTTCTGACCGATACACTCAAAATAATTATTGAATTCAATATTCATTTTATTTTGACATCTTTGATTCGATAAATACTGGCTGGCTATTTAAAAAATATATATCTTGCACAATGTAGTTCTTAACATAAAATACGCTCATTTAGTATGCGTCATCAACTGGGTTAAGTCACGGATGTGGATGCAAACAAAGCGTATCGGCCATTGTTTTGACACAAGTGTATTTGGAAAATCGTAATAATATTCATCTTACCACTTTATAACTATTAAAAATATTGTTACTGATATTTTACATTATAAAGGAGGAATACATAATCCAAAGCCCAACAGGTAATAGTTAGGTTAGAATAATAAACTTATAGGTAGTAGTAATTTTTGAAAAATTATTTCAAAATAACTGAATGCCTCTATTTGAAGGTCTACTATAGGTATTTTATTTTCTTATGAACGCTACAACCGCTGCAACACCGCACGTATTTACATCTAAACTCATCTAAATACGTGCGGTGTTGCAGCGTTCATAAGAAAATATAATACCTGTAGTAGTTAATATTTTACTTACCTCGTATAAATGTGTCCAGAATTATTTAAATATAACGTCTTGAAAAAGTACTGTGCTAACTTGAATACACGTCACGATTTGTTTGCATCCAAAAACTGGATCTATCACAAAAAATGGCGGCCGTGACGTTTTCACTAAATGACAGTACTGTATAGGCGAATCTGTATAATGTGGCAACGACGCCAAGTCTCTGTCAATACCTCTATCGGGATAACTTTCAACGTGTAAAAATCTTAGAATATATAGTTAGTAGGAAGGAGTATTTACCATCAAATACATGTGAGTAATGTGCGAACAGTCGGCCATTACTAAGAACCTCGTATGACTCATACTTAGATCGTTAAATATATCTATATCGGTTTGTTTACATTTGTGTTGTGAGTGCTACTCTTTAGGGGCATCCGCCATTTGCAAGGTCCATCGCGTCCACCGAGCGAAAGCGAAATGCTCGTTCACTAACTGTACATTCTAAGGTGAAAACAAATGTTTAGAGAAATAGTTTTGACATGTTTGCCATGAATATTTAAAATTTGTTTTTCACTGTTCCTCGAATAATAATATCAACGCCAGGGGGCGTTCTCACCATTTGCCAAATACAAATTTAATTTTTGTTTCAGAAAAAACAAATAAAAAAACAATGATGTAGTATCAGTGAATTTTGTAATTTGTTCTTTATATGCATGTAAGGTTAATACACCTTACTGTTACGTAATTTCATAGAATATACAGTTAGCAGGAAGGAGCATTTACTATCAAATATACGTGAGTCGGCCATAATTAAGACCCACGTATGACTCATAGTTAGAACGTTAAATATATCTATATCGATTTGTTTACATTTATGTTGTGCGTGCTACTCTATAGGGCTTAGAATATATAGTTAGTAGTAAGGAGCATTTTCCTTTCGCTCGGTGGACGCGATGGGCCTTGAAAATGGCGGATGCCCTTCTCGTTATACTAGAGTGTCATAAGCACTTATACCCTGGAGGTACAATCTCCTGGGGACAGAAAACTCACAGGAGCCCTTCCCCAGAGAAAATCTGGCGAAGAGACTTATAGGGTAACAAACCTTTTCACCTGATGACAACGTTCTAATTGGCATAACATAATAAGTCTTAAGGCTGCAGTGTTGAGGCCTAAACCTCAGCCAGTAACATCGATCAAATCAATTAATCAATCAATTACCAAATCCATGTAATAATATTAAATCAATCGATATCTCTATTATTTTAGTTTTACTACCCTACATAGAATGTGGATGAGTAGACACATTCAAACGAAAGCTGCATAAAGGGGAGGAGTTACTGATCTCATTCAAACCCGCGCAATTTAAAAATCTGTTAAGATTTAGATAATACCTTATATATTTAAAAATAATTATTTAAAAAGTAGCCTAATGCTTTGTAAAATTTTGGATAAGCAGCACAAACTTAAAATTTATGAAATATGCATTATCTCTAGTGAAAAAATCTTTTCATCACCATGTATTAGTTAAATACAAAAATAAAATCAAAGAATCTATAAAATAAATAGATACAATTCATTTACAATAAACTTAAAATTTCTTATTTACCAATATTATAAAAATTTGATTTGTAATATTTTTTAACTAATAATAAGTGTTGCCTATACAGTAGGAATATAATTTTGACATCACTGATCGAATTTTGGTTGGTAGAACTGTGCTTGATGGATTGGTCCAATCAAAAAAACTAGTAATATAATTGGTCACGTGTAGTTGTTTCTTGTGACATATGACCAACAAAATAAATAAAAAATAATAACCTTCGCGTTCGCTTTCGCAATGATGTACAAAAAATGAATGAAATGGCTGACATTTGAATAGATGGAAGTATAATTTGCACGTGCTGAAAACTGTAAATAGATTGAGAAATATAAATAAAGCAGTTGTTGGAGTTGATGTAAGTATTGATATATGAAAGTATTACATATTTGTCATTATTTTGAAGTAGATAAACAGCTTGTATTAAAATTATCATATATTAAATTTCAGGGTTAAACATCATGGATTCTCAAAACTGTACTAATTTAGAACTAGAACATGCTCCTGAAGTGGTTAAAGTTACCAAAGACATGGAAAACGAATGTCGAAGTGAAACTGATAAAAATAATACCACCTCAGGAGATACAATGTTGAGTCCTTCATGTGATATTAATTTTCCTAGAACTAGCGAAGTAACTGATTATAGTGGATACCAAGACTGTGATAAGATAGATAACAAAACTTTTCCACCTGTTAAACAGGAAACTATAAATATAAGTGGCGTTAATGAAGAAAATGTTGATTTAAGTGTAGATTCTGGAGGTACAACAGATAAAATATCGGATACATCACAGGAAATTTCAATGGAAACTATAAATGCTACAGATAAAAGTAAGTTAGCCTTAGAACTACCAGTTAAATGATAAAAAATTATTATTTTTACATTAACCCATTGATTGGTATGACCAGACAGATGCCATTTATTTTTATTTGTTGTTCTATTTTAAATTTCAATTTTTATACTATTTATTATTAAGACGATCTTGTTTGATGTTGCCGTGTTCATTTTCCAGAAAAATCAATTTATATAATATATAATATTTTGACTCATATTTTTCTAATTTTCATACTTTTTTTTTCTTATAGATACC
This sequence comes from Neocrepidodera transversa, assembly GCA_963243735.1. Taxonomy (NCBI): domain Eukaryota; kingdom Metazoa; phylum Arthropoda; class Insecta; order Coleoptera; family Chrysomelidae; genus Neocrepidodera; species Neocrepidodera transversa. The sequence goes on along the minus strand of OY725344.1, from coordinate 20,415,062 downwards.
TGCACAAGCCCAGTTATAAAAAAGATTAAAATTAACATTCAATCCCCTAATGAATCACTTGAAGAAGTTGTCGACAAAGTTAAGAAATTGGATATAGTTGAAAAACCTAAAACAAAATCTGAAGTAATTGTAAAAAATCAAACGTCTTCTCTGAGGAACCTTTTATTGTATCACAGTGAAAGTTCTGATATCGAGGACGAAGATTTCGAAGCAAATTGGCAACTTCATGGATTTCACAGTAGTTCTATATCCAGTGAAGGCGAATCTAATTCACAAGATTGTGTCGAGATTAGTGAAGATGAAGGTAATTCTGGGTAAGTTTGTAAAAAAATTATCACTTGGTAACTTTTCGCCTTGTCAGTAAATAAATAACTCCGGTTTGGTTCTAATGGTTTATTGTTGAACTAATCCAATTATTCTTATTATACAGGGTGTTTCATTTGGAAACGGGCATACGCAGATAAGGGGCACCTAGGTGATTGGAAATTAGTTGCATATGATGGGTCTAGCGGTCTTTATAACCGAGATATCTATTTTGTCCATGTCTTTAATGGTCTATAAAGACTGTCTTACATTATGCAAGTTTAGCGATATGTAAGTTTGTAGCAAGACATAGAATTGCATATTTCTTGCCTTGCCTGACATTTTACACTACGCAAGTTTGAAGCAAGGTACATTTCGTAACAACAGTGCAGCCACATTAAAAAAATTTGACATTTATTCACAAAAATCTTGGGTTATGAGTCACTTTCATTTGTGTCTAGATACGCGCCATTTGCCATTATTAATATCAGTTAATTCCTGCAAAAAATGCTAATAAAAAAGAAAAAAATGTTATTATTAACCTTAGCGCTCTTGGATTTCTTATAAAAAAAAAAACAACAAAAAAAAAGGAAACCTAGAAAGTGGTGGGTCAAACCATGGATCAATCAATCATTAGGTAACTTAGTAATTACAAACGAGTTTACTGAATGTAACGACTCGAAAACATTTAAAAACTATTTGAGAATTGGATGAGGTAACATTTGAGAAACTTTTAGAAAAAATAAAATACAAAATACAAAAAAAAAATACGAAATTTCGAGAATGTATATCTGGAAGATCAAAACTAATTATTACCTTAAGATACCTTGCCACTGGCGAAAGTTTTATGTCTCTGCAATATAATTACAGAGTTTCAAATAGTGCAATATCATGTTTCATTCCAGTTGTATGTAAAGCCATTTACGAAGAATTAAAAAAAGAATATTTAAAGGTTAGTATTATTATTTTATTAGAATTGTGAATGTAACGAAAAGTTAGTGCCTAGGCTTGCCTTTGTAAGAAGAAGTAACAATGAAACTGATAGATATTTAAATGAGAAATATATTGTAACAATAAAATAGTAATTATTTTACTTTTAAGATTCCTTCTACAGCAGCCGAATGGTTGGAAATTGCTAGTAAATTCAATGAAAAATGGAACTTTCCAAATTGTCTATCAGCAATGGATGGCAAACATATAGTAATTAAGGCATAGAGGAACGAAGAATCTGCTTTTTATAATTACAAGAAGCAACACAGTATAGTTTTATTGGCACCGGTAGATGCAGACTATAATTTTTTGTATATAAATGTAGGAATTTTGGAATTTTGTCTAACCGTTTTAGGGTACTCTTAAATGTTAACGCATTAATACCTGAAAAAGTTAAACTTATTACACAGGTGGCATGTTGTGCCTTGCACAATTTTCTAAATCGTGAAATGACAACCAAATACACTGGTCAAGATCCCGAAATAGATGTAGATAGGAGATACATTTTTGTCTATGGATTAAGTGCGCAAGCTGGAAATAGGCCACCAAGAATGGCAATTGATACAAGAGATGTATTTAAAGCTTATGTTAATGGTGAAGGAGCTGTATCATGGCAAGATGACATGATTTAAAAACATTAGACAAGTTTTTTAGTATAGTTTTAATAACATAATTTTTTTTAAATAAATTTATAAAAATTAAAAGATGTATATAAAATATTTGTATTAATTTTTCTTTCCTGCTTCTCTCTCCTTGGTTGATCTGTACGCCTTTTTAGCTTTGTACAGCTCCAGTAACACATTTTCTTTAAAACAATCTAATATGTCTTCATCGTCTATTTTCTTCATCTCTGATGATAAGTAGCTAAAATGGTATATTTATTATGTCATAAGTTTTATGCTTATGATTTATTTAAAAACATCAAATGATATTCCCGAGTTAATTTATTTACAACACTTAAATTGGTTAATAGCTTTTAATTTGAATTAGTAAGTTATTAATAAAATAAAATACCTGGCAAAAGGATCTACACTGCTATCAGTGTCTCCCATCATGTTTTCAATGACAGTAGTTTTTTGCAATAAATTGCTCAATTGGTCGTCTTCATTCTTCTTTCTTTTTGCTCCTAGAGTGGTTCGTGAATCATTTATTCCACGTGGTGTATTTTGTACATTATCCATTTCTTGTGGTGTACTTTGTACTGAATTTTCTACAGTGTGTGTATAGTTGGAGGAAGATGGTTGATCATTCATGAGCTGAGGCCTACAAGGGAACAAGGAAGTAGGTTGAGAAAATGCATCAGCATCTCCATCAAATAGTAAATCATTTTCTTCACTACTTTGTTGTGGGCTCTAAAACAAAAGATGAGTAAAAATTAAAAAAACTCAAACATATAAAGGCGTGAAAAAGATTCTTTTACATATAATTTGTTTTACCTGAATAATATCCATATTAGATTCTCCCCCTGTCACTACATTTGCAGAATCATTTAGAAAATAGAGCATATCATAAAACCATAATCTTGGGGTATATACATCATCCTGAGATGCACCACTCGCTTCGGACTTTTTAATTTTATTAACTTCAGCCATAAACTGCGTTCTGATTCCATGAATTTTGCTCTTTACCATTTCTATATATATTCAAATTGCTTATTTATTAGAATTTTGGGAAGTCAAAATGAAATCTATCCGATTGTTGACATTTAGTTTCATTTTAATGACAATTATTTTATAGCTCAAATAAAAAAAAACATACAGAGTGGATCGTAAGTTATAGGCCATTAAAGAAATGGACAAAATAGATAAAACACCTTGTATCTCGGTTATAAAGCCCGCCAGACCCATCATACGTATGCCCGTTTCCCAATGAAACTCCCTATATTATCGTTCTAAAATATTTCAAATAGTTTTATGGGAAATAAGGGATATTAAAAAGTGAAATTTTGTCTATTCGTGCAAAGAAAATCAGTGAACCTAATAGTGAAACTTTCATCAAAGCAAACCTGGTAGCACTGGAGTATTTAGTGCATATATGCAAGTGAATCAAAGTAATAAAGAACAAAAAAATCAGACCATCTTCAAAACAAACAAAAAACAGTATAAACTGATAAGAAGTGAACAGATAAAAAACAAACACTTTAAATTATTACCTTACCAGTGGTGTATCAATAAAAATTAATAACATGAAAAGAATAAATCAAAATGGATAAAAATAAGTGTTCAGAATGTAAACAAACATTTCAAACAACTAAAGAAGTATGATATCCATGCATACCTTACGACTCTTGTAAAAGGCTAATATGCAATAGTTGCTCTGAATGTTTGGCATCAGAAATAAATGTTTGCCACTAAAAACGCGAATATTAAAATTCAATGCTCAAAATACCGGAATTAGGAATATTCTTATGAACACAATAAAAGATAAAGATCAAATAATAAAAGAAAAAGTTCAAATAATAACAGATAAAGATCAAATAATAAAAGATAAAATTGAAATTATTCCGATGTTTAAAGAAAAATTGAAAGAAATGGAAAATAATAGCACAAAACAAGTTCAACAGAAATCTTATGTAGATGCAGTAAACACGATTGAAAACGCGAATGAAAAAATAACTATCCAAACCTTGTAATTAAACCTAATAGTAGGGAAATACCTTTACCGGATATGAGCTCTTATTAAATATATAGCCGCCCGTCTGGAAAAAGGATCAGAATAGTAAAAATTTAGAAATTCTCGAGTGCGTCAGATTAAGGTAGGGTGAGTTAATTACATCCTAAAGGGTATACATTCCAATAATCTGACGATTTCAGTGTGACGTAAGGAAGTGGGGGAGATTCAAATTTGTAAAAAAAAACGTTACCTTGAAATACTCGAGCGCGGTTAATTTTTTTTCATTTTGAAGTAAATAATTTAAGGATCACGAAAATATTCTGCCGATTTACCCAAGCTGGAGTACCAAAAAATCATCAATAAAGTGTGGTGTGTGCAGCTGCTGAGAATGAATTAATATATCAGCATTGATAATTTAAAGCTATATGCAGATAATACCACACTATCAATTGATGCTGAATCTCCAGGCGAACTGATTATAAAGATGAACCTTTTAGCCAAAGAATTTATCACTTGGTGTGAAAGGAATTCCCTTATAGTAAATACTACAAAAACTGTCTATATGCAGTTTTTTTTACAAAAACAGAAATTCCTAAAAATAGCGAAGTCTCAGTTAAGAATACAGATGTTTCTTTTTCGAACTCTACAAAATTTTTAAGTACCTTCCTTGAGATTAATATGAGTTGGAATACTAATATTAATCAGATTTGTAAAAAGTTAAATAGCAATTGCTTTGCAATATTGCAGTTAAAAAATATTTTTACAACCAGTCAGTTGATTAATGTCTATTATGCAATAGTATACTCCCATATTTCCTACAATGTGATTTTTTGGGGAAATGCGGTCAATGCTTCCAGGGTTTTTATTTCTCAGAAAAGGATTATCCGTCTAATTTTTAACCTAGATTATAGAGAAACATGTAGAAATCACTTTAAATACTTTAACATAATCTCGTTTTTTTTCTATTTATATTTACAAGTGCATATTATACACAAAAAGTAATTTTAAAGATCTTAACATCAATTCTGATTTTCATGATTATCCCACCAGGTCTGGAAAGCTTATCTGGCCTCCCAAACATGAAACCTCATTATTCGAAAAAAGTCCTGTCTATAAAGGAATTCAATTCTTAAATCATTTACCTAGCTGTATAAGATATGAGAACAAAATGTTTTCAAACAAAAACTAAAAACCTTTGAATTGTTTTATCTTGTTATTTGCTCTTCTGTTCTTGAGAAGCTAATAAATATGTTTTTCTGGTGCTAATACTGATTGCTAATATTGGATCATTTTTACCACAGCATGGTAGGTCTTGAGGGAGCAAATATATTTACATGACTAGGTCTGAGTAGGCCTAAGGGATAAAGGTTCAAATATTTGAACATGGGCATAGTAAACGGCTTTTTAAAAATTTCAGGCCTGGTCAAGACTTATTTGCGGGGTCAAAATTTAGCAGAATGGTGCGATTAAGACCTTCTGATATCATTTTTATGGTTCCGTATCTCAAAAGAATTAATAATTCTCGTTTGGTTCTATTCGTTTGTTGTTGAACTAATCAGTTCAGACAGTTGCTAATTTCTCTACAAATTAAATAAGTTTTGTTGAATGTGCTACGAATCCATCTGATATCATTATCTGAAACATTAGATCTTCATTTTTTTTTCAAACTTGCATGAGATTGTTAATTTCAGTTTTTGTTGTCAGTAACATCTTTATCAAACCATCTTTTGAATTGTTTTATCTTGTTATTTGCTACTTCTATTCTTGAAAAGCTAATAAATATGTTTTTCTAGTGTGAATACTTATTGCTAATATTGGATCATTTTTACATCAGCATGATCGGTTTTTAGGGAGCAAATATAGTTACAAGAGCAGGTCTGAGCAGACCTAAGTGGCAAAGGCCCAAATATTTGAACATAGACATAGTAAAAGGCTTTTCAAAAAATTCAGGCCTAAACTGGCTCCATGGGCGCCGCCAGACTATTTGCGGGGGCCAAAATTTAGGCGTAATGGTGCGATTAAGGCCTTCTGATATCATTTTGTATGGTTCCTTAGCTCAAAAGGAAAAAAGGAACCGTTATAAAATTACTTTGTTGTCTGTATATCTATTAAGACCCTTTCATTTTCTTATTCTTTGTGTTAATTAGGTTATTTTAATTGTTTCAGATTTGTTCTTCCAACCGGCAAACATTGTCAGAAAAAACAAGACAAACAAGATTTTGAACCTATTGAGCCTCCACCTGATTTATCAAATTTACAAATTGATTATGATAACGAGCAGTTTCTCCATATCGGACATATTTCAAATTTTATAAATAGTACAGGTAAGATTAACAAATACTAAAAAATATATAAATAAACTTTAATTTTTTATTTTTTTTTTGCAGTAACAATCGATGCTATTGCTAATAGCGATTCATATAATTTGGAAACTGTACTTTTTATCGATGATAAAACTTCAAAAAGGCCTCTCGGGGCTATTTGTGATGTTATAGGTCCTGTTTATCAACCGGTTTACTGTTTGCAATTGCAAAATGCCAAGGAAGTAGAAACTCTTGGTCTTAAAGAAGGCATGAAAGTATATAGCGCACCTAAAAGCGAATATACGAAATTTGTCTTTCTTAAAGATCTCCTTAGGTAAGCATAAATATTTTTATTTATATTATTATGTTTAAGTTTAGATTATTTCACACAAAACAATTTTTCTTTACTAGGTCATCCTAAAGGGATCATTTCTAAGAAGAATAGAAGTTTTAAGTTATTTTTTTCAAGAATATTTTTTCAGTTTTTGATGTTATAGGTAATCATTGTGATGTTCTAATTGTTGGGTATAGTTTTGATATTTGATTTATGTACAGAGTTTATTTTTTATTTTATTTTTTTTTTGTAATTAATTTTTAAGATGGGTAACACTTTGGAAAGCCAAAAAATAGCCGGTTTTTTATGATATTAGCTCTATATACTGAAAAATATGGCTTATTACCTTCAATATCCACCTAAAATCAATTTCGGGTTAATTTTTGTATAAATTGGGCGCCGATTTATTGATCAATTTAGCCGGATTTCTAAAAAAATGGTGCATTTTTTTGAAAAGTTTCAAAGCGTTACCTCCTTTGATGGGTCATACAGGAACTTTATTAGACCCTGTATGTAAAAAAAATAGTCAAGCTTGACTGATTATATATTAATCACCTTGAAATTAAATAATAATAATGGTCATTTGTTGTCATTCCTTTTATTCTACAACCTGTCGTTATTTTAATTTTTTTTTAGGATGAAAGGAACAGACGCTTCTTGGGTAGGAGACGAAGAGCCACCTAGCGACGAAGCAGATACTTCCGATGATGAATTAGATACAGATGAACGATCATCTCGAAAACGTGCACACAATAACAGTCTGGAACGTCACAAACAATTCGAAAACGCAAAGAATAGATGTAACATAATTAAAAGTCAAGTGGCGAATATGTTTGATAAATATAGGCAAAAACCCAGGGCTCAAAACATCCATATGTTTCCGCACGGATTTAACCCCAATGTACCACCACCAAATATGCAACCGAGTTTTCAAAATAATGTTAGGTAAGGACCTTTTTCTAAAAGTGTATAATATGTTCCAAAAATAGCAGAAAAGTGTAATATACTTTCAAAATTCACTTCTATAAGATAATGAATTTTCATTTTCTGCCATAAATCAGTTTGGTGCTAGGATTACTCACTATCATTTTAATTTTAAAATAATTATAATGCATAATACTAACAAATTATGTTGATTGCAGTTTAGTGGATTCTGTGAGTGGGAAAATACCTCGAATAGTGTAAATATTTCATAGCCTAACGAAAATAATTCTCCCCCTTCCCCTGCTTTCGAAGATACTTTGCACGATGACGATGGTTTAACTCTCTTCGAGTTAACTGCACCCCCCAAAAAGGCAAAAATCCGCCTCCGAATGGGGTAAAACGCGGATACGCCCTCTTATACGGACAAAAACTGCGTCACAACCAGTTTTCGAGGATGCTAAACACGATAGCGGCAGTTTAAACTCAGAGTTAACCGCACCCCCTTAACAGCAAAAATCGCACCCGAAAGGGATTAATGTGGATACGCCGTCTCATACCAACAAAACCTCCTCCAACCCCGTTGTCGAGGATGCTGAATATGATGGTGATGCTGGTTCTTCTCCCCGAAGCAAACGACCCTCTCAAACGGCCAAAAATTTTTCTCTTATCCGGTGCACTTATAAAACGGGGGATCAATGTGGTATTTTTTGACCGTTTGAGGGGTTAGTTGGTTCGGGGTGAATATCCAGAATCACCATCGTGTTCAGCATCTTCGAAAATGAGGGGCGATGCAAGTTTTGTCGATATGAGACGGCGCATCCGCGTTTTACCTTTTTTTGGGCGGTTTGTTGCCTTTTTGGAGGTTGCGGTTACCTCGGCAAGAGCTGAAACCACCGCCATCATATTCAGCATCCTCGAAAACGGAGGGGGAGAGTTAGTCTCGTCCGGCTGTGAATTTTTTACATGTTTGTCCGACTTACAGAAAACATTAGTTGCTAATCGACACATTTCAGTGGCGTATCGTGACTACAAAAAGTGCCCATTCATTTAATATTTTCTTCCTTTGGCAAACATTTTGCATAAGGAACAAAAAGGTATAAAAAATGCAATTTCATATTTGAACTGAAAAATATTAGCAATATCATTTTAAACCTTAAAAACCTGCCCCGAGCATACGCCACTGTCACTTTTATCTTAAAAGATTTGGTGATGGTTTGAGCTGTATTTTTTAGATGCATAATAAATACAAAATGAATGTAAAACGAAACTTTCATCAACATGTTTTTAAAATAACTGATGCAATAAAATGTGTATAAGCAAAATATTAATTTAGGATTAATAGAAGCTAATAAGTTACCTTGTCGGGTACAAAAGCTTCAAGTTTCTTGGATGAAAGTACTTTATATGTATATCCTAAAACGGGCCGTCGCTCAACGGTCAACTTCATAAATGACAGCTTGTCAATAAGGCGAAAATCTGATTTTAGTTACCTCATTGGTGGTACATGTCTACAAATTTTACAATGTGTAGAGAAACACTCCTAGATATTAATTTTGACCGGTAGACGTTAATATTTGGACGCCTACGTCCGACGCGACGCCCAAAATCCGACGCAATCCTCATGAGGTAATACATATGAAAATTAGAGCTTAACTAAAAGGTATTTATGTGTAGAGTACATACATATTTTTTAAAATTCTGCAGACGGTCAACAACGTATTACAGCCGCTCTAGAAAATGAAAAATCTTGAATAAAAAATACAAATGTATTATAAAATAAGTAATTCTGGCCAAGTTATAAACTTTAACGTTACGTAAAAACTATAAAATAAAAAGAGTAATAAAATTCAAAATCAAATACCACAAATTTAATAAAAAACCAAAGTTGTTAAGCGGACATAAATGGGGAAACGGCAACTAGTTTCGGCAGAACTGCCATCATCAGGGAAATTTATTTAACACAATTTAGCTAAAACTTACCAAATAAAGGGAAATATTAAGAAGGAGTGCTTAATTTTTGGATGGCGCCAAAATTAAAATTAACTTTGGAAGCGTGTGAGCGCATTGGTGCGAAAAAAGAAAATTTATGGGTAAGGAAAACGTAACAAAACATAGCATAGTGGTTTTGAAAAATTTATGATATGTAGTGGTTAAGTATGTTTAAATTAATTTAAGAGGTAACTTTAAAATACAGTAAATCTTGGGAGAAAACCGTGTTCCCAATAACTTATGGGTAACACGAGAAAAAGGGTGGTGATCTAAAAAGATCCAACCGAAAAATGATAAAAAAAAACAGTAAGGAACTGTGATAAGCACGGTCAAGACCGGCAAGTTAATTTTTTCGCCATCAAAATCTAAGCACTCGTTCTTAACATTTTCCTTTATTTGGTAAGTTTTAGCTAAATTGTGTTAAATAAATTTCCCTGACACTGTGTATTACAGGCCTGATGATGACAGTTCTGCCGAAACTAGTTGCCGTTTCCCCATTTATGTTCGCTTAACAACTTTGGTTTTTTATTAAATTTGTGGTATTTGATTTTGAATTTTATTACTCATCATTCAACCTCATTCGAGAATATGAAATTGAAAAACACGTAAAACTAAACAGGTACAATAGTTAAAAAGCTAAATAGGAACTCTTAGAATTCAAAAATAATAAAAATATTTACCTATATAAAAAATGCAAAATTACAGGTATCTAACAAAAAAGTACATAAAATACTTAAACACAAGAAACTCTTTGACTGAATCACAGACTTAAAACAAAATAATATTAATCAAAACACAGTCCAAGCTAAAAAGCTGCTAAGTCATGTAAGGACACTGCCAGCAACATAGAAAAAAAATCTGATGTGGCCAGCACATGACCTCTCGCCATTTTTAAATCAAAAATTTACAGGTTGACACAAAAAAGTATGAAAAAAATTATATTTTTGTAAATCTGGCAACAATGGCAAAAGTTTCGAAAATTTTAATTAGATGAAAATAAACTGTAGGGTATACAAAATATATGTTTAAAATTTTATTGCCGTTTTGTATAATAATGGCGTCATCACCCATAGCAACTGCCACTTCCGGTTGTGCGATTGGCACCAAAATCTAATCAGATCTAATCTAGGGTATCAGAATCCTGTATGCAAAATTTCAAATTTTTTCATTCAGTAGTTTTTGAGTTATTGTTACTACAACATCCATCCAAACACACACACACACACACACTAACACACACACACACACACACACACACACACACACACACACACTTACACGTTTTCCCATATTAGTGACTACCGTGCAGTAAACACATTTGTGGTGTCAACGCTTTTTTTGGTTAAAAATGGATGACTTTCGTAAAGGTAACTTACGAATATAATTAAAATATCTATACATTCAGTCAAAAAAAAGATATTGACATATTTCAATTGTGGTAATCTGTTCCACAATTATGCAGATTTGAGAATGTGTATTTGTGTTACCACAAATGTACTAAATCAAGGAATGTGTATTACGTATGTCACAAATATGTGATTTCATTTTTGTGCCACGAAAGAAACGTTAAACAAAACTTCAGTCCTTTTTGAATATTTTACTGTTGAACAATTTACATTTTCTCTTGTAACTTTGCGAGAGGCTTCCTAGCTAAACGTTTTAATTAAACTGTTTTCACATCATATACACTATTAAGCACTCGGATTTAGTCTAGTCGAGAAGTGAGTTTTCTGTGAAAAAGAGTTAGAAGGGTAGGAAAAATATGAGCGATGGCTCAGTCGACGCGGATTGCAACAATTCTGAGAAATGCGTCATGTCGATTTTTTCCTGCAAATAAAAATTGTAATTTTTATTAACAAAAAACGAAAAAAAAAGCCATTTTGGTTTTTGATGATAACTTAAAAACTATACAAGATAACAAGATAGCGGGAATTGCAAAAAATGTCCTTAAAGAGGAGGAACTTTCCAAAAAAAAACTTCTGACTCCCGAATCTCTAGCTCTAATATTTATAACTGAAACGATACTTTAATTTGTTGATAATAAATAATTAATGTGACTAAGCTCAAATCTTTATATTATGGGTTCGTTCCACGAATAGAATTTGAAATATATCAGAAGTAGAATCTTAAATAAAAAAATTTGGACAAAAAAACTACGATATATTGGAATATCCGTCCTTTCTTTATTTGGGTTAAGGAAATTAAAATCAAATTAAACATTATATTTGTTTATTTCTTAAAATAGAGTTCCAGAGATTTTTTTTCTTTTCTAAAAAACTTAGTTTGTCTTGCGTTTTTTATCTTCCTTCTCCAAAGGAAACTGTGGTCCAAGATTTAATCCAAAGGAGAAACTGAAGAAGCTGTAGTTCAGAGATAAAAACTTATTTCACAGGAAAAACTTCTTGGCCCAGGAAGAAACTTCTTGGCCCAGGAAAAAAACTTTTTGGCCCAGAAAAAAAAACTCCAGAGTAAAAACTCCTATGATGAGGGGAAGAAAAAAGAAGAAATCTTCAGTAAAGCGACACGAACGATATAAAGTCAGTTATTTTGACTGAGTAGGCAAAGAGAAGAACATTATTAGCATGTAAAAGACATTTTATAGGAATACCAAGAGAAGAGAGGGACATGAGGCGAGAAAATAAGAAGGCGATATCAAGCGAGTATGAAACTATAATCTATTGAATAGAAGAATAATCAAAATACAGGGTGGCACAGAAAAACGTAACATACCTTTAATTTGTGGCTGAAAATGGGGTTCTGCGCAACCGTTTCGGGATGAGTATGCCGCCTCTGTAGTGATTACCGCATCTGAAATAATTTTTTAAAAATTATGGTGTCATTTCAACACTTGAAGAAACAAAGACCCGTTGGAAAAAAAATTTAAATGCATTTTTCACAAGTTAATTAACTATTTTCTTCATTGAAAGCTGGATAATTGTTTAAATAAACACCCAAAAAAAATTTTCGCCTCCGAGTATTTTCTACGAGTGTACTCAATAAGACGTTATAAAATTATTTAAAATTTGTTTGTATTGTTTATAACAAGTTTTCTAAGTTAACAAAAAATGAAAAATCGTAAAGTTGTTAAACATTTTTTTCTCATATACATATCTTTCCTCGGCCGCAAACGGCCTCGACGATAATCTTGAGGTCGCCAAAAAGTTTCGCGGCCGTGGTATACACACTATTTTTCGTGCAATCGTTAAAATTTTGAAATTAGATCATTCCTAATAAATATATTATTGCTTTAAAATCAACAGCAGTTCAATTTCATTAACAAAATCACAGCTGCTATGGAAATGACAGTGTTTGAATATACAAAATATTTTGACAGTTCTTGACAAAACGCAAATATGTCTGACATTGATAGTGATATTTCAGTATCTTGTTTCTTCAACTTCTAGAGTAAATACAAGTAATAATATAAGTCTGTATTTGTTAATTTAAAAATTAATACTGTATTTAAATAAAAATAATAACATTGTTAGTTTCGTTTTGCAGAAATGTGAAATTTGAAAGTGACCTTTGCTTTTTCGGCCGTTACCACGGGCAACGGCTGCGAAATCGAATTTCGCGGCCGCTGTGGAGAACGCGAAGTACTCACTTCGCGTACGGTTGCACGAAAATAACTATTTAATAGTATTATGAGCCATCAATAATGATTTTTAAAGACAAAATTATTTCTTAACTAATTATTTAAATAATGCAAATATAAAAAAAACGATTATAAACAATATGATGATTTTTTTAAGAATTTTTTTTTTTAATCATAGGCCCCAAACAATAGAATGACAAAAAAAATTTCAAAAATATTAAATTAAATTAATTGTTTATAAATAATTTATAATCAATTTATAAACAAATAGCGTTAAAAAATCTTAGCCACAATAATTTAATCCTTATTTTAAATATAAAAACAGCTATACCATAGTATATGAGAAAAACATTTTAACAACAATTATACGATTTTCAATTTTTTGTTAACTTAGAAAACTCGTGATAAACAATATAAACCAATTATAAATAATTTTATAGCGTCATCGTATTGAGTACACTCATAGAGAATACTCCAAGAGGCGAAACATTTTTAGGGTGTTTATTTAAAAAATTTTCGAGCTTTCAAAGAGGACGGAGGTATAAAAAAAATAGCTAATTAACAATAGCTTTTTGAAAAATGCATTTAAAAATTATTTCTTTCTTCAAGTGTTGAAATGACACCATAATTTTTTAAATTTTTAAATCAATATTTAGTGCTTTAAAAAAATTATTTTAGATGCGGTAGTCACTATATATAGAGGCGGCGTAGTCATCCCGAAACGGTCGCGCGAAACCCTATTTTTATAAATATTAAAGCTAGAGATTCGGGAATCAAAGTTTTTTTTGTAAATTTCCTCGTCTTTAAGGATCTTTTTTGCAATTCCCGCTATCTTGTACAGTTTTTATGTTATCATGGAAAACTAAAATGGCTTTTTTTTCGTTTTTTGTTAATAACAATTACAATTTTTATTTTTAGGAAAAAAACGACATGACGTATTTCTCAGAATTGCAATCCGCGTCAAATGAGCCATCGCTAATATTTTTCTTACCCTTCTAACTATTTTTCGCAGAAAACTCACTTCTCGACTAGACTACTTAGATTGACGGAAAACTTTCTTTTTTCATTTTTTTATTTTATTTATATAATTTTTAATATAAAATTTCAAATCGGTCAATTTCCTATTATTAAATATATGATACTTTTCCATGCATTCTTCAAATTGTGCCTTTTCAGGAACAGTTTCTCTCTTTATTAAAAGGCCCGAAAAATTTCAGAACAGCTTCAATTTCTTCTTCCATCCATATTTTCTTGAAACTTGCCTTATTATGTTTTCTTTGTAGCTGCGTTTAATATGTTCGGTTTTTCATCATCATTAGATTTAGGTTTTCAAGTCGTTCGAGGATATACTATTTCATAGAGCATTATTATTTAAAATTATATACTTACTTTTTAAGTGAATAAGGATGCCAGTAATACAGGGTGATTCTTTTAGAGGGCTAATTAGAGGTTTCTTGAGAAGTAAGCGGAATTCAAATCTGAAAATTTGGAATATGATGTTTTCGGGGATGCCCAATCAATCTAAAATATTTAGAGCAACCAGCTACTTCCGGTTATACCGGAAGTGAACATCAACTTTGTTATTTTAAATAGAATACCCTATATTTTCTTACATTTTTAGATTTGTCCTGAGAAGCTGATTTCAGAAACCTATTACACTTATAATATAAACTTATTAGTTTTGAAGTTATAGACAATTGAAAATCGCATTTTTCCAACTTTAACTGATTGCTATGGCCAAACGACATAAAATCGGATAAAACGGCTTACATGTCCCTATCTTAACTTTTTATGTTCTACTTGATGGAATAAGAACATAATGTATACAGGGTGATCAAAAGTACACAAATTTTGATCACCCTGTATACACTTTCTTCCTATGCCACCAATTAGAACTCAAAAAGTTAAGACAGGGACATGTTAGCCGTTTTATCCGATTTTATGTCGTTTGGCCATAGCAATGAGTTAAAGTTGGAAAAATGCGATTTTCAATTGTCTATAACTTCAAAACTAATAAGTTTACATTATAAGTATAAGAGGTTTTTGAAATCAGCTTCTAAGGACAAATCTAAAAATGTAAGAAAATATAGGGTGTTCCATTTAAAATAACAAATTTGATGTTCACTTCCGGTATAACCGGAAGTAGCTGGTTGCTCTAAATATTTTAGATCGATTGGACATCCCCGAAAACCTCATATCCCAAATTTTCAGATTAGAATTCCGCTTACTTCTCCAGAAACCTCTAATTAGCCCTCTAAAAGAATCACCCAGTATACACAAAAACCACCAACAAATAGTCAATTTCGTTTAACTGGGAAACTAAATAATATACAGAACATATTTCATGATATTCTATATCGGAAGCATTCGGCACACGAAAAAAAACGAATTGAAACTACCACTAATATTACTGTGTATAGAAATGTAGAGGGCGCTCCGACCTAGACACAGTTATGAATTCACAATTATAGGAATGCGTGATTCCTTTCAAAATATAAACTTGTGGCAACTTTTACACAAAAAATTCAGAATCAACACGATTTGACTAATTTGGGGTCGAGGAGTTCAAATATGTTGTTAAAAAATTGTGGAGTACGCGTGCATGTATACCACAATAGCGACGTATGCCACAAATACTAACAGTACATGCACAAGTATCCACAAATATGTAAAAACGTACACTAACACACACACACACACTAACACACACACACAGACATCATCGCGAAAATATTAAAATCGTATTCTAGGGACCCCAAAACGTGTTTATCCATTGAAAACTCACTACCCAATTTTTAGCATGATTCCTATACCTCTCTTATCTGAAGGGCGAGAGGTAAAAATGAACAAATAATAGGTATTTTCGCGGAGCTAATCCTGAACTAGTTCAGAACATATTTAGGATTACAAAGGGACAAGTTGTTTGGGCATGTCCTATTCTGAATGGATTCAGGATTTTTATATACCGCGAACGCATAAATTGGAATTTATATATGACAAAATAAATACAGGCAAAGAAATTTTAAAGAATAAATTATAAGGCCAAGTTTGGTCTTTTTAATTAGTTTGTTTCTAATTTGTATTATTTATTTGTTTATTGGTTTAAAATGTCAAGTGAGCAGAGCTCTTCCTATTTAAAGCAGGATAAGTCGCTAAAGTACTTAAACAGTATTTAAGCATTGATTTATTTAAATCCATATCTCAAATGTGGTCCAAGTTTACAAGAAATAAAGCACAAAGTCAGGTACCAAAATAGTTTAATTTGTATTACAGACCATCCAGGCCATTATTAGTTACTTTGGTGTAAAAAAAATTAATTAAACACCATCGGGGGAACCCATTACGGGTATTGAAGAAGGATGGGTTATAAAAACAAGATTTTATTATCAGATCTCGACCTCATGTGGGATTTTCCGGTTAATTAGCTCACGCTGTTAACCCCATAATTTAATTAATATTTTCTACCTAGTTTTAAGATGAATAACCCTCCTTCAATACCCATAATTGGTTCCACCAATTGGTGTTTGATTAAATTTTTTCTCACCAAAGTAACTAATAATGGTCTGATGATGGTCTGTGACCGAAACTAGTCGCATTGCTTTGTAATTCAAATTAAACTATTGTAGTACCTGACTTTGTGCTTTATTTCTTGATTAATTTATTTGTTTTCGGATTATATCGTTTTTGAAATATACTTATAGGTTACGTTACAGCATATATTAAAACAATTTACACTTATACATGCGTACTATGTTATTAAGGGCGATGTGATTTTTTGAAAATAAAAGGCTAACTTGACTCCAAAAGGGCTTGGGGAATGTTTTTTTTTTTCAAAATGCGTGTTTTTTAACTGGCATTCAAATCCATCAAATTTTATTTCACTGACATGAATAGTTTCCAACTTATTCTAAATGTTTATAAAAAAACCGCTCTTTTCCACAACATGTTTATTTACATAATTCTAAAGGGTTTTCGACAAAAAATCAACATTTTGTTAAAGTACAAGTCAAATTCAGTTCTTCAACATTAAAATGACGTGCTGTAGAACCTTTTTCAATAATAACTTTTCTCGCAATAATGGTTTAAAGTTGTTGCATAATTAGTTAAACGGGATAAATACATAGAATTTTGCAAAAACTACTTATTGCACAGCGCTCATCTTGCGCACACCTGTTGGATACGTTAAGACTCGTAACTTTTGGGCATACTTATTGCATTTTAATTATTAATAACAATTGGAAAAAAACTAAAAAAATACGTTTTTTGCGGTTTTTTTGCAATAACTTTTGAACGGATTGTCTGATTTTGATCTTTCAGAGATCATTTTCAAAAACAGAAGATTAATCGTACTCAAATGTGGTAGAATTATTCAAAGAATAATAAAAAAACTCGTAGTCATACCATAATTATATAATGTTGAAAATTTAACAACGGGAGGCAACATGTTTCGGCCGAAACATGTTAAATTTTCAACATTATATAATTGTGGTATGACTACGAGTTTTTTTTATTATTCTTTAGAGATCATTTTATTAGTCTTTTGATTGCACGTATTTTGCCCGTGCATTACTTTTCTGTAATATGCACAGTTTTTCCGAAAAGTCGAAAGACCGATTTTTCACCCAAATTGTTTAAAATAAAAAACCATCCGACAGTGCTTTTAACTGACACGAGACGAGATGTCTTTTCTATTGCCTTCCACTACATCATTCCACAAAAATTTAGCGGATACAAATTTATTCCATTTTACGATCATTTTTAAGTCAGCCCACTACAGGTACTTTGACGTGAATGATATATCATCCGTTTATGATTTTGTGGAGAATTTAAAAAAAATATGTTTTATCAACAAAAGAAAAAAAACCGTTTAATTATAATTACTTGATATTTTTAAGACGCGTGTTATGTCAAGATCCCTATTGTGGCGCTTATGGACATTATATTATTAATTATTATTAACATTATATTATTATTCTAGCTTCTTAGATAAAATTAGATGCAGTTTGCACTTTATTGTTTAGATATAAATTTATTATCTTTGTCTTTAACATTATCTTAAAAAATTGTAACTCAAAGTTTGTTTTTCACGATTTTTAAAATAAATCTATTTTTAAAAATCAATTTGAAAATCGTCATTATTTATCTCGCGTTTAATTTATAGAAGTATCATGTCAACTATTGTCAGTAAACATTAGTTCGCAATGTGTCTATGCTAGAAAAACAAAAAACTCGAAATAAAATAAAATCCTATAAGTTTTCCAAGTACTTAAATAAATGTTTAAAAGTGAACTTCTTCAATTTTGTGTTCATGTTTATCCAGAATGTATCGAGATGAATTAGGATTTGTGTCTATTTGGATTTATTTTGGTACACAATGAATAGAAAATAATAATTTCGTTAAAATTTAGAACACCATGTGTCAATTTTATGGCTCCCATTAGAGCACAATATATTTTGGAAACAACGTGACCACATATTAGACACACAATGGACAGATATTTTGATCAAGTTATAGGAACAAAATAGACAGATAGTGGACACATTAAAGTTCAATTTTAGTTACATATCGGAACCTAAAGGCACATTTTAGAAACATTTTAGGTATATTTTAGACTTACTGTTGGACAAATTTTAGGCCATATTTAGAACATATTTTAATCACCATTTTGGTTACATTTCCCACTTATAGTGGTCCAAAAGTCGACAATATGCTTTAAAAATGTGTCAACACTGCCCAAAATGAGTCGGAAATTGTTACTTGGGACTAAAACCAGATTTTCGCCTTTTTGACAAGCTATCATATGCAGGGTTCGAAAATATCATGATATTTATATGAATATCATATCACATGATATATATCTGATATATATCATTTTTTTAATTTAATTATTTAATTAAAAAACAGTATTGTTTCTTGCACAAACTAAATTTTAACACGAACACATTAACAAAAACCTATATTCTAAACAACAAAACCGTTTATTCTAATTCGAATTAAAAATAAAAAACAAAAATAATTAAAAATAAACAAATATCACTGGGCATATTATTTTGGTGTGTTAAAATACAGTCAAAATACTGCCAAACAGAATGCTTTGGTTTTGCATAATAAATAAAAATCAGAACTAACTTAACACAAAGGGGAAACACAGATAGGATTATTTGCAGTGTTACCGTTTTCAATAAACCGTATTCTACCAACATTTCGATAATAAACTAGTAAAATCTACTATCTAAATCTAACCTGTGTATTTTAACCTATTTCATTAAAAGAAGTCTTTGACTATCTAAATCTAACCTGTGTATTAAAAAAAGAAGAAAATTTAACACTATTTATATTAATTTTAAATCTAACATGTCTATTAAAAAAAAGAAAATATAGCTTTCTCTTTCCACTTAAAACTTATTCTCCACTACGTTCCCTATTGTTTTCCACTTTCACCTATTTTTTTATTCCACTCTTTCCACCTCTTTTTTCTACTTTTTTTCCACGTTTTCTCCTATATTTTTTACTAATTTCTTTGTGTCAAACGTTTTTTGTTCCACTTTTCCCGTTAAAACTTTTTTCTACTTCTTTCCCAATTTTTTTCACTTTTCCTTACTTTTTTCCACTTTTTCCCCCACTTTTTCACTAATTTTTTTATACTTCAATCTTTTTTCCACTTTTTCCTCGACTCATTTTTTCTCCTCTATTTTTATTATTTCAATTTTTTTCTGCAATTTTTCTACCATCCTTTTTTCCTCTACTTTTTTACCAATTTTTTTATATTTCAATTTTTTTTCCAATTTTTCCCCCCATTTTTTTGTTTTAGATATTTTTTTACATTTTTTGCCCTACATTTTTTAATTTCTAACTTTTTTTCTCCTGTTTTTTCAGTAATTTTTTTGTTTCCACTTTTTTTCCCATTATTTCCCCACCCTCTTTCCCCTACTTTTTTAATAATTTCTTTGTCTTCCACTTTTTCTCCTCAAAAACTTTTTCCACATTTTCCCCATTTTTTTCCACTTTTCCCCTACTTTTTTCCATGCTTTTTTATTCCACGCTTTCCTCTACCGTTTTCCACTTTTTCTCACACATATTTTTTACTAATTTCTTTGTGTCTAACGTTTTTTGTTCCACTTTTTCCCCTTAAAACTTTTTTCCATTTCCTCCCCTATTTTGTCACTTTTCCCCTACTTTTTATTTTATCCATTCCCTACTTTTTTATTCTGTCCTTTTCCTACTTTTTCCCACTTCTCATAAATTTTTGACTAATTTTTTTGTGTAAAATTTTTTTTCTTCCACTTTTTTCACTTCTTTTCCTATTTTTTTTTTTTTTACTTTTCTCCCATTTTCTTCCACTTTTCCCTACTTTTTTATTTCACCCTTTCCCCTACTTTTTTTCACTTTTTCTCCTATACACCTTTTTTACTAATTTCTTATTTCTTTGTGTCAAACTTTTTTCCACTTTTTCACTAATTTTTTTTATAATTTAAAACTTTTTTTTACCAATTTTTCACATACTTTTTTTCCATTTTTCGCCCCAGTCTTTTTCCCCTACTTTTTTCCACTTTTCGCCCCAGCCTTTTTTCCCCTACTTTTGGTTTCAAAATTTTTCCCCAATTTTTTTATATATAATCTTGTTTTTTATTTCCAATTTTCTCCCTCTCCCTTTCTATCAGTACCAATGGATTGGTAAGGGGGAAAGAAGAAAATAATTACTCAAAACAAGTGATTTTTTCGTAAAAAAGTGGAAATTTGACAGAAACTGACAATAATGAAAAAAAATGGGTAGTTTTAGAAAAAAATGGGAAAACGGGGTAATTTCAAGAAAAAAAGTGACAAAATTTGAAAGAAAAGAGGGGAAATTTTGGAGGAAGAGGGGAAATTTGAGAAAAAATACGAGCCAATTTTAAGAAAAAAATGAGGTAATTTTAGAAAAAACGGGGTAATTTCAGGAAAAAGTGACAAAAATTGAGAGAAAAGAGGGGAAATTTGAGACAAAAAGTGACAGTATTTGAAAGAAAAGAGGGAAAATTTTGAAGGAAGAGGCCTTATGACGAAAATAGGGGGTAATTTTCAGAAAAAGGGTAATTTTAGAAAAAAGGGGGTATCTTCAGAAAAGTGACAAACAAAAAAGAGGAAATATTTTGGACAAAAAAATTAACATCCTCATTTTTCTTAAAAATCTACTAATTTAGTAGGAAATCTACGGAAAACGGTAACCCTGATTATTTGGGATAGAGGATAAGTAAAAGCAATAACAAAATAAATCGTGGCGAAGTGCTGGGAATCCCAAAGTCGGCGCGGGGGTGCTTGCGCAATAGCGGAATAAATCGCTACTGATATTATACTTTTGTGCAAGAGCATATTGAGACATTTTCGGATGTTTAAAATGGTGGAAAACATTTTTAATTTAATAAATAAAATTATCGATTATATCGGATATATATCAGGATATAAATATCGGATATATATCATGATATATATCACTTGATATATATCCTCCGAACCCTGGTCATATGTGATGTTGACCGCTGAGCCCCGGCAGACGACCGGTTTTAGATATACATATGAAGTACTTTCATCCAAGAAACTCGAACCTTTTGTACCCGATGAGGTAACTTATTTGCTTCTCGGCCGTAGGTGTATAAATTATATTTTGTTTTAGTGTGGCTCCATTACCATCTCCCCGTCAACAAAACCTCAGGCGTAGGCTGTACGCCAATAGTCCGCAATTAAGAGGTCCTTACTTTGAGTACCATTACAATGCTGCGGGTCCTTCTCATCAAAATCACTATTAAAATTATGTTTGTTTATATTTGAATATTTTATTGTTTTTGTTTTTTTTTTCTCAGTGCAATCGTGTTTCTGAAATCAGTATTATTTAGGATTATGTAGAGTATCAAAGGAGTGGATATTTTTTTTGATAAAAAAAATGTGGTAAAGTAGAAGGTTTGTTATCATTTTTTGTGGTAATTTTTAAGATTGCGGATGAAAGTTTAAATTTTAACTAATTTAGATATTTTAAATTATTTTTCCCGATCAATACATAATGCCAAAAACTATAAATCTAAAATCAACAATTCGATAAAAGGAATCATAAAAAATGACAAAAAAAAATTAATAGTCATTTCAAGTATCGATTTTTTGTGTTTTTAAGCATCGCGTATTTTCTGAAAGTTTCTTTAATGTGTCAATAATTTCCCAACAAGTTTTTTCTTTTTCTATTAAAATTTTTCTCTTTTTTTTATTTAATGCGTCTCCACCAGTAAAAACCTTTTTCCCATTATGTAATTGATTTTCTCTCAAAATATTGATTGATACTAATATTTAGAAATTTTGGTTGAATACTTTATTTAAAATATTAAAGTTTGTTGGAATTTAGAATTTCTGAACTAATAATTTTTTACTTTTTTGATTTCAGAAAGACTGTTAGCCTTGTTTTTTAGTAAATAAGGGAAAAGAAAATGGTTTTTGGAACGATTTTAAAATCTACTTACTTTCACTTTTTTCTAAAAGATATTTATTATTATTTTTTCTTAAATTATCAATTATTGAAAGTATGAAATATCAGTATTAATTACTTGATGGTTTACTTCCAAAAATCAACTTTTTGTGCATTTAAAAAGGCACTTATTAAGTTTTAAGGAATTTTTTCATATAAAGTGGTTCAAATTTCCTTTCTACTTTAAAAATTATCAGCTAAATTATTTAAACATTGCTTTTTGGCAAAAATAAGGGAAAATAGTAAAATAAAGTAAATTTTCCATCAAATAACAAAATGAATAATTTGAAAAAATATAAAATACCAGTATGAAAAATATATTTTAACACGTTAACTGCCACAATAAATCTGCACTTGAGAGATTTTTGATCTTTTGTTTAGTATGTATCAGTTTGCATTTCGTTTTGTTTATATTTATCTGCATATTTTCTTTCTGTCGTTCATTTCTTTTTTGAATGTCTTTTTACTGACTCAATATTATTTTTTCACGCTGCTGTCTTATTCTATTAATTATATCCTTTCCTTTTAATAATCTGGATTTTTTATTACCTTATTCCTTATTTATTTGCATAATTTTTATTTTCTTGTATATTTTTTTTCTTTAATTATTTTATTATCTGAGGAATTAATTTCAGTTAGTTTAATTCGGTTCCTAGACTTGAATAATTGTTTACTGAGAAATAAAGATTTGTTCTTATATCCCTAAAATTTGGGAAATTTGAACCACTATGATATAACAGTGCGTTAGAATAAGTATTATCCCCCTATTAACTACTCTATTTTAGAAAAACAAGCAAGATTGATTTTTAAAACCATCATAAAAGTTTCGATCCTTTCGTGATCCCCTCATCATTAAATGAGAAACAATTTTTTTTTATTTACGTTTTCAGAATTACTTCCTTAATCAATAATTTAGTTCTGTTTACAATTTAATAAAGTAACTATAATTTTAGAACAATTTTAGAGATCAGTATTTTAAAAGTTTTCAAATGAAGTGTCACTTTCTCTCGAAGCTTTTATGCCATACATTTTTTAAAATTCTGTTGTTTTGCTCATATTTTTTTTTAATAAAATAGTTAAGTAGTTTGGGTAACATTTATTCCAGTCCACTTTGCTCCGGTGCCATCGATAAAGACTGTTAATGAATAAATAGAATATAATGTTTATTTTTATCATAAAAGTGAGTTGTTTTGTTTGTTTTGTTTTTTTTTTGTAGTTGAAACGGCGGAAATGTTAGTGTGGGTTTTAGGGGAATTATTACTTTTAAAATGTTAGAATATTCTTATCCCAGTTTTTAATATAAAAAGTGAATTTTTCCTTACAAATTTTATATTTCTAATGAGACTAATTGTAGAATTGGAAATATTTTATCAAGCATTAAAAGTTTTCTTCATTTCTGATTTTTTTTTTATTCCAATAATCTTCCTTTATAAAGCAATTTTCATTCAAATCAGAGAGAGAGAAAAATTCCCAAAAAAAGTTCAAAAATCTACAAAATGTGGTGGGTCCCCACCAAAGGAACACATATTTACGACATTTTCGTCAACCTTTGTTGCTATTTTCATAAACATTTTCTAAAAATATCACGTCCCCACCTACGAAATATTGTTGACAGACTTTGTTACTATAAAAAAAAACGAAACCCTAAAAAGTTCAACATATAATAATAATACTCGCCCTATATTTCACCCCTTTACGAGTGAACCCCAGAAAGCCAATGGCTTGTGCGGGGAAAGGACGGCTATTATTATTATTTGGCGCATTGGGCAGTGAAAATTTAAGCATAGGGGAACTTGTAGCAGGATCGTGGAGATATGACAGTGAAAGATTGACATCTATGTTACCACTAAGTAAAGTAGGAAAAAAAAGTTCTGCCTCTGCCCAAGATACCAAAAATGAATTACTGTCAGAATAATTGTAACAATTACAAGAAATAAATTTTTAATTTTGATTCCGAGCATTTTTCAATGTAGTAGTAATAACTTACCCCGATTTGCCGAACGTACAGATTCGTTGGCTTTTTTGTATTCTCTAAAAAATTGCTCGGTGATGTTTTTTATTTAACTTTCAACCTCCCTCCGCCCTAGTTGCAATATTTTTCCAGGCATCGTACTTTTTGTTTCGGTTTTTATATAATAAATAATTCAAATCAAAAAGTACAGGGTGAGACT
Organism: Neocrepidodera transversa; assembly: GCA_963243735.1. Classification (NCBI taxonomy): domain Eukaryota; kingdom Metazoa; phylum Arthropoda; class Insecta; order Coleoptera; family Chrysomelidae; genus Neocrepidodera; species Neocrepidodera transversa. The sequence goes on along the minus strand of OY725344.1, from coordinate 20,390,352 downwards.
CATATTCGATGAGCTGTCTTAACTTAGTTCAAGGAAGTGAGTTATTGCGATCATCCTGTTATTGTGTCTGTCTGTGAGAGCTCCCACGGCCGTTTCACTGGACCGATTTGCTTCAAACTTTGTATGTAAATACCTTAGGGTCATCTCGGTCGAGTTTAAATTTGAGCCTTGTCAATGAGGGCTGGTCTGAAGTAAGTTTTCCTTCAGAGGATTACATCTCCCTGGTTATTTCATTATTCCACTATAATAAATTTAAAACTAAACAAAAAGAAAATGCTGTAAACTCTACGCCTAGCCAAGTACAAATGACAAAATACCCGAAAAAAATTGCTAATCAAGTTGATCCGGTGGAGACGCGTTTAGACATGTCCGTAAACATCGTGGAGGCTAATTTTCGGTAACTCTGTTAGAAACTCTTGTCGCCGACAAATTTTGCTTTCGTGGGGACCGTAGATTCCAAAACAGTAATTATTTTCAGAAATAATTTTTTTTTTAATTGTGAACTTAAGTTGTACATATTTTGTATACTAGAAGACTCTGTCTATATGTATATATGCAAATCAAGCATAGCATTAAACATTAAAGAATTGCGTAAAAATAAAAAAAATAGATTTTGAAAAATTTCAAAACTGAAATTTTACACTAATTTAGAAAAATGTAATAACATTTTGAGATTTGAAATTTTCTGATTTTACTATAACGGCAGCCCTACTGTCACCACTCTCCTAGGAGAGAAGAAGGTTACGGCAAGCCTCTGGCTGAACTCTCTGGGGACGTAACGGCCATTTTTCAGACGAAAGGGCATTTCGTGCTCTCACGGTGTTGAGAGTCTTCACTTTACAGACAGGATTAGGAGATGAGGAAGGTTTTCCTTTATAACGTGAATATCACTTACTAATTTCAAAATATTATTGATTCTTTTATGATGGCTTCTGAGCCCTTACGTTTCTAGTTGGATGGAAGTAATTAAAATACGCTAATGAAATTTAACGCCTGATTTAATTAAAAAATAAAATATTAGATGGAAAAAATTGAATAATCTAACAAAAAAAACGAGATTAAACAATTTGACTATGACTGATCAAAAATAAAAAAAGTGATTGACATTCGAATTTTGATACCTACTAAACAATAAAAAACTAGGATATTGACTTCGACATTTGTTCAGAAGAAACTTAACACACAAAGTTGACTATATCTTTAGAGCCACGAAATTTTAATTTCACCTATAAAATATACATTCGCATAATGGCACCGTAAAGACTAGTCTCAATATATATCCGGCTTAAACTCAGCCCTATCATTTATCCCAAAAATAATATTTCTTATTACACAAACTTATGGTAAAGAAACTAGAGACTTTTCTTTTTTCACACGATGGGCAGAATCTTCCTTTATTTTTGGTTCTTGACCAACGGAGCACGAATTACCGACTGAAGAATTTTCTTCGTGTCAAAAAAAAAGATGCGCCGTGTTTTTTCGTACAATTCCTGATTCAACATTTTTTTTTTGTTGATTTGCATTACGTTACGTGACAGTGTGTTTATAGCGTTATTTTTCCAAGGCCTAAATTATAGAGTTGAATGAAAAAAATACATTTTTTTGTATACTGATGGTATGAAAATAATTTATACCAGGTGATTGGTTGTTTTACGCTATAAAAAATTATATTTGTATCTAGTTTCTTTTTACCTTATTTTCTATTTATGAAATTTCTAAATACGACTTTAGTCTTATTACAAAAATAACAAGGAAATAATATTTCTGTTTTGTTGGTATAAATCTTTAAGAACTTTCTACGATTAGTTCTTCCTAGACAGGACTTTCTGCGACAAGTTTTCCATGGACATGACTTTATGCAAGGGCGTAGATAACTTTTTTCCTTTTTTAGACAAATATATGTTTGTCGGTTTTTCCATTTCAAATATTTTATTTCTTTTCGTGCTATTTTTTGGTATCCTGAGGGGTAATTACTTCCTTTACCCCCATATCTACGCCTTTGACATTATGTGACGAGTTCTCTCTAAACCGAGACTTTCTGTGTCGAGTTCTCATTAGGAAGAATTTACTGTCATGAGTTCTTATTAGCAACGATTTTGTGTAACAAGTTTTCACTAGCAAGGATTTTCTGTGACGAGTTATATCAAGAATTTTCTGTGACGAGTTATATCAAGGATTTTCTAATACGAATTTTCCCGTAGATCTATCTTTACCGTTTAAAAAAAACACAATGAGTATTTTTCGTTCAAATTCATTCGACTTCTGGTAAATTGGCGATAAAAATAACATTTTTCAGAATTTTACAAAGTATTTTTGCTAATTTTATTCCACGAGATAAAAGGGTTCGTCAACAAAGATTAGATTAAAATTAAGTTGTATGGAGATTATAGAGCCAATCTGAACGCATTTTGACCATAATAAAAACTAGACTTAACACGTTCAGCGCTGAGCCAAAATTAGCACCCAATATCAAACAGTTCAAATTATGCAGATTGTACGTGAAAATCATTGAGCAATACGAAAAAAATTAAAATAGCTTCAAATGTCAGGGACTTAAAAAAATATTCAGAGCTTGAATTTGGAGTTATAATAATGGAAGGTAAAATATAATATTTATTCTCCTTTATTCAACATTGTCCGTTTCATTATCAGAAACATCATTAAAATGTCTCCACAACGCCATCTTGATTAAATAATAAACAACAAGAAAAGAATTTCGAAAAACACGTCACTAAGGCTATTAAGCCACCCGCTAAAAGTTGCAAGTGAATTGTCGTTTTGGAGAATTGTATAACCTTTTTGGACAATTTTAGGCCATTTTAGATTATTTGAACAATTCTCTGATCAATTTAGGTAACTTTAGATCGTTTTACTAATATTTTAGACCGTTTTTGGACAATTTTAGACCATTATATTGAACAATTTTCTGATCAATTTAGGTAACTTTGGACCGTTTTAATCCACTTTTGGACAATTCTAGACCATTTTGGATAAATTTAGATTATTTTGAAAAATTATCTGATCAATTTAGGTAACTTATTTAGATCGTTTTTGGGGAATTTTAGACCATTTTGGACAATTTTAGGTCATTTTAGATTAGTTTGAACAATTCTTTAATCAATTTTTAGGTAAGTTTAGACCATTTTTAATCATTTTAGATCATTTTTGAACAATTTAGGATAATTTTCCACAATATTATATTATTTTCACCTTAGGGTAATTTTAGACCATTTTATTATTTTAGACTGTTTTTGGACAATACTTAGACCATTTTAGATTATTTTGAACTATTCATTGATCAATTTAGGTAACTTTAGGCCGTTTTATTATTATTTTAGACAATTTTGAGAAGATTTTGGACAATTTTAGACCATTGAAGGTTATTATGAACAATTCTCTGATCAATTTAAGTAGCTATAGTAGTAAAGTAATTTAGACAATTTAAAAAAATTCTGGGCAATTTTAGACCATTTTAGATTATTTAGAACAATTCTCAGGTCAATTTACGTAACTGTAGACCATTTTATTACTGTTTTAGACCATTTTGGACAATTATAGACCATTGTAGATATTTTACACAAATCTATGATCATTTTAAGTAACTCCAGACCGTTTTATCATTATTTTAGACAATTTTTAGAAGATTTTGGACAATTTTAGACAATTGTAGATTACTTTGAAGAATAGCAATTGAACAATTTGAGTTTGAGTAACCAATTTATTATTAATTTTTAGGAGGTTTTGGAAAATTTTAGACCATTTTAGCATATTTTGAACAATTCTCAGATCAATTTAGGTAACTTTAGACCGTTTTACTATTAATTTAGAAAACTTTAGATCATTTTACATTATTTTGAACAATTTTTTGAAGGTGTTGGACAATTTTAGACTACTTTAGCTCATTTTGAACAATTCCTAGATCAATTTTAGGTAACTTTGGACCGTTTTATTATTAATTTAGAAAAATTTAGATCATTTAACATTATATTGAACAATACAATTGATCAATTTGAGTTTGAGTAACTTTAGACGGTTCTGATCCATTTTAGGTAATTTTAGGCCGTTTTATTATTAATTTAGACAATTTTTAGATTTTGGACTATTTTTTTACGTCCTTGGACTATTTTTTATTATTTTAGACGATTTTTATAAGATTTTTGACAATTTTAGAGCATTTTAGATTATTGTAATCAATTTAAGTAACTTTAGATGGTTTTATTATTAATTTAGAAAATTTGAGACGATTTTAGATTATTTTGAACAATACAATTGATCAATTTGAGTTTGAGTAACTTCAGACTGTTTTAGACAATTTCTAGAAGATTTTGGACAATTTTAGATTAGTTTGAACAATCCTCAGAGTCATTTTATTATTATTTTAGACCATTTTAGACTATTTTAGATTATTGTGAATAATTTTAGTAACTTTAGACCGTTTTATTATTAATTTAGACCATTTTTAGAAGATTTTGGACAATTTAAATTATTTTTAGCACTGACAATTCACTCGAAAATGCAAACGCATGTGTTCACAGTGGACCAGACATTTTTTGACCTTCATATTTTGTTTGTGTGTCCATGTAGTATTATTTCTTCAATTTTATATGAGAGGTTTTATATGGTATTATCCAGAAAATGTATCAGACCCGGAATATATGCATTTGTATAGACTTTACGAATGCATATATTCGGTATGTTCATAGGGCTCACGACATGAAAGAATAATTCCAGAAACTGAAATCCGAATCCAAGTAAAAATAAAATTTATAAATAATAAAAAATAAATCATGACCATAAGCATTAAAATAGTTTCTCTTCTTTCTTCTAGGCCCATTTGTTTTGCAGATGTTTTAAAACTTTATGTAATAGCCAAATAAAACTATAATAGTGCTTTTCTATTTTTCAAGATGGTTTAAAATACGGGTTTAATGATATCGTTCCTAATTTTTATATAACAAAATTTCACCGCCGGTATTGGTAGATAATTTTTTGGTTTTATGTAAATGTGCCTTTAAGGCCTTGGCGCTGTCGTGCGCCGCACGACCTTGCCCATATGCACGGCGCGTCCCTGGTTAAGCGCCATATTGTTTACCAGGACCCATCAATGAAATGTCCTTGTTGGTGCAGTGAATTTAAACGTTACAAATAGACTCAAAGTCCTAGACAACAATAATTTTTAAATACCCATTGAAATTGACACGTAAATAAAGAGTAACAGTACCTAATTTTTCCTAAATATAAAGTTTTGCAAATAATTAAATAGAAAATAACAAATAAAACCAGTTCTATTATACGCATGATTATATTTTTAACGACACATTATATAAAATATAAAAACATAAATAGTTAATTTTATTAAAACTAAAAATTACCTATTAAGAGTTAATAAATCTAATCGGAGAACTACTCTCTCGATTAGTTATAACCAACTAAAACATGGTATTATCTAAAGTAACAGAAAAAATTAGTTTATCAATTAGAAAAAGTTAACAAATTCTATAAGATCATTGTGAAAATGTTTTGTCATTTTATTCAACTGTACAAGGGCGTCATTTATTACAGAGAAAGCAAAGTAAAATAATAATAAATTATTTAATTTAGGAATTCTATTTTTAGTGTCTAAGCATTTATCACAATACGGCAACCAACCTTATGCGATCTATATAATTTTTGTTCAGATGAATTACAGACTGTATTACAGCGCCCATGAAGTTCTACGTTTAACATTTAAAACTGGGAGAAGCCATAAGTAATTTCAATTCATTAAAGCGATTCTTTTATAAATAAAATAATGTTTGTGACATGGAAATTAAGTGTTATTTGGCAGCTTATGTTTAGTAAAGAGATACACTGAGATCTAAATAAAATGATAATTAAGAATTTGAAGCTGGAGGAAATATTTTTATTACATAAATTTGTGTAATAGTTACCGACAAAAGCTCTAAAATACAATTAATGTATCCAGTCTTTAAAATAATTTAAGGAAGGAATTTAATCATCATAATAAAAATCCCTAAAATATTAATAACTTTTAAACATCAACATTTTAACATGTAGCTTCTTAATCATCAAAAAAGCAATAAATTTTTAATATTTATATATTTACGCTAGATAGCTTCATAATCGGCTTCTAAAGGTGGACTAGTAGTACCATTAAGAAATTCTTCCAATTCATCTCTATGCGAATTAGATGCTTCATCACGAGACCTTCTCTTATTTTTCTTATCAGAATCTTTTATTTTATCTTTATCTTTTTCTTTTTTCTTATGTTTTTTAGCAGTCTAAAATATAAAATAGATTTTGATATCAAAAATTTTAAATAAATGAATATTTACTTTTTTTTCTTTCTTCTCTTTCTTAGCCGAACTGGATGAATGTCCTCCATCATCGACATCGCTGTTACCACTAGATTTTGTCAGGCCACTCATTCTGGAACTTAGTAATTCCATGTGAACATTGGAAGAATTTACACTGTTGCTATCATCGTATACAGTACTGTTGCTGTAATCTAAAGTTTGACTTACAACTGAATTATCTTCACCACCTAAAAACATTAATTCAGTAATATAAACAATAAAATAAATGATATTTATAACCTTCTGGTGATCGCCTCCATTTTGTGTCTGCTCCCATCCAAGCATCATATGCATCTGATGTCAACTCAGAAATTTCTGAATTTATAGTCGAATCAAATTCATCAGTGGTTTGTTTCATATCATAATCTTCTGGTATACTTTTATCTATTTCGTTTTCTTTAATTTCATCAGATTTTGGTAGTTTTGATAGGACACTGAAAGGCGATTCAACTTTTTTAACATACTTTGGCGGTTTTGAAAATGACATTTCTTCTTCAAAGTCTTCTTGGAGTTCTGATACTAAAGGATTACCAGTATCTGTATCCCTAAAAACAAAAAAAAATAGTATATTAAGAATTATTTGTAAAGATAAATCTTACGTTCCAGAATCTCCTTCTTCCTTTATATTAATTTGAGGTGATGTGATTTGTACATCATCCAAAAATCCCCCTAATTGTCCATTATCAGGACAAAATTCTTCTACAGATTTAATAGGACTAATTTCCAAGGATTTTACATCAGGTAAACCATCAACTACTCTATTATCTGCACCCCATTTTGACACAAAACCAGAGCTCATACTGGAACTCTTTGAAATTTGGGGAACAGTTGTTTTTTTGGCCATCAAAGCTGTATTTCCATAAGGAATTGGTTTACCTAAAAAATAATAATTAGTAGCAAGTTTTTATAAAATATATAAAAATATTTACCTGCGCCTATTATTATGGAAGCACTTTGTGATCTCTTTATATCAGTCACCGCTGGATTACCTTGGGGAGAAGGAATATTAGCATTAGAATCTGCGATTTCTCTCCTCTTTTTGACCAAATTTTCTAAAAATTTACTATAATTCGCCTCGTCGGAATTACAGTACATATCCAGTTCCTGAATTATAGCCTGTGTTTCTACTTCATTTCGTTCAAGTTGCTTTAACAATGTTTCTTTTTGAAGTTGAAGAAATGGGAGGTTGAAAAATTTATGTAATATTTTTAACCCAAATCCATTTCGCATTGAAGATTCTGAATGACGGACTTGTGCGGAACGAGTACTAAAAAGGAAAAATTTCAGAAATTATTTAATACATTTATATAGTTTTCTCATTTTAGAAGGTAATTTATGTTTTTTATAATAATAATAATACTTACCCTGCTATAGATTCAATATAGTAGTTAATATGATCTATTGTTACAGTTCTATGGTGTGACATATCACAATGATTTAATAGGATTATAACAGGAATGTGTACAGGAATTTTTGGCAACTCTCTTTGAACATAATCAAATGTCCAATTTTTTGTTAGGTCCAATATCATAATCACCTAAAATAGATCATTAAAAATTAATTGTTTGTATCTAAAAGAGCTGGATGTCGACCAAGGTTAATTTTCTGATTTAAGAGAACAATATTAATTAACTGTTATTTTTATGATTCTTTAACTCAAAAGAAACCCTTATAGGATTACTATGTTGTCTATTTGTCAAGAACTTTTTTTTTAAAGAACACATGTATGTATCAAGTTCAAAATAAATGGAGCAAAAAATAAGTGTGAAAAAAAGGAGACAAAAAACAAGTATAAGAAACAAAAGGAGGGAGAGGGGGAATTCAATTTGACCAAAAATAAGTGGGAAAATAAAGGGGACAAATTAATGGGGCAAAACAAGAATAAGAAAAAAAGTGACGACAAAGTAAATGAAGAAACAAACAAGTGTGAGAAAAAATGAAGGGAAATAAATGAGCTAACAAAGCAAGTGTGAGAAAAAAGGGGAACAAACTATTGAGGCAAGAAACAAGTGTGAAAAAGAAAGGATAAATAAATGGGCCACAGAACAAGCGTAAAGAAAAAGGGGAAATAAAACAAATGGGACAAAAAAAATGTGTAAAAAGGGGTACAAAAGTGCGAGAAAAATGAGAGGTAAGAAGCGAGTGACAAAAAGGGGGGAAATAAACGGAAGAAAAAAGGGGAACAAAAAATTGACCTACAAAGGGGAAAAAATAAATGAACCAAAAAAACAAGTGTTAGAAAAAATGAAGGGAAATAAATGAGCTAACAAAACAAGTGTGAAAAAAAGGGGGACAAAATAAATGAGGCAAATGAGACAAAAAATATGTGTGAAAAAAAAGGAAAAATAAATGGGCCAAAGAACTAGTGTAAGGAAAACGGGGGAAAAAACAAACGGGACAAACAAAATGTGTAAGAAAAAGGGTAAAAAAGTGCGAGAAAAAAAGGTAAAAAAACGAGTGACAATAAAAGGGGAAATAAACGGACCAAAAAAGGTGGGAAATAAACGGAACAAAAAAGGGGAATAATAAATGGACCAAAAAAAAACGGGAAAAATAAGTGGTCCAAAATAACAAATGGGCCAAAAAATCAAGTGTGAGAAAAAAATGGAGTTTAAAAATAAATGAGGCAAAAAAAATGAACAAAAATGGGTAAAAAAATGCAAGAAAAGTTAAGAACAGCGAACAAAATGAGATAAAAATGAGTGACAAAAAATGAGGGGGTAATCCCACCCAACTTTCCGAACACTCCTAGTAAAGTAATTGTTTAATCGATTATTTTAGTTTTTCTGCATTAAAATACATTAATTATATTACCTATCGAATGGTATAAATCCAATTTTAATATCTTTAATATTTTTAAAGTTATTCAATTTCTTTTAAATTTATAATAAATTACAAAAAAAAAATTAGGAATTCTACAATTTTTTGAATAAAATTTTGAAAAAAATCACAATTATAGAGTTTTTTACTACAAATTTAAGGGTAATTTTTTTAAAATTTTTAATATTAATTTTAACCTTAAAACAATTAAAACCTATTTGTGAATAATTTTAAAATCAATAAATAATTAATATCTCATTCAATTTTATTCAAAATGGGAAACAGACCTTTTTTTTAGGTTTTTTGGATCAAAATGCATTAATAAATTTAGTTTAAAAAACTAAAAAAAAATCAAATTTTTTTTCAAAAATTCATGGGTAAATCCATTGAATTGTTTTAACTTTTTTCATTTTTTGCTATAACTTTTACAAATACTATGTTAAAATTATGAAATAATTTACACACATAGTACTTTTGGATCCTTTTCGGATATGCTATTTAATTTTTTCATTTATTTTATACTTATTGACAAAACGAAATTACAAAAAAATTTAAAAAAATTCTTAATTTTGGCTGTAATAATTACAATTCTAAATTTTAAGAAACTAAAATACATTTAAAATTTAGAGTTTTATATTATCTTTCGAATGGTGAAAATCACATTTCAATAAACTTTAATATTTTTCAAGTTATTCAATTTAGTTTAAAATCGTAATATAATCTTAAATTTCTTAGCCAATTTTTTAAAAATTCCAAAATTTTTGTAATAAAATTTTGAAAAAAATTACAATTATAAAATTAATTATTACAAATTTAAAGATATTTTTTTTAAGTTTTTAATATAAAAATTTAACTGAAAAATAATAATTTAATAAAGATAAAAATTAAAATAAAAACTAGCGCCGAAACTATACGCAACTTGAAAAAATAGTTAAGACAAAATTTATAGAAAATTTTATGTTCTACAATTTTGATCCCATGTAATTTTTCATAAAAATCCACAATTTTGTCCTAAAATCTAAAAAAGTCACAAAAATGTCTATATACATTTTTTTCACGCCCTCTAGCGGCGAAACTATGAGGAATTCAAAAAACCAGTAATGACAAAATGTGTAGAAAATTTTATGTTCTACAACTTTCGTATCTTGTAATTTTTTAAAAAAAGGCATTATTTTGGTTATTTAAGAAAAATATGAAAAATCTGGCAACAATGGCAAAAGTTTTTGAAAATTTTAAACATTCGAAATTAAACTATAACGTATAAAAAATATATGTGTAAAACTTTATTGTCATCTTGTTAAGTAATGACGTCATCACTTATAGCAACTGTCACTTCCGGTTGTCCGATTAACTCCAAAATCTATACAGGTCGTCTCCTTGTTACCCTAAATATGTATATAAAATTTCATCTAAATCGGTTCAGCCGTTTAGACGCTATCGTGTTCACACACACACAGACACACACACACACACACAGACACACAGACACACAGACACACACACAGACAGACATCATGCTAAAAATGGTATAAATGGATTCAGGTGACCTCAAAACGTAAAGATCACTTAAAATCTGGGTATGGTCAAAATATCATGATCGCAATACTTTCCTTCTATACAACTCTGTTGTTCGGAAAGTAAAAAGAGGGGAAATAAACAGGCCAAAAAAAGGGGTAACAAAAAATGGACCAACAAAGGGGGAAAAATAAATGGACCAAAAAAAACAACTGTCAGAAAAAATGAAGGGAAATAAATGAGCTAACAAAACAAGCGTGAGAAAAAAGAGGGACAAAATAAATGAGGCAAAAAACAAGTGTGAAAAAAGGAAAAATAAATGGGCCAAAGAAGAAGTGTAAGGAAAAAGGGGGAATAAAATAAATTGAACAAAAAAAATGTGTAAGAAAAAGGGTACAAAAAGTGCGAGAAAAAAAGGGAGGTAAAAAACAAGTGACAAAAAAGGGGGAAATAAACAAACCAAAAAAGGGGGACAATAAAAGGACCCTAAAGTGACAAAAATGAGGGGAAATAAACGGACCAAAAAAGGGGATAATAAATGGACCAAAAAAAGGGGAAAAATAATTGGGATACAAAAACAAGTGTGAGGAAAAAATAGAGTTAAAAGATAAATGAAGCAAAAAAAAGGTGAACAAAAATGGGTAAAAAAATGCAAGAACAGTTAAGAACAGCGAAGAAACGGTAACATGTAATAATTACAAAATAATAGTAAAAATGGACAAAATCTGGTAATAAATTGTAAAAAGTGTAATCTTTGGCGAAAAGAATGATAATAATCAGCAAAATAATGGTAATAAACGGGGGAAAACCTATGTTAAATAACTGTAAATAAATTTATAAAAATTGGCAAAAACTGGTAATTTGCAAAAAATTGTAAGAATCAGCATAAAAATGGCAATCATCTGCAAAATTATAGTAATAATCTGATAATAATCGTGGAAACAATGGTAGACACAAATGTTAATAGTATCAAAAACTTGAATCTACAGTCCCTTGTAGTTGTAAAAAAATAAAAATTCAAAATCAGGGCAATCAAAAAATATGGCGGCAATTTATAAATCAAAACCTACAGGGTACTTCTCATTTACCTAGAATCATAAAATTTGGAAAAAATCCGAAAATCATTAATAATTATATTACCCCATTTGTTCCTTTATAAACATCTAAAAATTCAGCATCTAAAGCATGCTCTTCTTCAACTTCTATTTGTGTGTTTTCTAACTTCAAACCTTCAAAATGTTTCTTCTTTTTGCCCCTATCAACTACATCCCACACTTCTACTTTTACAATATCATCTGTAGCTTTATAATTCCACTGTATGGAAGTTACTTGAATTTCATCAGTTGGAATGTATTCCTCAATAAATTTTTTACCTTGTAATCTATGGAATAAACAAGTTTTTCCTACATTTCGGTCTCCTTTTATAACTATTTTCACTAAAATTAAACATTTCAAAGTATCAGAAATAATATTTCAATGTTAAAAAAATAATTAACTTACTGTTATATTGCACCCCCCTAGCAAATTTTTTCTGCAAAGTAGAGGACATAGCCTGATGGCTAGTGGGGCGAGAAAAAGTAGAAGCATTATTAATGGGACCATCTCCCTTACTTGTTAATCTTTTAATTGCCGAAAACATCTTTTAAAGCACCGTTAACATTTACAGTTGGTTTCCATATGTTTGTATAATGGTTAATTGATTATTAGAAACGTTCATGCTGAAATTTATATGTCTGATTAAGAAGGAATGTAAAAATATAATACAATCACAAATTTACTTTACAAGAATGGATAATTAATAATTATTAATTATAAATAAAATCAAACATCACAAAACTTTTATATTGTTGACATTTAAATGAAAGGTGACATTGACAATGACAATTACCAAGGAGGATTTTCGCGATTTTGAATTGAAATTGGTTAAATTTTAAGCGAACTACCAATATTTTTTGCTATTTACCGTGGTTGTAAAAGCCGTTTTTTAGCCACCACATTGGTTTTACTCTCCTTGGAAAGACAGGTCCTAATTTAACAATTATTATAATTAATATTTTAATCATAGTACAAATTCTTTTATTGGTACTTGAAACAGCCGTTTCAATGATTCAAGCGTATGTCTTTACTGTATTAACTGTAAAATCATTTTTTAACCGTGTTTAAAATGACGTCATTAATTAATAGATGGCTAAAATGCTGTTTTAAAAGTGCACTCTGTCACCTGCCACATATCATGTGATGTGTCGAAATCTCAGAGTAAATATATATATATAGAGAGGGCATTCTATCCTTTTTTATTAAGCCAACATCTAGTTAACTTTTGTTGACATCGTCCTCTAGAGATTCCATAAGCGTACTTTCAAGCAGGATAATTTAAAATCATACATTAAATAGTGAATTGATTTGTGTTATTTTTTAGTGTTATAGGTTGTACTAAATATTTTTGTAAACATTTTGAACTATTTTAAGTGATTTTCTTGAGAGGTTGTTAACCATGAGAAAGAAATGTGAAAAATGTGGTGCTTTTCTCAAGCCATTAGATAATCAATCTTACACTTCACAAGTAAGTTAGGAAAGTAGTTTTTGAATAATTTAAAATATAATATAAGTTGATAAGATTTGATAATTTTTTATTTTGCTTCCTTTCTTTTTTATGTTATATACCATTCACATTTTTTTAATGTTATTCGCATTTAGGTACTCCTTACTGTAACAAGGTTTTAGAAGCAATAAAAAATATTATTTATTTGATTCCATTATTAACTACGTACATTTAATATAAATTTACAAGCATTTGCTATGTTTTAATGTTAATATTTATCAGTATTACAGAAAATACAACTTTATCGAAATTATATAACTTCTCACGACATATTTAATTCAAATGTGATATATTAATAACATGTAAAATACCCAATTTTAATTTTCTATTTTTTTGCTAAAATAAATAAAAAGTTCGCCACTGTCTTAATACATCACGTCAATTTTTATTGTTGATTTCGTCCTCTGCACAAGATTTTTCTGCGCGTCTCACGTCCCTCGCCCACAAACTGTGCCGAGAGAGGGCTAGATGTTGGCTTAAATTTTGTAAATGACATTAGATATACAGGGCATATCTAGTAGTTCCTTTATCTGAGGTCGAAATACATTTTCTAAATGGGGGAGTTCCCTCAACGTTGCCAAACTAGAAAAAGGACTACCAACGGGGAAGAATTATTTTTGGTCAAAATCTACTTCATTACTTTCGCAATGATAAAATATGTGTACAAAATTCTATTGATCTTTCCAGAATATATAGTTAGCGAAATATAATGATTTTAATAAAATCTTACTTCTGATTGGTTGAAATTTCGTTGTCAAATGTCATTCGTCATAGAATAAGTATAACAGAGTGACATGTTTCATTTTCAGCGACTGACCTACAGGCTTGGTGGAACCGGAATTTGGCGAGTAGTTTGAATGTTTGAATATTCTATAATTGTGATTGAACCATATGCCTCAGACTGGTTTAAATAATTTAGCTTTGGTTTAAAATATTTCGTAATTGACGTCACCGTTGCATCGCTAAAATGTAAAGGTTTAAAAAAGTAGGAAATATTTTTTTTCTACAAGCGTGCGGAAAGTTGTACTTTTCCGCACTGATTTTATAAATGCTAAAATGATTAAAAATTAATTCTTGCTTGGTTACTATGATTACTTTCAGCCTAATGTTTTATTTATTAAGAAGCACTAAGAAAATTTTTGTTTAATGACAAAAAAATATTTTTGCTAAAAATTTTTTTTTAATTCTAGGCGCTTTTAGAAAAAATATTGTTCCTTAATTGCATGCCCGAACTCCGCTTCGCGTCGTTCGGGCAACTGCAATTGCGTGCGGAAAAGTATAACTTTCCGCACTTGTTAGGAAAATAACTATATTCGCAATCGTATGTGTAATAGCTCAATTACACACTTTTTAAAGGGCGGGAAATAAGCTATTACAAACTTTACTTCCTGTCCACATGTGGGAAGTGATATCTGTTACTTCCCCCGTGATCCGGATAGATTTCTATATACTTATCATATCAGCAGAAAGCGATATATAGTATTATTAGTTACAACAATAAAGTAACAGCACTTTAATAAACTATACATATTTCCAAAACCTATTTTATTTGTTTTAATGTTAATTTTAATGTTTTGTGACTATAATTTTTCATTTTCCATTTTTATTTTTTTTTTAAATTGATGGTACAAAAATAAAATGTCATGTAGGTAATATCTAAATTCCTAAGTATTGTGATTTCAAAAAAAACTTGACTAGAGTATTTTAATAGAAATGTCACATATGACACGCTTTTAAAAACAATAAATATATATTCATTCTAAATTTCGGATTGAAATAAAATGATTGTGAATAAAATAGTATACAAACCTTGGCGGAAATGCATCATTCCTGTCTCGGGCAATAGATCACCTCATCGGCATATATTTGCCCTCGACAGTAATGACGCATTTCCCGCCACGGTATGTAATCTACTATAAACCAATAACCCTTCGCTAAAAAAATACCTTTCGTGATCTCCACAAAAACGTAAATGGTTCTATTAATAAATCCGTCCTTATCTTTCGGTTTGTGGAATGAAAACAGCAAAAAAATTTTTGGATAAAATTTCCAGCGACACCATTTGGAAAAATATTATCTGTTGTTTAGTAGCCTAACCAATTTAAATTGCGCAACGTTTAATATGTCGCCATTTTTTATCCATTAAAAATTTTGATTATGTTATAGGGGAAGCCAGATTTAGAATGTAGTGGACTTTTATGGAGCGCAGGGTTGCCACCGATGTCAGGTAGCTCGGACACGTTAGAAAACGGAAGGTTAGGCAATAGATCACCTCGGCGCGACTCCTCCTCTGTGTTCTATATTTGCCCTCGACAGTAATGATGCGTTTCCCGCCTCGGTAGGTAATCTACTGTTATTATATCTAAATATAGATCAAACATTATCATCTTTAGAGGTTATCCGCCTCAGTCTTTGTGTATTCTATTTTTTCATTTTGCGCGAGTCTTTTTTCTTATTATTGTCAAAACAGAAATTGGTCATGACGGACTCAATTTTATCCAAGTTAACTCATTATCCTTTCAAGATTGCACACCAGTTTCTTTGTTTTCTATTATATGCTTATATTTTTTCATGACATTTAAACAAGAACTGTTCTTCCTGCGAAAACCTTGCAGATCATTTTTGTTTTTTTTTTTTAATTAATTCAAAAGAAACACATTATTCTTTGCTAAAGGTGCGTATTCACCAAAAAAAGCGAGCACGAGCAAACAAAGAGCGAGCGAACTTTTGCTTTTCGCGTTCAAAAAAGATCGAGAGGAAGGCGGTAAATCAAAGAAAATACTTGTTCGTGCTTGTTCAGTGTGGACGGAATTTTAATCTTCAAAAGTTAAAAACATACACATGAGAGAGCTATATGAATCGCCGGTTGCGAGAAATCTTAAGGTTACAGCAAGTCTTTCTGTCGCAGGAATAGCTCTCCTGTAGTTTGTATCATTTTTCATTATTTTTGGTTCCACCAGTTCTAGCTAAGTTTTAAAATCTTCACGGGACATTCGGCAAAAATTCTGGAACATTCCGTAATCCTGTTCTACTGTTTAATCTCGCAATGGACTACAGCCACTATAAATATGTCGGTTTTTAAATAGTTACTTGCCAAAATCGTTTCTTCCTTTTTTAATAAAGTCAATACAACGAAAGCAGCACTAGCTAACAATAATTTTTCATGGTCAGCCATATTTACCGCGCTCGCATAAAGTAGATTGATCAACTCCAAACTTGAACATATTTGCTCTGGTGTGGACGAGATATCAATATGTCGAGCAAACATACACGAATGTTACGCACCTTAACACTTGACCCTTTATTTAATTTTTTCGCTGTGACTGCAGGCACGCCAACGTTCCGCGATTTATTAAATTAGGGGCACGTGAAATTGCGTTATTATACGTTTAGTACGTCATGGTTTTACGTGCCACTAATTTTAATGGAACGTGAAAATCAAAGTAGATACTTAAATTTCCTAAAGATTTTTAGAATAATCCGGAACTTTCTGACGTCACTATTTTTTGATAAAAAAATGTTCGTTTTAACGAACATAGTGAGTCAAGAGTGAACTAACAAACGTTTGACATATTGTTTAACATTCCGCTGTCCTTTGTTCATCAATAGAAAGATTGGGTTCAAGAGATAATTCCTGATATCTGGACCTAATTCTATTATACAAAGGTCTTACTTTCCAGAAATGATCCGTATTATCATTATCATTTTGTGTATTGTTCATAAAATGTAAAAGCTGGCGTAATTTAACATTCATGTTTTCAGAAATAAGTGGAATTCCTAATTTAGCATCCCAGTATAGTTTGACTCTTGGATAATGTAAATTACCCATCATAATATATATGAATGTAGATTAGCTTTTTACTTTCCGAACAACAGAGTTGTATAGAAGGAAAGTATTGCGATCATGATATTTTGACCATACCCAGATTTTAACGGATCTTTACGTTTTGAGGTCACCTGAATCCATTTATACCATTTTTAGCATGATGTCTGTCTGTGTGTCTGTGTGTGTGTGAACACGATAGCGTCTAAACGGCTGAACCGATTTAGATGAAATTTTATATACATATTTAGGGTAACAAGGAGACGACCTGTATAGATTTTGGAGTTAATCGGACAACCGGAAGTGACAGTTGCTATAAGTGATGACGTCATTACCTAACAAGATGACAATAAAGTTTTACACATATATTTTTTATACGTTATAGTTTAATTTCGACTGATTAAAATTTTCAAAAACTTTTGCCATTGTTGCCAGATTTATCAAAAAGTAATTTTTTTTCATATTTTTCTTAAAAAACCAAAATAATGCATTTTTATGAAAAATTACAGGATATGAAAGTTGTAGAACATAAAATTTTCTACACATTTTGTTTTTACCGTTTTTTTGATTTCCTCATAGTTTCGTCGCTAGAGGGCGTGAAAAATAATGTATATAGACATTTGCGACTTTTTTTAGATTTTGAGACAAAATTATGGATTTTTATGAAAATTTACAAAAAATCAAAATTGTAGAATATAAAATTTTCTACAAATTTTGTCTTTAATTTTTTTTCGAGTTCCGCATAGTTTCGCCGCTAGTTTTTATTTTAATTTTTAAGCAATTTTTATCCTTATTAAATTATTATTTTTTACTTAAATTTTAATATTAAAAATTTTAAAAAAATATCTTTAAATTTGTAATAATTAATTTTATTATTATAATTTTTTTCAAAATTTTATTACAAAAATTGTGATTTTTTTTAAAAATTGGCTAAGAAACATTTAAAATTATATTATGATTTTAAACTAAATTGAATAACTTCTACAATATTAAAGTTATTGAACTGGGATTTGCACTAATCTAAAGATAAAATAAAACTCTAAATTTAAAATGTATTTTAGTTTCTTAAAATTTAGAATTGTAATTATTATACACAAAATTAAGAAATTTTTTAAAATTTTTTGTAATTTCGTTTTATCAATAAGTATAAAATAAATGAAAAAATTAAATAGCATATCCGAAAAGGATCCAAAAGTACTATGTGTGTAAATTATTTCATAATTTTAACATAGTATTTGTAAAAGTTATAGAAAAAAATGAAAAAAGTTAAAACAATTCAATGGGTTTACCCATGAATTTTTAACAAAAAAAATTTTTTTTTTTTGTTTTTTAAACTTTCTTTATTAATACATTTTGATCCAAAAAACCTAAAAAAAAGGTTTGTTTCCCATTTTGAATAAAATTGAATGAGATATTAATTATTTAATGATTTTAAAATTATTCAAAAATAGGTTTGATTTGTTTTAAGGTTAAAATTAATATTAAAAATTTAAAAAAATTACCCTTAAATTTGTAGTAAAAAACTCTATAATTGTGATTTTTTTCAAAATTTTATTCAAAAAATTGTAGAATTCCTCATTTTTTTTTGAAATTTAATATAAGTTTAAAAAAAAATTGAATAACTTTAAAAATATTAAAGATATTAAAATGGGATTTATACCATTCGATAGGTAATATAAAACTCTAAATTTAAAAAATAATTTAGTCTCTTCGAATTTAACATTGTAATTATTATAACCAAAATAAAACAAAAATTAAATTTTGTTGTCCTTTTGTTTTATCGAAAATGGTAAAACAAATGCAAAAAGTAACTAGTACACCCGAAAGGGATCAAAAAGTGCAATATGTGTGAAATATTTCATAATTTTAAAATAATACTTGTAGAAATTATACAAAATTATAAAAAGTTAAAAAAAATTTTTAGAAAAAATTAATTTTTTTTTTAATTTTTGTAAACTTATTTTATTAATGTATTTTGATGCAGAAAAACTAAAATAATCGATTAAACAATTACTTTACTAGGAGTGTTCGGAAAGTTGGGTGGGATTACCCCCTCATTTTTGATTTCATTATAATTTGTGGAATGTTATTTTGAACTGCAAACAAGATTCGTCGTTTCTACAATTTTGTTCATAAGCATATCAGGATAATTTTGTGAAAAATATTTTACAGGTCTCAAGACTTCTGGATCTGTCGAGTATTTCATCTGATACCAATTTATCAGAAGAATTAGGTATTCGACGTTTGACTTCCTTTCTTGTAAGTTAGATCATGAGTGACACAATAATTTTTCAAAATTTGTGCCTTAGTAGGATGCGTATTAGTGGTTTCTTTATTTTTAAAATGCACTTCTTAATGTTTTTCTTCATTATCGTCACTTTCTTCACCTAAACTGATAAAATTCAGCTTCATTTTAGACAATATAAATTTAATGTTCGTTTAAATGACCGCCGTGAAGGAAAGGGTTAAGTAGGTGTTCTATTACTATTTCGTTTTCCATTCACTTGCTTCGTCTTAATCCATTTCCCTTCATAACGTGTTCTTTACCATGAATACCGTCATATTCTCTTTCGTAAAATTCTAGAGACAATTTTAGCTCTCTCTGAAGATGTTTTTAGCTGTTTTAATTCGACTTCTTTTTTTTGTAAATTTTTTGTTTATTTGTGCTCTCGTATTTTTTTTTAAATTGAGTTAGTTCATCATATGAACCGAATTTGCGATTAATTCTCATCTAAAGTTGGTTCTGCACCTTTGCCACCTTTACCACCTGGAGGTACAAATAAAACTATAAAATTTTCCGATATCTGCCAATAAATCAAGGGCGTGGATACCTTTTATTCTTTGGTATCCTAGGGAGTGTAATTACCCCCTTTACCCCTCCCATATCTACGCCCTTGCAATTAATACTCTTAATAGTATATAGTATAGAAGCTATATAAACAGTTTCTAGCTACATATCTGTATTAATAGTATCAATAACATTCATTATTTATTTCTATACCAAACCAAATCATATAAACAAAAATAAAACGGAGATAAATAAAAAATAAGGTTAACATTATTTTTTAGTGCGCTTATGAATTAGAAAACACACTGTTAACGTTCCTTTAAAATTAAAATTATTGGCACGTAAAACCATGACGTAATAAACTTATAATGACCCAATTTAATTAATCGCGGCACGTTAGCGTACCCGTAGGCACAGTGTTATTTTTTGTCCTAATAACAAAACGTATATAAAAAAGCTTATGTTTCCGATTTTCTAATCAATGCCGCCAATAGATATCAAAGAAAATTCCTAAAGGGCTTGATTGCCAACATACAATAATTTGCTGCTCCCTAGAATTAGCTAACAAGATACTGGTGCAATGGCTTTTAGATTTAATTAATATTTATAGATAATTATTAAGTTGGTGCAAATGCCTGTTAGTAACATGAAATCAAATCACATAATAGATCTACTTCGACAATTATGTTTATTAGAATTACATTATTAAAACGATAAATAATAACATTCATGTACCTAATTTTATTCGTACAATGAATATTCGATTTTTAAAATTAAAAAAACTTCTAACAATGTATTAGAGAACTTGAGATAATAATCTAAAAGAAATAGTAACAGCCTTTTAAGATCTGATGCTTATTCAGTACATTTATATTTTCTAAATCATAATTATTTTAAATGTACCGAATGGCATTAACATTTAATAAAAATTTTAAATGAAGTAAATGGTAAATAAATAAATAAAAGTATATATAAGTAAAATTGTTACTATAATGAGAAAGTTCGTTTACATAAAATTAATTAACCTTTTTTGCGTAGCAACTACTCACTAAATATTAAAATTAATTGTACTTTTACAAAAAAGTACATCTATATGCTACTAAAATTCACAATTAAAAATGAAGAAAACTATAACTTATCGATCCCTTAATTAAGTATTAAAGGAATGGGTAGATAAGAACATTTCTGCGTTTAAAAAAAAAGGTAAATATTATAAGAAGATGTAGTAAAACAATTTATATAAAAGATAAATGCTGAACTATTGAATTGATTATGTATAAATTATAGCAAGTATCACTACAGTCTTGTATTTTTGAAGGCACATTGCTATATTGAAGATTATTGCGTGATAGACCGAGAGTTAGTGACAGATTTTCAGACATGATTTCTTACAGCTTGGAGAATATTGATAATAAGCTATATATTCGCTGAATTTCTTCTAGAGAAATGCGAAAGTGGTAGTAAGACGTAGAAAACGCTTTATTGTAGTATGAAGTTTAAATCGAAATCAGAATAAAACAGATATGAAACAATCAAAATTGGGAGAAAAAATTCATATAAATGATGAAAAGTAGAATTCAAGCACCTTGTCTTGTTTTTTTCAATCCGTAATGAAAATTCTATTTTTTTTTGGAAACCATGAACCTTTTGTTTACCGCTTATGATTTAGCATAAATATTACATGAATGACTTAAAAACGGAGAGGCATACTGTATAAAATCATAAAAAATAAGCCCTTTATGTCACAATAGCCGTTGTCGTGCTTTTAGAATTTATTTTATACTTCGACAGCCTTTGGCCTTACCAAACGGTATGCCATTCGGTATACCACCTAAATACATCTAAATAGAATAAAAAACAAATGGGCATCTGATTCAATACACGGAAATTTGATTAACAATTTTTCCAATTTCATATACGAAGTGCCCTTGGACATGTGCAAACGGTATCCCATATTTTTTTAGCTCACGTATAGTACAACTTCTATACTACTCAATGGCAGTCTGTTCCTAAACGCGGATAAATATATTTTTTAGGGCGCAGACGAGTTGCTCCCGGCGCACACTGGGGAAGAATGGACAATTTATATACAATAAGTGATAAAAATTAAATATTCTCAATTCGGCTAAAATTAATGTACTTTTGTGGACTATATACTGCTGAACACCAACGCCAATAGAAGACGCTAACTGACAATCGTTGCTTTTGGAAACAGATTTTTTTTTGCGAGTCAAATGAATTTGTTTTATTTTTCTTGTGCCGGTCGATCAACTTACTTTTGTTTTATAATTGATTTTGCGATAAGTTGTTCATATTAATTATTATTTCTAAGGTTTTTGAGATATATTACGTGAATATTCGACAGCGAAAAAAAGTTAAAATGGTGTAGTTCAAAAACTCGCATCCACTTAATACAATTTGGAAATCTCAAAAAAGTTTAGTTATGAATCTGGGCACATCCGCCTTATTTTATCAGTTATGAATTTTCCTCCATTCAAACAATTTAACATTATAACATAGATTTTTGCCCATTTATGCCCCATGGTAAGTTATTTAAACTTTAATTAACCTATGAACGGGTGAAAAATGAGTCATAAATAACTCGAAAATATTTTTAAATAAAAATTAACCTATCTTTGCTACTTTCTTCAAGATATTTGGTATAAAAATTGAAAATGTTTGTAAATATTTTTATTTAGAAAGTTTTTTAAAAATTATTAAGGTTACTCAAAAAAATGTACTAGAAGTGATCATTACTCTTTGTTCCAGGTTATCCTAGAATACGAATCTGTCATGACTTCCGATACTATGATCATCAGTAGATGTGCAATGGTTGATATCATAAACATATCTGGAAATCGGAATTTAAACGATCAGTTTGATTTTCTACAAAAATAAATCGAGACAAGAACAGGTTCTGTAGACGATCAACACAATAATCAAATAATTAATAGTTTTAAGCGCGAAACAAGGACTTTAATAAATTAAGACATCATTCTGAAAATGTGTGTCAAAATCCAATGAAGATGTTTTCAATTTTTTGTTTTTATCCTCTTCTTATAACAAGTAAGAGAAACCTTCCTAAAAAGAAGCTGGCTCTCCTTCCAAAGGAAGCTGTGGAACTGTTACGACCCCCTTCAGTGCCACACTTGGCAAGAGATGATTTATATGTTGCAGATGAAGATTATTGATGTTTTCATAGTATATTTTAATCCTGTTTATGAAAATAAAATACTAAAAATAAATGAACTTTCGAAAAATCGGAGTAGAAAGTTTTCGTTGGCCCACTCTGTATAATACATACTGATAATAGTCGCATTGCTAAAAATCTCCAGTTTTTGATAAAAGTCACCTTCTAATATGTTGATTTTCCTTAAAAAATATGTGCATTATCATCTAAACATTTTCGACACATTTGCGGCGGTCAAAAATTTGGATACGGTATAGCAGGTAGTCCAGTGGTAGAGAATTATAGTGGGTAATTGGGAAAATTTAGAAAAAGCTTAAGAGAAGACTGTGGGGACAATTCGTACAAAATCATAAAAATAATTCTTGTCAGTTTTAATATATGTAGTATGGAAGTGAAAAATATATTGAGCGAAAAAGGTAAACAACTTTTCGTAGTGAATGGTGCGAAATTTTGTCTCACCAGAAAATTAGGTGACAACCGAATGCATTGGAGATGTGTGCAAAAGTTGTGTACTGCAAAAATATACACTCTAGGTAAATGTTTTAAATTACTATTAATTTATATTACTATTATTAATCATAGTTTTAACTTTTGCGCTCGCCCTTTTTATTAAAATTTCATTATTATAAACAATTTCTTTTCATGACAGAAAACAGGACAGATTATAACAAATTAACAACAAAGTGAAAAGAAGAGCACAAGAAGATATCTGCGAGAGGCCAGCAAAATGAATACACAAGAAAATCGCAAGCACCGCACAGGATTGTTCAAATAATATAATGAATATGCGAAGTATCGAAAATATTAGAAAATATTTATACAGCTAGACGCTCAGTTTTACCACCCCTACCAAAAAACATTAAAGATGTGCATGATGCAGTAAATACCATGGAAATTAAAACGATAAAAAATGACAATTTCTTATTGGTCAATGACTCTGACATGAACATAATTATATTTTCCTTTACATTTTTTATGTTCTGTAGATGTTATTTATATAGATGGTACATTTCAATATGCATTAAGGTTTTTTTTTCAATTGTAAACTATTCATGGGTACAAAAATGGCCAATATGTACCTCTAGTGTTTGTTCTTCTGCCAAGTAAAAGCAGTTTTATGTATTGCAGTATGTGGAAACTTATAGATAAATCTAAAGAATTAGATCTTTTATTTAAACCGAAAGAAGTTTACGTTGATTTAGAAAAATCAATGCATATTGCATTGATGGATGTATTTCCATTAGTAAAAATAAGCGGATGTCTGTTTCATTTAAAGCAAGCATAGCACTGTAAATTTCAGAACTTAGATTTAGCTAAATTTTATAATGACAAGACATCGGAAGTAGAGAAATGGATAAAACATATTTTTGGTTTGCCCTATCTACTTCTAGAAGATGTGTTAGATTGCTTTTTAAATTTAATGACGATTATGGCTGTATGTGAAAATTTGCAGACTATCTAGTAGATAAAGCTTCAGTAGATAGAACGTCCTTTAACTTTAAAGACTCAATAAGTAAAGGCAATGACGTTTAGAATAAAACATTACAAGTTGATTTATTATACAATTGTCACAATCTAAACGTCATTGTCATTAGTTATAGAACCGTTAAAGTTAAAGAACGTTCTATCTACTGACAAATAGAGGAGGAATGTATTTTTAATCCATATATGTGTGCCTCATTTTCAGCGAACACAACTCGGACTACTAATGCTTGCGAGAGCTGTCACTCTCATTTCAAAACCAGTTTTTATGGTAGTCGTCCGTCAATTTCTATATTCATAAAAACATTATTAAGTTTCCAAACTTTTACTTATACCAAAATCAAAAGTGTTAGATCAAATATAAAAGAAAGGCAAAATTCTATGCAGAATATAATGAGCAGTTTTGAAAACTGTAACAAAAGTAAAATTGAATTTGTAAATACCATAAGATATAATTTACCTATATGTAGTAATGTGAATTGATTTATAAAATACAAATAAATACCTTATTGACCTTTTATTGTCCTTAATTTCTATTATTTGAATTTCCCAGAAACCTTCGGGAGGAACTATTCTGTTGATAAGAGAAGTGCAGGTAAGAGAGTGACCGCCGGGAGGAACTCGGATACGACCATTTTTTAAATACAGGTATACATGTTTGATGCGACCATATGGTCTCATGCCAGTAGCTTTTTCGTTAAATTTCATTTTAAAGCACATGGCAGCCTGCTAGAAATCGTATTAAACGATTAATTTGCAAACTAGCTTTTATATATAACGAACACGGAATTATTCATTAATGTATGGCTTATTATCGTTAGAATATCCATACTTCAATATACTCTAAGAGTCATACTGTAAGAAATCACGTCCGAAAATCTGTCACTAACTCCCGGTTTAGGATGAGAATTTATAACAAAAGTAAAAATATACCAAAACATTTTTTTGACAAATACACACTCATGTCATTATAGAATTATGTAAATTCAGGTATTTTTTAATTTCTGGAAAACCATTTACTGATTTATTTTGCTTTTTAAAATCCTAAGTATAAATATAATTTTTAAATATTTCTCTGTGAGTGTATAAATGTTTCAAATTGACTAGATTTATTTTACAATAAACAAAATTAAGCATTTTAAATAATTATAAATGGATGTTTTCGCAGAAAAAATAAATAATTTGGGAATAAAAACTACACATTACATGTATAATTGAAGAAAATTATTATTACTTAAATCTATATAATGTTTGAAAAAACTATAAATGTAGATTTTATTTCCAATAAAATGAAAAATATCACATAATCTGTGTTTGTGTGCGCATAAATACCTTAAGACTAATTAACTAAAAATATTCTAATTAAATATGAAAAAAAGATCATTATTTTCAGATTTAATAAGAATGAGTAGTTCTGCCCACAATAATCAAGCAATAAAAATTATCACTGAAAATATTCGAATATTTCTTTTTCGTTTTATTTTTTTTTAAATAAAATATAAAGTTCAATGAACACTTTTTTGTTACGGATGGATGTACTCAGTTTTTTTTTAATTAATTTACGTTTTTAACAGAAATTACCACGGCAAAACGCTTCTACAAGTTTTGGAACACCGAAATCCAAGCCGGTGACATCTAAAATATTAGGTGATCCATCGGCTACCTCCAAGTGTGGAGAAGATAGGCAAAAAGTAACCAATCTGCAACAAGTCAAAACCATTCAAAAACAAGAATGTAAAACATTATTATTATTTTACAATATTAAAATTTATACAAATAACAAATATTGTTCCTCCTGAAGGTAGTTGCAGCTCATCGGTTGATGGTATTGAACTTTTATTACTAAGTTTCAATACCTGGACGAATAAACCAAAAATTGAGGACAAAAGAAGTTTTTGTATCCAACTACAAAGAATGTAAATAGATCTAAATTAGAAAGTTACTATCATGCTTCATTAAATCACTTAAAAAGGCTCTAAAGAAATTGGCAAGGCTATTTAAGAAAAGGCTCATCATTGAAAAAGATCCCATTACATCAATTTAGAGTAGTATCCAATAATGTTTTGCACAGTTATAGGATAAGGCAATACAATAATTGTAACGAGACAGATACACAAACTAAGGCATACATAGGTTTATACCACAGATAAAAAAATATAAAGAAGAAAAAGACGGTAAAAAAAACTTTACAAGAAAAACAGAAAAAAGGTTGCACCCATTACATCCTAATTCAATTGAACAAATACATATGCCTATTAGATATAACAAAGCAATTAAAAATGTCAAGATCAGTTTCAACTCTTGAGAGATCGGATCATTTAATACAGAAGAGATGATTTTTATGCTCTACAACTTTGCACTAAAACATTTTGCACTAAAGCGCATTGTTTGTCATCAATATATTAAAAAGAGACGAAATACCTAAATGCATATATTTTTCGCCCTCTAGCGGCGAAACTATGGGGATTTCGAAAAAAAGTTAAATACAAAAGTTAAAGGAAATTTGGTGCTCTACAACTTTGTACCAAAGTGCATGGTTTGTCCTCAAAATTTGGAAAAACTACGGAAAAACTACATACACTTTTTTGCGCGCCCTCTAGTGGCGAAGCTATTAAAAATTCTGAAAAAGTTTTGATACAAAAATTGTAGAAAATGTTTGCTTTTTCCTCTTTCTCCTAAAGCATGATTTTAATTGGGGTAGAAGTAAGTATTTCCGAATGTTGTTTCTTTCCAACAACATTTTCGATTTTCTTTCTTTGTGCTTTTGGTACTGGTGATAGTACTGAAAAAGTAATTGGGGGACTAGATCTCTTTCTATTTTGTATTCCAGATACTAATCTGCATAATTTGTCTTTGGTTAAACCAAAGAATAAATTAGCTAGGTGTAGTAAGTGATCTGATATCTCATGCTCTTGGTTAGAAGTAAAAACTGGAGCTCTACCTAGCGATAATGATTTCTTCTCCGTTTTATAATTTTTAAGTTTTAGGTGACGTCTGAGAGTAGCTTCTCGGATTTTAAAATTTTCTCGAAGAATTACATTAATGGCTGAATTAATTTGCTCCTTACTGAAGCCTGTATTTGTTTTCCTAGTGTACTTGCCCATCTGTGAAATAAAGGACTCTAATGTAGAAAACACAAGTTGACTATAAAAGAGTTTTGTACTTTTTTCCTGGTAATCAAACTTTTAGACATTTCCTACATTTTATTTCTTCTTTTCGTGCTATTTTTTGGTATCCTGGGGTGGGTAATTACCCCCTTTACCCCCCATATATACGCACTTGCGTACAAACGAGCCAGATAGAATTGGTTGCGGATAATCCTCCAGAAGCAGATTATCTGGGAAGTGATTTCTTTTTTGTTTTTGTTGTACAAAAATGCATTGTTGCTTTGTTTTTCAATATCCTGCATGGAAAAATGCATTCTTGCTTTGAAATTCAAAGTAATGTGTAAAAATATATTCTCGATTTAAAATTTCGAATATTTATATAAATAAATGCATTGTTGTTTTGTTTTTTAATTTACTTTGTGGAAAAATGCACTTTGGCTTTGAATTTAAAATTTTAATGTAAAAAAATGTTTTTTGTTTTGTTTTTCAGTTTCCTATGGGGGTGCGGAGGGGCAAATACATTGTTGCTTTGTTTTAAATATTTCTGGGGGAAAAAATGCATTGTTGCTTCAGGTTTTTTTCAAATCTGTTTGTGAAAAATGCATTTTTACTGTTTTTTCAATTTTTTCAAATTTTCGAACTGGGAAATATGATTTAAATACCAGGTGTCCAATTTTATTTTCCGATATTTCAAGAGCTTATACCTTTTAAACGAATAAAAACAAATACATGCGGTTTTCATTGAATACTTCACAATGATTCAAGTTTTGTTTAGACTCATAAAAGTTTTCTCACTTCCGGTTAAAAAAAAAAACAAAATGGCGTTTTTTACTTTCCCGGTCCCGGAAAAGTATAGTGAACGGGCAAAAAAAATCGAGAGATCGATGGAAATATCCATTCTAAGGTCCCCCAAGAAGATTGCAACCATTTCCAGAGTAAGGTCTGTCTACGTGCCTGTGTATTTGTGTATAATCTTCCACGATAACTGCCGAACCAGTTGACCAATGAAGCTGAAATTTGGTTTGAAGGGTTGGTGTGTGCCTTGAATGCGACTATTAGTTTTTAGTTTAAATGGGTATAGTACAAGATCCTCAAGATCGACATTGATTGAATATATATGTAAGATTTTTTGCTCTTTTTTTTAAATTTTAAGGACAAACAATACACTTTAGTGCAAAATGTTTTACTGCAAAGTTTTAGAGCAGAAAATTTCTTATAATTTTGGTAGGTTGCCACTTTTAATGAATTACCCTGTATATTATAACGAATCAATGTATCACTCACTATTAAAATCAAATGCTATTTACTTATTCTGCTAGTCTATGGACTTATGCGTTTGATTGAGTTTGTTCAAAGAATTACATAAAAATATTAACACCCTGTATACGGAGTCTTAGTTCATTACAACTCTTACCGGCAATATTAATATTATAATTATTATCCTTAACTTTTTGTAACAAACTAATCGCCACATAATTTATTTTCTAAAGGTAAGTAACAACCCTGCCTCAGAATGTTTAACACCTTGTATGTCAAAAACTGTCTATTAGATCTTGTTGTGCCTATGGAGACATTTGATCAGGACATCCTAAACTACATTATACTAAATTTTCATCTAATTCGACGACTGGGACTCTTTTTCCATAAGATCCATACAGGGTACTTTAATATAATTTGATGTTTAAAAGCTTTAACCTAAGATAACACACAATAATAAATAACAAACACATCGTTGCCTTGGTAACATGGTATTATCAATTATTTATCCAGTTATATCTTCTCTTCCTTACTATAATTTTGAAAATATCCTACGACTTTTGTATATGGCATTTTTAACATATGAGTGAAATTGTCAATTTTAAACATTGGTCCTATAAATAAAATATTGTTGAATTACGATTGCTAATAACATTTTAATGTTCAAAGTAATTTTAACATTTTTTGTCAATTTTTATGTGTCGTAAAAAATCCCCAGATTTAGGGAAATTTTCGAAAATTTGGCAATGACGCTTTAAAATTCCCTAGATTTAAGCATATTTTTAAAAAATAGACAAACGTCCGGACAGGATTTTTTTTCTTTTTCACACTGTGGGAACTCGAAAATGTAGAGAAAAGTGATACTGAGGCTTTTGGGCCTCAGTAATTCAATAAATTTGAAACAAATATACTTACTTGGCATTTGGAAGGTTAACTTTTTTCCTATATTTCTGAAGAGCTTCTACAGGCTTGGTCATCTTTTCTCTCACTTCTTTTGGAACAGTGGTATAATATTCTTTATGATTAATAAAATTTAGAAATATATCAAAGTGTTTTTTGTTTGCAGTAGCCCATTCAACAGGAGCAGCCAGTAATAAGTACTTATTTTTGTTTTCTCTTAACTTTTGGACATGTTCATATAAGTGACCCTCTAAAAAATTAAAATGAGACAAAACGAATATAAAATTTAGTTCATTTACTTTTCTCAAGAGATATAACAGCCACTTCTTTTTCTTTAAAAACTGCCACTGTAACATCTTTTTCAGATCTAAGTAAGAACCAAGCGAAAGCTGCAGCTGCTTCGACGCCAGTAATATTTTTGTTGCTTAAACATGGATTATCCATTTTATCTGTAGTATCTATAGTGATTAAATATCTTTTTCCGAATGATTGAACATTAGTACAAGATACATTCATGCATTTTTGAAGATTATTTAGGACAGTAGGGCATTTGGCTTCATTTGGGGTTTTTAACTTAATCAATTCTTCTTCTGTAAGATTCTTTTCCGCAACAAGATGTTGAAGCAATTTTGGATCTAAACGTCTGGAAAATTTATTACAATTTTAGAATTTGTTAAACTAGAGTATAGATAACTTACTTTCCACCTTTTTCAAAATTTTTCATGTAAATAAACACTTCTATTGGATGAATTCCACTGGATCTAATTTTTTCTGTGTTTGTTAGAGCCTCAGTTACTCTAGCTTGTGTTGGAGAATCTTTTTTCAA
This sequence comes from Neocrepidodera transversa, assembly GCA_963243735.1. Classification (NCBI taxonomy): domain Eukaryota; kingdom Metazoa; phylum Arthropoda; class Insecta; order Coleoptera; family Chrysomelidae; genus Neocrepidodera; species Neocrepidodera transversa. Next base: position 20,359,686 of record OY725344.1, on the reverse strand, counting down.
AAAACCTAGCTTGTATAGTTTGGGCAAACTCCTCAAAATCTCAACTAGAGACATGTTTGGAAGTGCTGTATTCCACACCTATGAATAATAATAAATAAATGTATTGAATCATATATAAAAAAACCACTTAAGTTTCAAGTTAACTTTTACACTTACTTCAGCTGATTTTCTTAATTTAGGTTCAATATTATCTATGGTAGCATTTAGTTCTTGTATAAGAGGAACAGCTGTTTTGTGATCATCAGTTTTCTTTAGAGTTTCAGATTTTCGAATTATTTCTAATATTTTCTTTTCATCATCAGTTTCTTTTTCGCTAGTTTTGTTTTTTAGAATGTAGTTTATAACTACATTGTGAACTATAAAAAAATTATTTAAATATAGGAGCCCATAAATTAAATGTTAAATAAGACTTACTTGTTGTTTCAGATTTTATATGGCAGAGTTTAATAAGATCTTTGTGTGACCACCCATGAACACTTTTCGTATCAGCATATAATTGAGCCAATTCAATAGCACTTTTTCTCTTGTAAAATGCAGAAATGGCTTTCCTAACTGTCTTCGAAAGTTTATGATTATTAAATTTTGAAGCATATTTTATGAAATCAAAAAATTCCGTATCAGTTTTTATTAATTTTAATACAGTAGAACAAATAGCATTTTTACTTTGAGGATTGGCTGAATTCATTTTTAATGCATATGCTAAAATGTTAAATACTTGTGAACGATATGGAATCAGACGATCTTGGTTGACAGATTCTACAACTTTGAGCAAATCCAAGTAATTATTTTTTAAAACTTCTTCTAGTAATTCTAGTTTATCTTTTCCTATTGGTAGGAATACTTCAGGTCCACCACAATAGTATTTTGGGTTTACATTGCTTACATAAATGAGACGTTTTAGTTTTTCCTCATTTGTTAATTTAGAAGCTGCCATGTCTACAAAAATTGTATTTTCATGAATTACTTTCCATAATTTAAAAATAAATAGAAGGTTATAGAAATATATTAATATAAATAAACACTATTAAACTATAAATTTAGTTTATTGGACACATATGAATCATTTTGAAAAAATTAAGACAATTTTGATAAAATTTATACATTTTAACATTGAATGTATCTACTTAACTCAGAAAAATGTCTGATTTGTACTTTTTATAAAACGTAAGTAGCAAATTAAGTAAAAATATGTTATTTTTACCTGTTTTTATTTCTTAATTTCCCTTATTTTCCTTCTTACTGAATACTGTCAAAAATGACAATATTGACAATAGTCAAAATGTCAAGTGTCAATGAATTGAATTAGGCATTTTGTAACGATACCATCCTGTAAAATTATTATTACGCCATCATCGGCCATTTTGTTGGAAAGTTCATAACGTTATATCCAAACTTTTTGGTTCATGGAACTTTACGTTGGTAATGTTTTATTTAATGATTTTTAATTTTTATCTGATTTTTTGGGACATTTTAAAGCTTAAGATAAACATTATTATACCTAGATATTACTTTTAATTATTTTAGAAGTTATTTATTTTTATTTCAAGGTGAGAAAAATTAAAATATAACTTAACCTCAATCTTCCACCCAAGTTCAACATTTTTCATAGTGTTTTTGTTTTAGTATAGCTCAAAATTATATAAATATATGTATATTAGTATAGAAATAACAAAAATTGATTAGAAATATAAAATATTAACACTAAATATTCACAGTATAGATTAAAAGGAATTTTAAGCGAACTACCAATGTTTTTTGGTACGTATGTGCCACAAAATTTCTTGGTTATCCCATCCCGTGCGATTATGGAAGGGGTTAGGTAATTAACACAACCGTTGTCTCAGACAACGCCACAACATTCAAGCGGCTTCGGTGACGTATTCGTGACGTCATTAATCAGCTGTTTCCATCAAAGTTATAATCAAAATTTAGTAGTATTTACCTTAGACTATGGAGCGTATAGAAGGACGGCAATCTCTGATAAATTACTCAATAAAAGCACCGATGACGAGTGATTTATATAATTCAACAGGTACATTTACATTTTATATATCAACTACTTTACGACAACTGACAACATACATTTGACATAATCAACAATGCCAACTTAAACCTAAGGATACAAAATACTTATGTTTAATTGTTCATTTCCAACAATCTCTAATGGACAACACGTTTAAAATGTGGCCAAAATTTTATACGCAACTAATGGTACATAAAATAACCGACGTGGCGCTGACGATCGTATGTTGAAAAACTGTTTGTAGATTGATTATAGATCCATAGTCTCCTCAAATAACGTTTTTATTTAATGAGCCACCCAATTTTTATAAAATACATAACTTTTAAAAGTTTACGTAATGAATTAAAATTATTATTTGAAAAAAATCAAAGGAAATGTCAAAACTGTCATCAACAGTCGATCAACAGCGCCACCAACTGGCTTCCAAAATCGGGTCACTTTTTATAACGTTGAGATGTGCCTCCTTCTATACCCTCCACATCTTAGACCATTTACTATTAGACATCAATTTTCCATCTTTCTCTTGAATTCGATATCTAAGCATAGCAGGTTGTGATATGACAGTTTGTATACAAACACGTAAACAAACAGTATCGCAAGTAAATCATCGAGGGTTTAAATAAATGTCCGAGCCATTTTCTAAAGAGACAAGATGTATCGACTTCAAAATATTGTATATGAAAATGTTGTTATTTCTGAACGCACCCCTGTACAAAACTGACTATTTCGAAAAATGGACTAGAACTGATATGTTCCAGATTACCAACCAAAAAACTAAATTGTCACATTTTTGACATTTAAATCAAAACATAACCTCTAACCTAATTATAACAATGTTATGATAAAATGTGGTATAGTGCTATTTTTCGTTTTCTACGACGAAGAATAATCTTGGGGCTTCTTTTATTTCTCTCCTTCAGCTATTGTGTAATTAGCTATTTAGGAAAAACAGACTTTTTAAACAACGATGATGTAATGGTTGTTCGAAGAACTCAACCTTTTATTTGGAGGAGCTTACAGCAACATAATTCTACAAGTGATGATACTAATTGTAGAAATTCCGTTCAAGGAAAAGTTTTAATAGTAGACGATCGGGGGTATGTTTGCCCTAGGGCAGAATTGCTGCAAAATGGATGCTGTAATGATTTACTACCAAGTATAACTCAATACAATTGTGAGACTTGTAAACCAAATAACTGTTGTACTATTTACGAACACTGTATATCTTGTTGTTTGCAACCAGATAAAAAAGAAGTACTTGAAAATGTGCTGGGAAAAGCTTCAGAGCAAAATAATGTTCTTTTTGCTTCAGTAGCAGATCACTTTGAATTGTGTTTAGCTAAGTGTCGTACTAACTCACAAAGTGTTCAACATGAAAATTCTTATAGAGATCCTAAGGCTAAACATTGTTTTGGAGAAGTAGATCCAGTTAATGTTGACAATGAAGTTTGATTGTGATTTGTTGGAAAATAATTTCAATTTTAGTAATTATGATTTAATCCAGTTATATAAGTGATTTTATTCTGTAAACGTTAAATGTTAATTTATATTTTTAATTTAAAATACTAATCTATTTTTTTAAATCGAGAGAGCAAAAGATTAATTTTTCAAATTTATTTATGGTATCCAAAAATAAAATATTAATTATTAGATGTTATAGATAAGCAGAAAATTAATAATTCTTTAGCAGTAATATCCGCTAATATTTCAGATTAATTTTTGTATATTAGGGTACTAAAATAGTAATAAAAAATTCTTAAATTATTTTTGTTTTTTAGAAAAACAATATGTGTTTGAGATAAAATTTTTTGTACCATTTTTTATTATATAAAGAATTGGTTTTTTTTAATACCTACATACGAATAATTAAAAAATAATTTTATGTTAAATGTATTAAAGACTTGTTTTTTATTAATCTATTATGAAAAAGCTAATAGAAGTGATATAAATAAATTATGTAAGCAATGATATACTGATGTTTAAATTTATTTGACAATCCAATCAAAAATGTCTTTTCCTTCAATAAAAGTTTTGTAATTAATGTTGAAGTTGATAATAATTAAATTAAAATTGAAGATGGCCATCTGAATACAAAACGTCGAGGTTATAGCAAACTTATAAAACATTTTTTGCATAATTCATAAAAGTAGTATTTATTTTTTCAAAAACAAAAGATTATCCATAGCTCAAATGTGGTCAATTATTCAACGAATAATAAAACTCAATACCACATACATTTATTTACCAGTTAAACTGGGGGCGAAATGTTTCGGCCATAACGATGGCCATCATCAGGCCTACAATTTTTTTTCTATAAACGTTAGTTTAAGGCAAATTGTTTCCAAATTTCTTAAATTTTGTACAATTTATTTACACTGGTGAATAGATATTTTTTCAATGGGGGTTTAAACTATATAAAGTGGTAGCTGTTACATGAAGAGGGTTGAAATTAAGGACGAAATTTTGACATTAGAGTACACTATAATTAAATCAAAAAATGACATTTTTCTTATTCAAAGAATGATGATCTTGGGTTCAAAAGGTCCCGAAGCAAAACAGGATGTGACCATTTACAAATTATTTCGAGGATATAGTTCTACAACGTATTTTAAAACAAATATGTTTTTAATTATACAAATTATTTGAAGAATTCAACAAATACGCAATTTTGTTAATTAATAATCTAATAGTTAATTTTGTTCATAATGTTTATTTAATGTATCCAAGAATTACTGGAAATATACCAACAACAAAATATTCTAAAGGTATCCAATAATTAACTTTCTCTGCAGATATATTTTTTAATGTGGCAAATCGTTTATTATTTAAAAATTATGTAATCTAATTATTTAATAAAAAGAGTTTATCTTTGTTTACCTATATTATGATAAAAAAAAATCTAAATCTATTATCTATTTTTGTAGTGATTAAAATATAAATAGAAAAAAAAATCATAATCGTGTTGTAATATAATCTAAAGAGGTATTTGAAATCCTTAACTATCAATTATTTATCAACGGACGGTCATTAATTTTTAATCACAATGCTGATAGTACGTCTCGAAACTTACAAGTGATAAGTCCTCGTTAGTTCCGTATATTACTGGTGCTGGATGAGTTTAATAATTTTTCCCGTTAATCTAGATTTTTTGTTTTAAATTGTGTACATTTTTTTTGCTTAAAATGAGCCCAAATTCTCAGACTAAAAATAATGAATATGAAGATATTTCAAATAAGAAACCGTAAGTAAATAACAACTATACAATTAATATTTATTACTTAAAAAACCGCAATGATTCAAAACTTATCTAATTAGTTATAAGTGCTTTTCTTGGTAATTTAGAAAAACATATTTGATCATCTTCAATTGCGAAAAAACCAAAACAAAATACCCAATATATTACTAAACTATTTAAATGAATAAAAGAATGGAATTTGGAATTTATTATTTTTTCTCATAAACATTAAATATTTGACGTACGTTTCGCTAACTAATATTAGCATCATCAGTTTTTCTTTGGATTATTGTTTAATGTAATTTTAATTGTGGCTTTCATCGTGATTTTTTTGTATAACCCTCATACTTTTATTCTCTTCAATTTCTTTATACAATCGTAATTCCTAATTAATTTTTTTGACTAATTCGAAGCATAACTTTTATTTTATCCCATTTTGTTTTCTCTTAATTTATCAGTAATCCCTATTTTTTGCCTTTTTTAATGATCTTCCATCGTCATCTTATATGATAAAGTCATAGGCTTGCTTTAAATCAATAAATATCAATTTTAGGTGTTTTGTAATGTAAAAATTTGACTTGATACTTTTCTACTTCTTCATTTACTTAATTATCGGTTTGTAACTATACATTGAAAGAAACTTCATTGACGTGTTATCTTCGACTATTTTGTTAACACTCTGTATTATTTTTGATCAGTTAAAAAATATAGATGTGTAAATATATGTAATAAAAAAGTTTGTCAAAGTTTTTTATCTAAATACCAACAAATTCAATATACTACATTCAGTAATATAATTTGCAAATACTGCTTTATCGTCTTTTTCATATATAGGACAGAAGGATTGTTTTTATTAGATAACATACCTTAGTTATTAAAGTTTCTTCTACTTTTGTTATTTTTCTTTTATTCCATCTTATCATTTAGCAAATTAGTTAGTTTCCAGTTTTTATCCTATTAATTTTGCTTGTTTATCTCTATAATACATTGTAGTTAAACTTGATAAACTTGAATAAAAATAATAATTTCTCCAAACATAATTTTTCTTAGGTTTTATCTTAAGATTGTTAATGAGTTCATTCATTTTATGATAACTTTATGATAAATGTTGGTAATGTTACATTTGTTACAATTTTAAAATAAAAAACAATGATTTTGTTATAATCTCTAAAAAATCGAAACGTAAATTAAATCTAATTGTTCCAGTATTAAGTGGTTTCGTTTCCACATAAAAATATTCAAAGGACGTTATTTCGTTTGCCCTATAAAAATGGCTCACCTTTGTTTTCACTTTTCATCGAGTTCCACAAATGCCTCATTTCTGAATGTTTCGTATTTTGTGTAAAATTTAATCTTATTTAATATAAGTTAGTTTAAAAAATGAGGCATTTGAGGAAGTTACCGAAATATGCCCTTAAAAACTGCCCCTTTTGCTGTTACAAGAAGTAAAAATGTATACAAACATGAGCACATACGGCAAAGTCACTAAAGAGTCGTCAACTAATTAAGTTCAAGTTATACCTACGATCTCATCGGATTATTTTCAAAATATGGTAAGAAACGTTTTCTTTAATCTATTTATACAGGGTGATCAACTTATACTCCGGAGTTTGATATATCCGTTGTTTTGAGAGATACGAAAAAAAGTTTTAAATAAAAATTATAGATAGAGTCAAGCTCCACATTTTAAAATTATTTTATAATATACAGGGTGTTTCATAAAAGGTACAGCATACCAAAGTTATATTTTTTTTTAAATCAAACATCCCATATTTTTTACATTTTTAGATTCGTCTTGAGAAGCTGATTTCAATAGTAGTTTTTGCAACAAGTGTGGATATGATGGCCATATCGCACGCGAACGAAGTTTGAGCACGACGACGTAGGCGGAGTGCTCAATCGTCCGAGTGCGATATGGACAATACACATAAGTTGAACAGTACATTTTTTCTACAACCCACGAAAGGAAAAACTAAAAAATAAAAAAAAGATTGCTGTCACAGGGTTTGAACCGAGGACCTTCGTATCTCAAAGCGACAGCGTTAGCAATACGCTATCACGAGCTGTCACGGACTTATTATAAAATCATATAAAACTATAATAGGCATCTTCTATTTTTAAGTAGGTTATATTCATATTTAGTTTTTGATTTTTGGAGTAATATTATTATTATTATTACATCTTTTCGGCTAAATGAATATCTGATAAAGTATAATTTATTAAGTCTGTTTCTGTATTAGAATAAAAAATTGTGACAGTTGTTTTGGCAGGTTATTTAAAATTAAAAAATAAAATAGGTGGTGGATTTCTAAATGTGAACTCTGATTGGTGGACCTTTCATATTTCACGCTAATGAAGTGATATTGTGAACCCTGATTGGTGGATTCCATATCTCACGCTAATGAAATTATATCCGTTCAGTAGACTGATATTGCCTACATATACATTTTGTAAAGTCTGCGTACAATCTACAATATCCATGTGGGTGTAGAAAAAAGCCTGTTACACCTATAAACTAAATAGTTTTGAAGTTACAGACAATTGAAAGTCGCATTTTTTGCTCTGGTAGTATAATTATCAACTCTGTAAAAGATTGTTCTTTCTTCGGTCTCAATAAAGTGCCAAAATGATGGTTTCTTCGCATTTATCTGTTCCTGAAATCCTGAATGCTACCCCTCAATAGAATTATTTGTCAGATTGAATACTCTCGAAACAGTTCCACATTGATGGTGCAAAAAGTGGCTTTTTACATTTGTTCAATTTGGTGGTTCTTCCTATCCAAGTTTCTTTGAAATATTCAACAAATTCTTTAATTCCGTAAGGTAGAAAATTTTGCGTACACAAGAGATGAAAGGCTCTTGTGATCATAGATTCGAGTACAAATGCCAAAGTATTGAATAATTTTAGAGCTGATCAAAATTCTGCATCTGTATCATATTTACCCTTTAGTCCGAGTGATTAAGTTTTCTATACGAAATATACCGAAGTTACTTAATTACCGTAATAATTTAAATATATGAAATTTTATAGCGCACAGTAACTTAAAATTATGGTATAGGCAGTTCCAGTGGTAGTCCGAGTTGCAGTGGTAGTCTGAGTTCCAGCGGAAGTCCGCGTTGCAGTGGCAGTCCGAATTACAGTGGCAATCCCAGCCGAGCACGAGCCGACAACCAATTCAAGCTGCAATACATGTTCAGCGACCTCTAGAGAGAGGTCAAGCTGTATTGTACCATACCGGAACTGTCAATCAAACTAGGCTAGCCTAGAAGACGTGCATGTGCCGTTCGTCTGACACATCACCGATAAAAAACCGTGTTGCACACATTCTTCCTCGCCGGATTTGGTATCAATAAAAACAATTTGATTTAATGGATTTTATTTATTGTGATACCAGCAGCTAATACCCAGGAACTTAACCTAATAGGGTAAGTTTAGTCCGATCTTTTGGCAGCCAATGCATTGGTCGATACCATAACGACCCCTGGAGCATTCTTCTACACTGACGCTGCCCGTGAAAGTGACCTTCACTCTATAAACGGAAGGTAGCACCCGAGGTAATTTGAAACCTGGAATAAGGCGCCAAAAGACGCGAAGAGCGTTATAACACAGTGGCTGAAATAAAAATAACATCATTTGTGACTTATTCCCGGAAAAACTACGATGATGGCATTCTAAATGTTTTCTCGAAGTCTCATTATTAAAGATAGCTTAGGATTGATAATCAAATTTTTTATTGCCTGTGGCATTCTTATATACGTACTTTCCGATTTATTTGGTAAAAGTGCATAAACGTATGGCGTCAATGGAGGATGTAATACCGTTAATAAAATAAGGAAGGAACAGTTTGAAATGTACCATTCATCAGCCATATCTTTGATTCTGACAATATTTGTAGATTTTTTGGTGTGGCGAATATTAATTGTAGAAGTTTTAAATGGCTCCTTGACATGTGGTATCTAACGCATAATTTGACTGTCATATAAAATCATTTACAAGCTTGCTACCAATGGCGAACCTATTTCGTCATAGCTCGAAATCAGTGTAAACAAATAGTCGACGAAACCAAGAAAACACATAACCAGAGAATTAAAAGCGAACTTCTTGTCAATCAGTCAGAATTTTCTAGAAACTTGAAAGTCAACTATCAGGGGAAAACATCACCTAGTATTCCACGTGTACAATCAACAATAAATACAAAAAAAAAGCGTCCCGTTGTAATACCTGTCATTGTTCTTAAACACTGTACCAGAAAGCTAACATCTGTCTTGTAGGCTTGTAGTGAAACCAATACCCAATGAGGATAAAAAGACCTTGCCAAGGAACAATCGACCATTAAAAGTTATGGAGAAAGCAATCAATTGAATCAATCAATACGTTCTAAAATACTTGAATGGCTTTAACATCGTCGGTGACCATTAATAGGGTTTTAGTAAACAATTATCGATAAGAATCCTCTTCACCTGTCCCCATCTCTGGAACAGCGGGATTGAACAACATGGAGAATCCCGCGCGGTTGCGTTAGACATCTCTAAAGCATTTGACCGTGTTTGGAATGATGAGCTTTTGACCAAATTGCGCTTTTATGGCTTTTCCGAAAAGTTTTGTAGATAGTTTTCTAGTTTTTTTAAGAATCGTTCTTTGCAAGTAGCAATCGACGATTTTCATTTTGACACTTTCATTATCAACGCTGACGTCCTACAGGTGTCCATTTACTTACACTTTTCCACCTTTATATTAATGGCTTGCTGAAAAGAACAAAAAATCCTATATTATAGCTTTGCGGATGACAGTAAACAAGAAGTTTAACATCTTAATAAAGACCTCCAAAAAATTTGGCTTGTTGTGACAGTAACGAAGTATAGTTTAACGATAAGAAAACACAGGCAACCGGTTTTTCTAAAAAGATTAACGTTGCGGGACCCAACATAATAATGTCGAAACACTCGATTCCATTGGTTTTATCACTTTTTCTTGGTATCAATTTGGGGGGACATGGGTCATGGTATAGGTAATCACGTTGCAAGCATGGCTGAAAAAGCTTTCCAGAAACTTGGAACAATGTTTCGCACTAGAAAGCTTTTTGACCATCACTGGAATACTGCTTCCACATTTGGAGCTCTTCTCGTAAGCCATACATTGCGGTTGCTCGATTCTATACAGAAGAGAGCGACACGTCTTATTGCTGATCCAGAACTGACTATGAATCTTGAAAGCTGGTATGTCTCATCCTTATTAAGTCCTCCTTCATCTAGAGCACGTCATCAATGACCTTCCTGAAACCGTATTTTCCTGAGAGTAGAATCTTCAACGATTTAAATTCAATGTCAATCGCCAGTTTTGCGTATGCCTCACTCTTAAAGCGGCTTAAAGGATTTCCTAATGTGCCTATGCTGTATCCATAAAAATATTTACGTTTAAGATAAATGCATCCTTAATTATTAGTTTAAAATAGTTACGTTTAAATTGAACGAACCGATGGTAAGATTAGATTGGAAAAGAACGAGTGTGGGTACTAATACCTTTTCCACCAGGACCTTTTCTGATCTATTGTGGTTGTTCTCTCGCCTAGATAACCTTATCTAGACTTGTCCTTGTTAGCAGACTCCATAATCTAGTAAATTAAACTCCTATGTAGCATTTCCCTTTGGGCGTTTCTTCATTACATAAGACAAACCTTAACTTACATAACCCTTCACAGTACCAAAGTATATGTACTGCGGCGTCCTCCTCTTCCTGACAAAACCTGCAAATGACTTCCTCTGCCATTGCATTCATATGTCTGTTGAGCCTACAGTGTACCGTAAGAATGTCGACGAACTCTTTGGCCTGTATATGCTGATCAGGTCTTCCACCTCTCTTGAAACATATTTAGCTTCCATCGATTGACGGATATGCTGACTATTGTTTTCGCAAAGTCACAGAACGGTTTTGGTCCGACTAGAGATTGTGTTGTCACTGCCAGTTTATCTGCTTCTTCATTGTCCCGGTGCCACTCCATGTCCCGGTATCGAGCCCCCTTTTTAGTCTCTTTCGACTATCAAGATCTGTTAGGACCTGCAAACAGTCATATATAAGTTTTGATTTAACTTCCGTGGAGCATAATGTCTTTAATGCTGCATTTCTGTCCGAGTATATGGCTCCAGCTTTTAAATTAACTTGTTGCTTTAATATCTCTTTTGTACAATATTGCATAACAATTAATTCTGACTGAAACACTATTGCGTGATTGCCTAGGCTCAGTGAGACTTGTCTTTGTGTTAGCATTATAAATACCAACTTCTTCATTGGTTTTGGAGCCATCTGTATATCGGACCATTCCTATTTGGATATTTGTATGGGATTTCCCCCTTTGGGATAGTTATTAGTTTGTGCAATAATCACATTTATTAATATAATTATTTGCTTTGAGATAAATGTTCCCTAGAATTTTCTATTTGACCATTTCACAAGATTATGGTAACAATTGAGATTAACGTTCCTAAAATACTATATTTAAAGATAATACAAGATTATAGTTACGTTTGAGATAGATTTTATCCGGAGATGCGACTAATAGTTATTTTAGACGGCTATAGTAGATTTTTCTAACTGACAGTTTTCAACAGAAAGTTGACAGTTGTCGTTGAGCAAGCGTTTTTAATAATTGGCTACTTAGAGCGTTTTGTGAAAGTGTGACAACGGCTGATATTATTTTAAAATAAAGATGGTGTCTCTTAAATGAATTAATAATTTTCATTGTTTACTTTGTATTGCGAAAGTAAAATTGTTAATTATAATGAAAATTATTCCAAGTTTTTATTAAAAAATATCATCGTGTTAATTGCTTAAAGAAATATGTTGACAGAGTAGCGGGAAAGTATTGTGTTCATTTTGTAGTGCGAAAGTAAAATGGTTACTTATAATGAGAATTATTCCAAGTTTTTTATATAAAAATGTGATTGTTCTAATTGCTCAGAGAAATATGTTGACAGAGTAGAGCGAAAGTATTGTGTACATTATGTAGTGCGAAAGTAAAATGGTTAGTTATAATGAGAATTATTCCAAGTTTTTTATATAAAAATGTGATTGTTCTAATTGCTCAGAGAAATATGTTGACAGAGTAGAGAGAAAGTATTGTGTACATTATGTAGTGCGAAAGTAAAATGGTTAGTTATAATGAGAATTATTCCAAGTTTTTTATATAAAAATGTGATTGTTCTAATTGCTCAGAGAAATATGTTGACAGAGTAGAGCGAAAGTATTGTGTACATTATGTAGTGCGAAAGTAAAATGGTTAGTTATAATGAGAATTATTCCAAGTTTTTTATATAAAAATGTGATTGTTCTAATTGCTCAGAGAAATATGTTGACAGAGTAGAGAGAAAGTATTGTGTTCATTTTGTAGTGCGAAAGTAAAATGGTTAGTTATAATGAGAATTATTCCAAGTTTTTTATATAAAAATGTGATTGTTCTAATTGCTCAGAGAAATATGTTGACAGAGTAGAGAGAAAGTATTGTGTACATTATGTAGTGCGAAAGTAAAATGGTTAGTTATAATGAGAATTATTCCAAGTTTTTTATATAAAAATGTGATTGTTCTAATTGCTCAGAGAAATATGTTGACAGAGTAGAGAGAAAGTATTGTGTTCATTTTGTAGTGCGAAAGTAAAATGGTTAGTTATAATGAGAATTATTCCAAGTTTTTTATATAAAAATGTGATTGTTCTAATTGCTCAGAGAAATATGTTGACAGAGTAGAGAGAAAGTATTGTGTTCATTTTGTAGTGCGAAAGTAAAATGGTTAGTTATAATGAGAATTATTCCAAGTTTTTTATATAAAAATGTGATTGTTCTAATTGCTCAAAGAAATATGTTGACAGAGTAGGGAGAAAGTATTTTGTCCATTTTGTAGTGCGAAAGTAAAATGGTTAGTTATAATGAGAATTATTCCAAGTTTTTTATATAAAAATGTGATTGTTCTAATTGCTCAGAGAAATATGTTGACAGAGTAGAGCGAAAGTATTGTGTACATTATGTAGTGCGAAAGTAAAATGGTTAGTTATAATGAGAATTATTCCAAGTTTTTTATATAAAAATGTGATTGTTCTAATTGCTCAAAGAAATATGTTGACAGAGTAGAGAGAAAGTATTGTGTTCATTTTGTAGTGCGAAAGTAAAATGGTTACTTATAATGAGAATTATTCCAAGTTTTTTATATAAAAATGTGATTGTTCTAATTGCTCAAAGAAATATGTTGACAGAGTAGGGAGAAAGTATTTTGTCCATTTTGTAGTGCGAAAGTAAAATGGTTAGTTATAATGAGAATTATTCCAAGTTTTTTATATAAAAATGTGATTGTTCTAATTGCTCAGAGAAATATGTTGACAGAGTAGAGCGAAAGTATTGTGTACATTATGTAGTGCGAAAGTAAAATGGTTAGTTATAATGAGAATTATTCCAAGTTTTTTATATAAAAATGTGATTGTTCTAATTGCTCAGAGAAATATGTTGACAGAGTAGAGAGAAAGTATTGTGTTCATTTTGTAGTGCGAAAGTAAAATGGTTAGTTATAATGAGAATTATTCCAAGTTTTTTATATAAAAATGTGATTGTTCTAATTGCTCAAAGAAATATGTTGACAGAGTAGAGAGAAAGTATTGTGTTCATTTTGTAGTGCGAAAGTAAAATGGTTAGTTATAATGAGAATTATTCCAAGTTTTTTATATAAAAATGTGATTGTTCTAATTGCTCAAAGAAATATGTTGACAGAGTAGAGAGAAAGTATTGTGTTCATTTTGTAGTGCGAAAGTAAAATGGTTAGTTATAATGAGAATTATTCCAAGTTTTTTATATAAAAATGTGATTGTTCTAATTGCTCAAAGAAATATGTTGACAGAGTAGAGAGAAAGTATTGTGTTCATTTTGTAGTGCGAAAGTAAAATGGTTAGTTATAATGAGAATTATTCCAAGTTTTTTATATAAAAATGTGATTGTTCTAATTGCTCAAAGAAATATGTTGACAGAGTAGAGAGAAAGTATTGTGTTCATTTTGTAGTGCGAAAGTAAAATGGTTAGTTATAATGAGAATTATTCCAAGTTTTTTATATAAAAATGTGATTGTTCTAATTGCTCAAAGAAATATGTTGACAGAGTAGAGAGAAAGTATTGTGTTCATTTTGTAGTGCGAAAGTAAAATGGTTACTTATAATGAGAATTATTCCAAGTTTTTTATATAAAAATGTGATTGTTCTAATTGCTCAAAGAAATATGTTGACAGAGTAGGGAGAAAGTATTTTGTCCATTTTGTAGTGCGAAAGTAAAATGGTTAGTTATAATGAGAATTATTCCAAGTTTTTTATATAAAAATGTGATTGTTCTAATTGCTCAGAGAAATATGTTGACAGAGTAGAGCGAAAGTATTGTGTACATTATGTAGTGCGAAAGTAAAATGGTTAGTTATAATGAGAATTATTCCAAGTTTTTTATATAAAAATGTGATTGTTCTAATTGCTCAGAGAAATATGTTGACAGAGTAGAGAGAAAGTATTGTGTTCATTTTGTAGTGCGAAAGTAAAATGGTTAGTTATAATGAGAATTATTCCAAGTTTTTTATATAAAAATGTGATTGTTCTAATTGCTCAAAGAAATATGTTGACAGAGTAGAGAGAAAGTATTGTGTTCATTTTGTAGTGCGAAAGTAAAATGGTTAGTTATAATGAGAATTATTCCAAGTTTTTTATATAAAAATGTGATTGTTCTAATTGCTCAAAGAAATATGTTGACAGAGTAGAGAGAAAGTATTGTGTTCATTTTGTAGTGCGAAAGTAAAATGGTTAGTTATAATGAGAATTATTCCAAGTTTTTTATATAAAAATGTGATTGTTCTAATTGCTCAAAGAAATATGTTGACAGAGTAGAGAGAAAGTATTGTGTTCATTTTGTAGTGCGAAAGTAAAATGGTTAGTTATAATGAGAATTATTCCAAGTTTTTTATATAAAAATGTGATTGTTCTAATTGCTCAAAGAAATATGTTGACAGAGTAGAGAGAAAGTATTGTGTTCATTTTGTAGTGCGAAAGTAAAATGGTTAGTTATAATGAGAATTATTCCAAGTTTTTTATATAAAAATGTGATTGTTCTAATTGCTCAAAGAAATATGTTGACAGAGTAGAGAGAAAGTATTTTGTCCATTTTGTAGTGCGAAAGTAAAATGGTTAGTTATAATGAGAATTATTCCAAGTTTTTTATATAAAAATGTGATTGTTCTAATTGCTCAAAGAAATATGTTGACAGAGTAGAGAGAAAGTATTGTGTTCATTTCGTAGTGCGAAAGTAAAATGGTTAGTTATAATGAGAATTATTCCAAGTTTTTTATATAAAAATGTGATTGTTCTAATTGCTCAAAGAAATATGTTGACAGAGTAGAGCGAAAGTATTGTGTTCATTTTGTAGTGCGAAAGTAAAATGGTTAGTTATAATGAGAATTATTCCAAGTTTTTTATATAAAAATGTGATTGTTCTAATTGCTCAAAGAAATATGTTGACAGAGTAGAGCGAAAGTATTGTGTTCATTTTGTAGTGCGAAAGTAAAATGGTTAGTTATAATGAGAATTATTCCAAGTTTTTTATATAGAATTATTCCAAGATTTTTATATAAAAATGTGATTGTTCTAAGTGCTCAAAGAAATATGTTGACAGAGTAGAGCGAAAGTATTGTGTTCGTGTGGTAGTGCGAAAGTAAAATGGATAGTTATAATGGTAATAAAATTATAAACAATTTATTTCTTAACGTGGATGTAACGTACTCTAGTAAAGTGTCGTGACGGTCGAAGTTTTACTCTTTTTTCGACCTAGCTCTCATGTGCCAAGTGTCTCCTAGTGTAACATGCGATAAGGAACTTCGTTACAAAAATATTAATTGTAACATTAATTCTAGCAAGTTTGTACAATATTTTTTGAAAAGAAATATGAAACGAGAAGTTTAAAACATGATAGACATTACCGAGTTCGTTTTCCAATAAGAATCGATAATAAATAGTTTACACTACTACGGTACAAAAAAATTGTTTGAAACCATCATTAAAACAAGTCGATTACACGATTACAAAATATTTAAAAAAAAAGATTAAAAAAATCAATAAAAAAAATCGAATAAATATCGATTAAAAAAATCGAATAAAAGTCGATTAAAAAAAATTGAATAAAAATTCGAATAAAAAATCAAATAAAAAATGGAATAAAAAACTATTTCAAAAATCGATTAAAACAATTGATTGAAAAAATTGATTAAAAATATCGATTAAAAAAATCGATTACAAAAATCTAATGTTTAATTTTAACTTTGTTCGATTTTGTTAATTCGATTTATCACCACTTCTTCTGATCGTTTCATTTGCACATAAGCTATTGGTTACATTTATATGGAAATTGATGGCCGTTTTTGACATAGTTATTTTTGTATTCAGTTTACGTAATTGTCACAATAATTTGGCCGATTTTTATATGCTAACCTTATAACATCCTTTGCGGACATATTTACGCGTTAGTAGAGAGATATTAGAGGTACAGAGTTCAAAAATCTGGCAATATTTTATACAGATAAGGCACAAAATATCACAAAAAAAAATTATTTTTAACAAACTAACTTTTATTCTATTGTATTATTTAACGTATATATTATGTCTAATAATAATAATAATTATATAATTTTTTGATCACTGAGGCTCAAAGTTCATTTAATTCTTACATTTCTTCGATTTTTATCTACAGTAATCATAATTCCTTAAGGGAATTTTAAAACATCAGTGCCAAATTTCCCTAAATTATGAACTTAAAATATGAATATTTTTTGCATTTGTTTATATTTTCAGATCTCCAAAAACTCGGATGTTACACGAAAAACAATTTGAAATTAGAAATTCTCTACTAACAGATCTTTTCGAAAATGTACCACATATTGCAGCAGTGCAGCATATGTTTGCAGCCACAATAATTTGCTTATTTATGAGCATAATATTAAACGATTATTTACAAACAGGCGAGTAAGTATATAATCTTAATTACGTTCTATAATTATTTTATTTGTTCACTGGTACCGAAAGATCGAGTATCTATTTAAATAAATATTTATTACTATTCATCAGAGTTGTGACGAGCACTGATAAAAAAGCACTAAGCACTTAAAAAAGGGTTTAAACATTACGAGCACTAAGCACTTTTACAGGTAAGTGCTCGCAAGATCTAAGCACTCTAAAAAAGTGCTTTAAATGAAGTGGAAGTGTCTCTTGGCTTATTTATAAAAATGGAGTAAATCCAACAAAACTGCCTAGAATTGAAATAGAGGAACCAGTATCAATAATATCAAAAATTTAAATTTATTTTTAAACTTTTTGATTTTTATTATTTTTGAATACATAAGAAAAAAAACTGTGTAAAATACACGTAACCGACTTGTTTTCTAAATATTGGCGTCTGAACTAAATTAATGTCTTATGAAACTTGTATTTTAATATAATTATAAACGTAGCAAACTAACAGTATCCAAGTAGCTTAGCCACGGACAAAAGGACAGACAGGCGGTTGTAGAGTTGACTTGGGCCACTGAAAAAAGTAGGTGAGCAAGCTAAGGTGACAAGCTATCGATTGCCGAAAGCAGAGTTCCAAAATTCGAAACCGTTGTCAAGTTAACCCTAAGACAGACAGACGGACGGACGGACATTGTAAAGTCAATGTACCCTTTGTTTCATACGTATATGGTATTATTTTTTGTCATAATATCAATTTATCCAAATTATACTAATATTTTCTAGTGTGAATTTAAAAATATTCATGAAAGGGTAATGCTCGTCCTGCTTTTGGAGTGCTCGCGAGCCTTTTCGAGTGCTCGTGAGTGTTTTGAAGTGCTCGCGAGCACTTTTGACGAGCACAAAGGACTTAAGCCCTTTGGTAAAGTGTTTTGAGCATTAAACACCGATTTTAAAAAGTTCTCGTAAGCACTGTGCTTCCGAGTACAAAAATTTTTAGGCTAGCTCTGCTATTAATTCATTTGCTGATCGATGAACAAAAAGTTCACCATATAAATTTTTGTCTGTCTCTGTCTGTTTTGATGAATTAAATTTTCTATTTGTTTTTAGGATAACACTTGGAATTTATCTAATACAAAGTGCTTTTAGTAAATTTCACATAGCAGCAATAATATGGATTTGTTACAATTTAGTAACAGTTTTAGCATTCTATATTTTTAAGCTATGGGCAATTGTTAGATTACAAGTAATTCCAAATCGTAAGTAAAAAAATTACCTAATTAATTATTTAATGCTAATTTTGAAAACGAACTATAGTCCAGTTGAGAAGTGAGTTTTCTGCGAAAAATAGTTAGAAGGGTAAGAAAAATATGAGCGATGGCTCATTCGACGCTGATTGCGCCATGTCGATTTTTTTACTTCAAATAAAAATTGTTATTAACAAAAAAAAAACTATACAAGATGGGAATTGTAAAAAAGATCCTTAAAGAGGAGGAAATTTCCAAAAAAGACTTCTAACTCCCGGACCTCCAGCTCTAATATTTATAATTTTAATTTGTTGCTGAAAATAGGTCTCCGCGCGACCTTTCCGGGATGAGTACGCCGCCTCTATATAGTGAGTATCGCATCTAAAATAATTTTTTTAAAGCACTAAATATTGATTTAAAAATTTGAAAAAATTATGGTATCATTTCAACACTTGTAGAAAGAAAGATCCGTTGGAAAAAAAATTTTAAATGCATTTTTTAAAAAGCTAGCCTATTGTTAATTAACTATTTTTTTCACACCTCTGTCTTCATTAAAAGCTGGATAATTGTTTAAATAATCACTGTGAGTGAGTTTTCTAAGATAGCAAAAAATGAAAAATCGTAAAATTGTTGTTAATTTTTTTTCTCATATTCTATGGTGTAGCTGTTTTTATATTAGAAATAAGGATTAAATTTTTGTTGGTAAGATTTTTTTTACCATTCTTAAAAAAATTTTCTTTTGTTTATAATCGTTTTTTTCATATTTGCATTATTTAAATAATTAGTTAAGAAATAATTTTGTCTTTAAAAATCATTATTGATGGCTCATAATACAATTAAATCTTTTTCTCATTAATAATTTAATTGTTTATTTAGTTCAAAATTTATTATAAACAAGTGTCACAATAATTTTTTTTCTAATACTACTAAAAATTACAAAAACAACCATATGAAACAAAGTAGAGAAAAAAAGTCTGTATTTTTTATTGGATTGTCAAAGTGCTTTTTAGTGTTTTAAAAAAAATATTTTAGATGCGGTACTCACTATAGAGGGGGCGTACTCATCAGTAAACGGTCGCACTGAGACCTATTTTCAGCAACAAATTAAAATTATAAATATTAGAGCTGGAGGTCCGGGCGTTAGAAGTTTTTTTTGAAAATTTCCTCCTCTTTAAGGATATTTTTTGGAATTCCTGCTATCTTGCATAGTTTTTGAGTTATCATCAAAAAATAAAATGGCTTTTTTTTCGTTTTTTGGTAATAACAATTATAATTCTTATTTGCAGAAAAAAAAATCTACATGACACATTTCTCAGAATTGCAATTCGCGTCGAATGAGGCATCGCTCATATTTTTCTTACCTTTCTAAGTATTTTCCGCAGAAAACGCACGTCTCGACTATACTAATATTTCATCTAATAATTATGCATCAAAAAGAATAATGCAAATACTAAAAAATATTTTTAAATTCTTTTATATTTAATAAATCGATGATTATTACACTTTATTATTGTTAAGTTCTCGTGAACTGAAAATTATGTCATTTATAATTAGATTAGATATGAGTTACAGATGTGAAATTTAATATATTCCAACTTTGTATAAAAATAATGATTTACCAGAAAAATATTTATCCATTTAAAATACAATCTTTTTTCTTACAAAGTAGTTTTACAGCTAAATCGGATTGTACATGTTGATATCTATTAGGAAACAAGTTGTTTTTTTGCCTGTTTTGTGTATATTTCGGACACTCAAGTATGAAATGTTTAACGGTAATAATCACTCCGCACATGTCACATACCGGAAGATCTCTTTGGGTTATTATGTGTTGGTGAGTATACCGAGTGTGATTAGTCCTAAGGCGAGTTATCACAGTTTGATCTTTGCTAGATTTTAGAGTGTTTGGTCAGGGTTTCACTTTAAACTTATCTTGGGATTGATCCCACTCATCCTACCACTTGGTATAAACTTTTTGATTTTAAAAAGCACTTAAAATCTAACTGAATCACTTCATGATCCCACTGATTGATTATTGCTCTATCTGCTTGTTCGTTTCCATTAATTACAATATGTGAAGGGACCCAGATAACGATTAATTCGTTACCTACCCGTATACATAACATTAAAGGATTTCAAAGGAGCTTATGGAGTCTGATATTATTACAAACTGTTCTTTTTCCGATGATAATAAGACCCTGAAGAACATATATGGAAGATATTTTGGGTAAAAGGTACGTTTGAGTTTCGCCTTCGGCTATTACTGCTGCTCCTAAGCCTTTGAATGCATCTGTATAGATTTGGATGTGGGAAGAATAAACATTCATAATATTTAGAAAATTTTGTTTAATCAAAATTGGATTTGTGTTGTGTTTGTCGAAACGACTGAGATCAAAGTAGCACTTTGGAAGATTTATAGTCCATTTGGGAATTTGCCGTGAACATTTTTGGAATACTGATACCTAAAATGCAGGAGCTGTTCATTTTTTTGTGTAGTATGTAAGCTATATCTTCTCGTGTAAAAGTTAACGGAAAGTTTTCAGAACCTTTTCTTCACGAAAATGGAACACCTCAAGGATCGATTATCAGTACAACGCTTTTCCTTACGGAAATGAATAATATAATTGATGCAAGTTCTCCAGTGAAATTTATTACTGATTATATAAGCGACAAAGTCCTGACTGATTGACTGACTGACATAGAATCGACGTAGAGCAAAATCTACTAACCCAGACACTTGAAATTTTGAGGTGTCAAGTTTGACACCATTTTGTTGAAATTTTGTGTTCATTAATCGATACGTCGGTGATGTTAGCACCCGGCCAGCCAGCTCCAAGCTTAAACCGAAGTAATATTCGCTCACGGCCGACGAACTCCAAGCGACACTATTCCACCACGGTCAAATAATTTCACAAATTCATTCTGTCGATTTGGGGTCTACTCATACAAAATTTCTCGTTTTATTAATTTGTTTACATTTTTTGTTGCGTTGATAATAGGCGGCCAAGAACAAAAAGTAGGTGATTACATAGAAAAATGGAAGGACCATTCAGATCAAATTTTTCGTTTACATACATCTCCCCGAAAGGGCCAGCTCCAAGAATCTAAAATTAGATGTTCGTAGCGGTCGAATAAATTTCAAAATTTTTTTTAGGAGGTTGAGAATAGGCGGCCACGAACAAAAATTAGCTGATTACATAGAGGAATGGAAGCACTATTCAGACAAAATTTTTCGTTTACATACTTCTCCCCGAAAGGGCCAGCTCCAAGAATCTAAAATTAGATTTTCGTAGCGGTCGAATAAATTTAAAAAAATTTTTTAGGGGGTTGAGAATAGGCGGCCACGAACAAAAATTTTCGTAGCGGTCGATTATATTTTGGAATTTTTTTCTGGTCTTGAATATAGGCCACGACTAACAATCAGCAATTTTGAAATTTATTCGACCGCTACGAAAATCTAATTTTAGATTCTTGGAGCTGGCCCTTTCGGGGTGAAGTATGTAAACGAAAAATTTTGTCTGAATAGTGCTTCCATTCCTCTATGTAATCAGCTAATTTTTGTTCGTGGCCGCCTATTCTCAACCCCCAAAAAAAAATATTGAAATTTGTTGGACCGCTACGAAAATCTAATTTTAGATTCTTGGAGCTGACCCTTTCGGGGAGATGTATGTAAACGAAAAATGTCGTCTGAATAGTGCTTCCATTCCTCTATGTAATCAGCTAATTTTTGTTCGTGGCCGCCTATTCTCAACACCCTAAAAAAATTTTTGAAATTTATTCGACCGCTACGAAAATCTAATTTTAGATTCTTGGAGCTGGCCCTTTCGGGGAGAAGTATGTAAACGAAAAATTTTGTCTGAATAGTGCTTCCATTCCTCTATGTAATCAGCCAATTTTTGTTCGTGGCCGCCTATTCTCAACCCCCTAAAAAATTTTTGAAATTTATTCGACCGCTACGAAAATCTAATTTTAGATTCTTGGAGCTGGCCCTTTCGGGGTGAAGTATGTAAACGAAAAATTTTGTCTGAATAGTGCTTCCATTCCTCTATGTAATCAGCTAATTTTTGTTCGTGGCCGCCTATTCTCAACCCCCGAAAAAAAATATTGAAATTTGTTGGACCGCTACGAAAATCTAATTTAAGATTCTTGGAGCTGACCCTTTCGGGGAGATGTATGTAAACGAAAAATGTCGTCTGAATAGTGCTTCCATTCCTCTATGTAATCAGCTAATTTTTGTTCGTGGCCGCCTATTCTCAACACCCTAAAAAAATTTTTGAAATTTATTCGACCGCTACGAAAATCTAATTTTAGATTCTTGGAGCTGGCCCTTTCGGGGAGAAGTATGTAAACGAAAAATTTTGTCTGAATAGTGCTTCCATTCCTCTATGTAATCAGCCAATTTTTGTTCGTGGCCGCCTATTCTCAACCCCCTAAAAAAATTTTTGAAATTTATTCGACCGCTACGAAAATCTAATTTTAGATTCTTGGAGCTGGCCCTTTCGGGGAGAAGTATGTAAACGAAAAATGTCGTCTGAATAGTGCTTCCATTCCTCTATGTAATCAGCTAATTTTTGTTCGTGGCCGCCTATTCTCAACCCCCTAAAAAAATTTTTAAATTTATTCGACCGCTACGAAAATCTAATTTTAGATTCTTGGAGCTGACCCTTTCGGGGAGAAGTATGTAAACGAAAAATTTTGTCTGAATGGTCCTTCCATTTTTCTATGTAATCACCTACTTTTTGTTCTTGGCCGCCTATTATCAACGCAACAAAAAATGTAAACAAATTAATAAAACGAGAAATTTTGTATGAGTAGACCCCAAATCGACAGAATGAATTTGTAAAATTATTTGACCGTGGTGGAATAGTGTCGCTTGGAGTTGGTCGAATATTACTTCGGTTTAAGCTTAGAGCTGGCTGGCCGGGTGCTAACATCACCGACGTTTAATCGATCTAGCAGATGCCTGAATTTTTTCAATTCTTAATTTTCATATTTAATAAGTTTTAATAATATTTATTCATTAAAGGTCCAAAGTTAGCGGCGCTTACGCAAGCTAGAGTCCTCGTTTTCGGCCGTATTTTCAACCCTCTGGGAAAACTATAAATATTGGTCCTATAGTTTCGGGAGTGTAGGGACTTTTCCCGTACATGTGTTCAGTCACTTTAGAGATTGACATTGAATTAAGATTTCAAGTCATTTGTTAACAATGTTCATAAATGTTTAATTGTTCGCGGTTGTTGGCAATTATTTTTCGTTAAACCATTATTTTTGTTTTCTCCTTGGAGAGGTTGCTAGCTGAGAAATCAAGAAGCAATGGATCATTCAACAGCAAGCCTTCAATCAAGTTTGGCTTTATATTTTTTATCTTGAGTTTTTATTTATATCTAGTTTTATTTTTAAAAATAAATATTTAATATTTGAAGCGTATTTAGAACATTAATTAGAAAATATCCTCTATAGGGAGGTAGAGTTTATTTTTATTAAATTTCCTCCTCTTTTTGAATCTTTTTTCAAATTTGAAAAATGTCAAATAGTTTTTGAAATATTTGCAAAAAACCAAACCTATTTTTTTTTCAGTTAATTATTTTTAACTTTTACAATTTTTGCAAGCGGCTCTTGAATTTTTTCAAAAATCATCTACACGAATCAAATGACACCTCGTTCATATTTTTCGGAGGCTAAGAAAAAAGTTTGGACCAAAAAGCACTTGTTGACTAGACTAATAGGACAATAGCACGAGACGATATGTATGATTTTTTGTTATATTGATTTTTCGCGAAATGGTGCACTTGAAAAAAAAGTTAAAAATTTATAACTATGCAATATAAAAAAATCTACGTACGTCGCTGGAGAAAGCATTTTTGAATATATGGTGAAAATTTCAAATCGATCGGTGAAGATTTGCATACGTAAAATTTTTAATGGTGCTATAAATTAAGACTTTCAATTTTAATTTGCTTATCTATATCGGGTCGGGACAGTGCAGTGTTAGGTGCGTGGCACAAACCATGACGATTTTTTATAATATTAATAAATTGTTTTTCCGCAAAAACACAAACGAAACTAAGATTTTTTTTAATAAATAGACTGGATCAGATATACACATTAAACAACTTGAAGAGGAAAAGGAGTATATCAATGTGTAAAAAAATTGAAACAATTTATAAAAAAATTTCTTTAATACAATTCGGTTGAGCGCTTTCGGTCAACGACCATCATGAAAGCCATCGTCACAAGTGGATACCTCCCATTTGTCTTCTATGGTGCCACACATTTTTCCCATTTTCCCCACTTTTATTACCTGTTTTCCCCCACTTATTTTCTCCTCAGTTTTCACCTCCTTTTTCTATTATTTCCGTTTTCAATTTTTTCCCTTTTTTGTGTACTTTTCCCCTTTTTAACTTTTCCCGTCTTTTCTTTCTCACTTCTTTCCACTTTTTTTCCTCATTTTTCCCACATTTTCTCCCCTTTTTATAACTTTCTTCACCTTATTTTTATATCAATTTTACCCCACTTTTTTCCAATTTATTTCTCAGTTTTCTCACTTTTTCCCCATCCTCCACCTTTTCCCCATTTACCCCCATAATTCTCCTCTTTTTTCCTCACTTTCTTCTCCCCCTTTTTTCCTACTTTTTCTCATTTTCCCCATGTTTTTCCTCATTTTTCCCAACCTATTTTCCCCTTATTTTTCTACGGCTTTTTCCCTTTTTTCATTTTTTTTACTTCTTTTTCATACTTGTTTTCCTTTTTTAATTTTGTCCCACTTTCCCACTTTTTTCTCCATTTCCTCCCTTAATTTCCCCCATGTTCTCTATTTTTTTTTCCATTTTTATCTCTTTTCCCCCTCGTTTTTCATACTTTTTCCCCGGTTTTTATTTTTAGCCAACTTTTTCCATCTTTTTGACCAGACTTTTTCCCCACATTCTTAACCACTTTTTTCATACTTTTCTCTCCACTTTTTTTTCCAACTTTTTTATATTTCAAACTTTTTTCCCCACTTTTTTCCTTACATTGTTTCAAACTTCGTTTTCCAATTTTTTTCCTACTCTTTTCTCCACTTATTTTTCTACTTTTCACAACACTTGATTGATTTAATTGCTATATGGCGAAGAAATTAAAATAATTACAGCATTTTTCTTCCTCCTTTTTTTTCATGTATTCTTTATGTTTCAAACTTTTTTTCCATTGTTTTTCCCACTTTTTTCCCCACTTATTTCTTTTAAAACTTTAAAAATTTTGCCATTTCCCTAGTTTCTTCCTTATTTCGCTCCATCTATTTTTCCCTTATTTTCCCCCTCTTTTCCCATAATTCCCTTTTTCATTTTTTCCTTTTTTTTGTATACTTTTTTTACATTTATTCCCATAATTTCCCACATTTTCTTCACTTTTTTACCCTTTTTATGACTTTGTTTTGCATATAATTTGTACCCCTCGTTTTTCTCATTGTTTCCCAGATTTCCTGCCTTTTTCCCTGCTAATTTCCTCATATTTCTCATTTTACCCATTCAGCCCAAATTTACACCATTTTTTTTCTATTTTTTCCCACTTTTTTCTCATTTTTCTCCTGATTTTTGCCCATTTTTTTCCTTATTCGTCCTCACTTATATTCCCCTCATTTTCTCGTTATTCCATTATTTCTCAATTTTTTTCCACTTTTTTTTCATACTTTTTTCCTTTTTTATTTTTACCCCACTTTTTCCACAATTTTTATCCGCTTCTTCCCCCCTTAATTTCCGGACAGGTAAAAAAAAACGAGTTTCGAGAAAAACTCATTTAAAATTTTCAGTACCGATGAAAATTTGGACATTTTAGACTTTCTTGCCGATTTTTCGTATATCCCAAAGCACCTTTTAAATGAAAATTTCGCACCTAACAATTTGGACCAATTAAAAGCCTGTATTTTGTATCGTTACCATAGCAACTAAAAAAAAATTCCTCATTTTTTCTCGAACACAAATTTCCAGTGATAAATGAAGCTCTGGTGGTATTACTATAGTGAATTTTTTTTGTCGATTTTTTGAAGCTTCTACAGTTAAGGTACCTACTGACCGACGTTTCGGTTTAATTTAATAAAATTTTATCATCGCTGTAAATTATACAATTTTAATCAGACAATTTTTTTTTATCATTATTTTATTATATTAAACTTGTTTCTTTTGTGTTTTTATTATATTTTGCATGTTTTTTTTTATTTCAGAAAAATTTATTAAAATATGGGACAGATCGTGGATAGTCCTTTTAATTTTATTTTATGTATTTGCTTTTCGAACGTCAGCTCGATTTGTTCACCAATATAGTCTTCCACATGGAACTGCGTCCATTGTACTTCTAGAACAGGTAAGAAATATTTTGTTCCTTTTTGCCGTACAACATATTAGCTGAGTACCACCAGTACTTTGGAGTCTCCTTAGTACCTGTAGCAAAGCTCGATCAACTTTGCTTGTTTTTCCCTATTTTCCCTAATTATCACTATTTTTTCCTATTTATTCCTGTTTTTTCCTATTTTGCTCTAATTTCTTTATTTTTCTATATTTTCTCCATTTTTCCTATTTCTATCTCTTTTTTACTGTTTTCCCTTATTTTAACCTATTTTCCTTATTTTTTTCTATTTCTCCCTATTTGTACTTATTTTTCTATATTTTCCCCATTTCTACCTATTTTTCCCCAATTTTCCCTATGTTCTTATTTGTACATATTTTTCCTATTTTTCATTATTTTCTATTGTTTTTCCTGTTTTTCCCCATTTATCTCTTTATTTATTATTTTTCCTTTTTTCTTTACTTTCCTAAATTTCTCTATTTTTCACTGTTTTTTCATATGTTTCCCTATTTTTCACTAATTTCCCTATTTTTACATTTTCTTCCTGTTTTTAGGTAGATTTCCATTTATGGAATCTACCTATTGTAATCGATTCAATGAAGGGACCCAGACCCGGGAATAGAGGCTTTTTTTATGTCCTGATTATTATAAAATTAATTTGTCTGAAACTTTTTTCATCCGACCCACAGGGGTGGAACTGGATGGGGTTGAAATTTCAAAAAAATTTTATCTTCGACAATTTAAAAAAATATTAAAACAGGTTATAAGACTTTTTTATGTTGTAATTATTATACAATTAATTTGTCTGAAACCTTTTTCATCCGACCCACAGGGGTGGAACTGGAGGGGGTTGAAATTTCAAAAAATTTTTATCTTCGGCAATTTAAAAAAATATTGAAACAGGTCATAAGACTTTTTTATGTTGTAATTATTATACAATTAATTTGTCTGAAACTTTTTCCATCCGACCCAAGGGGATGGAACTGGAGGGGTTGAAATTTCAAAAAAATCATATCTCCGCTCTATTTTTGAAAATTCGCGGGGTGGGGAAGGATGAAAGTCTTTATTCAACAGAAATCTACCTCCCCCTGTCGACCTTACCGACAGGAATTTTTTTCTCCATTTTTTCCCATGTTTTTTCCTATTTTCCCCCATTTTTCAAAATTTTTCACTACTTTTCACTATTTTTTCTAAATTTCCAGAATTGTCACTATTTTGTACTGTTTTTTCCACTTTTACCTAATTTTAGGCTTTTTTCCTATTTTTCCCAAATTTTCATAGTTTTCCCAATTTTTTACTATTTTTTCCTTGTTTCTCTATTTTTTCCTTATTTTTACTATTTTTTCCAAACGCTATTTTGCTCTATTTGCTTTTATTTTCCGGTTTTTTTACTATTTTTCCCTATATTTCGCCATTTTTATTCATATTTTCTCATATTTTTCAGTATTTTCCCTATTTTACGTTATTTTTTCTATTTTCTATTCTCACAAATTTTCCTATTTTTCCCCTATTTCTCCATTTTTATCCATTTTCCCGATTTTCCCATTTTTTATTTTTCCTCTTTTCCTTATTTTCCTTATTTTTTCCTATTTTCCCCATTTATCCCTTATTTTCTATTTATTTCCTTATTTTCCGTTATATTTCTCTATGCTTTACAATTTTCCCATATGTTTCCTTATTTTTCACCAAGTTCCCTATTTTTCTGTTTTTTCCTATTCTTATTTTTCCCAATTTTTTTCAATTTTTCCTATTTTTCCATTTTTACTATTTACCTATTTTTCCTATTTTCCTATTTCTTTCTATTTTTTCCTGTTTCATTATTTTTTCTTTTTCTTTGGTTTTCTCTACTGTTTCCCTATTTTTAACTATTTTATCTAAGTATTTACGTTTATTTTAGATTAAATTAAATTTCATCTTGTCCTTGTCTTATATTCATTACCGGCACTATATTTTTCAGAGTTGCATTTATTAATTTTCGATAGCGAAGTAGTTAATAATATCACAATCCCGTCTGTCTGTGTGTATGTGTGTATGTCTGTCAACATGATATCTTCCGTTTTAAACATCGGATTTGGTACACAGACAACTTAGGTCAAGCTAATCTATGAGCCCCTCGACTAAATATACAGGGTGGCGCAAATTTAATTGAACAGTATTGGGATTTTGTAAACCGTTTTAGATACAAAGTTTGTTAAATGTGAAAAAAATGGCTTAGTTTTAAGATAAATAATTGAATGTTAAAATTAAAATATCAGGACCGATTTCCGAGATATTTAGGGAAAACCGAAATTGACGATTTTTGTTTTATTTCATTAACACCTTAATTTTTAAAGATGGAATTTTTTTTTATTGACAGTTAAATGTTGCTTAACATAGCGTATCCAATTTTTTTAAACAACGTTTCGTATTGAAGGGCCACCTTCAACTATATTCTTATACTGCTGCTATCGAAAGTTTTCTTTCAGATTTTACATCTTCCAGTTGTTTTTTAGGGTTTCGTACCCCAAAAGATCGAAACGGAACCCTATTGCTCTCACTCGCGTGTCCGTCCGTCCATCCGTCCGTCCGTTCGTCCGTCTGTCACACCGGTCTAGCAGTTAAACCGTTGGAGCTAGAATCTTCAAATTTTCACAGTATATGCATCTTGTTGACCCAAAGGCATATACATTATAAAAAATATTTTTAAATGTTTTCAAGGGGGCTCCCATACAGCTAAAGGGGGGCGCTGAAAAAAAACTTTGGCCTACCCCATCAAGTGGGGTATCGTTGAATAGAGCTCATTGAGAAGATAAAAGCGATATTTTTTGTTTTAAAAATTATTGCAAAACGTAGGCATGAGAAGCCATCAAAGTCAGCATTTTTTACAAAATTTTGTTCCGAAGAATTTTTTAACTTTCCATTGACCTATGAACTTGAAATTTGGTGATAATGTTTATTGTTACGTATATTCTACCAAAAAATACCAATATATTAATTAATATATTTTTTTCATTACAATTCCCTCATTTTTAGGGTTCCGTACCTTTGTATTTATGCGAATTGTGATATTCGATATTTTATTATTGTTATCTGTGTAATCTTATTAATTTCATTAAAAAACGCATTTTTCATCTTATAATTTTTTGGCTATGAGCCAATTGAGCACCAAGCTCTAGATGTAATAAATGTAGACCGGCCAACTGAGCACCAGGCAGGCAGGTACCTTTTCAAAGCGACCCTTTTGAGACAGGCCAATTCAGCACTTTGACCTGCATCCACTTTGTAATAATAATCCCTTAATATTCCAAAATTCTTTAAAAAATCGATAAATTGAAAAATCCTTGAAAAATTGTTGAAAAATCCTTGAACAATCCTTAAAAAATCATTAAAAATTCTCGAAAAGCCCTTGAAAAGTACGTGAAAAATCCTACAAGATTTTTTGAAAAATACTCCAAATTCCTTAAAAAAAAACATTTAATTTGAAAAATCCTTGAAAAATCCTTAAACAATCCTTGAAAAATCATTAAAAAATTTTGGAAAAATCCTACAAGAATGTTCGAAAAATACTCCAAAACTCCTTAAAAAATTATTTTCAATTTAACAATTTCTTAAGTGTTTTTAAGACATTTTTTAGAATTATTCGAAATTTTTTACAGGATTTTTCAAGTACTTCTCAAGGATTTTTCGAGAATTTTTCAAGCAGTTTTCAATGATTTTTCAATCCTTGAAAAATCCATGAAACATCCTTAAAAATCGTTCAAAAATCCATGAAAAATCATTAAAAAACGTTTTTAAAAAATCTTAAACAAATACTTGTACCTACCTACTAAAAAAGAATTAAAAAATCCTTGAAACCCCGTTAAATAATCTTTGAAAAATTGTTGAAAAATGCATGAAAAGTTCTTGAAAAATACTACAAGAATCATTGAACAATCTTTGAAAAATACTCCAAAATTCCTCGAAAAACCAATAAAAAATCCTTGAATAATCCTTGAAAAATCCCTAAAAATCAAAGATGAGGGTTATTCAAGGATTTTTCAACATTTTTTCAATGATTTTTCAAGGATTTTTCAGCATTTTTTCAATGATTTTTCAAGGATTTTTCAGCATTTTTTCAATGATTTTTCAAGAATTTTTCAAAAATTTTTCAATTTAACTATTTTTTCAGAGTTTTTGAGAGTTTTTAAAAAAAAAACTTCTTAAAAATTGTTTACACCCCATGATTTTTTTTTTAATAAATAAATGCCAACTATCATATTCTGATTTTTATTTAACCGAGAAAAATAACTGTTTGCATTAATTCAGTAGGTACCTGATAATTCGTTAATGAACAAACTAGTAATAAAGTGCGCATTAAAGTCCTTTAATAAACCTGCCTCTGCATAGCTCGCTTATATTCTACATTTGGTACGGAACCCTAACCCTCCGACACACACATGACCGATTTTTTTTTATTTTAGATAAGATTGACGATGAAAATCCACGCTTTTGTAAGATATAACGCAGAAAAAGTAGTAAAATACAAACCACACAGTGATCAACAATTAACGTGGGCTAAATTTAACCATTACTTATATTTTTTGTTCGCTCCAACTATAGTTTATAGAGACGAATATCCAAGGTAAGAAAATTGATTGAATAAACTAGATTTAAAACAAGTCGAAGAAGGATAGAGAAGATGATATATTGTTAACTCAAACAAGTTCAAAACCTGCCATGAATATAAAGGCGTGTATACACTTGCATACGCATGCAATAAGAAGCTACGCATAGACATACGTGTGCAAATCTGGACGGTGCTTTCGTAATCTCTCGCAGCATGCGCTGCCTCTCGCTGACTGTCTTCCTTTCGATTTTCGACAGTCGGTTTTCGCCGAATACTTAAAAGTGGCGCAGTCAACTTTAAACTGCTTCCTAAATTGTTTGCTTTGGCGGCAAATTTAATATATCTGAACATTTAAAAATATTATAGGCGTTAACCAATGTTAATTTTCATAAAAAAATTGTCATTGCCCAGCGAAGATAATCGGGAGTCAGATCATCCTTCGCCAGGAAAGGATGCTAGGAATATGTCAATAATATTTGAATTTTTTCTACCTCTTTAACAATGTTTTGATCTGTGATGTTGTAATAGTTATTTACGTAACTAGTTAGGAAATAAGGAATTTTGTTTGACGAACCGCAATATTTGCTCAACCGAGCGTCAGCGAGGTTTGCAAATGCGTGAATCAAACAAAATTCCTTATTTCCTAACGTGTTATGTACAAGATTTTTTCTATTTAAAAAAAAGCTTAATAAATATTACTTATATCTATAATTTTTTAATTTTGTTAAAAATCATGTAGGCAAATGATTTTGACAAGTTATCAGTCATTAATAAATATTAGAAATCAACAATCACAACAATAAAAATATATATGTATATATTGATATGGACCACCCGCTATTTCTGATGTCCAATCTACGAATCTCAGTTGGGTTCACACTGAAATAAATTTTAAAACTTATATAAAAAAAAATTACAATTTATTTAAATTTTTTTATGTTCCTGCGGTTCTTCTCTTTCACTAATGTGTTTTCTTTTAACCTGTTTCTTCCTTCTTTCTGTCACTATCCGTGTATTACTTCCTAGTTTATATTTGTATATGTGTGTTCCAATTTTCCCTGTTTATATTTCTCCAATTATTTTAATCTAAATTCCATTATCTTCTTATATTTCTTTATTCTATATCTCTTCCTTATATATTTTTTTATAATAAAATGATGCACCTTGATATAGTTTATTTATTTTATTAATAATATAATATTACAAATGCCTTATACTTTTCTCTTTAACAAATTCCTTTTCTTTTACCTTTATCTGACATCTTCAAAAAAAATTAAAATTATTCAAAATTCAAAAATTGACAACCACCTTTTCTTATCTTACTTGATTATTTTTTTTTTAAATTGCCAGATATGACATATGATATGACCTGGCATCATTATGTTATATTATATATTATATTTTAAATTTTCATATCAGTACATCTTCCTTTTCTGAAGCCGCTCTGTGCCTCTGTTAGAGTTGGTTCTATTTCTCGTCTCAGTCGTTTTTCTATTATTTTCTCAATTTTACAACAGTACTTAATAAAGTAATACCCCTGTAGTTATTACATTCGCTGCTGTCTCCTTTTTTGTATAAGGGCAGTATCAAGAACAGTTCCCAATCCACAGGCATTCTTTCTTCTACCCAAATTTTTTTCAAAACCTCAAGTAACAACTTAAATCCACTTTCTCCCATAGCCTTTGTCATTTCCGACATTGTCTTATCTGCTCCTGCTGCCTTCCCGTTCTTTAGCTCACTGATAGCCTCTAATAACTCCTCTGCAGTTATGTTATCCTCATTATTATCTATATTCCCTATTTTTGTTTCGTCTATTTCATTATTCTCCATTTCTTCTTCCTTTAATAATTCCTGGAAATATTCTTTTCAAAGGTCTATTACATATATTCTTCTTTCTTCAATCCCCGCTTTTACTATTGATCGTTACTGTTTTTATCTTGCTGCTAGTATTTCTAAGATTTTTGAAGACTCTGTAGAACAGTTTTTGGTTAGTTTTACTGTCTTTTTCTAGTTGTTACCTGAATTCAGCCAACGACTTTTGTTATATTTTTCACCCTTGATCTTTGCTGTTTATAGGCATCGTAGTTTTCATCTGTTTTGTTACCTAAATAAATGTTAAACTTTTCTTTTGAATTTTAACTTGTTTTTTACCTCCTCCATCCACCATGCTGTCTGTCTCTTATTATTATTTCTTCTGATTGTTCCGCATACCGCTCTTGCAGCTTGTGTAATAGTAGCCACATTTCTTCTAATTCTAATCCGTTAATTCTTTTATTTGCAATTTTTCCATCTCATAGTCTACTTTTTTCTCATACAGTTTTGTGATATGGCCCTCTTTTATATGGCTTTAATGTTTCCAGGTTTATCTTATGGTTTCCTCGCATTGAATCTTCGTTATTCTCTTGATCTCTTTTCCTTTTGGCCACTACTAAGTAGTGATCGCTATTTATTTCAAATCCTCTTCGAACCACAACATCATTTATTGTCCTTCTGTTTTCCCTTTCTAACGATTATATAATCAATAATTGATTTTTCATTTCTTGACTGTTCTTCCCTGGTATATTTATGGATATTCTTATGTGCATAAAATGTATTTGCTACGATTAGGTCATATACTTCGCAAAATTCTAAGAGTCTCTTTCCATTAGTATTTCTGACATACTATCCGTGTTGGCTAATCATCTTATATACATCATCTTTTATCCCCACTCTAGCATTTAGATCTCCCACCACAAATATTTTGCCTTTTGCTGACTCTACCGTTATTCCTAGGTCTTCCCAAAAAGCATCTTTTATCTCTGCTTTTTAATCTTCGCTAGGTCCATAGGATGCGACAACTGTTTCTATCTGTGCTTTGTATCTAAACTCTATTAGTAATATTTTTTCAGATATTGCTTTCCTGCTTGTGCCCGCTTTTTCTCTTCCACACCACTTCAGTTTAGTTTCCATTATTATTAATTTTTCTAGTCCCGCTCTTTCAAATTCAATTACGAGTTCTATTTCCTTTCCGCTTATACTTCTAATATTCCACGTTCCCAGTTTGCTGATAGCCATTTTATGTTTTTTCACTTTATTTTACTGTCGATGTAACTTCCCTGCCTTTAATTTCTTTGTTAAGTCCATTTTCATTTCCGCTTTCGGTGCCTGGTCGTCTTTCCTTTCTTTTACATATCTTTCTGTACAAGAAGCTCTTAGTTTTTTGCAACTAAATGTTGCTCTTTTCGTTCCAGCGTTTCACTCTTCATATTCCATTTCCATTCTTCTGTGCATATGAATAGTTTCCCAAATCCGATTTTACGTTCTTTCCATCATCTCTTTCTTCTTTTGCCCTAAGTCTGATTTGCTTCTGTATTTGTCTATCCTTTGTAGACAAGTCATCCTGAATATATAGTCTTTGATCAGTTATTAATCTTAATTTTTTCTTATTCTGCATAATTTTCTTCTTATCTTCTTGTTTTGTTAATTTTAACTAAAAATATTAGTAAATATGTCCTCAAGCGAGTCAGATGTACCAAGCGACGTAGAAGAAGCTGCTCAAAGAGCGTTATCAACAGTTATTCCAACAAAATCTAAAGTTAGATATAATAAAGATTTCATCACTAGTTATGTAATAGTTTACTTTACGCAACAAGTTACGTAAAGTATCATTAAGTCAATTTGTGTGAATCAGCGTGAATGGATTTAGTAGATTTGTGGACTTGTTGTAATAGAAGTTTGGTTCAAAAAATCACACATAAGCTATCGCGTGGTCGAATAATGATTTCGAAGGACCACCCTATAATTATTACACGTTTAGGGGACGTGGGACAATAAAACATATCGTCCTGCTTTCTGATAAGATTTAATCAACAAGCTTTAAACGTTAAAGGTTAACACATAAATTTACAATAATTAAACAATGTTTATCTAATAGTAAACAACAACAATTAAACAGAAATTCATCTACTAGTAAACAACAATTAAATTCTACTAGTAAACGACAACAATTAAATAGGTAATGTTTTACAGTACATTTAAATGAAAGTAAGAACAAGACATAAATAGTTCCGAATATAGTACAATACATTTAACAACATCGCATATAAAAAAGATATAATTACAGAAAAAGGGTGTCCATAAGAGGAGCTCTCCCTTGGTATATCCTGGACCGTGTCCTAAGGAATTCTAAATTGGTCTGTTAGTTTTGGCAACACCGCTCTCATGCACGATGATCCATATGATTGATTAATTATAGAATAGACCCGTGGTCTTTGCATATTTGTAATAAAATGGAAAAGATCTGTTACCTTAAATTCCACACATTAGACATTATATTTTAGGATTAAAACCATACACAGGTAGATAACGAAGCACTAAATTAATTTACTAATTTATATGTTAACTGCTCGACGGTTGAAGTGGAAGAGAGGGTTGTCACGGTGCTCACCTTGGCGGGAGCCGTTGTTGAGAAAAAAGGGAACTAAACAGTGGCGTAGCAGAGTTTCAAAACTTAAAGTGATTTTAACACAATTAGTTTAAAAAAATGTCATATTAAATGTCAAAATTAGAAAAAGGAATTTCATTTTTCATAAACGTTGGATATTATTTATTTTGTCTGTGCAGAATACTTCTTACCCATGTTGATAATAAGCAATAAAAACGTAAGGCACGACACTGGTAACTGTTAGTTCACCATGTGCTTTGTGTTTGCGCATGCGCAGCACATTTCGAAGATCTTCGGATCTCATTCCCCACTTCTCTAATTTTTTATGGAGCGGTCTGTTTAGTAGTTGGACAATCACTGTTGTCAAATGTAGCACAATTGTGCTAAAAGTGGCACTTTCAGCTCTGAAGTGGCACTAGAGCACGCACTATTGAAAAATAGACATAAACTAGCACTATTAAGTTCTATGACATTTTTCACCTACAATGAGTTTGATATTTGTCTGTATTTGTTTGTAACGACAAAAATTATCGTAAGCCTCTTTCTCGATTTCTGAATATTTTATTGCGCTCTAATTTACTAATCGTGATACAAACGAGATTGGTTTCTAAAATGTATCATCATATATTTGTGAAATTGTTTAGTTGTAGTTTAATTTTTGTTCCTGGGTTAAAATGTGCTAAAACCGGAGTAGAGACTAACATAATTTTTGCTTACTCAAAACTTCTTGCGCCCTGTTTAGTCCAAGACCAAACGGAATCCTTTTTTAATACATTATAAAGTGGTCTCTATTTTTCTGAAACATTTTTAATAAACTTGCAATAAAAATTTACCATTCCTAGAAAGGATTTTAATTCGGTTACTGTTTCTGGAACTTTAGCTCTTTTTATAGCTAAAACTCTCTCATCTTAAGTATCTAATCCAATTTTATCAATAACGTGGCCTAAATATTTGACAGACTTTATAAAAGTCAATATTCTTGCAAACGCATAAAAACTTTTTTCTAAACGATCTAGGTGCTCCATATTATCCTTACCAGGGCTGCTATTTTCTAACTCGTACGAGCGACTTTCGCTTACGGATTTTTGGCATTTTCGTATAAATTGCAATAAACCGTATTTTGAAGGCATTGAAAAATATCCGTAGGCGAATTTGTTTTGCGGAAATACATCGCATGGTCAAAGGGATGCGTATTAATGAATCCGCATACTAAATTCAACTGTTGATGAGTAATTCCATGTCATATAAAATATAGAATAAAAACAAGTGATTATTATTAAACATGTTCAATAATATAATTAATTTAGCGGGTTTAGCAGCGTTGGAAGAAGCCGAAATATTGGCAAATAGAGAAGACGATTTTTATCTAAAAAATTAATTAATTCTGTTTTTTGACTAGATGTCATATTCCCTGTTCTTTTTTTGTCACTCATTTTCGCATCAAAAATTAAAGTTTTAATTAAAAATCTGTGGCCCTCTCAAAATTAGGCATAGAGAGAAAGTAATGAAAGTATAAATAAAATTAGGTTAAAAAATAAAGGGCAATGTAGATACATTTTCTAGGGTTCAAAGGTTGGACAGATAACCAATGAGTTGCATCAGTAATTGTCACTAGTGTCAATAATATATAAAATTGTTTGATATTAAAAGCGTTCCTTATGATTTGTAATTTGTCATATCTTTATTTGTGTGGTTTAAATTGATTTAGACAGTGTTGCCGGCTCCAGTCATTCGTATTAAAGCTATACGAGACGAATTGTTTTTCGCATGTCATCCAAAATACCAAAAACTTTTGTCATCCGAAAAAAAAATCGTATACGAGTGTTCGTATACTAAAATTTTCGCAAGAGTTAGAAAATAGCAGCCCAGTTACTAAAATATCATCAAGGAAACACGCAACACAGGGAATAATTAACATTTGTTCCATTATATTTTGAAAAATAAATGGTGCACTAGTTATTCCATATGGCAAACAAGTATACGATTATACGAGTTATGTGTTGTAATGGTGACCAGTTCTCTAGAATCTTCCTGTAATAATATACCTGTTGGTAGGCCTCCCAATATTTCTTGATCCAAAAATAACCAGAAATGAATTTATTCTTCAGAAAATTTCAGAAATGTTTTAAATTAAGCGCAATTGAAGTGAGTTGAACTAAAAGTGCACGTCACTACTTCAGTTAAATGGAATCTGCTATGTTATGACTACATAAACCAGACAGCGATGATGATGAATCTTTCAAACGAGTCGAGAAGTACCATTGGGCTCTATTTTGTGATCAATTTCAGCACAGTCAAATGTTTCTCCATTACAACACTGTGGATAATCTATAGATACGCATATGCCTAGCGTCTCACCGCATGCGTGTGCAAGTTTTTTATAGCGAGAGTTGACTCGTGCGAAGTTAGCGCCCGGAGCTAGCGTCCAAATGCAGCTCCCACCCCCCACTACCAAACCAAACTCACACGATACACAAATCATAAAAGTAGAATATTAACAAATTGTTTTCTCATTCAAAACTAGGTGTTCTGACATGGTCTTATATGGCAGGAAAACAAATTATTTACATATCTAACTAGAATTAAAAACTCAATTCTGTAAGTGAGATAAAGGATAAAATAACCCTATTAACCATAAAACATTTTTTTCTATTAAAACCAAGTTTTGTCACACCATCCAATATGGCACAAAAAATAATTTATAAATTTATCCATCTATAGAAAAAACTCAAATCTCTAAGTGAGTGGGATCAAGGGTAAAACAACCCTAATAATTTTAAAATATTTTTTTCTTCCAAAACTAAGTTTTGTGACACCATCTAATAATGCACATAAAATATCTTATTAAAATGCCCATCCATAGAAAAAAAGACAAATCTCTAAGTGAGTGGGATCAAGGGTAAAACAACCCCAACAATTTTAAAATATTTTATGTGCATTATTAGATGGTGTCACAAAGCTTTGTTTTGGAAGAAAAAAATATTTTAAAATTGTTGGGGTTGTTTTACCCTTGATCCCACTTACTTAGAGATTTGAGTTTTTTCTATAGATGGATACATTTATAAATTATTTTTTGTGCCATATTGGATTGTGTGACAAAACTTGGTTTTAATAGAAAAAAATGTTTTATGGTTAATAGGGTTATTTTATCTTTTATCTCACTTACAGAATTGAGTTTTTAATTCTAGTTAGACATCTAAATAATTTGTTTTCCTGTCATATAAGACCCTGTCAGAACACCTAGTTCTGAATGAGAAAATAATTTGTTAATATTCTACTTTTATGATTTGTGTATCGTGTGAGTTTGGCTTGGTAGTGGGGGGTGGGAGATGCATTTGGACGCTAGCTCCGGGCGCTAACTTCACACGAGTCGAGAGTTGTGCGTTTTTAGACATTGTTGAATCTTCTTTAATTCGATTTTAAAATATTATTTTTTTTCAGAACTACTAATATCAACTGGGATTTCGTCGTAACCCGCATAGCCGAAATAATGGGAGTGATAGTGTATCAAAGTTTCATCGTACACCGTTTCTTCATACCTTACTATAAAAATTTCGGTATACGGAAGTATGCGTGGACAGAAGTTATAGCCCCAGCAGTAGCCGAGAACTCGATACCCGGACTTATGTTTTTACTTTCGGGATTCTATTTACTTCTTCATTCCGTACAAAATTTATTTGCTGAACTATTGACATTTGGAGATAGGTTATTTTATAAGGATTGGTGGACAAGTACATCGTTAGCAGATTATTTTAGAAATTGGAATATTGTGGTACACGATTGGTTGTATACTTATATTTATAGGGATATTTTTTTAATTACTAAAGGTAATAAAGCAGCTGGTAAATTAGCTGTATTTATTACATCTGCTATTGTTCATGAATGGGTGATGACTTATCTTTTTGGATTTTTTTATCCAGTCATGATGTACAGTTTTATGATGGCTGCAGTTATCAGTATTATTAAATTTCCTAAATTTAGATTTGTTAATGTTATGTTTTGGTATATAATGGCATTTGGTAGTGGTCTTATCTGTAGTTTGTATACTCTAGAATATTATGCTAGGATTAATCAACCTGATGAAGATTTTAGTGCGTTTAAATACTACTTTATACCGAGGTGGTACACTTGCGATTGCATTCTTTAAACATTTTTAGTAGTGATGAACAAAAACTACTACAAATTTGAATTAGTATATTCTAAACTAATAAATGTATTGAATTTTTTGCATATCTTTAAAAAAGATATATTTGTTCATAACACCAATATTTGAGTGTATTAATATTTTCCAACCAATCCGACTCATATAACAAGAAAAAAATAACAGATATTAAAAATGATTCTATTGTTATTTAAAAGAAGATAAAAATTGTTTTATTTGTGGGTTTTTTCAAAATTTTTAGAAAGACTAATGAAAATCTAAAAAAATCTTTAGCTTTTCTTATGCCGATATTTTTTATTTTAAAATTTTGAAAAAAATCACAATTGTAACAAATTCTATTGTTTTTTAAATAGTTCACTTTGTACTGTATAAATTAAAAGACATTGTTGTAAATATTAATTTTGTTAATAAAATTTATAAAAACAATAAATTTTGTTTTTCATTATTTATTTATTTATTATTTTTTATACAGGGTGTTTCATTGGGAAACGTCAAAATTCTAACTGTGGTAGGGGACACCAAGGTATGCTCTAAAAGTTTATACTACAACATTTTGCACTAAAGTGTATTGTTTTGTCCTCAAAAGCAAGAAAAACTAGGTAAAGCCTACATGCACATTTTTTACCCGCCCTCTAGTGGCGCAACTATTGGAAATTCTGGAAAAAGTTTGAGATAAAAGTTGTAGGGAATTTTATGCTCTAAAAGTTTATACTACAACATTTTGCACTAAAGTGTATTGTTTTGTCCTCAAAATCAAGAAAAACTAGAGAAAATCTACATACACATTTTTTACGCGTCCTCTAGTGGCGCAACTATTGGAAATTCTGGAAAAAGTTTGAAACAAAAGTTATAGGGAATTTTATGCTCTAATACTTTGTACTGCAATATTTTTCACTAAAGTGTATTGTTTGTCCTTAAAATTTAAAAACGTCAAAAAATTGTTACATGTGTATTTAATCAATGTCGGTCTTGAGGACCTTCTACTGTACCAATTTAAACCAAAAACTAATGATCGCATTTGAGGCACACACCGACCCTTCATACCAAATTTAAGCTTGATTGGTCAAACAGTTCGGCAGTTATCGTGGAAGATTACACACAGATACACAGACACACAGACAGACCATACGCTGGAAATGGTTTCAATCTTCTTGGTGGACCTCAACTTTCCCTTTGATGGGTCCGGGAAAGTAAAATATTACGTAATTCTAGACTATACAGTTGCTACATGTATAATCTTGTAAGTTTGCTACTTTCAGATGTCTCGTAAAAAATTATTTTTTAGGATGGCCACATTACCCACCCGTCTATAGTCGACTGAATTTATAAATTTTTAGTAAACCCGGCCCAGAAATTTCTTTAGCGTTAATACATCAATTTGTCATTATAGAGTGAGTATATATGTACCAAGTGTAAAAATATATACAGAGTGGTTTAAAAGTTATGAAGTAAGAAAGAAATGGGCAAAATGAATAAAACGACCTGTATCTCGGTTAGAAAGAGCGACATATTAATGTTATTAAAATCACCTTGGTGTCCCCTATATGCACAGTTAAAATTTTGACGTTTCCCAATGAAACACCCTATAGAAAACTCAGTTAAATAATCTACTGATACTGAATATATATTTGTTTATTATTAATATAAGATAAAATTAATATAAATTAAAATAATTTTCAACAAGTCAACAATAATTTAATCTTATTTATACACTACCATTGTTTTAATTAAAAAAAATATAGATAAAGATATATTAAAATTAAATTCCTGATAAACAATTTTTAAAACCATCAACAAAAATCGGAACCAATTTAAAAATTTTGTGATGAAATATTTTATAACTTAATCGTCAGTTTTAAATTCTTTGTAAATAAATCTTAGAAGTGAAAATTAATTAGTACAATCAAGCTGAAATTTTGCAGATCGAATAAAATACTGGATATAAAATGGCCGACTAAACTTAAAAATCTGTAATACTGGTTGCATACACAAATGTACCATAATTTAAAAATAAATAGAAAATCGTTGACAAAATAACTCGCTTATATAAAGCATTTATTTACTTATTTTTTTTATAGGTTTATTTATTAAATAATTTGTTTATAATATTTTTTAAACCAATGATATAAAAATATTTTTACAAATACCTAAATAGGTATTTATGCAGATTTTAATAAGTTACAACATAAAACATCTAATTGTTTGAAATAGCAAATTAAATCGGTCTTTTTCTATGTTTCTATATTATTTTATTAGCAGCAACTGATCAATTTCAGGAATTCACAAGTTCTATTATGAACCCCAAAATCGATCAAAATTCCCTTGTCCACTCATCCCTTGTCCTTTTCTTCAACAAAAAGTAAATAAAACGATAAAGAAGTTCCCCTATACAGGAAATCTAAAATGCCAAACAAATCCCCAAACCTGTTTCCCGCCCACTTTATTTCAAAACTGGTCAACAGCGTACTGACCAACCGAGCCAGTCCAGCCGATATAAACATAAAAATCAAGTAGCCAATACTCGGACACCGGCTTTCAGTCCACTTTTAATTAAAAACAAATAATACGACTTTATTTGTGTGGTTAGTTTCATCACAATGTAATTGTCGAAGTCTAGGAACATTCTCAACGGACTTTCATGGCGTTTCCATGTATAAGGCAAGCAGAAGCCCGAGGAGGTTTAGGCAACCGAGCTTACACAGTGCATTTTGCATACCGATGGTTACGAAACGTTTACTCGAATCAACAGCGCCGTTGTCAGATCGTAGACAATATCTAGGATATCCAGAAATTAAAAAAATATTTTAAAAAACACTTAATTTCAACCATTTAAAATAAAAAATAATCAACAGCCGCCAATTAAAAAATATAAAGTTTGGTTATTTTCTACTTTATTTTGGCAGTAAATACCCTATTTTAATAAAAATTATATATAAAATAAAAATAAAGAGTAGTTATTTTATTATGACGGCTTTTTGAGAAAACTAACCTTTTTTTATGTTTCGACATTGGGATGACATAATTCCCGTACGCTTTTTGATACTTAAACGATTTTTGATGAAAATTTGTTTTCATGAATTGGCAACCTTGTTTCATTAAAAAATATTCTACAACCACAGATCATATGTATATGATGCGCTAGATACGGCATCATGTAATATTTTGTTGCTAGAAGAGGGGTGTAATGATGACAGCGCACTCTGAGCCTTGTACTAATTTGTCATTGGTCAAACTATGTCGATACTGATTGCTCATTGGTCAAAATTTGAAAACGTCCATTCTGTGACTGAGTACTTGGACCCCCGGAACCTACCAAACAAGTAACCTACATGGCGCATTTAGCGTAGCATATATGATCTAAGTCTAAGTTTATAACAATTATTTATACTCTATCCCAATTCTTTTTGCAACTTGGTTGCCGGTGTTAGGGTGCTAAATTTCGCCCTACATAACTGTCACCGCATGTAAAAATTTGAGATTAAGTATTTTGACATGTTCACGCAGGCTGCGTTGCCACTATTACTGAAAGATAAGTCAATTTATGAAATTCATATAAATGATCTAAACTTTTCAGCTAAAATTATTCATTTGCTTTATTCCAAAGGCGATTTAATTTTAGCTCCATTAAAATTATAACATCCTATTTAACACATATTATTATTTATTTCTACAATATATTCAAATAAATAGACAACATCTGAGAATGACATTTTAATCTGACACAAATCATCGTACCAACTTTGTTACAATCTCAGCATGTTAAACTTGATAAAACTAAATCACGGCCAACTGAATTGCAAAAAGAATCGGAATAGAGTATAATTACAGTGCTATTTGCGAATCGTGAGAAGATGCGCCCTCTGGTGTTGAAACTAGAAATCACCGTAACAATTTGGGATGGGTTCGGTTATTACATCGTTCAATGCTAAATCGGATTCGTTTATTACACCAGGAT
This sequence comes from Neocrepidodera transversa, assembly GCA_963243735.1. Taxonomy (NCBI): domain Eukaryota; kingdom Metazoa; phylum Arthropoda; class Insecta; order Coleoptera; family Chrysomelidae; genus Neocrepidodera; species Neocrepidodera transversa. Next base: position 20,315,734 of record OY725344.1, on the reverse strand, counting down.
GTGAATCGGTTGCGTTCGGTTATGACATTTCCGAAGAGTTTGAGGTTTACCAGCGTACTTTTTGCTGTTTAGGTAGGGAAATCGCTTGTGTCTTCGCGACATTTGAGGTTAACGATTACATTTAGGTTAGGTAAAGAGTGAAGATTTGTTTTCTAGAAAATTTTCACATTAATTTAAATAATTATTTGTAATAATGACGTTATATAAAAAATATCTTTGGTTTGTCCCTAGGAAAACATTTGGTAACAATATTTTAGTAAAACTTGATAAATATGAGAGAGCACAAAACGGTAAGTTTGTTTTTTTTATTATTCTTTATTTTTTAATAAAAAATTCGAAAAACATAAGATAATTTCTTCTTTTTCTTCTTCTGCTTTTAGGCCTCAGCTGCCTGGGCTATTCGGCCTCGGGTTATGTGTTTAAAATGAAGTGTTTACTGGGTATTCAATGTAAAGCCGATGTTCTCAACATCTCGACTCGAAAAGCACCATTTGTTTTGTTTGATTAGTACTCATTGGTTCAGGGGCGTAGTAATATTTCAAAATTGAAATATTAAAACCATATTTTAATTTTCGTTCATCATTTTTTTTAACTTAATTATCCAACTTTCATTGACAATGCATTTTTATAACAGTTCGTTGATATGCACTTAAAAAAATGCGAATGTATTATATAAATTAAATCTGTCAACACCGCTTTCAGAGGTTTGTTATGAGTCCTTATGTAAACATTAGGGTTTATGTTGGATACAACGTCTCTCTCTCTCTAATGCTACATCTACTTTATCATATCTCAGCTTCTCACGATTCGCTAATAGATTTGTTCGTGGGTCCCAAATTCTGAACCGATTCGGAACCAATTAATAACTGACGTAATGTGCATACCTAGTTATGAATCGATTCTGGATTTTATTTTAAGGCGAAAACAATTTTATTGTCTATTATTATTTTTTATAATTATATCTCCTATGCATAAAAAATCAATAAGCAAAAAAACAGCTGACAGCTGATAATGTTCGATATCATGCGCATGAGCAGTCAAACTGAACTTTCAGTACTAACAAAATTTTTGAACCGATTTTGAATCAATAATGAACCAGTTAGATATGATCCGCGAACAGGGAACTGTAATTAAAAAATCAGAATTTTTTAACTCTGATTGTTAGACAGAGCATGCGAATAGCCCCTGAACTGGTTCAGAATTACACCCGCGAACAAAGTTAATCCTAGATTTAAACATTTGTTACATACGTTCAACATTATTCCGTTATGTGGCGTGACATGTACTCACTTTGCATCGTTGCCACATTAATCAGATATTTTCCGATGCAACATTTAGAAATCGACATTCGAATTAGAATTACCATTTCAAATTGATACTAGTGTGTCTCTTTATTGCAGATTAGCCGTACTATGTTACTATCTGTTATAAATACTTTTACAGACAGGCATATTGTCAGAAGTATTTAAAACAAATAATATTTTGTACATCTGGCAATGTTGCTTTTAAGAAATGTTTTAATTATGACAGCTGTCATTAAAGTGTCTATATGGTTTAAATTATATTTCAAAATGTCTTAAAAGCAACAAAAAATTTCACTTGATCGAATTTATAGTTTTTAGTGTTTTGATGAGAGTAATTAGTAGCTATTGTAATGGTCCAAAATATTGTGTAAGATATTTTAACATTGCAAACTGGAAACAAATATATCGTATTAATACTGTGCTTTATAGAAAGGACGCTATCGCTTGATAATTTGTTGTGTGATCCAGTTAATGATGGAAATGTACAATAAATTAGTATCGAGTGGGAGCTGCTTCAAGGAAAATACAATGAACTGTTATTGGCTGAAGAAAAGGTGGAAAATGCCACGGAAGACGATCATCAAAGTATTTTGCCGGTACGGAATCCAACAGACCAGTTTGAAGTTTCAATACAACGTCTCAGGTAAGCGGAAATTTAAATCATCTACTATACTCTTTTTCCTTTAAATCTGAGAGTAATGGAGTATTAGGATAGTATAACAGAGTTGCAATATTTTGAAGAATTCTTTTCATCAAACAAGTTTAGTCGAGGTAATGAAGCACTAAAAAGGCCAAAGGTTCGGAATTTTTCGGACTAAGACTGATCGGAATACGGTTTTTTGCATTCGCTTCCAAAAATTTTTTGAAAATAATATCCCTACTTTTTATCTTATACAAACCGGAAATTGCATTGTTGCAGCCAAAAATGCATTAAAAAATTCATTTTTTTGAGCCGGCTTTTGGAAGATTAAACTTTGTAAATAAGAGTTCCCAGGGGTTTTCGAGGTCGCAGATCACCATTATGATGTACAAATTGACCCCAAGCCGACCTGGAGCGCAGGAACGCCGATGAACGTCATCTCCATGAGACTCTCCCAAAATTCATGCGCGGAAGGAGAGAATCTCGGAACCCGGGGGTTTTTTAGGTCACTAAATTCAAGTATCAGCAAATACCCACCGGACTTCTGGTACGCCTGAACCTGGGTGTGGACGTCATCCCCGGGAATTTTCCTGACAAGATCGCCAAAAACAACCCGAAAATCATTGTAGGGGCGTTTTTTTGGGCGTTTAATCCAAATTTCAAGTACAAAACGATACTAGTGCACCGGAACCTGGGCCTGAACATCGTCTCTGAGGGTTTTCCTCACAAAATCGAAGAAGACGAACCTAAAATCGTTATGGGGTTTTTTTGGGACCTTGAATCTGAATTTCACGTCGTAAACGACCCCCCAACACCTAGTGCACCGGAACCTCGACCTGAACGTCGTCTCCCAGGATTTTCCAGACACGATCACAAAAGACTAACCGAAATTCGTCTCATAATTTCATTGATGTGTAACTTTCGCCTGGGGCCATCGAAAAAGTTGATCCAGTCTTGTAAAATTCTCAATGAAGGGTTTTAATAGAGTGAGGAGAATTACGAAAAACATCTAAAACATCAGGTTTGTTGACATTCCTGGGAATGACATCGATGTCAAGATAAAGGTTTCGGTGTTGGGAGGGTCGTTTTCGACGGGAAATTCTGATCTAGCGCCTCGAAAAACCACTCATAACGATTCTGGGTTCGTATTCTTCAATTGTGTGAGGAAAACTCTCAGAGACAACGTTCAGGCCGAGGTTCCGGTGCACCAGGTATTGGGAGGGTCGTTTTCGACGTGAAATTTGGATTCAGCGCCCCAAAAAACGCCCTCACAATGATTTTCGGGTTGTTTTTGGCGATCTTGTCAGGAAAATTCTCGGGGATTAGGTCCACGTCCAAGTTCCCGCACACCAGGTGTCGGGGGGGGGGGAAGGGTATTCGCCGATACCATATTTGAATTCACCGATCCCAAAAATCCCCGGGCGCCGAGTTTCTCTCCTTTCCCACGTGAATTTCGGGAGAGTCCCACGGAGATGACGTTCATCGGCGTTCCTGAGCCCTAGGTCGCTGTGGGTCACACCCGGGAACCTGATTTGGGCCTGTTCTGACTCTAATTTACAAAGTTCTTTAATATTCCAAAAGTTGTCTCAAAAAATGCGGTTTTTGAATGCATTTTTGGCTGCAGCAATGCAATTTCCTGTTTGTATAAGATAAAAAGTGGGGACATTTTTTAAAATTTTTGGAAAAAACCTAATTCCGGTTTGTCTTTGTCCGAAAAATTTTTGCCTCGGCTAGTTATGCAAATCAAATGTTTAAAATACAAAATTATTGCTTAACATTATAATCAATATACCTTTATAATACGCTGCAGTCAGTCAGTCAGTCAGTCAGTTAGTCAAACAGTAATCAAACAGTGATGCTGATTTGTGGTGAATTTTCTATTTTTTGGTATTTTGTAATGAACAGTGATGCAGATTTGTGGGGAGTTTCCGATTTTTGGATATTTTTGAACATCATTGGGTAATTATTTTAGGATAAGTATATTATATAGCTGTGTACCGTTCGTTTTATTTTCTCGTTACATATAAAGAAGAATAAAAAAACCAGTAGTTTAGTCAGTCAGTAATAAGCAGCGAGCCGATTTGTTAGGATATTTTAGAATTGTAAATGGGCAGGGCCAACAGGAGACTATGTCAGCCAAGTCAGAGACTAGGGACCCGGGCTCTAGGATTTTTTTTAGCACCCGAAGGCGTCGGGCCAGGCTCTCATATATTGTTTATATTTACCCATAAAAAATTTACGAAGTCATAAGTTCGCTATATGCAAAATTCAGTCAAAGTAAGCCTAAATTGTAGTTGTAATCAACAGATTGAAAATATAAAACTAATATTTCTATTAAAAAAACCAAAAAAACTAACAAAAAACAAAAATAGCTTAAATAATGTTAAATAACATCTACTTTTGAAATGTTTAGTTTTCGAACATTTTAGGGAGGGAGATACGAACCGCTCCCTCCCAATCTTGGAGAGGGTGGCCCGTACGTAGACTTCTAGATTTGGGGCCCGGTTTGGCTTTTGGCGGCCCTGTAAGGGGGAAACAAAAACAATGTACTGTGCTTTGCATAAAAGACGCTAACCCTTGATAATTTGCAGTGTGTTCCAGTTAATAATGGAAATGTACAATAAATTAGTATCGATCTCGAGCTGCTTCAGGGAAAATACAATGAACTGTTATTGGTTGAAGAAAAAAATGCCACGGAAGACGATCATCAAAATATTTTGCCGGTACAGAATTCAACAAGCCAGTTACAAGTTTCAATTTAACGTCTCAGGTAAGCGGAAATTTATCTACAGTACCACTTTTGTACAAAATGCGAGAGTGACTTTGTCAATTGGGGTGCAAAATCTTATGACAGAAAATCATACCCTGCTTTGTATTTCATGAAAATATCTTAAATTTGTTGAAAAGCAATAATATCTGGCAACGATGCGATGATGTCAACTTGTTACATTCTATCTTATCTATGCAATGCTAATATTATTTATACTTTCTCGTCTGAAAAGTTTGGTTATGAATACCTATCAAAATTTAGGAGGAGCTATTGGGAGACAAATACAAAAATAATTTTGTTTTGGGGAAATAAAAGCAAAAATAAATGAAATTTTGTATTAATGATTAATACCGGTTAGATTCGAATACCTAGTGGTTTTTTTTTAATTAATTTTAAATAATCAGAAAAAACCTAATCTAACATAAACAACACATGCGCACAATCCTGAGTATTTGTCTCCCAATAAGTCTTCTCAAAAATTACGATTTTTTCAATTTTTTTTTCGAGAATTACTGGCGAACGCTGGTTTTTTTTTGTTTTTTTGGTTAAACTTATACTTTCTGCGTCCTGCACAATAATTTTTTTTTAGATTTGCGAATTCTTCCTAAACTGCATTTTTTACAATAGGAAAGAAAGTAGGTAGATCTCAATTTTTTTTCTCGCTTGATTAAATAAAAGATTCCAAAAATAATTGTTTACAAAATTTACATTTCACTTGAAAAACGTGATCCTATAGAGTTTCTTAAATTATTATCCAAACACCTCTTATACGTGCTACTCTCCTACCATCAGGGCCCTCTTAGTTATGAATTATGAGAAAATGTAATATTTTTGACGTCATATAAAATATGAATCTTAGGTTATGATTACTTTTCTTGGATATTTTTGATACGGTCTACCAGATACGATAAATTGATTGATTTTTTTTATGTTTGGCTTAATAAATAATTAATTCAAGTGCATTATTAGTGTTTGGAAAAACAAGAGAAACTGTTTTTCATTAAAAAGTAAGTATATATCATAATATTGGTAATTTAGTAAAAATATTATCGCTTGATTATATCGATACATCCATTACTAATTACTGTATTAATCAGAAAAAAGTAATAATAAAAATTATATAAAAAAATACAATTAATTTAAAACGAATTTTATTTACAAAAAACGACAAATTAGTTTTTATAAAATCTACAATTTTATTTATTATCAATTGCACAATTTAAATTAAAAAATTGTACAACAAACAACAAATCAAACGCAGGCAAACAAGTTATCAAACAAGAGCTACCATTATTCGGATAACATAAAATCGTATCGGTTTATAGTTTAAACGCTATGTTGTTTCTCAGTACGAAAATGACCATAAACCTTGACGGATTCATGTGCTCCTGGTAGAAAGGCCGCCAATTTCGCGCCCAAACCAACATGGAGGATCACATGATTTATTTTATATAATACCTATGCAGCGCCATCTGCTAGAGTGTAATTAAACTTATTATAAAAAATTATAGGTTTTTTTTTAGAATAAAATATAGCGGCGCTATCTATCAGGACATAGCTTAACTTATTAATATATTTAAAAAATATAGGTTTGTTTTTAGGATAACATATTGCCGCGCCCTCTATCAGAGCATAGCCCAACTTAAAGTCAAAAATATAGATACCTTCTACGAATAAACTATTATTATATTTGTGTTCTGATTTTTGCTAAAAGATGACCATAAATCTATTAAAAATTGAAACCAAGGATGTAATAATATAGACCCGTAATAACATGTTTGATTGAAACTTGATAGCCTAATAATATTTTCTACAAATTCAGCTCAATATTGAACGTGTGGCCTCCATCGTGGAAGAATACAAACAGACAGACAGACAGACAGACTTAAATCTGGAAATGGTCATGTTAGTTTAGGCGGAGATTTGAATTTTTGAAATTTCAACACCCTCCAGTTCCACCCCTGAAAGTCAGATCAAAAAAAGTTTTAGACAAATTAATTTTATAATAAATGGAACAAAAAAATTCTTATGACCTGTTTCAATATTTTTAAAAATAGCGGAGAATATTTCAGGAGAAACAAAAAACAGAAAACAAAAAATCATAAAAACTTTGGAAAAAATTGAGAGAGAAATTAAAAAATATTGGGAAAAAAATGAAAAATAAAATTGTAAAATACGGAAAAAAGAAGAAATCAAACTAAACCGAAAAAAAAACGCTAAAAATCGCAAAAAAAAACGAAAAAAAACGCAAGAAATCAAAAAATATCACAAAAAATCGAAAAACAATCTCAAAAAACCAAACAAAAAAACAAAAAAATAATAAATGTAAATTATCACAAAAAAAAAACAATGGAATAAAAACAATGACAAAAAATTAGAAAACAAAAACAAAATAGAAAAATAGGGCATTAAGAAAAAAATGAGGAAAGGTTAGAAAAAATAAAAAAAATAAAACAAAAAATCATAAAAATGAAAAAAAACGAGAAACAAAATTGAAAAAATCGGAAAAAATAATAAAAAAAGAAAATTGAGAGAGAAATTGGAAAATATTGTGAAAAAAATGAAAAATAAAATTGTAAAATACGGAAAAAAGAAGGAATCAAACTAAACAGAAAAAAAACGCTAAAAATCGCAAACGAAAAAAAAGCCTAAAAAATGACAAAAAATTGGAAAACAAAAAAAAATAGAAAAATAGAACATTGAGAAAAAAATGAGGAAAAAGTAAATTAAAAAACAAAAAATCATAAAAATGAAAAAAAACGAGAAATAAATTTGAAAACAATTTTAAAAAATCGGAAAAAATATTAAAATAAAAAAAACTTTGAAAAAAAGAAAATTAAGAGAAATTAAAAAATATTGGGGAAAAATAAAAAACTGAAAAAAGGAAATTGAGAGAGAAAAATATCGCAAAAAATCGAAAAACAATCGCAAAAACCCGAAAAAAATCACAAAAAATGACAAATGCAAATTATCACAAAACAAACAATGGAATAAAAACAATGACAAAAAATTGGAAAACAAAAAAAATAGAAAAAAGGAACATTGAGAAAAAATGAGGAAAAATGAAAAAAAAAAACGAGAAAAATTAAAAGAATCGAACAAATTTGAAAAAATCGGTAAAAATAATTAAAAAATAAAAAAACTTCGAAAAAGAGAAAATTGAGAGAGAAATTAGAAAATATTTGGAAAAAATAAAAAATAAAAAATAGAAAATTGAGAGAGAAATTAAAAAATATTGGGAGAAAAACGCAAAACAATCGCAAAAAATGACAAATGCAAATGATCACAAAAAATCAATGAAATAAAAAAAATGTCAAAAAATTAGAAAACAAAAAAAAAATAGAAAAAAAGAACATTGGCAAAATAATGAGGAAAGATTAAAAAAAAACTAAAATCATAAAAATGAAAAAACAACGAGAAAAATTAAAAAAATCGAATAAATCTGAAAAAAAAAATTCAAAAAATGGGAAAAAATAATAACAAAATAAATAAACTTTGAAAAAAGAAAATTGAGGAAAAAATTAGAAAATATTGGGAAAAAATAAACAATAAAATTGTAAAATACGGAAAAAACGCAAGAAATCGAAAAATATAACAAAAAAATCACAATTATCACAAAAAATCAATAACATAAAAAAAAAGACAAAAAATTAGAAAACAAAAAAAAATGGAACATTGAGAAAAAATGAGGAGAGATTGGAAAAAAAACAAACAATCAAATAAAAATTGCAAATTACCATAAAAAATCAAAGGAATAAGAAAAAATGAGAAAAAAATTAGAAAACGAAAAAAAGAGAAAGAAAAACAGAACAATGAGAAAAATATGAGGAAAAAAAAAAAAAAAATCAGGAAAAAATTAGAAAAATGAGAAAAAACGAGAAAAATAGAAAAACATTGTAAAAACCAAAGAACAACCAAGAAACCGGAAACAACTATAACCATAAAAAATCAAAAATTTCAAGAAAATTAAAATAAATTGCAAAAAATAAATCAGAAAAAAATGCCACAAATAATTGCAAAAATCAGAATAATAAGAAAAAATGATAAATAATTAATAAACAAAAAATAAAAACAGAACAATGATGAAAAATTAGAAAAAATCGAAAAAACCACAAAAACAGAAAAAAAACAAAAAATCAGAAAAATGAGAAAAATTTGAAAAAAGAAAAAACCTCTCTATAATATGATATATAAAAAAATTCTAAATAAGAAAAAAATCATACTGTAGAAAAAGATAGAGTAAGAGAAAGAGAGGGATGGAAAAATACAGAGTGTTTCATTTAAAATAATTATAACTATAGTGCAGATCTTTTTATTGAGGCCTTATAAATCAAAATAATTTAAAATTGTACCTGCAGTAAACATTTTTTACAGAATCTTACCGTTTTCCATATAAAGACCAACGCGACGCGTTTATGGTGCTCCGCCCTGTATATTTCATTATAGGGTTTTAAATAGAGATTAAAATATAATTATTTTTTAAACATTTTTCTAATTATATAAATAAATATAAAACCAATTAATAAACAATTATATTGTACAATATACACGTCTAATCTATTATTTATTCATTATACATAAATACATTAACATAAATAATAATAATATCAATTATTCACTAGTGAAATGTGAAATATATAATGGATAATTTAATACCCGCGCGGGTATTAAGAAAATATTTAAGAAATGCAGAATTGAAAATTGGTATTTAGATTATTCTTAAAAAATAATAAAATGTGAATTTTACCATTTTTCGAAAATTCAATTAGGGACGATGAAAGCGGGGGGGGGAGGTTTTTTTATAAAGTTGTCTATATCTCATACACCGGACAACTTGAAAATTGGTATTTAGAATGTTCTTTAAAAACCAAACACATATTTCATCATTTTACAAAATATTAGTTAGGTGGCGCAAAAAGAGGGGAGGATTTTTTTTATAAGGGTGTCTGTATCTGATACAGGGGAGGAGTTTTAATTATAAAGTTGTCTATACTCGAAAATTGGTATTTAAGATATTATTTTAAAATAACAAATACGTATTTCGCCATTTTACGAAAAATTATTTAGGTGGGGCAAATATTAGGGAGGGGGTTTAATTATAAAGCTGTCTATATCTCATATACCCCACATGTTACAGACGTGAAAATTGAAATTTATAATGTTTTTTTAAAATAAAGAAATACGTGTTTCACCATTTTACTAAAAATTAGTTAGGTGGGGCAAAAACAGGAGAGGGGATTTCTTTTATAAAAATATCTATATCTCATAAACCAGACATTTTACAGACTTGAAAATTGGTATTTAGAATGTTCTTTTAAAATACAGAAATACGTGTTTAACCATTTTATGAAAAATTATTTAGGTGAGGCAAAAACACTGGAGGGGATTTATTTTATAAAAATATCTATATCTCATAAACCAGACATTTTACAGACTTGAAAATTGGTATTTAGAATATTCTTTAAAAATAAAAAAACTCTCCCTCCAAATTCTGAACTGTTTAAATTGACCTAAATTTATTATGTTTTTTGTACGCACGAGGGCTCTACGAAAAATGTCGTCTAAATCTTAGTTATACAGAATACTGTTGACATAACTTCTAGATTCGAAAATCTTTCGTTAATGTTGATTGGTTATGGTGTGCTCAAAAAAAAAGTTGTCGCTATACGGCGGGCGACTATATTTTAATGAAGTAAAGTTAAAACCGGAACTCGATCCAAGTTTTCGTTCAAAAGTCACAGTGTTTACACACAGACAGACAGACAAACAGATAGATAGACAGACGACAAACAGACAGACAGACTGACGTCCAGTCGTCCGGACAGGATAATTTTTGAATTTTCGGACTCGGGGAGTTCGGAAACGTCGAGAAAAGTGATAAAAAGTGGGGGTAAGAATTTTTTTTCGCCATCACGAAACTAATATTGAGACTTTTGGGCCTCACTAATTCGTTACAAATAGGAAACAATTATAATTATTTGTTAAAAATAAAGAAAATTAATAAAATGGGGAACAACAAAAACTATTAAAAAAATAATTATAAACCGTCTAAAGAATAATTTATTAAAAATATCGTAAATATATTAAAAATTGTGCGTTCGGGGCATCCATGTTAGGAAATAAGTTTCTTAAGTTATTTTTCAACTTTTTAAAATTTTAAAATAAGAAAACAAAAATCTGAAAACTTTCAAAAGAAAAAGAAATCGAAAAAATATAAAAGCAGTGGAAAAGAAATCGAAAAAAAACGACAAAATCGAAAAAAATCAAAAGAAATCAAGAGATGGAAAGGAATCAAAAGAAATTGAAAAAAAAAATAAAAAATAATCGAAAGAAACCAAAAAAAAAAAACGAAAACAAAAACGAAAAAAATTCACAAAAATCGAAAAAAAAACGACGAAAAACGAAAAAGATCAATAAAAGTCAAAAGAGATCGAAAAAATCAATAGAAATTAAAAATAATCAAAAAAAAATCGAACGAAATCGACAAAAATCAAAAGAAATCGACAAAATCGAGAGATCGAAAGACATGGAAAAAAATCGAAAAAATCTAAAAAATGAGAAAAAGTTGAAGGAATTTGAAAAAAATTAAAAAACAATAGAAAAAATCAAAAACAACAAAAAAACATCGGAAAAAATGAGAAAAAAATACGAAAAAACCGAAAAATCAAAAAAATAGAGGAGGATAGGAAAAATTAGAATAAAAAAAGAAAGAAATAGAAAAAAAAATTAAAAATTATTGAAGAAATCAGAATAAAACATGATAAAAAAAATCAAAAAAATTAGTAAAAAATCTGATGTGGCCAGCACATGACCTTTCGCCATTTTTGAATAAAAAATTTACAGGTTGACACAAAAAAGTATGAAAAAAAATTATTTTTTTGTAAATCTGGCAACAATGGCAAAAGTTTAGAAACTTTTAATGAGATGAAAATAAACTATATGGTAAACAAAATATATGTGTAAAACTTTATTGCCGTTTTGTTTAATAATGGCGTCATCACCCATAGCAACTGCCACTTCCGGTTGTGCGATTGGCACCAAAATCTAATCAGATCTAATCTAGGGTATCAGAATCCTGTATGCAAAATTTCAAATTTTTTTATTCAGTAGTTTTTGAGTTATCGTTACTACAACATCCATCCAAACACACACACACACTAACACACTAACACACACACACACACAGACATCATCGCGAAAATATTAAAATCGTATTCTAGGGACCCCAAAACGTGTTTATCAATTGAAAACTGACTACCCAATTTTTAGCATGATTCCTATAATTCTCTTATCTGAAGGTCGAGAGGTAAAAACGAGAAAAAATTAAGAGAAGCGAAAAAAATCAGAAAAAATCCGAAATAATCGAAAAAGAAACTAAAATTATTGGGAAACAAATGAAGAATAAAATTGTAAAATATGGAAAAAATAAAAAAAATCAAAAACATCGCAAAAAAACCTGAAAAAATTGGAAAAAATCTTAAAGAACAACCAAAAACCGGAACAATTATGAACAAAAGAAAGAAATAAAAAAAAATAAAAAACATTGAATCGGAAAAAATCAAAGGAATAATAATAATAAAAATTAGAAAACAAAAAGGGAATAGAAAAAAAGTAATTGGAAAAAAGACAAAACAATGACAAAAAGGAGGAAAAACATCGAAAAAATCAGAAAAAAAACAGAAAAAACAAAAATCAGAGAAATGAAAAAAAATTGGAAAAAGTCTCTTTCTATAATATATATATAAAATTATAAAAAAATAGAAAACGAAAGAAAAGGAATAAAAAAACAGAACAATGAGAAAAAATGAGAAAAGAATAAAAAAAATCGAGAAAAAAAAACAGAAAAATCCAGAAAAAAAAAATATCAGAATAATGAGAAATCAGGAAAAAAGTAAATGAAAAATAATGGAAAAAGCATGAAAAATAATACAGAAAAAATCAAAGGAATAATAATAATAATAAAAATAAAAATTAAAAAGGGAATAGAAAAAAAGTAATTGGAGAAAAAGACAAAACAATGACAAAAAGGAGGAAAAACATCGAAAAAATCAAAAAAAAAACAGAAAAAACAAAAAATCAGAGAAATGAAAAAAAATTGGAAAAAGTCTCTTTCTATAATATATATACATATATATAAAATTATAAAAAAATAGAAAACGAAAGAAAAAGGAATAAAAAAACAGAACAATGAGAAAAAATGAGAAAAGAATAAAAAAAATCGAAAAAAAAACAGAAAAATCCAGAAAAAAAAAATATCAGAATAATGAGAAATCAGGAAAAAAGTAAATGAAAAATAATGGAAAAAGCATGAAAAATAATACAGAAAAACGAAAATAATCAAAAAAATTGTAAAAAAGCCGAAAAAAAATCACTAAAATCAAACAAGGTGTCAATAATTTCTGCAACATTTCCATTCGTAAACTCATTTTCACATTTTGTTCTAAAAATTTGAATGCAAACCACTTTAATTTGTTTTGATTGATACCGGAAGGGCCGGTCCGATCCTGCTCAAATGTAATAGGGTAAGTGATAACCAGAATTCGTTCGGAGCTTTCGTTCAAAAGTTACAGTGTTTACATCCAGACAGACAGACAGACATTCAGACGTCCGGACAGGATTTTTTTTTTGCATTTTCGGACTCAGGAACTCGGAAACGTCGAGAAAAGTGATAAAAAGTGGGATAAGAAATTTTTTTTGCCATCACGAATCTAATACTGAGGCTTTTGGACCTCAGTAAAAAGTATGTTCCCGTTCCCGGGAGGTTTTAAAGAAAAAATTTTTGGGAAATACATTTTTTTTTATTTTTTAGTGAGAAAAATTTCGTACCTTTGTTAATATATGTGGCAGATGTTAATAAACCATTTAATTTAAGATGCGATGCTTTAGAATTTAGTACAGTAACGATTTTGTTATAATTTTTGAATTTATATTTAATTTTTCCGGGGGTCAACTTAAACTTTAATAAATCTCTGAAACTTTAATAACCATAAAAATAAAAAATAAATCTCTGAGAGGTTACAAATGAAAATTTTTATTAAAAATAATTTAAATTAATTATTCTATAAAGTTCATTATACCTATATGCAAATTTATGATAATGTTAGGTTTATGTTTAAATCATCAAAATTATTTAAAAGTCAAGTGATAGATAACTTTTGAATAGAAAAAAAAACCAAAAAAGGAAATCCATATATATATTATTCAGAATAATGCCTTCTTGAAAAGCCTTTAACCTCATAAATCCTTATCCCACGTACCCACACGAAAAACCAGAAATGCAATAAACTTAATCTTCGCACAAACAAGCGCGGTATTATGTTATAAATCGAAAAATCGAAATACAAGAAAAGTAAAAGGTTCCTCCTCCATACTTGGAACCCACACTTGCGCTAAGATCCGCCTCTGTACTCAAAAATCGAAATTGTACAAGTCCCAATTATTTCCACCAAATAATAAAATATTTTAAAATTTCTTCCTGTCAGCTCAAAATTTAGAAAAGTTTAGAATTATAACGAACAGACCACATTGAAAATGATGGAAAATTATTAATGAACCATTTTCGTAAAGATGGGCTATTTTCATAAAAAATTGTACTATTTTGTTAAAAATTATCATTTTTGTTAAAAATTGTGTCGTTTTTGGTAAAAATTGTGCCATTTTGGAAAATATTGCGCTATTTTTGTGAAAATGGTACCATTTTCGTAAAACTTGTACAATTGTTGTAAATAATGAGTCATCTTCGTAAAATTTGTGTCATTTTTGGTATAAATTGTGCCATTTTCGAAAATATTATGCTATTTTTGTGAAAATGGTACCATTTTCGTAAAACTTGTACAATTGTTGTAAATAATGAGTCATCTTCGTAAAATTTGTGTCATTTTTGGTATAAATTGTGCCATTTTCGAAAATATTGGGCAATTTTTGTAAAAATTGTGCCATTTTCGTAAACCTTGAGATATCTTTGTAAAAATTGTGTCATTTTCATAAATATTGGGCCATTTGTCGTAAAAATTGTGCTATTGTTGTAAATAATAAACGATTTTCGTAAAAGTTGTGTAAATTTTGGAAAAATTGTGCCATTTTCGTAAATAATGGATAATTTTCGTAAAAATTATGCTACTATCTTAAAAACATATTTACTTGTTTTTGGGTCAAAACATACAATAAGAATGATGGAACATTATTAATGAGCCATTTTCGTTAAAAAATGAGCTATTTTCTTAAAAGTTGTACTATTTTGGCAAAAATTATGTCGTTTTTGGCAAAAATTGTGCCATTTTCGAAAATATTGTGCTATTTTTGTAAAAATGGTACCATTTTCGTAAAACTTGTCCAATTGTTGTAAATAATGAGTGATATTCGTAAAATTTGTGTCATTTTTGGTATAAATTGTGCCATTTTCGAAAATATTGGGCAATTTTTGTAAAAATTGTGCCATTTTCGTAAACCTTGAGATATCTTCGTAAAAATTGTGTTATTTTCATAAATATTTTGCCATTTGTCGTAAAAATTGAGCTATTGTTGTAAATAATAAGCGATTTTCGTAAAATTTGTGTCAATTTTTGGAAAAATTCTGCCATTTTCGTAAATAATGGATCATTTTCGTAAAAATTATGCTACTGACTTAAAAAAATTATATTTACTTGTTTTTGGGTCAAAAAATACAATGAGAATGATGGTAAATTATTAATAAGCCATTTTCGTAATATTTGTAATATTTTAGTAAAAATTGTCATTTTTGGTAAAAATTATGTCGTTCTTAGTAAAAATTGTGCCATTTTCGAAAATATTGTGCTATTTTTGTAAAAATGGTACCATTTTCGTAAAACTTGTCCAATTGTTGTAAATAATGAGCCATATTTGTAAAATTTGTGTCATTTTTGGTATAAATTGTGCCATTTTCGAAAATATTGTCCCATTTTCGTAAATCTTGAGATATTTTCGTAAAAATTGTGTCATTTACATAAATATTGGGCCAATTTCGTAAAAAATTGTGCTATTGTTGTAAATAATAAGTGATTTTCGTAAAAGTTGTGTCAAAAAAACAGTAAGAATGATGGAACATTATTAATGAGCCATTTTCGTTAAAAAATGAGCTATTTTCTTAAAATTTGTACTATTTTTGTAATAATAATGAGCCATATTCGTAAAATTTGTGTCATTTTTGGTATAAATTCTGTCATTTCCGAAAATATTGGACAATTTTTGTAAAAATTGTGCCATTTTCGTAAAAATTGTGTCATTTTCATAAATATTGGGTAATTTTCGTAAAAATTGTGGTATTGTTAATATTAAGCGATTTTCGTAAAATTTGTGTCATTTTCTGAAAAATTGTGCCATTTTCGTAAAAATTATGCTACTGTCTTAAAAAATTGATACTTACTTGTTTTATGAGGCCAAGAGACACAAATTCGTTGTCAAAAATGTTTTAACTAATTTTATTGTCTGCAATTTTTATAAAAATTGTGAAATCTTCGTAATTTTCGTAAAAATTATGTCATTTTCGGTAAAAATTATGCCATTTTCGCAAAAATTGTGCTACGTCTTAAAAAATTGATACCACGGGCTTTTTTAGTTAAGAAATACAAATTCGCTGTCTAAAATTTTTAACCAATTTTGTTATAAATTGTGCTATTTTTATAAAAAATGTGCCATTTTCGTAAATAATGGGTCATTCTCGCAAATAATCAGTCATTTTCGTTAAATTTATGTCATATTTGGTAGAAATTGTGCCATTTTCGTAAATATTATCCATTTTTGTAAAAATTGTGCCATATTTGTAAACTTTGGGTAATTTTCGTAAAATTTATATCATTTTTTGTAAAAATTGTGTCATTTTCGCAAAAATAATGCTACTTCTAAAAAAATTGATACCACGGGATTTTTGGGTAAAGAAATATAAATTCTCTGTCCAAAATTTTTAACCAATTTTATTATAAATTGTGCTATTTTTATAAAAAAAATGTGCCATTTCGCAAATAATGGGTCCTTCTCGCAAATAATGGGTAATTTTCGTTAAATTTATGTCATAATTGATAAAAAGTGTGCCATTTTCGTAAATATTATGCCATTTTTGTAAAAATGGTGCCATATTTGTGAACTTTTGGCCATTTTCGTAAAATTTACGTCATTTTTTGTATGCTATTTTCGCAAAAATTGTGCTACGTCTAAAATAAATTGATACCACGGGCTTTTTGGGTCAAGAAATATAAATTCGCTGTCCAAATTTTTTAACAATGGGCCATTTTAGTAAAATTTGTAATATTTTCGTAAAAATTGTGACATTTTCGTAAATATTGAACTATATCTATAAAATTTATGCTATTTCTAAACTTTGCGTCTTTTTGGTAAAAATCGTGTCATTTTCGTAAATAATGTGCCATTTAAAAAAATTTTGTGCCATTTTCGTAAATATTGGATTATTTTCGTAAACCCTGTGATCCCTCTACTAGAAAATGGAGAAACTTAAGTCAGCTTTTTAGATCTCTTTACCCAATAGTGTACTATTTTACACCACAATTTTTAATAGAAACGACACAAATTCTTGTTATTTCCTTTTTTATTAAGTGATTAGACAAGTTTCGGGGAAGATCTGCATCGGAGCCTGACTGCGGTAAAGTCAAATTTTGTGTAAAATAGACAAAAAGTTATTTAAACTATTTGGTGTATAAATAAATCCTTTTTTATTGTCATTGCTTATGAACAGAGTGCAAAAAAATTGACAATTATTATTTCAAGAAATTAATAATAAATTACAATAAAAAACGAAACAGAAGAGATTTTCTTTAAGGTCAGGCTCCGATGTAAATCTCTATAAGTTCACAATATTTGTTATATTTAATTAGAGTGATTAGATTAAGATTTTTGAAAATTATTATCTAAATGTAACGAAAGTATTATTTTTTGGTGGAATATTTGGTGCAAAATTCAAAATCTTGATAGCGACGTTTTTGGAGGTCTGTAGGTGGTTTCAAATACACTTTCCAAGGCGCTTGTAATAAAATGAATATACAGAATCCGATGATGATTCACGCTGATTTTGAATTGATTAATACTAGCCAAAATTTAGTTTTTTTATTTATTTAATTACAAATAAGAAAAGTTGATCTGTCAAAGGTCTAAACTTAAAAAATCGTTGTCTATTTATAGAAAGATTTTAAAATATAATATTTAGGATACAGGATTTAAAACTCAAAAATATGTTTTTGACTTTGATCTGGTCGGACGTTAGACTGATCGCTGGATCTGGACCGATATGGACTAAATTCGTTCCTTTAGCCTCTTTCTCTTTGTCTATGTATTATTTACCGGTACTATATTTTTAATCAATGGCGTTGCTGCATCAGGTTGTATAGACACACATAAATTATGGTTTTAGGACGAGTTAATTAATGTCTTTATTGCTGTCTTTATTCGAAAAAAAAATTAACAACCTTTTTTTTAATTTATTGAACTATTTTCAAAATCATGATTATATATATTATTTTCTTCTTCTGTATAATTATAAAAACGGGTATCTTATTTTTAGAACAGCGTCCATATTCTTGTTGACGATCGCTAATCGGAAAAAAATTCAAGCGCGGGATTCCTGAAATGTGTGATATTTTAAACATTGTTACACTGCAACGAAGATGATGGCATGTTGTACCATACGACCTTGTCTCGACTCAAGGTCGCTACTCGAAATACTAACAAGTAGATATTTTTTATAGTCATGCGATTTTTGTACGTTAACTAGAAATACAGTCAAATCTAATACAAAGAACCCCGCACAGAATATTAAGATATTTTCCATCGGTGTAAGTTGTGAAAATGTTGTTTGTGTTACTAAAAGTAAAAAAATGGTAAAGTTTAAATTTTCTGCTATCACTGGTTTAGCTTTTACATAGTGTTAAAAATAATACTCTTTTGGTAACTTGAATAATACTAAGTTTAATATTGTACTTCGGAGCTGAAACAATAAAAAAAAAATCTGATGTGGCCAGCACATGACCTCTCGCCATTTTTGAATCAAAAATTTACAGGTTGACACAAAAAAGTATGAAAAAAAATTATATTTTTGTAAATCTGGCAACAATGGCAAAAGTTTAGAAAATTTTAATGAGATGAAAATAAACTGTAGGGTATACAAAATATATGTGTAAAACTTTATTGCCGTTTTCTATAATAATGGCGTCATCACCCATAGCAACTGCCACTTCCGGTTGTGCGATTGGCACCAAAATCTAATCAGATCTAATCTAGGGTATCAGAATCCTGTATGCAAAATTTCAAATTTTTTTATTCAGTAGTTTTTGAGTTATCGTTACTACAACATCCATCCAAACACACACACACACACACTAACACACTAACACACACACACACACACTAACACACACACACACTAACACACACACACACTAACACACACACACAGACATCATCGCGAAAATATTAAAATCGTATTCTAGGGACCCCAAAACGTGTTTATCCATTGAAAACTCACTACCCAATTTTTAGCATGATTCCTATACCTCTCTTATCTGAAGGGCGAGAGGTAAAAACAATAAAAAAAAAATCTGATGTGGCCAGCATGACCTCTCGCCATTTTTGAATCAAAAATTTACAGGTTGACACAAAAAAGTAGGAAAAAAAAATATTTTTTTGTAAATCTGGCAACAATGGCAAAAGTTTCGAAAATTTTAATGAGATGAAAATAAACTATAGGGTATACAAAATATATGTGTAAAACTTTATTGCCGTTTTGTATAATAATGGCGTCATCACCCATAGCAACTGCCACTTCCGGTTGTGCGATTGGCACCAAAATCTAATCAGATCTAATCTAGGGTATCAGAATCCTGTATGCAAAATTTCAAATTTTTTCATTCAGTAGTTTTTGAGTTATCGTTACTACAACATCCATCCAAACACACACACACACACACACTAACACACACACACACACACACTAACACACACACACACAGACATCATCGCGAAAATATTAAAATCGTATTCTAGAGACCCTAAAACGTGTTTATCCATTGAAAGCTCACTACCCAATTTTTAGCATGATTCCTATACCTCTCTTATCTGAAGGGCGAGAGGTAATAAATAAACCCAATCTAGAAAATAAGTATAACTAATAAAAAACGTTTAGTACTATTATACAGGATGTCTCATTTATATGCGGAAAGAATAATAATCGATAATAAGGAAGATCAATTATTCTGAAAAAAAGACGAACTGACATCCTGAAAACAGGACAAATTGACATTATCCTGAAAAAAAAAAATTGATATCAATTATCGTGGAAAACCAAAATGTTTGAAACGAACAAGTGCAATTATCCTTAAGAAGTGCAATTATCGAAACGAAAAAATATCGAAAAGATCCAAAAGTTTCAAATTATTTTAAAAAATAATGAAAACAAAATAATCCTGAAAAAATCATGAGAAATCTAGAAAATGCATGACTGCAAAATTATCCTTTAAAAAATACACGAGTAATTATGCTGGAAAAAGAAGGAAGATCAATTATCCTGAAAAAAGGACGAACTGACATCCTGAAAAAAGAACAAACTGACATTATCCTGAAAAATGGACAATTATTCTGAAAAAAACAAGTTCAATTACGCTTTAAAAAAGATAAGTGCAATTATCCTGGAGAAATGACAAGTGCAATTATCGAAACAGACGAGGAGAAAATATCGCGTATGTACACAATTGTAAAATTATTTTTGAAAAATCACGAGAGCTAAATTATCCTGAAAAAATTGTGATAGCAAGATTACCCTGAAAAATATATGACTGGAAAATTATCCTTTAAAAAAGACAGAGATCTTGGAGAAAGGACGAATTGACATAATCAAGAAAGAAATTAAGAAAATAGAAATCGAGAGAAAGAAATTATTAAAAAAGAAAGAAATTGGAAAATCAAGACAGAAATAAATTAAGTAAAAAAGAGATTTAGAAATCAAAATAAAGCTGAGAAATCAAGAAAGATAAAAAAAAGGAAAGAAACTGGGAAATTAAGTATGAAAGTAAGAAATGCGGAAATGAAGAAAGAAATTAAAAAAAAGAAAGAAATTGGAAAATCGAGAAATAAATAAAGAAATTAGGAAATCATAAAATAAATTGAGTAAAAAAGAAATTGAGAAATCAAAGTGAAGTTAAAAAATCAAGAAAGCAAAAAAAGAAACACACTGGGAAATGAATAATGATGTTGAGAAATCAAGAAAGAAATTGGGAAATCCAGAAATTCAGAAAAAAAGAAAGAAATTGGGAAATCGAGAAAAAAATTAAGAAAAAACAGAAATTAGACAATCAAGAAAGAAATTTAGAAATGAAGAAAGAAAATGAGAAATAAAAAAAGAAATTGAGAAATGAAGAATGAAATTGGAAAATCATGAAAGAAATTGAGTAAAAAAGAAATTGAGAAAACAAAAGGAAGTTGAGAAACCAATAAAGTAAAAAAAGAAAGAAATTGAAAAACCAAGAAAGAAATTGAGAAATAAAAAGAAATTGGGAAATCATGAAATAAATTGAGTAAAAAAGAATTTGAGAAAACAAAAGGAAGTTGAGAAACTAAGAAAGAAAAAAAAAGAAAGAAATTGGGAAATCATAAAAGAAATTGAGTAAAAAAGAAATTGAGAAAACAAAAGGAAGTTGAGAAATCAAGAAAGAAATTGGGAAATCAAGGAAGAGAAAAGAAAAGTATTAGGAAATTAGGAAAAAAAAGAAATTGGGAAATCAAGAAAGAAATTGAGAAATGAAGAAAGAAAATGGGAAATCAAGAAATAATTTGAGTAAAAAAGAATTGAGAAATCATGAAATAAATTAAGAAATCAAGAGGAAGTTGAGAAATAAATAAAGAAAGAAAAATAAAGAAATTGGGAAATCAAGAAAGAAATTAAGAAAAAAGAAAGAAAATGGGAAATCAAGAAAGAAATTGAGAAATGAAGAATGAAATTGAGAAATGAAGAATGAAATTGGGAAATCATGAAAGAAATTGTGAAGTCATGAAATAAAATGAGTTAAAATGAAGTTGAGAAATCAAAAGGAAGTTGAGAAACAAAGAAAGAAGAAAAAAAAAAAGAAAAAAATTGGGAAATCAAGAATGAAATTAAGAAAAAAGGAAGAAACAGAGAATTGAGAAAGAAATTAAGAAAAGAAAGAAATTTGGAATCGTGAATGAAATTGAGAAACGAAGAAAGAAATTAAGAAAAAAAAGAAATTGGGAAATCATGAAAAAAATAGAGTAAAAAACAAATTGAAAAATCGAAAGGAAGTTGAAAGGTCAAGAAAAAAAAAGAAAGACATTGGGAAATTAAGAAATAAATTAAAAAAGAAGAAAGAAAATGGGAAATCGAGAAAGAAATTGAGAAATGAAGAAAGAAATTAGGAAATTATGAAAGACATTGTGAAATCATGAAATAAATTGAGTAAAAGAGACATCGAGAAATCAAAAGGAAGTGAGAAACAAAGAAAGAAAAAAAAAGAAAGAAATTGGGAAATCATGAAAGCAATAAAAAAAAGGAAGAAATTGGGAATCGAGAAAGAAATTAAGAAAAAGAAAGAAATTTGGAATCGTGAAAGAAATTAAGAAAAACAAAAGAAATTGGGAAATGATGAAGAAAAATTGAGAAAAAAACAAATTGAAAAATCGAAAGGAAGTTGAAAGGTCAATAAAGAAAAAACTAGTAAAAGGAATAATCTTTGCGCGATTTTTTAAGACTACGGCCCGTTTCTGTCAGCGGAACAAAGTCCGATTCGAAAAAATCGGAATTTTTCCAATAATTTTTTTTTCAAATTTTCAATTTTTTTTCAACGATCCCGAGGCGATATTGAAATCAATCGACGCGTCTTGACTTACACAACACCTTAAAAGAAATCAGTATCAACAAATTTGCTTTCCTTATCGAGATATCTCGAATAGAAGTTTCACTTAGTAGGCGGGACCAGGATCCTCTGACCCGAAATAGCTCATCTTCTGATAGAGCCTTTCTTTTTGAATAAAAACCGATAGCCGAAAGAATTTTCCGAATCGGCCGTACCGTTCTCAAGTTGTCGTGCGCACAGACATCCACACAGACTTTTTTTTTCGCCGAAAATCAATTTTTTTCACGTTTCATGATATTTTAAGTCATTTGGAGCAAATAATTTTTTTGAGATTTTTGCACGATTTCAATACTACGGTTTGCCCTACTTCACCATAGGTGAAGTATGGGCGGCCGTAGTAAATAGACATAGGTAAATCAAGAAATATATTAAGAAATAAGAAAGAAACTGGGAAATCGAGAAAGAAATTTAGAAATCAAGAAAGAAATTTGTAAATCATGAAAGCAATTGAGTAAAAAAAATCAATTGAGAAGAAATAAAGAAAATTAAAAAAAAAAATAAAAATTTTTAATAAAAAAAAAAAATGTTGCATTGAGTTGTAAGGCGTACTTTTTGGGACAGGTTACCATTCTTATTAGGTCTTTGGGATAGTAAAATGTCATAGCCCAGCGACGTCATATAGTAACGATTTAAAGACGTCAGCGGATGACGTTCTGTAGACATCATCAGATAACCTTGTAGGCATTGGTCCAGGCACTTGATTTGGGGTATGATTTTAGCTCATTTTTAATAAAAAAGGAGGTACTCATCCAGGGTTATTGTCATTCACATGCATAACAGTGTTGACTAGAAAAAATCGGCTGTGTCACCCCAGGACTTTCCCGGCTCGACCGTAGAGAATATGTTATTTATTATTATTATTTTAATTACAAAATACTAAGCATTAGATTAATTTATGGAACACATTAAAAATAGCGAGCTGATGGTGAATTAATATTTCAATGTTGGTAATGGCATAAGCTGCGCACGCGCACGTTATATATCATACTGCTACAATTAGGATCTCCTAAAATCATGTGTGAAAACTATTGGGAATTCGGGAAAAATTTTCATACAATAGTTGTAGGGAATTTTAAATGTGTATTTTTCTCGCCATCTAGCGGCGAAACAATGAAGAATTCGATAAAAGTTAAACATAAAAGTTAAATAAAATTTGATGCTTTACAACTTTGCACAAGAAAATTTTGCACTAAATACATTGTTTGTCCTCAAAATCAAGAAAAACTAGAGAAAACATACATGCACATTTTTTACGCGCCCTCTAGTGGCGCAACTATTGGAGATTTTAGAAAAAGTTTGAGACAAAAGTTATAGAGAATTGTATGCTCTAAAACTTTGTACTACAAAATTTTGCACTAAAGTATATTATTTGTCCTCAAAATCAAGAAAAACTAGAGAAAACCTACATGCACATTTTTTACGCGCCCTCTAGTGGCGCAACTATTGGAGATTTTAGAAAAAGTTTGAAACAAAAGTTATAGAGAATTTTATTCTCTAAAACTTTGTACTACAACATTTTGCACTAAAATGTATTGTTTGTCCTCAAAATCAAGAAAAACTATAGAAAACATACATGCACATTTTTTACGCGCCCTCTAGTGGCGCAACTATTGGAGATTTTAGAAAAAGTTTGAGACAAAAGTTATAGAGAATTGTATGCTCTAAAACTTTTTACTACAAAATTTTGCACTAAAGTATATTATTTGTCCTCAAAATCAAGAAAAACTAGAGAAAACCTACATGCACATTTTTTACGCGCCCTCTAGTGGCGAAACTATTGGAAATTCTGGAAAAAGTTTGAAACAAAAGTTATAGAGAATTTTATTCTCTAAAACTTTGTACTACAACATTTTGCACTAAAATGTATTGTTTGTCCTCAAAATCAAGAAAAACTATGGAAAACATACATGCACATTTGTTACGCGCCCTCTAGTGGCGAAACTATTGGAAATTCTGGAAAAAGTTTGAAACAAAAGTTATAGAGAATTTTATTCTCTAAAACTTTGTACTACAAAATTTTGCACTAAAGTATATTATTTGTCCTCAAAATCAAGAAAAACTAGAGAAAACCTACATGCACATTTTTTGCGCGCCCTCTAGTGGCGAAACTATTGGAAATTCTGGAAAAAATTTGAAACAAAAGTTATAGAGAATTTCATTCTCTAAAACTTTGTACTACAACATTTTGCACTAAAATGTATTGTTTGTCCTTAAAATTTAAATAAAGCAAAAAATTGTTACATGTATATTTAACCAATGTCGGTCTTGAGGACCCTCCACTGTACCAATTTAAACCAAAAACTAATGGTCGCATTCTAGGCACACACCAACCCTCCATACCAAATTTCAGCTTGATTGGTCAAACGGTTCGGCAGTTATCGTGGAAGATTACACACAGACACACAGACAGACCATACGCTGGAAATGGTCTCAATCTTCTTGGGGGACCTCAAAATGGATATTTCCATCGATATCTCGATTTTTTTTTGCTCGTTCACCTTACTTTCCCTTTGATGGGTCCGGGAAAGTAAAAGTCTTATATAGTTGTAAAAACGGCGCAGTTTAAGGAGTTTAATTTTTATTTTCGTGAAGTTTTTTTAAAAATTTTTATCTATTTGGGAAGGGATGATTTATAGTAGTCTCTGTTTTTTTTCAGTTTTAAAAATCAGTGAAACATTTTCCAAAAAAACCAATTACTTACAAATGCGCGAACAGTAATGTATTTTGCTCCACATCCTCTTTTCACGTTATTCATAAAATTGGTACGATCTTATTTTTTTATTTTATTTGGTCTGAAAGTTGTTTTAATAAAAATAAAACAACCAACAACTACAGTTAAAAACATGTTTAAAATATACATTTTTTTTACAATCTTACCGTCTTCCATATAAAGAACGACGCGACGCGAATATTATGGGCAACCCTGTATATTTCATTCAGGGGTTTTTAAATAGAGATTAACAAAATATAATTATTTTTTAAACATTCTTTTTAATTAAATTTCGACAACGAACTGTACGAAATTTTGTAAGTACCGTCCTGATCATTTTCATTTTTTTTAAATTTTATTCAAAAAATTGTAAAATTCGTAAGAAAATGGCGATTTTTTTTTGAAATTTATACCATTCGAAAGGTAATATAAAATTTTAATTGTTATAAATAAAATAAAGAAATTTTTTGAATTTTTTTATACTTTCGTTTTATTGAACATGAGAAAACAAATGAAAAACGTAAATAGTACATCCTAAAGGGATCTAAAAGTACATTATGTGTGAAATATTTTGACCAAAATTTTAATTTTTTTGAAACAAACAATATTAAGAGGCCCACACACCACGTGACTTTTGTGTTTGCCGGTTAGGAAAATGTGCTTGTATTCTAATAAATTGGATGAAAAAATTTTTTTTAGTATTTTCCGGTTTATGTTAAATAATCCTACCCTCTGTCCAATTGTTTCTGCTCAGAATCCGGTAGAGCGCCATAAAACATAATTATTCGTATTTGGACGAGAACTCGCCTAATATAGTAACTAAAAATATGCGGTTTTTTCATGATATTTAAAATATTTATAAGAGGAGCGCGTCTGTGCTACATTTTTTAATTTTGCCTAGAGAAAAAAGTTCATAGTCGTATCACTTTTACTAAAACTATTTTACAAAAAGTGCCACAAACGTGCTCTAAAGAATTAACTACAGAATCGATTGGTGAAAACCGCAGCTTCCTATCTTTAATATTAACATAGCGCTGGTCCAAAAACGATTTCAGGCAAGATAACATATGGTATTGGCGCCTCTTAATGTATTTTGATGTAGAAAAACTAAAATAATTGATGAAACAATGACTTTACTATGAGTGTTCGAAAAGTTGGGTGGGATTACCAACTCATTTTTACTTTAGTAACACAAACAAGATATATTATTTTCATTATCTTTCACTGAGGGCCAAGTTCTTAACATTTGAAATTTAAATTACGAAAAATTCTAGGGGACGCTCACCAAAAATTTCACCAAAAATTTCTCCCTAGATTTAAAGAAAGTCGTGTAATATTAATGACTTATACAATTTATAGAATATACAAAAAAATAAAAGAGGAATAATTTTTTTAAAAGTAATTTTAACATCTTGTGTCATAAAAAAATCCACAGATTAACTCCAAAATCTTTTTTGAAATTTTATAACATGCAAAAAACAAAACCGGCATCCACACCTATGATTACCATGACCTGACATAATATTTCCAGTAAATTTCTGTAGTCGAAAAATGGTAAATCTTACAACTCTAAATGTTTATAATTTGTATGGCGGGTACAAAAAGTGCCGGTCCGATCCTGCTCAATTTCAATTGGGTTCTTCCCTAGAGAAAACTAACTACATGTCTACTTTGTAATTTTTAGTGCCTGATGATGGCCGTATAGGCCGAAACATGTTGCTTAAACCTCGATCAATATATTAAATTTCATGTGGTAAGACATAGATTTTGATTTCTCCTATAGAAAACTAACTAGTAAAGTAAAAACAAGAACTCGATTGGTGTTTTCGTTCTAGAGTTAATAGTGTTTACATCCAGACAAACGGACAGATGTCTGGACAGGATTTTTCCTGCATTTTCTTTCTCTGGGGGCTCAGAAAAGTCGAGAAACTGATAGTAAGACTTTTGGGCCTCAGTAATTATTATAAACATTATTATCCTGAAGATGACTGTAAATACTAGAAACTAGTCATTAATTTGTTGAAAAAAAAATTATGCTGAAACCTCCTAAATCGTTTTTAACGTTGTTTATTGGCAGGCAAATGACCCGTATTACAAAAAAAATATATGCACCATTCATGGTCGCTTCCAGAGGATGGTCGGTCGATTAAAGACAAAACAATTAGGCAGAAGGTAGAAAGGAAACCGTCAAGGTAAAAAATTCGAATAAACGAAGATGAAATAAAAAAGGTTTTAGATTTATTTCTTTTTAATGGAAATGTTAATCCTTTTGGAACATACATAGTGTTTAAAATAAACTTTTTTCTTTTTCTTATAAATAAAAAACGCTTTTATATTTATTAATTAAAAATAGGAATATTTCAAATTAGACACTGGATTTTTATCTAATAAAAAAATTTAACGGTTATTAAATATTAACAATCAATATTTGTCCACGTATTTTTAATATAAAGACCTTCACTTTCTCTTAATGTTTTTAATGATTTGCAAATATAAAATTGCAGTGTCCTTAACTATATATAATTGTAATTTGTTTTTATTTAAAAATCATCATATGTAAACACAAAAATAATACTAAATTTATCAAATAGTGGCCTTAGATTTAATGCACCTATTATTAATTGTTTAATGTAAATTGATAAACAATTTCGTCATTAATTTTATTAATTTTAATGCCAGTACTTAACTTAAAAAATATCCAAGGACCACCAATATTTTTAATTAAGGATTTTTTATTTTGAAATTTTTGTTTATTTTATATAAAAAAAATTTATTGTTGTAACCTCGTATATAATTTTTCTTGGGATAGGTTCAATTTTTTTTTAAACCTAATTAGTTATAATCTGAGCAGCGTACATAACATAAAACCAACGTAATGATTGCTATAAACTTATTATTTCACCTACATGAAAAGCTACTTGTAGTTTAAAATAAAAAAAATGTAAATAATTATTTTTAACATAAAACGTGTTTTTTTTTCGTAGTAAATGAAATATTTGTTAGTTTTAGTAAAAATATATAAATATGTTAAAACATTCTGTAATTATTCAACAAATTTTCTTAAATAAATTGTATTGTGACCCTGAAGATGGCGCAAGCCGAAATAAGTTGCCAACTTTAACTATTCTTTTTAAATAATATGCTTTTCGTAGTGGCAATTAAAATCCTAATTGAAACAAAATTCCATTTTCTTATTATTTTTTTGTCCCTTTTTTCCCTTCTTACGCCAATAACAATTTTTTTTTGTTCTTTATATGTAGACAGAAAGTAAAAATAACGGTACACAGCTGTCTAATAAACGTACCCTCCAATTACCCAATGATGTGCAAAAATACCCAAAAATGGGAAATTCCCCACAAATCGGCATCACTGTTGATAACTGATTAACTGAACTACTAATTTTTCTGTTCTTCCTTATATGTAGCGATAAAGTAAAAAAAATGATATACAGCTGTATAATATACTTATCCTTCAATAATTACATAAAAATACCCAAAAATGGGAAATTCCCCAGAAATCGGCATTATTATTGATTACAAAAACCCAAAACTAGCAAATTCCCCACAATACGGCATCACTGTTTGATTACTGACTGAGCTATGCGTCTAGCATATTATAAAGATATATTGATACTTATTTTTACTCCTTTTCCCCCTTTTTTTGAAACTATTGTTTTTTTGGCCACTTTTCCCCTCTTTTTTTTGTTCCACACTTGTTTTTGTCCCATTTTACCCCCTCAATTGTTTTTTGGGTACATTTCCATTCTTTTTTGTTCTACACTTTTTTTACCCTATTCCCGTCCCTTTTTTAATCCCTTTTCCGCTTCTCTTATTACTCCACCCTTGTTCTTGTCTCATTTTGCCGCTTCTTTTTTTTTAGACCTTTTTTCCCTCTTTTTTATGTTGCACACTTATCTTTTTCCCATCTCTTTGTGTTTCACACTTAATTTTATTCCCCCTTTACCTTCCTTGTTTAAAATTATTGTTTTTTGGCCTCTTTTTTTCAATACTTTTTTTGTTTCATACCTTTTTTGCTCTTTCAATTTTTTTGTCCCTTTACCCTGCACGTTTTTTATGTTCAACATTTGTTTCTTCCGTCTTCTTATGTTTTACACTTATTTTATTCATCCTTTTCCTCCCTTTCTAAACTATTATTTTTTTGGCCACTTTCCCCCCTTTTTTTGTTCCACACTTGTTTTTGTCCCATTTTACCCCCTCAATTGTTTTTTTGTTACATTTCCATTCTTTTTTATGTTCTACATTTTTTTTACCCTATTCCCCTCCCTTTTCCGCTTCTTTTATTACTACACACTTGTTCTTGTCTCATTTTGCCGCTTCTTATATTTTTTAGACCTTTTTTCCCTCTTTTTATGTTGCACACTTATCTTTTTCCCATCTCTTTATGTTTCCCACTTATTTTATTCCCCTTTCCCTCCCTTGTTTTAAATTATTGTTTTTTGGCCTCTTTTTTCCAATACTTTTTTTGTTTCACACCTTTTTTGCTCTTTCAATTTTTTTTGTCCCTTTACCCTGCCCGTTTTTTATGTTTAACATTTGTTTCTTCCGTCTTCTTATGTTTTACACTTATTTTATTTATCCTTTCCCTCCCTTTTTTAAACTATTGTTTTTTGGCCTCTTTTTTTGTTCCACACTTGTTTTTGTCCCATTTTATCCCCTCTATTGTTTTTGGTTCTATTTCTACTCTTTTATGTTCTACACTTTTTTTTCTCTTTATATGTACACAAATTTGTTCTTGTTCCATTTTGCCGCTTCTAGTATTTTTTGGTCCTGGTTTCCCCTCTTTTTATGTTGCGCACTTGGTCTTTCTCCCTCTATTTATGTTTCACAATTATTTTATTCTCCTTTTCCCTCCGTTTTTTGAACTAGTGGGTTTTGGCTTCTTTTTTCCCCTCCTTCTTTATTACACACTTGTTTTTGTCCTATTTTAACCTCTCTATTGTTTTTTGGTCTTATTTCCCCTCTTTAATTATGTTCTACACTTATTTTTTTCCCTTTTTATATGTTGGTTTTACCCTATTCCCCTCCATTTTTTTGAAACAATTGTTTTTTTGACCTTTTTCCGCTCCTTTTATTGCTCCACATTTGATCATGTCTCATTTTGTCGCTTCTGTTATTTTTTAGTTCTTTTTCCCTCTTTTTTATGCTTCACACTTGGTTGTATCCCATCTCTTTATTTTATTTCAACTATCTTTTTTAAACTATTATTTTTTAACCTCTTTTTCCCCTCCTTCTTTATTCCACACTTGTTTTTGTCCTATTTTAACCCCTCTATTGGTTTTTGGTCTTATTTCCTCACTTTTTTATGTTCTACACTTGTCTTTTTCCATCTTTATATGTTGTACACTTATTTTTACCCTATTCTCCTCAATTTTTTTGAAACAATTGTTTTTTGACCTTTTTCCGCTCATTTTATTGCTCCACACTTGTCCTTGTTTGATTTTGCCGCTTCTATTATTTTTTGACCCTTTTTCCCGTCTTTGTTATGTTGCAGTCTTTTCCCTCTATTTATGTTTCACACTTATTTTATTCCCCCTTTTTTGAACTATTATTTTTGACACTTTTTCTCCTCCTTTATTCCACACTTGTTTTTGTCCTATTTAAACCCTCTATTGTTTTTTGGTCTTATTTCCCCTCATTAAATATGTTCTACACTTGTTTTTTCACTTTTTATATGTTGTACAGCTATTTTTACACTATTCACCTCCAATTTTTTGAAACAATTGTTTTTTTGAGCCTTTTCCGCTCCTTTTATTGCTCAACACTTGTCCTTGTCTCATTTTGTCGCTATTATTTTTGGCCTTTTTCCCGTCTTTGTTATATTGCACAGTTGGTTTTTACCTCTTTCTTTATGTTTCACACTTATTTTATTCCTCCTTTCTCTCTCTCTTTTTGAACTATTATTTTTTGGCTTTGTTTTCCCCTCTCTTTAAGTTTCACAATTATTTTATTTTCCTTTTTCGTCTCTTTTTTTTTAAACAATTGTTTTTTGGCCTCTTTTTCCCCTCCTTCTTTATTCCACATTTTTTTTATCCTATTTTAACAACTCTATTGGTTTTTGGTCTTATTTCCCCTATTTTTTTAGCTCTTTATATGTTGTACATTTAATTTTACACTATTCCCCTCCCTTTTTTTCTAAGAATTGTTTTTTTTTTACTTTTTCCGCTCCACCGTTGTTCTTGTCCCATTTTGTCACTGCGGTTTTTTTGGCCCTTTTCCCCGTTTTTTTATGTTGCACACTTGGTTTTTCTATTTTCTTTATGTTTCACACTTATTTTATTCCCTTTTCGCCCCCTTTTTTTAAATTGTTGTTTTTGGCCTCTTTTTCACACTCCTTTTTTAGTTTCACACCTGTTTTTGTCCGTTTTGCTCTTTTTATTGTTTTTGTCCCGTTACCCCCATTTTTATGTTCTACACCTGTTTTTCCGCCTTTTTACCTCTCGCCTTCCAGATAAGAGAGGTATAGTAATCATGCTAAAAATTGGGTAGCCCTTTTTCAATGGATAAACACGTTTTAGGGTCCCTAGAATACGATTTTAATATTTTCGCGATGTCTGTGTGTGTTAGGATGGATGTTGTAGTAACGATAACTCAAAAACTACTGAATTGAAAAATATGAAATTTTGCATACAGGAAGTGGCAGTTGCTGAGTGATAGCGTCATTACACATATATTTTGTATATATCGAAACTAGTATTGAGGCTTTTGGGCCTCAGTAATTTTACCAATCTGCAAAAAAGTCAATATGGACTTAATCCAAATATAAACCATAAAGATAAAAATAAGTATTTAACTAGAATTTATGAAATCAAAAATATTTTATTATTTCAACATAAAACAAATACAAATAAAAAAAACCCAAAAAATTAAATTAAAACAAAATTGTATTTTTTTAATCAAAAACTTTAAACAGAAGGGAAAAAACAATAGTTATATAAAAAATAAAGGTTATAAATATAATCTTAAATAAGAACAGTTTCCAATAATACATGTGCTGATTTTTCAAACACAAAACTGTTATGAAAATATAATAAAACAAGATGAAGTTTCTTCACCTGCTGTAAAATACATCAAAAAAATAAAAAGTATGAATCTAAAAAAAAATATAAGAACGAGTATATGCGAAGTAGGAGTGCCATAATTAACAAATCATAAAAAATAGATTAGAAATTTTGAAAATATACATAGTATGAATGTTTTTTAATTTTTAATGGAATGGAAGCAAAAGAAGAAGTACAAATCAGGAACTAGTGATCAGCCGATTTTTAAAATATCTGTAACTAAGCAATATATGTTGATATAACTAAAAATTGTAAGTAGTGACAACGCTGTAAAGTGAAAAGCATCGGTAATTCCCCGGCCGTCGGAGCGATTACCCATTTTACGAAAAGTGTAGTGATCAGTTCTAGAATAGAATAGTGCAGAGTGTAGTATTTTCGTTTTTTTTTGAATTATGTAAAAATTTAACTGGGAAAAATAGTTCATCTTAAATATACCGATATAAATTTTGCTGATACCGATTATCGGCAAAATTTGCCGATATGATACCGATACACCGATATTTATACCGGTATCGGCCAATCACTATTGGGAACGAATGGATTATGTATAATATAAAATTAACGTAAATTTATTTGGAATTAAAACGAAAAACAGCTGTTTTCAAAATATGAAAAAACACAATAGAAAGATAAATGTAAAAAATGTAATTTAAGTAATAATATTTTTTTTAATAATCTTAATTTTCTTAGAATTTACTCCTGTTGACATTTCTAGACAAATTTAACTTTTTTACTACTGACTATTGTTTCAAAGAGAGCAAATATGGCTGCAAGGTTTAGAGCAATCCCTTGGACAGGTATGGCCACATTTAAATTTTTTGTTGCACTTTTTGTTGCACACCGTCAGTTGAGCGCCACAAACTGTATTATTGAAGTGACCGCATGCGGAACGCATCGAAACCTAAAAAAATTAAACTGTTTTAATTCGACCACATTATTTTTACGTAAAGTTTTGTGATGAATTATGTATTAAATTATTTTTAATAAAATGTAGAAATGTAAATGAAATTTTCAGTTTTAATAAATTCTCACGCTAAATATTAATATTCCAAATAGAGATCTTCCGAGTAATCATCTTCCAAATAGTCATCTTCTAAATGATTTTCCAAATAGTCATCTTCCGGAGAGGCCAGTTCCAAATAGAGATCTTCCGAGTAATCATCTTCTAAATGATTTTCCAAATAGTCATCTTCCGGAGAGGCCAGTTCCAAATAGAGATCTTCCGAGTAATCATCTTCCAAATAGTCATCTTCTAAATGATTTTCCAAATAGTCATCTTCCGGAGAGGCCAGTTCCAAATAGAGATCTTCCGAATAGTCATCTTCCAAATAGACATCTACCAAATGATTTTCAAAATAGTCATCTTCCGGAGAGGAAAGTTCCAAATAGAGATCTTCCGAATAATCATCTTCCAAATAGTCATCTTCCAAATGATTTTCCAAATAGTCATCTTCCGAATAGTCCTCTTCCAAACAGTCATCTAGAAGGAATCAAATTAAGACATTCTTCAAACAATATCAAAAGGGTATTCCAATCTGGTTTAATTCTCAACCACCAACTAGAACTATGGAATTCTAATATATGTATAGAGATTGATACATTCCACAATTTAAAAAAATCTTCATTAATGGTTGTTTGTATAGATTGTTCAACTACTAAACCGACCGCTACGTTAAAAATTAGAGAAATTAGAGAAGTGGGCAACTAGGCCCGATGATCCCCGAAATGAGTTGCGCATGGGCAAACGCAAAGTACCTACATGGCAAACTGGCAGATACCAGTGTCGTGCCTAAAGTTGTTATTGTCATAGAGTAAGTAGGTTATTGCTTTATTATCAAAATGCAAAGTATTCTGCGCAGATAAAACAAATAATATCCAAAATTATTAGGTTTATGAAAAATCAGGCAAAAAAATTCATTCAAATTCCTTTACAACGTCACAGATTAAGAGTACTGGCGGCAACGGGAATTAAAAAGAACACTTTTCAAAAAATTGCTAACGAGACAGAAGAAATTGAAACAGGTAATTGTTAATTATTTTTTTGTCCTGGGATAACTGGAGGATGAATATGGGATAAAAACATTTGTTGAAACGAGCAAAAAACCTTAAATTATAATTATCCTCTATTTAAAATAACTCCTATGTTTAAACGTATTCATCTGTTTAAATCAACTTCTTTGTTTAAAGTCAGATCTATTCATTTTAAAGCTTATATAAATCTTATTTTAAATTTGCCGCCAAAGCAAACATACAGGAAGCACCGCCACTGTTCACTGTTCGGCGATAATCGACTGTAGGAAACCCGAAGGGAGATAATTTTGTTAAAATTCGAAGAACAAACCATTTTATTTAAATTTGTAATATTAGTTAGACATCATAATCAAGTTTCTTGATAAATATTTGAATATATTTTTCAATATTGTATATAAATGTTAAAATTTTGTTAACTTCTTTAATAATCATTAAATTTTTTAGAGATGTGATATTTGTGAAATCAAAAGAATCTTTAGAAGACATATTTTTATATGCATGCTTATCTCTATTGTAAGCGTATTTTCACCCGGTCTTCCCGTTTCCGCTAATATTTCTGCCCAAAAATGTCCCTGGAAATTGTTATTAACAAATTTAGATTAACAAATGGAATATTGGGTGCCCAGGGAAACAAAGATTTTGCGGTTTTAACTTTTAGGGCGTATTTTCACCAGGTCTTCCCGTTCCCGCTAATATTTCTGCCCAAAAATGTCCCTGGAAATTGTTATTAACAAATTTAGATTAACAAATGGAATATTGGGTGCCCAGGGAAACAAAGATTTTGCGGTTTTAACTTTTAGGGCGTATTTTCACCCGGTCTTCCCGTTTCCGCTAATATTTCTGCCCAAAAATGTCCCTGGAAATTGTTATTAACAAATTTAGATTAACAAATGGAATATTGGGTGCCCAGGGAAACAAAGATTTTGCGGTTTTAACTTTTAGGGCGTATTTTCACCAGGTCTTCCCGTTCCCGCTAATATTTCTGCCCAAAAATGTCCCTGGAAATTGTTATTAACAAATTTAGATTAACAAATGGAATATTGGGTGCCCAGGGAAACAAAGATTTTGCGGTTTTAACTTTTAGGGCGTATTTTCACCCGGTCTTCCCGTTTCCGCTAATATTTCTGCCCAAAAATGTCCCTGGAAATTGTTATTAACAAATTTAGATTAACAAATGGAATATTGGGTGCCCAGGGAAACAAAGATTTTGCGGTTTTAACTTTTAGGGCGTATTTTCACCCGGTCTTCCCGTTCCCGCTAATATTTCTGCCCAAAAATGTCCCTGGAAATTGTTATTAACAAATTTAGATTAACAAATGGAATATTGGCTGCCCAGGGGGACAAAGATTTTGCGGTTTTAACTTTTAGGGCGTATTTTCACCCGGTCTTCCCGTTCCCGCTAATAATTCTGCCCAAAAATGTCATTGAAAATTGTTATTAACAAATTTAGATTAACAAATGGAATATTGGCTGCCCAGGGGGACAAAGATTTTGCGGTTTTAACTTTTAGGGCGTATTTTCACCCGGTCTTCCAGTTCCCGCTAATAATTCTGCCCAAAAATGTCATTGAAAATTGTTATTAACAAATTAAGATTAACAAATGGAATATATAATTTAAATTTGTTTATAACAATTAGGGGAAGGCTCGGACCAATAAACTGATTACGAAATCGGATTCCTGGGGAAAAAAGACGAAAGAAAATCTTGGGTGGAAGGCTGAAAACAGCAACAATTTGTTATAAACAATAAAAAACAACTTAAATTGTTAATAACAAAAAATTGACCAGGAATTGGGGAAAAATAATGCGTTTGGGGGATTCAGCGACCCAAAAAACAATAAATCCAGCTACTTCCACCCACGGGACTTTTATGGTCAACAGACCTCGCATGGCCAATGGACTACTGATCGTTTTTAACATATAAGCGACGTTGCCTTTTCCAAACCAAGTACATATCAGATGTTCTCTTTTTATTGCATGACAAAAAATGAGAGAGAAAATAAATTTTAAAACACATGGCAACGCCTTGGCAATCTGATGAACGACATAACAGTGTTGTCGATGTGAAGTAAATTACGTATATATAAGTTTCATGTAGAAGAAGTCTTTATAAAAAACATTTAAATAAAGGTCCCTAAAATTTAAGTATTGTAAATTATTATTATGAGACAAATGATCTTAAATATGATATATTATAATATTAAGCAATAATTATGTATTTTAAAGATTTTATTTACATAATTTTGTTTGATGAAAGGAATTCTTCTTCCAAATATTGGATAACGTGGCAACTCTGTTATACATTCCTAACATTCCATTACTGTCATATTTTAAGGAAAAGGAGTATAACTGTTATCATAAAGGATAAGAATAACGTACATGGAAAAAGTGCTCCCGGTTAAAGTTGATGATTTTTTGATATATTATGGTTTTAAATATTATGAATAAATTCTGAACATTTCAGGTTAATTGTATGTCTACGGCCAGAGATACAGTGTCCCAAAAAATATACACCACATATTTTAGGTATTACGAAAACAATTGATCTAATTGATAATTTTCTTTTGATTTTTGGTATGATACACAGTCATCAAAATTTTAAACAATATACTATTGATTCTTTTATTATACAAGGTGTCCTAAAAATAATATTAAACTAGAAATCTAAATAGAAATACAAAATATCGCCAAAACATTGAAAAAAAAATGAAAAACGGAATTGTTAGACACGGAAAAAACGAAAAAATAAAAAAAACCGAAAAAACGAAAAAAATTAACAAACCGCTAAAGAACGAAGAGCAACCAAAAACCGGAAACAATTGTAACCATAAAAAGAATTTAAAAATGAAAAAATTCGAGATTGAAATAAATCGCAAAAAATCCCAAAAATCTGAAAAAAAAAACAGAAAACGGAAAAAATTGAAAGAAAATACTGAAAAAGAAAATGAAAAATGAAATTGTAAAATACGGAAACAACACAAAAATAACAAAAAATATTGAAAAAAAATCTGATGTGGCCAGCACATGACCTCTCGCCATTTTTGAATCAAAAATCTACAGGTTAACACAAAAAAGTATGAAAAAAAATACTTTTTTGTAAATCTGGCAACAATGGCCAAAGTTTTGAAAACTAATAATACGAAAATAAACTGTAGTGTATACAAAATAAATGTGTAAAACTTTATTGCCTTTTTGTATAGTAATGACGTCATCACTCATAGCAACTGCCACTTCCGGTTGTCCGATTGGCACCAAAATCTAATCAGATCTAATCTAGGGTATCAGAATCCTGTATGCAAAATTTCAATTTTTTTCATTCAGTAGTTTTTGAGTTATCGTTACTACAACATCCATCCAAACACACACACTAACACACACACACACACACACTAACACACACACACACTAACACACACACACAGACATCATCGCGAAAATATCAAAATCGTATTCTAGGGACCCCAAAACGTGTTTATCCATTGAAAACTCACTACCCAATTTTTAGCATGATTCCTATACCTCTCTTATCTGAAGGGCGAGAGGTAAAAAACCGAAAACACGAAAAAAAATCTCAAGAAATCGATAAAAAAACCGTAATAAAATCATAAAAAATTGCAAAAAATCACTAAAGAAGAGCAACCAAAAACCGGAAACAATTGTAACCATAAAAAGAATTTAAAAATGAACAAAGTCGGGATTGAAATAAATCGCAAAAAATCCCAAAAATCTGAAAAAAAAACAGAAAACGGAAAAAATTGAAAGAAAATACTGAAAAAGAAAATGAAAAATGAAATTGTAAAATACGGAAAAAATCGTAATAAAATCATAAAAAATTGCAAAAAATCACTAAAGAAGAGCAACCTAAAACCGGAAACAACTGTAACCATAAAAATTTTTTAAAATGAAAAAATCGAGATTGAAATAAATCGCAACAAAATGGAAAAAAAATCGCAATAATCACAAAAAAAACGCAATAAAATCGCAAAAATCGCAACAAAATCCGAAAAAAAATTCGCAAATAGTCGCATAAAATCCGAAGAATAATATAAAATTAGAAAACAAAAGAAAGAAATAGAAAACAAATACAGCATTGAGAAAAAATGAAAAATTAGAAAAAATCGAGAAAAATCAGAAAAAAAAAACAAAACAAAAATAAAAAATCACAAAAATGAGAAAAAATCTCTCTTTCTCTCTCTATAAAATAATTATGGGGTTTATTCAGTAAAAATTTGGTTAAAATTAACCCTAGGTTATAAAAATAACCGAATTTTAGTTTCTATTTTACATTCGGTATGGCATATTTGGTTAAAATTGAGATTTAGGTTAAAATTTAAACCGCATAGTCATAAATAAATAGAAGGAAAATTTTCAATTAGATCAATTATTTTTGTACTACCTAAAATATGGGGAATGGGACGTTTCGGCATGGCCATTTCGCCGTTGGAAGTTTTGGCAAACTTAACAATATAATTTTTATAAATTTTAAGTAATTGTTATATTTATTATAATTAAATAATAAATCTGTTTTCGTGTCGAAAGGAAGACTGAAATAAAATGTCTATATTCTATATAATATTACCGAAAAATAATGGAATATTCGAATCTCAAATTTTACATGTTTCAAAATTCTTGTTATTATAATTTTTTTATTCGTCTTCTCAACAGTAGTAATTATAACGATGTATATTTAGAGAAAAAAAAATTGAAATTGGTCAAAGAAAATTTTCAGTCAAAAATGCCACTAAAATCTAACAAAAGTCATCTTCAAAGTTGTATAAAAAATAACTTATTAAGACTCAGTTTTCAAATTTGGAAACTAATACGTAAAAATACTGTAGATTCTGAAAATACCATTAGTTTTATTGTACAATCTGAGCAAGTAGAAGTTATCCATAAAAGTTTGAACCGTCGACCGAAAAAAAAAAAATGGAATATTCGAATCTCAAATTTTACATTTTTCAAAATTCTTGTATTTTCATTTGTCTTTTCAATATTAGTAATTATAACGATGTATATTTTGAGAAAAAAAAATTTAGAAAATTTTCAAAGTCTAAAATGCCACTAAAATCTAATAAAAATCATCTTCAAACTTGTATAAAAAAATAACCTATTAAGACTCAGTATTCAAATTTGGAAACTAATAAGAAAAAAATACTGTAGATTCTGAAAATATCAAAAAAATCTACCCGGTAGTTCAAATATTATGAGCAAGGAAAGAAATGGGCAAAATGGATAAAACACCCTATATCTCGGTTACAAAGAGCGCAATACCCATTGTATAGGGGTTTTTTAGAATCACCTCGATGACCCCCATCCACAATTAACGTATGTCCGTTTTCCAATGAATCACTGTACTGTTAAAATTCTGATAGGTACTTGAAAAACACGGATTAAAGCATTTATCCCAATCCAATGCAATACCTCGCTTATTTCAATTCTTTACTTATTTTAGAATAAAACTTACAGCGGTTTTAACGTACATATTAAAAATGTGTATTTCCGGCGACGCCGAAATGGCTGACGGCGAAATGGCCTGACGTCCAAATGGCCACGCCGAAACGGCGACGTCCAGATGTCCTAGACCCTAAAATATGTGGTGTATATTTTTTGGAACACCGTATCTCCGGTCGTAGACATACAATCACCCTAAAACCCTCAGAATTTATTTATAATAACTAAAAACATAATATATCAAAAAATCATCAACTTTAAACCGGGACCACTTTTCCCATCTTACCAGTACGTTGTCCTTTGATTAGATAAGGGTTCCTATTCTCTTTATACAGTGTGTCTAAATAAGTCGGAACGATATGGGAAACGTTTTATTCTTAGTTTTATGAAAAAACGTTATTCTTTGTAAAAAGTTGTGCATGGTCTACAATCTAAAATGCAACCATCATCAGATAATAAATTTTTTTTATCCGTATACGAGGGGCGTCAAAAAATATAAATTTTGCTCAAGAGTAATATACCCTTCTTTTAAAAAATATAGAAAAATGTTATTTGAAAAACTTGTTTAGAAACAATATGTACGAACAAATATGAAATCACAGCCTCCATCCTCAAAACAATATTTTTTCTAATTATTTAATTGAAATAAAGTTCAAAGTGAACTATTACATAAAAAAATTAGTTTCCACAATTTTGTTAAGCCCAGTTAACGGTTTTGGCTTAAAATAATGTGTGGACACTAATTTTATACGTAACAGTTCACTTCGAACTTTGCTCCAAGAAAAAATATTTTTTTTGAGATAGGAGGCTTTGATTTCATATTGGTATGTACATATTGTTTCTAAACAAATTTTCCAAATAACATTTTTCTATATTTTTTAAAAGAAGGGTACTTTACTCTTGAACAAAATTTATATTTTTTGACGCGCCTCGTATAAGAGTAAAAAAATGTATTATCTGATGGTTGCATTTTAGGTTGTAGATCATGCACAACAT
Source organism: Neocrepidodera transversa (assembly GCA_963243735.1). NCBI lineage: Eukaryota > Metazoa > Arthropoda > Insecta > Coleoptera > Chrysomelidae > Neocrepidodera > Neocrepidodera transversa. Next base: position 20,274,870 of record OY725344.1, on the reverse strand, counting down.
TTTACAAAAAAATAACGTTTTATCATAAAACTAAGAATAAAAAAGTTTCCCATATGGTTCCGACTTAATTGGACACACTGTATAAAATTTGATCAATTGAATAGTTATAAAGGGTGTTTCATTGGGAAAGTGACATACGTTAACTGCAGATAGGGGACACCTAGGCGATCTCAAAAAACTTATATGACCTTACTACTTTAATAATCAATATACAGGGTGTTTTATCTATTTTGTAAACTTTTTGCATGGTTCATAACTTTCTAACCACACTGTATATTTTCATGATATTTGGCGTGCACATTTTGTTCAAAGTGCCCAATCGATCGATAAATTTACAATTAAATAAATCCAGGTCCGGATTATAAAAAATATTCCGACCCAAAAACAACAGTCTGTATATCAGAAGACTTATTAACCTAAATTGGTAAAATTTTAATATTTTAAGTATTTTTTTATTATTTGCGATAAATAATCCACAAAAACATTCATTGTTAATTAACGAATAAATAAAAATAAATTTATAAAAAATAAATAACTTTAATTAATGAAAACAACAAATATTAAAAAAAATACCTAAAAATTAGTGACAACAAAGTAAAACCATTATGGATTAACATTTTTCAAATACAATTTGTATAAAACTTAACTTTATACGACCTACGGGGGTGAAACTGGAGGGGGTTGAAATATGAAAAAAATTATATCTCCGCCATTTTTAAAAATATCGAAACAGGTAATGTCGTAAAAAATCGTAAAAATCCGTAAAAAATTGAAAAAATAAAAAAATGCAATCGTAAAAAATCGTAAGGTCTATAAATTTCGTGTTGCGTATAGTTCTTGTGTTTATTGTGAAAGTGAATTCTTCGGGCCGAACTACTAAATCATATGTTTTCACCCCGTGTAATATTTTTTAGGCGTTTTTTAAAATGTTTGTAATTCTTCATTAATTAAAATTTATTTTTGGTGGATTCATTATTATTTATTCGGTAATTAAAGATGAATGATTTTTGTGGATTATTTATCGCAAATAATGAAAAAATTGAAATTTTACCAATTTAGGTTAACTAGTCTTCATTAAACCTAAATCACATTTCACAATTCCAACTCAAAATTTTACAAGAAAAAACATTTTGCCGAAAATGCAAAGTATATCACTAAATTAATTTTTGCGTGATCTTTGCAAATACAGAATCCATTTTAGAAAAATCCGATATACAGGGTGTTGTTTTGTGTTGGAATATTTTATAATATTTTTTTAAAATCCGGACCTGGATTTATTTTATTCTAAATTTATTGATCGATTGTACATCTTAAACAAAATATGCCCGCCAAATATCATGAAAATATACAGTGTGGTTGGAAACCATGCAAGAAATTGGCAAAATAGATAAAATATTTATAAAATATAAATCATTTAATAAAATACATCTATACAGGGTGTTTCATAGATAAACCGACATACGTTAACTGCAAATAGGGTGATTCCAAAAAACTAATATTTGATGGGTCTAACCCGCCTCATAAGTGAGTTACAGGGTGTTTTGTCAAAATTGCTTATTTCTTCTAACCCGCGTTTCTTCGGAACTACCCTGTATATTTATTTCATATTTAACAAGTTTGTTTGAGTCTATTAGTACATTACACTGGCATAGTAATCAAAATAAAATCCAGGTCCGGCTTCAAAAAAAAATACCAAAATTATTTTCACGATGAACAACACTCTGTATATCAGAATTTTAAAAATTATATAGTATATTCGAAAAGAGCGGAAAAAGTTAAGTAGGAATTCATGTTTTTGAGACTGCACCTCTCATTTTGCTACCTACTAAAACTTTTAAATCAAACTAAAAAATTGTTCATTTTTGTCGAATTCGTGCGATTTTGCTTAATATGGGAAATTGGGTTCGTGATGGTGCTCCTAGTTTTGAAGAGAAATAAATAATATTTTTGGATGTAACATTTATGGTTTTACTTAAAAAAAGAACAGATTGTTTCAATAATAGTAATATTTTAAACTTATTGGTATGTTTCGAAGGCAAATACATACAGTAAATAAAGTCCGCACCATATTGAAAAAAATATTTATTTTTTTTTTATTAAATTATTATTATGGTTTAACACTACTTAATGGCTACATACTTGTTAATATTTATGACTAATAAAACAATTTTTTAAATTTTTAAAATTTTCCCTTGTTTTAGACGTAAACATTAATAAATATGTAGCCATTAAGTAGTGTTAGCCATAATAATTTAATGAAAAAAAAATAAATATATTTTTCCATATGGTGCGAACTTTACTTACTGTATGTATTTGCCTTCGAAAAATACCGATAAAATATTATTTATTTCTCTTCAAAACTAGGAGCACCATCACTAAACGAATTTCCGAAAATCGCACAAAATGAGAGGTGCAGTCTCAAAAAACATGAATTCCTACTTAACTTATTCCGCTATTTTCGAATATGCTATCCAATTTTTAAAATTCTGATATACAGAGTGTTGTTCATCGCGAAAATAATTTTAGTATTTTTTGAAGCCGGACCTGGATTTTTATTTTGCTTACCATGTCAGTGTAATGTACTAATAGACTCAAATAAGCTTGCTAAATATGAAATAAATATACAGGGTGGTTCCGAAGAAACGAGGGTTAGAAGAAATAAGCAATTTTGACAAAACACCCTGTACCTCACTTATAAGGCGGGTTAAACCCATCAAATATTAGTTTTTTGGAATCACCTAAGTTCCCTCTATTTGTAGTTAACGTATGTCGGTTTACCTATGAAACACCCTGTATAGCAAAATCATTCATATAAATGCCACCAGTATTTGTAAATATAATATAAGAAGATTCGACTTCATTTGAATTTGAACTACAACACATTTTTTTTATTCCACCAAAAATGGTTGACAATCTAACTATAAGACCTTTAAGGTTTTACTATATACCTTTAAGGTTTTACTTACATAAACTTATTATAAAATAATTCAGTATTAAAGTTTCTCTCTGGATGATTTTCACATAACGCAGTAGATATAATTTCTAAAGATATACACTATTACACGTAGGCATACTCAATTTTTTTTATAAACAATAAGGAAATGTTAACACTTCCATAATAAGCTATAATGTAATGTAATGAATTACTCTGTACGAGTCATTTTTATAAGTTAATTATTAGTTATTTGTTAAAAGGTTTGAATAACATAAATATTTGTGAATTTTCAATTTTATAAACAGAGTTTATCGTTAAAAGTATAATTTTCAAAGCATTTATTGAAAATAATTAGTGTATACAGTATTTAAAATCAACAATTGTGGAGGAGTATAAAAATAATCTTATTGGTATTATCATATTATTATTATAATATGAATAATTATTAGTTGTATAACAATTTAATATCGAAAAGTTAAATTTTGAAAAAAATATTAAAGTAAATTTTTGCTGTATAGTTAAAAAGTAAATGGCAAGTTGTCAAAAGTGATTAAACATTTTTTTTTATTAATCAAGTAATAAAAAAAAAATGAATTTTGGGGAGACAGTTAAAGGAAAAATAATAAACAAGTCATATTGTTTTTGACGAAAATTTTTAAAAAACGTTTGTCGAAAAATTTATATAACAATAAAACTGATAAAATGGTACTTTTGTAAATGAAGATATAAGAAAATAAATTATACACTAATTTTATAAAAAAATATGGTTTTAATAAAAAAAAGGTTTACAAGTCAATGAAGAAATAAATAACGGTTGTAATTTAATTCCTTGAAGATATCAAATACTGGGGTTGGTAAAAGTGCAAGTAATATTAAATCAGAAAAATATTCAATTTTGGAAAAGCATGAATAAATTGGGAATAATGGAATAAGGAAGTATTTGGAAGAATTAGAGGGAGATTAGAGTGGAACTAATTATACAGAAGAAAAGGCACAGAAGAGGAGGTGTTGCAGGACATACATTTTTATAGTTTGTGTTTATAATTTTGTAATGTTTATTATTTTTTTTCTTTGCATATAGAAGTCACCCCAAAATTAGAGATAAGAAAATACATATATACAAAATATGTAAAAAAAAAATCATTTTTAATTAATATCGATAAATTTCAAAAATGATTTAATTTAATAAAAATACTTACTGTTTTCTTCATTATTATTCAATTTGCACGTTCGTAAATCCCTCAACTGCCTGGTCACGTGTTATAGTTAGGCAGTGTTGCCAGAATTAACAAACTGTCCATAATACATTTTTGTCAGAAACGTATTAAATTTTACAGAAAAGTAATACGCAAAACAGAAAACTATAATGATTTTTCTTCGAGACTAACTACTCAAACCAGGTTTAGCAAAATAATGACGTCATAGTTAAGAAGTGGTTAACTTTTCGAATTTTGACAAGCTAGCGCATATGACATGACATTTTGCGAGTTGACTGAGACTGACTTCTTCAGTGAACTCCGTATTAATTATATCATTTTCTTACACATCCAGCTCTGTTACATTTTATTGTGGTCTTCTTATATTTAAGAAATCATATCATGAGGACTAACAGGTGGACCAGTGCCACTTTTTATCCTGTTATTTATACATATATCCAATAAGGAATTTATCATCTATAATAAACAATGTTTGAATCTAAGGATTTTTTATGAATTGTCTCGTTACCTTCACTATTAATAATCCTAAACAACGTTTCATTTACATAAACTTCGTATGTATCCATTCATTAATATTTTATAAATAACAGTAAAACCTAATAAAACTAGAACTAATGACAACTGACATCATAACTAGTCTGAAAACTACCTCAGCCAGATGGTTTGAGAAGTTGGTTAAGTATGACGTCATAGTTTGGAATACGCATCGAGGAAATTTGAATTGTTAACTTTTGAGTAACCTGGTTTGAGTGGTTAGCCTCGAGGAAAAATCATTTATAGTTTTATAATAAAATGTGTTTTAGTGACATCTTACATACTTATATAACATTAAAACAATTGTTGCGGGAGCTAAAAGGTTACTATTGGGGAAACCATATTTGCGCGACAGAAATCATGTAACTATGACGTCACATAAGAATATGGTAAGCACAGGTGGAGTTATTGGGAGACAAAAACTCACGTTTGTGCGTATGCGTTGTTAATGTTAGATTAGGTTTTTTCTGATTATTTAGAATAAAATAAAAAAAAACAAAACTACTATCGGAATCTAGCTGGGGTTAATCATTATTAAAAAATTGCATTTATTTCCCCAAAAAAAAAAATTATTTTTATGGAGTATTTGTCTACAAATTGCGAGCATTTGTCGCCCAATAGCTCCTCCTGTAAGCACCTTTCTATCTTTGGGTACGTTCAGCCGTTGTCTGAATAAAGAATAGTCACTCAACCTCATGAGTAAAACAGAGAAATAAAAGATGAGACGGATATATATCGGTACGTGGCGACACACCAGATTTATGGCGGCAATATTTGCAACTTCTCAGCTAGATTATTTTTTCTTTCTAGTAAACACTAGATGGCTCTCTAGAAAGTAATTCGTAAAACAAAAAAATACCGCAAGATGTCTTACTCTGAAAAGGTGTATTGGCAGAGGCATTGTATAAAGAAGTCTCTATACCATGGTTGAGGTATTTGTGATGTTAGAACATTGTTTGAAAAAACATTCAATTTTTAAACTTAATTTTTTTTGCAAGAGAAAAAAATGTGTATATAGTTGGAATTGAATATGTACACAAAAACGAAATAACAAAAAAATCTAGTGAACTGAATGCGCTTCAGATATTATTCTTCCAAAAATAAGTTTATAATTAAATGTAAACTTTGCGAATAATTTTTCAATTCTTAAAATATTTTTAAAATATACAGTTTGCAAAATAACAGAAAACGCTTTATTGGTGGTGGTAAATTTTAGACTTCCTAAACCCTAAAGTTTATAGAGAGAAGACTTTATTATACGGCTCTGTCTGGTCTGTCTGTCCGCGTTTATAACTCAAAACCGAAAAGAGAAAAAGACAAACGGTCAAGATAATAAACTCAGCATACCTTGTATAGCTTCCAAATAGATTTTCAGATTTTTGTTTTCCTATTTTCCAATGTTTTTTTCCTCTTTTCCATTATTTATTTCCCTATTTTACATTATTTATTTCCCTATTTTACATTATTTGTTTCCCTATTTTTCCCCCATTTATTTATTATTTGTTTCCCTATTTTTCATTATTTTTTTTCCTATTTTCCAATATTTTTTCCCTATTTTTTAATATTTTTTTTCCCAATTTTTTCATTATTTTTTTTTACCATTTTTCATTATTTTTTTCCATATTTTTCAGAATTTGTTTCCCTATTTTTTTACCTATTTTTCATTATTGTTTTGACTATTTTTCATAATTTTTTTCCCCATTTTCCAATATTTTTTTCCTATTTTCCAATATTTTTTTTCAATTTTTCATTATTTTTTTCCTTATTTTTTCATATTTTTTTTAACAATTTTTTATTTTTTCTCCATTTTTTTATTATTCTTTTTTTCCCATTTTCCAATATTTTTTTCCCAATTTTTTATAATTTTTTTCATTAAATAGGATTTTTTCAAGTACAGCAAAAAAGTACTCCTCACATTTTTCGGTATTCCCGTCGTTTTCGAGATTTTCGGAATTCAATTTCGAAAAATTTCTTTTTTTTTATTTTATTTTTTTTCCAACTTTCTCAACAAATTTCGGAAAAATACTTCAAATAATACTTGTTGAGCCATTTCAGTCCTACATTTACGTATTTTTATTTTTTGAATATCTTTTACGGTTTCAGAGATATCTATTTTTTAAAATGATGACATTTTCGGGAAAACAACCCGGGAAAACCTACCAGAAATTTTCCGATTATTTCGATTTTCAATAGGCGTCGTAACAGTACATCAAGGATTTTTTTTTTCCAAATTTTGTTTAAAAATTACCCTCGAAATTATCTACCTACCACATTTTGTTTGTTTGGCTGAATATAATTTCAGTAAATTGAGGCCGATAATTTATTAAATGATCTAAAATATATATGCAGACTCTAAAAAACTAAAAATCATGTTTGTTTACAAAATCTGTAGATACCAAGTTTTTTGTTTATTTATTTATTCTAAAAATAGATCTTTTAAAAACAAAAACCAGGTAGCAAGGTTGTCAACTCTCATTTGTCAAATTCAATGTTATTTTTAACAAAATCTTTAAAATCCTCACAAAACAGTTTTAAATTTCATTTTATTAGATCCTGAATAGATACAAATGTAAAATGAAAATTTCTCATATATATATTACCTACAAAGTCTCATTTATTTACGTCTTCTCGTTTGTAAAAAATTGCCCAATTTCACAGATAATCAATATAAAATGGGAATTTTTTTATATTTTGGCAACCTTGTTAGTCATCAGAAAACAGCCAGCCAACCAACAAAATGCTAAAAATTGTCTCGAAAACAGTTTTCTTCTTTTTAAATTTGAGCGAAAACAGTTTTCTTCTTAAATTTCATCAAAAACACCAGCGGGCAGCGCCATCTGAACGTTTGGTCCAAAACTTGTATTTGCCATCTATACGTTTGGTCCAACACTACAAAAAAGTGTTAAATTTTTAGTCCATAAGGTTACATGACTATTCTTTAATCAGACAACGGTTCAGCCGATGTCAACAAACAGTTGAGTAGTTGAGTAACCGATCGTGTTCAGCTGAGTTCTCGCTGAATCTTGGCATCTGTATATTTCTTGAAGCGGAATTAATTTGCGCTGTCCAAACTCAACGTATGCTGACACATGCGCAGAATTGACGGGATTGTTTTACCTACCTCAAATGACATTCTGAAATGATTATGGAAATTATCTGGTGTATAATTTGGTATCATATTCTCAAAATAATGTTCATTTCTAACGCGGTTTACTCTAGCCGGTCCCACTATGTCAACCGGCAGCTCCAATCGGGTTCTCTTTATTCAGACAACGCTGTTACTTATTTAGTGTGATTTACAAATACAAAATTTGTAGAATGACATCTATTGGAGAAACATCGAACTTACCTTAATAAGTATAATTATTCGAGTACTCTTCCAATAGATGTCGCATAGATATACCATAAAATTATCAGTTCTAGTAAAATTCTACTTAAAAATCTACTAATTTAGTAGGAAATCTATTGAAAACGGTAACCCTGGCCATAGTTTGAAACTCACTCGCCAAATAACACTGTTGCTTATTTAGTGTGATTTAGAATACAAAATTTGTAGTACGACATCTATTGGAAAAACATCGAACTTACCTTAATAACTGCAGCAGTTGTCTAATTATTTGAGTGAGTTCACTACTGTTTCAATAGGTGTTGCATAGAATGATAGTTTAAATATACCATAAATAGCGATAAAATATAGTTCTAAATTCAAATCTAAAAAAATCTATTAAAACTATCAATTCTACTAAAATCTACTAATTTTTCTTAAAAATTTACCAATTTAGTAGGAAATCTACTAAAAACGGTAATCTTGAGCCTGGCCCTACAGCTGTAACACATGCGCATGCGACTGACGATCAGCGGTCATGCGCCCCGCGGTTGCACATTTTCAAATGCATCAAGATAACAAGATCGTTCCAGCACCTTGTTCTGAACTGAATGACCATGCGCAGTGTAAAATTGACGTTCCAGCAACACAATGTTCTGTTATTCTCGACTTCAAACTTATAACAGCGGGGATTGAGTACTTAGAAGTTCGTGTGTGTGTGTGTTTTGACTACGATATTCAAGATAAAATAAACAATTATACTAATAAGAAAAAATGAGGGGGTAATCCCACCCAACTTTCCGAACACTCCTAGTAAAGTAATTGTTTAATCGATTATTTTAGTTTTTCTGCATTAAAATACATTAATTATATTACCTATCGAATGGTATAAATCACATTTTAATATCTTTAATATTTTTAAAGTTATTCAATTTCTTTTAAACTTATATTAAATTACAAAAAAAAAATTAGGAATTCTACAATTTTTTGAATAAATTTTTGAAAAAAATCACAATTATAGAGTTTTTTACTACAAATTTAAGGGTAATTTTTTTAAAATTATTAATATTAATTTTAACCTTAAAACAATTAAAACCTATTTGTGAATAATTTTAAAATCAATAAATAATTAATATCTCATTCAATTTTATTCAAAATGGGAAACAGACCTTTTTTTTAGGTTTTTGGATCAAAATGCATTAATAAATTTAGTTTAAAAAACTAAAAAAAAATCAAATTTTTTTTCAAAAATTCATGCATTGAATTGTTTTAACTTTTTTCATGTTTTGCTATAACTTTTACAAATACTATGTTAAAATTATGAAATAATTTACACACATAGTACTTTTGGATCCTTTTCGGATATGCTATTTAATTTTTTCATTTATTTTATATTTATTGATAAAACGAAATTACAAAAAAATTTAAAAAAATTCTTAATTTTGGCTGTAATAATTACAATTCTAAATTTTAAGAAACTAAAATACATTTAAAATTTAGAGTTTTATATTATCTTTCGAATGGTGAAAATCCCTTTTCAATAACTTTAATATTTTTGAAGTTATTCAATTTAGTTTAAAATCGTAATATAATCTTAAATTTCTTAGCCAATTTTTTAAAAATTCCAAAATTTTTGTAATAAAATTTAGAAAAAAATTACAATTATAAAATTAATTATTACAAATTTAAAGATATTTTTTTAATATAAAAATTTAACTGAAAAATAATAATTTAATAAAGATAAAAATTAAAATAAAAACTAGCGGCGAAACTATGCGCAACTTGAAAAAATAGTTAAGACAAAATTTATAGAAAATTTTATGTTCTACAATTTTGATCCCATGTAATTTTTCATAAAAATCCATAATTTTATCTTAAAATCTAAAAAAGTCACAAAAATGTCTATATAAATTTTTTTCACGCCATCTAGCGGCGAAACTATGAGGAATTCAAAAAACCGGTTATGACAAAATGTGTAGAAAATTTTATGTTCTACAACTTTCATATCCCGTAATTTTTCATAAAAATGCATTATTTTGGTTATTTAAGCAAAATATGAAAAAAAAATACTGTTTGATAAATCTGGCAACAATGGCAAAAGTTTTTAAAAATTTTAATCATTCGAAATTAAACTATAACGTATAGAAAATATATGTGTAAAACTTTATTGCCATCTTGTTTAGTAATGACGTCACCACTTATAGCAACTGTCACTTCCGGTTGTCCGATTAACTCCAAAATCTATACAGGTCGTCTCCTTGCTACCCTAAATATGTATATAAAATTTCATCTAAATCGGTTCAGCCGTTTAGATGCTATCGTGTTCACACACACACAGACACACACACACACACCCACACACCCACACACACACACACAGACAGACATCATGCTAAAAATGGTATAAATGGATTCAGGTGACCTCAAAACGTAAAGATTCGTTAAAATCTGGGTATGGTCAAAATATCATGATCGCAATACTTTCCTTCTATACAACTCTGTTGTTCGGAAAGTAAAAATGGGGTGGAGGGTATTGAGAAAGCCGGCTTTACCTATGAATTTTTAACAAAAAATTTTATTATCACGTTATGAAAAATTACAAATTTTCTGCACATTTTGTCGATACTGTTTTTTCGAATTCCGCATAGTTTCGCTGCTAGAGGGCGTGAAAGAAGTATAGACAATGCCTATTTTTATTAAAAGTTCTTTTATCAGAAGAATAGTTGATTAAACAATTCCTTTATTAGGAGTGTTCTAAAAGTGGGGTGGGATTACCCCCTCTTTATTTGAAACTATTGGGTTTTGGTCTCCTTTTTCTCCTCTTTTTTGTTTCTCAAATGTTGTTTTTGTCCCATTTGGCCTCCTCTGTTATTTTTCAGCCATTTGTTCCCCGCTTTTGTTTTCTTTGACACTTGTTTTTTTCCCTCTTTTTATGTCCTCCATTTACTTTTGGGCCTTTCGCCCATTTTTTAAAATTATTGTTTTTTAGCCCTTTTTTCCGCTCCTTTTTTTTCCATGATTGTTTTTGTCCCATTTTGCTACCTGTATTGGTTTTGGTCCCTTTTTCCCCTCTTTTTTATATTCTACACTTGTTTTTTTCCAAATTTTTATGTTCTAGGCTTATTTTTTCCACTTTTCCTCCCCCTTTTTTTAAACTACTGTTTTTTTGGCCTTTTTAAAAATAATAATACTCTCCCTATATTTCACTCCCTTACGACTGAACCCGAGATGTCAAAGATTTGTGTGGGAAAGGGACGGCTATTATTATTTTAGTCATGATTAATGAAGCCATTTGGTTATAGGTGTAGGAAAACCCTGAAAACCTCACCACCATCATCGGCACGGTGATTTTCACCTTATTTTTTTAATCCACACTTGTTTTTTGCCCCCTTTTGTTTATAACTATTATTTCGTGTATTTTGATCACCCTAATAGTGTATTATATACCAAGGGACTAAAGTGCATCTTTTAATCCCGAGGGTGAAGCTACGCTCGGGAAACAATCTTCACTTTAGTCCTGTGGCATATACGCTATTTTTTACACCACGGTGCCCAAGGCCCCTTAAAATTCAAATAATTATTTAAATACAATTTCTTTTAAATATAAATTTTTTTTAATATAATTTTGTTCTAAAACTTCTTTTAAAGAATTTTAGTCGGTTAAAATATGTTTTTGCACAATTTAAAAAACTTATAATTTGATATATAAAGTACACTCTGAGGGGAACACAAAATTGGAGAGAAACGAGGGGAAATTTTGAAGAAAGAGAGAACATTTGAGAACAAAATAAGTAAAAAGAGGTAATCTAAAAAAGGGGTAATTTCAGAAAAAAGTGATAAAATTTGAGACAAAAGAAGGAAAATTTGACAAAAATGAAAAAGAAAGGTTTAATTTAAAAAAAGGGTATTTTTAATGAGGGAAAAGAGGTAATTTTAGTGAAAAAGAGGAAATTTCAGATTAAATATTGAAAAAGTTGAGAGAAACAAGAGTAAATTTTGGAGGAAGAGGGAAAATTTAAGGCAAAAATGTGAACACAATGAGAAAAAATGGTAATTTTCGAAAACAGAGGTAATTTTTTAAAAAACGTGTAATTTACTCAAAAAAGTAACAAAATTTAAGAGAAAAGAAGGGAAATTCAACAAAAATGAAAAAAGGGGTACTTTTATTGAGAGAAAAAAAGTAATTTTAGGGAAAAAAGAAAGGAAATTTGAGGCAAAAAAGTGACAAAAGTTGAGAAAAACAAAGGGAAATTTTATAGGAAGAGGGAAAATTTAAGGCCAAAAAGTGACAAAAATGAGAAAAAAGGTAATTTTAGAAAAAATAGGTAGTTTTTTAAAAAACGTGTATTTCTGCAAAAAAGTAAGAATGTTTAAGAGAAAAGAAGGGAAATTCGACAAAATAAGAAAAAAGAGGTAATTTTATAAAAAAAAATGGTAATGTTCGATAGAGAAAATTTCAGGACAAAAGTGACAAAGTTTGAGACAAAAAAGGGGAAAACCTAGGAAAAACGAGAAGAAATTTTGAAGGGAAATTTTAAATCAAAAAAGTGACAAAAATGAGAGAGAATGGAGTAATTTCAGTAAAAAAGTGACAAAATTTGAAAGAAAAGATAGGAAATTTTAGACCAAAAAGTGACAAAACTTTAGAAAAACGAGGGGAAGTTTTTGAGGAAAAGTGAAAATTTGAATCGAAAAGTTGTAAAAATGAGAAAAAAGGGTAATTTTAGAAAAATTTGACAAAAATGTGAAAAAAAAGGATGATTTAAAAATAATTATTTACCTGTTAATTTTGTAAATATTTAAACGTAACAATTAATTCTATTATATTTAAGTTTCCTACTTGTGATTAGGTAATCATGTTTGATATTAAATTATGTATTTTTTTATAAAATACCGGCTCCTAAAAAATTAATAAAAAAATCGGGGTTCCCGATGGGGCTCGAACTCAGACCAATTTCGATCAGCATTCAAATCAATAATGACAGAAGATTGCGACTTGTCACATTTAAGATATTTTAGAATAAAATCGTAAAAAATATATAATAAAGCTTACGACGATCTCGTAAAATGGTGTTGGAGAAAAGAAAATTGAAGACTGTACTACCGAAAATTGTTTCCTATGCTCCTTTGTTGAAGTATTTGACAGTTCTGAATTAAATTAGAATAAACAAGATAGCTGGTTTCAATTGTTTTTATTTGCGGGACTAAAAAATTTTAATCACAAGGGAATAAAAGTGGCACTTTAGTCCCGCAAATGCGGGACTAAAGTACTAGCTTCACTCCCCGCGGTGTAAAAAACATATTAGTTACCCCTAAATTTTCAATCAAATTTATTAATTTTTAAATCAAATAAAGCACTAAGAAAAATCGCTCAAAAGTTGCAGATAAATTTCAGGTGATCTATACAAGAAATTTGGTCTTGAATGATTTACTTCGTATTCAATCTTTAATTTAGCATCCCGTCGTGTCTAGAAATTTCTACTTGAATCTCGTATATTCGGCGGCAAATGCTTTCGAGAAGACTATAACAGGACCGGACTTAATGATTCGTTAGAATATGTTTCACAGATTCCTTCAATAAAATTTTATTTCTATAAGCAACTAAATCGTTAACGTAGGAGGAATTTTTATTTCTTTAAGTGTTATATATTAATTGTAGGTGTACTTTAACAATAAATATTTATTAAATATACAATCTAATTAAATAATCCATTAAGCATTGCGATATAATAAAACAGTAAAAAGCTGTTAAATTGTATCTTTTCAATAAAACCACATCATTAAAAGGTAAAATTACATCAAAATCATAATTGCCGAATCATTATTGTTATTAAATATAAACAAGTACTGATTGACCTGATTTATAAAAAAAACATTTTACAAGAGGTCAGAAGAATGTATGGACACTAATTTTATATAGGGGATTAATCACCCGGAAATAACCATGATTTCAAGGAAAAAATATTTATAAAGTTTGTTAGATTACTAGGAAAAAAAATGAACAAACCCGTTATTTTTTTTGTGCATTAATTAAAATATTTAAATAAAAATAAATAAATAAAAATTTAAAAAAGGGGTCTAGTTTTATGCAAATAACTCAGAAATTATAAGAGTTGATAATTGATCGTATAATCCCGGCTTAAGAACCTCTTATACACATCCTTTTTTTGCACTTGTTGCATAAATAACTATAATGAAGTTCTTATTATACAATTTCAACGATTGCCAGTTTAATTTCGACGTTCTATTGTTTATAGAACATACCGTATCTCTTTTTAACCATAATTTCGATAGACGAGCTCTAACTACTTCTTGAATAATGGCTGTACATTGTTTTCTGGTCGATTTTGACATAGACCGATGCCAGGCTGTCACTTCAGTTCGTATTCGGATTCTGCATACTTAACAATATGAACGACTTGATTATAACTGTATACTTAGTACAGTGGAGGTACTTAAAAAACGAAGAATATTTTAAAATTGTTAAAACGGAATTTTTTAATATAATTTTGCTTTAAAACTGTGATAATTAAATTAGTTCATAAGAAACAATTAAAAAATGGGGAAAAAATGTAGGCCTATTATACGAAATTATTAAACTTTATACTTCCAGCAACGAAATCAAATGTAACTAATTTTATTTTTTTTATTAATGGGTTTTAATGTAGTACAAAAAAAATATCAAGTCTGTAAGAATATCGAAGTTTTTCGTTGACGAATTTATTCGATAGCGTTTTCCTAATTTAAACATAATACTCTAAAAATGTAAAAAAATATAGGGTGTTCCATTTAAATAATATGTGACCTTCAAATGTTTCACTTTCCTGGTGCACCCTGTATAATTTAAATTATCTTTAGTTTGTTTTCTTTGTAATAACCCACAAGTTTTGAGATTATTTTTTTTTGTCGTAACTTTAATAATTTTACCTATAACAAACCTGTAACGGCAGCGCTACTTTCACCACTCTCCTACTAGAGAAAAAGGTTATGGTCCTGAGCGTTAGTCAAGGCTCTGGAAAATGGACGTGTTCCCTTGCGAACTCTCTGGGGACGTAACGACCACTTTTCAGAGGATAGGGTAGTTCGTGCTCTCGTGGTGTTCGAGAGTCTTTACCTTACAGACAGGATTTGGGGTTCGGGAGGGTGTCACTTTGTTTTACTAGATATTTGACTTTGTGATCTCTTTAAATTGCTAACTCTTTATTTATACTTACCCCTTACAACCCCGCTTGGACGGAAAAAATTAAAACGCACTTAATAATATTTTCACTCTGGTTTATTAAAATAATAAAATGTGTAAGAAATAATAAAAAAAAATATTAATAAAATACACTCTACAAAAATTGACGAATATTGTTTTGTGACAAAGAAAAATTTAATTGGTATACAAAATTTATGTTATATAAAATATATATCTTAAAAAAACTTTAACACAGAAAAACAAAATTTTCGTCCCCAAAAAAAAACTTTAACCCCAAAAAGGGAAAACTTTACAAAATGATAGGAGACTCTTGAGTCCGCTACACTCCCAGAAATTAAATGTTAAATAGTAGGTTGCCAAATGGCACCAAAATTACTTTTTAAAAAAATACCGACTCGCAGGAGTCGGACTTGAAAATCAGCCCTATATGTTTTCCCAAAAAAAAAATAAAAACAAAATATGAATAACCTAACTTAGTCCCTCTTATTTTTACGATAACTAGGGGAGGCAATTACCCCTATTTTTCTTTTAATAAGGACGCAAGAAACCAAAAATTTCTCCCCCTATTAAGGAGGTAAACTTACAAACAAAAAAAAACCAAAATATGCCAATGTCTAACTAAGGGTTAGTAGAAGTAAAATTCGCTTACCCCTTGATGCTCGCGCCTAGTCATTTCTTTAATTGTGAAAGGTTTACCCGGCGACCACAGTTTCTTACTTTTGTTTTCTCACTCAAAATTTTAACTGAACTCTCTCTATTTAAAAAAAAATCAAAATTCGCCGCCTTCGAACTAGGCACATATTGCCGGTCCAAGCGCTGACTTGATCACCACTGCCTTTTTTTTTCTGTCACCGCGTCTTTCCATTGGCTGTGTTCTGCCAGCAAAATGTGACCTTTGCACGCTCAGCCAAATTTTTGCTTAGTTGCTAAACGTGTACAAGCGACAAAATTAAATTTGATATGTTTTTCAAATTGCAACATATTATGATTTTTTGTAACCTCATACATCCGTTGTATAAGTTATTTAATGATAATTGTTTTATTTTATTATTTCTGTTATTAGCAAATTAGCAAACTTTGTTCCAATAATCTTTGGCATCAATTCTTGTAACTTTTGTACTGGATGTTTGAGCGCCTATTTAATTTGATAAACGAAAAAAAAATTGATTCAGTGTACCCATACATAATTGTCCCTTTAATATATATTTTTTTTTTAATTTCTATTTTATTTCTGTTTGTTTCTTAAGTCTTTATTACATATTTTCTGGTATACACTGTGAAAACAGATTAAAAAAAAACATGTTTAGTTTTTGCTCTATAGACCGAGGCGTTACCGGTGGACCACCCTGTATAATTAAATTATTCAGTGATTCATTACATAATTATGTGATAATCCTCGTAAATAATCAAGTATATTTCAAATACGAATCTCTATACTTTTTTAATTTATTTGGAAGTTTTCTGCTTTCACTTGTCCTATACCATCCTTTATTTTTCTTCTTTTCCCCGAATTTCGCCCTTCTCGAACTGCTTAAAACCCTACTTTATCTGAATCGCCTCCAAAGTTCTTAAACCATCAGGAACGCCATGAGTAGCTTCCAGAATGGGTCGCAGTGGTGGTGGTATGTCGCTTTTTAGGGGTTGAATGGTTATAGTGTCAATTGAGTGGTAAACATAAACCGTTGTGTGTATCACTTAACTAATTTATTACTTTTAATTAACTGGTATAACAAACACGATGGTGAATATACATATACAACATACTCTATTTCATAATCAAGAACCGACTCTCTCTTGATGAAGAGTCAACTCTCGAATTACGATTAAGCCAGTCTCTCGGGAACATTCGCTTATTTATATTTCTTAACATTAAACAATTATATGTTACACGTGATATTTCATGGTTATCGAAGATACTTCGTACGTGCCAGATCAGTGTTAGTGCTAGTTATAAACTGCTCACTAGTTTAATTTAATCAATTTAAATATTTAATATATTTTCGAGATTTATTTCTGTCAACCAAAAAGGCGCCACATCCCGCTACAAGTTGTTCATATAATATGTCTCTTCCCCTTTGCACTTTTTTGAAACTGTCAATATTGTGTGATATATTCCTAATTCTTACTACAAACGAAGGTGTGAAGCTTTGGCATGGTTATTTGTCCTATTGCCTACTTGTTTCTGTTCATGGCTACCGGGCAAGCAGGTATAAACAGGTAAGTTGATATAGGTGATTGCGTCAATCAGTTTACCTATCGAAATAGATATAAAAATAAAGATAATTTAATTACAAACACCATGATATAGTCTACCTGCTTTCCATGCGTTTACCGATTGTGATTACACGGCACCATTTTGCCAGAAAGGTAAAGTTAGACCATTCAAACTATTTTATAAAATTGAGTCGTACCAAAATACTCTCGCGTCATTACTTGATGAAGCCGACATTTTTATTAATTATAGGAGTCCGAAGATCATCAAGTAACTGGCGACGTATCAGATATTGATGAATAAATTTAACAATTTTCGAGTTTCAACTTTTTTTGTTTGTATTTCAGCACGGTGGAATGTTTGAGTCGAAATTAGGTATTTTTTTTTTAAAGCTGTTCACTGTCATCCTTTGCAAAGTATTTGCCATGCATATTAACAGTAAATTCTTGAATTCCTGAATAGCGTCCATGTTTTTTCATTAATAAAAATGTCTTCATAAAAGAAAATAGTTTGAACGGGCTAACTTTACCTTTCTAGTAAAAAGTTGCCATGTAACTACAACTGGTGAACGCATGGAAAGCAAGTAGACTTCGACATAGAGTAGTTTTTTTTCTCTACGAAAAGCCAGCTTTAACATGCAGTTAGTAAATGACTCATCGCCAAAATCAAGAATAAATTTAGGTAAATTACACAAAAAACACTTTTTTCTCATTTTTAATATTAATTTTTGACATAATACTTGGCGCATGCTCGAGGTAGTTACTCCGAAATGATTCACGGCAATAGGGAAGTGCTGTCTCTCTCTTTAATGGCTACGGTCTCCTCTATTGCACTAAATAGTACGCTCAACTTCCTTTCTCGCTCATCTTTGTTTCTCCAATTTTTAAACTTTAAATCTCGACAATAATATGTCACGAACAGTTTATTATAAACAATACTACATATTTGTAATTAAATTATTTTTATTTTTATATATATTTCCATTGGTAAACAGATTGGCGCAATTGCCTATATCAACTTACCTGTTCATACCTGCTTGCCCGGCAGCCATGAATAGATACAAGTAGGCAATACTACTGAGGTATAATCCTTATGTTTCAAACTCTTAATTCGAATAATATTTGGTAAACAAGTGGCAAAAAAAAATTGAATTAATTTTTTTTTAATTAAGGATAACCATGAACATATTTCGCTAGGGATGTATGCGTCTATGTAAGAGACAATATGTTTCATCTGGTTAACAGCAGGACGGTCTCTCTTCGTCTCCTGTATTAAAACGAATTTATCCTGCTAACGAATTCTAACCTTTATATCTAAATGTCAAAAGTTTAAATGATTAGGGCAAAAAATGTACGATTTAAACGTTTTTCTTAACAATGTATAAATATATACAAGATTAAGAAATACTTTTGTAATTTAAATAACAAACAGTTCTTCAAATTTATTATATATGTATCATATAAATGTGAAATAGCTAAAAGAAACTACAGAAAAGCTTAAAGAGCTAACCGAGGTGTTCTTTACGTTACTTTTAAAATAAAAAGACTTATTATACACACATAACATTGGATAAACAATGGCGTCGTCGATGACTTTATAATTTATTATTGACCGTGTCTACGAACAAACTTTACGTGTGTATCACTTAACAGAAAAGCTTAAAATAGC
Source organism: Neocrepidodera transversa (assembly GCA_963243735.1). Taxonomy (NCBI): domain Eukaryota; kingdom Metazoa; phylum Arthropoda; class Insecta; order Coleoptera; family Chrysomelidae; genus Neocrepidodera; species Neocrepidodera transversa. Next base: position 20,255,778 of record OY725344.1, on the reverse strand, counting down.
CCTAGGCCCCAGGAGTCATCGTTTTTTATCACTCCACAGACAAAGCTTAACCTATTTAATTTGGTAAACAAAGGTGTCGATCACTTTATGATATATTAATGACCGTGTCTACGAATAAGATTTATGCGTATCGTTGCAGATTCGGTCTTTGCATTTGCAGTCGGGGCTATTATGGTTCCATATGTGGTCATATAAAATTTTTTTGAATTCTAACGTTGCATTTGCGGTCAGTGCGTAACAATCAAGCCCTGCAAAATATTATCGTCTTTTGCTACCATTATCGCATAAGAATATTAAAAACGGAGAATAATATACGTTTAGTTCAGTTGAATATTTAGAAGCCAACATTTAAAAAAAATAATTCCTTCATATTTCATCCAGGCAGGACTGGCTATGATGAATCATAGGCATGTTTACTTCTTTTTTTCTTTTTTGTCCTTCTTTTTTATCTCTTTTTATATTTTTTTTTGTTTTATCTTGGTTTTTTTATTATTGAAATTTTTGAATGTTTACCACAGACACCAAAAATGATTTTATACCGCAGGAACGCTGCAATACTTCTGTTGGCCTCTTAATCGTGTTGTCAAGTTGAATATACATTTTCTTCCGTTTCTTGTTCTCTAGGTTTAAATCCATTCTATACAATATTTTGCTTCTTTTCTTAAGTTTTTTATGAGAATATATTGTTATGAAATTGTTCACCCTGTATAAGGAATTTTTGAAATTAATATTTTTTTTTAAAAGTTAATTTATTAAAAGATTATTCAAAGTTAATTGTTATGTTTATTAAATAAGATAGGAGAGTTGATATGCAGGTGAAGAATAGGAAACGAAAGGTATTATAGATAGATTGGCAATAAATTGAAGAAAAGTGAAAGAATCTTAAAAGTTATTAAAATAATGAAAGATGTTATAATAAAATCGAAATTTTGGAATTGTAATACATGAAATTTAAGTCAGATAGTAAAAAGGGAATATAAGGTTAATAATCTAAAATAAGGCTGAGGTAGTTTTTAAAAAAAAATCTAGAGGTAAAGAAAAAAAATAAAACAAAGAAAGAGATGATTGATGGATAATTTTTTTTTGAATTGTCAGAGAAAATTTTGTGATAAAGAGATATTGAATGGTAAATGTAGAGTAATGTAGGAAAATTATGAAATTATATATCAATTAACGAAGAAATTTCTTTTAATTAAACATAAAAAAAAAATTTTATAAAATAATATTCAAGTTAGTGAATACAAGTATAATTTAAAATGTTACTCAATCAATACTAAGAAGAAATGGAGGAAGAATAAATTATAACAATATTAAATTCTGGAAAAGCATCTATAAATTAAGAAACAAGAAAGTAAGAAGATATTTGGAAGAAGAGAAATAAATCATAGTTTAGAAGTAATTGGACATAAGAAAAAGCAAGGAGAAGAATATAACAGGATAAACATAAATTTATATTTTTTTTGATTAATTTTTTTGTAATGTTTATTATTTTTTGTACTAGGACCCAGCCAAATTTCTGAGACAAATTGTAAATATCATTACAATATTTATTTGGATGAGGTTTCTTCAACATTCTATTCAACCTGTTGTTCCATCCTTCCACGGCCTTATTAGTTCGGTGTCGGACAGTTCCACATAACTAATCACTGGATTTTCTAGCCATTCTTTAACACTGTAATCATAAAATTGTATCAATTTATTGTCTTCCGGAGAATCTTCTTGAGTAACTAGCCACCCGTCTTCTACTTGCTCTAAAGGTAAGTAGGCCAATGCAGAACACATTCTTAAATGAAGTCTCACATCATCGTTCTTTATATATTTGCTGTCAGTCCGATAGACTGAATTCCCAGAGTGACTGATTAAAATGGAAGTTGCATCCATGCAATCTAAGTATTGTAAACAGTCTTCTATATGTTTTCATTTTCTTGTTTGGCTGAAGCAGGAGCAATTCTTGTTTCGTCGTCAGTGCTGCCCATATCAATATGCATGGTATATATTTGCGTCAACTGTTTTAAAGAGCTTTTAAATGTGTCGTCGATAAAAAAATCTGTTTTTGTCGTTAACATTTCCCTTGCTTTCGAAGTCAAAAAACATGAATTCTTTCTCCTTCTTCAGTGTAGTCAAAAAACACAAAAAATTCTGGCCGTTTTCTAATGTTAATATTTCAAGCGGGATGTCTATATTAATAGATGACGCTGGTTCTGGTCTGGCACCATCTTGCAACTTTAAAAAGTGTAGATTTACGTGATGCATACAAGGGAACTTCAGTCACAAAATCGAGTCCTTCGGTAAACAGTTTTTCGAATTCTTGCCTGTAAATATCTGGGGCTGGACATATGGCACACACGTATGTTGGTTGACTTCCTTCCTTTACATTTGTGATGACGTTCTTTTAGACATACCCAAGTAATTATATCTTCCTTATTCTTCCTATATTGTCGATACTGGTATCCACCGCGAAGAGCAGAAGGTTTCCCCTTGGCGGTTTCAATCAATTCGAAATTTTGCATTGTTAAAAGTTGTTACGTATTGCACTAAAAAATCGCTCAAACTAACGCAATACAAATATGCTAGTATTAAAGGCATAATTACTTCTCAACATGAAATTAGGGACTTATATTTTATTAGTACCTATAGCAGTAAATAGGTATTTCAGTAAATACACTACTTGGAAAAATCATTAAGGATTCTGGTTAAAAATATTATTTAGGACTAATATAATTCTAAATCGCTTTAAGCATTTCTTAATTGGTATTGAGGGTTATGATTTCGGGTAGGAATTCAATTCTTGATATCTGGTTATTATGCTTTAAAGTTGTATGTTTGTTGTCTGCACGCAAGTGCAACAGTTAACTGGCCAAATAATAATAAAATTTGGCAAATTTTTATTTTAGATTGAGTAGTATTTTGATGTGATCAATTATTTAGTATTGGGATATTTAAATATATTTTTTAAATATAAGTATCAAATTATTTAAGAACGATGTTGTTACTTTAAATAGAACTTGTAAAAAGTAAACCTTGTTTGTGGGATAAAACAGCAGATTTGTTTAAAGATAGGATAAACCCAGAACTGTTTTTGGGTTGATATAACATCGGTTGTGAGTAGAGCATATCTTTCTTTCACGAATGCCAAACTAAAAATGCCGGACATTGACGGAATGTGTTAAAGAAGACAACTGATCGACCCGGTGCCGACACCGTCTTGCCGGTGTGTGTGTGGGTGTGAAAATGCTCTAAGTTCAGTTTTTTCTAGCCCCGTTAAGTTTTCACTACTTGAACTTCTATCGCCTTTTGATATATACCGGGTGTAATAGATTTTTTCATACAGCCAAAATCTCGGTTATGCTGTAAAAAAATTAAAAAAAAAATTGTATTTATACACATTTGAAGGTATTCTGTAAAATTTAACTTCTGTCAAACTGCCCCTGAGAAACTTCTCCCCAACTTCAATTATGCAAATGGCACCCTATACATTTTTCTTTTGACTTGTGTTTGAGACCAATTCTAATTTCAACGATGTACCACAATTGATATTCTGACAGATGTCAAACTCACAAAATTAGAAATTTCACAGTAAAGAGCATTTGATTATAAATAAAATACTGTATACATTTTTGGTTCGAGTAATAAAAACTGTCAAGAAACTGTTGAGAAGTTGAGACAAAAATAATTTCTGTATTTTTTATTGGATTTTTAAAAAAATGCAAAAATTTTTTTCTCCACTTTGTTGCAAATGGTTGTTTTTGTAATTTTTAGTAGTATTAGAAAAAAATTATTGTGACAGTCAAACATTGTTTATAACAAATTGTTAACTAAATAAACAATGAAGTTATTAATGAAAAAAAAATTTTTAATTGTATTATGAGCCATCAATAATGATTTTTAAAGACAAAATTATTTATTAACTAAGTATTTAAATAATGCAAATATGAAAAAAACGATTATGAACAATAAGAAATTTTTTTAAGAATATTTTAATCATTGGCCCTAAACAATGAAATGGTAAAAATTTTTTTTTCAAAATTATTAAAGTAAACTATTTGTTTATAAACAATTTATAAACAAATAGCTTTAGAAAATCTTACCCACAATAATTTAATGATTATTTCTAATATAAAAACAGCTATACCAAAGTACATGAGAAAAAAAATTTAACAACAATTTTACGGTTTTTCATTTTTTGTTAACTTAGAAAACTCGTTATAAACAATATAAACAATTTTTAAATAATTTTATAGCGTTATCTTATTGAGTACACTCATAGAAAATACTCACAAAGATGCGAAATTTTTTTAGGGTGATTATTTAAACAATTATCCAGCTTTCAATGAAGACAGAGGTATGAAAAAAATAGTTAATTAGCAATAGGCTAGCTTTTTGAAAAATGCCTGTAAAATTTTTTTTCTACTACCGTGCGTAAAGTACTTACTTTACGCACGCTAAGGAGTGCGTAAAGTTTAACTTTTTTTCACTAGTGCGTTAAGTAAAATAAAATTTTCAAAATAAGTTTTTTACATGTGCAACACATTTTTTGCAATATCCTTATGTTTCTTATCTTGCCAAGGTTCTATGTGCCAGAAATCAACTAGTTAACTTAAGATTTTTTAAAATAACTTGTTAACCTCTTGCAAGCGAAATCTATTTTTGTACATAAAAAATATAGTAGTAGAAAAAATATTGTATGCAACTAGTGTGTAAAGTGCCTATTTTCACTCATGTGATTGTCGCACTCGCCTTTGGCTCGTGCGACAACATTCACATTCGTAAAAAAAGTATCACTTTACACACTTGTTGCATAAATAACTATTTTTTGACGGGACTTTCTTTTATCATGTATTGAAATGACACCGTAATTTTTTTAAACTTTTAAATCAATATTTAGTGCTTAAAAAAATATTTTAGATGCGGTATCACTATAGAGGCGGCGTACTCATTTTCAGCAACAAATTAAAGTTATAAATATTGGAGTTAGAGATTCTGAAATCAGAACTTTTTTTTTGGAAATTTCCTCCTCTTTAAGGATCTTTTTTGCAATTCCGGCTTTCTTGTACAGTTTTTAAGTTATCATCAAAAACTAAAATGGCTTTTTTTTTCTGTTTTTGTTAATCACAATTACAATTTTTATTTAGAGGAAAAAATCGACATGACACATTTCTCAGAATTTCAATCCGCGTCGAATGAGCCATCGATTATATTTTTCCTACCCTTCTAACTATTTTTCGCAGAAAACTCACTTCTCGACTAGACTAGGCACACATTTTTAGGCTCAAGTTGCAATGATTTCAGGTAGTTTTTCATCACGCCCGAGTTAACAAAATACCTTTTGGACTAAATAATGGGTTAATTGTCCAAAACAATTATATAACATTGTAATTAATTAAAATATAAATAGTTTTAAATTATAAAATTAATTTTGTGCCGAACGCGCTACCTTCATATCTGTAAGTGTTACAAATTATACGTCACTGCCGGAAACTGACAAATGAATAACTCGTAAACAAAAACTTCGGTATCCATACAGACTTCGACCTCTGGTATAGTTCTTCCATTCTCAGTTTGAGGACACGTGCTACTATAAAAGTCACAAATGATTGTGGGCGGCATGCCGACAACGGGCGTGTATATAAAATTTGTATAGGGAGAAAAATGAAGTAATAAAATAAAATCATTCCTTATACAAAAAAATTGTACAGTTTCTTATAAGACAAATAATAATTTAGGTAAATACATTATAAATAATAAAACAAACTCAAATAATTCAAAAGTCAGGTGTTTATATAAACTAAATTGTACAGATTGTCCTAAAACATTCATAGGGAGAACGTATGGAAATTTCAAAACTCGTATTTCACAATAAAACAATAAAACATATTCTAGTTATTCCAATCAATTAATAGAAGAAAATCACTCGTTTGATCCAAACTTTGAAATTTTACATACAGAAAGAAAGGGGCTGAAATTAAATTATTTAGAAGCATTAGAATTCAACAAACGAAAAAAACTCCAACAATTTGCGCACACACACACGCACGCACGCACGCACGCACGCACTCACGCACGCACGTACGCACGCACTCACGCACGCACGCACGCACGCACGCACGAACGCACGCATGTACCTAATCGGCACTTTATCCCCAAGTCCCCTGCCAAGCCACCCCCAGGTTCTCCCCCCGACATGTCCGCTATTGTGGACATATCGCGAGTTCGCATTTAAGGACCGAGGTCTCCTGGTCGTCATTTATCATCACTTTCTTACGAACGCCGTATTCCACATAATTATTAGAAAAAATAATAAGTATAAATTCAAACAGCGATTTTTACTTGATTAGAATCTGAAATAAAATAGTTTTTTTGTTGGAGCGAGCTCCGTTTTTTTGTTTTTATATATTTTTTTTGTGGAACGAGCTCCTTTTTTTATATATTTTTTATTTTTTTTTAGTGTGTGTGCTCGTCTGTCTGTCTAGTATTGTAGTCTTACATTGTTATTGTTTGTCGTCGCCGTAAAGTCCGCATTAAACTTTTTTTGTTTTTATTTTTCATACATAACGGTACATTAAACGGAAATTATATGTCAGCATCTTCTGATTCTGAAGTAGAATCGTTTCCAGGTTGTATACATTCCACCATTATATCATCTCGAAATGCTGTTTCAAATGGTCGCCAAAACGCCATTCTGATTATACAAACCTTAATAAACTAGTATTAACACACACTACCCCTATAATACCAGACTTGAGGGCGACACTGTTCGTAGAAAAGTTATGGTCAATTTTTCCAAGAAGTGGTTTTACGATAGCAACAAACCCTTAGAAACTATTGTTTAAAATATTTATAACCCATTGTATTTATCCGCAAAGACCGGCTGTTGCCAATTTACCAAAATTTTCATGCATAAGGCGAATTTTTATATTTAACGTGAATTTTATCATTGGTGGAACTAATTAATTATAATATAACACTAATACACTTATATCTATATATTTACAAAAAAATACACAGCGTCACTAACTAAAATTGTACTGGAATAACGAGAACATTTTTATAGTAAGGCTAAGAAAGAATTTTAGAAAATAAATGTGACAACCTCGATTGATTTCAGCCTCCTCAAAATGAGCGTAGAAAAACTATAACAATTTTTAAAAAAATATTATCAAATCAACATATTTTTGAAGAGTTAAAAACATAAATTTTGATAATTTTTTTATCATTAACAATTTTAAGAATTAATTATGTTTTTTTCAGGTGCTCTACGCCACTGTTTTGAAAGTAATGGTATGGCTTGTTGACAGGTGATCAGTTTCTGTTAGATTTGCATGATGGGTCTAATATATTTAATGGTAAGTAAAGATATCTATTGTTATTGAGGAATTACTGATTTATTTTACTTTATCGTAACGGTGAAGTATTTTTTAACAAAACGTCAATGCTTAAAAACTAAAAAAATTTAATAACCCTAAAAAAATCAAAATTATCTAATTTATTTTTTTTTATTTTAAGACATCCTGTAGATAAAATTTTAAATTAAAAAATCAATGTGTGAAATTACCTTCGATTTAAAAACTAATGTTTCTTTCCTAAGCAATTACTCTTTTAGTAAATATGTACAATGTATATCTTTTATAATTGCCCACACAAGAAGGACATTATTACTGAAGGTAAATTGTTATTTTTCACAAATCTAATTCCATTTTGCTTTTGTTACCTCTTAAATCCTTTTAAGCTGGAAATAATGAAGGATTTACAGAATAATGTAAAAGTAAAATAGTAAATACAGGTTTGTTGAAAATATCTAATAAACCGTTTAATTCTAATATTAAGAAAAAAATATTTTAATACTATCATAAAACCATTTTTAGTTATTAAGATTTTTGTATTTATTTTGTTTTCACATTCAGAAAAGTATTATTTGTATTTAAAATGTGATGATCATCTTAATTTTTTTTCACAAACATCTAAGTCAAATTATTATTTTTGTGTACGGGGAAAATGAGAGAAAATGGGGAAAAAGGGGATAAAAGTTAAGAAATATGAAAGGGAAGAAAAACAAAGTTAGTTAAGTGTAAAATAACTTTGCTCAAATTAGAGTGACAGATGAAGGTAGAGATTAACTTTGCTCAAGGTAGAGTAACGAATCATAACTTTGCTCAAATTGGAGTAACTGGTCTGGGTAGCGTTACTTTGCTCAGGGAAGGTTAAATTTGCTCAGGGTAGAGTAATATTGCTCAGGGTAGAGTAACTGATCAAAGTAAAATAACTTTGCTAATGGTAGAGTAACTTTGCTTAGAGTAGAGTAATTAATCAGGATAGAGTAACTTTGCCCAGGATAGAATAACTGCTAAGGGTAGATTAATAGATTAGGGTAAAGTAATTTTGCTCAGGGTAGAGTAACTCTGCTTATAGTAGAGTAATTAAACAGGATAGAGTAACTTTTTTCAGGGTAGAATAAATTTTAAGAGTAGAATAACTGCTCGGAGAATGCTCAGGGTAGAGTAATATTGCTCAGGGTAGAGTAACTGCTAAGAGTAAAGTAACTTTTCTTATGGTAGATTAACTTTGCTTAGAGTAACTTGGCCAAGTGTGAGAAAAAATGGGAATAAAAGCGACAAAAAGGAAGAAAAGGGTAAGGAAGAAAAACGAAAAACAAAAAACAAAGCTAGGGTAGAATAAATTAGGTTAGGGTACGACAGAAAAAAACGAAAAAAAGAATAAGAAAGAAAAAATGTGGGAAAACAAAAAAGGGGACAAAGAAGTCGGAAAAGAATGGACAACAAAGAAGGAAGCAATGAAAAACAGAAGTAAAATGTGTGGTAAAAAAAGGAAAAAAGTAGAAGGAAAATAAAGAGGGGACAGACTGAAAAGAAAGGGGATACAACAAAAATAGTTTTAAATAAAAGGGGGGATAAAAATATGGGGCATGAACATAATAGTTGTTAAGAAATGGGGGAACAATGTGCCAAAAATCAAAGTTTGAAAAGGGAAAACAAATTGGAAAAAAAATGGAACACAAAAAAAGTGGGGCATAAAACAATAATTGTAAAAAGGGGGATACAGGAAAAAATGGGTCATAGAGCAAGAGTTGTAAAAAATAAAGAGAAAAATAGGGGAAAAATAGGACAACAAAACATAAGTTCAAAAAAAAGTGGGGCATAAAATAATAATTATAAAAAAAGGGAAGAAAACAGGAGAACAAATGGGCATAAAACGAAAGTTGTGAAAAAATGGAGAGAAAAATAGAGGGAAAAATGGTACAACAAAAAACACAAGATAGAAAAAGTACATAAAACAATAATTGTAAAAAGTGGGAAATAGGGGAACAAATGGTACATAAAGCAATAGTTGTAAAAAAATGGAAAGAAAATATTGGAAAATATGAGACAAAAAATCACAAGTTCGAAAAAAAGTGAGGCATACAACAATAATTGTAAAAAAAAGTAAAAAATAGGGGAAAATAGGACAACAAAACGCAAGTTCTAAAAAAAGTGGGGCATAAAACAATAATTGTAAAAAAGGGAGAAAATAGGGGAACAAATGTGCATAAAACAAAAGTTGTAAAAAAAATGGAGAGAAAAATAGTGGGAAAAATGGGACAAAAATAACACAAGATCGAAAAAATGGGGCATAAATAATAATTGTAAAAAAAAAGAGAAAAAAATTCTTGAAAAAAAGGGTCGACAAACAAATTAAAAAAAAATTGGGACATAAAACAATAATTGTAAAAAAAGAAAAATAGCAGAAAATATGAGACAAAAAACACAAGTTTAAAAAAAAGTGGGGCACAAAATAATAAAAAAATGGAAAGAAAAATAGGGGAAAAAATGGTACAAAAAAACACAAGATCGAAAAAATATCAAAAAATGAACCTAGATTCACTCTGTTTTCCCCACTCCATTACGAAAAAAATGAAGGAAAAGAAAGAAAAAGGGAAAAAGGAAAAAATAGTGGAAATATGAAGAGGGGAAAGGAGGAACAAAAGGAAGAAAAAGTGGGGTATAAAACAATGTTTTTCAAGGCATAAAAGAAATAACAATTGAAAAAAAATGGGCCAAAAATCACAAGTTTAAAAAAAGAGGGAAAGAAAATGGGACAAAAATTAAAAGCCATAAAAAAAAACGAGGGAAAAAATGAATCAAAAAAATGGGTGGGGAATAATAGTTAAAATAGTAAAAAATAAAAGATGTAAAAAAATTGGGAAATAAAACAATAGTTCTAAAAAAGGGGTGAATAATAAGGAAACAAATGGGGTATAAAACAATAGGGGAGAAAAGGGAAAAAAATGGAGTAAATAAAGTTTGAAAAAATGGGGCAAAACTTAAATGGTACAGAAAACACAAATAGAAAAAAATTTGGACGGAAACGAGATTAGGAAAAAAGTGTGGAATCAGATAAAGAACCTCGGTCTGCTCGGTTTCCCCACTCCATTACAAGAAAAGAGGGGGAAAAATGAAAAAAATAGGAAAAATTTAATGAGGGAACAGAAAAAACGAAAATAGGTCAAAAAACCAGAATAAGAAAAAAAATTGGGAAAACAAAGACCGTTCTAGGAATCACAGCTCTATAATTTCTTTTATTTTAACTTAGATGAAAACTTTTTTGCCTTAAATTAAAAAAAAAAATATATTCTAGGATTCAAGGACAAAGGAGGGTATCGTTTTAAATGGGGGTTTTGGGTTTCTCATGAAAAAAATTTTTATGTTTCAAAAACTTGAAAATCCAAGAGAGGAAAACGAAAAAATTTGTTTTCTATTAAGACTATAAGCTTAAAATGTATTTCCATTGCGAGAAATTCTAAAAATTACCTGATTTTTAGGGTGTATACGGACAGCTAAGATTATTAATAAATAAAACATATTTCATGGAAGAAATCTCTTTGAAATGAAAAAAAATACGTAGAATGAATCACTAATATTTTTAAAACTATTACATCTGTCTAAAAAAGCCCAAATATTTAACAATTGTTAACTGAAAAATCTAAGAACTGGAAAACTTTGACATTTATTATTAATATCCAAGTTGTTAAACCAATTTTTAAATATGGCAACATCGCATGTTTTAACACAGAACACAGGGCTGCGTTCAGATTTAAAGTGCGTTTTACACCCAGGATGTTGTGACGTCTTATAGGAATTGTCTTGTAAATATGAACGACTGGGGCGTGATTATTTAAGCTATTATTTATTTTCGGAATCAAGTTCTAGTAAAGAAGAAATTGTAAGAGATTGCAAATATATAGAATAAGAAACAGGATACATAGAAATAATCAAGCAAGAGTGGAAAATTTCATTCAAACCATCTCTAACTTTACCGCAATGGAATTTAGAGAAAATTTTCGATTAATACGTCCAGCTTATGAAAATCAAGTTTACATAATCTCACCTACCTTTGTAATAATACCAAATTATTTTTGTTTCTTATTAAATTGTTTTCATCATCTTGAACAAGATAATAAAATTTTGGTAGAGTCTGAATCCATGTTAATCAGATTTTAATTCATTTCATTTATTTATTTTATGATTTTATGAATTTTATGATATTTGTGAGGTTAGACAGACGTTCATTCCATTTAAAAACATGACTTGTGCTCAAACTGCGCATGTCGGATGAATTTTCTCCAAGTATTCACTGGGATGAAAAGTTGTCGTCTAGACGATAAATATGAACGCAAAAGTATGTACACTCGGACAAAACGCCCTCTAAATCCGAACGAAATTTGACGTTCGGTGTGCACTCTTGGAAGTAAATCTGAACGGAGCCCAGGTAGCTCCCATTTGGGAGACAAATACTCATGATTGTGCGCATGCGTCGTTAATGTTAGATTAGGTTTTTTTCTGATTATTTAGAATACAAATAAAAAAAACTATTATTTGGATTTAACGGGGGTTAATCAGTAATACAAAATTGCATTTCACAAAAAAAAAATGTTTATGGAATATTTGTCTCCCAATAGTTCCCCCTACTATGAACCTTATACTGTGACAGAAATAGCTCCTCCTACTATAAGCTGTGACAGAACTAGGACTTTTATGTTTTTTTTAACTTTAATATATTTATTACCCGTATTGATAAGCAAAGACCAGGATTTAGCAGATTTTTTTACAATCAAACGTTTAATTTCAAATATTTAATATTTTTGAGACGTCTTAAGGTAGATCAGTTTAAGAAATAAGCGAAAGATGGCGCCAGTCGTCAATTTAAGTTTGAATTACCTATTTAAGCAAAGATGGCGTTACAATCGAAGTTATTTATTTAATTATATGCTTACCTTTTGCTACAAAATGCCCTATAATTATTGTGTCGCAATGTTCAAGAATATTTTTAATAGTGATTCAATATTTTTAATAGTGATTCAAAAACTAGAATAAAAACGTAATTTCGACTCTAACTCCCCCTTGGTTATTTATAGTATTGAGGTGTAGTATTGCCGGTACTACAGAGAAAACTGTCGACTGTAAACCGAATTTAAATAAATCCGAGTGGCACCATCTTTCTCATATTTGTTTAACTGATCTACCTCAAGCGACAGATTTTTTTTTAATTATAGGTGGAATATAGGTTTAAAAAATAATAAAAAATAAGGGTTAAATTTTTGTTACTCAGGTTTTTAATGGCCCATTAGCCTAAATTCAAGCAAACACCCCATTCGCGTAAGAAGTTTAAATGTTAATCTTTTTATTGATCTAATAGGATAACCGTATAACGTCAAATAAAATATTACTAACACATTTTTTAAAAGCTTTATTCAAATATTTATCAATCTTAATTTTTTAATTTAACGTGAAAAGTGTAGTTAGTATTGTTTGAAATATTGAAACTTCGATATTTTAAATCAGATGAAATGCTATTTAAATTAATACCTTTTGCTCTTCAATCCATTTGATGAACTTGTCATAATCTTTAGTGTCTTCTGATTTTTGCTGTATTAACCGCGATTCTGCTTTATTATTTTAGGTATCAATGTTAGAACTTATTTTTAAGTAATATACAACCTGTAACAACTGTGGGGACAACAATAAATCTTAAGTGATAGATTGCAAATTAATTTTTGTATTTGTCATTTCGATGACAGCTCATGACATCACTAATTCAACCATTTTACATTATTATTTCTTATTTCCATTTTTTGTAGTAATAATACCAGTATTTATGATTTTAAAGTGTACCAATAAAAAAAAATAGCAGAAAGTATTCGTGGATAACTGGTATTTTAAACACTTGACCTATTTCGAGAAAAATCGCGCGTGTTCTATTAAATGACAGCTGGCCGCCATGTTGCCAAATCCTCCTTGTCAGTCCTTGTGATTTCAAAATTTCGAAATTAAAAAAAAGTATGTTCCGGGGCGCTTTAAAGAAAAAAAATTTGGGAAATCCATTTTTTTTTTAATATTAAAATTTCATACGGGGTCGCAAAAAACCCAAAAAACGATACCCTCCTTTCATATAATTATAACGAACCATCGATGCAAACTCGTTTTTTTTGTTTATCGAAATCAAATAAAAAAAATATTCATATATTTAAATTAGACAGCCAATCCCCTATAAATATTCCTACACAGACTAAAAATAAGAACAAAACGAGACACGTTTTCGAATAAGATCTTCCACTATTTTCATTTTGACAGTTCTACAAGGTTCTTCTAGTAGCTCGATACCTGCAGGAGGTTAAATACTGAATTTTAAGCACCAGAAGGTGTATAGAAATTGGGCTAATAAAAAACATTCTGCCAGAATAGATTATTATTCTTGACAGGGGTATATATAATAACGGGTTAGATAAAAGGATAATATTTCGCAGTTAATTTAGAATGATTATAATTATTAAAAATGGAGAAAAATAATTTTTTTTATTAGTATAGCACGATGTTAATTCTCTACTGATTGATAATATCAGTTTCATGCACTCTTCTTCTTTATCCAAGCGAAACGAGGTTCTTTATTAAAGTCATTTTGTAAAAATTTTTTTAGGGAGTGGAAGTGGATGCGGATAAGTTTAATATAAAAATAAAAAAAATGGAGGACAAAGAATAATAATTGAAAAAAAAAATGTAATTACATTACAGAAAACACAAAAAAATCGGTTGTGTCGCCCCAAAACGGGTATCCACGAATACTTTTTCAAATTTTGACATTTTTTATTTTTGACAGGTGACAGTTGGAGAAATAATTTTGACTGTTCTGTATAGAGTTTTTCAAGGGCTTTCAAATGACATATTGCAAGTCGAATTCCTTGACATATTGCATCTATCATTTTTTGCTAGTGACACTTCCGTTTGACAGATGTCATAAAAAAAACTAATGGGTTCTTCCGACGGATAACCCAAACCCATATACCAAATTTCAGCTCAATCGGATTAAATGTGTGGCCTCTATCGTGGAAGAATACACACAGACAGACAGACAAACAGACAGACAGACAGACTTTCATCTGGAAATGGTCTTAATCATCTCAGGTGACCTCAAAATGGATATTTCCATCATTATCTCGAATTTTTTTTTGAGCTCGTTCACAATACTTCCCTTCTCGGAGGTGGGTCGGGAAAGTAATATTGAAAAATTCAGGAAATATTGGAAAAAATCAAAAACAAAAATTGCAAAAAATGGAAAAATTGGAAAACATTTGAAAAATTTGGAAAAAAATGACAAAACCGAAATCAAAAAAATGCTCGTTTAAAAAAAAAAGAATAAAAATGGGAGAAATAAGAAAAAAACGAAAGAAAAAAATTTGAAAAATTAGGGAAAAATCTAAAGATCTGAAAAAATCGAAAAAAGCGAACAAATGGAGTAAAATCGAAAAAATCTAGAAATTAAAAAAAAATCTGAAAAATCCAGAAAAAATCGAAAAAAAAAACAATTTGAAAAAATGCGAAAAATAGTGAAATTAGGAGATATTAGAGGAAAATTAGGAAATATATGGGAAACTCCAGAAAGAATTGAAAAAAAAAATTGAAAAAATTGGAAAATGTACGAGAAAAATTGAAAAAAAGCGTGTGGCCTCTATTGTTTAAGAATACACACAGACAGATAGACAGACAGATAGACAGACAGATAGACAGACAGACAGACTTCCATCTGGAACTGGTCTTAATCATCTCAGGTGACCTCAAAATGGATATTTCCATCTTTATCTCGAAAATTTTTTTAAGCTCGTTCACAATACTTTCCCTTCTCGGAGGTGGGTCGGGAAAGTAATATTGAAAAATTCAGGAAATATTGGAAACAATCGAAAACAAAAATTGAAAAAAATGGAAAAATTGGAAAAAAATTGAAAAATTTGGAAAAAAATGACAAAACCGAAATTAAAAAAATCTTCATTGCAAAAAAAAACGAATAAATACGGGAGAAATGGGAAAAAATCGAAAGAAAAAAATTTGAGAAATTCGGGAACAATTGAAAGATCTGAAAAAATCGAAAAAAACGATGAAATGGACTAAAATCGAAAAAAACGGAAAAAAATCGAAAAACAAACAATTTGAAAAAATGGGAAAAATAGTGAAATTAGGAAATATTAGAGGAAAATTAGGAAATATATGCGAAACTAGGGAAAAATTGGAAAAAAATTAAAAAAATTGGAAAAATCGAGGAAATCGAAACAAGAAAATTCCAGGAAGAATCGGAACCAAATTCGAAAAAAAAATTGAGAAATTCGGAATAAACGAAAAGATGAGAAAAAATTGGAAAAATCGAGAAATTTAAAAAAAATCTGAAGTATCCATAAAGAATCGAAAAAAAATTGAAAAAATTGGAAAAAATTGGGATAAATAGTAAAATTAGGAAAAAATAGGAAAAAATGGGGAAATGTAGTAGAAAAATTGGAAAAAAACTGGAAAAAATTGGAAACATAGAAAAATTGGACAAAATTTGGAAAAAATCGAAAATATGAAATCCAGTAAAATCGAGACATTAAAAAAAATGAAAAACCAGGAGAAATCGAAAAAAATCGAAAAAAAAATTGAGAAATTCGGAAAAAATGGAAAACCGAAAAGATCGGAACAAAATTGGAAAAATAGAGAAATTCCAAAAAAAATTGGAAAAATAGAAAAATTCCAAAAAAAATCCATCAAAAATCGGAAAAAAATTAGACAAATTGGAAAAAGTTTGGGAGGGAGGGAATTTGAAAGCGAGGGATTAAATCACGTCAGGAACTGAAAAAATCGTTGTGTCGCCCCGAAATTTTCCCGACGAGTATCCACGAATACTTTTTCAGATATTTAATATTAAAGTTTTAAATTTTGACATTTTGACATTTTTTATTTTTGACATGTGACAGTTGAACAAATAATTGTGACTGTTCTGAATAGAGTGTTTCAAGGGCTTTCAAATGACACATTGCAAGTCAAATTCTGTGACATATTGCATCTGTCATTTTTTGATAGACATATGTCGTAAAAAAACTAATAGGTTCTTTCTACGGGTAACCCAAGCCCATATACCAAATTTCAGCTCAATCGGATTAAACGTGTGGCCTCTATCGTGGAAGAATACACACAGATAGACAGGCAGACAGACAGACATACTTCTATCTGGAAATGGTCTTAATCATGTCAGGTGATCTCAACATGGATATTTCCACCTTTATCTCGAAAATTGTTATTAGCTCGTTCACAATACTTTACCTTCTCGGAAGTCTATCGGGAAAGTAAAAACTTAGTGTTTTTTTTTATGGAGGAAGTTTTACTAACAATTTTTTAATGGGAGAAGTTAAGTCTTTATTAAAGTCTTTTATGATATGGTTTCTTTTTCAAGTGGCAGTGGATTTGCGTTATAAGTTTTTTAATAGAATCTAATTATGATTGTTTATTAGGGTGAAGTAGGGCAAGGAAAACCAAATGAAGCATAGGTTTTTCTCTTAGTCATTTCCCCACTTTTTTTTCTATTGTTTTTTTGTTACATTTTTGTTCTCAAAAATAATTCAACATCTATCGTAGGTTGATGAGTACCAACGGACACATCCACTTATTGGGATAAAATATTTCTGAAAAAGCGACTGGCCAACTACAACTTGGCACCGATAGATGGCTCCATCGTAATTCCTTGCAATAAAATCAAAAACTTAGTCGCCCTATCATTTTTGAAGTACATATAAATACTTGGGGTATAAAAAATAGGTCTTTGATCCTATGCATTCAGACAAAGTACCACTGATGATTCCTTTAAGGATGAAACATATATGGTAATGGTCGGAGTATATAGTTCTCTCTTTGTTTTCGATTTTACTCTACTAGTTACTAATTCTGATTTATTTACATTTTTTAGGGGTATTGGAGTGGGGAAAACTGAGCGAAACTGATGTGTTTCTCCTTTTTTTTCCTATTTTAAATTTTTTTGCTACATTTTTTCCCCTGGTTTTTCACTTGTTATTTTTTAAAACTTAAATTTTTCGCCCATTTTCTCTCCCTTTTTTATTGTTTTATTCTCCAATTTTTTTTTCTTTAATCTTGTGTTTTTTTGGCTCACTTTTTCCCTACATTTTTTTACAACTATTATTCTTTGTCCTATTTTTTTTCATCATTTTTTCAAACTTATTTTTTTCCATTTTTCCTATCGTTTTTTACAACTGGTATTTCTTCCACTACTTTTTTTTAACTAATGCTTTTTGCCAAGTTTTACTTTTGCCTCTTTTTTTAATTTCTGTTTTTTTGTACCATTTTTCCCCATTTTTTTTACGACTTTTGCTTTATTCCTCAATTTTTTTAAAGCTTTTATTTTTTGCTCCCTTTTGTTTCCTCTTTTTTTCAACTCTGTGTTTTTTGCCCATTTTTTTACATCTGTTATTTATAATCCCCGTATTTTTGTCCCACTTTTCCTTTAAAACTATTGTTGTATGCCTCAATTTTTCCCTCTTATTTACCTTCCTTTCCGCTTTTTATTTTTCACCTATTTTTCCTTTTCCCCCTCCTTTTCCCCCACTTTTTCTTTTATTTTTCATCGACTCTTTATTTTGTTTCCATTCATTTCCCCTCCTTTTTCCCTCACTTTTCTTCTGTTTTTCATCGTCTCTTTATTTGTTTTCCATTCATTTACGACTTTTTGTCCCCTGTTTTGTTTTTCACATTTTTTTTTCTTGTCTTTTTCTCAATTTTTTCCACTGCAATAATTTATTCTACCCTAACTTTGTATTTTGTTTTAAATTTCTCTTTCTTTTATTTGCCCCCTCTTTTTCTTCATTTTGCCTCTTTTATTCGCATTTTTTCACACATTTTTTTTACTCTACCTGAGCAGTTACTCTGCCCTGGGCAAAGTTACTCTACTCTGAGCAAAGTTACTGCACCCTGAGCAATGTTGCTCTACCCAGAGCAGTTACTCTACTCTGAATAAAGTTACTCTACCCTGAACAAAGTCACTCAACTGTGAGCAGTTATTCTACCCTCAGCAGTTAATCTACCTGAGCAAAGTTACTCTATCCTTAGCAATGAGACTCTATCCTGAGTAGTTACTCCATTCTGAGTAAACTCACTCTACCCTGAGCAGTTTCTTGACCCCCAAAAAAGTTACTCCACTCTGAGCAAAGTTACGCTACCCTGAACAAAGTTACTCTACTCTGAGCAGTTACTCTACTGTGAGCAAATTTATTCTACCCTGAGCAGTAACTCTACCTTGAGCAGTTACTCTATCTTCAGCAATTTCTTTACCATAAGCAACGTTACTCTGAGCAATGTTTCTCGCCCTTTAGCAGTTACTCTGCTCTGGGCCAAGTTACTCTACCCTGAACAAAGTTAATCTACCCCGAGCAGTTACTCTACTCTAAGCAAAGTTACTCTACCCTGAGTAGTTACTGTAGCTTGAGCAGTTACTCTAACCTGAGCAAAGTTACTCTACACTCTGAACAAAGTTACTCTACCCTGAGCAGTTTCTTGACCCCCAAAAAAGTTACTCTATTCTGAGCAAAGTTACGCTACCCTGAACAAAGTTACTCTACTCTGAGCAGTTACTCTACTGTGAGCAAATTTATTCTACCCTGAGCAGTAACTCTACCTTGAGCAGTTACTCTATCTTCAGCAATTTCTTTACCATAAGCAACGTTACTCTGAGCAATGTTTCTCGCCCTTTAGCAGTTACTCTACTCTGGGCCAAGTTACTCTACCCTGAACAAAGTTAATCTACCCTGAGTAGTTACTGTAGCTTGAGCAGTTACTCTAACCTGAGCAAAGTTACTCTACACTCTGAACAAAGTTACTTTACTTCGAGCAATTACTCTATTTTGATCTGATACTCTACTATTAGCAAACTTACTCTACCCTGAACAAAGTTATTCTACTCTGAGCAGTTACTCTAACTTTAGCAAAGTTACTCTACACTCTGAACAAAGTTAGTTTACTTCGAGGAACGTTACTCTATCTTGAGCTGATACTCTAATGTGAGCAAACTTACTCTACCCTGAACAAAGTTACTCTACCCTGAGCAGTTACTCTAACTTGAGCAAAGTTACTCTACACTCTGAACAAAGTTACTGTTACTCTACTAAGTGCAAACTTACTCTACCCTGAACAAAGTTACTCTACCCTGAACAGTTACTGGGGCGTCACATTGGGGAATTTGGGAGTAGCGAAATAATTTTCAAAATAAAACAAAAATTAGTTTTATTTTTATCTTTTATATCATCCTGTTTCTTTTTTTTTTGAAGTTGGTGTCAGTCATTCTTTTATTTTTTCTACCTAGCAATGTTGCCAATTGTTTATAAATTCTATGATAAATTTTCTCACCGAATCTGAACTTGATTATACTTTGAAATTATTATCAATATTGGTTACTTATTATTATTATAAATAATTTTTAATTATCGTATTACATTTCGATTTCAATAGTTCCGTCTAGGTATACGATTATAAATCTGTAAGTACATATTTAGTAAAGTCTCTAGAAGAGATTCTATAGTGGGATTAAAACCAGCATCGTTTGGCTTTTAATTTGCGATATCGTTATGGTAACCACAACCAACCAACGAACGTTCATAGTAGGCGATGGAATGGATAATGGGCGATTGTGACGTCCTTGATAGACCTTGAGGCGCACTGAACTTGAACCACCCGTGGGACGTTTAATAGATATTAAATACATTTTTTTTTCTTGAGTGGTTGATATTTTTCATAAAAAATTACACAAATTCTTTAGATTCAGCATAAAAATAAAAAAAAATATTCTTTTTTTTTGGTCACATGGAATTTAATTTTAATTATTGTAGCCTTGAAGGGTTCCTTTTTTTGCATCAATAAATATTTATCAAAATGTTAATAAACATATAAATTTCTTCTGAATCGTGAAAATTTATTCAAAAGGTCATCAAAAATGATTAAATTGCTAATGAATTGCTGCATTTAAATGTGGGATTTTATAGCATTGGCAAAAGAAATTTAATTACCACCGAGTCAATCTCTATTTATAAAAAAAAATGAATCACGGCGAATTTCGCAATTTTAAAGATGAACAAGACGCAAAATTTTGTTATGCAATGAAAGAAGTATAAAAGAATTGAGAAGGCGGAACATCCGTCTGTAAATCGAAAAAATTGTGCAACTCTCCAAATGTGGTCGTCTGACATATTTCATATTTATATTTTATTAAATATTGACCAATGACTAATATGTTTTACTATTATTAAGTATTAATTATTTTTGATGAGGTTTATGTTGTTAAAAAAGCGGAAAAACAAGATTTATAAATTATGGCCATCCTGTATATACTTTTTTCATAAATCGTCAAATAATACATGATAAGATATACAAATAGTTTTTAGTCAAGATTAAAAAAATCACCTTTTTAAAATCGTATAAGAATATACAGGGTGTGTCATTTAAAAAATTATAACTTTTAAGCAGATCGTCCTTTTTACTATACCCCATATAATTTAAAATATAAAAAAATTTACTTTTATTGTATACAATTTACAAATTATGATCTGACCCTGTATATATGTTTTAATTTAAAAATATACAGAGTACACCATTTAGAAAAATATAATTTTGAAGCAAATCTTTTTTTCCTACACCTTATATAATTTAAAATATTAAAAAATAACATTTTACTGCTTAACAGATTAAAATTTACAAATTATGCTCACACCACGTATATATTTTTAATTTTTATTTAATTAAATGAAAAATATATAGGGTGTGTCAATTAAAAATGCAAAATTTTTATTCAAATCTTTTTTCCGACAACCTATATTATTTTTAAAATATTAAAAAAATTAATATTTTACTGCTTAACAGATTAAAATTTAAAAATTATGGTCACACTCTGTATATATTTTTTAATTTTTTTGAAATTAATTAAAAAATATACAAGGTGTGTCATTTAAAAATGCATAATTTTGATACAAATCTTTTTCTCCGACACCCTATATAATTTAAAATATTAAAAAATTAATATTTTACTGCTTAACAGATTAAAATTTACAAATTATGCTCATACCCTGTATATATTTTTTAATTTTTATTTAATTAATTTAAAAATATATAGGGAGTGCCAATTAAAAATGTATAATTTTTATGCAAATCATTTTTTCCGACACCCTGTATAATTTAAAATATTAAAAAAAATATTTTACTTCTTAACGAATTAAAATTTAAAAACTATTGCCACACGTGTCAATTTTAATGCAAATGTTTTTTTCCCACACCCTATATAAAAAAAAATAATATTTTACTGCTTAACAGATTAAAATTTACAAATTATGCTTATTATGTGTCAATTAAAAATGTATAATTTTTATGCAAACCTTTTTTTCCGACATCCTATATAATTTAAAATATTAAAAAATTAATATTTTACTGCTTAACAGATTAAAATTTACAAATTATGCTCACACCCATTATATATTTTTTAATTTTTATTTAATTAAATTAAAAATATATAGGGTGTGTCAATTAAAAATGTATAATTTTAATGCAAATGTTTTTTCCCGACACCCTATATAATTTAGAATATTAAAAAAAATAATATTTTACTGCTTAACAGACTAAAATTTAATAATTATAGTCACACCCTGTATATATTTTTTAATTTTTTTGTAATTAATTTAAAAATATACAAGGTGTGTCATTTAAAAATGTATAATTATGATACAAATCTTTTTCTCCGTTACCCTATATAATTTAAAATATTAAAAAATTAATATTTTACGCTTAACAGATTAAAATTTAAAAATTATGCTCACACCTAGTATAGATTTTTTAATTTTCATTTTATTAAATTAAAAATGTATAGGTTGCGTCAATTAAAAATGTATAATTTTGATGCAAATCATTTTTTCCAACACCCTATATAATTTAAAATATTAAAAAAAATATTTTACTTCTTAACGAATTAAAATTTAAAAACTATTGCCACACTTTATATATATTTTTGAATTTTTTTGAAATTAATTGTAAAATATACAGGGCGTGTCATTTAAAAAATGTATAATTTTGATGCAAATCTTTCTTTTTTCGACACCCCATATGATTTAAAATATTTAAAAATTGATATTTTACTGTTTAACAGATTAAAATTTACAAATTATGGTCACCCTGTATATATTTTTTATTTCTTTGAAATTCATTTGAAAATATACAGAGTGTTTCATTTAAAAAATTATAATTTTGATGCAGATCTTTCTTTTTCCGACACCCTATATACTTGATAATATAAAAAAATTAACACATTACTGCACATCAAATTAAAATTTACAAATTAGGGTCACACTGTATATATTTTTAAAATTTTTTAAAAACATTTAACAATATACTGGGCGTGCCATTAAAAAAATTATAGTTTCCTTCACCCTTTATAATTTAAAATTAACATCTCCTTGCATAGCAGATAAAAATTCACAAATTATAGTCTCACCCTGTACATATATTTTTTAATTTAATAAGATCTTTCTTTTTTGACACACTGTATAATTCAAAAAACTAAAATTAACGTTTTATTGTATATCAGATTAGAATTGGTCATACTGTATGTATTTTTTTTAATATACAGTGTGTATCATTTAAAAAATTATACCATTAATGCATATCTCTTTTCTGACACCCTATATAATTTAAAATATTAACTTTACAAATTATGATCACCCTGCAAATAATTTTTTATTTTTTTTAAATTAATTAAAAAATATACAGGGTGTGTCATTTAAACGGTTATAGTTTTGACGCAAATATTTTTTTTCCTACACCCTATATAATTAAAAATATTAAAAATTAGCGTTTTACTGTATGGCAGATTAAAATTTACAATGTATGGTCGTACCCTGTATATATTTTTGAATTTTTTTCAAAGTAATTAAAAAATATACAGCGTGCGTCATTTAAAAAATAATAATTTTGATGCATATCTTATTTCCAATACCAATACAGGGTGTGCTATTTAAAAACTTATAATTTTGAAGATTTTTTTCCTTCACGCTATATAATTGAAAATATAATTTAATATATTAAATAATTAATATTTTATTGAATATCAGATTAAAATTTAAATATTATGGTCTCACCCTGTATATATTTTTAATCTTTTTAACAAATTTTAAAATATAAAAGGTGTGCCATTTCAAAACTTCTAATTTTGAACATATTTTTCCTACACCCTATATAATTGAAAATATTAAAAAATTAATATATTACTGCATAAAATTTGAAAATTATGGTCACACTGTATATATTTTAAATCTTTTTAAAATCAATTAAAAAATATACAGGGTGAGTCATTTAAATAATTATAATTTTGATGCAAATCTTTTTTTTTCGGCATCCAATATAATTTAAAATATTAAAAAATTAATATTTTTAAATTATGGTCGTACCCTGTATATTTTTTTTATTTTTTAACAAATTTTAAAAAATTATAATATTGAAGCTTTTTCCTACACCCTATATAATTTAAAATATTAAAACATTAACATTTTACTGCATAGGAGAATCAAATTTACAAATTAGAGTTAATTTATATATATTTATACAGGGTGTGTCATTTAAAAAAATATAATTTTGAACCATCTTTTTTTTCTACGCCGTATACAATTTAAAATATTAAAAAAATACCGTTTTACTGTAAAGCAGATTAAATTTTACAAATTATGGTCATACCCTGTAAATATTTATAATTTTTTTGAAATTAATATCAAAATATACAGGATGTGCCATTTAAAAAATTATAATTTTGGTGCAAATTGGTTTGCCTACATCCTATATAATTTAAAATTTTAAAAAATTAACATTTTATTGCATGTACGATTAAAATTTAAAAATTTTGCTCTCACCCTGTATATTTTTTTATTTTTTTTAAAAAAATTTGAAAGTATACAGGGTATGCTATTTAAAAAATTATAATTTTGAATCTTTTTTTCTACACCCTATATGATTTAAAATATTAAAAAAAAACATTTTACTGTAAAGTATATTTAAATGCTTCTATTTTTTAATTTTTTTGAAATTAATTTAAAAAATATACAGGGTATGTCATTTAAAAATTGTAATTCTTTTTTTGTCCCTATATAATTGAAAATATTAATAATATTATAAATTACAGTCTCACCCCACATATGTATTTTTTAATTTGTTTGAATACAATTTAAACATGTAAAAATCTACAGGGTGTATTATTTAATTTCAAATATGTGAGCACTATTAAATAGCAAATTTTTTTTAAAGGAAAAAGTACAGTGGCAGCTGCAACAGTTTATTTTTTGTTTAATTATTTTCCACTACAAGAATGGAAAGTGAAGGATATGCAAAAATCATATGTAATTATTTATAAAGCTATTATGTTATTTTTAATACCTCGAAAAAAAATCCAATTACTTTCTGCATGTGCTAATAAGCTCTTTAGCGAATCAAGTAGGCGGCGTTTTTGGGCTCGCTTGAGGCAAGTGACTTTTTAATAATTCTTGAAACCCACATAAAGATAAGAATATATTAATTTTTTCTTTTTTTTTGGTTTTAAATATTCACACTAGTAAGAGTTTTACTATTTAATAAAAAAAGAATTGGTTATAAGAAAAGAAATACAAAATTATAAAAAATTAAATTACACTTGTAAGAGGAAAAATATAATATCAAGATGTATTAATATTTAATTTGTAGAGTTTTGTAGCGAAACTCGAAAAAAGTAGGGGAAAACCGAGTGGATTTTCTCATGAGCTGTGCTTGTATTTTTACGACAAATTTGTCACGATCTCAGCTCATAAGAAAATGTACTAAGTCTCTAATATAAATTATTTTAATTATTTTAAATCCAAAATAAGTAGATTTTCTCATGAGCTGTGACTTTTACAATCTCTGCTTGTATTCTTACAAGAAATATGTGAAGATCACAAATTTTAAGAAAATGTATTAACTTTTTAATATATATTAGTTCAATTATTTTAAATCTAAAACAAGTAGATTTTATTATGAGCTGTGACTTTCACAATCTCTGTTTGTATTCGTATATATAATATAAATTATTTTAGTTATTTAAAATCCAAAAAAGGTGGATTTTCTCTTGAGCTATGGTTTTTACAATCTTTGCTTGTATTCTTACAAGAAATTTGTAAAGAGCATAGATCATAAGAAAATGAATTAACTGTCTACAATATACATTATTTCAATTATTTTTAATGCAAAATTAGTAGATTTTCTCATGAGCTGTGATTTTTTACAATATCTGCTTTATTCATACCAGAAATTTGTGACGATAATATAAATTATTTTAACTATTTTAAAGCCAAAACAAGTAGATTTTATCATGAGCTGTGACTTTTACAACCTCTGTTTGTATTATTACGAGAAATTTGTGAAGGTCATAAATTATAATAATATAAATTATTTTAATTATTTAAAATCCAAAAAAGGTGGATTTTTTCTTGAGCAGTGTTTTTTACAACCACTGCTTGTATTCTTACAAGAAATTTGTGAAGATCATACATCAAAAGAAAATGAATTAACCGTCTAATATAAATTATTCCAATTATTTTAAATCCAAAACTGGTATATTTTCTCATGAGCTGTGATTTTTACAATATCTGATTTATTCACACAAGACATTTTTGAAGATACAGCTCATAAGAAAATGTACTAACTCTAAAATATAAATTATTGTAATTATTTAAAATTCAAAACATGTAGATTTTCTCTTGAGTTGTGGTTTTTACAATCTTTGTTTGTATTCTTGTATTCTTACAAGAAATTTGTGAAAGTCACAGATCATAAGAAAATGTACTATCTAATATAAATTATTTTAATTATTTTAAAGCCAAAACAAGTAGATTTTATCATGAGCTGTGACTTTTACAATCTCTGTTTGTTTATTACGAGAAATTTGTAAAGGTCATAAATTATATAAAAATGTGCTAACACTCTAATATAAATTATTTTAATTATTTAAAATCCAAAAAAGGTGGATTTTCTCTTGAGCTGTGGCTTTTACAATCTCTGCTTGTATTATTACAAGAAATTTGAGAAGGTCACAGATCATAAGAAAATTAATTAACTGTCTAATATAAATTATTTCAATTATTTTTAATCCAAAATTAGTAGATTTTCTCATGAGCTGTGGTTTTTACAATATCTGCTTTATTCACACAAGACATTTGTGAAGATACAGCTCATAAGAAAATGTACTAACTCTCTAATATAAATTATTTCAATTATTTTAAAGCCAAAATAAGTAGATTTTATCATGAGATGTGACTTTTACAATCTGTTTGTATTCTTACGAGAAATTTGTGAGGATCACAGATCATAAAAAATAGTACTCTAAAATACAAATTATTTTAATTATTTAAAATCCAAAAAAGGTGGATTTTCTCTTGAGCTATGGTTTTTACAATCTCTGCTTGTATTCTTTTATTCTTATAAGAAATTTATGAAGATCACAGATCATAAGAAAATGTATTAACTGTCTAATATAAATTAGTTCAATTATTTTAAAACCAAAACTAGTAGATTTTCTCATGAGCTGTGATTTTTAAAGTATCTGCTTTATTCGTACACGAAATGTGTGAAGATCACAGCTCATAAGAAAATGTACTAACTCTCTAAGATAAATTATTTCAATTATTTTAAAGATTTTATCATGAACTGTGACATTTACAATCTCTGTTTGTATTCTTACGAGAAATTTGTGACGGCCACAAATCATAAAAAAACGTGCTAACTCTCTAATATAAATTATT
Organism: Neocrepidodera transversa; assembly: GCA_963243735.1. Lineage (NCBI taxonomy): Eukaryota > Metazoa > Arthropoda > Insecta > Coleoptera > Chrysomelidae > Neocrepidodera > Neocrepidodera transversa. The sequence goes on along the minus strand of OY725344.1, from coordinate 20,228,651 downwards.
TTAATTATTTAAAATCCAAAACAGGTGGATTTTCTCTTGAGTTGTGGTTTTTACAATCTCTGCTTGTATTAATACAAGAAATTTGTGTAGATCACAGTTCATAAGAAAATGTAGTAACTCTCTAATATAAATTATTTGAATTATTTTAAATCAAAAACAAGTAGATTTTCGCATGAGATGTGACTTTTACAATCTTTATTTGTATTCTTACGAGAGAATTGTGAAGATAACAGATCCTAAGAAAATGTACTAACTCTAATATAAATTAATTTTAAATACAAAACAAAACAAATAGATATTCTCATAAGCTGTGACTTTTATAATGTCTGTTTATATTCTTACGAGAAATATTTGAAGACAAGAATATGCATCTATTTACTATCTAATATAAATTATTTGAATTATTTTACATACAAAACAAGTAGATTTTCTCATGATCTGTGACTTTAAGAATCTGAGCTTGTATTCTTACGAGAAATTTGTGAAGATCACAGCTCATAAGAAAATCTACTTAGCCTCTAAATAAATTATTTGAATTATTTTTAATTCAAAACAAGGAGAGTTTCTCATGAGCAGTGGTTTTTACAATCTCTACATAAGAAATTTGTGAAACTCACAGTTCATAAGAAAATGTAGGAATTCTCTAATATAAAGTAACTATTTTAATAATGTTCAGTATAAAAATTGACTTGTTTTTTTGTTTGTTGTTCCAGATAGATGAAATTGAGTTGTTGCATATAAAAAAAAAATTCCTGTCGGTAGGGTCGACAGGGGAGGTAGATTTCTGTTGTCTAAATTTGAGACTTTCATCCTTTCCCATGACACGATATGGTCAGACCGGAAAAAGTTTTAAAGGAATAAACTTTATAATAATTATGACATAAAAAAAGTCTAATGACCTGTTTCAATATTTTTGAAAATGGCGGAGATATAAATTTTTTTGAAATTTTAACCCTCTCCAATTCGATCCCTTTAGGTCCGATTAAAAAAAGTTTCAGACAAATTAATTTTATAATAATTAGATCACAAAAAAGTCTTATGAGCTGTTTCAATATTTTTGAAAATGGCGGAGATATACATTTTTTTGAAATTTTAACCCCCTCCAATTCGATCCCTTTAGGTCCGATTAAAAAAAGTTTCAGACAAATTAATTTTATAATAATTAGAACACAAAAAAGTCTTATGGGCTGTTTCAATATTTTTGAAAATGGCGGAGATATACATTTTTTTGAAATTTTAACCCCCTCCAATTAGATCCCTTTAGGTCCGATTAAAAAAAGTTTCAGACAAATTAATTTTATAATAATTAGAACACAAAAAAATTCTTATGGGCTGTTTCAATATTTTTGAAAATGGCGGAGATATACATTTTTTGAAATTTTAACCCCCTCCAATTCGATCCCTTTAGGTCCGATTAAAAAAAGTTTCAGACAAATTAATTTTATAATAATTAGAACACAAAAAAGTCTTATGGGCTGTTTCAATATTTTTGAAAATGGCGGAGATATACATTTTTTTGAAATTTTAACCCCCTCCAATTAGATCCCTTTAGGTCCGATTAAAAAAAGTTTCAGACAAATTAATTTTATAATAATTAGAACACAAAAAAATTCTTATGGGCTGTTTCAATATTTTTGAAAATGGCAGAGGTATAAATTTTTTGAAATTTCAACCCCCTCCAGTTCCACCCCCGTGGGTCGGATGAAAAAATGTTTCCAATAAATTAATTTTATAATAATTAGAGCATAAACAAATCCAATGACCTTTTTTAATATTTTGAAAAATGGCAGAGATCTGAATTTTTTGAGTTTTCAATCCCCTCCAATTCTCATCCCCTTAGAGGTAGAATGTCCATTTGAAATATGTAAGGAATTACTGCCCCAAAGAATTTTTGTACTAAATTTGGTGTCGATTGAACAAAAATTGTGACCTCTATCGTGCCGGAACGGAATGTCTACACCTACCTATATATACAGGGTGTTTCTTAGATATTTCAGAAGAAGTAGGCCGAATTAAAATCTGAAAATTTGGGATATGAGGTTTTCGGGAATGTCCCATCGACTTAAAATATTTAGATCAACCAGATACTTCCGGTTATATCGGAAGTAGGTATCAACTTCCGTTTTAGATTCGTTCTAAGAACGTGATTTCAAAATCCTATTACACCTATATTATAAAATAAATAATTTTGAAGTTATAGACAATGGAAAATCGCATTTTTCCAAGTTTAAATGATTGTTCCGGCCAAACGACATAAAATCGGATAAAACGGCTTACATGTCCCTGTCTTAACATTTTGAGTTTAAATTGATGGCATAAGAACAAAATTTATACAGGGTGATCAAAACTACACAAATTTGAATCACCTTGTTTACATTTTCTTCTTATGTCTTAAGTAGAACTCAAAAAGTTATGATAGGGATATGTAAGTCGTTTTATCCGATTTTATGTCGTTTGGCCGGAGCAATCATTTAAATTTGGAAAAATGCGATTTTCCATTGTCTATAACATCAAAACTAATTATTTTATATTATAGGTATAATTGTTGATACCAACTTACGGTATAACCGGCAGGAGGTGGTTGTTCTAAATATTTTAGATCGTTTGGGCAGCCCCGTAAACCTCAAATCACAAATTTTCAGATTTTAATTCAGTCAATTTTCCTGAAACCTCTAATTAGCCCTCTAAAAGAATCACCCTGTATATAGGTATATATCTATACATTTTTTTTACTGATTCTTATTCTCCAGGTCATAAACGGCGTAGCGCCCCTATTCCTGGTTCTAGGTCCAGTCATTGAAGCGATTAGAAAAGGTAGATTCCATATATGGAAATCTACCTAAAAGGTATTAATAATTTCAATAGATATTTTATTTGGTGAAACATTTTTTAGGTTTTCTTTTTCTACTAGCCAAAATTTCCAGATGCCTCCTGCGACCATTCCTTAGTAAAACAGGGCTTGAACAGTTAATATAAAATAACTAGTAAAAAAAAACAGTTAATTATAATTTTATTAAAATTAAAATTAAAAATAATGATAATTAATCTATAGAAATAATTACAATTAATATAAAATTGACAAAATAATTACATGTTCTAAGTCCTGTACCATAAGAGGAATCCTATCATTAATGTATTTATAAGTGTTCCTGATAGCAGCAAAATTGATAATTAATATAATTAATAATTTGGTTTTACCGGAATGTTTGGCACTTCGATACAGGACAATTAAAGTAGAGCCTACTATATATTCAATACTATTTATATAGTACTTAGCTCTTCTTTAATTGGACTTACTTGTGGCGTCCTCTAAAGCAGTGCGTCACAAGTCAGTATGGCGTGATGTTACTTGTATGTATAGATATGCAGCATTAACAAAGAGGTTAAAAAAATGGAGACAAGAAGAGGAAAAGCAGATAATTAGTTCAAGGCTTCAGTGTATTTTAAAGTTAGTAATAATCAAATTTATTAGAAGAAAAAATATTTTATTTAAATTTATGCACATCTGATAATCCTCTGAACTGTTCGATCGAACCTGATGCAAAAGGGAAGACACCGAAGAAAGTTCAGCTAGTTAACTTTAACTGCGCTGAGTGCGTCTTCTTCTTTTTCTTTGTACCTTTGTGTCAAGGAGGAGGCAATAGAACAGGCATCGGTCGAGAAAAGTAATTCAAGCTAATTATAGTTCTTCGGCGTGGGTTGAAATAGCTATTCACTATTCGCATTACGAAATATTTGACGTTAGAAGCAACTAGATAGGTTGATGGCCTTATATGCGAGATGAGAACTTGATTTATAAAAAAAATTTGCATTCTCAATTCGAAAATGTTTTTAAAAATAATATACAAGAAATAAAAATTTTTATTGAAAAAAAAATCTGGTACGATAATTAAAATTACAAATAAATGATTCTAAAATCGATGTAAATATTTGGATCGGTTTTTCACTTGTAAATGACGCAATGAGTACAATTTTTATTTAATTTCAATTTCAAAGATAAAAACATTAAAGTAAGTTTTTTTTAATAACAAAAAAATCTAATAGACTGATATCGGGCGAATGGGGAGGTCCTTTTTTTCTATCCATCGGACCGCCGCACAGTAGAGCGAATTGATGTACGGTTGGGCCGTTTTTTTAATAGTGTTCGTCATAAAATTCCCTATCGATCCTTTTTTCTCCATTTTTGCTTCGGGTGTCTTCATTTTCGCGTAATTTGACTCCAAAAATGGGTTTGCATGGAAAAAACTAGATTTTTTGCAGAAAAATGACCCTATGGAACGCGAGATTAAGATTTTGCCGGACTTTTTTATGAGGAAATACTCTTCTTGGAAAACCCTACAAGACTATCCACTTAGAATTCGGGGAGAAATTTTCCATTGCCCTTAAAATGGCCACAATCATTAAAAAAATTTCACATATCAGAAATCGTTCTACTGAAATTTTTGGATGATTGTGGCCATTTTAAGGACAATGAAAAACTTCTCCCCAAATTCTAAGTGGATAAACTTGTAGGGTTTTCCACGAAGAGCATTTCCCCATAAAAAGTCCGGCAAAATCTCAATCTCATGTTCCGTAGGATCATTTTTGTGCGAAAAATCTAGTTTTTTTCATGCAAACCCATTTTTAGAATAAAATTCCGCAAAAATGAAGACCCGGAGCAAAAATCAAGAAAGAGGGATTAATAGGGAATTTTATGACGAACATTAAAAAAAAATCACCTCAAACGCCCCAACCCTAAGGGGCGTACGTCAATTTAGGTGGCACAGTGGCATTTAGCGCCATTGTGCGCCGTTCGAATAATAATTTTGTATAAGAAATACTGATTAGTTCCATTCCGAGTTTCGTAAATTTCCTTCGCTTTTAATAATTTTTCTTTAATTACTGAACCTTCTGAACGTCAATTAGAAATCTTTTCAGTAGAATTAGTCGACGTCGCATTCCTATTTCGGCACGCCACGTAAAGCCAAGGAATTGCATATAGTGGAGAAAGGAAGAACCGTCTGAGGTGTAACAAAATTGAAATTAATTACGAAGAGATGTTACACATCGATAATTTAAATCTGAAATATGAATACTAAGTAGATAACTGTAGGGGGTTGAAATTGAATTAGAAAATCTTTAGAATTGTACCGCCAAAATATAATAATAATAATAATATTATTAATATTCTTTCTACATTTCACTCCCTTACGAGTGAACGCCAGGGAAGGGACTTCTATTATTATTTACCGTAGGCGACTTACTGATGATTGATAGCGCCATTTGGCTATAGGTGTAGGAAAATTCGGAAAGCCCGAAAAACCTCACCATTATCATGATATATAAAATTTAATCAAATGGAAAAAATTGCGTTTTTTCAAGACGAATTAATTGATTTTTATAAATTAAAATATCATCCCGATTCTATGAAAGACTGAAATTGATTTAATTTAATATTTGAACATAAAATAACTTTTCTATTAAAGGTCAAATATCGCTAAACATTTTTTAAAACAATGTTTCGTTTTCATGGGCCACCCTTAACTATTAATTTTTTTAAATACGGGCCTGTACTTTTTATTTTGATATCTCCATTTCTTTTCTCTATTCAACCATGAAAAACACTGATTTTGAGTGTACTCTAATATTTTCGCACTTTATGTTCGCTCGAATTTAAACACTCCGTAGAATTATTACTAGTTTATTTAAGTAATACAACTTCTAATTTATATTAAACAATACTAACAAAATAAATTAATTTATATAACACAACATACAAAATTCAACTAACTCTTGTCCGTCATTTCTGGTTATTTTTATTCATTTCGCTTGATGTAGGACGTTCAAGTTGCCGTTTCCTGAATACTCGATGGATTTCTCGTGCGCTATTCGGAGTCACCAAGGTTCGGTGTACACAGGGCCAGCTTCGTTCCCCGTTACAGTATTATAGGAATTTTAATAAACATTCAAGGTAAAAATTAATTTTTTGGAACCTCAAAATTTTTGATCAAGATTTTTGATTGATAGAAATTTTTAATAAAAATATTAAATTTCCAGAGCCAAAATTTCTTATTTTTAGCAAACATTTTTTCCTGTTAAATTTTGCATTTTTATAGCAAAATCTGTTTATAGGAACATTTCGAATTGATATAGCAACAATTTCGATAATTTGTAGCAAAAATTGGAATTTTATAACAAAAATTTTAGTTTATAACAAAATATTGAATTTATAGAGAACAAATTATATCTTTATAGCAAACATTTTATTTTCCTGTTAAATTTTATATTTTTATAGCAAAATCTGATTTATTTTTTAACAACCATTTGACTACTATAGCATCTATTTAATTTTTATAACAAGAATATATTTTTATAGGAACATTTAGAATTGATATAGCAACAATTTCGACAATTTGTAGCAACATATGGAATTTTATAACATAAATTTTAGTTTTATAGCAAAATATTGAATTTATAAACAAAAAATTGTATCTTTATAGCAAACATTTTATTTTCCTGTTAAATTTTATATTTTTATAGCAAAATCTGATTTATTTTTTAACAACCATTTGACTACTATAGCATCTATTTAATTTTTATAACAAGAATATATTTTTATAGGAACATTTAGAATTGATATAGCAACAATTTCGACAATTTGTAGCAACATATGGAATTTTATAACATAAATTTTAGTTTTATAGCAAAATATTGAATTTATAAACAAAAAATTGTATCTTTATAGCAAACATTTTATTTTCCTGTTAAATTTTATATTTTTATAGCAAAATCTGATTTATTTTTTAACAACCATTTGACTACTATAGCATCTATTTAATTTTTATAACAAGAATATATTTTTATAGGAACATTTAGAATTGATATAGCAACAATTTCGACAATTTGTAGCAACATATGGAATTTTATAACATAAATTTTAGTTTTATAGCAAAATATTGAATTTATAAACAAAAAATTGTATCTTTATAGCAAACATTTTATTTTCCTGTTAAATTTTATATTTTTATAGCAAAATCTGATTTATTTTTTAACAACCATTTGACTACTATAGCATCTATTTAATTTTTATAACAAGAATATATTTTTATAGGAACATTTAGAATTGATATAGCAACAATTTCGACAATTTGTAGCAACATATGGAATTTTATAACATAAATTTTAGTTTTATAGCAAAATATTGAATTTATAAACAAAAAATTGTATCTTTATAGCAAACATTTTATTTTCCTGTTAAATTTTGTAATTTTATAGCAAAATATGATTTATTTTTTAACAACCGTTTGACTACTATAGCAACTATTTAATTTTTATAACAAGAAAATAGTTTTATAAGAACATTTCGAATTGATATAGCAACAATTTCGACAATTTGTAGCAACATTTGGAATTTTATAACATAAATTTTAGTTTCATAGCAAAATATTGAATTTATATACAAAAAATTGTATCTTTATAGCAAACATTTTATTTTCCTGTTAAATTTTATATTTTTATAGCAAAATCTGATTTATTTTTTAACAACCATTTGACTACTATAGCATCTATTTAATTTTTATAACAAGAATATATTTTTATAGGAACATTTAGAATTGATATAGCAACAATTTCGACAATTTGTAGCAACATATGGAATTTTATAACATAAATTTTAGTTTTATAGCAAAATATTGAATTTATAAACAAAAAATTGTATCTTTATAGCAAACATTTTATTTTCCTGTTAAATTTTGTAATTTTATAGCAAAATATGATTTATTTTTTAACAACCGTTTGACTACTATAGCAACTATTTAATTTTTATAACAAGAAAATAGTTTTATAAGAACATTTCGAATTGATATAGCAACAATTTCGACAATTTGTAGCAACATTTGGAATTTTATAACATAAATTTTAGTTTCATAGCAAAATATTGAATTTATATACAAAAAATTGTATCTTTAAAGCAAACATTTTATTTTCCTGTTAAATTTTATATTTTTATAGCAAAATCTGATTTATTTTTTAACAACCATTTGACTACTATAGCAACTATTTAATTTTTATAACAAGAATATATTTTTATAGGAACATTTCGAATTGATATAGCAACAATTTCGACAATTTGTAGCAACATATGGAATTTTATAACATAAATTTTAGTTTTATAGCAAAATATTGAATTTATATACAAAAAATTGTATCTTTATAGCAAACATTTTATTTTCCTGTTAAATTTTGTAATTTTATAGCAAAATATGATTTATTTTTTAACAACCGTTTGACTACTATAGCAACTATTTAATTTTTATAACAAGAAAATAGTTTTATAAGAACATTTCGAATTCATATAGCAACAATTTCGACAATTTGTAGCAACATTTGGAATTTTATAACATAAATTTTAGTTTTATAGCAAAATATTGAATTTATAAACAAAAAATTGTATCTTTATAGCAAACATTTTATTTTCCTGTTAAATTTTATATTTTTATAGCAAAATCTGATTTATTTTTTAACAACCATTTGACTACTATAGCAACTATTTAATTTTTATAACAAGAATATATTTTTATAGGAACATTTCGAATTGATATAGCAACAATTTCGACAATTTGTAGCAACATTTGGAATTTTATAACATAAATTTTAGTTTTATAGCAAAATATTGAATTTATAAACAAAAAATTGTATCTTTATAGCAAACATTTTATTTTCCTGTTAAATTTTATATTTTTATAGCAAAATATGATTTATTTTTTAACAACCATTTGACTACTATAGCAACTATTTAATTTTTATAACAAGAATATATTTTTATAGGAACATTTCGAATTGATATAGCAACAATTTCGACAAATTGTAGCAGCAATTGGATTTTTATTGCATCAATTTTAGTTTAAAAGGAAAATATTGAATTTATAGAGAAAAAATTTAATTTTTAGAGAAAACATTTGATTTTCATGTTTAATATTGTATTTTATAGCAACCACTTGACTTCTATAGCAATCATTTTATTTTCATAGCAAAAAAATTATTTTAATAGTGAATTGGTATAGCTACAATTGGATTTTTAAAGCATAAATTTTAGTTTTATAGGAAAATATTAAATTTATATAGCAAAAATTGCATTTTTATTGCAAACATTGAATTTTCATATCAAATATTGTATTTATAGTAAAATGTAATTTATTTTATAGCGCCCATTTGACTACTATAGCAACCATTTAATTTTAAAGGAAAAAAATATCTTATAACGATATTTCGAATTGATATAGCAATAATTTCGACAATTTATAGCAATAATCAGATTTTTAGAGTATAAAATTTGTTTTATATCAAAATATTGAATTTCCAAAACAAAAATTGCAGTTTAATAGCAAACATTTTATTTCCATGTCAAATATTATATTTTTATAACAAAATAAATTTCTAACTGTACCTGTAAAATATAATTAAGAGTGTTTTTTTTGACAATAAATAAATAAATTTAATTATAAAACATGCGTAAAATTGACCTAAGATGACTTATAATATATTGAAGATTTCAATGCATTCACTTTTATTAATAGTTTTATTATTACACTATCAATTGATTTAAAATTAATTGTGTCCAAATTAGTTTCATGGATAATCTCAATAGATGTCAAGATTTTTCTAAATAAATATTTACGATGCCATCATCGTTCTTTGAAAACAAGAAGTCATCATTTCTTTTGAAAAATTCGAAGGTTTTTGATAATATTCGACAATTAAATATGACGTTAGTTTCATTGACATTTACAAAATTTTTAGGTATTTTTTTTATTAAATTAATTTAGTATTAAAATTGTTACTTATTCAAAGTCGCATTACGAAAACATCATTAACAGAATAAACAGAAGATTAATAATATGAGATCATACGTTTAGTTAATTTTGTAATTTTATTTTAATTTGTGCAGCAATTTGCGATTATAATCGGTTTTTTATAATAAATTTGCTATCAATTACACTTTCAATTTTCACATAGTTAACTTTAAAAGAAATATTACCATTGATTGGAAATAATTTTAAAACATTTCCTTAAATTAGAAACTGTTTATACAGTTTCAATTAAAATTGAGTTCGTGGGTGTCTAATTAATATTGACTATGCGCAAGAAAGAAGAAGAGCATTTGTAGAACGAATTGATTTAATCACAACTCATTACTGTATAAATTAATAACTTGAAGCAATAAAGACAGTGACGTAGATATTTCCTTCCATTATTTAATTTTATATTCCATAATTCAAATAATTTCGTTGAGGATCCCTCAACTTTCTCCATTTTGTACAGACACTGCTTAAATTCAATTTTTGGTCGTATTTTTTGTAAATGTTAAGACATGATAGTACCAAAATGTTTTCTAATTAATTAATTGTTACATTTAATTTAAAATTTAAATATTTGTTAATAATAATCATAATTTCTACGCTCCTGAAAGTAGTAAATTAATAACCTGAAGTAAGAAACTGAAGGCTGTAGGCTAAGTACCCCAGATGATGAATCTAACGTTACTTTGATAGTACCTAATGGGCATTTCTCGATTTAATGCTGTTAAAGCAAATACTAAAAATTACACAAATGCTTGTTTTTCCATAACGTTTGCCCGTATTTCTCACATTTACTTTAGATTAAGCAGTTCAAAAACAAAAAGGAAGATAATTTAATACATCTTCACTAATTGTATTATACAGAGTGTTCAGCCCAAAGCACTAATTATTTCAAATCGTCTTAATCCACTTCTGTGTTTTCTATTAGTATATAATAAAATTTTTGTTTTAAAATTGCAATTTTTGTTTCAAAAATCCAATTTTCGCTATAAATTGTCGAAATTCAAAATACTGTTATAATTTATTTTTGTTATAGAAATTAAATGTTTGCCATAGCAGTCAAACGGATGTTAAAAAATAAATCAGATTTTGCTATAAAAATACAAAATTTAGCAGGAAAATAAAATAATTGCTATTAAGTTACATTTTTCCTCTATAACTCTCTATAACTTCAATATTTTGCTATAAAACTAAAATTTATTTAAAAAAATTCCAATTTTTGCTACAAATTGTCGAAATTGTTGCTGTATCAGTTCAAAATGTTTCTATAAAAATATTTTTTTGTTATAAAATTTAAATGGTTCCTATAGAAGTCAAATCGTTGTTAAAAAATAAATCAGATTTTGCTATAAAGTTACAAAATTTAACAGGGAAATAAAATGTTTACTATAACGATACAATTTTTTCTATTTATTCAATTTTTTGCTATAAAACTAAAATTCATGTTAAAAAATTCCAACGGTTGCTATAAATTATCGAAATTGTTGCTATATCAATTCGAAATGTTCCTATAAAAATAATATTTTTTTGTTATAAAAATTAAATGGTTGCTTTATCAGTCAAATGGTTGCTAAAAAATAATTCAGATTTTGCTATAAAAATACAAAATTTACCAGGAAAATAAAATGTTTGCCATAAAAATACCATTTTTTCTCTATAAATTCAATATTTTGATATAAAACTGAAATTTATGCTATAAAAATCCAATTATTGCTATAAATTGTCAAAATTGTTGCTATAAATTGTCAAAATTGTTGCTATACCAATTTGAAACGTTGCTATAAATTATTTTTTTGCTATATACCTTAAATATATTCTATAGTAGTCAAATGGTTGCTAAAAAAGAAATCAGAAATTTAAGCTATAAAAATTTAATCGTTGCTATAAATTGTCAAAATTGTTGTTATATCAATTCAAAATTTGGCTATAAAATTATTTTTTTCTATATATCTTAAATAGATGCTATAGTAGACAAATGGTTGCTATATAAGAAATCAGATTTTGCAATAAAAATACAATATTTGACTTGAAAATCAAATGTTTGCTATAGAAATGTAAATTTTGCGCTGTAAATTCAATATTAAGACTAAAAATTTATATTATAAAAATCCAATTGTTATAAATTGTTGAAATTGTTGCTATATCAATTTGAAATGTTGCTATAAAAATGTAGTGGCCAAATGCTTGCTATAAACAAAATCAAATGGTTGCTATAAAAATGCAATTTTTGCTCTATAAATTCAATATTTTACTATAAAACTAAAATTTGTTATAAAAATTAAAAATTTTTGCTATAAATTGTCGAAATTGTTGCTATGGGAATTTGAAATATTGCTATTTAAACAATTTTTTTTGCTATGAACCTTAAATAGTAGTAAAAAAAATCAAATTTCGCTATTAAAATACAATATTTGACATAAAAATCAAATGTTTGTTATAAAAATGCCTATTTTTGTTCTATCAATTCAATATTTTGCTATAAAACTAAATTTCATGCTATAAATTGCTTAAAAAAAATCCAATTTTTGTTCTGGGACATCCAATTTTTTGTTATTAAAATCCAATTTTTGTTGGGAAACTTTAATTTTTGCTATAAAAATCCAATTTTTACTACAGAACTTTAATTTTAGATTAAAAAATTAAATTTTTTTGCTAAAAAAAATCCAATTTTTCCTGCTATTAAAATCCAATTTTTGTTGGAGAATTTTAATTTTTGCTTCTAAAACCCAATTTTTGGCTATAAAAATTCATTTTTTTTCAAAAATAAAATTTTTCCTGCAGAACTTCAATTTTTGGTTAAAAAATGTAATTTTTTGCTATATAAATCCAATTTTTACTACAGAACTTTAATTTTAGATTAAAAAATCCAATTTTTTTGCTAAAAAAAATCTAATTTTTCCTGCTATTAAAATCCAATTTTTGTTGGAGAATTTTAATTTTTGCTTCTAAAACCCAATTTTTGGCTATAAAAATTCATTTTTTTTCAAAAATAAAATTTTTCCTGCAGAACTTCAATTTTGGTTAAAAAATGTAATTTTTTGCTATATAAATCCAATATTTTGCTAAAATAAATCCAATTTCTGCTGAAGAACTTTAATTTTTTTCCGTTAAAATCCAATTTTTTGCTATAAAAATCCAATTTTTTTGCAATTAAAATCCAATTTTTTGTTTTAAAAATCCAATTTTTGTTGAAGAACTTTAATTTTTTTCCGTTAAAATCCAATTTTTTGCCGAGACAAATCCAATTTTTTGCTATTAAAATCCAATTTTTTGCCGAGACAAATCCAATTTTTTGCTATTAAAATCAAATTTTTGTTGGAGAACTTTCATTTTTGCTATTAAAATCCAGTTTTAAAAATACAATTTTTGTTGAACAACTTTAATTTTTTGGTAATACAAATCCAATTTTTGTTGGATAACTTTAATTTTTGCCAATAAAAGTTTTTGCTATAAAAATCCAATTTTTCCATCAGGAAATTAATTTTTGGTAAAAAAAAATTGAATTTTTGTTTTGGGACATCCAATTTTTTGTTATTAAAATCCAATCTTTGTTGGGAAACTTTAATTTTTGCTATAAAAATCCAATTTTTACTATAGAACTTTAATTTTAGATTAAAAAATCCAATTTTTTTGCTAAAAAAAATCCAATTTTTCCTGCTATTAAAATCCAATTTTTGTTGGAGAATTTTAATTTTTGCTTCTAAAACCCAATTTTTGGCTATAAAAATTCATTTTTTTCAAAAATAAAATTTTTCCTGCAGAACTTCAATTTTTGGTTAAAAAATGTAATTTTTTGCTATATAAATCCAATATTTTGCTAAAATAAATCCAATTTCTGCTGAAGAACTTTAATTTTTTTCCGTTAAAATCCAATTTTTTGCTATAAAAATCCAATTTTTTTGCTATTAAAATCCAATTTTTTGTTTTAAAAATCCAATTTTTGTTGAAGAACTTTAATTTTTTTCCGTTAAAATCCAATTTTTTGCTGAGACAAATCCAATTTTTGCTATTAAAATCAAATTTTTGTTGGAGAACTTTCATTTTTGCTATTAAAATCCAGTTTTAAAAATACAATTTTTGTTGAACAACTTTAATTTTTTGGTAATACAAATCCAATTTTTGTTGGATAACTTTAATTTTTGCCAATAAAAGTTTTTGCTATAAAAATCCAATTTTTCCATCAGGAAATTAATTTTTGGTAAAAAAAAATTGAATTTTTGTTTTGGGACATCCAATTTTTTGTTATTAAAATCCAATTTTTGTTGGGAAACTTTAATTTTTGCTATAAAAATCCAATTTTTACTATAGAACTTTAATTTTAGATTAAAAAATCCAATTTTTTTGCTAAAAAAAATCCAATTTTTCCTGCTATTAAAATCCAGATTTTGTTGGAGAATTTTAATTTTTGCTTCTAAAACCCAATTTTTGGCTATAAAAATTCATTTTTTTTCAAAAATAAAATTTTTCCTGCAGAACTTCAATTTTTGGTTAAAAAATGTAATTTTTTGCTATATAAATCCAATATTTTGCTAAAATAAATCCAATTTCTGCTGAAGAACTTTAATTTTTTTCCGTTAAAATCCAATTTTTTGCTATAAAAATCCAATTTTTTTGCTATTAAAATCCAATTTTTTGTTTTAAAAATCCAATTTTTGTTGAAGAACTTTAATTTTTTTCCGTTAAAATCCAATTTTTTGCTGAGACAAATCCAATTTTTTGCTATTAAAATCAAATTTTTGTTGGAGAACTTTCATTTTTGCTATTAAAATCCAGTTTTAAAAATAAAATTTTTGTTGAACAACTTTAATTTTTTGGTAATACAAATCCAATTTTTGTTGGATAACTTTAATTTTTGCCAATAAAAGTTTTTGCTATAAAAATCCAATTTTTCCATCAGGAAATTAATTTTTGGTAAAAAAAAATTGAATTTTTGTTTTGGGACATCCAATTTTTTGTTATTAAAATCCAATTTTTGTTGGAAAACTTTAATTTTTGCTATTAAAATCCATTTTTTGGCTAAAAATACAATTTTTGTAAAAGAACTTTCATTTTTGTTGAAACAAATCCCATATTTTGCTATAAAAATTCAATTTTTCCTACAGAACTTTTTGGTTAAAAAATCTAATTTTTCTGCTAAAAAATTCCAATTTTTCTGCTAAAAAATTCCAATTAAAATTAAAATTAAATTTTTGTTGGAGAATTTTAATTTTCGCTTTTAGAATCCAATTTTTTGCTATAAAAATCCAATTTTAGGCTATAAAAATACAATTTTTGCTATAAATTGTCGAAATTGTTGCTATATCAATTCGAAATATTGCTATAAAAATAATTTTTTCGCTATAAAAATTAAATCGTCGCTATAGTATATAAAATTTCAAATAGTGCAACTGGCGGCCATCACAATCGTCGTCGTAAACTTTTCAGTACTAATCAAAAACGCGCAACATAATCCTTTCAAATTTTTTTTTAGCTCTTAACACAATTTTCATTATTAATTATATTTATTTAATGAACAAACGTAAAATTAATGTAGGCTTTCTATAACATTAATAAATATTCCATAAAAAACAAAACACTATTCGAAACCGTTATTTTGTAAGTTCGTTATCAAGCGAAACGTTGTTTCTAATTCTGTTGTGTTGATTTATCCATATATCCTTTAATTCTCCTCTCCGGTTGGTCTTTCTCTCGTTGGCCGTTCAAAGATTTACTTCTTGCAATTCCTTTTAACTCATAGATGCCGAAGTCATGGTCCATGCATCTAGAGCTCGCTGACCATAACAAGAGAATATAAGCCACTTCATTACACTAAAAAAACCAAAAAAAAATAAATACGATTATTTTTGTCAAGTATTATGAAGTTTTATTGGTGGCACAATTTCTAAAACATTGATAACCGTTATTCTATTCTAAAAGTAAAATAAATAAAAATCAATGTTTTGTTAACGAAAATACAATTTTTTACTAAAAAATCCCATTTTTTGCTATAAAAATACAATTTTTATTGGATAAATTTAATTTTTGGAATTAAAATCAAGTTGTTGGATTAAAATACAACGTTTGTTAAAGAACATTAATTTTTGCTAAAACAAATCTAATTTTTGTTGGATAACTTTAATTTTTGCGATTAAAATCCAAGTTCCAATTTTTGTTGGAAAACTTTCATTTTTATTAAAACAAATCCCATGTTTTGCTATAAAAATCCAGAACTTTAATTTTTGGTTAAAAAATCAAATTTTTTGCTATATAAATCCAATTTTTTGCTAAAACAAATCTAATTTTTGTTAAAGAACTTTAATTTTTGCTATTAAAATCCAATTTTTTCTTTAAAAATTCAATTTTTTGCTTTAAAAATTCAATTTTTTGCTATTAAATTTAAATTTTTGGCTATAAAAATCCTATTCTTTCTGCAGAATTTTAATGTTTGTTCCAAGACTAATTTTTACTATTAAAATCCACTTTTTGCTATAAATGTCCAATTTTTTGCTATTAAAATTAAATTTTTCCGGCAGAATTTTAATTTTTGCATAAAAATCCTATTTTTGTTAGAGAATATTAATTTTTGCTATTAATCCAATTTTTGGCTATACAAATCCAATTTTTGTTGAAGAACTTTCATTTTTGCTTAAACAAATTCAAATTCTTTCTATAAAAATCCAATTTTTCCTGGAAAACTTTAATACTTTAATTTTGGATTAAAAAATCTAATTTTTTGATATACAAATCCAATTTTTTGCTTAAAAAAATCCAATTTCTGTTGACGAACTTTAATTCTTGATTTTCAAATCCAATTTTTTTGCTATAAAAATCCAATTCATTCTGCAGAATTTCGTGTTTACTAAAAAAATCTAATTTTTTTTCGACCCATTTTTTTCCGAAGACTTTGTTTTTTGCTATTAAATCCATTTTTTTTATATAATTTTTTTGTTAAAGCAAATCCAATTTTTGTTGGACAACTTAAATCTTTCGCTATAAAAATTAAATTTTTCCGGCAGAATTTAATTTTTTTCTTAAAAAATCTAATTTTTTTTTAATGTAAATCCATTTTTTTGCTAAAACAAATCCAATTTTTGTTAGAGACTTTTAATTTTTGATATTAAAATCCAATTTTTTGCTATACCAATCCAATTTCTGACTATAAAAATCCAATATTTGCTGGAGAACTTTAATTTTTGCTAAAACAAATCCAATTGTTGGAGAACTTTTTTTGCTATTTAAATCCAATTTTTTGCTATAAAAATCCGTTTTTTGATATAAACATACAATTTTTACTGAAGAACTTTAATTTTTGCTATTAAAATCCAATTTTTTGCTAAAAAAACCAAATTCTTTCTGCAGAATTTTAAAGTTTGTTAAAAAATCCAAAAAATCCAATTTTTGTTCGATCCAATTTTTGTTCGAAGATTTTGATTTTTGCTATTAAAATTCATTTTTTGCTATAAATATTTAATTATTTGGTATTAAAATACAATTTTTGGTTTTAAAAACCCAATTTTTGTTGAAGAACTTTAACTTTTGCTAAACCAAATCCAATTTTTTGATATAAAAATCCAATTTTTGTTGAAGAATTTGGCTATTAAAATCAAAATTTTCACTATAAAAATTAAATTTTTCTACAGAATTTTAATTTTTGCTTAATAAATCCAATTTTTTGCTGTAAAAATCCAACTCTTTCTCCAGAATTTTAATGTTAACTAAAAAATCCAAAAAATCAAATTTTTGTTCGATCCAATTTTTGTTTGAAGGTTGTAATTTTTGCTATTAAAATCCATTTTTTTGCTATAAAAATCCAACAATTATTGGAGAACTTTAACTTTTGCTAAAACAAATTAATTTAATGTTGGAGAACTTATTTTGCTATTCAAATCCATTTTTGCATTTTTTTTGCTATAAAAATACAATTAGTTGCTATGAAAATACAATTTTTGGCTTTAAAAATACAATTTTTGATGAAGTACTTTAATTTTTGGTAAACCAACTCAAATTTTTGATGGATAACTTTAATTTTTGCTATTAAAATCCAATTTTTTGCTATCAATTTTAAATTCTTTGTGCAGAATTTTAATGTTTGCTAAAAAATCCAAAAAATCCAATTTTTGTCCGATCCAACTTTTGTTCGAAGATTTTAATTTTTGCTATTAAAATCCATTATTTTGGTATAAATATCCAATTTTTTGCTATTTAAATACAATTTTTCAAAAATCCAATTTTTGTTGAAGAACTTTTAAACTTTTGTTAGACAATTTTAATTTTTGCTATTAAAATCCAATTTTTTACTATAAAAATCCAATATTTGTTGGAGAACTTCAATTTTTACTAAAACAAATCCAATTTTTGTTGGAGAACTTTAATTTTTGCTATTAAAATCCAAATTTTTGCTATGAAAATCCAATTGTTTGCTATTAAAATCCAATTTTTTGCTATAAAAATCAAATTCTTTCTGCAGAATTTTAATGTTTGCTAAAATAATCCAAAAAATCTAATTTTTGCTATTAAAATCCAATTTTTTTTTCTATATAAATCCATTTTTTTTGCTAAACCAAATCCAATTTTTGTTAGAGAATTTTAATTTTTGCTATTAAAATCCAAATTTTTGCTATGAAAATCCAATTGTTTGCTATTAAAATCCAATTTTTTGCTATAAAAATCAAATTCTTTCTGCAGAATTTTAATGTTTGCTAAAATAATCCAAAAAATCTAATTTTTTCTATTAAAATCCAATTTTTTTTTTTCTATATAAATCCATTTTTTTTGCTAAACCAAATCCAATTTTTGTTAGAGAATTTTAATTTTTGATATTAAAATACAATTTTTTTCTAAAACAAATCCAATTTTTGTTGAAGAACTTTAATTTTTGCTGTTCAAATTCAATTTTTTGCTATAAAAATCCAATTTTCTGCTATTTAAATCCAATTTGTTGCTATTAAAATTCAATTTTTGTTGAAGAACTTAAATTTTTGCTAAACAAAATTCAATTTATTGCTAATAAGAATCAAATTGTGTGCTAATAAAGAATCCAGTTTTTTGTTAATAAAAATCAAATTTTTTGCTATATAAAACCAGTTTTCGATTAAGAATTTTAATTTTAAATTTTAGCTGTAGAACTTTAATTTTTGCTGGAAAAAATATCCAATTTATTGCTCATAAAAAATTCAATTTCTTGTTAATAAGAAATCAATTTTTTCATTATAAAAATCCAATTTTTTGCTATATAAAACCAATTTTCGATGAAGAACTTTAATTTTTGCTACTAAAATCCAATTTTTGGTTAAAAAAATCCAATTTTAGCTAGAGAACTTTAATTTTGCTGAAAAATTTATTGCTCATAAAAAATTTAATTTTTTTTGTTAATAAAAAATCATTTTTTTTGCTATAAAAATCCAATTTTTTGCTCTTAGAATGCAATGTTTGTCTATAAAAATCCAATTTTTGTTGAAGAACTAAAACAAATTCAATTTATGGTTATAAAAATTCAATTGTTATTGGACAACTTTAATTTTTGCTAAAAACAAAATCCAATTTATTGTTCACAAAAAATTCAATTTTTTATTAATCAAAAATACTTTTTTTATTATTATAAAAATCTATTTTTTTGGTATTAGAGTCCAATTTTTGCTATAAAAATCCAATTTTTGAAGAACTTTAATTTTTGCTAAAAGAAATCCAACTTTTGTTCTGGGATATCCAATTGTTTACTACTAAAATAAAATTTTAGTTGGGGAACTTTAATTTTTGCTGAAAAAAAATCCCAATTTATTGCTCATAAAAAATTAAATTTTTTGTTAATAAAGAATCAATTCTTTTATGATAAAAATCCAATTTTTTGCTATTGAAATCCAATTTTAGCTGGAGAACTTAATTTTCGCTGAAAAAAATCCAATTTATTGCTTATAAAAAATCAATTTTTGTTAATAAAAAATCAGTTTTTTTTGCTATAAAAATTGTTTGTTGAAGAACATTAATTTTTGCTAAAACAAATCCCATTTTTTCTTATAAAAATTCAATTGTTGTTGGAGAACATTAATTTTTGCTAAAGACAAAATCCAATTTTTTGTTAATAAAAATTCAATTTTTTGTTAATAAAAATTCAAATTTTTGTTAATAAAAATCCAATATTTTGTTAATAAAAATCAATTTCTTTGTTAATAAAAAATCCAATTCTTGGGTATTAAAATAAAATTTTAGTTGGAGAATTTTTGCTATTAAAATCCAATTTTTTACCAAAAAAATACAATTTTTGTTGGAGAACTGTAATTTTTGAGTATTTTAACTATAATTCATTATGATTGATAAAAATTAATATCATGTTTTAGTTTGATGATTTTTATTAATTATTCTTTTTCTTAATGAGGTTTCCACATTCTTGGTATTGTTTATTTTAATTTATATAGGTGATTATTATTGTTAATTTGTTTAATGACCTAATTATGTACATTCTATTGTGTATTTTTCTTTACGGTTTAAAACCTACATTTTTATTTTCTGTTTAAATTTATTTATTCAGCAAATATAACATAAATGATTTTCGAAATAATATATTTTAATTTTCATCAAAAAATCGATACAAAAAAATTATTACTTTACATTTTTATGTTCTATTTAAATTTATTTATTCAGCAAATATAACGTAAATGATTTTTGAAATAATATATTTTAATTTTCATCAAAAAATCGACACAAAAAAATTATTACTTTACATTTTTATGTTCTGTTTAAATTTATTTATTCAGCAAATATAACGTAAATGATTTTTGAAATAATATATTTTAATTTTCATCAAAAAATCGACACAAAAAAATTATTACTTTACATTTTTATGTTCTGTTTAAATTTATTTATTCAGCAAATATAACGTAAATGATTTTTGAAATAATATATTTTAATTTTCATCAAAAAATCGACGCAAAAAAATTATTACTTATTAGGTTTTAATAATTTTTTTTTGCATTGCATCGAGCGGCAAAATTTTTACCAGTGTACTTGACAAACTCGCGGCATTCTCACATAAGCCAAGCAACCAATCCCCAGCGACTTCTCATGGCCGCGGAGCAACCAAGACGAAGCCGTGGTAGGTACTTATTCCTCAGTCTATCTTAAGACTTCACCGTGAGTAGCAAATCGCGAGTTCACTTACACAACCGTGGAGTGATAGGGCGAAATAGCCCTGGCTAATACCGCCATGGCGACTGGTAAGTCAAAAAAAAATTAATACTAACCAAATAATCCTTTAAATTATCCTTTATCCTGAAATTTTTCAAAGCAGTGGTTTAAGTGCGCTAGAGTCCTTACCGTGAGTGCAGGAATAGTGATTCTTAGTGAGTGAAAGTCTTTCAGGATAATCAATCAGGACATGAAGGTTTAAGGTATTAACGAAGAAATCTGGATTGGATTTTTGTGTATTGCGATAGTGATTTTGTCCTTTATCCTTTATACCTATTATCCTGCTAATAATTTTCTGTATTTGTTAGAAATAATATAATATAAAAAAACCTGAATGAGCGATTAGTACAGAAACTGAAAAATCCTGAATGAGCAATCAGAACAGAAACTGAAAACTCCTGAATGAACAATAACTTGCAAATTACTTTCATAAAATAGAAATTATATTATTTCTAGCAAAAACATTTTAATTGTTAAATTACTTTAAGTAAAATTTTGCACATTAAAAACTGCATAAGGATAGAGGATATTCGAAATTAAAAATGTCCTTCATAAATATTTATAAAAACATATGCAATTGACATAAAAAGAATCGGTTTTTTATATTAGTAAATGTTATAATAGTTTATACAGGGTGACCCATAGGTAACGTATAAAATAAATTTGCTAACTTCTATTTATATCGATAATTGTGTTTTAAATTAAATTGTTATTATGTAATTTTATAATTAAATGCTAGTAGATATTTTCAAATATAATTACTGTAAATTTTTAATATTTACGTTGTAATTAACAAAATAATAATAAAAAAAACTAACAAATTATTTCTTTACATAAAATATTATTTATTTATTTGTGTTTTTGGTTGCTTTTTAGCTCATTTGTTATTTCTTTTCTAATTTCTTTAGTTACCTATATTTTATTTTAAGTTTTAATTAACCATAGAAAAATAAATAAATATCAAAATATAGATTATGGAAAACTAAATTTCAATTCTGTTTTCTTTAAATAATCTCTTTCTTAAGACAATCCTCGTGTTTGACCACCTACATAAAAGACGCATTTTCATTACCAATTTCACTTAAAGATAAATCTAAGTATGAGTTCTTAGATTTGTTACTCAAGGTCATATTTGGTAAAGAATGAAAATATCTAAGGTGTGTTCAAAGTTATGCAGTTCCTTAGCTCATAAATAAATGTATTTTATCGGCTATTATGGGCACTGTGTTCTACTTTTAGAAAATCGGTAATCATTAATAAAAACTAAACAAAAGATTTTATTTCTAAAAAATATTGATTTTGTTTTTAGTATTTTTATTATGAATAACTTTCACCTTAATATTATTAAAATATTTTCCCCTAACTCTAAAATTTATTTATTTTATTTTTTATGTTAACAGTATTTAACTAAAGTTATTATTAAGAAAAATAAATAAAGTATGGGTTTTTAATTATTTCTTATTTATTATCTATTTTAATCTAATTTGTCATAAAAATTATATATTAGTTCTTAATGCCTTTAATTTAATATCCTAATCTACTGAAGTTTTTATATCCGAATATTAAATATTTAATTATATATTTACCCAAATAGGTACATTTATGAATAATAAATAAAAAGTTAATTGTAGATTTGTCGCTTTTGGGTAATAAAAAATCATAAATAAATATGTTTTTTTTATAATTGATTATTCGTTGGTTATATAATGAAAGATATGATAAAAACACAGACATTAAAATTTTTTTATATCTATTTTTATCAAATTTATTAATCAATTCATTACATTATAGTTTTGATTACAAATTAAATCACTCAGTGCTTTCAGTTTTATAAAAAAAATTAAGAAAATTGTGACAAAATACATTAAAAAATGTAAAAATGTTAACATTATTAAACATTAAAGAATTTATAAAAGATATCAAAAAATATTAAAGAAATAAGAAAATAAAATACAAATATATAAAAAAATATTAAAACATTGCAAGATGAAAGAAAAAATAAAAAAGTCAAGCAATATAAAAAAAGCGTAAATACGTTAAAAAAACAAAAAATCAGTCAAATAATGTTAGAATACCTAAAAACAAGTCTAAAATCGTAAAAAAAAAACAAAAAAAAAGTTAAAAATCGTCCAAAAATGTATAAAAATATCAAAAACTGTATGGAAAGATTAAAAAATTAAAGATAACAAATGAAAGAAAAATGTCAAAAAGCGTAAAAAATTGAAAAAAAAGACTAAAATGGTAAAAATATAAAAAAAATATTAAAAAACGTAGAAAATTATAAAAAAAATATCAGATAACGTCAAATAAATACGTTAAAAATGAGAAGCATAAAAATATGTAAAAAAAACTTTATATTTTGTATGATTTGTTGATATTTTTTTATTATATATTATTATATATTTTTATGCTTGGTATTTTTAACGTATTTATTTAACGTTATCTGATATTTTTTTTATAATTTTCTACGTTTTTTAATATTTTTTTTCTATTTTTACTATTTTAGTATTTTTTTTGATTGTTTACGCTGTCAAATGTCAAAAAATTAAAAATTCTCTAAAAAGTCAAATACGTAAAAAATAGTAAAAGTGTTAAAAAAATCTATAAATGTTAAAAATTATAAGAACAAACAATTTGTTAATAATATTCTAAAAGTTTATTTGAATCACTGAATTTTATTTGAACCAAATAAATTGATTTTGAATGGATCAAACAAAACGTATTATTTGCGTTAAAAAATTGTTTATGTAAACGTCAAAAACTGGAAAAAAATTAAAAAAAAAATGTTTTAAGAGCATGAAATCCGTAATTTTTTTTAATGTCAGAAATCTTCAAATAATGTTACGTAAAGTGTCAAAAATGTAAAAATGTTAAATATACGTCAAAAATGAAAAAATTAACAAACGTCATAAATGTCAGGAAGTATTAAAAAATGTCAAAACGCATAAAAAATTTAAAAAAAAACCACCAAAAAACATAAAAAAATGTTAGAAATTTTCAATTAGTGTTAAAATTTGTAAAAATTGTCAAAAATGTATAAATACATTAAAAAATGTCAAAAACTGGAAAAAAATTTAAAAAGCGTCAAAAAATGTCAAGAAATATTAAAAAACGTTTAAGAGCATGAAACATTAGAAAAAACCGTAATTTTTTTTAAAAAAAATGTCAAATTTTCAATTAATGTTAAAATGGGTAAAAAGTGTCAAAAAATGTTAAAAAATATTAAAAAATTTCAGAAAGCATACAAAATTTAAAACAAAGGAAAAAAAATAAAAAATGTAAAAAATCTTCAAATAATGTCAAAAATCTAAAAAATACGTTAAAATAAAATGAAAAACCTAAAAAATGTCAAAAAACGTCAAGAAATCAACAAAAATTAAAAAGTTGTCAAAAAATGTCAAGAAACATTGAAAAACGTCAAAAGGCATCAAAAAGTAAAAAACTGGAGGGGTTGAGGGAGTATGGAGTATTTATAATTTAAAATTTTATTTTGCTAATATTTTTTTTGTTAATTTTAATTAAATCTCCAGTTTGCTATTTAAAGCCTACACAATTTAAATTGACACATGGTTATGTTGTACTTGCGATACATCTATTTTGCCTGATGATGGCCATTGATCGGCCAAAACATGTGGCCCTCTGTTTTGTAACTTCGCTTTACAACTAGTTATAAAATATTGTGGTATGACTTGAAGTTTTTTTATTATTCATTGGATAATTTGCCACAAATAAACAATTTAGTTGCAATATAAAAATAATATATTTTTTTATAAAATGAAAACATTGTTTTGTTGAAATAAAAAATGTTTCGTTAAATTTTGCTTATTTGTAACAAATAATATAAAATAATTTTAACGGATAATTAGGACAAAACTGAAAAAACTTGAATGAGCGATTAGTACAAAAACTGAAGAATCCTGAATGAGCGATAAGGAAAGAAACTTATAAATTATTATAAATGTCAGATAACGTCAAATAATATTAAAATATGGTAATTGTCAAAAAGCATAAAAAAAATGTTAAAAACCGTAAAAATTTAAAAGAAAATGTCAAAAATCTTTATATAACGTAAGTAAAAAAATGTCAAAAAATTAAAAATTCTCTAGAAGTCGAATACGTAAAAAATGGTAAAAATGTTAAAAAAAATCTATAAATGTTATAAATTATAAGAACAAACAATTTATTAATAATATTTTGAAACTTTATTTGAACCACTAAATTTTATTTGAACCAAATAAACTTATTTTTTGAACCAATCAAACACACAACTATTTATTTGAAAATACAAATTAATAATTTAGTTGCCATTGAAAAAAATCTTTTTTTATTAAATGAAAATATTATTTTGTTGAAAAAAAAAAAATGTTTTGTTAAATGAAACGAATGTTTTTATAAATTTTGTTTATTTGCTGGAAATAAACTAATTTAAACAGACGAAGCCTAAAAAAACCTGAATGAGCGATCAGAAAAGAAACTTATAAATTATTATTAATGTCAGATAACGTCAAATAATATTAAAATATGTTAAAAAATGTCAAATAGCATTAAAAAAATATTAGAAAAAGCAAAAAAAATAAATAAATATCGAAAATCTTCAAATATTATTGAAATAAGTAAAAAAATGTTAAAAAATTAAAAATTCTCTAAAAGGCCAATTACGTAAAAAATAGTAAAAAATGTTAAAAAAATCTACAAATGTCATAAAATATAAGAACAAACAACTTGCTCATAATATTCTGAAAGTTTATTTGAATCACTAAATTTTATTTGAACCAAATAAACTTGTTTTTTGAAAAAGTCAACCAAACATGTTATTTGTCTTAACAAAACTGTTTATTTGAATATACAAATAAATAATTCAGTTGCAATTTAAAAAAATCTTTTTTTATTTAATGAAAACACTTTTTTGATCAAAAAAATGTTTTATTAAATGAAACGAATGTTTTGATAAATTTTGTTTATTTGTTCTAAATAAAATAAAATAATTTTAACAGACAAGGACTAAAAAAACCTGGTGAAATAAAATCCAAAATCAGAATTTTAAATTTTACATATATATAAGAATTTTACAAATTTTAAAATTTCAGACCCCTGTAACTTTTTTTCTTAATACGCACAGACTGTTCGTTTATGGTCATTTTTTTACTGAAATAATTAGGAATAAAATTGAAAAAACGTGAATGCGCGATTAGAACAGAAACTGAAAAATCCTGAACGACCGATAAGGCCAGAAAATAAAAAATCCTGAATGAGCGATCAGGAAAGAAACTTAAAAAATATTATAAATGTCAGATAACGTCAAATACCATTAAAATATGTTAAACAACGTCAAAAAGCATTAAAGAATTGTTAAAAAACGTAAAAAAATCTCAAAACTTTCCCGACGAGTATCCAGAGACAAATAATTTTTCATATATTTAATGTTAAAGATTCAAACTTTGACATTTATTATTTTTGACAGGTGAGAGTGGGAGAAATATTATTGACTGTTCTGAATAGAATTTTTTAAGGGCTTTCAAATGACATATTACAAGTTAAATTCTATGACATATTGCATCTGTCATTTTTTGACAGTGACACTTCCGTTTGACAGATGTCGTAAAAAAAGTAACTTTGACATTTTTTTTTATTTTTGACAGGTGACAATTGGAGATATAATTTTGACTCTTTTGAATGGAGTTTTTTAAGAGCTTTCAAATGACATATTGCAAGTCAATTTCCGTGACATATTGCTTCTGGTATTTTTTGATAGTTACACTTTCGTCTGACAGATGTCATACAAAAAGTAACTGGTTCTTCTGACGGATAAACCACACCCATATACCAAATTTTAGCTCAATCTGATTAAACATGTAGCCTTCATGGTGGAAGAATACACATAAACAGACATATAGAAAGACAGACACACAGACAGACAGCCTTTTACCTGGAAATGGTCTTAATTGTCTCAGGGGACCTCAAAATGGATATTTGTATCTTTATTACAAAATTTTGTTTTAGCTCGTTCATAATACTTTCCCTTCTCGGATAGTAGATCAGGAAAGTAAAAATTTAAAATATATGAAAAGTGTAAAAAAAAAATAAAAATGTTAAAAAAATATCAACAAATGTTACAAAATGTAAAACCAAATAAATTGATAATAATATTCTAAAAGATTATTTGAATCACTAAACTTGTACCAAATAAATTTGTTTTTTTCAACAGATCTTAAACTTATTATTTGTCGTAATAAAACTATTTATTTGAATAAGCAATAAACAGTTTATTTGCGATATAAAAATAATTTATTTTTTTATTAAATGAAAACATTTTTTGTTAAATTTTGTGTATTTGTTAGAAATATTATAAAACAATTTTAACGCATAATTGGGACTAAAACTGAATGAGCGATTAAAACAGAAACTGAAAAAATCTGAATGAGCGAATAGCACAGAAACTGAAAAATCTTGAATGAGCGATCAAGAAAGAAACTTATAAATCCTGAATGAGCGATCAAGAAAGAAACTTAACAAATTAACTTTCATAAAACCTGTTTCGTAAAAAAAAATTATTGTACGCCACTGCTCCGGCCTTAAGTATGAACACAAAATGACTTTAAAACTAGTACCTAGTACCATCACCAATCGAATATTTTTTTATATAATTTGTCATACTTTTTTTAATTATCAATTAAAAAACTTAATAAGTTTGTTTTTTTTGTTCTTTTAAAAAAATGGCGAAAGTATTTAAAATAAAGGAACAAAATTTTGATGATACAATTTACGCCTATAAATCTTTTAGTCACATCAATCAATTTTATATCGGACATATCACAAGATAATTTACATATTAGGCTAAATGAACACAAGTAAAAAATGATGAAAAGGAAATTTATAATAATAAAAATGCACTAAATTTGTATTTGTAGAAAACTTCATTTAATATTTAATTAATCTATGGCGTCCTTTCACTAGTGCATGCACTGTTGGGCAGTGTAATACGTATGTAACACTTAATTCTAGCACACCTCGATAATTAATTCTGAGAAATAGAAAAAAGGTGAACTTGTTCGGAATCACTATATACTTTTTATATAAAAATCGAAGTTCAAAGAAGAAGAATACATTATTATTATTATTATTATAAGAATTATATTGTTTTCTATATAACTAATTAGCTAAATTATATTTTCTATTAATTTCCAATTAGAAATAATATTTTTTGACGAGTCGACCTCGAACAGGTTCTTCTGCTGATGCTTATCGACGTTATATAATTAAACCTCCAAAATGACATCACAAATAATAATTTGGTAAATTTTCGGTACCGTTATCTCCGGCACGATATGCATTAAACACTTTGCGGCGTTTTCAAGATTAGAAATCGGTATTTGTCGAAGATAAATTTGGTACCTCGAAGTATGTTGGTTTTTGTAATCGGGTAAAAACATGACAAAACCAGGTTTAAAACTAATATTTATCAGTAAATATTGGTTATTGGTCTTTGACCTCTTGGAAACGTATAAGAGAATGTTAAAAATGTGTACAATAAAATCTAATAAAAGAAAAAATTTATTTTTTTATATGAACATATCAATAAATCAAATTTTACATTGGGATATAAATTAAAATTAACTGGTTCTTTTTAAAAAATAATTAAAATCGCGATTTAGTAAAAACCGGAAAATACCGTTATTTTTCCAGTTAACAATTTATTATTTTAAAATAACTTTTTATAGTTGCTAAATTTTTTTTTTATAATTATTTGTTTGTGTTAATTTTTCCTAGTATGTAAATTATCTTATGATATGTCCTATGTAAAATTGAATAATACTTGCGACGCTTTCGCCAATTTTTAAAAAAATATTAAATATTATAATTAAACTATGACAAATGTCAACTATTATAACAAACCCGTTTGTTATTATATAATAAAATATATAATAAAAAAACGAGTTCTTAAAATGTTAAAATATTCTATTGGTGATGGTTTGATGGTACCCCGTTATTATACAACTCTTGTGCGCTTTTCTTTCTCTTTTATAAATCTTGTTTAACAGCTACGAGAAGTAATGGCAGCTGGATTTGCTAATTAACCTGCATTTTTAGCGAATTGGACGAGTACTAGGTACTAGTTTCTAAGTCATTTTGTGTTCAGACTTAAGGCCAGCGCAGTGGCGTACAAAAAACTTTTTTTTAACGAAATAGGTTTTATGAAAGTTAATTTATAAGTTTCTTTGTTGATCGCTTATTCAGGATTTTTCAGTTTCTTTCTTGATCACTCATTCAGGATTTTCCTAATCGCTAATTCAGATTTTAGAAAAAATATTGTTTCGTTCAACAAAATAATATTTTATAAATTTTTGTTCTAATGGCTTATTCCGGTTTTGTCCTAATTATTCGTTAAAATTGTTTTATATTATTTCTAATAAATGCACAAAATTTAACAAAACAATCGTTTCATTTAAAAAAACATTTTTTCTTTCAACAAAACACTATTTTCATTTAATAAAAAAAGATTATTTTTAAATTTCAACTAAATTGTTTATTTAGGTATATTCAAATACACAGTTTTCTTAAGACAAATACTACGTTTTGGTCGACCTATTCAAAAAAAAAAACCAATGTATTTGGTTTAAATAAAATTTAGTGATACAAATAATCTTTCTGAATATTAACAAGTTATTTGTTTTTATAATTTGAAACATTTGTTGATATTTTTTAAATATTTTTTATTTTTTTTTACTACGAGAATTTTCTGTTTTTGACACTTTTTACTTTTTTGACGTTTTTTTACGTAATTTAAAATAATTTGAAGATTTCTGACATTTTTATAAATTTTTTACGTTATTTAATTTTTTTTTAATGATTTTAGATAAAATATTTTTGTTCGATCTTACAAAAAACAAATTTATTTGGTTAAAATTAAATTTGGTGTTTCAAATAATCTTAGAATATTATTAAAAAGTTTGGTTTTATATTTTGTAATATTTGTTGATTTTTTTAACACTTTTTAACATTTTTTACATTTTTGACAAATTTTACGTATTTTTACATTTATTTGAAGATTTGTGACGTTTAAAAAAAAATTTTTACTGTTTTTTATGTTTTTTGACATTTTTTCATATTTCGTGATATTTTTTGACGTATTTTTTTAACATTTTTTTTTGCATTTTTGACACTTTATACGTATTTTAACATTATTTAAAGATTTTTGACATATTTTAAAACATTTTTAAATATTTCATAATCTTTTTAATATTTCTTGACATTTTTGATGTTTTTTATTTTTTTTTGACAGTTTTTAACGTATTTTAATATTATTTGATGATTTTTGACATTTTTAAAAACATTTTTACGGTTTTTATTTTAAATATTTCATGCTCTTAAACATTTGTTTTTCATTTTTTTTTACATTTATAAAGTATTTTAAAATTATTTGAAGATTTCTGACATTTTTTTTATTATTTACGGTTTATTTTTGAACTTGTTTTTGCATTTTGATATTTTTTAATATTTCATGACATTTTTGACATTTTCCAATTTTTTTTTTAATTTCTTGACATTTTTTAACGTATTTTTAACAGGTTTTCAACATATTTTAACGTATTTTAACATTATTTGATGATTTCTGACATTTTTAAAAAATTTTTTTCCGGTTTTTTCCTTCAATAGTTCATGATCTTAAATATTGTGTAATGTCATTTTTTGATGTTTTTTATTTGTTTCATCTTTTGACATTTTTCAACGTATTTAAACATAATTTGAACATTTCTGATATTTTTTAATATTTCGTGACATTTTTTGACGTTTTTTAATTTTTTGAAATATTGTAACGTAATTTTTTGACATCTTTTTAACGTATTTTAATATTATCTGAAGATTTTGGCAAATTTTTTTATTGTTTACGTTTTTTTTTAATTGTTTTTGCATTTTGACATTTTTTAATATTTGATGACATTTTTTGACATTTTTTAATTTTTTTTTGTAGTTTCTTGACATTTTTTGAACGTATGTTTAACGTATTTGTAACGTATTTTAACATTACCTGATGATTTCTGACATTTTTAAAATATATTTTATGATTTTTTCTATTAATAGTTTACGATCTTAAATATTGTGTAATATTTCTTGTCATTTTTTGATATATTTTTTTTTCATCTTTTAACGTTTTTTAACGTATTTTTAACATATTTTAACATAATTTGCATATTTATGATATTTTTTAATATTTCGTAACTTTTTTTGACGTTTTTTAATTTTTTGAAATTTTGTAACGAAATTTTTTTACATCTTTTTAACGTATTTTAATATTATTTGACGTTATCTGAGATTCCTTTGAAATTTTCTAAGTTTTCAACATACTTTTCTTACTTTTTTATTCGTCGTTTTCTGTTTTTTTTCTTATTTATTATTATTATTATTGTAGCCTACCGAGAGGGGGCACATTATGAAATAAATTTTTTGTTTTCTTTTTTGTACTGGATTCAAATCTAAAATCAGAATTTTAAATTTTAATGAATAAAAAAGAATTAACAAATTTTAAAATTTTAGACCCCCATTACTTTTTTTTCTTAATAGGCACAAACTGTTCGTAATGCAGTTTTTTGCCCTTTTTTATACTCAAGTAATTTAGACAGAATCTAAAAAAAAAACCTGAATGAGCGATTAGAACAGAAACCTAAAAATCCTGTATGAACGATCAGAAAATAAACTTATAAATTACTTATATAAAACATTGTTTTGTTGAACGAAGCAAATATTTGTATTTCGCTAAAAATGCAGTTTATTTATTTTTTTATACTGAAATAAAATATATAATCAAAATTCTGAATTTTAGATATATAAGAAATTAACAAATTTTAAAATTTTATTCCTCTATAACATTTTAATAGGCCATAAACTGTTCGTTGTTAATTTTTTATACTGAAAAAATTGGAATGAGAGATTAGGACAGAAACTGAAAAATCCTGAATGAGCGATCAGGAAAGAAACTTACATAAAACATTGTTTCGTTAAACTAAACAAATATTTGTGTCGTCGAATTCGCTAAAAATGCAATTTTTGGTTAATTTTTTTACACTGAAATAAAACATAAAATCAGAATTACAAATTTTACATGTATAAGAATTTAACAAATTTTAAAATTCAATACCCTTGTAACTTTTTGTCTTAATAGGCGCAAACTGTTTGTAATACAGTTTTTGTTATTTTTTTTTTTATACTGAAATAATTATTACTAAAATTGGAAAAACCTGAATGCGCGATTAGAAAAGAAACTGAAAAATCCTGAACGAGCGATTAGGACAGAAACTGAAAAATCCTGAATGAGCGATCAGGAAAGAAACTTACATAACGTATTATTTTATTGAACGAAATAAATGTTTATGTCGTCCAATTCGCTAAAAATGTAGTTTTTTGTTTATTTTTGATCTTGAAATAAAATCTAACATCAGAATTTTATATTTTAAACACCTAAAAAACTTTAGGTGTCTTTTGTCTTAATAGGTACAAACTTTCTTAATACAATTTTTTGTATATTTTTTATGCTGAATCCAGTCTGATATCAAAATTACAATATTCCATGAGATACACAAGATTGACTTATGGAATTCAGTAATAAACATTTTTAATCTCATAGATGCAGATGTAAAACTTTAGCCTTAATTAAAATTCAATTTTTAAACAAATTATGATAGTCCAAGTTTGAAGGTCTCAAAACCCACAAAATAACAGTTGTTTTGTTGGTTTGTTTAGGCGGTTTTCAAGATCTATTGTTGATTTAATCAATTATAAATTATATACTTCCTTACTTTAAGATGCAAATTGTAAATATCTACCAATAATTTCGACAATTATAGAATAATAATTATTAGTAGAATATCAACAGTTTTATACGTGTTTTAAATTTTAAGTATTGAGTTATTTTTATCGATTAAACAAAACTATTTTGTATTTATACAAAAACACGTATAAATCATTTAAAAATAATTTAACAAAAACCACAAAATAATAAATAACTAAAAATAGCTTATGATCTTTATGAGAACAAGTAAGAAATAAAACAAGATGTGACCACGCATTTTTAAAATATATTTTTTAGTCATCAAATTATTTTTGTCGATTAAACAAGAAAAAATCCTTCAGTTTTAATTAATGATAATAAATCAAACGATAGTGACAGAAAAGAAAACAAAACGGTATTTTTAAGAATTTTAAATTTTATACAAAATGTAAGGCATTATTAAAAATAGTTTACATTCATTTTCATTAGTATTACCAAGAATAGGTCGAATTATCGTGTGGCTGTTCTTTGCGTTCTTGAGAGACTGGTTTGCAATACTTTTGACGTAATCACTTTCTCTACTTGACGCCAAATCCTGAAACTAGCATATGTTCTGAAAATATCAAAAATCAACCGTTTAAAAGGTCAATCAGAAATAAATTTTTAAATCGTTTATTAGTTTTTTATATAAACTTTAATCTATGGTAAATTATCTGATTGAGTGTCAAATTTCTTTTGTTACTTAATACTTTAATTCTCGTTATGTCGAAAATGAAATTTTATAATTTTATGCAGTTCGTAGGAGGTAGAAGAGCTACTTTCAAAATTTCATTTGCTGACATAATTGTAAATATATTTTATATTAACAACTTACCGGTTTCTTATTAATTATATTAAAACCATCAGGAATTGTTCATAAACTAAATAGTAATAAAATAAAACCAGTTTATAATCAGCTCTTGATGATGATAACATAGTTTGCGAAACGTATGTTGAATGGTTTTTTTACCTGTATTTTTGGTTAATGGTAAGGAAAAAAAGAAACAAAATTGTTTCAATATTTTTTTTATATTTTCACAAAATAAAATAATTACGCTCCTGAAAATACATTAATAGTAATAATAATTGACTGGATAAAACAAACAACTTCTGTAGTTTATTTCACGGCATCTAAAATGATTCTAGGCGTTTCTAATATAATAATGATTGAATATAATTAAAATACTAGAAGCTAAATATGTAATTGATAGGAATTTATTTACAAATATTGTGTTATTTAATGAGCTACTAATAGTTTGTGGATAATTATAAGCAATTAAATATTTTTGTACAGTTAAAATTTTTTTAATAAAAAAAATTATTATTTTAAAAAGGCGTTAGACATATTTAAATAAAAAAATGTATATTATAAAAAATGAACCAAACTATTTCTTTTAATTGAAAAGTTGTAGCAAATTAATAACAATGTGGGAATTTTTAGTTTATTTTTTACAATATCTTTAAAACGTTTTTTACCGTTAACCAAAAGTTTATTTTTTACAAAAAAAATCTCCGTTACATACCATAATTGTTTCAGTAAACAAACTTTTATAAACATCAATTATGCCCGAATGAAAGTAAAAACTGTCCTTCTATTGCTTCCCACGCATCCCACACAAAATAAGTATAATGACAATGAGCCTGTTGACGGAGTTAAGAAAAAAACAATAACTAAACGTTGTTTTAAGCGGGTCCTTAAGAGGTGTTTTTAAGGTCAGAAACACCCTGAATATTTGAAATTGATGAATGGTTAATTGTTGCAAAATAATAATTAATAATAATGTTTAAATTTTCGGTTATACGATAATAATAATAATAATATATGTGTTTACAATGTTTATTAATAAATAAAAAGGCAGAAATCCACTTATATAACTTATAGTTATTTGTGTGTGGTAAAATAAAATTCAACAAATATTAGATTAAATAATAATAAACAACTTATTTTCTAACTATAAAATACTTCTATGAAATGCTATATGTATAACATTTTGTCCTATTAATTTTTTTCATTAGGTTTATAATGATTTCCTTGTTTTTTTTTTTAGTTCAACTCTACTAAATTACATTTCTATATATTGATGTATTTCTCTCC
Organism: Neocrepidodera transversa; assembly: GCA_963243735.1. Classification (NCBI taxonomy): domain Eukaryota; kingdom Metazoa; phylum Arthropoda; class Insecta; order Coleoptera; family Chrysomelidae; genus Neocrepidodera; species Neocrepidodera transversa. The sequence goes on along the minus strand of OY725344.1, from coordinate 20,193,757 downwards.
TTTTAATCTACGTTTAAAGGAAATCAGTATTGGAGCTTCTTTTACAGTTTCCGGTAGAGAGTTAAATGTTTTTGGTCCTAAACATTTAAAGCTTCTTTGACCAACTTTTTTGCTTCTAAATGGTAGTACAAAATGATTATTTTGTTCGCTTTGGTATTGATGGAAAATTGTTTTTAAATCAGATTTGTGGTTATATTATGTAATAGCTAATTGTCTGTAATATAATTGGTTTATATCATAAATTTTTGATTCTGTAAATAGTGAACTACTTGAGTATCTACGATGTACAATTTCAATTACTTTTGAGACACTTCCAGCATATTTCGGTTCGCTGCTGATATCCCTCCCCAGCCTATGATTCCATAGCTTAGGTGAGATTGTATTAAACTGATAGATTGTTGGTAATCAAAGAAGGGGATAACTTGTTTTAACCTAAATAGCAAGAATCCAAGTTTCTTCATAATATAATAGATGCTCGTTCCACTTTAAGTCAGGGTCTGTTATAATACCAAGATATTACACTTTGTTGGTACTTTTTATTGTAATATTATTATTAATTTTTAAATCAAACTCTGGAAGAGATGGTACCTTACTACTAAATGGTAAGTATTCCGTTCTATCTATATTCAATGATGAGGCTCTGTTGTCAAACCATTTTTTAATTCTGATTAAGTTACTTTCTATTTGTTGTTTTAATAAAAAATTACAGTGTCATCTGCAAAACTAATGATCTTATATAATATTGGACCCAATACCGTGCCTTGAGGTGCATCACACGTTATTATTTGTTCAATGATAGTTTGGTTATCTATTCTAGTACATTGTCGCCGATTTATTAATAACTTTCGAAATATTTATGTGCTGTGCTTCTTACACTCAAATCTTCGGGATTTTCCAATAATATTTTATAATCTACTGTATCAAATGCTTTAAGGAGATCTATAAAAGTTGATAAAGATATATTTTTATCCAAGCAATCATAAATATTTTTTGTCAAATTTAATATGGCATCTTGGGTACTTTCTTTTCTGTAAATCCTAGATGAAATAAGGCGAGAATTTCAAAAATCTCGCCTCGGTCTCGTTAGTTGAGAAAGAATAAGTCTCGTTTCAGTCTCGGTCTCGTCTCGTAACTATTTGTCTCGTCTCGTTTCATCAAATCTCGTTATTGTTAGAACTTATTTCTAAGATAGTATTTCAATGATAATTAAATACTTTTTTACATAAAGTACGAACTAGTTCTTTAGCACCACCTTGAGATTTATTAAAAAAATCCCATACGTGTGATTTAACTGCACTAGGTTACAATATGCAAAAAACGTAGAAAAAGTTCGAACCAAAAGAGAAAAATTGAAACATGTTTTTTCATAATCGAAAAAAAAATTCTTAATGACACTCAATATACTTGAAAGTTGTCGTTACCGAAAACTCCGGAAAGCTGAAAACTGAGAACTGAAATCCGAATCCAAGTCAAATAAAAATTAAGCTCTACTAAATAAAAAAATATGAAAAATAAATCATGACCTTTCCCAAAGCAATAAAATAGATTCTCATTTTTGTAGGCCCATTTGTTTTGCACATGCTTTAAAGTTTATGGATTTGTAGGTACTAGTATGTAGAAAAGATCTTTTCAAGATGGTTTAAGCATATCGTAATCTAAAAGTAGAAGTACATGTTAGCCAAACAATATATAACAATCAGATTTTATATTTAATTTTTAATTAAGAATAACTAATCACATTCGTTATATAAACAATAGTTGTTTTGAATAACATTATCAAAACATAAATAAAAACTATGAATAGTTTATGACCACTACGCTCTTTACGGAATCATGGCTTTTCATTTTAACAGATCGTTACCAGATTTTAGATTTTGTAAATGTATCGTAACCTATGCAGACTTTTTTTATTATAATTCAAAAATTCAGAAAAAAATTCTAAAGAAATATGAACTAGTCCAGAAACGAGACTCTCGGGTCTAGACGTATGTGGTATCGTGTGAAACCCTACTAAATTCATTTCAAATACCTTAAGCCAAACGAACTTATTAACGAAATAGTTTTAAAATTTTCTATTTCTGTAAAATCACTGCTTTTGCAAATTGATGGACTATGGACAACTTAAGAGTCTCAGGAAAAATGCCTTGTCCAAATGACTTATTAATTAAATATACAATGGGATCCACTATTAAGGCAAAATTATTTTCATTGTTACTGCTGTTAAATTATCATAACCTAGAGCTGTTTTGTTTTTCAGTACTAATATTATATTTTTTATTTAATCAGCATTTGTTGGATTTAAAAACACTGAATTGGTATTGATTGTAACCTTTTCAATATATGTGGGATCTTTTTTAATACCTTTGGCTAACTTGACACCTATATGTATAAAAAAAGTCATTAAATATTTCTGATGGATCTCTTTTTAACAATCCTAGATTATTTTTTATTGTTTTATTTTCGAATCGGAGATTTTTAGTAATTCTACTTTGCTTGTTTTATTTTTCCCTAATTCTTTCTTATAATTTAGATAAGTTTGTCTTAAATCTACTTTATTTTGATGTTTTCTGTACTGATTTTTTTTTCACTTACTGAGTTATTAAGTGAACTTTTTTTTTCGTTGCTTTTGATCCTGATATTTTTTGTGAAATTTTGTATACACTTCTGTAAAGAACTAACAAATTCTTTTGATTCAATTTCTAGACATGTCTTATTTAAGACGAATTTTTTTGTATTTCTTGAGTAATTTTTTTATTATCATTATTTTGGTAATACCGATATTTATTAGAAATATTGATGATTCTTTCATTTAGAACTAATTGTAGTAATGTGTAATGATGATATGTTATTGATGTTGATATTGTAATAGGGATATCAAAACTTTTGTTTATTGATTTAATAAAAATGTGCTATAAGCAAGTTTTAGAATTATTTTGTATTAATTGTTGAGAAAAATACGTTTTCATTCATAATGCTTTCTTAAGTGTTTTTATTAACATTATTAACTAAAAGGTCGGTATTTATGTCGCCTCTAAAGAAATTGTAATCAGATTTTTCATTTTTATTTTGAATATCACTGGCGGGAGATCTATACCCATTTTATTGAAATCCGTTAAAATCCATCAAGTAATTTTTCAGATATTTAATTAAAGTTTAAAAATTTGACATTTTTTATTTTTGACAGGTGACAGTTGGACCAATAATTTTGATTGTTCTGAATAGAGTTTTTTAAGGGCTTTCAAACGACATATTACAATTAAATTCCGTGAAATATTGCTTCTGTCATTTTTTGACAGTCACACTTCCGTTTGACAGATGTCGGATAAAAACTAACTCGAAATTGGTTTAAATTCATGGAGTGGTTTTTAAGATATTTAATGTTGAAGTTTAAAACTTTGACATTTTTTTATTTTTGACAGGTGACAGTTGGAGAAATAATTTTAACTGTTCTGAATAGGGTTTTTCAGTGGGTTTATAATGACATACTACAACTTAAATTCCGTGACATATTCCTTCTGTGATTTTTTGATAATGACACTTCTATTTGACAGATGTCATACAAAAACTACTGGGTTCTTCCGACGGATAACCCAAATTCCAACTCAATCGGATTAAACGTGTGGAATCTATCGTAGAATAATACAGACAGAAAGACAGACATAACACAGACAGACAGACATACTTCCATCTAGAACTGGTCCTAATCATCACTATACTTTTGACAGTTAAACTACGTGCCAAACATATATCTCAACAATGGAATGATAATATTGATATGGTAACATCCCTGAAACAGTCCAGTGATACAAGTGTCTCTTGTAAAATAAAAGAGATGTGATTAACAATTATGACTTATCCGGCCGAATTGATAAAAAAATTGCCATCGATGACGTGTATCGGAAATTTTGTTGTAGCACTATATAATTTTATTAGTTTATTTTTTCATGCATAATCCAAATCTGAATTTTTTGGTTTTGATAATCTTTAACAACTATAAATATTATTATCATATAAAATAAAAGTTGTTTTTAACCGGATTTGCAGTTCATTGTCATTGGTCGATTAAAAAAAATACAATTCGCCATCTTGAGTAGACTTTCGAGAGACTAAGCGAATTAAAATCCAGGTCAACCTTTCACAATACAGCGTGCTGTAATTAAATATGGTTAGGTCCATTTACAACATTGCTTTATAGATCAAATTGGACACAATTTTATAGATTATACTTATTATTAACAAGATTAAATCAGGATTTAATAGTATAAATTATAAAAATCCGTTTTTACTTATTTTACGATGCAATCAATTTGTGTTTTATCAGTATTAAAATTACATTACATAGTATGGGTCAATTAAAGGAAATATTCAGCATTTATGATCGGTGAGATTTATGTATTTTTGAAATAACTTGATAGGCATGAAGTTATTACTAGTAACAAATATGGAAATACAACGTTTAACACAAGAGAAATATGGATTTATACGTTGACAATAAAAAAAATTAATAGCATGAAGATGATTTAGTAGTAAGAAACACTTTTCTTAGAAAAACTTTTAAAAATTATTAAATTTAACTCTTAATACAGTAAAATTAGAACAAAAAATAGGAAAACCCGGAAGTCCAAAAAAACAAAGTTGTTTCTTCCACATTTTTTTCCTCCAATTTTTTTACTCATTCTTTGTTTCCCACTTTTTCCTCTACTTTTTACTAGTCTTTTTTATATTTTATTGTTCAAACAATTTTTTTCCAATTTTTTTTGTGTTTTTACAGAAATTGAAGAATCTTTTGGAAAAAAAACAAAAGCTTTATTAATTTGATAGTGGGGAGAAACTTTTTCTCACCTTATTTTCCCTACTTTTTTACTTATTTCTTTATGTTTCAAACATTTTTCCCCCACTGTTTTTTACCCTACTTTCTAACCGTTTTCTTTGTTTAAAACATTTTTCCCCCAACTTTTTTACTAATTTATTTAGCTTTTAAACTTTTTTTCCATATCTCTTTTCGTGAAAGTGGAAATTTGAATTTTAAATGGGTGATTGGAAACAATTTATTTGAACTTTTTTAAATACGAAAAGCATAAAAGAATGTTTTTTCTCTAAATCAAGTTTACTACAAGTTTTATTAATATTTCAATACGACGTTTCCACTCGCATTTTTAGTTTTTCAAATACGGGCCTGAATTGTGGAGCATTTTCTTATAGATTATTCTCTTCTCTTTTTAACTTTAATTATAAATATATTTAAAAAGAGGTATTTTTATTGCCTCTTTTATAATTAAACAAAAATGTTGTTTAAAGATTTTCAAGGACTTTACGGATTTTTAAGAATTTTTAGGAATTTTTAAGATTTTTAAAGCATTGTTTAGAATTTTTAAAATTGTCTTCAGATTTTTAAGGATTTTTAATTTTTCTTAGGAATTTTAAGGGATTTTTAGGATTTTTAAGGATTTTTAAGGATTTTTAAGGATTTTTAAGGATTTTTAAGGATTTTTAAGGATTTTTAAGGATTTTTAAGGATTTTTAAGGATTTTTAAGGATTTTTAAGGATTTTTAAGGATTTTTAAGGATTTTTAAGGATTTTTAAGGATTTTTAAGGATTTTTAAGGATTTTTAAGGATTTTTAAGGATTTTTAAGGATTTTTAAGGATTTTTAAGGATTTTTAAGGATTTTTAAGGATTTTTAAGGATTTTTAAAGATTTTTAAGGATTTTTATAGTTTTTCAACGACTTTTAAACCATTTTTGGGGGTTTTAATGATTTTTAAGGATTATATTAGAATCTTTAAGAACTGCTTAAAATTTTAGTCTTTTTAATAATTTTTAAGGGTTTTTTGGGATATTTAGGGATTTACGAAAAGTATTTTTTAAGGGTTTTTAAAGGATTTTTTAAGGATTTTTTAAGGACTTTATAAGGTTTTAAGTTTTTTAAAGCATTGTTTAGGGTTTTTAAGATTGTCTTCAGATTTTTAAGGATTTTTAATTTTTCTTAGGAGTTTTAAGGGATTTTTAAGGATTCTTTTAGGATTTTTAAGGATTTTTAATGATTTTTAAGGATTTTTAAGGATTTTTAAGGATTTTTAAGGATTTTTAAGGATTTTTAAGGATTTTTAAGGATTTTTAAGGATTTTTAAGGATTTTTAAGGATTTTTAAGGATTTTTAAGGATTTTTAAGGATTTTTAAGGATTTTTAAGGATTTTTAAGTATTTTTAAGGATTTTTAAGGATTTTTAAGGATTTTTAAGGATTTTTAAGGATTTTTAAGGATTTTTAAGGATTTTTAAGGATTTTTAAGGAGTTTTAAGGATTTTTAAGGATTTTTAAGTAGTTTTAAGGATTTTTAAGGATTTTTAAGGATTTTTAAGGATTTTTAAGGATTTTTAAGTATTTTTAGGGATATTTAAGGATTTTTAAATATTTTTAAGGATTTTTATGCATTTTTAAGGATTTTTAAAGATTTTTAAGGATTCATTATTTACCAAGAGCAGAGGAATTATACTTTATAATCCAGAAAGGGCATAGTTATATGTTATTGTTGATGTCGTTACATATTTCTTGTTTCTTCTTTATTGTACTATATTTTTCTAAAATGTACTATAATAATTTAAGTGTCTATACTATAATAGCTTCCAATACAGTTGGCAACGTTGGATCATACCAAACTCGATCAGAAGCTTGCTCAATATCTAGCAAAGCAGGAGTGCATACTTAGTAGAAAATGTAACTTACTTTAAGAAGAAGTTACTGGTAAAATATTTGCAAAAAACATACAACACATACATTTTTTACACTATCTACCCCCTCTCGCCCAAACCTGACACCATTATACAGTGAACAACTTTCAATAATCAAACCTTTTTTTTTTTTTTAATTTCCGAGTATCTGTCTAATTTTACTGTACTATATGCCTAGTGCCTGAGGCAAATTACTAATACATCTTTATTAATCTCTACCTAATGGATTGTTCGTGTGATTGCAAAAAAAAACAAATCAAATCAGTAAAATTCTTCGGGTGTTGTTTCAACTTTCTAAACACGAAACAAATCTTTAAACCTGCGAACCAATTACAATGCTGTTGTATGTTGACACAAATACGTATCATGACAGATTCATTTTTTTACCGGTAAATTTATATAATGCAATGAATGAAAACAACCATATAGATAATAAATTTATTGTGTACTTTAATTTAATTGATTTGGTAAAAATAGTCGGTAAGATATTATATACAAAATAAAAAAATAAAAATAATAATGCAAATGATACATTTTTGCTGTTCCATTTATCAAAGTTTAGATTAACTACAAAATTTGGATTAAAATAATTTGAAATCAAACCAAAGTCCTTCCCATTTTTTCCTCTCCACCTACCCCCCCAAAATATTCAATATTTCAAAAACAAAAATAAAATAAATAGGCATTCAACATTTTTTTAATTGTCATTTTACTGCCTTTACTGTCAACTTCTGAAAAAAATTTATTCTTCATAAAAGCTTTTAAAAAATCCAATTTATATTGACCAAAATATCCAATATTAAAAAAAATAGTATGCGGATGATATCAACAGTAAAAACCACATAAGAAAATTAAATATACATTTATCCTCACTTAAGTTTATTATTATTAATTCAATAATTTTTGCTTATGGATTGATTCTATCAATAAATTTATAAATATTTGATTAGATATATCTACGTCGCTATTTTATTTCGGCATCTTTTAACAAACGTCAATCGAAGAATTATTGTTATGAAATCACATAATCGAATTACAAATTACGTTTCGTTTTATTCTTTCTATCAGACGTATCGTTTATTTTTTTTAGTCATGAAAATTGGCCTTGGCCTTACGTTGAACTATCATCTATCATCCATGGAAGAAGATTTTAGATATCCGGTTGTGAATTGGAAATTATTGCTAAATGAAGGGATTCTTTTTTGCAAAAAAGCAACTTAATATATAAATGGTTTTTTTTATTTGGTAAAAAACTGACATTTTATTATATATATCATTTGATATAACTAAATAATGCCATTTTTTTCAATTTTACTGTAATTCTAAAAATGTCTCCATTTTTTTAAAATCAATTTTTTCTTAAAAACAGTGCGAAAATATTAATTTTTTCGCGCCCTCTATCTGCCAAACTAGGGGAAATTCTGGGAAAAGTTTGAGACAAAAGTTGTAGGGAATTTGATGTTCCACAACTTTTCACTAGAATATTTTGCACTAAAGTGTATTGTTTGTCCTAACAATCTGGAAAAAGTCGGAAAAACTCGACGCCCTCTAGCGGCGGAAGTATTCGATATTCTGGAAAAAGTTTGATACAGAAGTTGTAGGGAAGCTTATGCTCTGCAACTTTGCACTACAGTATTTTATCTTAAAGCGCATTGTTTGCTCCGGGAATTCAAAAAAAAGTTAAATATAAAAGTTATACAAAATTTTATGCGCTACAACTTTGCACCAAAGCATTTTGCACGAAAGTGCATAGTTTGACGTCAAAATTTAAAAAATGTAAAAAATTCCACATGTATTTTTTCGCCCTTTGGAGGAAAAACTATGGGGATTCAGGAATATACTTAAATATAAAAGTTGTAGGAAATTTTATGTTCTACAACTTCATACTAAAAAATTTTGCATGAAGTGCATTGTTTATTTGTTCTCAAAACATAAAAAAGGCAAAAAATCCCACATGTGTATTTTTTTCGTCCTTTAGACATGAAACTATGGGTAATTCAATAATTCAAAAAAAAAGTTAAATACAAAAGTTGTAGAGAATTTTATGCTCTACAACTTTGTACTTAAGTGTTTTGCACTAAAGTGCATTATTTGTCCTCAAAATTTAAATAGGCAATAAATTGCATATGTGTATTTTTTAGCCCTGTTGATTCGACGTTATGGGAAATTTAAAACAAAGTTAAATACAAAAGTTATAAGAAATTTTATTCTCTACAACTTTGTACTTTAGCATTTTGCACTAAAGTGTATTGTTTGTCCTCAAAATTTAAAAAAGGGCAACAAATGACAAATGTACTTTTTCGCCCTGTAGATGCGACATTATGGGGAATTTAAAAAAAAGTTAAATAAAAAAATTGTAGAAAATTTTATCCTCTATAACTTTGTACTTGAGCATTTTGTACTAAAGTACAATATCCTCAATAAAAAAAAAATAAAAAAATCCCATATGTGTATATTTTCGCCAATTAGAGACGAAAGTATGGGGAATTGAAAAAAAAAGTTGACTATTAAAGTTGTAGGACATTTAATGCTCTTCAACTTTGTAATAGAGTATTTTGCTCTAAAATGCATTGTTTGTCCTCAAAATTTAAAAAATTCAAAAAATCCCATATGTATATTTTTTCGCCCTTTAAAGGCGAAATTATGAGGAATTAAAAAAGAAGTTTAATACAAAAGTTATAGAATTTTATTTTCTACAATTTTAATTTATTATATTTATTTATTTAAACTGAAAATCTACAAAAATGCCGACTAACCTACATTTATATGTGTAATTGGAAAACAGTGTAATAAAATAGTTTTATGAATTTAATTAAGTATCTAGAAAATCTAAAATTCCGATGTGATAAGTTTTTTTTGGAAATGCTTATTTTTCCCGGCTAATTGTACCATTTTTATATTTTTACATTTTCTTATTTTAAATCGCGTGGCTGATCTTTTTCAGTTGTCAGATTGACAATTACATGGTAGTGGTAAAAAATAAATAAAATAATAGTATACCCTGTGACACATTGACATAGATCACCCCTATAACTTTTTTATTTATTTGTCGATTTTAATAAAATTTTAAGTGAATATATTAGATGTAATTTCAGATTTTTTGACGTAAACAATTAAAATGGTCGACTTCCGATTTCGTCGGAAATGGGTCAAAATTTTTATTTTTAAATGCAACACCCTGTATATTTTGATTAATTCGGATTCTACGGGTCAAAATACATACCATCCAATGGTCAAATGTCAAATTTGATAGTAAATTAGATTTTTGAAAAAAATAATTTTTTTTTCAGTGTACTTTGCTATAAATCTGTAAAATCGTTTAAAAATGAAATAGGACTCCACAAAAAGTAAATCAATACAATTTTCGACCAAACTCATTTTTTTTAAATGACACCCCCTTGGATCACCTGGACTTTTTTGAAGCCCATTTTGAGACGAATAAATTGATGTACCTAGTATGCACCCACTTTCTGCTGTACATAAATTTTTAAATAAAAAAAAACAATTTAAAATTTTGGGTTACTCTCTTTGTTTCTTTTCTCTTTTTATTATAATTTAGGCCACAGCTGATCTTTAAAATCTTTAAAGAAAGTAATACTTTTTGTGGACTTCTATTTAATTTTTAAACGATTTTACAGATTTATAGCAAAGTACACCGAAATTTTTTTTTTTAGTCTAATTTCCTGTCAAAGTAACATCTGACCATGGGATGGTATGTATTTTGACCCGTATAATCCGAAATTATCAAAATATATAGGGTGTTGCATTTAAAAATAAAAATTTGGACCCATTCTCGGCGAAACCGGAAGTGCGCTATTTTGATTGTATGCGTCAAAAATCTGAAATTACATCTAATACATTCCCTTAAAATTTTAGTAAGATCGACCCGTAATTAAAAAAGTTATAGGGGTGATCCATATCCCTGTATCACCCGGTATTATTCAACAAGCGTATTATTTATTTCTCTCATAAACAAATATGACAAAATACATAATCAAGCTAACTTCAAATTTTTAGCCTAGACAACAACGCAACACTGTTTCAGGTAGAATTAATTGGTATAAAAAATAGATATTAAGGCAACTGGATAAGTCAAAAGCAATAGCCATATACTCAAACAGCCAAGCAGCATTAGAAGCATTATGCTCCATGCAAGTCAAATCAAAACATGTATGGGACTGCTTGGAGGACCTAACAGAGCTTGGTAGTCGAAATAGACTAACAACAGGCCAGAGGGACACCGGGGCAATGAAGAAGCAGATAAACTGGTACGAAAAGGAGCAACACAATTTCTAATTAGATCGGAACCATTCTATGACATTGCAAAGATAGAAGAACTCACCAGGACAGATACAGGCTAAAGAATTCATCATAAGACCATCAACAAAACTCACAGAGTATCTACTAAGTCAGAACAGAAGAAGTACTAGAATAGTAGTAGCCCTTCTTACAGGGTACTGTCACCAAACATATGAATGCAATAGATCTGGCAGAGGAACCATAGTACAATATGCTACTGTAAAGCGAAATACTACACAGGAGAAATACTTACTACATTATGGAGTCTAATAACTAAGACAAGCCTAAATAATCTTCTCTAATCTTGTGGATAACCACAATAGATCTGTAAAGGTCGTGGTGGAAGAGGTATTGGTACCCAAAGTCCTTTCTTTTCTAATTAATCTAATCTAAGTTTACCTTGTAGATAAGAAAGAGAAGATATCTGACCTGTTCAGGTCATAAATGAAATCCATCCAAGAGTAGCGTGACAAGGAATTATAGAAAATATCCAGAACAGGGTTGCCAATTAGTTTTGTCGATTTGCTCTTAAAACTTGTGCGGATTACTCACAAATTACTCACAACTTAGTGGATATTTTATTTATTTTTGGCAACAAAACAAAAAACTCAAACGATCTGAACCCTACAACAGGTACAGTCTTACTAAAGATAAAACTATATTTTTGCCAGCTATTGACATCGACACTTGACTAAGAATCATTTCTAAAGAATATAAACATATGGCTCGAGACTAAAAAAAACAGAAACTTTCTAACAAGTGTGTCCTGTTTTTAGCTTTACAACGCAATTCAAAATTCTTGGAAGATTCACTGGTTAGATACTTAAAAATGCAAAAACACACTTTTGTGCCTATTTAATTGTACAACAACTAAAATTCTAAATATAACTTCAATACAACTTCAAAATATCAATAACAAGATTTTTTTTAAAAGCGTATCGTATATTAAATTATATATTTGTTATACATTTTTTTGTTGGATTTTAAATCTGTGACTGTGCAATGTTGCCAAGCATCAAAGAGTGGTGCTGCTTCGCTTGGTTAAGTGTTGCCGTGTTGCCATAGAAAAAAATCGGCTGTGTCACCCCAGGACTTTCCCGGCTCGACCGTAGAGAATATGTTATTTATTATTATTATTTTAATTACATTGATTTATGGAACACATTAAAAATAGCGAGCTGATGGTGAATTAATATTTTGAATGTTGGTAATGACATAAGCTGCGCATGCGCACATTATATATCATACTGCTACAATTAGGATTTCCTAAAATCATGTGTGAAAACTATTGGGAATTCGCGAAAAATTTTCATACAAAAGTTGTAGGGAATTTTAAATGTGTATTTTTCTCGCCATCTTGCCTCGAAACTATGAGGAATTCGATAAAAGTTAAACATAAAAGTTAAAGAAAATTTGATGCTTTGCACAAGAAAATTTTGCACTAAATGCATTATTTGTCCTCAAAATCAAGAAAACTAGAGAAAACATTCATGCACATTTTTTACGCGCCCTCTAGTGGCGCAACTATTGGAGATTTTAGAAAAAGTTTGAGATAAAAGTTATAGAGAATTTTATGCTCTAAAACTTTGTACTACAAAATATTGCACCAAAGTATATTGTTTGTCCTCAAAATCAAGAAAAACTAGAGAAAACCTACATGCCTATTTTTAAGCGCCCTCTAGTGGCGAAACTATTGGAAATTCTGGAAAAAGTTTGAAACAAAAGTTATAGACAATTTTATGCTCCAAAACTTTGTACTACAACATTTTGCACTAAAATGTATTGTTTGTCCTCAAAATCAAGAAAAACTATAGAAAACATACATGCACATTTTTACGCGCCCTCTAGTGGCGCAACTATTGGAAATTTTGGAAAAGGCTTAAGACAAAAATTGTAGGTAATTTTATATTTTAGTGCAAAATGTTGTACTACAACATTTTGCACTAAAATGTATTGTTTGTCCTTAAAATTTAAATAAAGCAAAAAATTGTTACACGTATATTTAACCAATGTCGGTCTTGAGGACCCTCCACTGTACCAATTTAAACCAAAAACTAATGGTCACGTTCTAGGCACACACCGACCCTCCATACCAAATTTCAGCTTGATTGGTCAAACGGTTCGGCAGTTATCGTGGAAGATTACACACAGACACACATACACACAGACTCACAGACACACAGACACACAGACACACAGACACACAGACACACAGACACACAGACACACAGACACACAGACACACAGACACACAGACACACAGACACACAGACACACAGACACACAGACACACAGACACACAGACACACAGACACACAGACACACAGACACACAGACACACAGACACACAGACACACAGACACACAGACACACAGACACACAGACACACAGACACACAGACACACAGACACACAGACACACAGATACGCTGGAAATGGTCTCAATCTTATTGGGGATATTTCCATCGATATCTCAAATTTTTTTTTGCTCGTTCATCTTACTTTCCCTTTGATGGGTCCGGGAAAGTAAAAAACCTTACACCTAAAACGTTCAAAATCGAAACGGGTGCATTGTTTTTTCTGCACCTTAGCCATCTTACAAAAAACAGATGTTACAAGTTATTATATCAAACAGACGAATCATATAGGCAACTTTAGGGATTTTCCAATGATTTTTTTACAACTGTTTTGCGAATTTGTCAAGGAATAATCAATTTTGTTGTGAATGATTTTTCAAAGATCTTTCAAGTATATTTTACGGATGTTTCAAGGAATTTTCAGAGGTTTAAAAAGATTTTTTATGAATTTTTCAAGACTGTTTCAATAATTTTTGAGGGATTTTTAAGGATATTTTGTGGAATTTTTAATTATTTTTTGAATGATTTTAAGATTCTTTAAGGATTTTGTAAGTATTCAAGGATTTCTTAGGTTTTCAAAAGTATTATAATTCTTACTGTCAGTAGATAGAACGTTCTTTAACTTTAACGGTTCTTTAACTAATGACAATGACGTTTAGATTGTGACAATTGTATAAGAAATCAACTTGTAAAGTTTTATTCTAAACGTCATTGCCTTTACTTACAGAACCTTTAAAGTTAAAGGACGTTCTATCTACTGACAGTTAAACAATCTTGGAAGTTTTTTTTGTATAATTTTTCAAGTATTTTTTACGGATATTTCAGTGAATTTTCAAGGATTTACAATGATTTTTTATGAAGTTTTCAAGACAGTTTTGAGGCTTTTCTTGAGATTTTTTAAATTTTTTTTCTCCCAAGTTTTTTTAAGGATTTGTTAAGGACCTTTTATGGATGTTTCAATTAATTTTTAATGATCTTTTAAGATTGTTTGAGGATTTTGTAAGGAAGTATTCAACGATTTCTTTTCCAATTTTTTTTAAGAGTAATAAAAGTTTTTTAAGTATTTCAAGAACTTCTTTAAGAAAGACTTTTAAAGGATTTTTCATGTATTTTTAAGAATATTTTAAAAAGTTTGCAAGTTCTTTTGTATTCAACGATTGAGTAGTTGGCTATTTACACTTATATTTAAAAACCAATAGAGGACGCTGTAGAACTAAAAATTATACCTAATGGTTAATAGAGAGCGTAAAATTGGGTCTAAAGTAAGATTTTTGAAAGTAGATCAGAATTTTTCCTAACTACCATTACCAAAAATATACGCTGACCTTCCCATTACTCATATTTTACTCACAATTACCCGACACTCACAAAATTACTCACAAACTAGTAAAAATAACTCACAAAAATCAGGATTTACTCACAAATTGGCAACCCTGGTCAAGAATCCCACATAAATGAAATTTGCGTACATTCCTAATATGAAGAGACAAAAAAATAGGAAAAACATTTTTTTTTTATTAATTGAACGTTACAAACTAAATTTCCAATTTCCTAATCTAATCTGATTTAAATGATCTGTTTTTTTAATTTAAAATTCATGAAAATTCACAGAATTTCTCAACTTTACTGGAAAGTTAATGTAATAACGACTAATTGATTATGCAATTGAAGATAGAATTTATGTCTGCGTCGGATTCCTTGACATTCTTACAAAGGTTAATATTTTATTATTTGTACTTTTATCTGTACATGCAACGTTGCTTTAAAAAACAGTAAATAGATAATTAAAAATGTATTTTTTATCTACAATTTTCTATCAGGATATCAGGATCAAGAATAATATATTTTTTATTATCCTTACAATAATACACTATTTGTTCAATTTAATTGGCAAATAATTTATATTCGTGGTAGTTTAGTATTTCTAAAGGTGTAAATCCGTTGCTATAATCACCAAACATTAAAAATTATACATTTAAAGACTTAATTCGGATATAGTTTAACCTTGCATGAGCAAGAATATTACAGATAATATACTTAAAGCATTTATTATTTAGAATTACTTCATTAGTACTTAAAAATTCCCATTATTACGAAGTTTATTTTATACAAGGTTGTCTACACAAAAATTTAATGAATAGTTCATGACATAAATTTGGTAAATTATTTGATATTTTTTTTATTTATTAAAAAAAAAATTAAAAATATGAAGATTTTGTCCAACAGCGATAAGAAATCCCTCAGATTAGATATAAAATAGCGAAAGTAAAAAATTACTTTCTTGTTATAGTAATTTATGTATTAAGATTTTTTCCATTTTTTTAAAATTAGATTAAAAATTTACAAATTTACGTCATAGGTATAACCTGTAAAAATTAATGATGATCCTGGACAGGACATTTTTTCTATTTTTTTTAAAATTTTTCTTACTTATTTTTATTCTTTCCAATTTATTCTGTTTTCTTTATTATTTTGATATTTTCTAATTCTTGGATTTTCTGATTGAAATTCTTGAAATTTTCTTTGATTGTTATAGTTAAGTGTAAACGTCGTCTAATTCCTTCGTGTTCAAATAATGGTGAAAATGGAGGAGAAGTCACAGAATGTATATATAAATTATTCAATATTTGTTGAAATCTTCGACCTCGATACTAGTTGCTTCTATTGTTTCGCACTTTGTGGAAAATTGTCGATTTGCATAACTGGAAGGTTTAACAATTGGACAAATTTAAACTAGAAATCTTTTTTTATATATTGTAAAAATAAAACAGAAAAAGGATTAAGGACTGCATATAAATATTTATACATATACTGACATTATTCACCTTTTCCATGTACGTTTAAATCGACTAATACTTTATAAACCCTAAATAAATCAGTATTAGCGAGTTACTGGGTTGCATTACTCACCTAGCATGGCTTATTAAAATTTAAGGATGAGAAACGAGGAGAAATATTACTGACTTTTTGAAAATCCGTTCTTAAGCTTATCAAGCTTATGTTACTTTTTTTTTATTATTTTTTTGATTAATCAAAGTATAAATCGGTTAAAATAGAAATATATCGAGAGCATGTATGGGGGTAATTACACTTCCAGTGTTTGCTCGTTGATGATATCTCAGTGATTAGAGCACCTCGTCTAGTTATATTCTTCTCAAGAGATATAGGATGTCTGATGTTTTCAGATTCTCTCTTCTATCTGATGTGCTCCCATGTATTGGGCCATTAAGCTACGTTTTCCTCCAAAAGTCGCAGTCGCAGTCGCTGACGACTGCGACTGGGTAGCCGCGACCGAGTCGTTGAAACATTGTAACAAAGTTACTTTTTTCCGTATTATTTAAAATATATAAATTAAATCGCGCACGGCACTGGAGTAAAATTAATTTTAAATTGTGAGTAAAAGACCAGTCGTACCAGTTGAACCGTCGCCAGGCAGATGGAGACACTCTCGTCTCTGCTTCTTAGACGCCGAAGTTCGTATCGAGTAGGGCAATTCATACCGTTGTCGGCAGCTGCAGAGGCAGCGAGAAGCCAGACTTGCTGTGGCCGTCCCAATTGGAATAGCAGTGCAGTCCGTCGACCTTTAGAGATAGGTCAAGCTGAAGCCAAGTTCAAGTTGTACCGGAGTCTAGAACCGTCAGTCCGACTACACCACGCCGCAAAGCCAATCGTCCGTTACACACCTTTTCTCCGCCGGATTTTGGGTAATAAATAAAAGTTTTATTTAATAATATTTGTTTTGAGATTTAACATCCCAGCAGCTAATACCCAGGTACTTAACCCAGTAGGGCAAGTAAATCCCGCCCTTCTGGCCGCCAGTGATTTTGGTCGATACCATAACGACCCCTGGAGTATTTCTTTCTCCACTGACGCTGCCCGTGCAGTGGCCTTCACACTCTAAACGGAAGGTGGCGCCCGAGGCAATCCGAAACCTGGACTAAGGCGCCAAAGTGACCCGCAACGACCGAAGTGTCGTTGCAACATCTCCAATGCATTTTAGATGGAAGTGTTTTCCTAGGTGCTGCCGAGTCGCTACTAGTAGCTGCCGGTCGCCGTTCGCTTAGTCGCCGGTCGCTTGACTGCTCTGGGGGCAGACGATTCGCCGGTCGCTACGAATTTCGACACTGAAACGGTTCATATACAACCAAAAGAAATCGACAAAATTCGAAAGACATGGAAAGGAATCAAAATAAATCGAAAAAAAACGACAAAAAAATCGAAAGATATCGAAAAAAAAAACCGGAAGAAATTGACAAAAAATTAACAATAATCGAAAAAAATGGAAAAAAAATCTAAAGTAATCGAAAAAAATCTAAAGAAATGGACAAAAATCGAAAAGGATCGACAAAATGCGAAAGAGATCGACAGAAATCGACAAAAAATGAAAAAAATCGAAAAAATCAGAAGAATAAGAAAAAGTTACCCGAAAAGAAAAACCCGCAGGAATTTGAAAAAAAAACAATAGGAAAAAATTCAAAAACATCAGAAAAATGAGAAAAACAAACGAAAAAACCGAACAATAAAAAAAACAAAACAAAGAGAAACAAAATCAGAAAATTAGTAAATATTGAAAAGCTTATAATAAAACATAAAAAAAAAGAAAAATTAGTGAAAAACGAGAAAAAATTACAGAAATCGAAAAAAAAAACAGAAAAAATCGGTAATAATCGAAAAAGAAACAAAAATTGTTGGAAAATATTGTAAGAAAAATCTGAAAATATTGGAAACAATATAGTTTTAACAAATAAAAAAAAAAATCAAAAAAATTGTAAAAAAGTTGAAAAAACGCAAAACAACAAGAAATCGAAATATATTGCAAAATGTTGTAAAAAAATCATAAAAAATAAAGAACAACCAAAAACCCTATACAACTGTAAACAAAAGAAACAAATAATTCTAAAGCATTGAAATAAATTGCAAAATCCCGAAAAAATGGAAAAATGGAAAGAAAATCTTAAAAAAAACCGCAAAAAATCAAAGAAATTAAGAAAAATGAGAAAAAAATTAGAAAACTAAAAATAAATAGAAAAACAAAACAAAACAATGAGAAAAAAAAGAGGAAAAATTAAAAAAAACAAAAAAAAAACAGAAAAACAGAAAAAAAAAAACAGAAAAATGAAAAATAAACAAGAAAAAATTAATTAGAAAACAAAAGAAAGAAATAAAAAAAAACAGAACAATGAGAAAAAATGAAGAAAGAAAAAAAAAACAGAAAAACCAGAAAAAAACAGAAAAAACAGAAAAAAACGAAAATCAGATTAATGAGAACACAGGAAAAAATTGTTTTTGGGCTGTGATAAGCGTGAATTGTTTAAACAGCTAATTAGAAATAGATATATTTAAAGTTAGAATGCACCATTACTGTCGAGGGCAGATATAGATTACCGAGGTGCTCGCGCCGAGATGATCTATTGTCGAGACAGGAATGATAATTTTCGCCAAGGTTTGTATACAATTTTATTCACAATCAATTTATTTTAATCCACAATTTAAGAAAAAAATGTATTAAATGTGTATTCAAATACTGTCATTAATTTTTCTTTAAAATCAAAATACTTTAACATTTAGATGACACGACATGTTATTTTATTGTTGTTAAAAAAATCATCTCTTTCCAATTCAAATAATATATCAACATATCATTAATCTTTACCCCCTTTTCTTCATGATGTAATGATAATAATAGTAGGAGATTCACTTCTTCAGCTCGATAATTTAGCAACATTAGAAGAACCGACTTTTTAGAAATATTCATACTGATTAAATGGCACAAAGTAACAAACAAAAAACAGCTGTTTATAAAATGGCCAGGTTAAAAAGAACTGCGACTGGCGACTGCCGAGGCCGAGGAAAACAGGTAGAGTCGTGGCT
The DNA here is from genome assembly GCA_963243735.1 of Neocrepidodera transversa. NCBI lineage: Eukaryota > Metazoa > Arthropoda > Insecta > Coleoptera > Chrysomelidae > Neocrepidodera > Neocrepidodera transversa. The sequence continues at coordinate 20,174,501 of OY725344.1, read as the reverse complement.
ACCCAGTCGCAGTCGTAGGCGACTGCGACTTTTGGAGGAAACCGTAACTTTAAGCTATGGTTTCCTCCAAAAGTCGCAGTCGTTGACGACTGCGACTGGGTAGTCGTGTCCGAGTCGTTGAGACATCTCCAATGCATTTTAGATGCTTCTGTTTTCCTAGCTGCTGCTGAGTCGTTACTACTAGCTACCGGTCGCCGTTCGCTTAGTCGCCGGTCGCTTGTCTACTCTGAGAGCACATGGGCGAAATAAGTTTTGTCCGAAATTCATTAAATTCCCTGTATCTCGGTAAAAAAATGACATTGGACCAAACTTCAGTAGGGTTTTTAGATGCGCTTTGGTGTTATATATTTTATGTTGGAACACCCTGTGATTTTCCATCAATCAATATAAAATTTATCATAGATTGACTTGTTCACTGGTTCTTTTAATTTTTTTGACACGTGTATAATTTAAATAGTATTTATTGCCTTTTATTTAAATGAACCCTTAAGTATCCCTTTGACCTACCTCCCAGTTAGATGCTTCAAATGATGAATGATAAGTATATACATCTCTTTTTATTGATGATGCGTTTTAAAGATCGTTACAGTAATAGTATAGGAATTATATTAAAGACAGAGGCGGATTGAGAATAATAATAATTTATTTATTTTAACAATGAAAATATATTTTTCAAAACGTTACAAAATTATAGAAATTTATTTATAAAATAATTAAATTTTAAATTAGCTTTTTATAAATTTTTTAATTGAATTTAATCCAATTTATATATAACATAAAAATAAGGAGCCCCGAGGCGCAATACTAAAATCTTTTGACACCACCTCTGATTCGATTCAACATTTAACTACCACCTATCTAAAGTATGACGTGTTTTTTGATAAATTATAGCTAGAACCGTCAGATCCGAAACATCCTATCATCATTAAAGTTGACTTTAAGTTACTCTAATCTACCTGTAGCAACAGCCGAATAACTTGTATGACGAGATAAGGGTGCCGGGCCAGTACAAACACCGATTTAAGGCCCTTCAAAATGTGTTTGTTTTAATTTTCAAACGACACCGTCATCTTTAGTGGTTTTAGAATGAAGATAAGGGTTTAAAAATAATTGACGGATTCAATATTGTATATTTTTTTTGAGTAAAAAGTTTGTCTAGTGCAAATATTCGGAAAATAATAAATAATTTTATTTTAGGAAAAGAAATTTAAAATCTTTAAATAATTTGTTAACCAGAAATAAATAATTAGTTTAACAAATATTTAATACACTTCAAGTTAATCATATATTTTTTTAAAATTAAAAATATACTTGTTTAATTAAAATAAATGTTTGTTTAAAATACAGAAATATTTATTTCAATCAAACAAATCATTTATAATAAAATAAATGGTTGTTTAATTAAAACAATTAGAGTAAAAGAAACAGTTATTTAAATCAAATAAATAGTTATTGAGCTGAAAAACAAAAAAAATAGTTATTTATATTAAACTAATCGTTGATCTATTCAAACGAATCATTGTTAAAATTAAATAAATATTTATTTAAAACAAACAAATCGTTATTTAAGTGAAACAATTCATTGCTTAAAGGAAACAAATAGTTATTTAATTAAACAAATTGCTATTTAACTAAAAGAAATCGTTGTATAAATGAAAAAAAAAGATATTTAAATTTAACACATGATTGTTTAGTTAAACGAAATCATTGTTTAAATTAAACAAATAATTATTTAAACCAAACAAATCATTTATAAGAAAATAAGTCGTTGTCTAATTAAAACAATTCATTGTTATTAGAGTAAAAGAAATAGTTATTTACATCAAATAAATAGTTATTGAGGTGAAAAAAACATTGCTTAAAGGAAACAAACAATTATTTAAATTAAACAACTCGTTGTTTTATTCAAACGAATCATTATTAAAATTGAATAAATAGTTATTTAAACCAAACAAATCGTTATTTAAGAGAAATCAATCATTGCTTAATGAAAACAAATAGTTATTTAAATTAAAACATATTCAAATTTAACAAATCATTGTTTAAATGAAAAAAATAGTTACTTAAACCAAACAAATCATTTATAATAAAATAAATCTATGTTTAAATAAAACAGTTCATTGTTAAAGTAAAACAAATAGTTATTTAAATCAAATAAATAGTTACTGAGGTGAAACAAATCGTTGCTTAAAGGAAACAAAAAGTTATTTAAATTAAACAAATTGCTATTTAATTAAAACAAGTCATTGTTTAAATGAAAAAAATAAATATTTAAATTCTACAAATGATTGTTTAAATGAAACAAATAATTGTTAAAATTAAATAAATAGTGATTTAAACCAAACAAATCGTTATTTAAGTGTAACAAATCGTTAAATAAAGGAAACAAATATTTATTTAAATTAAACAAATTGCTATTAATTAAAACAAATCATTGTTTAGATGAAAAAATAGATATTTAAATTTAACAAATGATTGTTTAAATTAAAAAAATAGTTATTTAAACCAAACAAATCATTATAATAAAATAATTCTTTATTTAATTAAAACAATTCATTGTTAAAGAAAAAGAAATAGTTATTTAAATTAAACAAATCGTTGTTTTATTCAAACGAATCATTGTTAAAATTAAAGAAATATTTATTTAAACAAAACATATCGTAATTTAAGTGAAACAAATCATTGCTTAAAGGAAATAAATAGATATTGAAATTCAACATATGATTGTTTAAAACAGATCATTATTTAAATTAAAAAAATAGTTATTTAATTAAAACAAATCATTGTCACAGTAAAAGAAATAGTTATTTAAATCAAATAAATAGTTATTGAGGTCAAACAAAATCATTGGTTAAAGGAAACAAATAGTTATTTAAATTAAACACATTGCAATTAAAACAAATCGTTGTTTAAATACAAAAAAAATAAAAATCATTGTTCGTCCCTTCCCCGCATAAGCCATTGGCTTTCTGGGGTTCACTCTTAAGGGGGTGAAATGTAGGGCGAGTATTATTATTATTGTTTAAATTTAAAAAAATAGTTATTTAAACCAAACAAATCATTTATAATAAAATAAATCATTGTTTAATTAAAACAATTCATTGTTAAAGTGAAAGAAATATTTATTTAAATCAAATAAATAGTTATTAAGGTGAAACAAATCATTGCTTAAAGGAAACAAATAGTTATTTAAATTAAACACATCGCTATTAAATTAAAACAAATCGTTGTTTAAATGAAAAAAAAAATACAAATCATTGTTTAAATTAAAAAATAGTTATTTAAACCAAACAAATCATTTATAATGAAATAAATTGTTGTTTAATTAAAACAATTCATTGTTAAAGTAAAATAAATAGTTATTTAAATCAAATAAATAGTTATTTAGATCAAACAAAACGTTGTTTAAAGGAAAAATAGTTATTTAAATTAAACAGATCGTTGTTTTATTCAAACGAATCATTGCTAAAATAAAGAAATAGTTATTTAAACCAAATAAATCGCTATTTAGGTGAAATAAATCGTTACTTAAAGAAAACAAATATTTATTTAAATGAAACAAATTGCTACTTAATTAAAACAAGATATTGTTTAAATGAAAAAATAGATATTTACATTCTACAAATGATTGTTTAAATAAAAAAAATAGTTATTTAAAACATACAAATCATTTATAATAAAATAAATCGTTATTTAATTAAAATAATTCATTGTTAAAGTAAAATAAATAGTTATTTAAATCAAATAAATACTTATTGAGGTGAAACAAATCGTTACTTAAAGGAAACAGATAGTTATTTAAATTGTTGTTTTATTCAAACGAATTATTGTAAAAATTAAAGAAATATTTATTCAAACAAAACAAATCGTTATTTAAGTAAAACAAAACATTGCTTAAAGGAAACAAATATTTATTTAAATTAAACAAATTGCTATTTAATTGAAACAATTCATTGTTTAAATGAAAAAATAGATACTTAAATTCAACAAATGATTGTTTAAAACAAATTATTCTCTAAATTAAAAAAATAGTTATTTAAACCAAACAAATCTTTATTTAAATGAAACAAACTTTTATTTGTTGATAATAAAATTTTATTTATAATGATATCTAACAGTGGACAATCACGGTTTATTATTTTTTTATTACGCACGTAATATAATTTATGTCATAATAATTTTTTTATGTATGACCCCTTTGGTGTCCCTTATAACTGGAATAAAAAGCAAGAGTGCATTCTAACGTTTTTATATGCGCTTATAAAAGTAACTTAGTTATTTGGTTATTTCGTTGATATTCTTATCGCGTGCCTTTTCGTCTTCAAAATTCCATTAAACCGCCTAGCGTAATTTCCTGTGAAGATTTCTTCGCAGATAAAAGATATAGTTGAACAGGAATGGACTGAAACTTGAAAAAAAAACAGTTAAAAAAAATGAAACAAGAACAGTTTTTTGCAAATATTTCAGGACCTAAAAGCGCCAAGATAATTAAAAAAATATATTCAAATAGGAAGAAATTTAACTTTTAAATTAATACTGAAAAAAACGTTCGTGGCAATTTTTTTTTAAATCCAATCCTGTTGAATACATAATAAAATTAGAACATTTTCTCAGTGTTGTCGAACGGTTTTCTTCATGTAATAAATATTCAGAGCAAGTTCAGTACCCAAACAAGATTCCGTATCGTAAAAACAAAAAACATATGTCACACATTAAACCGTAGCCATATTACATTACATAAAACATAAATCCAGTTTTTATTTCTTAATTTATACTTTGTTAGGTCATATACAGGGTCTTTTTATTGTTATAATTCACACGAAAAAATTGTTTCGCAATCATCATATTCAAGTCTAATGGTGTTAAATCTGGATATCGTGCTGGTTATGTAAAATAATAAAAATATTTTCTTTAGTAACTAATTTGCTCCCTTCATAGTATTTGTTTACGGCGCTAATGGATTTTTTTTGTGTTTTATTTAAAAGTTACTATTATTCGATTTTTTTACTGAATTTCAGAGGCGTAGGTTACGAGGGCAATTTTGAACATTTTTGTTTAAGGCGCCAGTACTATTTTTTATTTTTTGTGTTTCATTACATTTTTAATATTTTTTCACGAATTTCAGAGGCGCAGGATAGGGTGGAGAATTTTTGGTAATTTTCTTTTAATTCACGTCTAATTACTTTTAAAATATTTGCGAGGAGACGCCAATGATAATATTTTTTTTAGTGTTTTTAATTTAAATTTAATTTAAAATTTTTTCCCGACTTTTCATAGGCTCAGAATATAAAGGAAAAATTTGATATTATCTTTTGTTTTGAATTCAATTTTGCTTCCTTTTTAAAATTTTTGTTTACGGCGCTAGTGCTATTTATCAGATTTTATTTAAAATTTACTATTTTTCAATTTTTTTTCGGAATTTCAGTGACGTAGGTTAAGAGGGTAGTTTTGAACATTTTTGTTTAAGGAGCTAATACTATTTTTTATTTTTTGTGTTTCATTAAATTTCTAAGTTTCAGAGGTGCAAGATAAGGGGGCAATTTTTTATTATATACTTTGCATTAATATCCGTTAAAATATTTGCTAGGCGACGCCAATGGTAATTTCTCATTTTCCTTATTTTTTGTTAAATATTTACAAAATTTTGAATATTTCCCTAAATTTTATAGGCGCTGGACAAGGGGCTAATTTTGTATTAAATATTTTGCATTTGAATTTACTTTTGTTGCCTTTTTAATAATTTTATTTTAGGCGCCAATGCTAATTTTTGCGTTTTATTTAAAGTTACTTATTTTTAAATTTTTTTCTGTGTTTTCATAGCCGCAGGATTAGAGAAAAAAATGTATGAAATTTTACTCTTGCATTAAAAATTTTTTTGCTAACTTTTTATTTTTTGTATTTCATTAAAAGTTAATTTATTCTATTATTTTTTAAGAATTTTCAAAGGTGCAGAGAAGGATCGAATTTTTTTATTATATATATAATATATAATATTTTGTTATAATTCAATTTTGTCCTATTTAAAATTTGTTATTTGTTTACGCCAATTCAAATTTTTATATATTTTTGTTTTTAATTAAATTTTAACTAAAATAATAACTTTTGTCCGGATTTTAATAGAGCAGGATTTTTTAATTATTTATTTTGCTTTAATTTAATTTTGTCCTATTTTAAAATGTTTATTAGTTGACTTCAATTTTAATTTTATTTTTTTTTGTCTTTAATTAAATGTTACCTAAGGCGCAGGATTTTTTATTATTATATATTTTAATTTAATTCAATTTTGCCCCATTAAAAATTTTTTTAATTATTTTTCTTTTTTTATTAAGTGTTAAATTAATAACTGTTTTCTGGTTTTTAGTAGGCGCAGGATTTTTTTATTATATATTGTAGTTTAATTCAATTTAGCCCCATTAAAAAATTTTTTTATTGTTTATATTAATTCTAATTTTTATTTTTTTTTTCTTTTTAATTAAGTGTTAACTAAATTAATAATTTTTTTCTGGTTTTTAATAGGCGCATGATTTTTTTAGTTTAATTCAATTTTGTCCCATTAAAAAAAAATTAATTGTTTAGGGTAATTCTAATTTTCAATTTTTTTTTATTTTTAATTAAATGTTAACTAAATTAATAACTGTTTTCTGGTTTTTAATAGGCGCAGGATTTTTTTTATAAAATATTTTAGTTTAATTCAATTTTGTCCTATTAAAAAAAATTAATTGTTTAGGGTAATTCTAATTTTCAATTTTTTTTTATTTTTAATAAAATGTTAACTAAATTAATAACTTTTTTCTGGTTTTTAATAGGAGCAGGATTTTTTTATTATATATTTTACTTTAATTCAATTTTGTCCCATTGAAAATATTTTATTTGTTTATAGCAATTCTAATTTTTAATTTTTTTTTGTTTTTAATTAAATGTAAACTAAATCAATACCTTTTTCCGAATTTCTATAGGCGCAGGATTTTTTTAATTACATATTTTGCTTTAATTCAATTTTGTCCCATTTATAAATTTTTATTTGTTTACGGCAATTCTAATTTTTAATTTTTTTTCTTTTTAATTAAATGTTAACTAAATTAATAACTTTTTCCCGGATTTTTATAGGCGCAGTATATGGAATAGAATATGTATCAAATGAAATTTATTAAAAATGGATTTTGTTTTTGATCTGATAAAAAATTATTGCAAGGTTAAAACTGCGCCCGCCACTGTATTTCACTTTCTATGTAGTTTTACAAAACGTATTTGGTAAGAGTAATTTTATCTTGTTTCAATCAAAACCAATGATTAATTGAAACAGTTTTTTTTTCAAACAATAGAACTCATTGTAGTTCTTTGAATTGATTTCAATTGAAAATTCTTCAATTAGATGTCGAAATTTTTTTTAACTTTAATTTAAATATCATTTCCACTTTATAGAATTTTGTCTAGATGTCTTTAAAAAAAATTGTGTATATAGAATAACATTATATTATTAACAATAGTATTGTTAAATACAACAATAAATACAATTATAATAAATTATATAACTATTTATAAAATAATTATTTTTTTTAATATTTATATTTAGCCTCTTAATCCACTTTTTTTTATTAATTAAAATTTTACATTGTATTTTTTTCGCACACTAGAAAGATTGTGTTTAATAAGTAATTATAATAATAAATTACAATTTTACAATCAGGAACTATTATTAAGTCCTGATGATGTCAGTATAAATAGCGAAACGTACGTCAAATATTTTTTTGGTTAGTGGTGACGATACTCTTTAATATAAATTTTATGTTCATTTATCCTAATATGTAATGACCATTAGCTTTCTCCTATATAAAATTTATCGCATTATTGCAATGATCCGACTTTAATGTGGAAAATTGATCTTCTATTATTTTGTAATAATTAAAAATTTTTTATAAAGGTAACTAACCTCTTACGTACTTGATATATAGTGACAAGTTGTTACTTTCTCATGTACAAGAAATATTTTCCAACTTATTAAAACAGTTTTATAAAACTTCTCTTTTAAATTACTGGGATTTCATTAATTATTTATTAAAATATTATTTACGCTTGAAGCAATTTTTTTCGGAGACAAGTATAAATGAAATCAATAAAAAATTACCCACTTAGATGCGGTAAAGAAATACCGAAAAAATATTATTTTAATAAAAAAAAAAATTAAAAAGTAAAATTTTTAAAATGGGGCAAAATTGAGATAAAATAAAATATGTAGCAAAATCCGTAAAAAATTATTAATTTAGTTAACATTTAATAAACAACAAAAAACAGCTTTGACGCATTAAGCAATATATAATAAAAAATTATCTTGTTATCCTGCACCTGTGAAAATCTTAAAAAAATAAAAAAGTGAATTCAAAAGTAAAATTTCATACAAATTTTCTCCCTGCGCCTTTAAAAATCCGGAATAAAGTTAATAATTAAGTTAAAATTTAATGAAAAACAAATACAGTAAAAATTATGTTCGGCGTAAACGACAGATAATTTTAAAATCAGACAAAATTGAATTAGAGCAAAATATATAATAAAAAAATTTGTTCCTTCTCCTTCACCTATCAAAAAAATTATTAATTTAGTTACCATTTAATTAACAACAAAAAAATATTAAAAAATCATTGATTCCCTAAACACTAAAAATAAAAAATAATATTGGCTCCTTAAATAAAAATATTCAAAATTGCCCTCTTAAACTACGCCTCTGAAAAATAAAAAAATAGGAAATTTTGAATAAAATATTAAAAAATAGCATTAGCGCCGTGAAAAGAATTAAAAAGGGAGCAAAAGTTAATCCAAAAACAAAGCATTTAATACCAAATTTTTCTTTTATCCTGCGCCTATGAAAATCCGGGAAAAAATAGAAAATTATGCGAAACATGAAAATAAGATATTATCATGGGTGTCTCCTTGTAATTATTTAAAAAAAAATAAACACGAATTAACGCAACGTATACAATAATAAATTCTTCCCTTATCCTGCGCCTCTGAAACGTCTGGAAAAAATATTAAAAATGTTATGAAACAGAAAAAATAAAAACTAGCATTGGATCATTAAAATAAATTTTCAGAAGGGAAAAAAAGTGAATTGAAAAGCAAAATTTCCACCTTAACCTACGCCTCTGAAAATTTTAAATGAAACGGAAAAAATAACATTAGCGCCGTAAAAAAAATTAAAAAGGGAGCAAAAATGAATCCAAAAACACAATATTTAATATCAAATTTATCCTTTATCCTGTACCTATGAAACTCCAGGAAAAAATTCTAAATCATGCACAACATGAAAATAAGATTATCATTGGCGTCTCCTCGTAAATATTTTAAAAGAAAATAAGTGAATTAACATAAATTATACAATAAAAAATTGGTTCCTGATCCTGCGCCTCTGAAACACCTGAAACATATATTAAAAATTTAATGAAACACAAAAGATAAAAAAAATAGTATTGAATCCATAAACAAAAATGTTTATAATTGAACAAAAGTGAATTCAAAAGCAAAATTACAATACAAAATTGCCGCCTTATCTTACGCCTCTGAAATATAAAAAAATCCCATTAGCGCCGAAAATGGTAAAAAAGGAGCAAAATGAATTCCAAAACAAAACATATGAATGCAAATTTTTTCCTTTATCCTGCGGTTATGAAAAATTTTAATCTTGATCTAGAAACCAAATTCACCTACTTTTATGTAAAAATGCAACAGTGTCTTAATTATTTTAATTTTTAGATCTAGTACATTTCTCAATGTTCTACAAAAGTTCTTCAAGATTTAGTTCATTTCTTAAAGTTGGTAAAACAATTTTTAAAGATCTAGAAAAATTCTTTCTCAATGTTCTAGAAAAGTTCTTGAAGATTTAGTTAGTTTCTTAAGGTTTACAGATGGGTTTCTTATAAATCTGGAATGTTTCTTAAGGATCTAGAACAATTCTGATAGGCCTAGAACAATTCTGAAAGATCTAGAACAAATCTGAAAGATCTAGAACAATTTTTATAGAAATAGTATATTTCTCAATGTTCTAGAAAAGCTCTTGAAAATTCAGTTCGTTTCTTAAGGTTTATAGATGGGTTTTTTATAAATCTGGAAAGTTTCTTAAAGATCTATTACAATTCTTAAAAATCTAGAACAATTCTGATAGATCTAGAACAATTCTGAAAGGTCTAGAACAATTCTTGAAGATATATTATATTTCTCAATGTCCTAGAAAGTTATTGAAGATTTAGTTCGTTTCTTAAGGTTTATAGATGGGTTTTTTATAAACTGGAAAGTTTCTTAAAGATCTAGAACAATTCTTAAAAATCTAGAACAATTATGAAAGATCTAGAACAAATCTGGAAGATTTAGAACAATTCTTAAAGATACAGTATATTTCTCAATGTTCTAGAAAAGATTTAGATCGTTTCTTAAAGTCTGTAGACGGGTTTTTTATAAATCTTGAAAGTTTTTTAAAGATCTAGAATCATTATTAAAAATCTAGAACAATTTTTAAAGACTTAGAATAATTCTTAAAGATATTTCTCTATATTTTAGAAAAAATATGAAGATATAGTTTGTTTCTCAAAGGTTGTAGATGAGTTTTTCATAGATCTACAAAGTTTTTTGAAGAACTAGAACAGTTTTTAGAGATCTAGAACAATTTTTAAGACTAATTGTCAGTAGATAGAACGTCCTTTAACTTTAACGGTTCTGTAACTAACGACAATGACGTTTAGATTGTGACAATTGTACAAGAAATCAACTCGTTAAATTTTATTCTAAGCGTCATCGCCTTTAGTTATTGAATCTTTAAAGTTAAAGGACGTTCTATCTACTGACAGTTAGACGTTTACCAATGATCTAGAAAATTTCTTGAAGATATAGTTAAAACTTTTAGATATGATTTTTATAGATCTCTAAAGATTTTAAAAAAAATAGAACAATAGAAAAATATTAAAATGGCGGCTCCAAGATGGCGGACGAGATTAATACAATAGTTTAAAAATTTATTTTATATATTTATAGACCAGGACCAAATCGATTTTAAATACCCGAATTCATGAAAAATTCTTAGCAGTATGTGGGTAGTCAGAACTTTTTTACCATTACCGCCGTAACAAAATTGGTAAAAAGGGAGCAAAAGTAAATTCTAAAACAAAACATATGAATACCAATTTTTTTCTTTATCCTGCGCCTATGAAAAATTTTAATCTTGATCTAGAAACTAAATTCACCTACTTTTATTTAAAAATGCAACAGTGTCTTAATTATTTTAATTTTATCATTATTCACAATGAATATATTAAATAATAGTTTGTGAAGTAGCGCAAAAACTGTAAAACTGAATTAAGCGTTTAAAATATCCTACTTAATTTTTTTCATTTCTCATAAAGATCTAGCCACGTAGATAAGTGGGTCCTACATACATAGAATACTCATTTCTTGTCTCTTTAATATCCGAGTACTGTTACAGAGACGTTAAACTAGTAAATACTGTAAACAAAAGAATGTTATTTAAGGTTATTATTATATATAAAATAAAAAAAGACGGTTTAATCGGATAACGGTTAGTTGAATTTGGAAGGTTAAGTTAAATGTTTTTTGTTATATAATATTTTATTTATTAGTCTACTTGTACTTTCTTTATGTATAATTTCTATTCGATTTTCTTAAAATTATTTCCTCAGTTTTTTCCTATATTTTTTTTTTTTCGTATACTAAAATCAACATAATTAAAATATATTTGTTCTAACAACCAAATATATGAAAATATCAATAAATCCTTGAGAAAAAAAAACCGTAACCGTCATCGAGATAAATGTCAAATAGTAGGCGCTAACTCGGTGTGGGCAGACACTCTGTATATATAATGAATGTCTCTTAAAGACCAGTTCTATGGACCGACTTGTTGACCTCGCAAAAAAATTGAGAAATCTGACTCAGTAGTGGTTCAACTTTCTCAAGTATTATTTTATTTATTTATCAATTTATCGATAATTTCTGGGTTTTTTCATATGTTACATGATGGTACCGTGGGTGTAATTCTCAAAAATGGTTTGATTCATATTTTAAAATAATTTTTTACAAAGTTTTAAATTTTTTCCCCGATTTTCATACGCGCAGGATAACGGAAAAATTGAATATTATATGTTTTGTTTTTGAATTAAGTTCAGGAACTTTTCTAGAACATTCAGATACATACTTTAAGGATTATTCTTGACCTTTAAAAATTATTCTATACATTTAATAATTGTTCTAGATCTTCAAGAAACTTTCTAGATTTATAAAAACCTATCTACAAACTAAACGAACTAAATTTTAAAGAACTTCTCTAGAAGATTGAGAAATGTACCCGATCTTTAATAATTGTTCTACATCTTTAAGAATGGTTCTGGATCTTCAAAAATTGTTCTACATATTTAATAATTGTTCCAGAACTGTAAGAAACTTTCCAGATTTATAAAGAACCCATTTACAAACCCTTAAGAAACGAACTAAATTTCCAAGAACCTTTATAGAACATTGAGAAACATACTAAATCTTTCAGAGTTGTTCTAGATCTTTCAGAATTTTTCTAGGTCTCTAAAAAACTTTCTAGATTTATACAAAACTCATCTACAAACTTAAAGGAAACAACTAAATGTTCAAGAACTTTTTGAGAACATTGAGAAACATACTAGATCTGTAAGAATTATTTTAGATCTTTAAAAATTGTTCTAGAATTTTAAGAATGGTTCTAGATCTTTAAAAAACTTTCTAGATTTATTAAGAACCTATCTTCAAACTTTAATAAGAAAAGTAACAAATCTTAATGAATTTTTTTAATATATTGAGAAGTATACTAGATCTTTATGAATTGTTCTAGATCTTTCAGAATTGTTCTAGATCTTTCAAAATTATTCTAGATTTTTAAGAAACTTTCTAGAATTGTTTAAAACCCATCTAAGAAACGAACTAAAACTTCATTAACTTTTCTAGAACATTGAGAAACACACTAGATTTTTAAGAATTATTCTAGATCTTTAAAAATTGTCTAGGTTGTTAATAATTGTTCTATATCTATAAAAAAACCCGTCTAAAAATTTTAAGAAATGAACTTAATCTTCAAGAAATTTTCCAGAACATTGAGAAACATACTATATCTTTAAGATAGATTTTTAAAAATTGTTCTGGATATTTAATAATTGTTCTAGATCTTTAAGAAACTATCCAGATTTATAAAAAACCCATTTACAAACTTTAAGAAAAGAAGTAAATCGCCAAGAACTTTTCTAGAATATTGAGAAACATACTAGATCTTTAAGAATTATTCTAGATTTTTCAGAATTGTTCTATATTTTTAAGAATTGTTCTAGATCTTTAAGAAACTTTCCAGATTTATAAAAAAACCCGTCTACAAACTTTAAAAAAAGAACTAAATGTTCAAGAACTTTCTAGAACATTGAAAAACATACTAGAACTTTATGAATTGTTCTAGATTTTCCAGAATTGTTCTAGGGTTTTAAGAATGGTTCTAGATCTTAAAGAAACTTTCTAGATTTATTAAGAACCCATCAATAAACTATAAGAAACGATCTAAAACTTTTCTAGAACACTGGGAAACATACTAGATCTTTAAAAATTGTTTTACATCTTTAAAAATTGTTCTAGAATTTAAGAATTATTTCACGTCATTAAGAAACTTTATAGACATAAAAAACCTCATCTTGAATCTTTAAGAAAAGAACTAAATTTTTAAGAACTTTCTAGAACATTGAAAAACATACTAGAACTTTATGAATTGTTCTAGATCTTTCAGAATTGTTCTAGATTTTTAAGAATGGTTCTAGATCTTTAAGAAACTTTCTATATTTATTCAGAAGCCATCTACACACTATAATAAGAAACGAACTCAATTTTCCATAACTTTTCTTGAATATTGAGAAACACACTAGATCATTGTGAATTGTTCTAGATCTTTCAGAATTGTTATAGATATTTAATAATTGTTTTAGATTTTCAAGAAACTTTCTAGATCTATAAAAAACCGGTCTACAAACTTTAAGAAAGAACATTTCTAGAACATTTAGAAATATACTAGATCTTTAAGAATTGTTTTAGATTTTTAATAATTTATCTAGATCTTCAGAAAACTTTCTAGATCAATAAAAAAAACCCGTCGACAAACTTTAAGAAATGAACTAAATCTTCAAGATCCTTTCTAGAACATTGAGAAGCATACTAGATTTTTAAAAATTATTCTAGATCTTTAAAAATTGTTCTAGATTTTTAAAAATTGTTATAGATCTAGATTTATAAAAAACCCGACCAAAAACTTCAAGAAATTTACTTAATCTTCAAGAAAATTGAGAAACATACTAATTCTTTAAGAGTTATTTTAGATTTTTAAAAATTGTTCTAGATATTTAATAATTGTTCTAGATTTTAAAGAAACTTTCTAGATCTATAAAAATCCGGCCCACAAACTTTAAGAAACAAGCTTTAAGAAACAACTTTTCCAGAACATTGAGAAACATACTAGATATTTAAGAATTGTTCTAGATCTTTAAAAATTCTAAATATTTAAAAATTGTTCTAGATTTTTAATAATTGTCCTAGATCTTTAAGAAACTTTTTAAACCTATAAAAATCCCGTCACACACTTTAAGAAATGATCTAAATCTTCAAGATCCTTTCTAGAACATTGAGAGACATACTAGATTTTTAAGAATTATTCTAGCTGTCAGTAGATAGAACGTTCTTTAACTTTAACGGTTCTATAACTAATGACAATGACGTTTAGATTGTGACAATTGTATAATAAATCAACTTGTAAAGTTTTATTCTAAACGTCATTGCCTTTACTTATTGAGTCTTTAAAGTTAAAGGACGTTCTATCTACTGACACTAGATCTTTAAAATTTGTTCTAGATATTTAATAGTTGTTCTAGATCTTCAAGAAACTTTCTAGATCTATAAAAAACTCGTCTAAACACTTTAAGAAATGAACTAAATCTTCAAGAACTCCCTAGAATACTGTGAAACATACTAGATTTTTAAGAATTGTTCAAGATCTTTAAAAATTGTTATAAATTTTTAAAAATTGTTCTAGTTTTTTAAGAGTTGCTCTGGTCCTTCAAGAAAACTTTCTAAAATATACAGGGTGTTCCATTTAAAAATCCAAAATTTAGGTCCATTTCCGGCGAAACCGGAAGTCTGACATCTTGAATGTATACGCTTAATATATACAATTAAAATTTCACAAAAATCGGCTAATAAATAGAAAACTTAAAGGGGTGATTTATACCCCTGTGTCATACGGTATATTTTAAATTAATATAAAGACCTTTATTAAAGTAACTTTATTCTGAGAATTGTAGGACAAATTTATTAAACAAAATCATTGCATAATATCAAATTGTTCATTAGTAATAAACATTCACCTAGTTGATAGCTATTAATTGGTACTAGTATGAGTATGAAATACCGGTACAGAACTCATTTAGGTGAAAGTAAAAGTAATCAACGTAAAAGGCAGACAATCCGTCAGACACTTTATAAAATTAAATCTGTACAGATGCACAAAAATTATTATATTATTACAAGTTTTGCATTTTTCATTCTTTTTTTTGCTTCTCATTAATCCGTCTATAAAAGACTAAATTTTGAAAGGTCTTTTCTGTATTATTCCTTGTGAGCTATTATATTGGAATTTATTATTATTATTAATAACTTTTTTCTTCGTGTATCTATATAATGGTTAAATATAAACAAAAACGTAATTATACCTTGTAAGATATTGAGCAACGCATTTTATTAAAAACTGTGTAGCTTCTCTAAACCACAAATTCGTTTAAATTTAATTTGTTTTTTTTTTAAACATTCCGCGCACTAAAAGAAGTATTATTTAGATACAGGATAATATAACTTGAAAAATATAAATCAAAAATATAATTTTTAATTGTAAATAAATCTTTAATAATATTTTATAATAATTCAGTAACTTTTTTAATAATTTCATACAGTTAATTAAGCATATTGAGCTAAAATATAATTGAATTTCTTGTTAAATTCAAAATACAGCATCATCCTGTATTGTAGAGCGATTGGATGGAAAAAAATTTAAAATTACAGGCTAGGATTTGTGTTCTGTCTGCGACTACAATGCATTGTTACGCAAATACAAATTATTTTTGATTGAAATTGTAACAGGTTGTTTATTAGAGGATAAATTTGAAAAAAAATTCTCACGAGCTCTACTTAACTACTGTCTGTATATAAAGTTGAATGAGCGGTGGTTTTGATCTTAAAAAAAATATAGAAAAAGATATGTTTCTAAAAAAAAAATTGTGTACTAAATAAAAAACACAGAAGTTCTTCTTTTCAATAAATAAGAATTTTATGTTTTACAAGATATTGTTTGTGATTTTTAAATATTTTTTTTTTCAAATAAAACTACGTAGTCCTTCTCTTTAATAATTAATAATTTTATGTTTTATGGAATATTCTTGTTTATAATTTTTAAATATTTTTTTTGTAAATAAAACGACCTAGTCCTTCGCCTCAATATGAAAAACAGCGAAGTCCTTCTAATAATTAATAATTTCATATTTCATGAAATATTCTTGTTCGTAATTTTTAATTTTTTTTTTCAAATAAAACGACCTAGTCCTTCGCCTCAATATAAAAAACACCAAAGTCCTTCTCTTCAATAATTAATAATTTTATGTTTTATGGAATATTCTTGCTTGCAATTTTTAAAAGTTTTTTCTTTAAATTAATTAAAACATCCATATTGAATAAGTGTCCGACTGGTTTCGGTCAAAACATCATCAGGTCGAAAAGTAGGTACGTTCAAAAACACAGAATAAATTGAGCGGTGAGGGACCCTGTCAGGAACAAAGTTCCTTACGTTATTTTTTCGCTTTTTAAAATTTAAAAATGAAAAAGAAATTTAAAAATTCGAACAGTTTGAAAAACCCGAAAGGAATCAAAAGAAAACAAACGAAAACAAACGAAAATAAACGAAAAGAAACGAAAACAAACGAAAACAAATGAAAACAAATGAAAACAAATGAAAACAAATGAAAACAAATGAAAACAAATGAAAACAAATGAAAACAAATGAAAACAAATGAAAACAAATGAAAACAAATGAAAACAAATGAAAACAAATGAAAACAAATGAAAACAAATGAAAACAAATGAAAACAAATGAAAACAAATGAAAACAAATGAAAACAAATGAAAACAAATGAAAACAAATGAAAACAAATGAAAACAAATGAAAACAAATGAAAACAAATGAAAACAAATGAAAACAAATGAAAACAAATGAAAACAAATGAAAACAAATGAAAACAAATGAAAACAAATGAAAACAAATGAAAACAAATGAAAACAAATGAAAACAAATGAAAACAAATGAAAACAAATGAAAACAAATGAAAACAAATGAAAACAAATGAAAACAAATGAAAACAAATGAAAACAAATGAAAACAAATGAAAACAAATGAAAACAAATGAAAACAAATGAAAACAAATGAAAACAAATGAAAACAAATGAAAACAAATGAAAACAAATGAAAACAAATGAAAACAAATGAAAACAAATGAAAACAAATGAAAACAAATGAAAACAAATGAAAACAAATGAAAACAAATGAAAACAAATGAAAACAAATGAAAACAAATGAAATCAAACGATAGCAAACGAAAATAAAAGAAAAGAAATGAAAAGAAATGAAAACAAATGAAAACAAATGAAATCAAACGATAGCAAAAAAATCGAAAGAATTTAAATAAATCGCAGAAAATTGTAAAAAAGGAAAAAAATCACGACAAAATCCCAAAAAAATTGCAGAAAATTGCAAAAAATCAGAGAATTAAGAAAAAAAAAAAAAGAATTAGAAAGAAAAACAGAACAATGAGAAAAAATGAGGGAAAACCGAAAATATTCAGAAAAAAACAGAAAAAACGGAAAAATAACCAAAAAGTCAGAAAAATTAGAAAAACCGAAAAATCAGAAAAAATCGAAAAATAAGAAAAAACTGAAAACATTGGCACAAATTGAAAAAAAATCAAAACATTTAAAAAAAAAAAATGAAAAATAAAATTTTAAAATACGGAAAAAACGAAAACAATTGTAAAAAATCCGATAACCAAAATACCAAAAAAATAGCAAAAAACAAATAACAACCAAAAAAACAGAAACAATTGTAACCATAAAAAAAATCGAAAGAATTGAAATAAATCGCAAAAATCACAAAAAAATTGTAAAAAAAGCCCAAAAAAATCACAACAAAAGTAAAACATAATAAAAAATGAAAAGGCATTAGAAAAGAAAAAATCGGAACAAATCAAAAATCTCTCTCTCTATCTTTCTCTCTCTCTTTATGAAATAATTATAAAAAAGCAAAGAACAACCAAAAAACGAGAAACAATTGTAACCATAAAAAAAATATAAAAAAATTCGAAGGAATTTAAATAAATCGAAAAAATCACAAAAAAATTATAAAAATGCGAAAAAAAATCGCAACGAAATTAAAATATGATAAAAAATGAAGAGGCATTAGAAAAGAAAAGAACAAAAATGAGAAAAAATCGGAACAAATCAATAATCTCTCTCTCTATCTTTCTCTTTCTCTTTATGAAATAATTATAAAAAAACGAAGAACAACCAAAAAACCAGAAACAATTGTAACCAAAAAAAAAATTAAAATCGCAACAAAATAAAAATATAAAAAAAAATTAGAAGACATTAGAAAAGAAAAAAAAATGAAAAAAAAACGGAAAAAATTAAAAATCTCTCTCTCTCTCTCCCTTTCTCTCTCTCCCTTTCTCTCTCTCTCTTTCTCTCTCTCTCTTTATCAAATAATTATAAATGATATAAAATTTAAAATAAAAAATAAGAAACCATTCAAATTGTAGAAAGAAACAGTTAGTAAGAGAAAGACATAGAAGGAGGGAGCCAGCATAACGCTTTTTCCTTACGTGACGCTTTCTGCCAGTTAACTCCTAGCGCAAATCGCGTTAAGCAACTTCGTTCCAAAAATCAATGTATCCGATGATGACTTTTTAACCGAAACTAGTCGCTTACTAATTCAATATGACTTGACCACATTTGTGATATGAATTGAATTATTTTACGAAAAATATTTTTTTCTTGTCCACGAAAAGAGAAAAATTTACCAGTTAAAATTATTATTATTATTGACGAATTTTAATGGTCTAATAGAAAATAAATAATAATTATTATTATCAGTAAAAGTACAAATTTTCCTTGACATACTTTTATAGAATTGCTTACTTATAGCGTTGATAATTTCTAGGGTGCATGTATTTTTTTATAGATTTTATTACTTTTTTTTCTTTTTTTTTCATTATCAAATTTTTTCTATTTCTACTTATATCAAAAATGTGTTTAAAGGTCGTTTCTATTAGAGTGTACGTTGCAGCAATGCATCACATAACTAATCATTTGTATGTTAAGTACACACTTACTATATAAGTTTAAATATTGGGTAATACCGATAAAGTTAGATATAAACAAATATGACTTCATCATTCCTTAAAAAACACGCGTCGTTCCCCTTTAATTACATATGCTAATTAAACGCCTTTGGATATATAATTTTTTAATTATGAAGGATATTTATGTGGGAAAATATAACAAATAGTTCATATGAGTATTTTTTAAATACAATTAAAAGAATCTTCCAAAGTAATAAATTTATATTTTTCTTAAAAGATTAAAAAAAAACAAAATAAAATATAATAAAGAAATACAAGAAAAAAAAAAAAACGAAGCTGTTAAGTTTGTTAGTAAGTAAATTTATAAATTCATGTCATCATACATTATAAATATTTTTATTTTTAAAGAAGATCACCGGTAATGAATTATACGATAATTATTATTACTGTAAAATATCATATGCGTTATGCAATAATAATTGAACGATGTAGAATATCAAGGTCTTTTACGTTATTGCCAACGAGCTACCATCACTTGATTTTTTTTGAACCATATGGTTAATAGTCAAAGCCTAGAACATCTGCCACATATTTTTTTATGAGGAAGAAATTATGCAGAATCGTTAAGACACAAGTTGTTATTTTTTTTTGTTCATCAGAATACACATATTTCCTAAAATTAATTTGTCCATAAATAAAGATGTTATCCACTTAATTGTCAAGATTTTTAAATAAAAAAAATAATTGATTTTAACTAACAAATGAATTTATCGATAACATACCAATTCTTGGACGTCTAGGATCATGGTTTGTTAATTAAAACTGTTTTTAACACTCCAGAATTATTTTATGATCATTCTTGGCTCTCTAGGATCATGGTTTGTTATTTTCTGATCATTCGTGGACCTCTAGGATCATGATTTGTTAATTAAAACTGTTTTTAACACTCCAGAGTTATTTTCTAACCATTTATGCACCTATGGGATCATGGTTTGTTATTTTCTTATCATTCGTGGACCTCTAGGAACATGATTTGTTAACTGTAACCGTTCTTAACACTCCAGAATTGTTTTTTGATCGTTCTTGGATCTCTAGGATCACGGTCTGTTATTTTCTGATCATTCGTGACCTCTGAGATCATGAATTGTTAACTATAACCGTTCTTAATACTCCAGTATCATGTTTTTATCATTCTTGGATCTCTACCATCATGGTTTGTTAATAATAACCGTTTTAACAATCCAGAATTATTTTCTGATCATTATTGGACCTCTATGATCATGGTTTGTTACTTTCTGACCCATCTTGAACCTCTAGGATCATGATTTATTAATTATAACCGTTTTTAACACTCCAGAATTATTTCTTGATCATTCTTGGACCTCTAGGATCATAGTTTCTTATTTTATGATCATTCTTGGACGTCTAGGATTATGGTTTGTTATCTTCTGATCGTTCTTGGACCTTTAGGACAATAGCTTATTGTTTTATGATCATTATTGGACCTCTAGGTTCATTTTTTGTTATTTTGTGGTCATTCTTGAACCTTTAGGATCAGCGTCTGTTATTTTCTGATCATTTTCGGACCTCTAGGATCATGGTTTCTTATTTTCTGATCATTATTGGACCTCTAGGATCATGGTTTGCGATTTTCTGATCGTTCTTGGACCTCTAAGACCATAGTTTTGTTGTTTTATGATCATTATTAGACCTCTAGGTTCATTAATTGTTATTTTCTGGTCATTCTTGGATCTTTAGGATCAGGGTTTGTTATTTTCTGATAATTTTTGGACCTCTAGGATCATCGTTTATTTTATAATCCTTCCAGGATCAGTAGGATCATCACTTGTGAATTAAAACAATTTTTAACACTCCAGTTACTATTATTTTTTCTACGGTAATTGTTTTGTCAGGAAATTTATATAACGAACCAAACCATATAATGAAATGAAACTATCGATAAATAACTCACAGCTGCTTTTACACTTCAATAAAACAAATTACTCTCGCTATGGTTCACCCAAGCCATTTATTATTTCGTTATATATATTTGTCCGAAGTTTACTCTCTTTTTATGGACTTCCTTGGGTTTTGACTGCAATACAGTTAGAATACAGGACCGTGTCCAGCATCGAAATATATAAAACAAAAATAGACCCTCAAATTTCCGCAATATCCATTGCATAATTTACCTAAAGTGATAGGGGGTGGTGGAATAGTTCCTGAGTTTTTACTTCAATTTAATAATATAAAAGTAGAAACTAAAGACTAGATGACTTGATTTGTAATGATAGAAAAATTTGGGAATATGTTTAACTTAGCAACTGAAAAATGTTTTTTCCGGAAAGATTTATCGTATTTGTAATTTTCTACACATACATACATTTTTCTAAAAGAAAAATGAAAACCTCAAGATTGGATTTTGTAGCGGGAAAGTAAAGATGAAAACGAAAATCGTGCTACTAAAGCTATAACCATGTCACTTTTTTATGTCAAATTTACCATCTTTTCTCGATTAAATTTGTCACTTTTTAACCTTTTTTTTCTTGAAAGTTTTTTGTATTTATTTTCCCGTCATTTTAAATTTTTTCGCTTTTTTTCTCAAATTTATCCTCTTACATTTGTCACTTTTCTGTATCAAATTTCCCCTTGTAAATTGTGTTTCTTTTGTGTCTTTTCTCTCAAAAATTTCACTCTTAAATTTGGCATTTTTTACTATCAAATTCCCCTCTTTTCCATGGTAAATTTTTTACTAATTGGCTTCAAATTTTCCCTCTTTTGTTTAAAAAATTTACCCTCTTTCCTCTTTTAAATTTGTTATTTTTCAGTATCAAATCTCCCCTTTTATCTCTTGAAAATTTTGACACTTTTTGAGTTAAATTTCCCCACTTATCTCTCAAAAATTTACCAAGATTTCTCTTTTAAAGTTTTTAATTTTTGGCTTAAAATTTCCCTCTTACTTTTCTTTTAAATTCGTCAATTTTCAGCACTAAATTTCTTCTTTTATCTCTCGAAAATTTCCCCCATTTTCTTTTACAATTTTTGTTATTTTTTTACTCAAATTTCCCCTTCTCTTTCAAACATTTCCCATCCATTGTTTTTTAAATTTGTCATTTGTCGCTTTCTAATTTATCCTCTTTTCTGTTGCCACTTTTTTGTGGTAAATCTCAACCATTTTCTACTAAAAATTTCCCTTTGTTTCTCTCTTAACTATTTTGTCTCAAATTTTCCCTCTTCCTTCTCTTTTAAATACGTCACCTGTCAGAATTAAATTTCCCCTCTTCTCTCTTAAAAATTTCCCCTCTTTTCTCTTTAAATTTGTCACTTTTCACTATCAAATTTTCCCTTTTTTCTGTTGAAATACCTGAAAATACCTTTTTGTGGTAAATTTCCCCTCTTCTCTCAAAACTTTTCCCTCATTTCTCTCTTAAATTTTTTCACTTTTTTGACTCTTTCCCCTCTTCCTTTTATTTCAAATTCGTCATTTTTGAGCATCAAATTTCCCCTCTTATCACTATAAAATTTCACCTATTTTCTCTCTTAAATTTGTCACTATCCAATTTCTTCTCATTTCTCTTAATTTTTTTTAATTTTTTTTCCCAAACTTCCCCTTTTCGTTTTATTTCAAATTTGTTACTTTTCAGCATTAAATTTCGCTTCTTACCTCTCGAAAAATTGTCTCTTCTTTCTCTTAAATTTGTTACTTTTCATTATCAAGTTTTCCCACTTTTCTCTTTAAATTTGTATCCGTTTTTTGTTTCAAATTTCCCTCCTTTTATTTCGAATATTTTCCCTTTTTCTCTTTTAAATATGCCACTTTGAACTATCAAATGTCCCCTCCTTTCTCTTGAAAATTTTGTCACTTTTTTGTGGTAAATTTTTCCTCTTTTCTTTCAAAAATGACCCCTCATGAATCTCTTAAATTTTTTTACTTTTTTCCCAAATTTCGGCGTTTTCTTCTCTTTAAATTAGTCACTTTTTAGAATCAAATTTACCTTCTAATCGCTTGAAAATTTCCGCTCCTTTTTTTTAAATTTGTTACTTTTACTACTCTCTTTTCTCTTTAAATTTTTGTCACTTTTGTCTCAAATATCCCCCCTTTTCAACAATTTCTCCTCTTTTCTCTTTTAAATTCGTCACTTTTCACTATCAATTTCTCCATCTTTTCTCTTGAAAAGTTTGTCCCTTTTTTGTGGTAAATTTTTCCTCTTTTCTTTCAAAAAATTTTCTCTTAAATTTTTTCACTTTTTTTCTTCTCTTTTAAATTCGTCACTTTTCAGCATCAAATTTCCCTTCTTATCTCCCGGAAATGGTTCCCTCCTTTTTCACTTAAATTTGTTACTTTTCACTATAAAATTTCCCCCTTTTTCTCTTTAAATTTTTTTCACTTTTTGTCTCAAATTTCGGCCCTTTTCATTCAACAATTTCTCCTCTTTTCTCATTTAAATTCATCACTTTTCACTATCAAATTTCCCCTCTCTTCTCTTGAAAATTTTGTCACTTGTTCGTGGTAAATTTCATCTCTGTTCTCTAAAAAAATTTCCCTTATTCCTCTTGAAAATTTTGCCACTTTTTTGTGGTAAATTTCCCCTCTTTTTTATCAAAAATTTCCTCTCATTTTTTTCTTAATTTTTTTCACTTTGTTGTCTCAAATGTACCGTTTTTTTGTCTTGAATTTGACACTTTTTACTATCAAATTTTCCTTCATTTCTCTTTTAAATGTGTTACATTTTTGCGTCATATTTCCCCTCCTTTGTCATGAAAATTTCCCCTCTTCTCTCTTGAAAATCTCCCTCTTAAATTTGTCATTTTTCTCTTCATAATTTCCCCTCTATTCACTTTTAAATTTGTTACATTTGTGCGTTATATTTTCCTCTATTCTCTTGAAAATTTCTCATCTTTTCCCTTTTAATTTTGTCACTTTTCACTATCAAATTTCCCCTCTTTTCTCTAACCGAAACCGCATTAACTGATAAGGAACGTGTGAAATAATCAAGTGATAAAGGTCACAATAATTGATACGTTTTTTCAATTTTCATTGGACCAATTATAAAGGAAATATATGAAAATGTTCTTTTGATAATGTTACTGCGCATGATTTTTGTTCTATATAGTTGTTATTTTCATCTTTTGTATATGTTTTTTTACGATTGTGAAAAATTTGCAAGACGAATGATCTTTACTAAAAAAAATAAAAAGTCGTACAATGTTTTGTGAGATCTCTAAACAAAATGTTTTTTATTCCTATGGTAGTTAATAGTTCCAAAAATATTTCTCTAGGCTTGACCAACATATTCTAAATTAACCTTCAAATGCAGTAATGATTTTTTTTTTGATGAAGTTATTTTAGATCCGATCCTGTTGCTTCTGTTTAAAAACAACAGTTAAGCAATAATCGTGAAAACGTCGATGGGAGTTCTTCATCGAGCACATTCCAATGTGGGTAATTCTACACCTCTTTGGGAATTTTAATACGGATCGTACCGACCGATACGGTTTAGTCAATTGGTTTTCAATTTCAAATTCATTTTATTTTCACGTATTCGGTTAGATTGTATATTTTTCATCTAAATTTTTGTGATAGATCTTTTTTTTTTAAATATTTATCTCTCATCGTTCTCGAGTTGAATCAGGCTAACAGACGGGCGGACGGACAAAACTATGTTATAAGAGTTTTTTTCTTCGAAAACTCTTAAAAACGAGAAAAAATTAGAAGAATCGAAAAAATAAAAAAAAACCGAAAAAATCGGAAAAAAATTAAAACAAAAAAACAAAAAACTTTGGAAAAAATTGAGAGAGAAATTAGAAAATATTATGAAAAAAAATAAAATTGTAAAATACGGAAAAAATGAAGAAATTAAAAAACCTAAAAAAAAGCTAAAGATCGCAAAAAAAAATGAATAAAAAAAGCCTAAAAAAACGAAAAAAAGCCAAAAAAACGCAACAAGTCGAAAATTACCACAATAAATCGCAAAACAATCACAACAAAATCACAAAAAAATCGCAAATTATCACAAAAAATCAATGAATTAAAAAAATGAGAAAAAATAGAAAACAAAAAAGAATAGAAAAACAGAACTATAAAAAAAAAGAGGAAAAATTAGAAAAATTGAAAAAAAATCATAAAAAAAATTGGAAAAATCAAAAAAATCTGAAAAAAATCAAAAAAAAACCAGGAAAATCGGAAAAAAATAATAAAAAAAAAACAAAAAAAAACTGTAAAAAAAAGAAAAACGAAAGAAATCGAAAAATATCACAAAAAATCGCAAAAACCACAACAAAATCGCAAAAAAAATGACAAAAAAAACCGCAAATTATCATAAAAAATCATTGGAATAAGAAAAAAATGAGAAAAAGTTAGAAAACGAAAAAAATAAAAAAAAAACAGAACAATGAAAAAAAATGAGGAAAAATTAGAAAAAATGGAAAAAAATTGGAAAAAAAACAAGAAAAAAAATCAGAAAAATGAGGAAAAGCGAGAAAAATCGAAAAGCATCGCAAAACCAAAGAACAATGAAAAAACGGGAAACAACTGTATTCATAAAAAAACTGGTAAAATATTCAAAAAAATTGAAGTGAATTGCAAAAAATAACAAAAAAGTCGCAAATATTAGCAAAAAATCAGAATAAGAAAAAATAAAAAAAAAATTAAGAAAAATAAAAACAGAATAATGATGAAAAATCAGATAAAATCACAAAAAAAACAAAAAAGTAGAAAAAATCGAAAAAAACTACAAAATGTTTGGATCAAAATTTCCCCTCTTCTTTCTCTTTTAAATTCGTCAATTTTCAGCATCAAATATCCCTCTTACTTCTCGAAAATTTCCCCTCTTCTTTCTCTTAAATTTGTTACTTTTCACTATCAAATTTCCCCTTTTTTCTCTTTAAATTTTTATCAACTTTTGTTTTAAATTCAATTTAAAAAAAAAATAAAAAAATTCAAAAAAATTGAAGTGAATTGCAAAAAATAACAAAAAAGTCGCAAATATTAGCAAAAAATCAGAATAAGAAAAAATAAAAAAAAAATTAAGAAAAATAAAAACAGAATAATGATGAAAAATCAGATAAAATCACAAAAAAAACAAAAAAACAAAAAAGTAGAAAAAATCGAAAAAAACTACAAAATGTTTGGATCAAAATTTCCCCTCTTCTTTCTCTTTTAAATTCGTCAATTTTCAGCATCAAATATCCCTCTTACTTCTCGAAAATTTCCCCTCTTCTTTCTCTTAAATTTGTTACTTTTCACTATCAAATTTCCCCTTTTTTCTCTTTAAATTTTTATCAACTTTTGTTTTAAATTCAATTTAAAAAAAAAATAAAAAAATTCAAAAAAATTGAAATAAAATGGAAACAATCGCAAAAAATTGAAATAAATTGCAAAAAATCGCGAAAAAATTACAAAAAAGTCGCAAATAATTGCAAAAAAACAGAACAAGGAATAATAAAAAAAGGAAAAGATAAAAAAAGAAAAACAGAACAATGATGAAAAATCAGATAAAATTACAAAAAAAAACAGAAAAAACAAAAAAATAACAAAAAAGTAGAAAGAATCGAAAAAACCACAAAAAAAAACATGAAAAAACAAAAAATCAGAACAATAAGAAAAAACTAGAAAGAATAAAAAAAACCTCTCTATAAAATAATTATAAATGATATGATGGGGTATCCTATAGATGAAAAATATTTAAATTTTAGTTTTAGGCAAAAATGTCATTTTTGATAAAAAGTTTGGCTTTTTCTGAAATCTAAAATACAATCATCAAATATAATTTTTTTTCAGGCTTGTCAAAAATATGAATCTTACTCAAGAAAAATTTTATTTAAAAAATTTGATCAGAACTAAAAACTAAGTTCAAATATGCAATTACTTTGAAAAAATAGGTTTTGTGCTAGTTTAATATTGTTTCTATTTTGAATGAATATTTATCTCTTGTAATTATAAAATTCACCTTCTCGTTTCTTAATGTTTTCTAACAATTTTTCAATTTAAACACGCAACTACAGTAAAATTTGCATTGTTATTGTACCTAGAAATACATTTAAAAAATCAATACATTTTTTTAATGTAAATGGGTATAATTATGACATTTTTCGATAAAACTAAAATTTAAAAATTTTTCAGCTATTTAATACCCCTTCGTGTACTCACTGTATAAAACATTCTAAATAATAAAAAATTCATACTGTACCAAAAGACAGAGAAATAGAGGGAAGAATAAATACAAAGTGTTCCATTTAAAATAATATAACTATAGTACAGATCTTTTTATATAGATGGCGTTTTGATGATTTGCTGTCTATACTGTTTTTTATTTATTTCATTGAGGTACTAAAACTCTAAATTCAGTATCACATTTAATATAATTCTTTTTATAAAAGCTTCTTAGGTACATCGAATGAAAAGAGGGGCGGTTACTAGTTTCGGCAATATGCCATCATCAGGCCAAACTAATTATAAATGAGAAGAAGAATGAGTTACAGTACGGGGCTTAGACCTCACTCATTTTTGCTTAAAATTTTACTCTTATAAATTTCCATAAATGTTTTCTAGTACAACTTAATCCTTTGTTCCTATTTTTATTTTTATTTCTTCGTTAACCTGTTTTGTAACTCATTCTGTCGGGTACCAACCCTTGATGTTGTATATTTAAACTGGATTGTCCCTTGTGAGGTACTGATTTGTTTTACCTTTCGACTGTTTATTATAATATACTTTCATATTAACTTATTACTGTGTACTATCCGGCTCGAAGGACCATATGTCGAGAACTAACTCTTGATGTTGTGTATTTATTTCTTACACTTGGAAATATACTTTTGTTATTTTAATTCTATTTAGTCAACAAAATTCTTTCATGGTGTCAACTGCCCTTTTGTACTGGATTTAGAGTTTTACTACCTCTTTTGTAATTTATTTCATTGTTATTTATTTTCTCCAAAGTGGAAGTTTAAAAAAAAATTTAAAATCAAGTAAACGATCAATAATTACAATCCCATAGACGTGTATTTTTCTGTCTGGCTGAGCAAATTGCTAACAGCGTAAAATTATTTAAAAACCCAGTTTCTAAAAGATAAAATTGCATCTTTACGACTACGCCGTGCGTATAGAAATCTTACAACGCCATAATTATGTCTAATCTTTTGCTAATATGCTTCAAGGTAGATATACAAGCCCCAAGATTTTATAGATTTTTCCTTTCGAATAAGTACATAGTTATTAGAAAATTATTTTTATAGTAGGTAGGTAATAAATTTGATGAAGTAAGACAGGTAGCGTGTAATCAATCAAAAGATATCTAGATTTGCCCGGAAACAAAGGATTCATTCAATATACAAGAATGCAATAAATAGTGTCATATTTTTACTTTAGGCGGTACATTTTCAATCTGTAAATCAAAAAGAGATACAGTAAAAAAAATATAATAATATAGGAAGTACCAATATCATTCTAGTAAAAATATACAATACTACAG
Organism: Neocrepidodera transversa; assembly: GCA_963243735.1. Lineage (NCBI taxonomy): Eukaryota > Metazoa > Arthropoda > Insecta > Coleoptera > Chrysomelidae > Neocrepidodera > Neocrepidodera transversa. The sequence goes on along the minus strand of OY725344.1, from coordinate 20,145,583 downwards.
GGTGGCGAAAATTTAATTGGGAAAAAAACATTTCATCTTTCAAAGACCACCCTCTTTTATTTTTTGTTTAATACGGACCTGCCCTTATTTCTAATTAAATTTTTTAATCTTGATTTTTTTTATTCAACAGTGTAAAATATTTAATTATTTTATTAAGTTTTAACAATTAACTGTAGCTTAGAATTTTTTCTAAGGACGGTACTGTTCCATTTTCATTCTAAATATTTATAATTTTTTTTTTAAACAAAAAAATATATAATTGAGTATATTTAGAATTTGACGCAAATATACAAATTTTTTATATCTAAAATAGGTTCAAAAGCTTAAAACTATCAGGATAAAAATGAACAGGATCGTACTTAGAAAAAATCCAAAATATCATTGTTAAAACCTAATAAAAAAAATAAGTTCTTAAATCTAATAATCCTTACTTAATTGGAATAATAATGTCAAAAATATACAGGATGATGCCAAAAACAAAATCCATAAAACAGAAATATTAAAAATATACAGGTTGATGCTAACAATACGTTAAATATGATTTAAAAATAAACTTTGTTTGTACACCCTGTAATATTAATTTTGTAAAAAATTTCACTCTTTTATTATTAATAAGTTTCCGAATTCAATAAAACATATAAAAATGAAAAAAAAATATCAAGGAATACAGGATGATGTCAAAAATACATAAAATATGATTAAAAAATAACTTTTGTTTTACATACTGTAATATTAATTTGGTAAAATTGTATTATTATTAAAAGTTTCTAAATTCAATATTTTAGTTTAAATGTAAGAAAAATATCAAAATATACAGGAAGATGCCAAAATATGTTAAATATGATTAAAAAATAACTTTTGTTTATGCACCCTATAGTATTAATATGACAAAAAATTTCACTCTTGATAAATGTTTCTAAATCTAATAGTTTTTATTAAACTGGAAACAGACATATTAAAAATATACAGGGTGATACAAACAATACGTTAATTATGATTAAAAATAACTTTTGTTTGTGACACCCTGTAGTATTAATATGACAGAAAATTTCACTCTCGATAAAAGTTTCTAAATCCAATAAAATTTATCAAATTGAAAACAGAAATATTAAAAATATATAGGGTGATGCCAACAATACGTTAAAAATGATTAATAAATAACTTTTGTTTGTACACCCTGCAATATTAATGTGGTAAAAATGTTCAACAGTAACAAAAATTTTTAAATTCAATAAACTTTCATTAAAATGTAACAATAATATCAAAAATATACAGGATGATGCCAAAAATACATTAATTATGATTAAAAAATAACTTTTATTTATACACTCTGTAATATTAATTTGGTAACAAAATTCACTATTAAATTATTACTAAAAATTTCTAAAGTCAATAAAATATAATATTGAAATGTAACAAAATATCAAATATACAGGATGATGCAAAAATACTTTAAATATATGATTAAAAAATAACTTTCGTTGCACACCCTGTAGTAATTATTTGGTCAAAAATTTCACTATTTTATTAATAAAAGGTTCTTAATTCAATAAAATATATTAAAATGTAACAAAAATACTAAAATATACAGGATGGTGCCAAAAATAAGTTAAATATGATTAAAGAATATTTTTTGTTTGTACACCCTGTAGTTTTAATATGACAGAAAATTTCACTCTCGATATCAGATGAAAAAAAATTATAACTTTTTTTTGTACATCCTGTAATATTAATTTGGTATTAATAAAAGTTTTTTTAATATTTTTTTTCCAAATAAGAAACAAAACGAAAAAAACAAAAAAATAAGAAGAAAAAAAACCGAGAAAAATCAGAAGAATCGAAAAAAATTGAAAATAAAATTGAGAGAGAAATTAGAACATATTGGCAAAAAAATGAAAAACAAAATTGTAAAATTCGGAAAAAAATGAAGAAATCAAAAAACAGAAAAAAAACCGCTAAAAAACGATAAAAATCGCAAAAAACGCAAAAAAAAAGAGCCCAAAAAAACGCACAAAATCACAAAAAAATGACAAAAAATCGCAAATTCTCAGAAAAAAAAATTTTAAATAAAAAAACAGAAAAAAAGAGAATAGAAAAACAGAACAATGAGAAACAAATGAGGAAAGATTAGAAAAAATTGAAAAAAAAAGAAAAAAAATTAAATATATTGAAATGTAACAAATGTATCAAAATATACAGTATGATGCAAAAATAATTTAAATATGATTAAAAAATAACTTTTGTTTAGTACACCCTGTAATAATCATTTAGTTAAAAATTTCACATTTTATTTGTAATCAAAGTTTTTTAATTCAATAAGATATATTAAAATGTAACAAAAATATTAAAATATACAGGATGATGCCAAAAATTTGTTAAATATAATACAAAAATAAACTTTTGTTTGTACACCCTGTAGTATTAATATGATAGAAAATTTCACTCTCGATAAAAGATTCTAAATTTGATAAAGTTTATCAAATAAAAAACAGAAATATTTAAAATGTACAGGGTGAAGCCAACAATACGTTAATTATGATCAAATAATAACATTTGTATATACATCCTGTAATATTAATTTGCTAAAAATTTTTGTATTTTAGTATTAATAAAAGTTTTTTTTAATATTTCTTTTACAAATAAGAAACGAAACGTAAAAAAAAACAAAAAATCATTAAAAATAAGAAGAAAAAAAACGAGAAAAAGTTTGTAGAATCGAAAAAAATTTAAAAAAAAAACAGAAAAATTCGGAAAAAAAATAAAAAAAAAACAAAAACTTTGGAAAAAATTGAGAGAGAAATTAGAAAATATTGGGAAAAAAAGAAAAATAAAATAGTAAAATTTGAAAAATGAAGGAAACAAAAAACCGAAAAAAAACCGCTACAAAAACGCTAAGAATCGCCAAAAAAAAACAAAAAAAAGCCTAAAAAACGCAAGAAATATAAAAATTATCACAAAAAATGCAAAACAATCACAAAGAAAACTCAACAAAATCAGAAAAGAAATGATAAAAAAAACACAAGTTATTAGAAAAAATAGAAAAACAGAACAAAGAGAAACAAATGAGGCAAGATTGAAAAAAAAAAAACAAAAAAAACCAGAAAAAAAAAACAAAAATGAAAAAAAAATTAAATACATTGAAATGTAACAAAAGTATCAAAATATACAGGATGATACAAAAATACTTTAAATATGATTAAAAAATAACTATTCTTTTTACACCCTGTAATAAATATTTAATCAAAAATTTCACTTTTTATTAATTATGATTAAAAAATAACTTTTATTTGTACACTCTATAATATTAATATGACAGAAAATTTCACTCTTTTTAAAAGATTCTAAATTCGATGGAAATTATTAAATGAGAAACAGAAATATTTAAAATATACAGGGTGGAGCCAACAATACGTTAATTATCATCAAATAATAACCTTTGTTTGTACATCCTGTAATATTAATTTGGTAAAAAATTTTAGTATTTTATTATCAGTAAAAGTTTCTTAGTTCAATATTTTATATTTAAATGTAAAAAAAATATCAAAAATATACAGGATGTTGCCAAAAATACATAAATTATGATTAAACGATAACTTTTGTTTTACACCCTATAAAAAATGTTTTTCGTTTATTATTAATAATTTTAATTCAATAAATCATATTAAAATGTAACAAAAATTTCAAAATGTACAGGATGATGCCAAAAATACGTTAAATATGATTAAAAATAATTTTTGTTTGTACACCCTATAATATTAATTTGGTAAAAAAATTCACTATTTTATTGTAAATAAAAGTTTCTAAATTCAATAAAATTTAATGAAAATACCAAAAATATACAGGATGATGCCAAAAATACGTAAATTATGATTAAAACATAATTTTTGTTTGTAAAATCAATTTGAAAAAAAAATAGAGAAAAAATAAAATAAATTAAATTAAAAAAAAAGAGTGTTCACCAAAAATTTTCAAAAAACGGAGTTAGCAATTAGTTAAAGGTGGAACAATGAAAAAATTAATATTAAAAATTCATCTGGAAACTATCGGGCCAGAAAAAATTTTTTAGCCTGGCGGAGAACAAACCTTATTTTCACTGGCGTAGTAAGAAATATTTCCAGGGGGGTTAAATAGTTATAAGTCAATTGCTATTATAATGTTCAAGTTGAGCTTTTTTCATACACCATACGCCACTGTTTATTTTAGTCTTGAGTTGTAATTACACTTATAAATTATTTGATTTCACTACTCAATTAAATAATCGATTAAAATAATAATAAAAATATTTTTTACTCAGTATCGTCAACGGAAAAGTCGTATAAATTAAAATATAGTGAATTAATAAAAGAAATAAAAATAATTTTCACTCAATAGCGTCACTCGCATCAATAAAAAAAATTTAAAACATTTTTTACTCAGTAGCGTCACGGGAAAAATTATATTAAATAAAAGGGTGAGTTTTACGTAATCAGTGCACTTATTTTAAAATTATATTTTTTAAAAATCGATTTCGTTTAAAATAAATAATTTAAATGATTCTAAATATTTAATATTTTGGTAGTGATTTATTTATTTATATTTATATACAAATTCTCACATTTGCATTCAATATTTAATATTTTCCAGTGGTACTAAACCTGAAAATCATTTTAGCTTCTCCATCACGTATTTATTTCCCACAAAGTATTTTGAGTTCAAATCAATAAAGAATGATTGAATTTAATAAGGAAAATTGATCAGATAAAACATGATTTGTGGTAAACTTGCACCACAAAGTATAAAACTACACAAAAACAAATAATACAAAATTTTCAATAAGAAGAAATATATAATAAAGTAGAACTGGTTTCAATATACTACCCTGGGGTACTTAATTTGTGTAGAATACAATTTACTATAAATGTGCAAAATTTTACTACATATTTAAATAATTTAATAATTATTTTAATTATTTTTTTCTCGTTTTTAGCAAAAATGAAGATAATTCTTCCACTAGTCGTTTGGATAACATGGCTGAATATAACGGTGAGTTTTTTTATAATTTATTACTATTATTGTTAATATTTTTTATTTTTTTTAAAAAATATAAAAGTATGAGATCTTGCAGATTTAAAGAGAATCTGATTTTTACTGTATATTCGTTAAAAATAATTACTGCTTCGTGATTGCGACAAACAAAAAGACGATACAGAGTAAGTACTAAAAGTATCCACTAACAAATTTATTTCCCCATACGACAGCGCATATCTTAAAAAGATAACATCTCTTGCAGTGACTCTAAAAGTCGAATAGTAAATTCGTATTTTTTTTTTCTTTCATGGAACTCGTTTTAACACTTCAGCCACATCTGATAAAGAAAATAGTAAAAGAAAAAGTTGTAATTATAGTCCATTGGCTTTTATTACTAATTGCTTGATTTATTCTTATTCTAGTTATCGGGTAACACTTTATAGATCTAGATAACTTATAATTGATATGACAATTTAATTTAGATTAATATTTACTCCAATAATATTTTTTTTTTGTTAAGATGATAAAAAAAGTGAAACCAATTTTAATAACCACAATGTTATAGTGTGTCGTGTAAAACGTGTGTTAAAGAACTTCAAGAGAAAGTATAAGCTCGAAATACCAATAAGTCATAAAACAGCGATGTATATAAAGATAAACAGAAACGTTTTAAAATTAAGAAATAAAGGCTTGTATACAAGACGTTTTTATGACTTTTCAACGGACGCGTATTAATTTTTTGATGGTACTTAAAAAAATTTTTGAGGTACCACAAACAAAAGAAATATTTTTAATTTCTATGATCTAAAGATTTATTATTAATAAGTAGTTGCTAAATTTAAATATTGTAATTTTGCCTAGTAAAAGCTTGATTTATGATCAGATGAACCATCTAAGAAAAAAATAAACGTAAGACAATCATCGTAAACGTCAAGTTGACAAAGAGCTAATGGAATTTAATGGTTAAGTTCAAATTTACATTTCGATTAGAAAATTTGTTTTGTTATTTTTTTATTATACCTATTCGTTGTTTATGTCTTTAATTTTAATTTAATTTTCTTCTGCTGATTGTTAACTATTTATTTTAGATATTTCTTTAACTATGTTTATATTTTGCCATCAAAGTGTCCTCTGCAAAGATTTTAACTTGTTTTTTTTTTAAGTTGATCTCTAATATCTAGTACTTTTTATTTGTTGTTGAATTTTACCGGCTTTTCCTACACCTTATAGCCTAATAATAATAGTCGTCCCTTCCCCTCACAAGCCTTTGACTTCTGGGGTTGATTTGTAAGGGGACGAAATGTAGGAAGAGTATTATTATTATTATTGGTCGCCAAAATTTGTATCTTTTGTGCTCTCACCAAAATTACTGAAGCCCGAAAGCCTCAGTAATAGTTTCGTGATGGCGAAAAAAATTCCTACCCCCACTTATTATCACTTTTCTCAGCCTTTTCGAGTTCCCTGAGTCCGAAATTGCAAAAAAAATCCTGTGCTGACATCTGGATGTCTGTCTGTCTGGACGTAAACACTGTAACTTTTCAACGAAAGCTCAGATCGTGTTACGGTTTTCACTTTACTAGTTAGTTTTGTCCAATGAATATCCCTAATGAATTCGAGCAGAATCGGACCGGCCCTTCCGGTACCCACATACAAATTACAAATTAAAGTGGTTTGCATGAGAAAACTTTTTTCCAAATCAAATTTTTAAAACAAATTGTCAAACGGAGTTTACGAAATGGATAAGGATGTTGCGACATTATTGACACATTGTTTGATTTTAACGATTTTTTTTCGTTTTTTTTTTTGGCTTTTTTACAATTTTTTTTTTTTGATTATTTTCGTTATTTCCGTATTATTTTTCATTTTTATTCTACATTTTTCTTTCACTTTTTTCCTGTTGTCCTATTATCGTTTTGTTTTTTCTGGGTTTGTCTGTTTTTTTTTGTTTTCTCATTTTTTCTCATTGTTCTGGTTTTTTATTTCTTTTTCTTTCGTTTTCTAATTTTTACCTCTCGCCCTTCAGATAAGAGAGGTATAGGAATCATGCTAAAAATTGGGTAGTGAGTTTTCAATGGATAAACACGTTTTGGGGTCCCTAGAATACGATTTTGATATTTTCGCGATGATGTCTGTGTGTGTGTGTGTTAGTGTGTGTGTGTGTGTTAGTGTGTGTGTGTGTTAGTGTGTTAGTGTGTGTGTGTGTGTGTGTTTGGATGGATGTTGTAGTAACGATAACTCAAAAACTACTGAATAAAAAAATTTGAAATTTTGCATACAGAATTCTGATACCCTAGATTAGATCTGATTAGATTTTGGTGCCAATCGCACAACCGGAAGTGGCAGTTGCTATGGGTGATGACGCCATTATTATACAAAACGGCGATAAAGTTTTACACATATATTTTGTATACCCTATAGTTTATTTTCATCTCATTAAAATTTTCTAAACTTTTGCCATTGTTGCCAGATTTACAAAAATATAATTTTTTTTTCATACTTTTTTGTGTCAACCTGTAAATTTTTGATTCAAAAATGGCGAGAGGTCATGTGCTGGCCACATCAGATTTTTATAATTATTTTATAGAAAGAGTTTTTTTTCTGATTTTTTGTTTTTTTTTTCTGATTTTTTCTGCTTTCAAATCATTCCTCTTTTTTGTCATTGTATTGTTTTTTTTTATTTTTTTCCAATTAATTTTTTTTCTTTTTCTTTTTTGATTTCTCATTTTTTTTCTCATTTTTTATTATTCCTTTGATGTTTCCGATTTTGTTACGATTTTTTTACCATTTTTTTGGGACTTTGTTGCGATTTATTTCAATTCATTCGATTTTTCTTTATTGATTTTTCTATTCCTTTTTTGTTTTCTCATTTTTTCTTATTTCTTTGATTTTTGAGATTCTTTTTACGATTTTTTTAACCATTTTTTTTTGGACTTTGTTGCGATTTATTTCAATTCTTTCTCATTTTTTCTCATTTTTTTCTCATTTTTTCTTATTCCTTTGATTTTCCGATTTTTTTTACGATATTTTTAACATTTTTTTGGGGTTTTGCTGCGATTAATTTCAATTCTTTCCATTTTTTTCATTGATTTTTCTAGTTCTTTTTTGTTTTCTCATTTTTTCTTATTCCTCTGATTTTTCCGATTTTTTTACCATTTTTTTGGGACTTTGTTGCGATTTATTTCAATTTTTTCGATTTTTTTCATTGATTTTTCTATTTCTTTTTTGTTTTCACATTTTTTCTCATTTTTACTTATTTCTTTGATTTTTACAATTTTTTTACCATTTTTTTGGGACTTTGTTGCGATTTATTTCAATTCTTTCCATTTTTTTCATTTATTTTTTTTATTTCTTTCTTTTGTTTACAATTGTTCCGGTTTTTGGTTGCTCTTTACGATTTTTCCATTTTTTTTTGCGTAATTTTTGATTTTTTTTGAAATTTTTTCCATGTTTTACCATTTTATTCTTCATTTATTTCCAATATTTTTAAATAATTTTTGTTTCTTTTTCGATTATTTCCGATTTTTTCAGATTTTTTCGATTTTTCTAATTTTTTCTCGTTTTTCACTAATTTTTTAAATTTTTTTTTTATTGTTCTATTTATTTCAATTTCTTTCTTTTGTTTTTTAATTTTTTCCTTTCCTCTGATATTTTTTTGTAAAAAAAATAATTTCTGCAATTTTCATCATTTTTTGAAATATTTGGTCCTAGAATATTAGTTTTTTTTTTAACTAATAAAGCTAGAAAATAATTAATCTATTTTTTAGAACTTGCGCTCTCACCATTTTTTATTTTTTATTAATCTCTGGTTAACTTTAATGATAAATATTTTTTTTTAATAAGATTTAATATTATTTTTTTTCGAAACAAATAAATTTCTGCAATTTCTATCATTTTTTTTTATTTTTTGATCCTAGAACATTTTTTAAATTCGTTTTTGTCTAAAACTAAAACTAAAGAACAACTAATAAATTTTTGTAATCTATGTCTTCTAGACTATTTTTTTATAAATATTTATTAAAATCTAATTAATGACATATTTTTAAAAAAATATAAACATTTTATCACCATTTAAAAAAAAATAAAATTTTTTGTTTCTTTTATTTATTTCTATTAAATTTTTCATTTTTCCAATTAAAAAATGGAATGAATCAAATTTTAATAAAATGTCTAATGCAATGAAATTTATTTTTATATAAAACAAATTAAAATTGCGACAGCTATAAAAACATAGGTGCTACAATTTAATTGGTCTAAATATGCATTATTGGACTAAAACATTATTTTATTATTTTTTTAATTACATTAATAAAAATTTCTATTTTTCTTTATTAACTTTTACTTTCGTACCGCCTACAACATTTTTAGATACGTTTTACTTTGACTGATGTGACCCCGATTAACGGGGTCATTAGACACGAGCCGTATATTTTTTTTAGTGTAGATAATTTTTTTTAACTTTGTCGGTGCTATATCTCTTGTGTAAGCTGAACGCGATCTGTTGTAAGAGAAAGTGGTCGAGACATGAGATAGTAAAACTGGACAATATAATTGAAAGTGGTTCGTACTACAATCATTAAATAATTAAAAATATTTTCTATATGCCATGTTTTCTATTTTTGTTAAAAATAAGCAATGAAAGAAAAATAATAATAAAACGCCAATGACTTCTAGTATGAGTAAGAATGAAAGGAAGTTGAAAGCGTCTTCATATGGGTAAAAAAAGTCTGAAGACACCGGATGTTCCTTACAATAGGAAGTGACTTATGTACAAGTGTGTATTATATATAAGGAATTAACGTTTTATTATTAACCAATCATATTTTTTACTTTTAATATATTATAATAACATCTTGAAGATTTGGCTTAAAACAATTTTTTGGAGTCTAATAATTAAATAAATTAAATATTTACTGATGTTTATTTCCTATCTCCGCCTCTGTCGTTTTTCTCAGCTTCTTTGTTCAACCCTTTAGAATAAATAACTCGATCTCTGTCTATCTTTATTACTATTTGTTTTGAAAATTATATTTGTTGATTCTACGTTTATGACTGAATGTTTTTTTTTGTTTTTAATTATCATGGGAGTATATCTACTTCAGATATATTAACATTGTGGGAATCAAATAGGATATTGGCATAATTTTCTTAAACAATCACAAAAACTAGATGTATATTTATATTTTAATGAGGAAAATATACGTTCGTGCAATAATGTACTGTATAATTAGACACGAAAATGATGATACAAAATCTAAATATAAACAAAATCAGAAAATATCAATAATAAACTGCTTAATTATTTTTATTTTTTTGACGGTTGTGTCCTTTTTGTTCTGTTCAATTATTTTCATTTATTATTTTTTTCATTCGCGTTGCTTCGTCCTTTTAAAAGCTTTTGTCCTTTTTATTCGTCTCAATTATTCTTTATTCATTTTTTTCTTCGTCCCTGGCACGTCGTCCTTTTTACCGGTTTTGCCCTTTTTCAATTCCTCTTAATTTTCTTTCTTTTTATTTCTCTTCCTCCCTGAAGATTCGACCTTTTTGCCTTTTTTGGACCTGCTCAATTATTATTTTTTGTTTATCCTATTTTTCTTCCCTGAAGCACCGTTCTTTTCGGTCTGCTCAATTTTTTTTTCTTTATTTATTTTTTTTCATCCTAAAGCTTCTTTCTTTTTGACTGTTTTGCCATTTTTTGCCTGATCAATTATTCTTTTTATATATCCTTTTTTAAAGGTTTTGTCCTTTTTGGTTTATTCCATTCTTTTTTTTATCCCCTTTCTCGTCCCTGTAGCTTAATCCTTTTTGGATTGCTCAATATTTTTTTATTTATTATTTTTTTGACTGTTTTGTCCTTTTTGGCTTGTTCAATTCTTTTTAATTTATTTGTTTCTGCGTCTCTGAAGCTTCGTCCTTTTTGGCGGTTTAGCCCTTTTTTATTTATTCTTTTTTTTATCCCTATATCCTTCTTAACGGTTTTGCTTTTTTTTTGACCTCTCAATTATTATTTTTTATTTATCCTATTTTTCTTTCCTGGAAGCTTTGCCCTTTTTTACGATTTTGTCCTTTTTGGTCTGCTCAATTTTGCTTTATTTATTTTTTCTTCATCCCGAAGCTTCGTCCTTTTTGACGGTTTTACCCTTTTTTGGCCTGCTCATTAATTTTTTTAATTATCGTCTATTTCGTCCTTGAATCTTCGTCATTTTTAACGATTTTGCCCTTTTGGGCTTATACTATTCTTTTTTATTTATCCTTCTTCTAGTACCTGAAGCTTAATCCTTTTTGGTTTGCTCAATTCTTTTTTATTTTGACGGTTTTGTCCTTTTGGCTTGTTCAATTCTAATTCTTATTTATTTATCCTTTTCTTCGTCCCTGAAGCTTCGTCCTATTTGACAGTTTTGCCCTTTTTCGCCAGCTTATTATTCTTCTATATTTATCCATTTTTACGCCGAAGCTTCGTCATTTTAAACGGTTTTGTCCTTTTTGGCTTAATATAGTCTTTTTTATGAGTCATTTTAAAGGTTTTGTCCTTTTTGGTTTGCTCAATTCTTTTTTATTTATTCTTTTGTCGGTTTTGTCCTTTTTGGCCTGTTCAATTTTGTTTTATTTATTCTTTTCTTCGTCCTTGAAGCTTCATCATTTTTGACGGTTTTTCCCATTTTGGACCAGCTCAATTATTCCTTTTTATTATCCTTTTTTTCTTCCCTGAAGCTTCGTCCTTTTCGGTTTACTCAATTCCTTTTTATTTATTCTTTTCTTCATTCCTGGCCCGTCATCTTTTACCCTTTTTGGTCTGCTCAATTAATTTTTATTTATTTATTTCTTCAACCCTAAAGCTTATTCGTTTTTGACGGTTTTGCTCTTTTGGGACCGCTCAATTTTTTTTATTTCTTCTTTGCTTCGTCCTTTTTAACGGTTTTGTCCTTTTTTTATTTATTCTTTTTTTTAATCCCTGAAGCTTCGTTCTATTTGACCGTTTGGCCCTTTTTTTATTACTTTGTTCATCCCTAATGCGTCGTCCTTCGTTGACAGTTCTTGTCCTTTTCAATTCTTCTATATTTATTCTTTGCTTCGTCCTTTTTGACGGTTTTAATCTTTTTGGTCTTTTCAATTCTTTTCTATTTATCCTTTTTCTCGTCTCCGTAGCTTAGTCCTTTTTGGATTGCTCAATTCTTTTTAATTTATTTTTTTCTCCGTCCCTGAAAATTCGTCCATTTTCACGGTTTTGTTCTTTTTAGCTTATTCTATTCTTTTGTATTTATTTATCCTTTTCTTCGTTCCTGAAACTGAGTCCTTTTTAAAGGTTTTGTCCTTTTTGGCTTGTTCAATTCTGTTTTATTTATTGTTATCTGCATCCCTGAAGCTTTATCATTTTTGACGTTTGTTCCTGTTTTGGGCCAGCTCAATTATTCTTGTTTATTATCCTTTTTTTTCCTGAAGCTTGGTCCTTTTTGACGGTTTTGCCTTTTCTGTGCCAACTCAATTGTTATGTTTATTTACCCTTTTTTATTCGTCCCTGAAGCTTCGTCCTTTTCGGTTTACTCAATTCCCTTTTATTTATTTTTTTCTTCATTCCTGTCCCACCATCCTTTACCCTTTTTGGTCTACTCAATTCATTTTTATTTATTTATTTCTTCATCCCTGAAGCTTAGTCGTTTTTGACGGTTTTGCTCTTTTGGGACCGCTCAATTCTTTTTTATATATTCTTTGCTTCGTCCATTTTGACCGTTTGGCCCTTTTTGGTCAGTTTAATTCTTTTTTATTTATTATTTTCTTCATCCCTAATGCGTTTTCCTTTGTTGACGGTTATGCCCTTTTTGGGCTGCTCAATTTTTCTTTATTGATTCTTTGCTGCGTTCTTTTTGACGGTTTTAACCTTTTTGGTCTCCTCAATTTATCCTTTTTTCATGCCTGAAACTTCGTCCTTTTTGACGGTTTTATCTTTTTTTGGCTTGTTCAATTTTTCTTTATTTATTTTTCTTCGTGGATGAAGTTTAAATTATTATTATTATTGAACCGAAGGAATATATCGTGATATCTACTCATATATTTATAAAAATCATATGTAGACATTTTAATTCACTTAATTAGTATTTACTAGAGAATTTATTTGAGTCAATCATTTAATAGAATATTGAGAAAAATGAAACGGCACGCAAGTAGGCATAGATTCATGCGTGTTCTCTAGTTGACCACATAAATCGATATAATCAATAAAATTTACAGTAGATGGCTTCTAATTGCGTATAGCTTTTCAAACGGAAGGCACATTAATAGTATTCAGCATTCAAACGTCCTTTCATAGCTACTTTAAAAAAAAATCATCTATTAGTCAGAGACCATATAGCAAAAAAATTTTAAGTATATTGGAACAAAAAAAGTTAAAATTATTATTTTCCTGCTTGAATATTTTTTTTATATTCAGAATTCAATTAAGCTCGGACTAAATCCATCATCAGACATTTTTTCTCCAGTTTAGAATTTAGTACCTTATATTTATGTTTCATTTTTTCTTTGATTTAATTTTTATTTTATAGTCTAACTCATTAACTTAATTTTTTTACCGAATCAAATGCCTTTTTAAAATTTATAAATAACCTGGAATATCAGATTATCCATTTCTTATAAAAACAATTTAATTTGCTTCTTGCTACCGGACTAAACTAGAAAAATGTTATTTATGTTTTGCAGTGCAATTATTTTATCATACATTAAATTTATGTTTCCTTCATCTTCCTTTTGGGTAATTTTCGCTGTAAAATCGCATTCTACTGCCGTCCAAGGCTATCTACGATAATCGAGCAACTTTTTTTCTAGTAAAGAATCTTATCTTAAGTTTTTTCTTTTGCTTTTTACTTGGGATTTCATGCATTGTGGGATATTATTTAGTTTTTATAGTGTGTATTTATATAGATTTATGGTGTGTATTTATAAAGGTTCATATGGAATTTATGATTTTTATTTTTGTGTAATGGCAGAGAACTAGCTTCATAATAATATTAAAATATAAAAAAAAGGTAATTAAGAAAGTCTATAAACTTTATTTATTTCTATAATTAACTGAGTAATTACTTAAATTTAATTGTTTATAACTTTTGAATAAACAAATATTTAGGAATAAATTTTATACGCACATAGTAAACGACTATACTATATGTGAAAAATTATTAGCAGTCCATTATTGGATAATGGAATATTTAAAAATAAATTAAATAATAATAAGAAATAGATGGCGCCCTAAATTATAATTCTTTTTCGCTATATACTCATTTTTATTCACGAGCCAAAAAATTTTTTTGTCATGAAATTAGATTTAAACAAAAATTGGCAAAATCTGCTTTCTTGGATATAAATTTCGTCAGATCTTCCCTGGCTTTTTTTTTTAAATATTCAGGAATCGAATTTTTCAATACAAATGATAAAAAATTTTTGATAAAAAAGCCCATAAAATTTCATAAAATTTGGAGTTAAAATCATTTAAAATGTTACCTTAATACTCATTGTATAAAAGTATTACAAGTGTATCAAAAAAGGAGAACATGGTATCAAAAAAGTATTAAAATTTTCTCAAAAATTAGTACAAGGTCTCAAAAAAAATAGTATAAGATTTCAAAATAATAGTACAAGGTGTAAAAAAGGAGTACAAGGTCCAAAAAAGTATTGCAACTGTCACAAAAAATAGCACAAGGCCTTAAAAATAGTATAAGATTTCAAAAAAATTGTAAAAGGTTTAAAAAAAGTAGAACAAGACCTTATAAAGTATTTCCAGTGTCTCAGAAAAATAGTACAGGGTCTCAAAAAATAGTACAAGTGCCTCAAAAATTAGAACAAGGTCTCAAAAAACTATTACAAGTTTCTCAAAAAATAGTACAAGGCATTAAAAAATAGTATAAGATTTCAAAAAAATAGTACAAGGTGTAAAAAAAGTAGAACAAGGTCTTATACTTATTCAAGCGTCTCAGAAAAATAGTACAAGGTCTCAAAAAAATATTACAAGTGCCTCAAAAAAGTAGAACAAGGTCTCAAAGGTCTCAAGTATTACAAAAAATAGTGTAAGATTTCAAAAAAATGGTACAAGATGTAAAAAAGTAGAATAAAGTCTCATAAAGTATTTGAAGTGTCTCAGAAAAATAGTACAAGGTCTCAAAAAAATATTACAAGTGCCTAAAAAAATAGTACAATTGTACAAAAAATATTACACGTGCCTCAAAAGTTAGAACAAGGCCTCAGTATTACAAGTTTCTCAAGAAATAGTGCAAGGCTTCAAAAAAATAGTTAAGACTTCAAAAAAATAGTACAAGGTGTAAAAAAAGTAGTACAAGGTCTTACAAAACTAGTGCAAGGTCTCAAAAAAGTATTGCAAGTGTCTTAAAAATAGTGCCTACAAAAAGTATTAGAAATTTCAGAAAATAGATAAAGCCTTAAAAAATAGTATAAGATTTCAAAAAAATAGTACCAGGTGTAAAAAAGTAGAACAAGGTCTCATAAATTATTTCAAGTGTCTCAGAAAAATATTAAATGTATCTCAAAAAATAGTACAATTATCTCAAAAAATAGTACAAGTTCTTAAAAAAATAGTATAGGATTTCAAAAAAATAGGTGTCAAAATTGTAGTAAAAGGTCTCGATAAAAGAGTACAAGGTCTCAAAAACGAATTACAAATGTCTCAAAAAATAATGTAAGTGTTTCAATAAATAGTACAAGGTCTCAAAAAAAGATTGCTAGGTCTCAAGAAAGTAATACAAGTGTCTAAAAAAATAGTATCAAAGTCTCAAAATAGTACAAGGTCTCAAAAAAATAGTACATGATTTGAAAAAAAAATGGTACAAAGTCTAAAAAAGTAGTACAAGATATCAAAAAAAAAATATGTAAGTTTTCAAAAAAGTATTACAAAAAAATAGAAACGTTATGCGAAAATATATACAGGGTATTTCAGAATTCGACGTCCAACGATTTATGGTCACAAAATAAAGAATATCTAGGTCAGGAATCAATACTCAAAAATCCTTAGTTTTCGAAATACAGGGTGTTAAAGTTAATAAAAAAATCTGTTTTTTTCGCTGTTTTTTTTTTTATAATTTTTTTTAACGGAACTTTGCAGCTGAGTTAGTAGACCCTCATTGTGACGAGACATTTTTTTCAAAATCTTGTACCAGTGGCGTTGTAGTCGGGTATGGCCGAATATTTTGTTCCCAATTTTCGATCACACTGGATACATTTTCAAAATTGTTTTTTTCTTCAATTGCTTGTTTAATTTAGTCAAAAAAATGCATAAAATTCAATATGCTAAAATGACTTAGATAACAGAAAGCATTACCAAAAAAAATAAATAAAGTAAAAAAAGCTGGAACGATATATTAAAACACTCTGCATGCCTCACTTCCATCTAATTTTTTTCAAAAACTATTAATTTTATCCATATTAATTGTTATGCATTTTTTTCACTAAATTTAACATGCAATCAAAAAAAATCAATTTTGAAAACTTATCCAGTAGCGTAGAAAATTGCGGGCAAACGATTCGGCAATACCCAATTGGAACGCTACTGGTAGAAGGTTTTGAAAACAAATTATCGTCACAATGAGGGTCGTTAGTCTAGTAACTTTGCTGCAAATTTTTGTTAAAAAATATTAATTTTTAAACAGCAAAAATAACGGTTTTTTTTAATTAACTTAAACACCCTGAATTTCGATAATTAGGGATTTTTGAGTATTCCTGACCCGGATATTCTTTATTTTAATAAACCTTTGAATGTCGAATAGCAATTTTTTAAAAAATGTTTTTTTTTTGCATCAGAGATATGAAAAGGTAAAGAAAAATCAATATGTATATATACAGGGTGGCTACTATTTAATAGGGACAGTATTGCTATATCGTTAACGGTAGACGCTAGAAAGACGGTTAAAGGGGAAAAAATGTGCAAAATATAAAAATAGACAAATGGATTTTTTAAAATCTAAAATATTCCTATTGGTTCCGGAGTTAAACGACAAAATCCGAATTTGTGGAAAATCGTTTTTTTGCCAAAGCTCTGTTATTATACAAAATTTGTGATAACTTTATTAATAGTTTTTGTTGTATTCATATATTCATCATATAGTTAAATTTTGAATCTGACGTTTTGTTTCTTCGGGGCCACCATCATCTTTATTTTTTAAATACGGACCTGTCTATTTTATTTAAAAGTACTAATTCGCTTTGACTACTACATTCAACCATAAACACACTTTTTTATTCTGTGTAGACCAGAGTTGATAATTTTTGTCACAAAAAAAAAATAATAGTAGGATGAAATTCATTGGAAAAGGAATGAAAGGAAAAATAATTTACGGCCGTTCTGAGGTCAAGAATTTTAATAAAAAGCTCAAAATTGTACATAATTTAACAAAAAAATCAAATTCGAGTTTTTTTCGTTTCTTTGCATATTTTTGAGAACATTTACCATAGCAATGTATATTTTTTTACACCATCAAAAAGTAGGGACTTCAACGAAAAAAATGCCCAACGAGTTTTTTAAAAAATCAGATATTTTGACGCGAGAATTTTCGATTCAAAATTAGGGTACTTTTTTGATATTAAGTCAAAATGAGATGAAAAAATAAATATTTTAAATTAAAAAAATTACAGTGTTTGGGACATAACATTTCGTGAAAGTTTTTTTGTAAAAGATAAAAATAAAAACCAGAAACTTGGTTATTTGAATTTTTTACATACATTTTGAGGTTATGTGAAAAAAGTGTAAATACAAAAGTTGTAGATCCTTTTATTACAAACAACTTTGCTATTTAACTTTTTTCCATGTGACTCGTAGTTTTGCCGGAAATCGAGACAAACAGTTTTCTACCGTTAAAACTCACCCCCTTGCATTTCCCGACCTCAGATCGCCCGTAAATTATTTTTCCTTTCATTTTTGTTATATTCTCTTCCTTTTCTAATGGGTTTCATTCTACTCTACATATTTTTTATCACTTTTTACCATTTTCAAAGGCTTCAGCCCTGGTCTAGTGACGTTTTGCCCGACCAAGAAGTGAACAATACATGAAATACGTGGTTTTACGTATTTTCTGAGGGGGAGACAAAATGCACCTCATAGTGGTTCTGGACCTACAGAATTACTAAGATACAATAGCATTTGTTATTGTAATATTTAATGAATAGATAATTAAATAGAATTTCCTGATATCTAAATGTAGTATACTTTGAACTACAGCAATGAATTTAAATAAAATAGACAAGTCTATATTTAATAAGATAAATTTGATGGTGGCCCCGAAGAGACAAAATGCCACGGAATAATCAAGTGTAGTAATTCGAATAGATTTGATAATATTAAATAAAATAGACAGGTCCGTATTTAAAAAGATAAAGTTGATGGTGGCCCCGAAGAGACAAAACGTCAGATTTAAAATTTAACTGTGGCGGTTTCTAACGATGTTAGAATACAACAAAAACTTTTAATAAAGTTATCCCAAATTTTGTATAATAACAGAGCTTTGGCAAAAAAATGATTATCGACAAATTCGAATTTTGTCGTTTAACTCCGGAACCAATAGTAATATTTTAGATTTCAAAAAATCGTTTCGTCAATTTTTATATTTCGCACATTTTTCCCCAATTAACCGTCTTTCTAGCGTCTACCGTTTACGAGATAGCAATACTGTCCCTATTAAAAAGTAGCCGCCCTGTATATTTAAGACAAAAAATGGAAAAAATAATGAAAAACAGGAAATATAGAAGAAATATGGACGAGTTTAAAAATAAAGTTGATGGTGATTTTGATGAGACGCAACATGTAATATAAAATTTAATTTTGGTAGTTAGTCTGGTAATTTAGCTGCAAATTTTTGTTAAATAAATATTAATTTTTAAACAGCAAGATAAATATTTTTTTAATTAACTTTAACACCCTGTATTTCGAAAATTAGTGATTTTTGAGTATTCCTGACCCAGATGCTCTTTAACTAAATAAACCGTTGAATGTCGATTTATAATTTTTCCAAAAATGTTTATTTTTTGGGCTCCGGGCCTTGAAAACGTAAAGAAAATTCAATATGTACATATATTTATGAATATTTGATTTGATTTAAAAAATTCCTTCCACACATACTCCTTCTCAGAATCAATCAAAATTCTGCAAGAAGATTCACCTGTCGGCTACCTACCTCGGCTAGTGAACCAATCAACGGATGAATGCCCAAGCACTCTAGTGTGCATGCTTCAATGATGTCACAGTGTCTTGGAGGCAAGAATAACGTTATAAAAATAATAATTCTCGTCCAGCAACCATGACTAAGGCCTACGCTTCACTACAATATAATTTACACTTTAAATAGTTATTGTGACCGGCTAAATTGACATTAGTATTCTGCGGAAGTGTCCCCCATGTCATTGTATATTCCAATGATACATATGAAGAAGACTATAATGAATACAAAGGGACACGAACAGACGCTATAGACTTTCTTTTATTCTTTTCTTTTTTTAATAACAATGAATACGTGAAATATAGACCTGAAGAATTTTTATTTACTATTAAAATTTTAAATCTATTGACGAGTTGCCTCTGTACCAAATAATAATAGCACCTCTTCCACCAATTTAGATTGGATATCGCAAGAAGCGAGTTAAGAGTAAGAGTAATGCACTTAAGTTTATTTCACTTTTCCGTACACTGACAGCAGTGTCATTGCAATTACTCTGCTTTTTCTCATGCAATTCAGAGCATTATTGAAAGTGGTATAATTTACTGCCAATTTTACTCGCTTATTCTGGAATTATGCCAATTACTTCATGCAGAGATGCTCAGATATGTAGGAAGAAATTGATGGTATTCTGCTAGGTGTGGCCTATGGCCTTTTTTGAAAATCGAGAAAAAGTAAAAGTACAGAAAAAAAGACTATGTACAATACTAATATTATTTTAAATTTGTTTAAATGATGAAATTAATGTCAAAATATTAATTTGTTAAAACTGAAATATAAAACAAACATGGACATAATATAAGCGGCAAAGCCCTGACTGATTGACTGACTGACTGACTGACTGACAGCAAAATCTACTTAACCTAGAGACTTGAAATTTTGAGGGTATATTCTGCTTATAATCTAGATAACCATTAAGAAAGGATTCTGCGAAATTTTGATTTTAAAGGGTAGAAAATGGCGAAAAACGGTGGGCTTACATAGAATATATAAGATATGGAGACTATTAGAGACTGTATATCTTCGATATTATGGGATTTTCTCTCATTTGATTAAAAAAAAAGGGAGAAAACGGGAAAACAAGGGAAAAAAATTGGTTGCGTCGCCAAAAAACTTTCCCGACGACTACCCACGAATACTTTTTCAGATATTTAATGTTAAAATTTAAAATTTTCACATTTTTTATTTTTGACAGGTGATAGTTGGAGAAATAATTTTGACAGTTCTGAGTACACTTTTTCAAGGGCTTTCAAATGACATATTACAAGTCAAATTCCGTGACATATTGCATCTGTCATTTTTAGATAGTGACACTTGTGTCTGACAGATGTCGTACAAAAACTAATGGGGTATTTCGACGGGTAACCCAAACCCATATACCTTCAGCTCCATCGGAATTAACGTGTAGCCTCTATCATGGAAGAATACACACAGACAGATAAATAGACAGACAGGCAGACAGACGTCCATCTGGAAATGGTCTTAATCATCTCAGGTGACCTCAAAATGAATATTTCCATCTCTATTTCGAAATTTTTTTTTAGATCGTTCACAATACTTTCCCTTCTCGGAGGTGGGTAGGGAAAGTGAAACAGGAAAAACAGGGAAAATTATTGAAAATTAGTTAAAAATATAGAACAATAGAGAAAAATGTAAAAAATAGGGCAAAATAGGGAAAAATAGGAACCAATATGGACAAATAAGGAAACATTGGGGAAAATAGCGAAAAATAAAGAAAATAGGAAAACTAATAAAAACAAGAAAATAGGAAAAAATAGAAATGATAGAAAAAAAAGGAAAAATAGAAAAATTACAAAAAATTGTGAAAAATAGAGAACAAATGAGAAAAATAGGGCAAAATAGTGAAAAGTCGGAAATAGAAAACAAGGGAAAAATAGAGAAAATACAGAAATAATGAAAAACAGGAAGAAATAGGAAAAAATAGGGAAAAAGTAAAAATAGGGAAAACAGGGGAAATGAGGAAAATAGTTAAAAATATGGAAACACTCGAGAAAATATAATACTAATAAGGACAAATACTCAAAATTAAGGAAAAAGAAAGAAAATAAAAGAAACTAATGGAAAACTGGAAAAATTAAAAAGATATAGGCAAAATAGGAGAAATGGAGATGGTAGTGAAAGATAGGGAAAAATTTGGAAAAAAAATAGAGAAAAATAGAGAAAAATTGGAAAAAACATGGAAAAATAGGACAAAATAGTGAAAAATTGAGAAATTTTGAAAACATTGTAAAAAACAGGGCAAATAGCAAAAAAGACAAAATAGAAATAATTGGGAAGAATATTAAAAAATGGGGCAAAACAGGAAAAATTGGCAAAAATGGGAAAATTAGAGAACAAATAGGAAAAGTGGAAAAAATAGTCAAAAATTAGAGAAACAGTAGGAAATAGGGCAAAATAAGAAAAATAGGACAAAATTCGAAAAAATAGGGAAAAATGAGGATAAGGAAGAAAACTAATGAAAAACAAGGAAAGACAGAACGTAATAGGAACAATAGGAGAAAATAGGAAAAATAGAGAAAACAGTAAAAAATAGGTGAAATATATCAAAAAAATAGAGGGAAAGAGGGAAAAACAAGTACAAATAATGACAAATAGAAAAAAAAAGGAAAAATAAAGGAAATCGGAAAATGGAAAATAGGAATAAATATATAGGAAAGAAATAGGAAAAATAGAGAAAAAAGGCAACAAATAGTGCAAATTTGAAAAAAATAGTCAACAACTAGAGCAAAATAGAAAAAAATGGGACAAAACAACAGTAAAATTTAGGAAAAATAGTGAAAAATAGGGAAAAAAATGAAAAATAGGGAAGAAATGGGAAAATAAGAGAAAATGGAAATTCAAGAATAAATAGGGAAACAACTGTCAAAGTAGTAAAAAATAGAAAAATCTAGGGTGAAAATACAAATTGGATAAATTAGGAAAAAAATAGAAAGAAACGGAAATAATAGTGACAAAAAGCGAAAAATAGAGAAAATAGAAGAAAAATAGGAACATTTGCGAAAAATATTTGAAAAAGATAGATAAAATAGGGAAATTAAAGAAAATCAGGAAAAACAGGTAAATGCAAGGGAACATAGTGAAAATTAGAGGAAAATAAGGAAAAATAGTAAAAATAGGAAAAAAAAAATAGATAATAATAGCGATAAATAATGAAAAACAGAAAAAATAAGGAAAGTTAAAGCACGGGTATTCAGCTAGTTCAAAAATAAAATTAATGGTGGTTTTGATGAGACGAAACATCTAATAAAATTTAATTTTGTTTTTGAAAAATGTCTATTCTGTACCAAATATATAAATCTAAAGGAGACAAACTGTATTGTCTCTCACGCAGTCGATATAAGAGAATTTGAAAGGGATCGTAAACAAAGAAAGCCTTGAACGAGAAGTGATCCAAGTAACTAGGACAATGGGGGAGTTCCCTCAATGTTGCCAACCTAGAAAATGGTCTAACAACGGGGAAGGATTATTTGTGGTCAAAATCTATTTAATTATTTTCGCAATGTCAAATATGTGTAAAAAATTCTATTGAGCTTTCCAGAATATATCGTTAGCGAAATTAAATGATTTTAATAAAATCTTACTTCTGATTGGTTGAAATTTCGTTGTCAAATGTCATTCGTCATAGAGTAAGTATAATAGAGTGACATGTTTCATTTTCAGCGACTGACCTACAGCCTTGGAGGATTGGTGGAACTAAACTGAATTTGGCGAGTAGTTTAAATACTCTATAATCTGAAAATGAAACATGTCGCTCTGTTATACTTACTCTATGACGAATGACATTTGACAGCGAAATTTCAACCAATCAGGAGTAATATTTTATTAAAATCATTATAAAGCTCAATAGAATTTTGTACACATATTTTATCATTGCGAAAATAATAAAGTAGATTTTGACCAAAAATAATCCTTCCTTGTTGGTAGACCTTTTTCTAGGTTGGCAACATTGAGGGAACTCCCCCATTGCATTAGAAACACCTACGAGGAGAGTTATCCTGAGTGTACAAAGCAACAAATAACAAAAATGATCTGATAGAACAAGCACCTAGAACTCGTTAGAGGTGAAGTGCGTAGACTATTCAACAAAGCAAAAACCAACAAAAACTGGACTTTATCTAAAGTTACAAGTAGATAAGCTATGACAGTTCTGGCGCATTTCTTCTGGAAATTAACATGGGAAA
The DNA here is from genome assembly GCA_963243735.1 of Neocrepidodera transversa. Lineage (NCBI taxonomy): Eukaryota > Metazoa > Arthropoda > Insecta > Coleoptera > Chrysomelidae > Neocrepidodera > Neocrepidodera transversa. The sequence goes on along the minus strand of OY725344.1, from coordinate 20,122,176 downwards.
TCGCGAAGGTTCATTCTGGTAATTTTTTGGCTAATACAAGGTCACTCGTGACTTCATCAGACAATTGGATTATTGTGAAATAAAAATTGATCTGCTTTTAATCAGATCTCGAACAACTCTCTAACAGCTTTCGAACAAGTCTCGACCAGGTCTCTAACAGATCTCGAAAAGCTTTAAACAGCACCTGAACAGCTTTAAACAGCTCTTGAACAGGTCTCGAACAGCTATCGAAAAGCTTTAAACAGCTCTTGAACAGGTGTCGAACAGCTCTGTTTAAAGCTGTTTGAGATCTGTTCAAGAGCTGTTTAAAGCTGTTCTAGACGTGTTCGAGACCTGATCAAAAGCAGATCAATTTTTATTTCACAATCATCCAATTGTCTGATGACGTCACGAGTGACCTTGGATTAGCCAAAAAAATACCAGAATGGACCTTAGTTATATCCCATGTTAATTACCATAAGGAGTGCGCTAGAAGAGTCATAGCTTATCTACTGTTACACTTAAGCTATATAATAAAGAACTACGGAAAGTTAAAATATAATCGTAGAGGAAGTTTTGTTAACAGAAACTGAGTAGGTAGGGGGAACCCTGGCCATTCCCTCAACTTTTTTCTATCCAGGCGTACCGCGTCGGCTCTGGTCTTTAGGTACTTCAGCTCCTTCGACTCTGTTCGGAGCTGAAAAATGCTGCGTTAAATGCGTCGAAAAACCACCTAAAATGGTACGTTTTTAATGGTTTCTACGCATCCTTTTTCCGTTTTCTTAATTTTTTTCTACTTTTCAATATATACAAAAACTAATTTAATACCATTAGAACGTTATAACAGCAAATTGGCATATATTAATTGCCTAGATGGTCTGTCTTATATGTTCAAAAATTTCGCTATGCCATTTCCTAACGCCGCCTTAATAAAATTAGTAATTTTCTATTCATAAAAAATCGGTCAGGGAGCTAACCGCCATAAGAAAAGTACCTGGTCCTTTAAGCTCGCATGACATGAAGCAATGCAACCTGCAAGAAATTGCAGCACGTTTTTGCAAGGTCAAAGTATTGCCGATGTTGAATCTTGCATGTTGTTTGACATTATGCAAGTCTTCTAGCCATTGCAAGATGGCTACCAACCCCCCCCCCCCAAAGCGGTTGATATTGAACCGCTACCGACTATCTTTGCCAGACCATAGGATTAATTTACCATCTAAGTCAGCAATAATGTAAAAAAGTTAGAGATAGTCAGAGATGCTAACTTAGCAGAGAAGTTATATTGAAAAAAAAAACGAAAAAAAATATGTTTACTTACTTTTTTCAGGAAAGTTTATTCATCTCCACAATAAAAACTAACAAAATACAAATAAAAAACATTAAAACAAATACTTCAGCCCATGGATGGTTGTTTTGAAAAAACAATTAAAATAAAATGACAATCCTGAATGACAAGTGAAGTGACATTTGGTGAGTTGCTAAACCAAAAGTAACTAGATTTCTCCCTAGATTTGCAAATTTCAGGCTATAGAAATCGCACCAAACTGATAAAGTTTGCAAAAGTCGATCAGCTGGGCTTTAACTGCGCATGCGTTTGATCAAGAGAAATTGTGTCTTGCATGGCGTTGCAGGTTGCATTGCTCGATGGCGTGCGAGCTTTAGACTAATTACTAAAAAACGATATGTTAGTTTGGGGAATGACAGAGATCTATACCATCATTTGAAATTAGGATATTGATATATAGATGGCGCGTTGCGTACTAATGTTAATTAATTAATAAGTTATGAGGATTTTTCTGTACTATAAATCACATAATTTAATATTTTTCTAAAGAGACATTTACCTTTTTCCAATAGTCCAAATCATCCGTCCCGCTGCGTATACGTCATTGTCAAGCTGTGCATCGTACATGTATGTAAAACGAAATTTGACAATCATCCTCCAATTATTTTATTTACAATGCGTCCTACGGAGAATTTATTTTCGGAAACATTTAAGACTAATTACAACGAGATATAAAGATTTTATTATCTCGTAGAAAAATCAACAGAACGTGAGTCAACGGAGTATTAAAAGGTAGCTGTAACTGTAAAAAGTATGTCATTATATTGTTTTACTAGTATAGGATGTATGAGGAAGTGAACCTGCTGTTAGGAAAAAAATTATATTAATTGAATAATTTTAAATATAAATGTTATTTTTAGTTAATTACGTGTTTCTAATATATTTTTTATTTCTTTCAACTAAAAGAAAACATAATTTTTTGTTACATAGTTAAATATTTTATTTAGTTTACTTTAATTGTTTTTTTAATTTTTTATTCTTGGCTCAAAGTATACAGGGTATAATTGCATAAGGATGTTTAAAATTTTCTATTCAAATTTCTCCCTATTGAAGGTTAAGAATTTATACTGAAAGCAATACCGACTAAATTACATCGTAACTCGTAATAGGCAGGTTCGAGAGGTTTTGTTGTTTAAAAACGATCAAAAAAAATTTGAGCTCAAAATATTAATATTTACGTCCCCTGTAAGAATTTTAAAATCAAGGATCGTCGAGAGGCTGGAAAACGGTACCTGTACGCGAGACTAGACCGTGTGACGTCAGTAGCCATGAACGTTTCGCGCCTTGCCCGCTGCTGCGCTGTATTCACGATACACACACATTTTAAAGGGTTACCGTTTTTAGTAAATTTCCAACTAAATTAGTAGATTTTTAAGAAAAATAAGGGTGTTTAGTAGAATTTTAGTAGAATTGATAATAGACAGGTTCGACATTTTTTTTTTAACTGAAATCGATATTATTTTTATTAAAAAACGATCAAAAAAAAATTAATATTTACGTCCGCTGTAAAATTCAATAGATTTTTTAGATTTGAATTTAAAACTATATTTTATCGCTATCTATCTATGGAATATTTAAGGCGAGTGTCAGAAAAAATATTTTGTATCATCCAAACGTGACATGTGATTCGCTTAAATAATTAAAAATTGTTTCGAATTGTTTTCAATTTTATTTAGTTTTTTCAATTTTTTTTCCCATTTTCTCCTATTTTGTACAAAATTTTTACCAATTGTTCCCAATTTTATTGAATTGTTTAGAATTTCTATATTTTTTGCAATTTTACCAATAATTTTACTAATTTTTTTCAATTTTCCAATTGTTTCCATTTTTTTTTATTTTTTCCAATTTCTTCCAGTTTTTCAATTGTTCCCAATTTATTTCTTCCTTTTTGGTCAATTTTTTTCCAATTAGTGCTAAATTTTTTTCAATTTTTTCCAATTGTTCCCAATTTATTTGAATTTTTTAGAAATTTTATCAATTCTTTTCCGTTTATTCCGTGTTTTCCAATCTCGTTCCAATTTTTGGCAATTTTTTCCAACTTTACAATTTTTTCCTATTTTGTACAATATTTTCCAATTGTTCACAATTTTTTTTATTTTTTCCCAATTTATTTCATTATTTTTAGTAATTTTTTTCCAATTGGTGCTAAATTTTTTCCAATTTTTTTACAATTTGATTACAATTTTTTCTCTTTTTTCAATTTTTTTCAACTTTTTCCAGTTTTTCATTTTTTTTTCATTTGTTAACAATATTTTCGAATTTTTTCTAATTTCTCCCAGTTTTTTCCAATTTTTCCCCGTTTTTTCTCATTTTGCACAATATTTTTCAATTTTTTCCAATTGTTCCCATTATTTTCTTTATTTTTAATTTTTATCAATTCTTTTCAATTTTTTCCATTTTTCTAATTGTTAAAAATTGTTTTGAATTGTTTTCAATTTTATTTAGTTTTTTTATTTTTTTTTTACCATTTTTCTCATTTCTGTTTTGTACAAAATGTATGACAAGTTTACCTCTTTTTCCAATTTTTAGCAATTTTGCCCATCTTCTCCAATTTTACAATTTTTCCCAATTTTGTACAATATTTTCCAATTGTTCCCATTTTTTTTTTAATTTTTTCCAACTTCTTACAGTTTTTTTCAATTTCATTTTTTTTAGTAATTTTTTTCCAATTGGTGCTAAATTTTTTCCAATTTTTTTACAATTTGATTACAATTTTTCTCTTTTTTTTAATTTTTTCTAATTTTTCCCCATTTTTTCTCATTTTGCACAATATTTTTCCAATTGTTCCCAATATTTTTTTAAAATTTTTATCAATTCTTTCCAATTGTTAAAATTGTATCGAATTGTTTTCAATTTATTTAGTTTTTTCAATTTTTTCCCCATTTTTCTCATTTCTATTTTGTACAAAATTTTTCCCAACTTTTTCTAATTGTTACCAACTTTTTTTCCAATTTTTGGCAATTTTACCTATTTTTTCCAATTTTACAATTTTTTCCTATTTTGTTCAATATTTTCCAATTGTTCCCATTTTTTCCATTTGGTGCTAAATATTTTTCAATTTTTTCCAATATTTTTCCAATTTAATTACAATTTTTTCTCTTTTTTCCAATTTTGTTCAAATTTTTCAACTTTTTTCATTTTTTTTTAATTGTTAACAATATTTTCGAATTTTTTCAAATTTCTCCCAATTTTTTCGAATTGTTTTCAGTTTTTTCGATTTTTTTAATTTTTTCCAATTTTTCTCCATTTTTTCTTATTTTACACAATATTTTGTTCCGATTTTTTTTTTGAATTTATTTATTCTTTTCAATTTTTTCCATTTTGAAGTTTGAACAAACGTAAGTATGAGCTCTAGTAGCAGCGTGGAATAGTGCTGGTTAGTGGTGCGATTGGTATATGACGTAAATATTAATATTTTGAGCTCAAATTTTTTTTGATCGTTTTTAAATAATAAAATCTATCGATTTCAGTTAAAAAACAAAAATGTCGAACCTGCCTATTATATGTCGTAGTGTTGTCAAACTGCGGTACGAGCACAAAATTGTAAAAAAATTTATATTTAATATGTATTGAACATTAAACTATAAAATGATTAAAACCTAGTAATAATTTTTTTTAATTAAAATAAATACAAACAGATACAAAATCAGATCAAGTTCAACATAACCTATATCAATTTCAGTGACGTATATATTTTTTAAATATAATTATTTCTTTTTTTCGATAACACCCTGTATAAAAAAATACATTTGATATGATTAATTCATCATTCCTTCAAATTCCTGCGGTCCACATTTCCAATTTAATTTTTTTTTTGTTAATTTACCGAGGAAATGAAGACGTAATGGCATAAAAGACGGCAGGTAGCATGAGAACTTTGATATATTGAAGAAATAATGAAAAAAAAAAGTTTAAATCATAGCACCGAAGGTAACATAAAGGTATCATTATAGTAATGCTCCTTCGACTTTAATTGTTGTAATCTGATCATTATATGTATATGTTATAGGTAAAGAAATCGTTTTAGCATTGTCGTACGTTAAGGAGGAAAATATGAACGATTCAATTTTTATATTATATTTTTAAATTATTTAAATTTTTAGCCATTTGTATCAAAGTTAAATAAAAAAATCACTAGTTAAAAACATTTTACTTACTACCACTGCCTATAATTTTTTTAAATTTATTTATGAAGGGTATAAAATGTATCAAAAAGTCCCACGATTAAAAAAATAGTTTTATATGTATTAAAAAATTAGTTATTTTCCTAACAAGTGCGGAAAGTTATACTTTTCCGCACGCAATTGCAGTTCGGGCATGCAATTAAGTGGGGAAAAGATACTTTACGCAACAATATTTTTTCGACAAGCGCCTAAAATTAAAAAAAAAATTAGCAAAACGTATTTTTTCTACAAGCGCCTAGAATTAAAAAAAAAATTTTAGCAAAAAGTATTTTTTCTACAAGCGTGCGGAAAGTTGTAACTTTCGGAAAGTACAACTTTCCGCACGCTTGTAGAAAAAAACAATTTTCTGGCGATCCCAGAGATAGTTATTTTTTGTTTTATAGCTAGAAAATTTTAATTTTTACTAAATTTATTTCCCAAAAATTTAGCGAATACCTGAATGCTCCGCGCTAGTGGCCTTTTGGTAAAAATTATTTCCTACTAATTATAGTATCTGTATTTGAATTCATTTTTGAAATATCAACAACTTATCAACAATATAAAGTATAACGTTATTTTTAGGAATTAAAAAATTATTTTTTACCAGTGTAATATGACGAAAGACAAATGAAAAACTGTTAGTTCGTGTGAGAAACAGGTATTTTCAGTAGAGTGGTAATTACATAACGGCCTCTTGAGTAAATAAAGTATTGTACTCGAATGAAAACAAAATTTAACCGTCAAAGTAAATAAACTATTTTTTCACAGACTTTGTGGTTTACGGGTTACCGGAGTATGACTAGTATTTCTTATAAATATTATTTAATTTTTGCCTTAACTGTTAGCAAACGGATCATTTTAATCTAATAATAACTAAACATTTTTTTTACACATTTTTAATCCGAAAAATTTTTAAGCCTTTGACTTAAATACTCGAAATTCATTTTTTTTAACAAACATATTTTTAATCAAAAACATTATTATACATTTGATTATTAATTTGGATTTAAATATTCCAAATTCATATTTTTTTAACAAACAAATTTTTAATACAAAAAAATATGAAGCATTTGATTATTAATTTGGACTTAAAACTCCAAATTACTTTTTTTTACAAACAAATTTTTAATAAAAAATTATGAAGAATTTGATTATTAATTTGCACTTAAATAGTCCAAATTCTTATTTTTCTAACAAACAAATGTTTAATACAAAAAAATATGAAGAATTTGATTATTAATTTGCACTTAAATAGTCCAAATTCTTATTTTTTTAACAAACAAATTTTTAATAAAAAAATTATGAAGAATTTGATTATTAATTTGGACTTAAATAGTCCAAATTCATATATTTTTTAACAAATTTTTAATACAAAAAATTATGAAGCATTTTAGTATTAATTTGGACTTAAATATTCTAAATTCATATATTTTTTAACAAATTTTTAATACAAAAAATTATGAAGCATTTTAGTATTAATTTGGACTTAAATATTCTAAATTCATATATTTTTTAACAAATTTTTAATACAAAAAATTATGTAGCATTTGATTATTAATTTGGACTTAAATACTCCAAATTCATATATTTTTTAATAAATTTTTAATATAAAAAATTATAAAGTATTTTAGTATTAATTTGGACTTAAATACTCCAAATTCATATATTTTTTAATAAATTTTTAATATAAAAAATTATAAAGTATTTTAGTATTAATTTGGACTTAAATACTCCAAATTCATATATTTTTTAACAAATTTTTAATATAAAAAATTATAAAGTATTTTAGTATTAATTTGGACTTAAATACTCCAAATTCATATATTTTTTAATAAATTTTTAATATAAAAAATTATAAAGTATTTTAGTATTAATTTGGACTTAAATACTCCAAATTCATATATTTTTTAACAAATTTTTAATACAAAAAATTATGAAGCATTTTAGTATTAATTTGGACTTAAATATTCTAAATTCATATATTTTTTAACAAATTTTTAATACAAAAAATTATGTAGCATTTGATTATTAATTTGGACTTAAATACTCCAAATTCATATATTTTTTAATAAATTTTTAATATAAAAAATTATAAAGTATTTTAGTATTAATTTGGACTTAAATACTCCAAATTCATATATTTTTTAATAAATTTTTAATATAAAAAATTATAAAGTATTTTAGTATTAATTTGGACTTAAATACTCCAAATTCATATATTTTTTAATAAATTTTTAATATAAAAAATTATAAAGTATTTTAGTATTAATTTGGACTTAAATACTCCAAATTCATATATTTTTTAACAAATTTTTAATATAAAAAATTATAAAGTATTTTAGTATTAATTTGGACTTAAATACTCCAAATTCATATATTTTTTAATAAATTTTTAATATAAAAAATTATAAAGTATTTTAGTATTAATTTGGACTTAAATACTCCAAATTCATATATTTTTTAATAAATTTTTAATATAAAAAATTATAAAGTATTTTAGTATTAATTTGGACTTAAATACTCCAAATTCATATATTTTTTAACAAATTTTTAATATAAAAAATTATAAAGTATTTTAGTATTAATTTGGACTTAAATACTCCAAATTCATATATTTTTTAATAAATTTTTAATATAAAAAATTATAAAGTATTTTAGTATTAATTTGGACTTAAATACTCCAAATTCATATATTTTTTAACAAATTTTTAATACAAAAAATTATGAAGCATTTTAGTATTAATTTGGACTTAAATATTCTAAATTCATATATTTTTTAACAAATTTTTAATACAAAAAATTATGTAGCATTTGATTATTAATTTGGACTTAAATACTCCAAATTAATATATTTTTTAATAAATTTTTAATATAAAAAATTATAAAGTATTTTAGTATTAATTTGGACTTAAATACTCCAAATTCATATATTTTTTAACAAATTTTTAATACAATAAATTATGTAGCATTTGATTATTAATTTGGACTTAAATACTCCAAAATCATATTTATTTTAACAAACAAATTTTTAATCAAAAAAATTGTGAAGCATTTATTTATTAATTTGGGCTTAAATACTCCAAATTCATTTTTTTACCAAACAAATTTTTATTCCGTAAAATTATTGTGAAGCATTATAGTTGAATTTTGCATGATTAAAATTTTCAAAACTTTTGTCATTGTTGCCAGATTTATCAAAAAGTAAATTTTTTCATATTTTTTTTTAAATTGACAAAAATATAAATTTTTATGAAAAATTACGAGATATAAAAGTTGTAGAACATAAAATTTTCTACACATTTTGTCATTACTGTTTTTTATAAGTCTACATAGTTTCTCCGTTAGAGGGCGTGAAAAAATATATAGATTTTTGTGCCCATTTTTTTAGAGAAAATTGAAAATATTATTTTAAAAAAGAAATACGCTGAATTAAACAAATCTTCTATCAAATTGCATTAATAAAATTAGTGTAAAAAATCAAATTTTTTGTCATAGGTCTCCTTTGATTTTTTTAAACTTTTTACATTTTTTCCTATATACCTAATAGAAATATTTTAAAATTATAAAAAAATTTCCACATCATATAGTAATTTTTCATCCTTTCGTATAGTTTATTTACTTTTTCATTTGTTTGGTTATAACAATTACAATTTTGAATTGTAAAAAACTAAAATCGGAATAAAAATTTTAAAGCCATTTTTTTTTTCAAAATTATACAATTTTTGTAAATATAATTTGGAAAAAAATTACAATAGAGTGTGTAAAAAATATTTTATAAGCTTTGCGCCTATTTTTTAGAGAAAATTTTGAACATTTAAAAAATTTCTTTTATCAAAAGAATAATTGATGAAACAATTACTTTACTAGGTGTATTCGTAAAGTTGGGTGGGATTATCCCTCTTTATTTAATAACTTATTAATAATCTTATGCTATTCTTAAAAACAATCAGAAATATATAATTTTAAACACTCTGTATAATTCGCTTCTTAGATAAACCTTTTAATTGCGTTATTAAGTGCTTATTTTCCTGCTACATCTAAGTACTAATTGTGATGTAGCCTGTAAGTTATTACCCATACCCAGCCAGGAAATTAATCTTTAAACTATTTATACAGAAAAAAAACTAGTAATTAAGAAAACAAACCAACATCATAAATGGACCAGTAACAAGCTACCAGGTAACGCCTCTACATTCAATCGATAGAAGAAAATGTTTATTAATCCTTTGAAAGGATATCACGGCGAATCTGAGCCTTGAACTTTGTCGATGTAATATAAATCACGAAAAAAAAAGTACGAGCCAGGCATATTTATCATCATTCCGCAGGTTGCAGACAGTGTTCGAAACGTGCATTGTTTCAAACAGCCTCAGGGTATAAGAAGATAACAAGAACTTTGTCAGGATCAACCTGCTACAAAATATTCAATCACTTGCTTTGCATATCATTTACATGAGATTAAAGATGTACTAGTGGATATTTGACATTAAATTGGAACAAAAATAATATTTATCGATTGTTCACAGTTCAGCAGTTAGTTGAACCTAAAATACTGAAAAAAAAAATTAATATTGCGAAAGATTAATTTATTTCACAAATTATAGACACGTATACTTCGTAACCTTCAACTTTAATAAAACGTCTTCTTTAATGACCTTTTAGGGATTATATAGCTGCAATAAAAGAGTCGTAAATATTCTGATCTTAGTTCTTACAGAAATGACATATAGTTACACCGCATCCAAGTAACTTTTACTTTTATTTTTAATTCTTACTGTCTAGACAACAATTAGTTGTAATTAAAAAAAGAAGTATGGCGATAGTAAATTCTTTTATCTCGAAGATAAATTAAAATCGCCGTCAATTGTTTTTTGCGGCAGTCGACAAAGATTAAGATTAAAAATAAAATTAATTATTGAAATATTCAGACATATTATGTCGAATTTTAATTTAGAATTTAATAGATATCTGGAATTTTAAAATTCATAATTTCGTAATAATTAAAAGATTTAACACATTTGGAAACTAAATAGAAAAAAATTGAAATTTTTTTTTAAATCTTCAGGCTACATTTTAATATCTAAAATCATCTCTACCTTGTACCATATAATTTTGATACAGCAAAAAAAACCGGACCGTACTAAACAAGGTATTAATCTTGACTTAAATCATCACTCATTTACGCCCTTATTAGCTTTCAAGGCTACTAAACTTAGCTTAAGGCTATTAATAGTTATTAAATTATTTTATTTTGGTTTGAATAAATTAAATTTCTTACCTTACTTGACGAGCTGCCAATGTCCCATACCAATTCTTCTTTTCCAAGCATAACTCTCATGGTGTACCGCAATTAATCGGACAAGGGGTCATTCGTTTTCATTCATTTTTGTCGTAATTGTGATGGAACGTCGTTGTGGTTTATGTTTAAGCTTTAAGTAATACTTACCAGTCAGCTATTATTAGCACATATGAATGAGCAAATAAGCAAATATGCTAAGTATGGGTTGCAAGAAGACTTGATTGTATGTCTAAGTACTAAACTCTTAATTTCAGTTTGTGCTTGAACTTTACAAGTCTCAATTTAGTTGCAATATTGTGTGATTGTTAAAAAAATATTATTTAAAAATTTACATATTAGTTAAACGGTAAAATATAGTAAATAGTATATTAATACATACATCCAACAAAGTAAGAGACTATATCAAACTTTGAAATAAGTGACCAAGAAAAAACAGATGAATTACTTCATAGCCTAGAATGGACGATATGACAAAAGGCTCATACAATAATGGTAAAACAATAAATGATAATTCTAAGAGGCTGTCCATATCTCAAATATGGTCAAACTATTCAGTAGAAATAATACTCCAAATCATGTACCACAATATAATTAAACAGTAGAACTTGAGTCAGCAGTTAATAGAAACCTTGAGCCAGCACTTAAGAAAAATTGAGTCAGCAGTTAACAGAAACCTTGAGCCAACACTTAAGAGAACTTGAGACAGAAGTGAACAGAAATTTTGAGCAAGCAGTTAACAGAAACCTTGAGCCAGCAGTTAACAAAAATTGAGTCAGTAGTTAACAGAAAACTTGAGCCAGCATTTAACAGAATTTGAGCAAGCAATTAACAGAAACCTTGAGTCAGCACTTAACAGAACTTGAGTCAGAAGTGAACAGAAACTTTGAGCTGGCAGTTAACAGTACTTAAATCATCAGCTAACAGAAACCTTGAGCCAGAACTTAACAAAAATTGAGTCAGCAGTTAACAGAAACCTTGACCCAGCATTTAACAGAACTTGAGCCAACTGGTAACAGACACCTTGAGTCAGCACTTAACAGAACTTGAGTCAGAAGTGAACAGAAACTTTGAGCTAGCATTTAACAGAACTTGAGCAAGCAATTAATAGAAACCTTGAGTCAGCACTTAACAAAACTTGAGTCAGAAGTGAATATAAACTTTGAGCTGGCAGTTAACAAAACTTAAATCACCAGCTAACAGAAACCTTGAGCCAGCACTTAACAAAAATTGAGTCAGCAGTTAACAGAAACCTTAAGAGAACTTGAAACAGAAGTGAACAGAAATTTTGAGCAAGCAGTTAACAGAACTTGAGCAAGCAATTAACAGAAACCTTGAGTCAGCACTTAACAGAACTTGAGTCAGAAGTGAATATAAACTTTGAGCTGGCAGTTAACAGAACTTAAATCAGCAGCTAACAGAAACCTTGAGTCATCACTTAACAGAACTTGAGTCAGAAGTGAACAGAAACTTTGAGCTAGCATTTAACAGAACTTGAGCAAGCAATTAATAGAAACCTTGAGTCAGCACTTAACAAAACTTGAGTCAGAAGTGAATATAAACTTTGAGCTGGCACTTAACAGAACTTAAATCAGCAGCTAACAGAAACCTTGAGCCAGCACTTAACAAAAATTGAGTCAGCAGTTAATAGAAACCTTGAACCAGCATTTAATAGAATTTGAGCCAACTGGTAATAGACACCTTGAATCAGCACTTAACAGAACTTGAGTCAGAAGTGAACAGAAACTTTGAGCCAGCATTTAACAGAACTTGAGCAAGCAATTAACAGAAACCTTGAGTCAGCACTTAACAGAACTTGAGTCAGAAGTGAACAGAAACTTTGAGCTGGCAGTTAACAGTACTTAAATCATCAGCTAACAGAAACCTTGAGCCAGCACTCAACAAAAATTGAGTCAGCAGTTAACAGAAACCTTGACCCAGCATTTAACAGAACTTGAGCCAACTGGTAACAGACACCTTGAGTCAGCACTTAACAGAACTTGAGTCAGAAGTGAACAGAAACTTTGAGCTAGCATTTAACAGAACTTGAGCAAGCAATTAATAGAAACCTTGAGTCAGCACTTAACAAAACTTGAGTCAGAAGTGAATATAAACTTTGAGCTGGCACTTAACAGAACTTAAATCAGCAGCTAACAGAAATCTTGAGCCAGCACTTAACAAAAATTGAGTCAGCAGTTAATAGAAACCTTGAACCAGCATTTAATAGAATTTGAGCCAACTGGTAATAGACACCTTGAATCAGCACTTAACAGAACTTGAGTCAGAAGTGAACAGAAACTTTGAGCCAGCATTTAACAGAACTTGAGCAAGCAATTAACAGAAACCTTGAGTCAGCACTTAACAGAACTTGAGTCAGAAGTGAACAGAAACTTTGAGCTGGCAGTTAACAGTACTTAAATCATCAGCTAACAGAAACCTTGAGCCAGCACTCAACAAAAATTGAGTCAGCAGTTAACAGAAACCTTGACCCAGCATTTAACAGAACTTGAGCCAACTGGTAACAGACACCTTGAGTCAGCACTTAACAGAACTTGAGTCAGAAGTGAACAGAAACTTTGAGCTAGCATTTAACAGAACTTGAGCAAGCAATTAATAGAAACCTTGAGTCAGCACTTAACAAAACTTGAGTCAGAAGTGAATATAAACTTTGAGCTGGCACTTAACAGAACTTAAATCAGCAGCTAACAGAAACCTTGAGCCAGCACTTAACAAAAATTGAGTCAGCAGTTAATAGAAACCTTGAACCAGCATTTAATAGAATTTGAGCCAACTGGTAATAGACACCTTGAATCAGCACTTAACAGAACTTGAGTCAGAAGTGAACAGAAACTTTGAGCCAGCATTTAACAGAACTTGAGCAAGCAATTAACAGAAACCTTGAGTCAGCACTTAACAAAACTTGAGTCAGAAGTGAATATAAACTTTGAGCTGGCAGTTAACAGAACTTAAATCAGCAGCTAACAGAAACCTTGAGTCATCACTTAACAGAACTTGAGTCAGAAGTGAATATAAACTTTGAGCTGGCAGTTAACAGAACTTAAATCAGCAGCTAACAGAAACCTTGAGTCAGCACTTAACAAAACTTGAGTCAGAAGTGAATATAAACTTTGAGCTGGCAGTTAACAAAACTTAAATCAGCAGCTAACAGAAACCTTGAGCCAGCACTTAAAAAAATTTAGTCAGCAGTTAACGGACACCTTGAGCCAGCATTTAACAGAACTTGAGCCAGCAGTTAATAGAAACCTTGAGTCAGCACTTAAGAGAACTTGAGTCAGAAGTGAACAGAAACTTTGAGCAAGCAGTTAACAGAACTTAAATCAGCAGTTAACAGAAACCTTGAGCCAGCACTTAACAAAAATTAAGTCAGCAGTTAACAGAAAACTTGAGCCAGCATTTAATCAAACTTGAGCCAGCAGTTAACAGAAACCTTGAGCCAGCACTTAACAAAAATTGAGTTGTAACAAATAAAATTTATTGTTATTGTTGTTTATTTGAAGTCAGCAAGACCATCTTTAATAGAATTCAATAGCAAAAATAGGAAATGCGAAAAAATTGCGATTTGGCGGTAATCAAAATAAAATTTCACGTTATTGTTGTTCAAATGAACTTAAGAGAAAACTTTTGAGATAATTCGCCAGAAAAAAAGAAAGTGCAAAAAATTTTTCCGCTGATTTGCCGTTCATTAAATTTATAGTTATTTATATTATGTGAACTCAAACGAGAGAACTATTGATAGAATTCGACAGAAAAAAGAAATACAGACAATTTGCCGGTAATCAGTAAGAAAAGATATTTATTGCAGAAAATTTGCCGCTGATTTGCCGGTAATTAGTTGTAAAAAATAAAATGTGTCGTTAATGTTATTTATTTCAAGCTAGAGAGACAATTTTAGATAGAATTCGTAAGAAAAAATATGAAATACGGAAAATTTGCCGGTAATTAGTTGTAAAAAATAAAATTTATCGTTATTGTTGTTGATATTAACTTAAAAGAGAAAACTTTTGATAGAATTCGCCAGAAAAAAAAGAAAGTGAAGAAAATTTGCTCTTAATTTGTAAGAAAGAATAATAAATGCGGAAAATTTGCCGCTGATTTGCCAGTAACTAGTTGCAAAAAAATTAATTGTGTGTTATAAGAACTTAATCGAGAAAACTTTTGATAGAATTCGCAAAAAAAAAGTAGAAACTTGACGGTAATTCGTAAGAAAATATAGGAAATGCAGAAAAATTGTCGATAGTTAGTAGTAAAAAAATAAAATGTGTCTTTATTGTTATTTATATCAAGTTAGCAAGACAATTTTAGATAGAGTTCATGAGAAAAAAATAGAAAATGCGGAAAATTTGCCGCTAATTTGCCGGTAGTTAGTTGTAAAAAAAATTTATCATTATTGTTTATATGAACTTAGAGAAGAATACTTTTGATAGAATTAGCAAGAATAAAAGGAATACAGAAAATTTGCTGGTAAATCGTAAGAAAAAATATGAAACGCGGAAAATTTGCCGGTAATGTGCCGGTAATTCGTAGTAAAAAATAAAATTTATCATTGTTCTTTATACGAAATTAGGGAGGTAATTTTAAATAGAATTCGTAAAAAAAAATGCGAAAAATTTGTTTCTGATTTGCAGCTAATTAGCTGTAAAAAAATAAATTTATAGTTATTATTGGTTATATCACCTAAAGCGAGAAAACTTTTTGATAGAATTCACTAGAAATAAAGGAATGCAGAAAATTTGCCGATAATTCGTAAGAAAAAATTTGAAATGCGCAAAATTTGCCGGTAATTCGTTATAAAAAAATAAAATTTTTATTGTTGTTCATATACATTTATCGAAAAAAACTTTTGATTAATTTCTCGAGAAAAAAAGTAAATTGGGATAATTTGCCGGTAATTAATTATGAAAAAATAAAATTTGTAACGATTTGACATTAATAAATTTTAGTTTTTACTTTCCCGGACCCATCAAAGGGAAAGTAAGGTGAACGAGCAAAAAAAAATCGAGATATCGATGGAAATTTCCATTTTGAGGTCCCCCAAGAAGATTGAGACCATTTCCAGCGTATGGTCTGTCTGTGTGTCTGTGTGTAATCTTCCACGATAACTGCCGAACCGTTTGACCAATTAAGCTGAAATTTGGTATGGATGGTCGGTGTGTGCCTAGAATGCGAACATTAGTTTTTGGTTTAAATTGGTACAGTGGATGGTCCTCAAGACCGACATTGGTTAAATATACATGTAACAATTTTTTGTTTTATTTAAATTTTAAGGACAAACAATATATTTTAGTGCAAAATGTTGTAATACAAAGTTTTAGAGCATAAAATTACCTACAATTTTTGTCTCAAGCTTTTTCCAAAATTTCTAATAGTTGCGCCACTAGAGGGCGCGTAAAAAATGTGCATGTATGTTTTCTATAGTTTTTCTTGATTTTGAGGACAAACAATACATTTTAGTGCAAAATGTTGTAGTACAAAGTTTTCGAGAATAAAATTCTCTATAACTTTTGTTTCAAACTTTTTCCAGAATTTCCGATAGTTTTGCCACTAGAGGGCGCGTAAAAAATGTGCATGTAGGTTTTCTCTAGTTTTTCTTGATTTTGAGGACAAACAATATACTTTAGTGCAAAATTTTGTAGTATAAAGTTTTAGAGCATAAAATTCTCTATAACTTTTGTCTCAAACTTTTTCTGAAATCTCCAATAGTTGCGCTACTAGAGGGCGCGTAAAAAATGTACATGTATGTTTTCTATAGTTTTTCTTGATTTTGAGGACAATGTATTTAGTGCAAAATTTTCTTGTGCAAAGTTGTAAAGCATCAAATTTTCTTTAACTTTTATATTTAACTTTTATCGAATTCTTCATAGTTTCGCCGCTAGATGGCGAGAAAAATACACATTTAAAATTCCCTACAACTATTGTATGAAAATTTTTCCCGAATTCCCAATAGTTTTCACACATGAATTTAGGAGATCCTAATTGTAGCAGTATTATATATAACGTGCTCGCTATTTTTAATGTGTTCCATAAATTAATGTAATGCTTAGTATTTTGTAATTAAAATAATAATAATAAATAACATATTCTTTACGGTCGAGCCGGGAAAGTCCTGGGGTGATACAGCCGATTTTTTACTTTCCCAGAAGAAATAATGTGATATATGAAACTTACAATATTTTTAATAAAATAATGATTTAATTCGTAATCAAAAATACTACTAAGTAAAATGATTATATATAATGTATATCCTAAAATTATAGTATTATATTAAGCATTATAAAATTAAGTATGTCATAATCTTAAAGAAAAACGATAAAGTTATTAGCCTCGAGAAAATTCCTTGAGGTATTCCCACTTAACTAATATTATCAACAGTTAAAACATTAATCACCAAATCAATCTGCGTAATGTCCGTCTCTACTAGTGTAGCAAATACCTTGATTGCTCCTATTATCATCATCTTAGGATTCCAACCTAACTGTTTATCTAGGCAATTTTTTATTTCTATTTTGATGTGCAAGGGTATCAGTTATAGTAATTGTTTTGAATGCTAACAGCAGAAGTTTGAGTTATGGACATGGGGATACCCGTTAGAATGAGTTGTATCATATAATATAATTGTAGGCAAATGGCTAGAGGAAATAACTAGTTCGTTTTGATTGATTTAAAAAGACAGGTAGTAATTATTTTTGATCTATTTTAATTTTAGCTCTAAAAATTTTTCAAAAATTATATTTATTTTGTATAAAAAAAATAACAGTTAACGTGCTCACAAAAATTAGCATGCAAACACCCAGATTTGATAGATGAGATATTTTTGCTAGTGCCGTTATACCCATGAGCACGAATATGATTTCAAATTCATGTTTTGCTCGTAAACTATTACTATTTTCAGTATGTTCTTCTATGTGCAACCTACAGCGTTGTGCATCCATCAGTGGCGTTTTTCCATAACCAAATTCTTACCAATATACTATAAATTGAATAAAATTTTATAAGTCTTTTTATAACTTTATGGCATCTAAAATAATTGAAACATTTTCGCATACACAAAAAGTTTAATAAACAGTTTAATAAATTTTATAAACATATCATAAGATTATTTTTAGTGAAGCTTTATTGTAATTTCAAAATTTTCCCAAACTTCACATGTAAAATATATTTTTTGGTCTAATAATGCACATTTACACAATTTAAATTATAACAGCTATATATTTTTTATTCTTTTACGGGGTCTATTCTGTAACTTCTCGGTTAAATTTTTAAAGGTCTTTAAAATTTTAACAGCCGCTAATATTATTTCGGTATTCGCTAACTGTCTTTCCGTTTAAAACTAAAAACAGTCCTTTAAAATAGTCCGTTAAACCAGTAGCTTTTAAAGGGAAGTTAAAAGCAAGTACTAAAAAGTAAAGGTATTAAAAATGGAGTATTTTGATATTACTGGTGAGGCTTTAATTTGAAGAATTAATAGAAAATGAAGACAGGTAGTTATTATGATAAAATTTTTAAGTTTCGTGTTAAGTAAATATTTATTTTATGAATTAAGAGTGAAAGAGCCGCCAAGATCACTGGTAATAGTGTTTTCTAAATTTTCCATGACACCACCTTTTCTTAAAATGACTTCCTCAATACTTATTTTAAATGTCAAAGCTAATAATTTTTCCTCCAGGTCTGAGAATGCCTTTACTGGAGCTTCATATTTCCAGAAAACCTATTAAGTAATCATTTTATTTTTTTGTGGTTAATTTAACTGACACTTTTACACTAACATTTTGAGGTTAAGTAGTCGAATATCGAATATTGTCTTTTATTTTTCTTTTTAACACAAATGTTGAACTACTATAAGGTCAAATGTCACCAATATCAATGTTGCCAAGTCTTGTTGACTCTTTTTAACGGTATCCTTTAAAATTATATTATTTTTAACGGCCCTAACCGCGCATATAGAATAACACTTTCAATATTATTATTTAAAGGCCCTTTAAAATATACATTTTTAATGGCCTTTACATTTTAAAGGAATAAATACAGAATAGACCCCTAATCCCAAATATTTAACTTCAACCCCTATTTAAAGAAATAAAAAAATATTAATTGCTGACTCACTTCAAAAATTACAAGGGAATGTTTTAATAAGTTACAAATATCGGTGGATTTTGCTGAATTTTTAGTATGATATGGTCCATTTGATTTTGATCATAAAGTGATTAGGTGCCAATCATCAAAAATGAACGGTTTTTATGCTAGAGGGGGTTACAAAAATGAATGGTCTATTATGAGCAAAGTGTGAATGTAACTCCCTATAGCACAAAAACCGTTCATTTTTGATGATTTTCTTTCAAAATCAAATGGACTATATCATACTAAAAATTCAGCAAAATCCACCGATATTTTTAACTTATTAAAACATTCCCTCATAATTTTTAAAGTAAGTCGGCAATTAATATTTTTTAATTTCTATAAATAGGGGTTGGGGTTAAATATGTGGGTTGGGGTTATATATTTTTTTAATAACACTGTTATGCCATATAAACTAGAATAAAATATTTGAAAATATTTTTCCCGTCTTCAAAAATGAATATTCCATTAATTTAAGCCCCCCCCCCCGCTATCAGAAAAACTGTTCATATTTGGGGGTTGGCGCAATGTTAACATATGTTCAGAATTGCTTGGACTACATCATATCAAAAATTATAACAAATCCACCGAGACCCAATTTCCATAAGGATTTTGCGGGGTCCTTTATCTAATCTTGCTTTATAAAAAATAAAACTAGTAATATGGAATGTAAAAAATATTTTTTATTAAAATTTGATGCATTCAATTTTTTTTACGATTTTTTAAATGGAAAAGGAAAAAAACAAAAAATGTTAATAAAAAAATGGCGAGAGCGCAATATTTTTTTAACAAAAAACAATTGGATAAAAAAATAAAAAACTGAATTTTATATAATGGTAAAAAAGTAATTACTATTGCGGTCTCTATTATTTAAAAGTTTTTTAACTGATTATTATTTATTAAAGAAAATAATTCTTAATAACTTTTATTAACATCTAGGATAAAAATCATTGAAGATTAATCCACAAGATGTTTATGTTTTTTTCGCGGTTCTAACTTTGGTTTTCCCGAGACCGGACACTTTGAATTCTCCGCTTCTGGTCTCAGTTTCCGAAGAGCATGTTTTATGGTGAAACTCGCGTTAATAATTCAATGAACGCATTATAAACAAAAATTCTGTCGACCGCTGAAGGTAGATTTCTGTTGTCTAAATTTGAGAATTTTTCAATCTGCCCACCCCACGCTATGGTCGGATCAAAAAAAGTTTCAAGAGAATTAATTTTATAATAATTAGGATATGAAAAAAAATCTAATGGCATGTTTGAATATTTTAAAAAATGGCGGAGATATCATTTTTTTAAATTTCAATCCCCTCCAGTTCCACCCATAAAGTGAATTTTTGAAATTTCAACACCCTCCAGTTTCACCGATGAGCATAACTTTTTGAAATTTCAACCCTCTGAAATTTTACCCCAGAAGGTCAGATCAAAAAAAGTTTCAAGCAAATTAATTTTATAATAATTAGGATATGAAAAATGTCTAATGACTTGTTTGAATATATCAAAAAATAGAGGTATGATTTTTTTGTAATTTCAACCCCCTCCACGCATGAAGGTCAGACCAAAAAAACTTTAATGCAACTTCTAAAAAAATCGATAAAAATTATTTTGTCACATTTTGATGGAAAACTTTTGGTTCAATTAAAATTTTATTGTAGTATTTAATTTTTTTTGCATTTTTCACTATTTTTTTTGTTTTATTGATATATTAATTATAAAATTTACTTTCTAAAAAAAGAGAAAAAATAAATCAGTAACTCTCGGGATTTCTATATTGTCTCACTTTCTCTAATATATAAAAGTCTTCTCCAAGCTCCACAGCGGCACGAATCCCTGTTATTCGCATAAGTGGTAACGCGATTTTTCTGAGCCATCCGGTATAAATTTATCTATATACATTTTTTGAGTAATTTTAACCTTTATTCTCCCCTTTGGAAAAAATGCTTTAATAAATAAAACCTTTGTGCATATCATTGTTATTGTTTAAGTAGATCAGCTATACAACTACTAGTACCTACAGGTATAGGAAATTCAAAGTGTTAGAGAGAGAGGATGCAGAGTTTCAGTGCGCAAGAGAGAGAGATCGCTATGACGTCACTAGCCACCTTTATAGTTTCCTTTAATACAATTTTAGCTAGTTTTCAGTGCGCAAGAGAGAGAGAGAGACATCGCTATGACGTCATTACCCAGCTTTATATTTTCATCTAATACAATATAAGCTAGTTCGGCTACTATCCGACAAAGGGCGCTACTTCTCAGCTGCATAGTTTCCTTTAATACAATTTTAGCTTGTTCGGCTACTATCCGACAGCGACCTCTATGGGGGCCGGGGTGGGACGGGAATATTCGTATCTTCGTTGCTATTGGTCGGAATTGAACGGGAAAAATGGCGCTATATTTGAAATGTGGTCTAGATTAAATAAGATTAAAGATTAAATAAAAACATTTATTGAATTAACATTTAAAAACAAAAAGAAAAAACAAATCAGTAACTATCGAGATTTTTACATTGTCTCACTTTCTGTAATGTATGAAAGTCCTCTCCAAGCTCAGCAGAGGCACGAATCCTAGTTCTTTCGCATAAGTGGCAACGCGATTTTATTGAGCCACCCGTTATAAACGTATTTAAGTAATTTTAACTTTTATTTGGAAAAAAATGTTTTAATAAATGAAAACCATTTTGCACATCACTGTTGTTGTTTATCGTACAATAAAACACTGAATGAACACTTGCTTTTGAAATAAAAACAAAAAAAATCGCTGCATGTTGTGAATATACGTGACTCCGCGTGAATGTAATCTTCTTCTCCTTGGGCCGTAGGTTACGGAAACTTTGGTCTTTCGGAGCGTGGAATATAACATAATATACCGAGACGGACCCTTACCCACTACCAATTATTATTGAATTGATTAATCAACTTCATCGATTTAAATTTAAATGTATAAAAATATATATTTTATTTTATTGCCCACCCTGTATATAGTAAAGAAATGTTAAATGTAAATGTGGTATTCACGCGTTTCAAAAGGTCTGGAACATAACATAATGGGAGATTCTTGAGATATTTGCTTTTAGAATCTAAGAGAAATAGACAGAAATAACATGTCGTGTGTGTCAGCGTATATGGTGGAAAAAGCTATTTCGAACTGTTTCACATTCTAATAGATAAAATAGAAAGAAGAATTAATATCAGCTAAATTAATCCTAATACGTGAATCGAATTTTTAAGATACAATATAAAATAGTAAAATATGAAAAAAAAGTAGCATAGCTAATATGAGAGTTAACGTATAAATTTATGAAAAATTGCATAACTATGTTAACCATTTGGTAAATTTTTCAGCTCAATATTTTATGCATTTTTGTTAAAAAAATCTTTACTTAGTTACATTATTATTTGTATTTTTGGAAAAAAACTAAAAAGAAAGATTTTATTTAGCTAGGATTTTTTTAGCTCAATATTTTTTGTATTTTTGAAGAAAACATTTTTATTTTTTTACAACTAATTACCCGCAAATCAGCAGCAAATTTCCAGTATTTCTTAGTTTTTTTTCGCAAATTATATCAAAAATTGACCTGCTAAATTGTTATAAACCACAAAAGTGACACATTTTATTTCTTTACAATGAATTACCGGCAAATTAGCGAAACATTTTTGCGTTTCCTATATTTTTTCTTGGAATCTAAAAATATCTCGCTAACGTTAGATAAACAACAATAACGACAAATTTTATTTTTAGTAACTAATTAGCGGCAAATCAGCTGCAAATTTTTGGTATTTCCTATTTTTTCTTATGAATTCTGTCTAAAATTGTCTCGCTTAGTTCAGATAAATAACAATAACGACAAATTTAATATAATATAAATAAATATAATGTCAAATTTTATTTTTTTTTAAATCATTTAACGGCAAATAAGCAACATATTTATTGTTTTTGTCTCTTCTTTTTCAAAAATTCTATTAAAACTTATCTTGCTAAGTTCATATGAACAACAATAACCACAAATTTTATTTTTTCACAACTAATCAGCGGCAAATTATGGTATATTTCGCCACTTGATTTGCTCATGTTGTTTGGGTACATTCAGAATAATTATTTTATTTTAAAAGACACAATCGTTATACAATTTTTTGTTTACTTTTTTATATCGATAAAAGATATAATTTTAAGTACTTCAACTCACGCGATTTGATCTTTTTGAAACTAACTAACCTATATTAAAAAAAACAACTGTAAATTGAATTTTAAAAACGCCGACTGAAAAAAGGTCGGCATCAAATTAGTAGATCTTAGGATACAAAATAATACCCTTCGAGTTGAGTGTACAAAATACATTTACGTTTCGGAATTTCGGTTTTTGTTTTGTATTTTAGAATCTTTCAATAATTTTTATAATAATTGGAATGAGATATAAAAAATTATTGTATTTTTTACATGAATCAGATATCTGAGTTTATTAAAAGTAATGATAATTTTTCTAACTTGAAATTAATATTTCTTTAAAGATAAAAATGATATATAACAACGCCATCTTTTACAGGATGATGAGAATTACGAAAACTACAATCCATTTACTTCTATAAGTACAAAACAGGTTGTGCGGTAATGTCTGGAATGTATGATTTTTAAATTACGACGGAGCCATCTACCGATACTCAATTGTACTGGCTAAATTTTATAGCTAGTTTTTATCAGTTTACGAGAGACGGCTTGTTATCTATTATTTTTTGTCTATTGGGGGGAATAAAACTGAGGACAACTTTTATTTTTGTTTAATTATATTCTTTAAATATTTCGACTGGATCAAATATGCCTTAATATAACGTTGTTGTGGAAAATGTACAGGGTGTTAAAATTGAAATTTGTTTATTTCGTTTTTGCTAATAATTTCACTGTATATTTATAAATTATTATTAAAATCGGCACAAAGGCATAACGTTAGATAATGGATATTATTTTGTATATTGTTACAGGGTGCGCCACGTGTATGATTACTGATAAATTGAGTTGTTGTTATTGTGCGTATACATAAATCATATCCAGCATTTCTTCATTCGTAAAATGCATTGGTAGCTTTAAAAAAATACAAGAAATTACTATACTCTAACAACAACAAAAATCACTCACAAAAAATGACATTTAGTAACAACAATTTTCTGTCAGACCAAAGTACACTTTTCATAAACGAAATAATACTTGATGCCCCCCTTCTAAGACTCTGAACAATTGCGTTTTTCTCGAAAACAGTTAAAATATTCATGTTTTCCTATATTACGCAAAAATGATGTTCACGTCATATTTTCTCATCAAAATCAACAAAAAGTTTATCTCAGGAATTGAGGAATCATCCACGTGTAACAAAACTTAAAATACTAAATTCCTTGTCTAAAGTACCTATTTTTTATAGCAATTTATAAATATACAGTGACTTTATTACCAAAAAAATTTCAACTTTAACACCCTGTATATTTTTCCACAGCAATATTTTATCAAGTGAAATGAAACTAAAAATCATGTACCACATAGAATTTAATCAAGTTGTAATGAACGGCAATTAGTTTCGGCTACTTAGCCATCTTCAGGCCTAAAAGTTTTAACAATGTTCTAAAAATTATAAGATTAAATACAAAAACAAACCAACTTACCATATAAAAATAGATTTACAATAGTAAATATATCATTAATAGGGAGGGAGTATAATGCTGTTATAAAATTACTAGTGGGTAATGGAAAACTATAGAGGGGAAAAGGAAAATATGGTACATGAACTTAGTTAGGTTATGATGTGATCTTAAACATTTAGGCATAGGAAGATAGATCCAAACGGAGAAGAGGAGAAATCGGGGGCCTGACGAGAGCCCCATCATGGTCGAAAGTGTTGACATCACTTCGTAAAGGTGAAAAATTGAGGATACTCAGAAGGTGACTTCGCAGGATAAAGAAACCTGTACGCTCTAGGACAACGCTGAAACTGTTGGTCATAAAGACCCACCAAATAAATGATCTTCAATATATAACTAAATTATGTAAAATTATGTACGTAGAGAAATTGATTACAAATAGTATTTAATTACCACAATTAATTTAACAAATGTTAGATGGGTGCAGGCCATAGAACGTTATAGAAAAGAAGAACAGTTAATAGTGACTAATTAATAAAAGCAGATAGAAGAAGACGAGGTTAGGTCGTACTTAAAGAAGAAAACAAAACAATCTTAAGATAAACCAAGAAGAGATTCTAGACCAGGGATGATCACAAATGAAGAAAAGATTCATAGAGGGGGTAGATATATGAGAGGATCAAGTAGCAGTAACAGTTATCAGAGGAATTGGTTAAACTGATCTTAATTGTTCGTTAATACAAGTAGAAGATACATTCTTAAAATAATCTATTACATTTCCAGCAGATTAAGTCTCCGTACTTCTTCCAGCTGCCGAAACCTCAGGGATTCGGCATACCTCGGCGACTGGATCTACTCTTCTCTCATCCTCGTCTGTCTTGTACTCCCTGTCTAATTCTTTTCTCTATCTCTTTTGTCATATCGATGTTCTTGGTCATTCTCTGTACCACCAGCCATTTCCCTCGACTCGCCATCATTACTTCCGTCAATATCTGGGTTAGATAATAATCGAGTTGAATGTTTGAGTGGGCGTGTAGGAGTTCTCTCTCACAATTTATCTTTACTGCGCGTGGTAAGGGAATGCACGTACTCCTATGCGAGTACTCTACTGGATAAAACAAAGTGAATTGCTAGATTTTGAGAGAATGGACTTGCGCACATTGTCTTCTGTGCTACAGGGTGTGGTTATGTTTATGTGAACGGTAAGTTAGAGTACTCCTACCGATGAGTAGTCGTGCACGAGCACTCTCTCGAGTTACAGAATCGGGTCCGTGTGCTCGCATTTTACCTAGGCCCGTACTTCTGGTAATAATTTTTTCGTCCACTGACAGGTGTCCACATGGTCTTCCCATTCCATTGCATTGTAGAGTGTTCTCTATTTCCTCCCTCCTTTGCGCGCTGTCCTGGTCTATTCATCTCTGATATAATCGTCTCCTCTATGCTGCCATAAGCTGTATGGGGACGGTCTCGGTCACCTCCTAGATGGATTTCGACGACACTATTCTGTATGCGGTTGCGACCCTTATGAGGCTTTTCCGATGTATGCTTTCCATGGCCTTCCTATTTCTTTCCTTACTTAGTGCTCCTACCCACACCGGTGCCCCATACAAAAGTACCGAGTGGACTACTCCACTTAGGATTTCTCTTTTTTGCTACTTGGACCTCTATGTTTATCATTATCCTATGTATCGCCTCCGCCCTCTCTTCAGCCTTTTTGCAGGCATATCCTACGTGCTGCTTGTAGGTTCCTCTTCCGTCAATCATAATACTCAAGCATTTTTTAGCCGTTTTCAAAGAATACCTCCTCCCTATTACTGTACCAGTGGTGCCTGTTAAGAATCACAGCCTCTGTTTTCTCTGGCGCTATTTCTAACTTGTGGCCTCTCATCTATCAGTCCACATGTTCAAGTGATAGATTTAACCTGTGCATAAGTTCGGTCATATCCGCTGCCTCTACTATTACCGCCAGCTCGTCGGCGAAGGCGATATTTCTTGCTCCCTTCGGGAAGATCGAGCTTCAGGACCCCGTCGTATAGCGTTCCACAGCACCGGGCCGAGTACAGAGCCCTGTGGAACGCCTGGTTATATCCTAAATGTTATAACTTTAACGCGGTCATAGCGTGCATCATAACATAATTAAGTTTATGTACCTATATTCTCCTTTTTACCCCTAGAATTTTCTAGTAATTTTATAGCAGCGTTGATATATTCACTATGGTAAATATATTTTTATATGGTAATTCAGTTTGGTTTTTGTGTTTACTTTTAGAATTTTTCAAACATTATTAAAACTTTTAGGCCTGAAACCGGTTGCTGTTCATTACAACTTGATTAAAGTATCTGTGGTACATGATTTTGAGTTTCATTTCATTTATTGAACATTGGACCACATTTGTGATATGGATAACCTTTTGTATTTTATTAAGGCATATTTGGTATAATCACCATAATTTGGTTCAAATAACCTGTCGTAAGTATAGGTATGACTCATCCTGTATATGAAATAAAGCTTATTTTCATTTTCTTGATCATTGAACTTCTAAGAAACTAAAATTCTTAGTTCATACCGACAATAAATTTTCTTGTTAGGTACTTTTGCAATTACAGTGGCAACATACACAGCAGAGGTATTTTTATAATCGCCCATATATTTTTCATTTTCTTTACTCACTTAACTTTTATACCCGGAAAAGAATCCAGCGGCAACAACGTTTTTTTTTCCTTAAACTACAATTTTTTTTACTAAATTATCTCTAGTATGTGACCTTCATCCAACATTTTAGTATTCCTATATAATTTTACAAGTTAATAGCAGAAATCTACTCCTCCGATATATGCAAATAACATTCTCAATTATTCTTCCTATTTTTTGTAACGTTTTTGTTCGCTGATTGATCGAATATCTTCGATCTTTTGTTCTTGTGGCCGTTTTAAATAACGGATAATCAAAGCTAACAAATAATTTGATGCAAATTTAAGTTTTATTTTTTTATTATTATTTTTTTAATACAGTGTGAAAATTATGGAGATTCAAGTTGGAAACGTAACGCTGTAAGAATCTCCATATTTGGTTTCAATGACACAACACATAATGTTGCGAAACGGTTGTAAAATGGCATTATCCCATGTGTTAATTGCTTCGGCTAACAATGGATACCAATATTTATACCGCATATTTAGTTACTGTCAACATATACGTAGAAGGATATTGCTAAGAGTACATACTTAATTATATTTTCAAGAGTTGTTGGAACTTTGCTTTACAAGTTAGTTTCTGATGATATTTTATTAGTATATCATAATTTTTTTTATACGAAAATTATTCTGTAATTGTTCACTATATTTTTATGAAATTTGTAGGATATTAAAGAAACTGTGAATACAAAATTTAATTTTTTTCTAAAATGCCCATGCTCAAGACGCAAATAATCTGATTAAAGGACTTTCTGATAAAATAATATTATTTCATACACAGACCCTTACCAAAAAGGTCCAGGTTTATGCAAAAAATTTACACTAACAAAATGACTGAAGACGTAAGGAAGTACTTCCCTCCAGCTTTTTGGCCCCCACTATACTTGAAAGGATGTAACAAAAAAAAATAAATGAACTGATTTCTCGAACTTGATTGATTTGATTGCTCCGAACCTCGCTTCGCTCGGCTCGGAGTGAATGGTGGGGAAAACTTTTTCCCCTACATTTTTACTGGTTTCTTTATGGTTCAAATTTTTCCACTTTTATCTTTAGGTTTACATAAGTTATCACATTGGACTCTAAAAAGCTTTAAAAATCTTAGATCAAAAATCCCTGACAACTTAGAAGATTACAGAAACAGGATTTGAGAGTGGAGAAAGAGTAAAA
The DNA here is from genome assembly GCA_963243735.1 of Neocrepidodera transversa. NCBI lineage: Eukaryota > Metazoa > Arthropoda > Insecta > Coleoptera > Chrysomelidae > Neocrepidodera > Neocrepidodera transversa. The sequence goes on along the minus strand of OY725344.1, from coordinate 20,093,776 downwards.
ATGTAGGGGAAAATAAGTGTAGAGAAAAAAGTTTCCCCCACCATCCAATCAAATCAATCAATCTCCAGGACTCTGTTTGATTTTTTATGACTTCCCTCTAGCTATTTTCTCTCACTAGTTTCCACTCTTTAAACAAAAATAAGAAAAATTGATAAAAAAATAATTTTTTTAGAAAGAGAAGGGAGAAAGATAGTTGAAGCGAAGTAACACAAAAAATAGATGCGAATTTGATTGATTTGATATGAACATAAAATTAGACTTTTTGCATAGTCATCTTGACAAATTCCCTAGACGAATAGTATAAAAGTAAGGGAAAAATAGTGGGGGAAAATTTTTTCCCTCAACATCTAATCAAATCAATTCATCTCCACAAATCTGTTTGACTTTTTTATGACTTACCTCCAGCTATTTTTCCCCCTTTAAAAAAAATAGAGATAAAGATAGTTGGAGTCATGCATACCATTTATTTTGCTCTAAGAAAAATGAAATAATGATAAATTATTTGTTTTTAAATTTCGTTTAATGTTATAACAAAAAAACTATACAAGATACTAAATTAAATCCAACGTCATTTAAACGACAATAAACAATACCATATATGAGATTTTTTCAAAATTTTTAAAAATATAATTGTGGATTCAGAGATAAAAAAATTTATTCCCCAAATTCCCCCTTACAATATCGACTAAGGGAAATAAAATTAAAATCTTGCAGGAAAATTTAAATTAAATCTCAAGCAAAAACGCTATTAGCAAATATTTATTATTTTCTAGAAAGCAAGGATGCAATGAGTCCTTCAAATCCTTTCTTTTGTGCTCTTAGGTCTATTCTCAGGATTTCATCCTTATATTCAATTGTTTTATTTCCTTTTGCTATTACCTAGTCATCTGGTTAGCCAAACTTTCTAGATAGTGTTTCTGACATATCCGACCAACAGGAGATAGTCCGATCCTGTTTAAGTTGCTTTAAGGAATTAGAAAGTTTTGTCGCACATGTTTTTTTGCACGGTAGAAATTTATATATTATATTTTTTCTCCATACTATATTGTAGACCTTAACATGACAATCCTTGACGGGAAATTATTTCCCAGATAATCATTCCCGGATAATTCTTTGTCACGACAATCCTTCCCCACGACAATCCTTATCCGCGACAACCTTTTCCGGACAATTTATCGCCATGACAATCCTTTCCCACGACATTCATTTCCCACGACAATCCTTCCCTAAGACAATTTACCCTCAATTATTTTTAACTACAATTATCCCCTCTTCACTATTGTAGACCGTAACATGTCAATCCTTGACGGGAAATTATTTCCCAGACAATGATTCCCGAACAATCCTTTGTGACGACAATCCATACCCGTGACAATCTTCTCCCACGACAATTCTTTCCTAAGATAATTTACCCGTAATTATTCTTAACTACAATTATTCCCATAATGATACTTAGGATCGCCACTTCACAAAATATGTTATGATTTTCCAAATTTTTAGACTTAATTAAGAAAGCAAAACAGAGATCATATCATTAGTTGTCAAGATTGTTTATTTCTGATCTAAATATAAATTATTTACTTAATTTGTCATCAGAAAAACATTTCAATGTACTTTTTGGGCATTTCAAAATATTTATAATTTTACGAAGACAGTGAAGAAGTTTTTTTTAAATACATAAAAAAAGTCGCTGGTTTGCATTATTACATGGCTCGACTAAGAATATGTGAGAAATATATGTTACGGGGAAGATTTGTCGTGGGAAAGGTTTGTCGTAGAGAAGGATTGTCGTGAGAGGAATTATCACTGGGAAAATTGTCATGGGGAAAATTTTCGGGAAGGATTGTCAGGGAAGAATTGTCTGGAAAGGAATATCACAGGGAAAAATTGTGCTGGGGAATAATTGTCAGCGAAGGATTGTCTTGGGAAGGATTATTACTGGGAAAAATTGTCATGGAGAAAATTGACCGGAAAGAATGGTTGTTTGGAGATTTGGAGGTTGTCCGGGAAGGATTATCAGGGGGAAAATTGTTATGGAGAAAAATTGTCTAGAAAGAATTGTCCTGGAAAGGATTATCCGGAAAGGACTATCACTGTGAAAACATTTTATGGAAAAGGATTGTTCGAGAAGGATAATTCGGGGAATAATTTTCCGGGAAGAATTATAACTGGGAAAAATTGTCATTGCGAAGAATGTATGGGAAGAATTGTTCAGGAAGAATTATTACTGGAAAAAATTGTTATGGGAAGAATTTTCCGGAACCGATAGTCCGGAGAAAAATTGTCCTGGAAGGTGTGTCACTGGGAAAAATTGTCATGGGCCAGAATTGTCCTGAAAGGATTGTTCGGGAAGGATTATCACTGGAAAAATTTGTCATGTGAGGAATTATTCAGGAAGGGTTGTCCAAAGAAGAATTTTTCGGGAAGGAATGTCACTGGAAGAATGGTCATGGGCAAGAATTGTCCGGGAAGGATTGTCCGGAAAGAAATATCACTGGGAAAAATTGTCATGGGGAAAATTGACCGGAAAGAATGGTTCGGAGAAGGATTGTCAGGGAAGGATTATCAGGGGGAAAAATTGTCCGGAAAGAATTGTCCGGGAATGGATTATCCGGGAAGGATTATCACTGTGAAAAAATGTTATGGGAAAGAATTTGCAGAGAAGGATAGTTCGGGGAAGGATTGTCCGGGAAGAATTATCACTGGGATAAATTGTCATTGCCTAGAATTGTCTGGGAAGAGTTGTTCAGGAAGAATTAACACTGGAAAAAATTGTTATAGGAAGAATTTTTTGGAAAGGATAGTCAGGGGAAAAATTCTTGGGGAAGGAGTGGCACTGGGAAAAATTTGTCATGGGAAGAATTATTCGAGAAGGGTTGTCCGAGGAAGAATATTCCGGGAAGGAATATCACTAGAAAAAATTGTCATGAGGAAGAATTGTCCTAGAAGGATTCTCTGGAGAAGAATTGTCCCCGGGATAGATTATCACTGGGAAAAACTGTTGTGGGGAAAATTGTCCAGGGGAGGATTATCCGGTAAGAATTATCACTGTGAAAAATTGTCATAGGGAATAATTGTCCGGGAAGGATTGGCCCGGAAGGAATATCAATGTGAAAAATTGTTCAGGGGTAAGAATTGTCCTGTGAAGGATTATCATGGATTTATCATAGAGTACTTTAAATTTCCATTGAAACCCCGGCTAAATATAGGTGATTAGTGAGAGCCACTGATAGGCATAGCTTCGTTTAGGCTAAAATCCTGCTTGTTCCACCCATATTGCTTTGAACAGTTTTGTACTGATTCAGTTGTACATAAAGATAGACTTTAAGGTAAGTCTCTTGATTATTTTTCGAAATGTCACCTGTCAAAAGTTATAAAATGTCAAAGTTTGAATCTTTACGATTAAATATACCATTATAATCTGAATACTCGTCGGGAAAGTTTTGGGACGACACAACTGATTTTTTTATTAATCTTTGATTTTTGTCCCATTTGTGTACTTTTTTTGTGTTTTGCCTCATTTTTCTCTTACAATTTTTTCTTTTTTCCCTATTTTCCCCCTTTTTTTCCATTTGTGTTTTTACCAACTTTTTCCCCAACTTTTTTTATTTTTTGGCCCATTTTACCCCTTTTTTATAACTATTGTTTTTTGTCCCCCAATTTCCATTTGTAATATTTGCCCTACTTGTGATTTTTGTCCCATTTTTCCTTCATTTTTTGCCTCATTTCTCGCCCTTTTTTGCAACTACTGTTTTTGCCCTCCTTTTTCCACTTGTATTTTTGTAATACTTTTTTTATGCCATTGGCGTTTTTTACCCTCGTTTTGCTCTACTTTTTTTGTTTTTTGCCCCATTTTCCCTTTATTTTTTTTTCCTCTCTTTTTACAGATATTGTTTTTATCTTGTTTTTCCACTTGTATTTTTTATTAGCGCCATTTATCAATATTTTACAACTATTATTTTTTTGTCCTCCTTTTATCTAATTGTATTTTTTGACTTATATTTTGTCACTTATTTTATTCCACTTGTGTTTTTGCCACCTTTTTCCATAAATCTTTTTGTTTGTTGCTGAATTTTCCCTTTTTTTTTGTTTTTTTGTCATATTTTGCCACTTCTTTAGGGCTATTATTTCTTGTCCTATTTTTTCCATTTGTATTGTTTGTCCCAATTTTTGTTATCCTTTTTTTTGCCCAACTTGTGCTTTTTGCCTCAATTTTTTGCCCCCTTTTTCAACTATTGTTTTCTACCCCACAATGGCACATAAAATTTTTAAAAATCAATAATTTCTAAACCAAAAATTTATACCTAAATCGATATTTAAAAGTAGAATTTTAAGGCCAACTCTGTTTTTTACTTATAAAAATAAAATTTTTTTTAAGTGATTCCATAGATAAAGATGCATTGCTGATTGATAATAAGTTGAATGCGTGTAGTTTTGAGCCGATTCTGTGATTTGGCGAGCAATCGTATGGAACGAATGTCTTCTTACCAGCTGCTGGCATTAAAAAATAGTACCCCCAGTAATTTTTGTTGTTTAAAAAAAGTACCGATGTAAATTTGAAGTAACCGATCATTTGCAATATGCTATATAGGATCCATAACCGGTATAGAAAAATTATAAGTTTTTTATCAATAAATAATGAAGCTTTAGTCTTTAGGTACTAATGATTTTTTCCGTCTTAGTTTAATTATTTCTTCCTCGCTGAAAAAAAAAACCTATAAGATCGCTGGTCGTTGGTCGTTCGATATTATTAAGAGCAAACTAGAGTCATAAAAAAATTTAACAAGCGCACGTTGAATACGCATCGGTGAACAGATTTTTATCGGCCATGGCACTTAATGAATGTCATCTTGATAGGAAGTCCTGCTCAGATTAGTTGATTGTGGCATTTTGTTAAAGGAGATTTTATCAACCATGTGTGTATGAAAAATGTTTTTATATGCTGTTCTTCTCGGTCTGAAGAGGTTCCGCTAGGCAAAATAAGTCTAACTGTATTTTAAATTATATCATAAATTTTAATACAGTTCATTATATTAATCGTTTTCAACAAACTCCTCAAGACAAATATTTTTGAATAAATAAAATATCAGATTTAAAAAAAATTACAGTGGATATCTAAAAATTTATTTATTAAAATTTTAGTAATAGAAAAATGTGGAAAATGAAAAATAGAAGATTTAAAGTTTACAAGAAATGAAGCACAAAGTCAGGTACCACAATTGTTTAATTTGAATTAAGGGGCAACTAGTTTCGGTCACAAATTACCAACGGTGGGACCCATTAAGGGTAGTGAAAAAATATATAAAAACATTGGTAGGTACTTGAAAAAAAAAATAAAAAAAGGTTTAAAATAAAACTAAGTCGAAGAATTAAAAAAAACGTTGTAAAAAAATCATAAGGGGCTAACACCGTGTGATATTTAGCCGAAACAATAAACTTTTTTTAATTGCGAAAATAATAACAACAGAAATTGTGGGGCAAAAAACAATAGTTGTAAAAGGGGCAAAAAACTAAGGCAAAAAACACAAGTGGGACAAAAAAAAGGATGACAACAAATAGGATAAGTGGAAAAAAGGGGACAAAAAACAATAGCCATAAAGAAGTATCAAAAAACCAAAAAAAAAAAGGAAAAATGAGTCAACAAATAAAAAAAATTATGGAAAAAGGTGGCAAAAAACACAAGCGGGATAAAATAAGAGATGACAAAATATAGGGTAAAAAATACAAGTAGATAAAAGGGGGACAAAAAAATAGTTGTAAAAAAAGGGAGAAATGGGGCAAATAAGAAACGCGAGTGGAAAAAAGGGGACAAAAACACTAACAAAAAAAAGTAGGGGAAAACGTGGGTGAAAAAACGCCAATGGCATGAAAAAAGGATTACAAAAAATACAAGTGAAAAAGGAGGGAAAAATAGTAGTTGCAAAAAAGGTCGAGAAAAAAAATAAAAAAGAGGTTTAAAATAAAACTACATAGAACAATTAAAAAAACATTGTAAAAAAATCATAAGGAGCTAACACCGTGTGCTATTTAGCCGGAACGACCCACATGGGGCCCAGAGTTGACAATAAATTCATGAAAATAAGCTCCAGGGGGTAAGGCACGCTTAGTGGGGGCAATTGAAAGTGAATAGGGGGACCGAGCATGGTCCAAATTACACAGTATACCCAATCTGTTATCTACCATGAATGAATCTTTTTTACCACCCTTAATGGGTATCACCGTTGGTGGTTAATAATTTTACCCTCAATAGTAACTAATAATTGCCTGATAATGGTCTGAAACGAAACTAGTTGCCTTTTAATAAACCAATTCTGTAAATTTAGGAGTACCTCTAGGATCTGTGCTGGGGTCACTTATTGAGCGTATCGATAATAATATTGTAGGCAAGTCACTAAAATTGTAGATATTTAAGTAATAAATTTAGACGAGATTTAATATTCGACCAACTTTAAACAATTTTATTACTGAATTCTATAAATCTGTCTGTGACCGCCCCATGCATTTTTTTTAAAATATATACAAAGAAGTTTAAAATTTGAATATTTTTTTTCTTATTTGTGTAATATTTATAATTCTATAATATTAGATTAGGATTCAGCATGAAAAAGTTGACAAAAAATTGTACTACAAAAAGTTTTTTATTAATTTTTTTCTTCATTTCCGATTTATCGTCCTTTTTGACGGTTTTCCCTTTTTGGCCTGCTCAATTCTTCTTTATTTATTTTTTTTTAGTACCTAAAGTTTCATCCTTTTTGATGGTTTTTGCCCTTTTGGCCTGCTCAATTCTTCTTTATTTATTCTTTTTTTCATCCCTGATGCTTCGTCCTTTTTGACGGTTTTTCCTTTTTTGGTCTGCTCAATTCTTATTATTTTTTCTTAGTACCCGAAGCTTTATAATTTTTGACGGTTTTATCCTTTTCGGACAGCTCAGTTATTCTTTTTTATTGATGATGGTGGTCAGGTTTTCCGGGTTTTCCTACACCTATAGCTAAATGGCGCCATCAATCCTCGGTAAGTGGCCCCAGAGCGTCACAGCAAATAATAATAATATATGTCCCTTCCCCGCACGAGCCTTTGGCCTCTGGGGTTCACTGGTAAGAGGGTGAAATGTAGGGCGAGCATTATTATTATTATTTATTCTTTTTTTTTTGTCTCTGGCACTTCCTTTTATCATTTTTGGCTTGCTCAATTCTTCTTTATTTATTCTTTTTTCGTCACTGATGCTTTGTCCTTTTTGTTGGTGTTCTTATTTTTAGTCTGCTTAATTCTTCTTTATTTATTCCTTGCTTCGTCCTTTTTGACGTTTTTATCCTTTTTGGTCTGCTCAATTAAGTTTTTTTTATTAATCTTTTTTTCCATCCCTGAAGCTTCGTCCTTTTGTCCTTTTTGGCTTGTCCAATTCCTCTTTATTTATTCTTTTTTTCGTCCCTGATGTTTCGTCTTTTTTGACGGTTTTTTCCTTTTTGGTCTGCTTAATTCTTCTTTATTTTTTTCTTCATCCTTGAAGCTTCGTCCTTTTTGTCGATTTTGCCATTTTTGGTCTGCTCCAATTTTTCTTTTTCGCCCTTTTTGACGTTGTGTCTGTGGAGACATTTGATCAAGATATCATAAACAAAATTATACTAAATTTTCAGAAAATTCGACTGGGCCTCTTGTCCTAAATATATGCAACCACTATTCTTGTTTAATTTCATAAAAATAATAATTTTTTAACACTCGGTATATAAATATTAACTTTATTTAGCAAACTTAGTTATACATTTGAATTGTTAATAATTCTCATATTAATATTTAACCTACATGTATTTATTACTAAATTAATATCATAATTAACACACAAAAATTTTAGTTCTCTGCTATATCCATACTAGACATAAATAAATAAATTATTATAATTATTATGTTAATGTAAACATGGTCTCGTATGAGATGTTAGTTCATTGTACGAAATGGTGATCGTCTGATTAAATTATATGTATCAAAATTACAGTTATTTTAGCGGTATAATAACGAAAATGAATTTAGGTAAAGAGATGTTAAATTTTAAAAAATCTTAAATCTGATCTGTTTAGGTTCATTGAACGAATTTTATCAGATTTATTATTTCAAAATAACAGTTATTTATTTAACGATTCCCCTATCCAAATCTAAATCGTCTCTCCCAAGCCCATGCTAAACGTGTACTCTTAGACTATTAGTTCTGCTACTTTTCCGAAAAAAAAATACTGGAATTCTTTGAGAAATCAGATTGTTATGGTATAATCTAAAATTACGAAAATATGCAAGAATGTTTTATAATACAGTGGTGGGACAATTTGTATTTAAGACAGAAACCGGTCCTGTTATTTCCAACAGATTGATTTTATTTATTAAATAGTAAAAAATTTTTGTTAAACAAACATATATTTCTTTTCTTTTTTTAATGTAAAGTAATCCCTAATTGGGAAATTAACTTGATATCCTAAATTCAGTGCTTGAACAAGATTTAAAAGTTGACGTTGTAAAGCGATCGATTTGGTTCAGGTTTCGTATTGCCTCGAGCGCCATCTTTCGTTTATACTGTAAAAGCCACGTGCTCCGGGTAGCATCAGTAAAGACAAAATACTCCTGGGGTCGTTGATTGTTTGGTTGGTTAGTTAAGGAGCAAATGAACAGGCCCCAACACTGCATCCATCGGCTCATTGCATTCATCTGTTAGTCTTTGTAGAGATTAAGGACCTTGTTAATGTTTAAGATCCTCTTCACCATGTCACATCTGGTGAGATAGAACGAAGGATCTTCTGACCCTATCTGTCTATATCTCCACCAGTGCAGAGCCTCACATTCGAATTTTACGTGGGTGGTTGTTTCATCCTCCTCGTCACACAATCTGCATATAGGATCCTCAATGTGTAAAGGTGTTTTCTCAGGCTACAATGTCCAGTTATAAAACCAGTTATTAGCCTGATTTGTTTCTTGTTTAGTTTCATGATTTCTTGACTGAGTTTTAGTAAAGGTTGTTGGAAATGTCCGCCAGTATGTTAGGTCTTGTTTATGCACCTACTGGTTAATTGTAGTTCTTACCGAAGTTTTGGTTATACCAATTACCGGTTTGGTTCCGGTGTATCTGGTTGCCGATCTTTCTCGTCTGCTTTTTATTACCCTCAATACCTGTGTGTCCACCTAAATGTTACCTTATCAGTAGCACTTAGGTTTTTGAGGTATTCTAATGATTCCCAGATAAGTTTGGATTTTACTTGACAACTGTTATGCGCTTTTGGTTGTCAAAGTTGATAAAGATGTTTTATATGTGTAACCCATCCGTATATACATTTTCTCTTAGACAGAGGTTTATTGGTTTTATCAAGGGATCTAATCGGCATCATGTAATTGCTTTCCATAGTTAGTATGAGGTATTTAATTTTGCTGGCGATAGCCGCATGTCCATTTGGAGGTTCCAGCTTTTGTTTAGCTGTAGATGATATGCCTCAATATGTGGGAGGTTAAGAATTATTTCCATGGTCACTGATGGTTTACAGTTGCCTGATTTTGATTAATTTGGGCCATCATACTAGTGCGCCATATGTTACACCAAGTGCGCCACTGACGGTTCTAGTCCACATATTTTCCCAATCGCTCTCTTTAGTACATCAGTGTCATCTTGCTTTTGGAAATTATCTTTTGTATGTGTTGGTTCCAGGTTAGCCTCACTTCTAGGACAACCTTGCCAAAACTCAAAGTTTGATAGAAAATTCTGGTGGATTTAAGATCCTCCAGAATATTTTTTCTAGTAAACAGAATGAGTGCTGTTTTAAATTGGTTTAAATGAAGTTTTTCCTTTTACGCCATTCTTCAATAGACCTCAAAGCATCTTGCATGAGGTTAGATACCTAACCTATGGAATCCGTCCCTGATTACTACGTTTATGTCGTCCATATAGCCCTTGGTGAAGTAGCTTAGTTCGTTGATCTTCCTTAAGAGTTCATCTACGACTAGATTCCACAGGAGAGGGAGAGGACCCCTCCCTGTGGACAAAATTTTGCCATATTCACTTTTAGGGTAGTTTCTCCAAAAGTCGAGTATATGTTCCTAAGGTTTAGCATGTATGTGATCCATCATCTGCAGATGGTGTTATTTGTCGCATGCTGCCTGACCACTCTAACTATACAGCTGAAAGAGGTATAATCAAAGGCTCCTCCTATATCAATGAAAGTCATGAGAGCAATTTCCTTGTTGTTCAGGAGTCTTTGACTTTTGACAAAAGTTGGTGTAGAACTGATTCACAGGATTTTTCAGCTTGATAAGCGTGCATGTCTTGGTGAAGTGAATTCTCTTTTCTGTAGGTTTCTCTGATGTGCTTTCGACCAGTTTTTTCTGTATGACATGGCCTGAAATGGATCTCTGCCAGGCTTATGTATAAAGACCCCTTTCAATTCCCTCCAAGATTCCGGAATATAGCCCGTTGCTAAGCTGGCTCTGCACATGCTGCAAGTCAATTCCCTCTTGCAGCAGTTACGTTATTATGCTTTCTGGTCCCGGCAATTTGTAGCTGTCAAACGAGGTAATGGCCCATTTATTCCACTATGAGTTACCACTTTCTTAGCAAGTTCCTAGTCTTCCTTTTTTGCTCCGTTATGGAACGCAATCAGGTTTGATTTATTTGTAGTTTCAGAAGTAACTATATACGGTGGATTCTGGGTTCAAAGAAGTAAACCCAAGGTTTCTTCCCCATTTTCCGTGAAGTTGCCGTCGGGTTTTACTATAGTTCTTGCCGGTTCAAGGGGATTTTTGGTTAGAATTTTTTGAATTCTTGCTCTTCCAGAAGTGTTTTCAACTTCGCCACAGAACATCCTCCAATATTTTAACTTTGTTTTCCGAAGACCTGATTAAAACCTCATCAAAAGCGGATCGAGACCTGATCAAAGTGGATTAAGACCTGATTGAGACCTGTTCGAGATATGATCAAACCCTGATCGAGACCAAAGCGTATTGAGACCTGGTTAAGACTTAGGTTTTAATCAGATCTCGAACAGGTCTCGATTCGCTTTTGATCCGTTTTCGTACGATGCAGCTTTTCTTAAAATCGTATGATGCAACTTTTCTCAGAATTTAACGCAATTTTGCCAGAATGGATGTTGGTGTTTTCTTATGGGATTTAACCTGGGAAATGCGGAGAAACTCTTGCTAGTACTTTACTTTCGTTAAATAAAAATAAATAACTTTTATTTATACTTCCTCCAATGAAGAAAAGGTGTGCAACAGGGTTCTTTAATCGATGATGTATCGGACGGTACAGGCACATCTTCCAGGCTTGACGGTTTCAGTACAATTGAACTTGGCTTCGCTCCTTCAACTAGACCTATTTCTAAAAGCCTCTGAACCGGTACTTAGTACTTGGCACGAGCTAGAAATCGAACTAATGATAATAGACTGAATCGTAGTATACGGTAAGGATTTCTGTGTTTGCCACTGTTTCTATCTGTCGGGCGGAGTTTTAACTGATCGCGCTTGAGTTTGAGCCTTTACCATAATTTTAAGTTAACCCAGTGTCGTGCGCAATATAATTAATATATTGTAATTATGACGATAATTAAGTTACCTAGTTATAATATAATTCAGTTGTTCTTTGATAAAAATTTTGAAAGGATCTGCATCGGCGCCTGATTTCTATGACTTAAGTTCTGTAATGATTTTTGTTAAAAGTAGATAAAAATCACTATTAGCGATAATTTGTATGATTAGATAATAATCACTAGTAGCGATAATTTGTATGATTCAATCGCTTGGCGAGTTCTAAATTGTGTTTTAATAAAAAAAAATTAAAAGTGATGATAAATTAAATAATTTTCCTTTTGTCTATAAATTTTTCCTTTTGTTATACCTTTAATAGTAAAATTATAGTAACGCCATTGAAATCAATCCGTTTAATTTTGATACAATTCACTTAAATTACCTGCTATAAGAACAATGAAGAGGTTTAATACTAGGCGTTGAATTTAAAATATATATTTTATATTTCCAAGTATACATTTAGTAAAATTGCTCTTTCAGGTTATAATATAAAATTATAATACAATTTTCTGTATTCAGTCTACCACGACAATATTAAACTTAAATTACAATATTTTTTTTAGAAAAAGGATTTCGTTCTCAAGATATTGTTGAACTATTTGAAATATATAAATGAAATAATTTAATCTACGTTACTGATTCTGAATCCATATTACGTGAGAGTGCCGCAATCTGGATGTGTAGGATGCATGTCCTTCAGCTCTGCAAGACGCTCCAAATATGGTCGCGACACAAGAACTACTTAACGAAACGTCACATTTCTGACCAGCTCTGGAAGTCATTAGGCGTTTGCAACTGGTTTTCTACGAATCAAATACAAATTTGCGGAAGTTCACAGCAAACGAAATTAATTAGATAGTGAAAATTTTTTTTTTCTGACTAAATTGAACATGAAATAATAATAGGAGTTTGTTCCGCTAAAAGCATCGTTTTAAAAAACAAACACTAACTGTAATGGAATTATTACATTATTTAAGAAACCGCGTGAAGCGCCTCCGTCAGACCGGTGGGTTATTATTTCTTAATGCAAACTGACCATGCAGAAATTTTTTCAACCTTAACGAAATACGAAATCTTTTGTTCTGATAATTTTATTATTACAGTGACCGCATGCAGAGAAATGCAATTTTTATTTTCATCATTTTATTGAGGCCCTGAAGCCCACTTTTCTCGACGTTTCTGAGTAGGAAAATTAAAAATTTACTAATTTTATATAAAAAATTTTAATTGTTGGAATTTTCAAGCGTAATTGTAAAATTTACCGAAATTTTCCTAAATCTGGGGATTTTTTTAACACACAAAAAATACCAAAAATAATACTCATCTTGTTTTTATTAATCTCTGAAAGATGTAGACAAATTTCTTTCTTTGATAGATTTTTAACTGAAAATCTTTAAAATTACGGACATTTTTGGAAATTAGGCAACGTTTAAATAAAATTACTACTGTTACATCCTGACTATATCTTGACTTATTATAATTTTAAAATTCAATTTTCCAGTAATTTCTTATGCCATTTATTTCTAGACGTATTATTTTTTTAAAGACATTTAAATTTTGTATCAACATTTGATCATTTATCTTTTGACAATTTATATTTTTTAAATTCAATTTTTCAGGTATTTAGATTTGTTTTAATGACCATATATTTCTTAAATGACTATATTTTTTATATACACCTTACACGTCTAATTTAATTAATCTATTTTTATATTTTAGTTGATTAGATTTTTCTCTTCTATTTTTTTTATACAGTTTGGCTATCAAAAATTTAAAGTTTATATTTTTGAATTCATTGATTCGCCATTTATCATTTGACAAACTATAAAATTGATTTTTATAAAGTTGCAATTCAAAAATTTTAAAATTTCTAGAAATGTATGCTTATAACTGCGATTGTCCATTTATTTCCTGACGAACTATATGTATAAAATGTAATGACAAATTTATAAATTTTATAGTCAATATTTATATTATGGTTTGCCCATTTATTTTTAGACGAAGTATAAATTTTTTGATTTTTCATTTAGTTACAATTTTTATATTTCCAGAAAGGTATCCATAACTACGCTTGTCTATTTATTTCTTGCCGCACTATATTCGTTATTCAAATATAAGGAAGACCATTTATCCCTCGGTTATGTATAAATTTACAAATTTTCCATGGTATTCCTATTTGTTTAATACGAACTATATATTTTTAATCAATAATTCGATCATTTATCTTTTGACGAACTATAAATTTATTTTCTTTTTATTTTGTTGATCAAAATTCATGAAATTGTTGAAATTTTTGTTTATCTATATATTAATATGCAAAGAGAAAACGATCCATTTTTCAGCGTAACACGTAAACGGAGGAGTGTGAGATTTTGCATAGTTAAAGTTTATACACAGGAGGAGCGCAGAAATCTAAAATTAATATATAATATGTGTTATAAATAAATTAAATTAAATATAATATAACATTCATTGTTTAATCTCAAACATTAGACAATTTTTAGTTATCTTTTTATTTTTCTTTATTGTAATTTTATTTATGGTTAGGTGAAAAATATGAAAAATTAGAAAAAATACGGAAATATAGAAAGAAATATGCAAAAGTTGGAATAAATAGAAAAATGAAGGAAAAGAAGGAAAAAAGAAAAAAAAGATAAAATAGTAGAAAAAATATTAAAAATAGGAAAAAATGTAGTAAAATACAAAAAATGGAAAAAATAGAAAAAATAAAAAAAATAGAAAAAATAGATAAAAATAGGAAAAATGTGGACAAATATAAAAAACAGGAGAAAAAAAAAACAAATAAATTGTAAAAAATAAAGGAAAACAGGAAAAATTAAACAGAAAAAATAGGACCAAATAGAAAATAATGGTAAAAAATAGGAAAAAATAGTCAAAAACAGTAAAAAAATAGTAAAAGCAGTAAAAAACATTAAAAAAACAGTACGACATTGTAAAAAACAGTAAAAAATAGTAAAAAACAATAAAAAACAGTAAAAAGCAGTAAAAAACAGTAAGAAATAGTAAAGAACAATAAAAAAGGTAAAAAACAGTACAGAATAGTAAAAAACAGTAAAAACCAGTAAAAGATATTAAAAAAATATTAAAAAATAATAAAAAATAGTAAAAAATAGTAAAAAATAGTAAAAAATAGTAAAAAATAGTAAAAAATAGTAAAAAATAGTAAAAAATAGTAAAAAATAGTAAAAAATAGTAAAAAATAGTAAAAAATAGTAAAAAATAGTAAAAAATAGTAAAAAATAGTAAAAAATAGTAAAAAATAGTAAAAAATAGTAAAAAATAGTAAAAAATAGTAAAAAACAGTAAAAAATAGTAAAAAATAGTAAAAAATAGTAAAAAATAGTAAAAAATAGTAAAAAACAGTAAAAAATAGTAAAAAAAAGTAAAAAATAGTTAAAAATAGTAAAAAACAGTAAAAAATAGTAAAAAATAGTAAAAAATAGTAAAAAATAGTAAAAAATAGTAAAAAACAGTAAAAAATAGTAAAAAATAGTAAAAACAGTAAAAAATAGTAAAAAATGGTAAAAAATAGTAAAAAATGGTAAAAAACAGTAAAAAATCGTAAAAAATCGTAAAAAATAGTAAAAAACAGTAAAAAATAGTAAAAAATAGTAAAAAATAGTAAAAAATAGTAAAAAATAGTAAAAAATAGTAAAAAATAGTAAAAAATAGTAAAAAATAGTAAAAAATAGTAAAAAATAGTAAAAAACAGTAAAAAATAGTAAAAAATAGTAAAAAACAGTAAAAAATAGTAAAAAATAGTAAAAAATAGTAAAAAATAGTAAAAAACAGTAAAAAATAGTAAAAATAGTAAAAAACAGTAAAAAATAGTAAAAAAACAATAAAAAACAGTAAAAAGCAGTAAAAAACAGTAAGAAATAGTAAAGAACAATAAAAAAGGTAAAAAACAGTACAGAATAGTAAAAAACAGTAAAAACCAGTAAAAGATATTAAAAAAATATTAAAAAATAATAAAAAATAGTAAAAAATAGTAAAAAATAGTAAAAAATAGTAAAAAATAGTAAAAAATAGTAAAAAATAGTAAAAAATAGTAAAAAATAGTAAAAAATAGTAAAAAATAGTAAAAAATAGTAAAAAATAGTAAAAAATAGTAAAAAATAGTAAAAAATAGTAAAAAATAGTAAAAAATAGTAAAAAATAGTAAAAAATAGTAAAAAATAGTAAAAAATAGTAAAAAATAGTAAAAAATAGTAAAAAACAGTAAAAAATAGTAAAAAATAGTAAAAAACAGTAAAAAATAGTAAAAAATAGTAAAAAACAGTAAAAAATAGTAAAAAATAGTAAAAAACAGTAAAAAATAGTAAAAAATAGTAAAAAACAGTAAAAAATAGTAAAAAATAGTAAAAAATAGTAAAAAATAGTAAAAAATAGTAAAAAATAGTAAAAAATAGTAAAAAACAGTAAAAAATAGTAAAAAAAAGTAAAAAATAGTTAAAAATAGTAAAAAACAGTAAAAAATAGTAAAAAATAGTAAAAAATAGTAAAAAATAGTAAAAAATAGTAAAAAATAGTAAAAAATAGTAAAAAATAGTAAAAAATAGTAAAAAATAGTAAAAAATAGTAAAAAACAGTAAAAAATAGTAAAAAATAGTAAAAAACAGTAAAAAATAGTAAAAAATAGTAAAAAATAGTAAAAAATAGTAAAAAATAGTAAAAAACAGTAAAAAACAGTAAAAAATAGTAAAAAACAGTAAAAAATAGTAAAAAAACAATAAAAAACAGTAAAAAGCAGTAAAAAACAGTAAGAAATAGTAAAGAACAATAAAAAAGGTAAAAAACAGTACAGAATAGTAAAAAACAGTAAAAACCAGTAAAAGATATTAAAAAAATATTAAAAAATAATAAAAAATAGTAAAAAATAGTAAAAAATAGTAAAAAATAGTAAAAAATAGTAAAAAATAGTAAAAAATAGTAAAAAATAGTAAAAAATAGTAAAAAATAGTAAAAAATAGTAAAAAATAGTAAAAAATAGTAAAAAATAGTAAAAAATAGTAAAAAATAGTAAAAAATAGTAAAAAATAGTAAAAAATAGTAAAAAATAGTAAAAAATAGTAAAAAATAGTAAAAAACAGTAAAAAACAGTAAAAAATAGTAAAAAATAGTAAAAAATAGTAAAAAATAGTAAAAAATAGTAAAAAATAGTAAAAATTAGTAAAAAATAGTAAAAAATAGTAAAAAATAGTAAAAAATAGTAAAAAACAGTAAAAAATAGTAAAAAATAGTAAAAAATAGTAAAAAATAGTAAAAAATAGTAAAAAACAGTAAAAAACGGTAAAAAATGGTAAAAAATAGTAAAAAATAGTAAAAAACAGTAAAAAATAGTAGAAAATAGTAAAAAATAGTAAAAAATAGTAAAAAATAGTAAAAAATAGTAAAAAATAGTAAAAAATAGTAAAAAACAGTAAAAAATAGTAAAAAATAGTAAAAAATAGTAAAAAATAGTAAAAAATGGTAAAAAATGGTAAAAAATGGTAAAAAATGGTAAAAAATAGTAAAAAATCGTAAAAAATCGTAAAAAATAGTAAAAAACAGTAAAAAATAGTAAAAAATAGTAAAAAACAGTAAAAAACAGTAAAAAATAGTAAACAATAGTAAAAAACAGTAAAAAATAGTAAAAAACAGTAAAAAATGGTAAAAAATGGTAAAAAATAGTAAAAATAGTAAAATATAGTAAAAAATAGTAAAAAATAGTAAAAAATAGTAAAAAATAGTAAAAAATAGTGAAAAACAGTAAAAAATAGTAAAAAACAGTAAAAAACAGTAAAAAACAGTAAAAAATAGTAAAACACAGTAAAAAACAGTAAAAAATAGTAAAAATAGTAAAAATAGTAAAAAACAGTAAAAAATAGTAAAAAACAGTAAAAAACAGTAAAAAACAGTAAAAAACAGTAAAAAATAGTAAAAAGTATAAAAAATAGTAAAAAACAGTAAAAATAGTAAAAAGTATAAAAAATAGTAAAAAACGATAAAAAATAGTAAAAAATTGGAAAAAAACGAAAAAATAGCAAAAAACAGAAAAAAAAACAGAAAATAATAGTTAAAAAATAGACAAAAATAGAAAAAAATAAATTTGAAAAATTTTGAAAAAACGAAAAAAATAGGAAATAATAGAAATAACATAGAAAAATAGAAAAAATAAAGAAAAAAACAGAAAAAATAGAAAACAATGTGAAAAAAATAGATAAAAATAGAAAAAATAAATAAAAATACAGAAAAATAGATAAAATAGAGAAAATGGGAAAATAAATGGGTATGAACATAAACTTTAAAATTTAACAAATTACCGTCGAATTTCAACCACTGGGCGACCACTAGTGTTTATAAATTGCTTAAATTTCTAAATATTTATTTTAAAATTAAAATTAATCAATTTAACAATTCTAACAGTTTTAAAGCGGTATTAAAAAAAATCTAAAATATTTTTTAAATCTGGAGTCATTGCCTACTTTCCGAAAATTTCTCCAAATCTGGGTATTTTTTATTATTTTTAAACTCGCAAAAAAAAATCTCAGATTTAAAACATTGTTCAGATTGAGAAAAATTTAAACAAAAAAAATTTTTTTTGAGCGTATCTAGAATTGATAAATGCAATTATTATTCTCGGGACAACCGATATATCTTTTTATACTTCACGGAAGTCTATGTAAGAATGAAATCTTAATATGTTGGTGTGGTATAAGGTTAAAGCATCTACGGAGGCGTGGATCATAATCACTAGTGGATAAAGTGGTTGGTTTCAGAATTTCCACGTTTTCAATCAAGGAACTAAAGTCTTTCCTCCTCTTGACCATAAAGATGCTCAGATATATGGTTAATAAATTTTGTTTTTCTATTAGCCATCTGCGGGAATCTACGGTATATCTCAGATATATAAAATGATGTATGAAACTTTATTTGCACTGTTTGAAAAAAGTTGATAACGCATAGGGGAAAACGGAGCTTATTGTTGTAAACCTGTAAAATATATATTAAGACTCCCGTCGAAATTTATTAATTACCATAAAATATTACTAAAGTAGCTCCAAAAATAAATTAAATCCAATATTACTTTAAGAAGTTTCTTAAATAACCAAATTTGGAAAAAGTGAAATCTGATTTGTAAAAACCAGATTTAAAGTGCGCATGGTTAATTTGAATTGAAAGTTTTTTTAAATAAATATTTTTGATAAAATATATCAAATTTACTTTGGAGGAAAGCATAAATATTCCATTTTTATATTTAATTTACCTTAGTGGAATATTTAGGATTAAATTTTAGGTTAAATATTCCACCAAAAAAAAATTAAATATTTTGGAAATTAATTATTAAATTTACTGCAGCCTCGTGGACCTATTACGTTATTTACCGTCTTTTTGTCTACTGCACCCATTGAATTAAGCTTGTTCCTTGTACTATTTTGTACAGGTTCTTTAATGGCTGTTTGCAGTAGTCTTCTGGATCTAGTTTTAATTTTCCATATATTCTCTGTCTTCACAGTTGCACAGTATATGAAGTGCATTCTCAGTCACTGTTATATAACCCCATTTTGTTTAGATGCTCTGTAGTAAGGTGTGCCGCGAGGAGTCCTGTGGAAATTAATAATTGATTCCTACTCAGTAAGAGTAATTCTTCAGTTACTTTCTTTCATAAACTTTTTCTCGTGTATTAGTCCGGTTATTTTATCCCAGTATAATTTCTGTTCTCGGTTTACCCAGTCTTTTATATGGTTCCTAAATGTACGCTTTGGTACTCCTATCGCTGGTTCTGGATCTTTTAATGGTGTTGACGATCCGTTTCTTGAGGTTACCTTATTGTGAGTCGTCAGTTCCTCAAGCTCTACGCTGCATTCCCGTACCAGTCTAGATGTCACCTTAAGGGCTACTTGACTGTCTAAGTGGATTATGGTTCTTTTCCTCCGTGTGCTCTCATATTACTATTTCTCGCACATTCGAGTAATGCATAGACCTCTTTCTGAAATACAGACTTATTCTGTTTCCAAGATATAACAGCTCAAGTTTCCCCTCCAGTTTTTGACCCATCTCTATACCAGGTAATTCCGTTAGGGTTTGTCCTGAAATCTGTACTTGTATTCAACTTATTCCCATTTTTAATTATTTTCTTCAGATCTTTATTGCAGCTATATTTAGAAATCATGTGGTCTGACCTGATGCCAATCATGTTGTCTCCCACATATTCTAATTTTGTATGTCTCAGATTTTCTTCATAGAATGATGTGTCCTGTGGCCATCCTAGAGCCATTCTATCCTCTCCAATTATAACGTAATATGATGGAGGAAGGTCAAGCAGTGCTTCTATAGCAGCTGTAGGTGTTATGTTCTCTGTTATTCCCAATTAGGCATTTTCATGGTATCTTGTCCAATTTGGGGATAGCGGTGCGTTGTTTTATCTTAGGCCACCAGACCAGAGATGCATATGTTACCATAGTGTACATCCAGTGTATCATTTTTTGATTGAGTCTCCATTTTTACCTCTCGCCCTTCAGATAAGAGAGGTATAGGAATCATGCTAAAAATTGGTTAGTGAGTTTTCAATTGATAAACACGTTTTGGGGTCCCTAGAATACGATTTTAATATTTTCGCGATGATGTCTGTGTGTGTGTGTGTGTGTTAGTGTGTGTGTGTGTTAGTGTGTGTGTTTGGATTGATATTGTAGTAACGATAACTCAAAAACTACTGAATAAAAAAATTTGATTAGATCTGATTAGATTTTGGTGCCAATCGCACAACCGGAAGTGGTAGTTGCTATGGGTGATGACGCCATTATTATACAAAACGGCAATAAAGTTTTACACATATATTTTGTATACCCTACAGTTTATTTTCATCTCATTAAAATTTTCTAAACTTTTGCCATTGTTGCCAGATTTACAAAAATATAATTTTTTTTCATACTTTTTTGTGTCAACCTGTAAATTTTTGATTCAAAAATGGCGAGAGGTCATGTGCTGGCCACATCAGATTTTTTTTATACGTGCGTGTAGCTGTCATTAAACTAGCAACCGCTTTCTTATGTATTTTTTAAATCTGGAGGTTCTAGGTAAGTTTTGGGTCTAACATTATCCCAAGATATTTTATCCTTTCCTTCAGATATACTTCTTCACTACAAGGGCATAGTTGTTGAAGATCCTCTAAATTCCGTCTTTTGGTGAATGCTACTATATTGGATTGGAAGAGGCTTTTTTTCAAACCCTTTTGTTCTGTCCAGAGCGTGACTGCGTTTGGAGTCATCTGCAATAGTTCCCTAACACCGTAGTATCGAATTTTCTTTTGGATAATATGATGAAATCATTTGTATATCCCAGTGCTTTCTATCCTTCTTCTTGTAGGATTCTCAACAGCCCATCCATAAAACTCCCCCTGCAGATAACCTCTGGTCACAGGATCTGCCTTTTCTCCCACATCAAAGATGTATATTGTTATGACTTATTTAATTTAACCAATGATCTCAGACGGGGTTCTATAAAATTGAGAAAAAATAATAAACATTACAAATTATTTATAAAATTTTAGTATTCTGCCATTTCAATGTTTCTCTTCTGATTCCTGTACTACTTTCACTTCTTGATCTCGATCTGCTTGATCTGCTATTTCTTCATACCTTCTTTTAACTTGATACACTGCTTTCCATAGTCTGACTTCTATTATCTCTATAAAAAATAAGGACAATTAAGGAAGATTCCTTAATTGTCTTTATTTTTTTAATATTTTTTGCAATTTTGCTTCTTATATTTTGATTAATTATAAATTATATAATTATTTTATTAGTATACATTTATTTTATCTTTCCAAAATAAGTACATTTCTTCTTATAAAAGTATTTTTATAAAATTGACATTCTACCAAAAATTATGAATATCCTTGTAGCTCTAGCTATTCAATATAATAACGTATTGTCAAAACCTGCAGAAAGGCCGCTAGAAGTATCTCTCTCATTTCAATGACATTTTCAGCTCTTTTTACAGGCTGCTGTAATTCATTTTTTGTATACAAGCCTGCTTTGGCCGCGGATCTCGAGGAATCTGCCTAGGCTTCTCCTTGGTCCACGTACCCTATGTCTGTTTCCTGGCATTGGTCTGTTAACTCTCCCGAAACCATGGATAATGTAGGGTCAGTTGTTTAGCCCAACGTTTTCCCTTTTTCGGTGATTGTGTTAGCGTTTCCGGATGTACCCGCTGACGTGCCGTTAGCCATCGCAGATTCCTCAAAAGTTCCAGATAGAATGCTAGTGGTATCTATCTCGTTTTAATGGCATTTTCAGCCCTTTTTACAAGCTGATGTAATGCATTTTCTATGGACATGCCTGCTCTGTGTAGAGGTCTTTTAGCCAGTACACCGACCCTAATATGTCTGTCTAGCAGTTTCCTAGTGTCTTTAGTCCAATAGCTTATTGGTCTATCCTCTCCAATTTTTCCAGGCTGGGGTAAGAATGTATTAAGTCGCCAGGTCTTCTGTATATAGCCTAGACTCGAACTCACCCTTAGTATGCCGCACAGCCTGTGTTGTAGAGTTTTGCCTCCCTTTTGTAGGAGTATGGAATAAATGCCATCTGATCCAAGCGATTTATATGGTTCGAATGAACTTTTTGTCCATTTGATTTTGTCTACCTCGATTGCCTTCTTTGCGACCTGCCAGTTTTTTCTGGAGGCCCACGTGCGTGATTCCAGCTCTGAATCCTGAAAGTTTTCCTGTGAATCTATTAATCGTGAACTCTTAAAAGTTCTTTTATTGTTTCGTCACAAGTTTTGGTGTATTCACTGTTCTCTTTTTTAATGGAGTTTATTCACCTCTGTGGATTTTTGGAAAGGATTTTTTGGAATATTGCACATTCTTGAGTTCCATGGTGCCTTCTACAAGAGTTCCTCTTAGTTTTTCTCAGTGTCTTGTTGTATTCAATTAGGGCCTTCCTGTATTCATCCCATTTACTTGAATCATGCCTCACTTACAGGGTGATAGTTACTTTCGTAGGCCGATATAACAGCTTCCTGTAATTAGTCTGCTGTTATGTCCAGGTCTGTTGAGTTTCTAATCTCTCTTTTAACCCACCTTAAACTGTTTCCTAGGTCTGCTTCATATCCTTCCCAGTCAGTTTTCCATGGGTTACGATAAGTTTTTTTTATAGGTGATTGCCTTGCTATATTGAAGTAAATGTATCTGTGGTCTGAAAAGCTGAGCTCTTCAGACACATGCCAGTTTATTACAAAATTACTATTAAAAGTAGTACCTACCACTGCGGCCAGCATAGGCCTATTGTAGCTCACCCATATGGGCTATAATTTACCATACAATCTACACCTTCTCACGAAGTCTATGGTTGATTTGGGTGAAGCTTTCTTGAAGTTGGTAGGCTCTAGCTGTACGAAACCAAACGTACGAAGCCTATTCATTTTCAAATCAGAGCAGGAGCATAAAATATGCTCTGCCGTTTCGTCTTCCACACTGCAGAAGCGGCAGTCCGATGTTTGAGTCAGACCTAGATTCTTAAGATGATACCGCAGACGACAGTGCCCTGTAAGCACTCCAATTACTTCTGCTCCATTCTAGGATCTGCGATAAGGTGCTACCTGAGGGATTGACTATAAACGCCTTAGAGTGAGCTAACCCAGGAATATCTTTCCAGTACTGGAGAGTTTTCCTCTCGGCCCATTTCCAGAT
The DNA here is from genome assembly GCA_963243735.1 of Neocrepidodera transversa. Taxonomy (NCBI): domain Eukaryota; kingdom Metazoa; phylum Arthropoda; class Insecta; order Coleoptera; family Chrysomelidae; genus Neocrepidodera; species Neocrepidodera transversa. The sequence goes on along the minus strand of OY725344.1, from coordinate 20,070,531 downwards.
AGTGTCTTTGGCACTGCTTTTGGCTAGGCCAAAAATGGTTCCGGTCCAATGAACTCGGATTCTGCACCTCTTCTCGCAAGAGTGTTGGCTTTCTCACTGTCCTCCACCCCTTCACTGTTAAAACTAGTACCTAGTTTAATGTGCATACTGGTCGAAGTGACTAAAGTAGGTTTATTGCATATATTTAATACGTCAACTGTAATAAATTCTAGTAAACACTCACCTCTTTCATTGGTGTCAGTGCTACCCCAGGTAAGGTGATTTGCATTGGCATCCCACGCGATGACGAATTGTTCACCATTCCCCCTGCAATATCTCACCAGTTTTAGCTTCCTCAATGGTGGTGAAGTGGGGTCATCATAGGAAAGATAGACCGATCCAAGAATTATCTCTTTAGTCCCACTTCCCTGACCCGTTGCTTTAACTGCCGTTAGGTCCCCGGAACAGAAATTAATAGGGTCTTATGATTTTGGATGATCAGAGTTTCTAAATTAACTTACCTAAGACTCCAAGTCCCATGATCTTACTCCTGTATGAGAGCCACTCCAAAGTTCCCTATTTTTCACAGCAAGTTCCGCCGAACCCAGCTTACTGTGCGGAAGGTTCGCTTGAAGGACCCATATTGGTATCACCACCATGAACCAATCATTCTCCTAGAACCCTGAAAGTAAATTTACCTTGGTGGAATATTTGGGAATAAACTTTTAGCCTAATTATTCCAATATGGAAAATTTATCTAATTAAATTATTTTACTGTAGATAGTATTTTATTTGTTGTGTCTCTTTCTTTTTTGAATATGCGTAACTTTATTCTTTTTTTACTGACTTAAGTGGCTTATTTTACTAGATTGGGGCTATTTTCCAGAATTTTAAAAAAAATTAGATTATGCTCCTATACTATCATCATGCATATGTTTAATTCAAATTCACGGTAACTTGTTTTGAAGAAAATTATTTCATGTTCTTCTCTTAACATCTTGCATAAAAGTCGCGTAATCTGTAACAAGATACAAAACCAGTAAACTTGGACGGTATTAACAGCCCTAATAAATCGTTGGCAATGCCAAGTATTGCTTATCTGGTAAGCGATCTTGAATATTCAAAAGACACTGAAACGAAATTTTCTTACATTAAAATTATGATTTACAAACAATAATTTTTAATTAAGTTTTGTATTTAATTTTGCGTTAATAATTACGCAATTTATATTTCCCCAAAAAAAAATCTATTATATAACCGATAAACGTTTCCTAATGCAATCTTGATCTAAGCTAAAATTCAAAGCAAGCGAAAATTAATTAGACGGAAACAAGTCGAAGTCGGATAAAAATCATCCTCTGGAACCATTTCCGTTCCTCAAGGCTATTACATTACGAATCACCGTTATCACAAAGGTCGTCTAATTTTACATATCATACTGAACTTTGAATGCAAGTGCTATTTTTGCATTCGGCGATTCATCGATGCAATCTACTATAATTATGTAACTATCAGAAAATTATTATATTATGGGTAATTAGAGCAGTGCCAGCGCAGTGGGTTGTCAACTTGTCATTGAGAATTGATGACCGTCTACTTATAATAAACACAAAACAGTTGTTTATTTTATATCATTTACATTCTGTTATTAGTACGGTGTTATTTATATATACAGGGTCTGGAAACGGTCCTAGAATTCAAAAATTATTAAAGATAAATTGTCCAAATTCGGGATTTATTCATATTGTTTCTGTTCTAGGCGGTCATCTTGAATTCTAAATTGTATTACTTAAATGTGAAATTAGGTTTATTACATTGCATTTTAACGTTTACGAATCAAATAATACTTAAATAAATTAGGAAAAATTATACAGTGCGACTCAAAAAGTCTGCGCCCACCATATGGGAAAAAAATTTATTATTCATTTGACAGAAAATTTTATTCCTGGGGCGGACAAAAAATAGGAATTTTGACCAAGAGTAAAGTACCCTTATTTTTGACAATATCAAATAAATTTATCTAGGAAAGTTGTTTAGAATTAAAAATTACACTCAGATTTAAAATCACAGAATCCTATGCAAAAAAATCCATTTTTTTATGTTTTTAGTCTAGCTCAAAATAATATCACTTCGGATGCACTTTAGGGGCCTTCCTTCAATCACTATAATATATTTTGGTTAAAAAAAATTAGTTTTATTCGTTATTTTCACACCATCCTCGGCCTTTTTTTAAAATTTCTATGATTTTTTGTTTTTCCTTGGTGCAAAGTTGAAATTTCATCCTATAGACAGGTACATAAAAACTTCCATTATGATTTAATTGAAGAAAATGGGTAAAAAAATGATACCCAAACGTTTTTAGTACCAAAATGTAAATAACTAAACAAAATGAAGCTTTAAAAATTAAAATAAAAAAAAAATAAATAAAAATTACAAAATAATGGTTATTAAACTTAAAGGTGTAAAATCAAACAAAAACTAAACAAGATTAAGCTTTTTAAAATTGAAATAAAAACAAAGAATATAATAATTACAAAAATAAGGGTACTTTACTCTTGGTCAAAATTCCTATTTTTTGCCCGCCCCTGTATACCATTTCGAAATTTGAAAGTTTGACGCTTGAAATAGCAGTTTTACGCAATGCACCAACTTTTATCAAGAATAAAATTTTTTGTCAAATGAATAATAAAATTTTTTCCCATATGGTGCAGACTTTTTGAGTCACACTGTATATATCTTAAATATTCAACGAAGAATAGAACTCAAAGTCATACCACAATTATTTATGTGAAGTTAAAATTTAAGCGGCAACATGTTTCGGCCAACCAATGGCCATCATCAGGCAGAAAGCAGTTAGTCAAGTACGACAAATTACAAGAAATTGAATGATATGAAAAATCACATTCTAAACCATATAAAACGCATGAAAACTTTAACGAAATTGCAAATTAAATGTTTAAATTTTTTTTCAAAAAACGCCACTCCACAATGGAGGAAATAGTAATGTTTTTTTTTCCAGTATGGATAATCTCCTGTTTTTTTCATATTAAATATGTTCTAAATGATGTCCCTCAACTTCCTTGCAAACATAAAGACTTAAAATTACTATTTTGTAAATATTTTGTAGGAATTATAATATTTTTGGGACTTGAACGGATTTCATAAAATAACTTAATAACCAGTAACGAGTTTGCTACAGAAGTCATCATATTTTGCTTTTAAACAAAATAAAAATGGCCACCTCTAACAAAAACAAATGAATGTTTTTGAATTTTAAGCGCATAAAAATGTGAAAAAAGACATGTCATTACTAAATCCCGAATTTGGATAATTTATCTTTAGTTGTTTTTGAATTCCAGGACCGATTCCAGATTTTTGAAGGACCCTGTATCTTTTTTTTTCATTAAAGCATAATATTTCAACTAAAATTACTGAGGCCCAAAAACCTCAGCATTAATTTTGTGATGAAAAAAATTTCTTACTCCCACTTTTTATTACTTTTCTCGACGTTTTCTATCTCCCAGAGTCTGAAATTGCAAAAAAATACTGTCCGGAGGTCTGTCTATTTGGATTTTTTTAATGGCACAAAAAATAGACACAAAATGTTACTTTTTGACTCATTAGAAAAAAATTATTGCTCTTATATTTTTATTTAATCTCCAGAAAACGAAAAAAGAATTTTTAAAAAGGAAATCTCTGATCTCCTCTGATTTATTTCAATTCTTTCATTTTTTTCCACTTTTTTTATAATTACAATTGTTGCCGGTTTTTGGTTGTTCTTAGATTGTTGCGATTTATTGCATTTTTTAGAGATATTTTTCGAATTCTTGCTTTTTTTACGACTTATTTTTGTTTATTTTGCGATTTTTTGCTTGTTTGCGTTTTTTTCCGTTTTTTTTACAATTTTTTTTTGTTTTTTCGTTCTCTCTGTATTTTACATTTTGATTTTTTATTTTTCATTTTTTTCCAATATTTTCAGATTTTTCTTTTAATTCTTTCCCATGTTTTCTGTTTTTTTTCTTATTTTTTCCGGTTTCTTACTTTCTCGACCCAACACCCAGAAGGGAAAGTGTTGTGAACGAGCTAAAAAAAAAATTCGAGATAAAGATGATTAAGATCATTTCCAGATGGAAGTATGTCTGCCTGTCTGTCTGTGGGTTTTCTCCCACGATAAAGGCCACACGTTTAATCCGATTGAGCTGAAATTTGGTATATGAGTTTGGGTTATTCGTCGAAAGAACCTATTAGTTTTTGTACGATATTTGTCAAACGGAAGTGTCACTATCAAAAACTGACAGATGTAATATGTCACGGAATTTGACTTGCAATATGTCATTTGAAATCAATTAAAAAACTCTTTTCAGAGCAGTCAAAATTATTTCTCCAACTGTCACCTGTCATAAATAAAAAAATGTCAAAATTTTAAACTTTAACATTAAATATCTGAAAGAGTATTCGTGGATACTCATCATGGGAAAGTTTTGGGGGAACACAACCGATTTTTTTTATTTTTTATGATTTTTTCGATTCTTCCCATTTTTTGATTTTTTTCTAAACGTTACTCATTTTTTTCTCATTGTTCTGTTACTTTTTCTAATTCTTTCTTTTCGTTGTCTAATATTTTGTTCTTTTTTGTATCTTTTTCTTTTTACTTCTTTTTTATAATTTTTCTGTTGTTTTTTGATTTTTCAAATTCTTTCAGATTTTCTCATTTTTTCTTATTCTTATTCTTCTGGGTTTTTTTTCAATTTTTGTTTATTTATTTCGATTTCTAGAGTATCGATACGTATTGAACATCTCTACCTTAAGCACTAGAAGGGCAGAAAATAGATCTTATATGTGGTGTAATTACCCCCCGATTTCAACATACATATATTTAATTTTTTATGTTTGAGCGTCCCTAGAATTAAAAAATTAATACGTCTATGGTATGCTTTAGTTTCGGTAGATGAAACTATAAAATTGACACAAGGACGTTATTCTATAACGGGATCAATTCAAAACTGTTATTTTCATTCATACAAAGTGTCTAATGTATAATATTCTAGTCTGTTCTAATTCCTTTATAAATTTGGTGATTTAAAAGTATCTTAATTGGAAGATTTTTTGATTTATTCATTTATTTTGATGTTTAGTGTTAAGAAATAGAGATTAAAATTTTTTCGGTTCTTGTTTAACACATCGATTTATTATGTAAAGTTAACTAACTGGAATTAATCGATATTTCAAAATAGAACTAAAAATTGACTATTTGAATAAAATACAAAATTTATTCAAAAAAATCATGATTACTTTGTATGGAAACTAAAAAAAATTGATGACTGGGAGTTTTGGATTCATTTAATTTTTAAAAATCTATTTAATTATTCATCGTATATTTTTATGATTAATGATATTTTATGTATGAATGAAGATAATTCTTACCAACAAGCTGTTAAATAAATGACTAAAAATAACTGATGATTTTTTTGATTTATAATTAACCTTGATAAAAAATAATCCAGGCGTTAAACATCAATTACAGAAAGAAGCGTTTCTATTATATCATCAAATTTAATAGTATAAAGTAGATACAAATCAAAGACTCGGTTCAAACCTTGCACAATGACATTGGAAGACCAGACAAGATTATGTAAAGATTTTATTACTAATTATTAAAAATATAATTTATATAATACTTGCGGAAATAAAAAAAAACGATTTTTGTAAAATTTTGATTTTAATATTTTTTATGCATTTTAATTTTACTATTTTTTAGATACATTCCCAATTTATACTTAATACAAATACATTAATAGTACAATAAAATACAAAATCAATAAACTAGCTCGAACTGTTTTCACATATGTATGTTGTATCCTATAGCGAAGTTTTTTATTTTTTTCAACAACAATACAAATCGCTACAACCGTAACAAACAAAATAAATCGATAATCCGCCATCTTGAATTTATTAATTTTAATAAAAAATTTGGTCTCTCTGACCCCAAAAACTTCCACATACCAATTTTGAATAAAATCGGTAAATAATCGCAGGTTATATCCCGAGAACTGCAAATTTAACCGGATAAACTGCGGCTAGCTTTTTTTGAAAAATTTTGCTTAGAAAATGTTTGAGACTGACTAATCCACCATTAAAAGCCCGAGACCGCGATTAAACGACGTCTAGGGAAATAATCATAATTATCGTCAGCCATCTTGGAGTCGCCATCTTGAATTTATTAATTTTAACAAAAAAATGTATAATTGCCAAACACAAAAGTCCCCATATACCAATTTTGAAGATAATCGGTCGATAAATATAAATATCGTCCGCCATTTTGGAGTTGCCATCTTGAATTTATTAATTTTGACAAAAAATTCATAATGTCTGACCCCAAAACCACCTACACACCAATTTTGAATAGAATCGGTAAATAGTCATAAATATCGTGCCCCATCTTGGAGTCGCCATCTTGATCTTATTAATTTTCATCAAAAATTCATAATTTCAGGACCACAAAACCCCCGTCTATCAATTTTGAAGTTAATCGGTCAATAATCATAAATCTCGCCGCCATCTTGGAGTCGCCATCTCGAACTTATTAATTTTAAAAACAAAATTTATAATTACCAACCACAAAAGCCACCATATACCAATTTTGAAGATAATTGGTCGATAAATATAAATATCCGTCCGCCATTTTGGAGTTGCCATCTTGAGTTTATTAATTTTGACAAAAAATTCTTAATCTCTGTCCCCAAAAATCCCTAAAAACCAATTTTGAATAGAATCGGTAAATAGTCATAAATATCGTGTGCCATCTTGGAGTCGCCATCTTGTTTTTATTAATTTTCATTAAAAATTCATAATTTCAGGACCACAAAACCCCCGTCTATCAATTTTGAAGCTAATCGGTCAATAATCATAAATCTCGTCTGCCATCTTGAAGTCGCCATTTTGAATTTATTAATTCTGATAAAAAATTCATAATCTCCGACTCCAATAACCACCAGATGATAATTTTGAATGGAATCGGTCCATAATCATATTACTCGTCCACCATCTTGGAGTCGCCATCTTGTATTTGAAATTCTAAATTGTTTTCCTGCACATCTAGACACCATAAAGAACAAAATTTTTAAATTTTCAAATTTTTACAATAACAATACAAAGCGCTACAATCGTTACAAATATCCAAATATTCAAAAAAGCAAACTTAACAAAAATATATAACGATAAAAAATTTAAAAATAATTTAAATTAACAAAATAAAAAAATACACCACACATAAATTGAATTAAATTTAATCCAATAAAAATAAATACTAATGCATTAAAAAATACAACTAATAAGTTTAAATCTAATAAAAGTAAATATAATAAAATAAAAATACAAAAATATAATAAAATTACAATAAACAAAGGTTTTATAGAATGTTATTGAGAAAAGATAAAAATTCAACTAATAACAGATCAGAAAAAAAACAACAAAATAAATAACACAAATAAGTGTTGTTAAATCCAATAAAAACAAATGCAATAACAAATAAATACGAAAATATAATAAAAACACAATAAACAACATTAAATAAAATATGATTGAAGTTAAAAAAATAGAACAAAAATAATTAATACACAAAAAAATATAATAAAATTAAATTCAATAAAAGAAAATACAAGAAAATACAAATATAAAAAATGCAAAAAGCAACGTTATATAGAATATGATTGAAAATAGTTAAAAAATAAAACAAACATAAATATTACACAAAAAAGTGTAATAAAATTAAATTCAATAAAAGCAAATACAATAAAATACAAATATAATAAACATACAATAAACAACGTTATATAAAATATGATTAAAAATAGTTACAAATACAACAAAAATAAATAATACACTAAAATGTGAAATAAAATTAAATGACGTAGACTAAAATACAAGTAAATACAAATATAAAAATATGAAAAAATACAATTAATAACCTTATATACAACAAATAGCAAAAATACAATAAAATAAATAACAAAAATAAGTGTAATTTATTCCAATCCAATAAAAACAAATGCTATAACAAAACAAATACAAAAATATAAAAAAATACAATAAATAACGTTTAATAAAATATGATTGAAAATAGTTAAAAAACAAAAATAAATAATATACAAAAAAGTGTAATAAAATTAAATTCAATAAAAGAAATTACAATAAAATAGAAATACGAAAATATAATAAGCATACAATAAACAACGTTATATAAATAATATAGAAAAATAAAGAAAAATGGGAAAACTAGCAAAAAATTGGGAAAAACATGAGAAGTTAGGGAAAATAGGGATCAATAGGGAAGAACATAAAAAATAGGGAAAATAGAAAAACTAGGGGAAAACAGGAAAAAATAGAGTAAAATATTGAAAAATATGAAAAAACATGACGAAATAGAAAAAAAAGAAAAAAAATAGGAAAAAAACAATGAAAACCAGGATAAAAATGGACGAAATAGGGAAAGAAATGGGAAAAATGGTAATAATTTGGCAAAAAAAGAAAAAAATAGGAAAAAATAGGACAAAACAGGAAAAAATAGGGAAATTTGGTAAACATTGTGAAATATAGGGAGATGGAAAAAAATTGGGTAAAATAGGAAAAATTATGATAAAAATAGACAAAAAATAGAAAAAAACAATGAAACATGGGAAAATAGTGAAATGGGGAAAAACAGAAGAAAATAATAAAAAACGGGAAAAATATGAAGAAATAGGAAAAGCATGGAGAAATGGAGAAAATAGAGAAAATTGGGGAAATACGGAAATAGTTAAAAATGGAGCAAGAAACTACCGGAAATAGGAAAAAATAAGTAAAAAATAAGTCCAAAAAAGGAAAATAGTTAAAAATCGGTACAAATAAAAAAAAATAGGGAAAAATAGGAAAATTAGAGAAAAATACTGAAATATATGGGAAAATAGTGAAAAAAATGGAAAAGAGAGAAAACAGGTAAAAATAGAAAATAATAGGGATAAATGGTAAAAAATAATGGAAAACAGGAAATATACGAAGAAATGTGAAAAATGGGGAAATATGGGAAAATTGTTAAAATAGATATAAAAAGGGACAAATAGGGAAAAACAGGAAAAATTAAAAAGCGGGAAATTTACGAATAGAAAAAATAGGAAAAGTAGAGAAAAATAGGGAAAAATAAAAGAATAATGAAAAATGAGAAAAATAAGAAGAAAGAGGAAAAAAAGAGAAAAATAGAAGAAAACCGGGAAATATGGTAAATACAGGCAAAAATAGATAAAAATAGGGACAAAAACGTACAAATATGGAAAGCAGGAAAAAAATGAGAATCTGGAAAAATAGGAAGAAATGCGAAAAATAGGGAGTTAGAGAAAAATGCAATAAACAGGGAAAGACAGGAAAAAATAGGGGAAAATAGCAAGGCACGGGTATTCAGCTAGTCTATTTATATGATTATAACAACAATAAAACATTCATGATATCATAAATAAATTAATAATAATAATTTTTATCAAAGGTTAAGTAATGATTTACGAAAAAAAAAGACCCTGAACAAAAAAATCCATAAAGTTTACATACAAAATAATTTTAACTCATCTTTAATAATAACCTGTGTCCTATCTTCAATGGCATCCCAATAAAATATTATAATTTTCGTATAATTACGTAATAGACCAAAATTAACTATGAACCTAACAAGATGTAAACAAATAAGAATTTTAAGGCATGATGTTATTTAATCAATTTTATTATTTAAATAGTAAATCAATTCAATTTAATCGATAATATTAAGACATTATCATTGACGTTTTTTTTATGTGATCCAAATATATCTTTTTAATTGAATATCCTGTTCTTTTACCATATATCGACTATAAACAAGGTAATTAGAGATAATCTTACTTTATTAAGAAAACAGTTAACTTAAAAGAACATTTTTATAATTATGCATTTTTCTTCAACCATGGAACCTTAATAATTTGGAAAAATTGATGATCATTTCATGACTAACCAACCAAAATGTCTTAATTAATATCAGTAAATCAAGGTTTTAATAACAAGGAAAAAATTTTTGAATACCATCTAATATATTATAATTAAGCTTAATGCATTTTATAGAATGAATTATATATTTTTTTTTATATATACCTATAATTATTATAATTTATTGTTAATTATTTATCGGATATCAGGTTATTAATTTTGTAACTGCGGTGACTCAACCATGGTAAGTTTGCAAAGAAAATTATTTAGAAGTTTAAACGAGACTAGTTGAACTAAACTGTAATTATACTTGTCTATTTCGACAGGAAAAACTAATAAATATCATAAATAAGGAAACAGTAATAGAGCAACAAGTATGTGAAAATTTTTTAAGAGGAAGTTGTACTATACTATAAAATATTTTCGTTGGGTAATTCTCTAAATGGTAACAAAGCAAGTCACGTAGCCTCTTCCACTTTCCGTGTGTCGAAAAATAAAACAGTTTTATACCAAATTCTAGCTGAATACCTGTACGACTATGCTTTAATTGATTTTTTCAAATTTTTCCAGTTATTCCTGTTCTTTTCAATTTTTTTTATTTTACATTATTTCTTTTCAAAGTTTTAATCTTGACTGTTTTTCCAATTTGTCCCCATTTTGCCCTATTTTCCCATATTTTAACCTTTTCCCAATTTTTCCCTATTTCTCTCCAGGTTTATCCGTTTTTACATATCTTTCTGATTTTTTTATATTTTTTTCCTTTTTTCCTATTTTTTTCAATTGTGTCCAATTTTTTTCTCATTTTTTTTTATTTTTTCTCATTTTTTCTATTTTTACATTTCTCCTCTTTTTTTTTCTTATTTTCTTCACATTTTTTTCGTATTTTTTCCCATTTTACTCTATTTTTCACCATTTTTCTCTGTTTACCCCGTTTTTACTGTTTTTCCGTTTTGTCTTTATTTTTATTATTTTCCTCATTTTGCCTCATTTTCCTATTTTCACTATTTTTCTCCAGTTTTTCATATTTTCCATATTTTGCCCTATTTTGCCATAATTTTCCTACTTTTTACTAATTTTCCATATTTTATCCTATTTTTAAATAAAAGACAGAACGATAAAAAGTGACAAATGAGTTTAATTTAAAAATCTCCTCATACCTAAAGTAAAAGAAAAGTTGAAAAATAGCCTATGCGCATGTGTACGATATTTTTTTGCAATATCCTTATGTTTCTTATCTTACCAAGATTCTATGTGCCAAAAATCTACTTAGAGTTAAAACTGGATAACTTAAAAAATTTGCAAAATAGCTTTTTCTCATGAGCAATCCATTTTTGTACATAAATATTATGGTAGTAGAAAAAATATTGTATGCAACTAGTGTGTAAAGTGCTTTTTTTGCCTCATGGATTGTCAAACAAAATTCACATACGTGAAAAAAGTATCACTATTACGCACTTGTTGCATAAATAACTATTTTATACTCTTATATAATGATACGCTAATTAAAACATTAAATTCTGTTTCATAAATTTTATTATGATAGTGATTTTCACAATGCTAAATTAACTCCTATATACAATCTGTCCACAGCGATAAAAACGCCTGTTCCTTATAATCAGTATTTTTAGGTAAGTTGACAGTTATTTTGACAACTGTCAAAATATTTTGAATTGTTTAAAAGTTAATAACAAAAAAGATTAATTAATTAATATGTTGTAAAAAAAGTTCCTTTTCATTAAAGATAATTAATATATAATAGGAGTAGAAAAAATAGAATAGCGTATGGCCATTATTACAGTCGCATATTATATACGAAACTCGCCAACGGTTCGCTTCCTATCCTACAACATGCTCTTATTTTTTGTTATTTTACAGTTCCACCAACGGTACCGCCATACCGAATTTAGACTCCCCCTCGTAAGTGTTCGACATAGATCAACATCTGGACACAAGTAACAAATTTCGGTCTAGGAACGGATTAAGTAATAATGTATTCGTAGTATTTAGACCACGCCTATCAGTAGCGAATAATATACCTCCGCTTCACTCGACGCCCCGCAGTTCTTTCTTCCTCTTAAAGTAAAAAAAAATATTAACAATCCAAAAAATTCTTTCCGAAAATAATTCAAAAGTAAATTATTAAATTTCTTTAACAAAAAATCCTCGAGCCCTAATAAATCAATAATATACAGAGTGTCCCAAATAAGAGTGGTCGATTTTAAATGTAAATGCACAGGTTATTAATTATCCTAAATAATTCGGATTTACACTAATTGTTTTCATTTACCCAAAACTTTTTGTTGAAGTTTGTTTACATTTTATCCCGACTTTTTCAAAATCTATTGACAAAACATAAATCTTTTTTTATACATAACAACAAAATATACAAAATATACAGATAACAACTATATACACTAACTATACACTGTCTAGTCTTTCCATTTTCAACATTCTCCCACCTTGAGACGTTCAACAAAGAGACTCAACTTTATGGTTGAAACCTCTCAGGAGCTTTTATAGCCCTACCATAACGACTAACCTTAGTCTTAGAAGTGTATTCAATATTCGTTTGTTTCATTTGTTCATCAGTTTCTTCTACATTATTTTCAGTGCCCCTTCTCTGCTCTAATTCTTCTCTGAAATCAAACTGTGTTTATCAATCTTATCGAGATCAGGCACGCCTATTTCTTTTACTTCTTGCAAAAACATTAATGGGGTTAATGGTACTAGATCTTCAGCATCATCAGAAATGTAGGTAAGAGGTCTGGAATTCATAACAGCTTCACATTCGTATAAAGTCGTGCAAAGCTCATCAAACGACAGTGAAGTAGTACCCAGAGTTTTTAGTAAAAGCTGTTTTAGTAATCGAATTAATCGCTCCCACCAACCACCCCACCAGGCTGCAGTTGGTGGTGAAAATATCCAACTAATTCGTTGTGCAGTACTGTAGTCAAAATTTTTTCCAAAATCAATACATTTAAAAACATTTACGACGCCAGCAAAATTTGTCCCATTATCGCTATATATAGTACTAGGTCTTCCTCTTCTACTAATAAATTTTCTAAATCCCTGAAGGAAACTATCCGTAGATAAACTAGAGAGCAGTTCTAGATGCACAGCTCTATACACTGCACAAGTAAAAATATACATACACATACCTTGTCCATATTCTTAATGAATAACGGTCCAGCCAAATCTACACCAATTATTTCAAAAACAGCTATGTCTTTCACACGATTTTTAGGCAAAGGCATAGGAACAGTTTCACAACCTTTGGAATCAAACCTACCAACATCTTATACACTTTGAAATGACACTTTTAATAGTCCGTCTGCCCTTCAGAATCCAAAATTTCTCTTGCATTTGACTTAACAAAGCCTGAACACCAATATGACAGTGATCAACATGACATTTATAAATTAACCTAAAATCTACAGGATGACAAGAAGGAAGAATTATCGGTTGTCTAAAATCAAATGAATCATCACGCTAAGAAATTTTAGTTTTAAGACGAAATATTCCATCTTTATCTTTAAAAGGAACTAACGATGAAAAACTTTTATCATCGATACCAGTAAAAGCTTCTTATTGAACTAACTTTAATATAACCTTTTCAGCATTTACTACTTCACTTATTGTAAGAAATATCCCTCTATACTTTTCTTTACAACGACAATTATTTATAAATCTATGAATCCAAGCCATCAAATTTACAATTTGTTGATAATTTGATAAATATCGGTAGTACCACGAAAAGTCGCGTTGAAGATTTATATAGGAGGTAGTAGAACGATTAGGTTTTTCTTCAGTAACTGTTGATTCATCAACAGCATAGAGTTCAGTAGGCCAAAACTGCTTTTCCTGATGAAATCAAAAAGGACCCTCCCACCATCGAGACTGCAACAACTGTTTAGAAGAACAACCTCTGGAGGGCAAATCTTCAGGGTTTAATTGACCACGAATGAAATACCAATCTTCTCTTCTAGTTAAAGACTGGATCTCTTTAACCCTATTCCAAACAAAAGGCTTCCATTGGTCCTCGCGATGAATCCAAGCTAACACTATACTCGAGTCTGACCAACAGTAAATAGGAATCTCCATCTTGAGAGTAGATAATACTGAAGACAAAAGCCTAGCACCAGTGGTAGCTGCTAATAACTCCAGTCGTGGAATAGACAACTTTTTCCGAATTGGAGCTAATCTACTTTTCGCTTGAATAAGCTGAATAGCACAAGAACCATTCATATCTTCAGTTCTCAAAAAAACTATTGCGGCATAAGAATGTTGGCTGGCATCTGTGAAAAGATGAAGACTTTTTGAATCTAACTCAGACAACAATGGATGAGAAAGATATCTAGGGATTTTAAAATTAACCAATACACCAAGGTTGTGAATCCAATCAACAAATATCGTCTTAATATCAAGAGGAACTTCATAACAACAAAATATACAGATAACAACTATATATACTAACTATACACTGTCTAGTCTTTCCATTTTCAACACAGGGTGATCTGCTATTTTTTTTTAAATCAATGGAAAAAATATGTATTATTTTAAATAGAATACCCTGCATATTTAAGTAGCATTCAAAAGAGCGATTCATCTCCTTTTAAAAAATGTATAGTTTAATACCTTTGCTTTCCTAACACAGAAAGGTAGTTGAGTTTTCAAGAAATACTGCATTTTTCCTTATGGGAAACATGACATTAAACAAATAATAATAAATATAACAAAGAATTTATTTAACAATAAAACGTAACAAGAAACTAAAATTTCGCTTGCATATGTGCATTGAAGAAGAGGAAGGGTACATACAGCTTTTATTGTAACATTTACATTATTTATTAATAGTAATTGCTTTCTTATTTACAATAAATTTTTCTTATGTTTTGTTGCTGAATAAATTCTTGTTACATCTTTTTATGCCACCCTGTATTTTCATTATTCCTCTACTAAATATATTTTAGTTTCATACTCGCTTGATATCCCCTTCTTATTCCTTCTCCGTCAAAATAACTGATTTTATATCGTTCGTGTCGCTTACCGAAGATTTATTTTTTTTCCCCCTCATCTTGTAGATTTTTTTCCTCTGGAAAGTTTTTCCTCTGGACAGTTAGTTTTACCTGGGCCAAGAAGTTTTTTTCCTCAACCACAAGAACCTCAACCGCAGGAAAAGTTTTTTTTTTAAAAGAAAAAAAAATCTCTGGAACACTATTTTTATAAAAATAAACAAATATAACGTTTAACTTGAGTTTAATTTCCTTGGCCCGAAAAAAAAGAATGGACGGATTTTGAAATTAATTATAGTTTTTTTTGTCAAGTCATTCATAAAAACTCGAATATCTTTGTTGTTAGAAAAGAAAAAAAATATTAAACTATACATAAGATGAATCGCTCTTTTGAATGCCACTAAAATATACAGGGTGTTTCATTTAAAATATATTTTCCATATATTTTGACCAAAATTAGTACATATCACCCTGTATTGACGGGATAAAATGTAAACAAATTTCATGAAAAATATTTGGGTAATCGAAAACAATTGAAAACTAGTATCCCTTAGGGCAATTAATAAGCTGTGCATTTATATTTAAAATCCATCACTCTTATTTGGGACACCCTGTATATTAATTAATAAATTAACAATGATATAAATATTGGTATAACTACTCTGTAGCCGATATTATTTTTTAAATCCAATAAGTTATCCATATCTCAAATGTGGTCGGTCAAGTGTTAATCATAAATAAAACTCTAAACAATAAATTTAATTATAAAAAAGGAAGGCAACTAGTTTCGGCTAAAAAGCCATCTTCAGGCCTAGAATAAAATACAAGTTCGATAGAAAAATTACAAAAAAGAAAAAACATAACTTACCAAACTACAATAATGTTACAATTAAACCTTAATATGGATATTGCTTAAATTAAGGGTACCGCTACTGAGAAGGGTAGGAGGGTGGTATAATTAAATTTAAGAATTAAGCGGGAAACGAGTGATGGAAAACAAATAGGGAAGTAGGTGTACGAGACCTAATAATAGTAGTAACAAGCGACTAACCACAAGGGTGTAGTAAATGCGGCGACTACGAACCCCCACCCCTGCCCCGTTTTTTTCGCATAGACATTTTTTGCACATATGTTGAAATAAGACTTTTTGATCTATTTAATTTCTGCATTTAGGTATTTTTGTTTGTTGAATACCTTTTACGGTTTCGTAGTTTCATTATTTTCTCCACAATTTTTTACTATTTTTTCCCTATTTCCCAATATATTGTCCCCTATTTTTCAATATTTTTTTCTTTACCTTTCATTATTTTTTTTCCATTTTTAATTATTTTTTACCTATTTTTTTTAATTTTTTCCGTATTTTTTATTATTTGTTCCCTATTTTTCATTATTTTTTGCCTATTTTTCATAATTTTGCCCCTATTTTTTATTATTTTTAAATGAAAAAATAAACGTTTTGATAACTTTTATACTCTTTTGAATGGCACAAGCCCCATTCTAATATCTGCCTTAGTTTCAGAAATAAGGAGCATAACTTATTTTTTCCTTTTACACCCATAATCGGCTACGAAGAATTTTTGAAAAAATTCACGTCTTTGTAACTTTTTATGCTGCTTCTATTGGTCAAGACCCATTTTAAGATTTGCCTTAGTTTTAAAAATAAAGAGCAAAACTTATGTTTTCCTTTTGCACCCATAATTACCTACGAAGGATTTTGAAAAAAATCACGTCAAATATCTGTTTTATTTTTAAAAATAAAGATCAAGACTTATTTTTTCCTTTTGCACCCATAATTGGGTACGAAAGTTTTTCAAAAAAATCAAGTTTTTATAAATTTTACGCTCTTTCGAATGGCACAAGTCACATTTTAATATCTGCCTTAATTTAAAAAGTCGAAACCTGTTTTTCCTTTTGTACCCATAATTTAGTACGATTTTTTTTAAATTCACGTTTTTACAACTTTTGGCAGTAGAGTAGCAATGACAGTTCTGACACACTCCTTATAGAAAATAACATGGGAAAGCGCTAAGGTCCATTCTGTTCATTTTTGTCACACTCTAGGACACTGCCAGTTCTGCACCACATCGACTGGAACATGTGTCTAACAGATTTTAACAGGTCCCGAACAGTTTTAACAGGTCTTGAACATCTTTCAAGAGGTCTAGAACAGCTATTAACAGATATAGAACACCTTTTAACACCTTTTAACAAATTTCCAACAGCTTTTAACAGATTTCCAACAGCTTTTAATAGATTTACAACAGCTTTTAACAGATTTCCAACAGATTTCCAACAGCTTTTAACAGATTTCCAACAGCTTTTCATTAGAATTGATATGCTTCTAATCAGTTTTGATCCGCGTACGAGACCTGTTAAAAGCTGTTGGAGACCTGTTAAAAGCTGTTCGAGACCTGTTCCAGACGATGTGGTGTAGAACCGGCAGCGATTTCCCATGTTATTTTCCATACGGAGTGGGTACAGAAATGTTATTGCTATTCTACTTTTGGCATTTTTTTCATTGCGTCATAAATCTGGACTGAGTGGTAGAATTTATTTCGACATTTTAAGATTCAATTTTTTTAATATTAGGTAATAAAATATCACTGTTCTAACTGTTATTTGACATATTAAAATATATCAAGTCAATTTTAGGTAGATTTAGTAGAAAAAATCTCTGGGCGGGTTTTCCAAAAATCAAAAAAACGCCATAACATGATTATCCGTAAGAATTTTCAAACCGGATAAGATTCGTCATAAGCGCCTAATAAGGACGCACTCTTTATCTCAGAGTTATAAAACAAACATGACGGCGAAAAAACAAACTTTTTTATTAAAAAAACTAGCTCTCGCCATACGCACCCCATCGGCCTCTTCCAACCATAGTAATTTAACCCTATATAGTATATTTCCGCAGTGGTACGCTTATTTTCCTGGACGCAAATACTCTACGAGAAAAAAAAAGTTTACTGAAAAATGACTTTGACATGTTCTAGCTTGTTCATCAGACAAAATATCAAAAAATTTCTTTTTGATCATCTAATTTTCTACTACCAATTTTGCCTGAAAAGTTTTACCTATTTTTTTATCCCCCAGAACTTTGTTTATGTTGGCAACAATACCTATGTAAATATTATGAGAACTGAGAAATGTAATGTCACTTGTAATCAGTGCTACTCGATCTACTCTGGTGTACAATATTATAGAGACAACGAACGGACCTGCACCGTGAAAAGCGGATACTGATTTCGCTAGATAACCATGCTTGTCAAACGATATAAAAACAATCAAATCACGCGAATTACTGCCAAATTAAGACCTGTCTCATTTTTTTTTACTTTTCCCGGTAACTAACTTTAGAAATCGGCCTATTTTATTTTGTACTGATTTTTTTTGTTTTTTTTGTTTCAGACTGGCCAATCCTTCGGAGGGATTGGTTTCGGTATAAAACGAGAAGTATTTTTTCTGAATTTAGAGGACGGATATTTCGGATGTCAAGTTAACGAATCGACCGACGTACTACAATTGTTCGAATTATCGAAATTATGTGACGGAACGCCGAACTGCTATCTCGGCTCCGACGAACTGGCCAAAGAACTCAAATGTACAGGTAAGAATCTAAAAAAAATAACTACAAATTATTTAAACCTTAAATATCATTAAAACTAAAAATGATCCACCTTTGTGTACACTCTGAAAATGGTTTTCTTGATTCAAACAAAATTTGTTTAAGGTAAACAAAACGTGATTGTTAATTTAAACATTTTGTTTCTTTAAAAATTCAAACAAGCCATTTTGTTTGTACCAAGCTACCAATTGATAAAATGTTATTAATATGTGGTGTGTCCATTTGTTTCATTTAACTATAACATTTTTTGAATTAAATAATTAATTATTTCAATCAAACATTGCTGCGTTTGAATTAAACAATGCATTATTTGGTTAAAATCATGCATTTGTTTAAATTAAACATGCATCGCTTGAAGGAAACAATTTATTTTTTAAATTAAAACACTGTATTGCTTGAATTAAATAATGTATTGTTTGAATTAAACAATGAATTGTTTGAATTAAACAGTAAATTGTTTGAATTAAATAATGAATTGTTTGAATTAAATAATGAATGGTTTGAATTAAACAATTGATTGTTTGAATTATCCCATATAATGTTTAAATTAAACAGTGCATTGTTTAAATTAAACAATGAATTGTTTGAATTAAACAATGAATTGTTTGAATTAAACAATGATTGGTTTCAATTAAACAGTGAATTCTTTGAATTAAACAATGAATTCTTTGAATTAAACAATGAATTATTTGAATTAAACAATGAATTATTTGAATTAAACCATTGATTGTTTGAATTATTCAATAAATTCTTTGAATTAAACAATGACTTGTTTGAATTAAATAATGAATTGTTTGAATTAAATAATTGATTGTTTAAATTATCCCATGTATTGTTTAAATTAAACAGTGCATTGATTAAATTAGACAATGAATTGTTTGAATTAAACAATGATTGGTTTGAATTAAACAGTGAATTCTTTGAATTAAACAATGAATTCTTTGAAATAAACAATAAATTCTTTGAATTAAACAATGAATTATTTGAATTAAACAATTGATTGTTTTTATTATTCAATACATTCTTTGAATTAAACAATGAATTGTTTGAATTAAACAATTGATTGTTTGAATAATTCAATAAATTCTTTAAATTAAACAATGTATTGTTTGAATTAAACAATGAATTGTTTGAATTAAACAATGAATTGTTTGAATTAAACAATGCATTGTTTGAATTAACAGTTAAATGCTTTATATGAAATCTCCCATTGTTTGCTTTAAATAAACAATTTCTCAAATTAAGTTATATATTTCTTTACTTTAAAATATTGTAGCTCTAAATTAAATCATAAAAAAATGTTTCTAAAAATTTTTGTAGATTAATTTATCAAGTGTATTTTCTTTTAAATATAATATTGTCAATAAAAATAATATTAATAAATAATGTTTAACGCAACCTACTACGAACATATCGAGTTGGGTTTTTACCAGATTCACATTTTTTTTACATAATTCCTGTTATCTTAATTAAAATAATAAATTTCCGGTATCTGATCATAAAACATTAATTAATTATCATTGCATTCTGATCTACCGGAATTAAAAATATTTGTACAAAAAAAAATTACTAATAACCTATATATAGTTAATTACGAATATTTACTTAACGTGGGAAGTATCTTTTGTCTTTTAAAATCTTCTTGTAACTCTTCCTGTATACTTGTTTTTATTTTTTTTTTCTCGATAGCCAACTTCTAACCTCTTAACAAGTTCACGTTTAACAGTTCACGATTTAACGTTTACAAACCAATAATTCATTAATTAAAACAACCACGCAAACAATTCATACTTAGGAAATGTTTTAGACTGAAGATAAATTAAATTTTACTTCCTCATTTAATTATACGAAATCTGGAATTTAAAAAAAAAAAGTTTGTGTGATAGGAACTAAGTTCCTTACGTGATTTAATAACTGTCTTTCTCTCGCTCTGTTTTTTCCAATTTTTCCCAATTTTTTTCTAATTATTCCAATTTTTTCCAGTCATTCCAATTTTTTTTAATTTTTTCCAGGATTTTTCAGATTTTCTTTTAAATTTCTGGATTTTTTCGATTTTTCCGTTTTTTCTAATTCTTTCCAATTTTTCCCTATTTCCCCCTATATTTCCTATTTTTTCCTAGTTTCATTTTTTATATTTTTTCCCGATTTTTCCCAATATTTTTCCAATTCTTAACAATTTTTTTCAATTTCTCCAGGATTTTTCAGATTTTTCTTAAAATTTCTGAAATTTTCGATTTTTCCAATTTTTCCCTATTTCGTCCTGTATTTCCCCATTTGTCATATTTTTTCCTAATTTCTCTGTTTTCCAATTTTTAACAATTTTTTCCAAATTTTTCAATTTTTTTCCGATTTGTCCTGGATTTTTCAGATTTTATTAAATTCTAGATTTTTTCGATTTTTCTCAATTCCTTCGATTTTTTTCTTCGATTTATCCCATTTTTTCCGATCTTTTTGATTTTTTTTCGAATTTTATATTTTTTTTCAATTCTTTCCGATTTTTCCTGGATTTATTCGATTGTTTTTAAATGTCTCGATTTCCAACATTTTTCCCATTTTTTTCAATTGTTTACAATTTTTCTCTTCTTTTTTACAATTGTTATTTCACTCTTTTACCCCCTTTTTTTCCTACTTGTTGTTCTTTCCCTTTTTTTTACACCTATATTTTTTTGATCCATTTTTCTCCCATTTGTGTTTTTGTTTCCCATTTTTTACAACGATTGTTTTTTGGCTCCTTTCTCCCCCTTTCTTTCCTACGTTTTTTTATCCCAATGTTCTCTTTTTTTCAATTATTGATGTTTAGCTTTTTTCCCCCTGTTTGTCCCAAATTTTCTTACAACTATTTTGTTTTGCTCCATTTTTTCCACAATTTCTGTTTTTGTTCTATTTTTTTCCCATTTTTTACAACGATTTTTTTGTCTTCTTTTTCCCCCATTTCTTTTCTACTTCTGTTTTTTGTCTTATTATTCTCCTATTTTTTTACAACTATATTTTTTTGATCCATTTTTTCCCCATTTATATTTTTACTCCATTTTTTCCCTTTTTTACAACGATTGTTTTTTGGCTCCTTTTTTCTTTCCTACTTTTTGTGTTTTTGTGTTTTTTGTCCCATATTTTCACTTTTTTTACGATTGTTTTTTGGCCTATTTTTCCTCATTTTTTCTTACTTTTACTTTTGTCCCATATTGTTTTCCTCTTTTTTTACAACGATTGTCTTTTGGCTCCTTTTTTCTTTCCTACTTTTTGTGTTTTTGTGTTTTTTGTCCCATATTTTCACTTTTTTTACGATTGTTTTTTGGCCTATTTTTCCTCATTTTTTCTTACTTTTACTTTTGTCCCATATTGTTTTCCTCTTTTTTTACAACGATTGTCTTTTGGCTCCTTTTTCGTCCATTTCTTTCCTACTTGTATTTATTGTTTCATTTTTTTTAACTATTTTTTTTCCTCTTTTTTACAACGATTGTTTTTGGCTCTTTCATTCCCCTTTCTTTCCTACTTATGTTTTTTTGTCAACTATTGTTTTTTGCTACATTTTTTCTCACGTTTGTGATTTTAGCTCCAGTTTTTCACCTTTTTTTTAAACCATTATTTTTTGATCGATTTTTGTGCTTTTTGTCCTAGTTTTTCCCCTATTTTTAAACTATTATTTTTTGACCTATTTTGTTCCTCATTTTCCCCCTTTTGTTTTTTTGACTTGTGATTTTTATCCCATTTCCCCTTATTTTTAACTCCATTTTGTTTTTTCACTTGTATTGTTTATCCTATTTTTTAAACTATTGTTTTTTCTCCCAATTGTGTTTTTTGTCCCGATTTTTCACTTTTTTTAAAGTGATTATTTTTTGGCTTATTTTTTACCCCTTTCTTTCTTACTTTGGTTTGTGTCCCATTATTCTCCTCTTTGTTTTTATAATGATTGTTTTTTCTCCTTTTCCCTTATTTTTTTCCTGCTTGTGTTTTTTGTTCCATTTTTTCCGTTTTTTACAACTGTTGTTTTTTGCCCTATTTTTTCATCCACATGTGTTTTTTTACCCATTTTCCTCTTTTTTTTTACAACGATTATTTCTCTGGCTCCTTCTTTCCACTTTCTTTCCTAATTACGTTTTTTGTCTCATTTTTTTCTTCTTTTTTTGCGACTATTGGTTTTTGCTCCATTTTTTTATACACCAATGTTTTCCCCTATTTTTACCACGATTGCTTTTTGACTAAACTTTCTCCCTTTTTTTTAACTTGTGCTTCTTCTCCCATTTTGTTCCCAATTTTCTCCTTTTTTCACTTGTGATTTTTGTCTCATTTTTCTTCTTATTTTTTATGTATTATTTTTTTTAACTCCATTTTGTCCGTCACAGGTATTTTTTGTCATATTTTTTAATCTATTGTTTGTAATCCATTTTTCTCCATTTTTTTGATATTTTTATATTTAAACAACGAGTTTCTTTGTTACTATTTTGTTTATTGTACAATAGAGCATTTATAGTTTTCGTATTAAGTAACGCAGCTACATATTAAAATTAAATAAAAAATTTCACTAATAATTATTATAATTCAACAATTATACATCTAAAAATTTATATTATTTTTTTTATAAACAATTTCATATTACTTTACCCTTTTATAAAAACGTCTGCCTTTCATACCGGTAGCCAAACAAGTAACTTCCTAAAATAAAAATTTTAAATAAATACACCGAAATCTGTTTTTGGATATTGGTCTTTACTTATTATATAAAATATTATATATTACTTTTAATACCGGGTATCCCAGAAGTTTCCCTCATTTTAACTGCAAATATCTAGAAATTCAGAAATGATAAGGAGGTGCGGTTTTCGTTGAACAATTTCTTTTTATATAAAAAAAAATCAGTATAATTGTAAAAATGGTATTTTATAAATGAAAATATCGTCGATTTTTTAACGAAACACCCTATATATTTTTATTCCATCTGAAAGCTTAAAAGGAATTCTAAATGATTTTTTCAAGGATTTTTCGACGACTTTTTATGGATTTTTCAAGAATTACACGAATTTTGTCAAGAATATTCTTGTGACTATTCCAGGATTTTTAAAAGGAATTTTCAAGGATTTTTCAATAATTTTTATAAGATTTTTTTGGAATTTTTCAAGGATTTTTTATTCATGAATTTTTCAAGGAAGTTTTGTGAATGTTTCAAGCGATTTTTCAAAGTTTTTCAAGGATTTTTCAAGGATTACACGAATTTTATCAAGAATTTTCTTGTGATTATTCCATGATTTTTAAAAGGATTTTTTAATGATTTTTTCAAGGTCTTTTCATTCATGAATTTTTCAGGGAAGATTGGTCAATTTTTCAAGCGATTTTTCAATATTTTTTCACGGATTTTTTAGGAATTTTCCAAGAATTACATAAATTTTGTGAAGAATTTGGTTCTGATTATTTCAGGATTTTTAAAAGGAATTTTTAACAAATTTTTCAAGGATTTGTCAAGGACTTTTCAGGGATTTTTCAAGGATTTACATGAATTTTGTCAAGATTTTACTTGTGTTTATTTCAGCGTTTTTTAAATGAATTTTTTATTCATGAATTTTTCAAGAAAGTTTGGTAAATGTTTCAAACGATTTTTCAATAATTTTCTAAGGATTTTTATGGAATTTACAAGGATTACATGAATTTTGTGAAGAATTTGCTTGTAAATATTAAAGTATTTTTAAAAGGAATTTTCACTGATTTTTTCAAAGATTTTTTATTCATTCTTCAAGTAAGTTTTTTGAATATTTCCAGCGATTTTTCAATAATTTTTTAAGGATTTTTTAGTGCTTTTTCAAGGATTACATGAGTTTTGTCAACAATTTTCTTGTAACTAGCCCAGGATTTTTAGAAGGAATTTTTAATGAATTTTTCAACGATTTTTCATTTATCACTTTTTCCAGAAAGTTTTGTAAATGTTTTAAGCGAATTTTCCATAAGTTTTCAAGGAATTTTAAGGATTTTTCAAGGATTACATGGATTTTGTCAAGAAATTTCTTGTTAAAATTCCAGAATTTTTAAAAGTAATTTTCAACGATTTTTTCAAGGATTTTTCAAGGATTTTTTAGGGATTTTTCAAGGATAACATGAATTTTATCAAGGATTTGTGATTATTTCAGGAATTTTAAAAGGAATTTTTAATGATTTCTGCAATGATTTTTCATTCATGAATTTTTTAAGAAAGTTTTGTGAATTTTTCAAGCTATTTTTCAATAATTTTTCAATGATCTTTTAGGGATATTTCAAGGATTATATGAATTTTGTCAATAATTTACTTGTGAATATTCCAGGATTTTTAAAAGGAATTTTTAATGAATTTTTCAAGGTTTTTTCAAGGACTTTTCAGGGATTTTTCAAGGATAACATGAATTTTGTCAAGAATTTATTTCAGCATTTTTTAAATGAATTTTTAATGATATTTTTTCAAAAAATTTTTATTCATGAATTTTTCAAGAAAGTTTTTTAAATGGTTCAAACGATTTTTCAATAATTTTCCAAGGTTTTTTTGGGAATTTAAAAGGATTACATGAATTTTGTTAAGAAGTTTCTTGTAATTATTCCAGGATTTTTAAAAGGAATTTTCACTGATTTTTTCAAGGATTTTTCATTCATGAATTATTGAAGGAAATTTTGTGAATATTTCAGGCGATTTTTCAATAATTTTTTAGGGGTTTTTCAAGGATTATATGAATTTTGTCAAAAATGTTCTTGTAATTAGCCCAGGATTTTTAGAAGGAATTTTTAATGAATTTTTCAAGGATTTTTCATTCATGACTTTTTCAAGAAAGTTTTGTAAATGTTTTAAGCGATTTTTTAATAAGTTTTAAAGGAATTTTCTATTGATTTTTCAAGTATTACATGCATTTTGTCAAGAATTTTCTTGTGATTATTCCAGGATTTTTAAAAGGAATTTTTAATGAATTTGTTAAGGATTTTTCATTCATGAATTTTTCAAGGAAGTTTTGTGAATGTTTCAAGCGATTTTTCAATAATTTTTCAACGATTACATGAATTTTGTCAAGAATTTAATTGTGATTATTCCAGGATTATCAATATAAATTTTTAATGAATTTTTCAAGGATTTTTCATTCATGAAATTATCAAGGAAGTTTTATGAATGTTTCAAGCGATTTTTCAAGGATTTTTCGAGGGCACTTTAGGGATTTTTCAAGGATTACATGAATTTTGTTAAGAACTTTCTTGTGATTATTCCAGGATTTTTAAAAGGAATTTTCACTGATTTTTCAAGGATCTTTAATTGATGAATTTTTCATGGATGTTTTGTGAATGTTCCAATTGATTTTTCAATAATTTTTCCATGATTTTTTATGGATTTTTCAAGAATTACATGAATTCTGTTTAAAAGGAATTTTCACAGATTTTTTCAAGGATTTTTTATTCATGAATTTTTTAAGGAAGTTTTTGAACGATTCAAGTGATTTTTCAATAATTTTTCAATGATTTTTTAGGGATTTTTCAAAACTTACATTAATTTTGTCAATAATTTTCTTGTTTTTATACCGGAATTTTTAAAACGAATGTTTAGTTATTTTTCCAAGGATTTTTCATACATGAGTTTTTCTGGGAAGTTTTGTAAATTTTTCAAGCGATCTTTCAATAATTTTTCAAGGACTTTTTAATTATTTTTCAAGGATTTTGTCAAGAATTTTCTTGTTAATATTCCAGGATTTTTAAAAATAATTTTCAATGATCTTTTCAAGGATCTTTCCGGGATTTTTCAAGGATTACATGAATTTTATCAAGAATTTTCATGTGATTATTCCAGGATTTTTGAAAGGAATTTTCTATGATTTTTTCAAGAATTTTTTAAGGATTTTTATTGAATTTTCAAAGATTATAGACATAGATATTTGCATAAAAAAGATTTCAGATACTTCTGGGACACCCGGTATAAAACATAAAAAACACTTACAGAATTAATTCCTGAATCTGAGAAATTATAAACTCTTCGTACATCCCCTCCTGGTCTTCCTAATTTATCTCTCCCCATAATGATCAATGAATTTCCTTCAATTTTTAACGTACTCTTTAATAAAAAAATAGTTAAATAAAAATTCCTTATTGTAGAAAAAAAAATACATTTACCATACAAATGTCTGTTTCTCCCATAACTTCTTCCACTTCTACTCCATCAATTAAAGTAACTTCAGTATTTTTCCGACCTTCGGATTTCCATATAACTTTATTTCCATCAAGTTTAACATGTACAAGAGTTCGCTCTTCATTGACTTTAGCTTGTTCCTCAGTTAGACCTTAAATGGATTTATTAATTTTCTATATTAACATATTTCAATTCTTACCTCCTGCTTTTAAATATTCAATAAAATTATCTTCCCTTTCGTATTTGTACGTTCCTGTTATTTTAGACATTTTATTTAAATTATTATAAACTAAATTAAACCTCATTAGTTTTATCACTGTATTTATAAGACATGTTAATAAAAATAAATGTTGATTAAGTAACATATAGATTATCCCTATTTAGATAGATAAATTATTAAATTAAAATTTTGTTTTTAATTAGTAAACAATTTTAATTAAGTAATAGATAAATTAAGTTCAAATCGTAAAAAAATCGATTTAAACATGGGGGCGGTGATTTACAACTATTTTTTTACTTTCCCGACCCACCTCCGAGAAGAGAAAGTATTGTGAACGTGCTAAAAAAATTTTCTTGTGATAAATATGGAAATATCCATTTTAAGGTCACCTGAGATGATTAAGACCATTTCCAGATGGAAGTCTGTCTGTCTGTCTGTCTGTCTATCTGTGTGTATTCTTCCACGATAGATTCCACACGTTTAATCCGATTGAGTTGAAATTTGGTATATGTGTTTGAGTTACCCGTCGGAAGAACCCATTAGTTTTTGTACGACATCTGTGAAACGGAAGTGTCCCTATCAAAAAATGACAGATGCAATATGTCACGATATTTGACTTGCAATATATCATTTTAAAGCCCATGATAAACATTATTCAGAACAGTCAAAATTATTTCTCCAACTGTCACCTGTCAAAAATAAAAAAATATCAAAATTTAAAACTTATTAAATATCTGAAAAAGTACTTGATATATTAAAATAATTTTATTTGGTTTTGAACCCATCGTAGCATTTTTTTTTTCTGAATAAAATATACTTAAATTTTTATTAAAAATGTAATTTTAAAATGTTATTTATTTTCTGGTTAATTTTTTGATTCGATCTGACAATTTCCATTTCCTTTTCTAAAATCTGGAGCAAAGATTAAGATTACAAAGAATAACGGCATTGAGCAGGTGTAGCCAATCACAACAAGAAAAATTATATCAATCAGGAAATAATATGCCAGCAAGCCAAGGCAGAATAAGATTTAAGATTAGTTATGTAGGTAAATTCGTTATACAGAGTGAATCAAGAAAGTTAATGCAAATTTTATTGCCAATACTAGCTGAATAGCTCTTTGGTAACTAGACTACCGAGCTTTGCTTATTTTTCCCAATGTTCCCCTATGTCTCCCTGATTTACTATTTTTCACCGTTTTTCCTTATTTTTATATTTTCCCTATAATTTCATATTTTTCTCTAATTTCCCCATTTCTTCCTATTTTTGATTATTTTTCCTATTTGGCCGTATTTTCCCTATTATTATCTGTTTTTTCCTCTTTTTACTCTCTTTCATCATTTTACAATATTTTCCCATATGTTTTCCGATTTTTTTTGTTTATGTCTAATTTTTATTTATCTTTTTCTACTTTTTCCCAATTTTTCCATATTTTTTCATATTTTTCAATATTTTTCCACTATTTACTATATGTTTCGCTATTTATAGCATTTTTTCCATTTTTCCTATCTCTTTCTATTTTTTACTGTTTTCCATAATTTTATCATATTTTTCTCATTTTTTTAAATTTGTTCCCATTTGTACTTATTTTTCCCTATTTTTTTCCAAATTTTTATTATTTCTTTATATTTTTCCTATTTTTCATTATTTTTTCCTACTACTCCCCATTTATCTCTTCCAATTTTCCTTTTTTTCTTATGTTCCCATATATTTCCCTATTTTTAACTAATTGCCCTATTTTTCCATATTTTTTTCCTGTTTTCTTACTGTACTTTATTTTTCACTATTTATCCCAAATTTCCCTATTTTTCGCAGTTTTTTTAAATTTGTCCCTTTCTCTATTTTCTAAATTTCTCTTATTCTTATTATTCCCAATTTTTAACTATTTTTCCCTATATTTCACTATTCTTTTCGATGTGTTTCCCTATTTTTTCCTATTTTCCCCTATTTTACTTATTGATCCCTATTTTCCTTGTTTTTCCTATTTTTCTCTATTTTTTCATATTATTTTTGGTTATTTTTCCTTTTTTATTAATTTTCTTTCTTTTTTATTATTATTCTATTTTTAGCATATTTTAACACATTTAATCTTCTTTTTAACAGATTTAATCAGAATTTAGTATATTTTTAACAGATTTTAGCATATTATATCAATTTGTAGCAGATTTTAAACAGATTTTAACAGACTGTATCAAATTTCAACAGATTTTATCAAATTTTAACGGTATAAGCATATTTTAACAGATTTTAGTAAATTTTTAACAGATTTTAGCATACTATATCAATTTGTAACAGATTTTTAAACAGATTTTAAAAATTTTTAAGAGATTTTAACAGATTGTAACAATTTTTAACAGATTTTATCAGATTTTAACAATTTTAGCATATTTTAACAGATTTTATCATATTTTTAACAGATTTTATCAGATTTTAAAAGATTTTATCATATTTTTAACAGATTTTATCAGATTTTAGTAAATTTTTAACAAATTTTATCAGATTTTAACAGTTTTAGCATAATTTAACAGATTTTATCATATTTTTAACAGATTTTATCAGATATTAGTATATTTTTAACAGATTTTAGCATATTATATCAATTTGTAGCAGATTTTTAAACAGATTTTAACAAATTTTCCCCTAACGTTTCTTCATTTTTTAACGTTTTTCCCCATTTTTCCGTTTTTTTTTCTCTCTATTTTTCCCCATTTTTTTATATTTCCTATTTTTTTTTCTATAAAATTTTTATCCCAGTTTGATTGTTTTTTCTATTTTTTCCTATTTTTTCCAATTTTTTCCTATTTTTTCCTATTTTTTCCTGTTTTTTCCTATTTTTTCCTATTTTTTCCTATTTTGCTCTATTTTTTCCCTATTTTACCTACTTTCTCCTAGTTTTCCCCATTTTTTGCCATTTTCCCAATTTTTCCATATTTCTTCGTATTTGTAGATGTTTTTCTTTATTTTCTTTTTTTTATAATATGCTAGACGCGCAGCTCAGTCAGTCAGTAATCAAACAGTGATGATGATTTGTGGGGAATTTCGAATTTTTTGTATTTTGTAATCAACAGTGATGCCGATTTGTGGAGAATTTCCCGATTTTGGGTATTTTTGCACATCATTGGGTAATTGTGCCGCTGTGTACCGTTATTTTTACTTTCTGGCTATATAACACGATTAACAAAAAAAAATAGAAAAAATTTGAAAACAAAATCAAAAAAAACGAAAAAAATTAAAAGAAAGCGAGAAAATTTAAAACCAAAAAAAAAGAGTTTCATGTTTAATTTTGAACTTTTATGTTTTGTAATGTATGTACCCTTTATCTCATCTCCCCGATTGATATTTAATAATGAGCTAAAAATGTACAGTACCATAGACGATTTTTTTAAAAAAATTTTATATTTTAATTAATTCGCACGACCATATTTTCATCGATGTATTGAATCAGGAAGTGAATATTTCATTTATTCAATTATTTCCAAATGTATTTTTCCTATTTGTGATTTTTTCCTATTTAGGACATTTTTCCTATTTACGATTTTTGCCATATTTGTGAAATTTATCTTATTTGTGACTTTTGCCTTATTTATGACTTTTGCCTATTTGTGTCTTTTCCCCAATTTACGATTATTTCCTTCTTGCGACTTTTGCCCTATTTGCGATTTTTGTCCTTTTTGTGCCTACTTTGTAGATAATATTGCAAATATAAATAAAAATTATATTTTAAATCACTACATAACTCCCCCGGTATAACTAACTGATGTAACAGAAAAATGGCTCATTATGTAGCCCATCTTGGTCGGGTTTTGAACCTTGTGGAATTCTTAAGGTCTAGGACTTTCCTATGCTGAGAATATTCACGTTTTTGCGTCGTGCTTCACACATTTTTATCAATTTTATCTTGTCTCTAGGTTACCTTGTCGTATTTTTCACTACATACTTAGCAAAATAAATCTCTTACCCTTATTTAATTAAATACAACAGTATTTTTTTAGCAAAAAACATATTGGTGGTTATTAAAGTAATTAAAATCTCTGTTTTAGTCGAACTAGTACTGAAACGATAAATATTTAACATGTTATGCGTTCCAAAGAGGAAAATAAACAAGCTTTTTAACTAGTTCGCAGGTTCTTGTGAATTTAAAAGTGTAAAGGAAATAAACCTCGACGATTTTTACCTAGTTAGATGTTAGATGAGCATGCTAGTCCAGAGGGCAGCACGAATCACCGTGAAATTCCTATTTTATTGCTTCAGTTTTATTGGATAAACATGAGAAACATGCGAACAGTTATCTTGCACTATGAAGTTCATGAGTGTGAATATATTTTTAAAAAAAATTTGGTCCTTTTAGAATTTTTTTATTATAAGTGAAATTTTCTGTACAGGGTATCAAAACTAAAGTTTTTTTATAATAGTTTATTGAGTTTTGGTATCATCCTGTATATTTTTAAAATCTGTTTTCCAATTGTATAAACTTTTATTAAAAGTGAAATTTCCTGTTAAATTAATAGTACAGAGTGTGCATTTTATTAGTTGCTACGGTAAAGATACAAAATTCAGGCTTTTAATTGGTCGAAAATGTTAGGTGTGAAATTTTCTGTCAAATTTATAGTACACGGTGTGCAAATTAAACAGTTATTTTTAAATTATAATTTACTTATAATGCGATCATCCTGTATATTTTTAAAACTTGCTTTCCAATTTTATAAAGTTTATTAAATTTAGAAATTTTTAGCAAAATTGTAATTTTCCATCAAATTAATAGTACAGGGTGTGCAAATTAAATAGTAATTTTATAATCATAATTTACGTATTCTTGCCATAATCCTGTATATTTTTAAAGTTTATTTTCCTATTTTATAAAGCTTATTAAATTTAAAATTTTTTATTACTATTGTAATTTTCGGTCAAACAAATAGTAGAAGGTGTGCAAATTAAATAATTATTTCATAATCATAATTTACGTACTCATGGGCATAATCCTGTATAATTTGTTTTCTAATTTCATAAAACTTACTAAATTTAGAATTTTTTTAAAGTAAAATTTTCTGTCAAATTAATAGTACAGGGTGTCTGAATTAAATAAATATTTTAAAATCATTATTTATGTATTCTTTGCATCATCCTGTATATTTTTAAAATTTGTTTTTCCTATTTTATACCTGTTATTAAATTTAAAATTTTTCACTACTAGTGATATTTTCTGTCAAATTTATAGTACAGGGTGTGCAAATGAAATAGTTATTTTATAATCATATTTTACGTATTATTGGTATCATCCTGTATATTTTTTAAATTTCTTTTTCAATTTTATAAAGCTTAATAAATTTATAATTTTTTATTACATGTGAAATTTTCAGTCAAATTAATAGTACAGGGTGTGAAATTAAATAATTATTTTATGATCATAATTTACGTATTCTTGGCATCATCCAGTATATTTTTAAAATTTGTTTTCTAATTTCCTAAAGCTTCTTCAATTTGGAATTTTTTTGAAGTAAAATTTTTGTTCGAATTAATGGTACAGGGTGTGCAAATTAAGTAGTTATTTTATAATCATAATTTATGTATTATTGGTATCATCCTGTATATTTTTAAAGTTTGTTTTCCAATTTTTTAAAGTTTAAAAAATTTTTAATTTTTTATTACAAGTGAAATTTTGAGTCAAATTAATAGTACAGGGTGTGCAAATTAAATAGTTATTTTATAATCAGAATTTACGTATTCTTTGAATAACCCTGTATATTTTTAAAATTAATTTTCCACTTTAATAAATCTAAATAAATCTATAATTTTTATTGAAAGTGAAATGTTCTGTCGAATTAATATTACAGGGTGTCCAAACTAAAAAGTTATTTTATAATTATAATTTACATATTTTTGGCATCATCCTGTATATTTCTAAAATTTGTTTTCCAATTTAATAAAGCTTAATAAATTTATATTTTTTTATCACAAGTGAAATTTTCAGTCAAATTAATAGTACAGGGTGTGCAAATTAAATATTTATTTTATAATTATAATTTACGTATATTGGGATCATCCTGTATGTTTTTAAAATTTGTTTTCCAAATTTATAAAGCTTATTAAAGCTTATTAAATTTAGAAATTTATAGTAAAAGTGTAATTTTCCTTCAAATTAATAGTACAGGGTGTGCAAACTAAAAAGTTATTTTATAATTATAATTTGTGTACACCTGATATCATCCTGTACATTTTAAAAATTTATTTTCCAACTTTATAAAGCTTAATAAGTACATTTTTTTATTACTACTGATATTTTCTGTCAAATTAAAAGTACAGGGTGTGCAAATTAAATAGTTAATTTATAATAATAATTTATGTATATTGTGTTCATCCTGTATATTTTTAACACCTGTTTTCCGATTTTATAAAGTATATTGAATTAAGAATTTTTTAGTAAAAGTGTAATTTTCCATCAAACTAATAGTACAGGGTGTGCAAATTAATAAGTTATTTTATAATCATAATTTATGTATTTTTGGCATCATCCTGTATATTTTTTAATATGTTTTTCCAATTTAGTAAAGGTTAATAAGTTTAGAATTTTTTATCACAAGTGATATTTTTTGTGAAATTAATAGTACAGGGTGTTACAAATAAAAAGTTATTTTATAATCATATTTACGTATTTATGGCATCATACTGTATATTTTTAAAATTAGTTTTCCAATGGTATAACGTTTACTAAATTTAGATTTTTTTATTTCTTGAGAAATTTTCTGTCAAATTAATAGTACAGTGTGTGCAAACTAAAAAGTTATTTTATAATTATAATTCACTTATACATGGAATCATCCTGTATATTTTTAAAATTTGTTTTCCAATGTTATAACGTTTATTAAATTTATAATTTTTTATTACTAGTGAAATTTTCAGTCAAATTAATAGTACAGGGTGTGCAAATTACTTTATAATCAGAATTTACGTATTCTTTGCATCATCCTGTATATTTTTAAAATTTATTTTCCACTTTTATAAATCTTATTAAATTTATAATATTTTATTACTAGTGAAATTTTCAGTCAAATTAATAGTACAGGGTGTGCAAATTAAATACTTACTTTCTAATCAGAATTTACGTATTCTTTGCATCATCCTGTATATTTTTAAAATTTATTTTCCACTTTTATAAACCTTATTAAATTTAAAATTTTTTATTAAAAGCGAAATTTTCTGTCAAATTAAAAGTACAGGGTGTGTACATGGAATCATCCTGTACATTTTTAAAATTTGTTTTGCAATTTTATGAAGCTTATTAAATTTAGAAATTTTTATTACTAGTAAAATTTTCTGCCAAGTTAATAGTACAGGGTGTGCAAACAAAAATGTTATTTTAAAATTATAATTTATGTATTCTTGGCATCATCCTGTATATTTTTAAACATTTTTTTGAATTTTCAGAAGCTTAATAAACTTATAAATTTTTAATATTTCTGACATTTCTATCAAATTAAAAGTACAGGGTGTGCAAATAAAATATTTATTTTATGATTATTATTTACTAATATTGGGATCATCCTGTATATCTCTAAAACTTGTTTTACAATATTATAAAGCTTATTAAATTTAGAAATTTTGAGTTAAAGTGAAATTTTCCATCAAATTAATAGTACGGGGTGTGCAAACTAAAAAGTTATTTATAATTATAATTTACGTACACATAGGATCATCCTGTATATTTTTAAAATTTGTTTTGCAGTTTTAGATAGCTAATTAAATTCAGAAACTTTTATTATTAGTAAAATTTTCTGCCACATTCATAGTACAGGGTGTGCAACCAAAAAAGTTATTTTATAATTATAATTTAAGTATTCTTGTTTATTCAATTAAGAATTTTTTATTTTCAGTGAAATTTTCTGTCAAAGTAATAGTACAGGGTGTGCAAATTCAATAGTTATTTTATAATCATAATTTACGTATTCTTGGCATCATCCTGTATAATTTTAAAATTTGTTTTCCAATTTTATAAATCTTATTAAATTTTTAATTTTTTATTGAATGAAATTTTCTGTCAGATTAATAGTGCAGGGTGTGCAAACATAAAATTTATTTCATAATTATAATTTAAGTATTCTTGGCATCATCCTGTATATTTTAAAAATTTGTTAGGTAATTTAACAAAGCTTATTATTGCAAATTAAATAGTTATTTTATAATCATAATTTACTTCTTCTTAATAATAATAAAGCTTACGTAATATATTTTTTTATTACTACTGACATTTTCTGTCAAATTAAAAGTAGAGGGCGTGCAAATTAAATAGTAATTTTTTATAATAATATGTGTATATTGTGTTCATCCTGTATATTTTTACAACTTGTTTTCCGATTTTATAAAGCCTATTAAATATAGAATTTATTAGTAAAAGGGTAATTTTCCATAAAATTAATAGTACAGGGTGTGCAAACTAACAAGTTATTTTATAATCACAATTTATGTATTTTTGGCATCATCTTGTATATTTTTTTATTTTTTTCCAATTTAGTAGAGGTTAATAAGTTTATAATTTTTTATCAAAAATGATATTTTTGTGAAATTAATAGTACAGGGTGTTACAAATAAAAAGTTATTTTATAATCATATTTACGTATTTATGGCATCATCCTGTATATTTTTAAAAGTGGTTTTCCAATGGTATAACGTTTACTAAATGAATTTTTTATTACTTGAGAAATTTTCTGTCAAATTAATAGTACAGGGTGTGCAAACTAAAAAGTTATTTTATAATTATAATTTATGTATTCTTGGCATCATCCTGTATATTTTTAAAAGTTGTTATATAATTTAACAAAGTTTATTTAATTTAGAATTTTTTATTACCAGCGAAATTTTGTGTCAAATTATTAATACAGGGTGTGTAAGTTAAATAGTTATTTTATAATTGTAATTTACGTATTCCTTGCATCATCCTGTATAGTGTCAAATTATTAATACAGGGTGTGCAAGTTAAATAGCTATTTTATAATTATAATTTACGTATTCTTGGCATCATCCTGTATATTTTTAAAAGTTGTTATATAATTTAACAAAGTTTATTTAATTTAGAATTTTTTATTACCAGCGAAATTTTGTGTCAAATTATTAATACAGGGTGTGTAAGTTAAATAGTTATTTTATAATTGTAATTTACGTATTCCTTGCATCATCCTGTATAGTGTCAAATTATTAATACAGGGTGTGCAAGTTAAATAGCTATTTTATAATTATAATTTACGTATTCTTGGCATCATCCTGTATATTTTTAAAATTAGTTTTCCAATTTAATAAAGATTATTACATTTAAACATTTTTATGAACAGTAAAATTTTCCGTAAAATTAATAGTACAGGGTGTGCAAATAAAATATTTATTTTATAATCATAATTTATGTATTTTTGGCATCATCCTGTATATTTTTAAAATAAGTTTTCCAATGGTATAACGTTTATAAAATTTAGAATTGTTTATTCCTTGAGAAATTTTTTGTCAAATTAATAGTACAGGGTCTGCAAATTAAAAAGTTATTTTATAATTATAATTTACGTATTCCTTGCATCATCCTGTATATTGTTTGAATTTGTTTTCCATTTCATAAAGCTTATTACATTTAGAATTTTTTATAACCAGTGAAATTTTCTACCAAATTGATAGTACAGGGTGTACAAACTTACAAATTTATTTTTTAATTATAATTTACATATTTTTAACATCATCATTCTACCGGGTGAGCCAAAATTATTTAATATACGATTCTTAATATCTATATTCCTATTTAGTATTTCCCAAAGAAAAAAAGACATTTTTCACCAGGATATTGCTCAAGTTCACACATGAGAATGATCGCAATGTTAAAACTCCACGAATTAAAATTCTCCATTCGCCAGTGATTTTTTTTCCAAATTAAAAAATCTCGTGTTTTAAAAACGAGTATAAACTGTCCATCAGTAATGCTGTATTTTATTATCTCAGTACAAAACCGACAATTTTCATATAACTGTTCCTTGCATGCAACAATCCTGCTTGTGAAACCGACATACAAGACGGGGTTGAGGCAGGTCGGGATGGACTTTATATAAAACGTATCAATGTTGTATGACTTACAGTATAATATATGGGCCAAAGTTTAAAAAACACTTTTAAAATTAATAATAATAAAAATGTTAAAATTATATAAAAATAAAACTGATAAGTTCTAGGTCAAAATTATATTTAAAATATTTTGTGACGTCATTATAAACTTATTGTATAATAAAAAAAATATTATGTTGGTAATACGCAAATGTTAGTTAAAACAAAGTAATAATTTTCCATTTTTATTAACTTTATCTACATTATAAATTCCCATATTTAATTTGTAGCTAATTTTTATTTTTGAAACTAAAATACAAAATTAACTCCTGTGAATTATTTTTTGTGAAAAAAAAAACCAAAATTGCTATGATAATTAATTTTAAATAATAATATTTATTACTCACTAGTGCAATTAAACCGCACCCAGTTTGAAACAAATTTTTCCAAAAAAAAATCTGATGTGGCCAGCACATGACCTCTCGCCATTTTTGAATCAAAAATTTACAGGTTGACACAAAAAAGTATGAAAAAAAATTATATTTTTGTAAATCTGGCAACAATGGCAAAAGTTTCGAAAATTTTAATGAGATGAAAATAAACTATATGGTATACAAAATATATGTGTAAAACTTTATTGCCGTTTTGTATAATAATGGAGTCATTACCCATAGCAACTGCCATTTCCGGTTGTGCGATTGGCACCAAAATCTAATCAGATCTAATCTAGGGTATCAGAATCCTGTATGCAAAATTTCAAATTTTTTTATTCAGTAGTTTTTGAGTTATCGTTACTACAACATCCATCCAAACACACACACACACACACTAACACACTAACACACTAACACACACACACTAACACACACACACACAGACATCATCGCGAAAATATTAAAATCGTATTCTAGGGACCCCAAAACGTGTTTATCAATTGAAAACTCACTACCCAATTTTTAGCATGATTCCTATACCTCTCTTATCTGAAGGGCGAGAGGTAAAAATCAGTTTCAAACAAACTCAAGACAAAGAATTTTTTTTAGAAGCATTAAATTATCCAGGAAATTGATCAAATGGCAATATTTTATTAAAATTTTAATTCAACGTTTCGTATCCTGAAAACCACCCTCAATTTTAATGACTTTTTTTACATTATGACAAATAAATAAAATAATAAAATAAAATATGTTTAAAGGAAATAAAACATCAATTCGTGTATCAAAAACGTATTATAATAATAAAATAGTCGACACTAGGGCTAGTTTCGACTTAAAAACCATCATCAGAACAAAAAGCAGGTAGATAATCTATCAAGACTTTTATAAATTGTTTTAGTAGGTTATCTACTTGCTTTTTATCTGATGATGGCTCCAGCCGAAACTATGATAGCTAATAATATATTTTCTGATTGTATGATTAACAATTTTAAAAATACTTGCCTCTTTTGCCAAATTTGTTAAAAAATAAAAAAAGTACATACAAAAATGAGTTTTCTACTAATATACTTCACAAAGTACAAAACTTATTTATTTTATTAGGTGGAATTATTCTGTCTTCATTTTAAAACAATAATACAGTGCCTTAGGCTAGTTTCGACTTAAAAACCATCATCAGACCAAAAAACAGGTAGATAATCTATCAAAAGTTTTATAAATTGTTTTGGTAGGTTATCTACTTGCTTTTAATTCTGATGATGGCTTATGCCGAAACTATGATACCTAACAATATATTTTCTGATTGTACGATTAAAATTTTAAAAATACTTGTCACTGTTGCCAGATTTGCTAAAAAAATAAAAAAAGTAAATACAAAACTGAACTTTCTACTAATATACTTCATAAAGTACAAAACTTATTTATTCTATTAGGTGGAATTATTCTGTCTTCATTTTAAATCAATAATACAGTGCCTCAGGCTAGTTTCGACTTAAAAACCATCATCAGACCAAAAAACAAGTAGATAATCTATCAAAACTTTTACAAATTGCTTTTTATTCTGATGATGACTGCAGCCGAAACTATGATACCTAACAATATATTTTCTGATTGTATGATTAACAATTTTAAAAATACTTGCCACTGTTGCCAGATTTGCTAAAAAATAAAAAAGTAAATACAAAACTGAGCTTTCTACTAATATATTTCACGAAGTACAAAACTTATTTATTTTATTGGGTGGAATTATTCTGTCTTCATTTTATAATAATAATAAAGTGCCTCAGGCTAGTTTCGACTTAAAAACCATCATCAGACCAAAAAACAGGTAGATAATCTATCAAAACTTTTATAAATTATTTTGGTAGGTTATCTACTTGTTTTTTATTCTGATGATGACTCCAGCCGAAACTATGATACCTAACAATATATTTTCTGATTGTATGATTAATAATTTTAATAACACTTGCCACTGTTGCCAAATTTGTTAAAAAATAAAAAAAAGTAAATACAAAACTGAGTTTTCTACTAATATACTTCATAAAGTACAAAACTTATTTATTTTATTAGGTGGAATTATTCTGTCTTCATTTTAAAATAATAATACAGTGCCTCAGGCTAGTTTCGACTTAAAAACCATCATCAGACCAAAAAAAAGGTAGATAATCTACCAAAACTTTTACAAATTGTTTTGGTAGGGTATCTACTTCCTTTTTATTCTGATGATGACTCCAGCCGAAACTATGATACCTAACAATATATTTTCTGATTGTATGATTAAAATTTTAAAAATACTTGTCACTGTTGCCAGATTTGCTAAAAAAATAAAAAAAGTAAATACAAAACTGAACTTTCTACTAATATACTTCATAAAGTACAAAACTTATTTATTCTATTAGGTGGAATTATTCTGTCTTCATTTTAAATCAATAATACAGTGCCTCGGGCTAGTTTCGACTTAAAAACCATCATCAGACCAAAAAAAAGGTAGATAATCTACCAAAACTTTTACAAATTGTTTTGGTAGCTACTTGATTTTTATTCTGATGATGAACGATTTTAAAAATACTTGCCACTGTTGCCAAATTTCCCAAAAAATAAAAAAACTAAATTTAAAACTGAGCTTGCTGATAATATACTTAATAAAGTAAAAAACTTATTTATTTTATTAGGTGGAATTACTCCGTATTCATTTTTAAATAATAATAGAGTGCCTCAGTGTACTGTTTTAGGTCCACTATTATTAATTAGATAATTATATTTTTTGTTAACATTTTTTGATGAACTCAATTATTTATAAAAATGGTTCTGAAACATTTTGTGAAAAGTGGAAGTTGGTTTATTATTAAAACATGCCCACAGACTATATTAGTAGTCTTTCCGCTATAACAGGTTTGAAAATGGGCTTATAAAAGATTTTTAATGGTAATTTGCATGAAAACTGACGTGCTACAGATTGAATAAGGTAAATGTTAAATCTTTGTCAGTGTGTGATGGTCTACCGTAACCAAAGTGGATGATTAAAATCGTACTAGCTATTCAGTCAGGTGTAGTTAATAAATTGTTTATAATCCGATTCAAGTAATATATTTCGGCTTATACACCGAGTTTTATTGTGGCAGTCGAAAAATTAATGATCGTGACATCAAAACATTTTTCCTACTGTCTAAAAGTTATTATTATTTATAGCTTAAATCCAAGAATATGAAAATTACTAGAAAAAACGTTATATGGGGTACTATAAGGAAGTTTTTATTTATATAAATTAAGAAAGAAAAATACATAGAAATATGGGAGTGGATAAAGGTCAGCGAGTTGCGAACCTTTATTTAAAAAAGAATTATTTTATTAAAAGAAGTCTTGACTATCTAAATCTAGCCTGTGTATTTAAAAATAAATATTTATTTTGTTAAAAGAGGTCTTGACTATCTAAATTTAGGTTTTATAAATAAAAATACAGGGAAAAGTAAACAATTGGTATGATTTGAAATGAGGGCTACTAGATTGCATTTGAGGAATGTTTAATATACATCGTAAGATACGTTTTTGAGAAATTAAAAATCTATCAACACCCGTGGCATTTCAAAACTGTACAACATTGTAAGAACGATGACTATAAACCAAACTTAGTCGGTAGATGGCATAATATTTAATTTTTTATATACACCATCCATATGGTGGTTCCATTTTAGAAAAAAATCAACGTAAACCCCTAGAAATTTAGTACAATTTGTAGAAACGACTGTTTCACATTTGAGTTCAAGGATATTGACAATTGAACTATTAAAAGTTCGAAAATATAAGAGTTTAGTTTTATTGATGTTCATAATTAAGTCATTGTGAAGCTAGCTATAGCCTTGGTTGACAAAGAGCCAAATTCTTTAAAGGAACATGTTAAAAGTACAAAGTATGTATCGTCAGCAAACAGAGTTATGACATCAGCGATGTTATTACATAAAGATTAGCATAGAGCAAAAAAACCTTGGAAGACGCAAAAATTCAATTCATGTAGGCCAGGCCATATTTAGCATCATCGAGTTTTACAAACATTTTCCTGTTCTTGAAGAAGTTTATCAGTTAGTTCAAAAATACATCTCTAAAGCCAAAATTATATAATTTCTTATTTCGGTTCATAGTTTTGATCATCACTTTACAATTTATCATTCTGAAATCTAAAAATAGATTCCAAATCAACAAATTTCATCAAAAATTTGTCCACGTCATTTATCGCGTGATATAAAACGGTACAGCTATACTAAAAGAATTATTTCTAGAAAAAACCGTTGAAACTAATACTCGTATCTTTCTATATATCATTGTCATAGAGAGCGACAAGCACAGTTGCATCCGAATATGAAATAGTTCATTACAAATTAAAATCTGTTATAACCTCTCTTGAAAAGATGCATCTATCGCGTCAAATTATTATCCACAATTAGGTTCTTGATCGTTCAGGAGAATAGTTGTCTCCCGGCGAGAGCTTATCACATTACATTATTATGAGTAGCTTCTAGATTGTTGATAAGAATATTAATCTTTTTCACTTTGAAACATACGAGTCAAAACCGCAACGTAATATTGAGAACATTCTAAGATTTCAAATTAGTAACAAGTGTTAATAATGTTTATTTAAGTTTAATGAAGTTACGGCTATGCTCTACAAGCTGTATTGTAAATTCAATTTATATTTTTATTCAATAAGTGGGTGAGAAAATAACCCTTAAAAATAAATAAAATCAAGTCTTTGTGTTAAATAATGTGTCTGATGTGCTAATCAGACTGGTCCTTCGAACTAGTAAAAGAAATTCCAAATGGATATGAGTTCTTAATTTATATTTATTCACTACCGACAGTTGATACTTTGAGTATGTATGGTTTTGTCATGTTGCGTTTGGTTTTTTTTGTTATCGCCGTAAAGTTCGCCTAAAACTTAAAACACAGTTATAAGAAAATAATTAGCATAAATTCAAACAGCGAATTTTACTTACGGTGAAGGGTTTCTGAAATAATTTTTTTCGTGAAGCAAAATCCGATTTTTTTATTTTCTATTTTTTTTTTGTATTTGAACAAGTTTCATTTTGTGGATTTCTCCTTTTGTTGCCTCTAAACTGTTGCATATAGCCTTTTTTTGTTTAAGGAACCTAAAATTAAAGAGAAATTTATGTGTCGTCAAAGATTAGTAAAACCAAGTTTTATAATCTCGTTAATTGCCTTCTCGGCCTCGCGTTTTTTTCGTAATCGTTGGCATCGTATTAGAGGAGCTCACTGAGTTCTAAATTTGGGTGGGTCCGCAGGTATTCGAATATCCGTTCTGCCCGGGCATTTAAAGTGTCTAAAATCATTTCCAAGGTAGGGTTGTAGCTTCACGTACACAGATATTCTGTTAACTTTGGAATTTTTTCCTGTTCGTTCTACACCTTTGTCCCCACGTCAGCGAGGCGTAGGTAATTAACGGTAGTAGAGCTCGATTATTTTGAGATGAGTACATTTCGTCATAATGTGCAGAAACCAATTTGAGTTTGTAGGCGTGGTCAGAGAGCTTTAACTGTGGTCCGAGTCGCCTGTCGCTCATGAAATTTGGATTCAGTAGCGTAGTGTTACTTATTTGTACTTGTTGCATTTATTTAGCTATTTTGAGTTTTCTTGTGTTTTTGTGCTTCGATTTGTGTGTCTATATAAACTTTAATTTATTTCATTTTTCGTGTATTTTGGTAAGTACATTTAAATGCAACTATAAATAATAATCAAAGACGAAACCGAACATACATTCTGAAATATTTTAAATCCCTTTTGAGCCTTTAATTTGTATCCTATTTTTATGATATTTTCAAAAATGCTAATGAAACCTAAATTTTTAGCTTGTTGTTCGAAATGGAACAAAAAAATTAGCCAAGGAAATAATTTCACGCCTGTTAAACTTTATGAAAAACGAGGCTAAAGATGGTTCATTAAAAACCATATTCCGTATGATTCTAAAATGACCAAACCAGAACTGTACACATTAATTAAAGCTCACAGACCAGCGCCGAATTTTCTTTTAGATGATCTTCTTGAAGAAAATGGTCACAAAGTATTACG
Organism: Neocrepidodera transversa; assembly: GCA_963243735.1. Lineage (NCBI taxonomy): Eukaryota > Metazoa > Arthropoda > Insecta > Coleoptera > Chrysomelidae > Neocrepidodera > Neocrepidodera transversa. The sequence goes on along the minus strand of OY725344.1, from coordinate 20,027,015 downwards.
GTTGCCTCCGTATCACCCTGAACTAAATCCCATCGAAAAAATATGGGCCACGGTAAAAAATTGGGTAATTCAACATAATACAACATTTAAGTTGGACGATGTTGAAAAGTTAGCAAGAAAAAAATTTGAAAGCATAACGTCGGAAGAAGGGGCGAACGTGGTGGACCATTCCGCAAAATATGAGGATGCATATATTCAAAAAGAACATCTGATGGATGAATATACAGATTCCCTCATATTTTGCGTTAATACGGGGTCATCGGATGAGTGGGATTCCGACCTTTCGGACTTTGAAGATAGTAATGGAAACAGTTAAAATTATAAACATTTTAATAAAATATAAATTATTTATTTAAACTTTTAGTTGTTTTATTACTTTAAAGTTTAAGAGCAATTTGACTAACAAATAGTTGAAATTTTAAATGCTACTTTTTATTTTAAAGTATTTTCAATTTAAAATATTTTATTAATGTACACACGCCACTGCTAAAATATCAGATACCCCTACCGCAGCAGATTTGAATTTAGCGCCATAAAATAAGGTCCACAAAGTTTATGACGTGCTGCGCCAACTGGGGCGTGGCCAAAACTAAATGTACTCATCTCAAAATAATCGAGCTGTACTATTGAATTTATTAGTCTCAATTTTGTATTGATATTTAATTTACTTCTCCTCCCTTTGATGGGGGATAAGGATGTTTTCGCTTGCTTGGTTTTACCAATAATTGTCTGAACATGATCGGACCTCTTGTATGCAAGTCGATTCTGCGACGAACTAGGCTATACCAAATATTTTGTTAAATCTAATCAAATTTTTATATTATGGTATCCCTCTTTGTCCTACTCTCTCAAAAATAATACCGAACTCGTTTCTTCCTTGACCTGAAACAAATTATACGCAAAAAACTCGTAGAAAGCAATAGGCTGTGAATACGATAATTTTTTAAAGTATATTAAATTTTGTTCACTTATCCGGGATTGATTTCTGTTGACATCGTAATTGCTATTGAGAAATCGATAAAAAGATAATCCTGGATGACTGTTTGAAGTGTTTGGGCAATTAGGCACCTGATAGTCTGGTATTGTTAAGTTAGGACCCACGTTGTGTTTAATAATCGTAGTAATAATAATAGCATTATTATTAATAATTGTAATAACTCCAGAGATGCTTTTAAAGTTTGCTGACTAGTAAATATAAATCAAAACACAAAAATCTCAAGAAAATATTAATTAAAAAAGAGAAGATTATTCATTCTCAAATGTGGTAAAATTATTCAGAAAATAATAGAAACAAACTCAAAGTAATACCCCATAAAATATAATTTATTAATCAAAAGATTAAGCGAGTTTTGGCAAACAATGGCCATCATCAGGCCTACAAAATAAATTATAAATGTTAGAATACATAAAAAAAATCACGAAGTTAAAATTAATTACCGAAGAATAAGCTCGTACATCCAGTAATAAACTGGTATGAATAGTAGTAAAAGTATCAAAATATTTTTAAATAAGAATGAACTAAACGATTTAAAATTAAGGAAAAACTTTTTAAATCTAAACTATTAAAAAAAATCGGTTGTGTCGCCCCAAAACTTTCCCGATAAGTATCCACGAATACTTTTTCAGATATTTAATGTTAAAGTTTCAACTTTTGACATTTTTTTATTTTTGAGAGGTGTGAGTTTGAGAACTAATTTTTATTGTTCTGAATATAGTTTTTTAAGGGCTTTCAAGTGACATATTGCATGTCCAATTCCCTGACATATTGCGTCTGTCATTTTTTGATAGTGAGACTTCCGTTTGACAGATGTTATACAAAAAGTAATGGGTTCTTCCGACGGGTAATCCAAACCCATATACCAAATTTCAGCTCAATCGGTTTAAACCTGTGGCCTCTATCGTGTAAGAATACACACAGACAGATAGACTTTCATCTGGAAATGGTCTTAAACATTTGAGGGGACCTTAAAATGGATATTTCCATCTTTATCTCGAATTTTTTTGTAGCTCGTTCACAATACTTTCCCTCCTAGGAGGTGGGCCGGGAAAGTAAAAATATAAAAATTAATTTGACTAGCTTGCGGCAACTAGATTATAATATAATGACAATTTTGACAAGTGACAGCTCGACGACATAAAATTTAACTTGACAGATAGTAACAGGAAGACCACACCATAAGAAGTTGGCAAAATTAAAATACTTATTCTGATTTATTTTTGCCAAATAAATCCAAACGAAGTAAAGAAATTGCCGTTTACGATGAGATGTGTAAAAATGGACAGAGGCCGAAATATTTAGCGTCGGGACGAATAGCGTAGCGACGCTGTATGGACTTTGAATATTGCAACTTCTGCTAATGGCGTTCGTAGTTTAATTTGTGCGAATGGACTGGGTTTTGAAGAAGTAAAATTCAACTGTTTGTCGAAATTATTGGCGTCGGCGTCTCAACGCTAGATACAAGAGTTTCGGTGACGATGTTGGTAGTTTGAAATTTTATTTGTAACTGATCTCTTCTCCCGCTTTCACCCATGTTTTTACTAAACATTCCTTGTCATAATGTTCCGTGGTACTGTGTTCTATTTGTTTTTTTGTAAACACAGACATCAAAAACTATCTTGGAAATGAAGACAAAATAAAATATAATTAAAAATAATGAGTTAAATATAATTTAAACTAGTTAATAAATGAAATGTGGATAATACATGGGTAGTGATTTAGTTCTGAGTAAATTTAATATTATAAATGCATAGTGCTAAAAATTATTTTACAATGATAATCAAGGTTATAAATACAAAAGTATATTGTTCCAAAAAGGTTTAAAAGTACTTCGTGTTTTCGGAGAAAATTTTCATTCAATACATTTTTCTAAAACTTGCTCCAACTTCTTTTAAAGTGAAGATTCCAGTTTTTTTAGACTAATCTTTAACCTATATTTGCGTTTATAAAAATATATAAAACTAAATTGTATTCTAAAGATACTCTTTTTATTATCTGTATTCTTTAAGCCACTGCAAGGTTATCTTGTTTTGCGAATAAGATAATAAGAAATAAAAGAATCTAAGTTGGCAATCTGCAAGAGTGGACACAATCTTATGTCGTGGCTATGAATCATTCATTGGCATTTAAATAGGGAGCTTTTGTTCACCACCGAACATATATCTTCGATCTTAACCAGTTTTTTTTTTCTATTTTTTTTTTATTTTTCATAGCCATTGTAATCAAAAGTTAAAGGTGGTCAAGAAATGTTCTTTTACTAGATAAATAATATTTTTTTCCACGACTGTTTTATAATGAAGCCATTTTTGAAGAATTTTCTAACTTAAAATGGTATATATTATACACTAATAGCAGTGAATAATCATTATTCACTACTTTTTATCACCGCTCTTCATATGCTTAGCCATTGTGAAATAACGATTATAAATTTTATCCATTTTATTAGTAAGCCGCGACTGTCATCCAAATGTCAAATTAATAATTTAAATTTAAATGTCAAACTTTTGACTGCAGAATGTTGTATTAAAATTTTTACTCAATTGTAATAAAATAATGGATTGGGAAAGTGAAAATGAAATGTGCTTAACACCGGCACTGCCAGAAGTAAATATCAAGCTCCATACAAGTAAATGATTCTAATTCTTATGCCAGCAATCAAAAATTTCAACAAATAATCAGAATATTAATGTTGACGTTAATCCTATTCCTGCAATTAACTTAACAAATTTTTTAAATGTAACTATTAACATAAAAAATGAGGGGGTAATCCCACCCAACTTTCCGAACACTCCTAGTAAAGTAATTATTTAATCGATTAATTAATAAAATTAGTTTACAAAAATAAAAAAAAATTTAATTTTTTCTAAAATTTTTTTTTAACTTTTTATAATTTTGTATTATTTTAAAATTATGAAATATTTCACACATAATGTACTTTTTCATCCCTTTCGTATATTATTTACTTTTTTCATTTGTTTTACTATTCCCGATAAAACAAAAGAAAAAATTTTTTTTTTTTTTTTTATTTTGTTTATAATAATTACAATGTTGAATTTGAAGAGACTAAATTATTTTCTCTAAATTTAGAGTTTTATATTACCTATCGAATGATATAAATCCCATTTTGAAATCTTTAATATTTTTAAAGTTATTCAATTTTTTTAAACTTATATTAAATTTCAAAAAAAAATTATGAATTTAAAATTTTTTGAATAAAATATTGAAAAAAATTACAATTATAGAGTTTTTTACTACAAATTTAATGGTATTTTTTTTAAAATTTTTAATATTAATATTAACCTTAAAAAAAATAAAACCCATTTTTGAATAATTTGAAGTCAATAAATAATTAATATCTCATTCAATTATTTTCAAAATGGGAAACAGACCTTTTTTTTAGGTTTTCCGGATCAAAATCCATTAATTAAGTTAGTTTAGAAAACAAAAAAAAAATTAAATTTTTTGTCAAAAATTCATGGGTCCATTGAATTGTTTTAACTTTTTTCATTTTTTGCTGTAACTTTTACAAATACTTTGTTAAAATTATGAAATAATTTACACACATAGTACTTTTGGATTATTTTCGGATATGCTATTTACTTTTTTCATTTATTTTATACTTATTGATAAAACAAAATTACAAAAAATTAAAAAAAAATTCTTAATTTTTTTTATAATAATTACAATTCTAAATTTTAAGAAACTAAAATACATTTTAAATTTAGAGTTTTATATTATCTTTCGAATGGTGAAAATCACATTTCAATAATTTTAATATTTTAGAAGTTATTCAATTTAATTTAAAATCGTAATAAAATTTTAAATGTTCCTTGGCCATTTTTTAAAAAAATCCACAATTTTTGTAATAAAATTTTGAAAAAAATTATAATTATAAAATTAATTATTACAAATTTAAAGATATTTTTTTTTAAATTTTTAATATTAAAATTTAACTAAAAAATAATAATTTAATAAAGATAAAAATTAAAATAAAAACTAGCGGCGAAACTATGCGTAACTCGAAAAAAAAGTTAAGACAAAATTTGTAGAAAATTTTATGCTCTATAATTTTGATACCATGTAATTTTTCATAAAAATCCATGATTTTGTCTCAAAATCTAAACAAGTCACAAAAATGTCTATATAAATTTGTTTCACGCCCTCTAGCGGCGAAACTATGAGGAATTCAAAAAAACCGGTAATGACTAAATGTGTAGAAAATTTTATGTTCTACAACTTTGATATCTTGTAATTTTTCACAGAAATTCATTATTTTGGTTATTTAAGAAAAATATGAAAAAAAAAATATTTTTGATAAATCTGGCAACAATGCCAAAAGTTTTTGAGGTCGTCTCCTTGCCACTCTAAATATGTATATAAAATTTCATCTAAATCGGTTCAGCCGTTTAGACGCTATCGTGTTCACACACACACACATACACACTGACACACACAGACACACACACACAGACAGACATCATGCTAAAAATGGTATAAATGGATTCAGGTGACCTCAAAACGTAAAGATCCGTTAAAATCTGGGTATGGTTAAAATATCATGATCGCAATACTTTCCTTCTATACAACTCTGTTGTTCGGAAAGTAATAATTGATGTTAAATTGTAGTTATATAATATTAATATTCTATCTAGTTATGTTATAAATATTAAAAATAATGTTCCATCAATGTTTGAAACAATAAAAGTTTGTTAATAAATTCCTAACAGTCGCGGACAAAGTACAGTATTCTACTCGCATATAATGGCTATTATTCACACGGGTGATTTACGAAACTCGCCTGCGGCTCTTGTCGTAAACTTCACCCTTGTGAATAATAGCCATCATTATATGCTTGTTGAATAATATACTATTTTATGACAATTATCTGTTTCGGAAAATTTAAAATACTTTTTTTGGGGTTACTTATTTATGATAATTTTTATTTTTTTTTCTAGATGACTGCCGACGAAACGATCACTGCCAAAAAGATGGATGTCAAAGTGGTGCTTGTCTTGATGGTCAGTGTCACTGCAATGATGGTTACGGAGGATGTAGTTGCGAAGTGCCAGGTAATAAAATTTTCTAAGGCTAAAAAAATTAATGGTCGCATAAATTTTATAAAATAGACGTCGTAAAAAGATAAATCCAATTGTAGAATTTAATAGACTATTAATATTAATATCATTTGACTAACAAGCTGTATCTAAATTATTTTACTTTAACACAATTTTAATCGAAAAAAAATAAATTTTAAAAATATCTAAATTAAGCAAAAAAGATTTAATTATTAATTTCACTATTACTACCATGCAAAATTGTTCACCATAAAATAAAATCGGCTGTGTCATCCCAGGACTTTCACGGCTGGACCGTAGAGAATATGTTATTTATTATTATTATTTTAATTACAAAATACTAAGCATTACATTGATTTATGGAACACATTAAAAATAGCGAGCTGATGGTGAATTAATATTTCAATGTTGGTAATGACATAAGCTGCGCATGCGCACGTTATATTTCATATTGCTACAATTAGGATCTCCTAAAATCATGTGTGAAAACTATTGGGAATTCGGGAAAATTTTTCATTTAATAGTTGTAGGGAATTTTAAATGTGTATTTTTCTCGCCATCTAGCGGCGAAACTATGAGGAATTCGATAAAAGTTGAACATAAAAGTTAAAGAAAATTTGATGCTTTACAACTTTGCACAAGAAAATTTTGTACTAAATACATTGTTTGTCCTCAAAATCAAGAAAAACTAGAGAAAACATACATGCACATTTTTTACGCGCCCTCTAGTGGCGCAACTGTTGGAGATTTTAGAAAAAGTTTGAGACAAAAGTTATAGAGAATTTTATGCTCTAAAACTTTGTACTACAAAATTTTGCACTAAAATGTATTGTTTGTCCTTAAAATTTAAATAAAGCAAAAAATTGTTACATGTATATTTAACCAATGTCGGTCTTGAGGACCCTCCACTGTACCAATTTAAACCAAAAACTAATGGTCGCATTCTAGGCACACACCGATCGTCCATACCAAATTTCAGCTTGATTGGTCAAACGGTTCGGCAGTTATCGTGGAAGATTACACACAGACACACAGACACACAGACACACAGACACACAGACACACAGACACACAGACACACAGACACACAGACACACAGACAGACCATACGCTGGAAATGGTCTCAATCTTCTTGGGGGACCTCAAAATGGATATTTCCATCGATATCTCAAAAGTTTTTTTTTGCTAGTTCACCTTACTTTCCCTTGATGGGCCCGGGAAAGTAATAAAATCTATAAAAAATAGAAAAATATATGGAAATCTATAGAAAAATATATGGAAATATATAGAAAATGGCGAAAAATGGAGGAAAATAGAGAAAAATTAAGCAAAATGGGAAACAATGGAAAATTATAAAAAAAATTCATATGACATAAGCAGGCGCATGCGCACAATATATAGCACACTGCTTCCATTCGGATCTCCTAAAATCATGGTTGAAAACTATTGGAAATTCTGGAAAAAGTTTAATACAAAAGTTGTAGAGAATTTTATGCTCTACAACTTTGCACTAGAACATTTTGCACTAAAGCCTACTGTTTGTCTTCAAAATAACAAAAATGCAAAAAGCCTAAATGTGTGTATTTTTCGCCCTCTAGCGGCGAAACTATGCGAAATTCGAAAAAATGTTAAAAACAAAAGTTAAAGTAAATTTGGTTCTCTACAACTTTTCGTAAGAAAATTTTGCACTCAAGTGCATTGTTTGTCCTCAAAATTTGAAAAACTACGGAAAACTTACATAAACATTTTTTGCGCGCCCTCTAGTGGCGTAACTATTGGAAATTCCTGAAAAAGTGTGATATAAATATTGTAGCAAATTTTATCCACTAAAACTTTGTACTACAATATTTTGCACTAAAGTGTATTGTTTGTCCATAAAATTTAAAAAAAGGCAAAAATCTTACATCTGCATTCAATCAATGTCGGTCTTAAGGACCTTCTACTGTACCAATTTAAACCAAAAACTAATGGTCGCATTCGATGCATACACCCACCCTTCATACCAAATTTCAGCTTGATTGATCAAACGGTTCGGCAGTTACCGTGAAAGATTACACACAGACACACAGACACACAGACAGACCATACTTTGAAAATGGTTTTAATCTTCTTGGGGGACCTCAAAATGGATATTTCCATCGAAATCTCAATATTTTTTTGCTCGTTTACTATACTTTCCCTTTGATGGGTCCGGAAAAGTAAAATAACAGGAGAAATAATGGAAACAGGAATGAAATAAAAAAAATTTAAAAAAAAAGAAAAAAAGGAAAAATAGCGGAATATAGAGAAAATAGTTAAAATAGAGAAAACTAGGGAAAATAGTGAAAAAATTGGAAAAATAAGGCAAAATAGTGAAAATAAGATAACTTGGAAAAAATACTGAGAAATATTGAAAAAATAGAGAAGAGGATAAAATAGTGAAAAATATTAAAGTTTCGGAAAAGCAGTGAAAAATAGGGGAAAATAGGAAAAAAACCGAGAATAAAGGGCTAAATATACAAAATTTTTGAAAAATAGGAAAATTAGGAAGAAATAGGGCAAACAGGAAAAAACAGGCAATTTTGGTACAAATAGTGAAAAATAAAGAAAAATGGGAGAAACCAGGAAAAATGGGAAACAATGGAAAATTATAAAAAATAGAAAAATTGGACGAAATAGGAAAAAACAATTACACATATTGAACTAAAAGTAAAAATAAACAAAACAGGAGATATAATGGAAACAGGAACGAAATAAGAAAAATTTAAAAAAAAGAAAAATAGAAAAAATAGTGGAATATAGAGAAAATGGGAAAAAAAGAGAAAACTAGGGAAAAATAGTGAAAAAATTGGAAAAATAATGCAAAATAGTGAAAAATAAGAAAACTTGAAAAATAGTGAAAAATATTGATATAGGAAAAAATTGGGAAAAATAGAGAAAATTCAGAAAATAGTGAAAAATATTAAACTTTGGGAAAAACAATGAAAAATAGGGGAGAATAAGAAAAAAACAGAGAATAATGGGGTAAATATAGAAAATTTGGGAAAATAGGAAAATTGGGAAAAAATAGGGCAAAACAGTGAAAAATACTCAATTTTGATACAAATAGTGAAAAATAAGGAAAATTGGAAAAAACAAGAAAATTTAGGAAAAAATATTATAGGGGAAAATAGGGAAAAAAAGAGAAAAATTGAGGAAAATAGGGAACAAATTGGGAATATAGCGAAAATTTGGGAATATAGGTAAAGTTAGGAGAAAACAGTGCAAAACAGGAAAAAATGGGAAAATTTGCTAAAAATAGTGAGAAGTATGAAAAAATAAGGGAAAAATACAACGAATGGGAAAAAATAAAATAAAAATAGGGGAAAATAGTGCTAATAGGTAGAAATAGAAAATAATAGGGATAAATATGAAAAAACAGAAGAAAATAATGATAAATAAGAAAAATATAAAGAAATAGGGATAAATAGGAAAACTATAGAAAAATACCGAAACATGCAAACTTAGTGAAAAATACTGGAAAATAAGAAAAAAAGGAGACTAAAAAGAAAACAGAAAATAATAGGGATAAATGTTGAAAAACAGGAAAAAATTATGAAAACCAGGAAAAATATAAATAAATGGAAAAAATAGAGAAAAATCTGGAGAAAGAAAATTGGGGAAAAATAGATAAACATAGGGAAAATAATTAAAAAGAGATAAAGACTAGGGGAAAATAGTAAAAAATCCATAGAGGAAAATTTAGCAAAATAGGGTGAAATATGTACAAATAGAGACAAATAGGAAAAAATCGGGAGACATGGGGAAATTAGAGAAAAATAGGGAAGTGGATGGGAAAATATGGAAAAATCACCGAACATAACGGAAAAAGGGAAAATAGGAAAAATAGAAAATTACAGAAATAAATAGAAGAAAACAGAAAAAAACAATGAAAAACAGGAAAAATATGAAAAATTCTTAAAAATAGAAAAAAATAGGACAAAATAGGGAAAAACCGACAAAAATATGAAAAAAATCAGAAAAATCTAGAGACAATGTGGAAATTAGAGATAATTAGAGAAAAATCTGGAAACATAGAAAGAGAAAATAGTGAAAAATAGGGGAAAATCAGGCAGATTGGTAAAAAAGAGTAAAAATAGATAAAAACAGGACAAAATTATGAAAAAAGGGAAAATAGGATAAAATAGGAAAATTGAGAATAATAAGGACAAATATAATAAAGTATGAAAAGACTAAAATATAAGGAAAAACAGAGAAAAATATTAGGAAAACTAGGAAAAATTTGAAAATAGGAAAAGTATAAAAACAGGAAAGAATAGGAAAAAATATGAAAAAACGCGGAAAAATAGTGAAAATAAAAAAAATAGTGAAAAATAAGGAAAAAGGAAAAAAATAGGGTGAAAAAGGAAGAAAATAGGAAAAAAGGGGAAATTAAATTAAAATAGGAAAGAATTAAGAAAAATAAGAAAAAATAGTGAGAAATAGCGAAAAATAGTGAAAAATCAGGAAAATTAAATAAAAATAGTAAAAAACGGAAAAACTAATAAACTATTATGGTAAATGGCGATAAATATGAAAATATCTAAAAATACGGAAAAATAGTGAAAAATATTGAATAAGTCACCAGTAAAAAATAGGGAAAAATATGGAAAAACGGAAATAGGGAAAAACGAAGAAAAATAGGGGAATATATAAAAAATACGAAAAAGCGGGAAAAAAGGGGGCAAAGAATCAGCAAAAGGAATTAAAATAAAAAATAATAATGAAAAATAGTGAAATATATTCAAAAATAGTGAAAAATAGGGAAAAACGAAAAAAAAAACAGATGAGAACAATGTAAAATAGAAAATAATATTAAAAAAGTGGAAAAAATAGAAGGAAATATGGGAAAATAGGAACAAATATTCTGAATAAAGATAAATAGGAAAAAATTAAGAAAAATAGTTATAAAGTCTAAAAACAAAGAAAAATCAGAAAAAAATGGGGAAAAATTAGGAAACATACTTAAAATAGAGAAAAATACATACAAATAGGGACAAATAGAGGAAAAACGGAAAAACAATATAAAAACAAGAAATAATAGAAGAAATAGATAAATTAGGCAAATATAGGAAAAGAGAGAGGAGAGAGAGAGAGAGATATATTAATATACGTGTAGAGTCCCAGACCGCACAAACTTTTTTTGTTTTAATTATTTTGTCGGTTTTTCATCCATTTTTCTTAGCGTTTTCTTTAAATATATTTTCATCAGATTCGTTTTCCTCGTTGTCCTAATTTTCCGGTATTTTCATATTTTCCAATAGTTTTATTACTTCTACGAATTGTATTTAGAGTTCTTCAGTTACTTTTGATTATTTCTTCATGTTTTACTGCGCTTTAATAATAATTTACTATGAAATGAGTAATTTTTTACTTTCCCGGACCCATCAAAGGGAAACTAATGTGAACGAGCAAAAAAAAAATCGAGATATCGATGAAAATATCCATTTTGAGGTCCCCCAAGAAGATTAAGACCATTTCCAGCGTATGGTCTGTCTGTGTGTCTGTGTGTCTCTGTGTAATCTTTCACGATAACGGCCGAACCGTTTGACCAATCAAGCTAAAATTTGGTATGAATGGTCGGTGTGTGCCTAGAATGCGACCATTAGTTTTTGGTTTAAATTGATACAGTGGAGGGTCCTCAAGACCGACATTGGTTAAATATGCATATAACAATTTTTTGCTTTATTTAAATTTTAAGGACAAACAATACATTTTAGTGCAAAATAATATAGTACAAAGTTTTAGAGCATAAAATTACCTACAATTTTTGTCTTAAGCCTTTTTCAAAATTTCCAATCGTTACGCCACTAGAGGGCGCGTAAAAAATGTGCATGTATGTTTTCTATAGTTTTTCTTGATTTTGAGGACAAACAATACATTTTAGTGCAAAATGTTGTAGTACAAAGTTTTAGAGAATAATATTCTCTATAACTTTTGTTTTAAACTTTTTCCAGAATTTCCAATAGTTTCGCCACTAGAGGGCGCGTAAAAAATGTGCATGTAGGTTTTCTCTAGTTTTTCTTGATTTTGAGGACAAACAATATACTTTAGTGCAAAATTTTGTAGTACAAAGTTTTAGAGCATAAAATTCTCTATAACTTTTATCTCAAACTTTTTGTAAAATCTCCAATAGTTGCGCCACTAGATGGCGCGTAAAAAATGTGCATGTAGGTTTTCTCTAGTTTTTCTTGATTTTGAGGACAAACAATATACTTTGGTGCAAAATTTTGTAGCACAAAGTTTTAGAGCATAAAATTCTCTATAACTTTTATCTTAAACTTTTTGTAAAATCTCCAATAGTTGCGCCACTAGATGGCGCGTAAAAAATGTGCATGTATGTTTTCTCTAGTTTTTCTTGATTTTGAGGACAAACAATATACTTTAGTGCAAAATTTTGTAGTACAAAGTTTTAGAGCATAAAATTCTCTATAACTTTTATCTCAAACTTTTTGTAAAATCTCCAATAGTTGCGCCACTAGATGGCGCGTAAAAAATGTGCATGTATGTTTTCTCTAGTTTTTCTTGATTTTGAGGACAAACAATACATTTTAGTGCAAAATGTTGTAGTACAAAGTTTTAGAGAATAAAAATCTCTATAACTTTTGTTTTAAACTTTTTCCAGAATTTCCAATAGTTTCGCCACTAGAGGGCGCGTAAAAAATGTGCATGTATGTTTTCTCTAGTTTTTCTTGATTTTGAGGACAAACAATATACTTTAGTGCAAAATTTTGTAGTACAAAGTTTTAGAGCATAAAATTCTCTATAACTTTTATCTCAAACTTTTTGTAAAATCTCCAATAGTTGCGCCACTAGATGGCGCGTAAAAAATGTGCATGTAGGTTTTCTCTAGTTTTTCTTGATTTTGAGGACAAACAATATACTTTGGTGCAAAATTTTGTAGCACAAAGTTTTAGAGCATAAAATTCTCTATAACTTTTATCTTAAACTTTTTGTAAAATCTCCAATAGTTGCGCCACTAGATGGCGCGTAAAAAATGTGCATGTATGTTTTCTCTAGTTTTTCTTGATTTTGAGGACAAACAATATACTTTAGTGCAAAATTTTGTAGTACAAAGTTTTAGAGCATAAAATTCTCTATAACTTTTATCTCAAACTTTTTGTAAAATCTCCAATAGTTGCGCCACTAGAGGGCGCGTAAAAAATGTGCATGTATGTTTTCTCTAGTTTTTCTTGATTTTGAGGACAAACAATACATTTTAGTGCAAAATGTTGTAGTACAAAGTTTTAGAGAATAAAATTCTCTATAACTTTTGTTTTAAACTTTTTCCAGAATTTCCAATAGTTTCGCCACTAGAGGGCGCGTAAAAAATGTGCATGTAGGTTTTCTCTGGTTTTTCTTGATTTTGAGGACAAACAATATACTTTAGTGCAAAGTTTTGTAGTACAAAGTTTTAGAGCATAAAATTCTCTATAACTTTTGTCTCAAACTTTTTCTGAAATCTCCAATAGTTGCGCTACTAGAGGGCGCGTAAAAAATGTGCATGTATGTTTTCTCTAGTTTTTCTTGATTTTGAGGACAAACAATGCATTTAGTGCAAAATTTTCTTGTGCAAAGTTGTAAAGCATCAAATTTTCTTTAGCTTTTATGTTTAACTTTTATCGAATTCTTCAAAGTTTCGCCGCTAGATGGCGAGAAAAATACACATTTAAAATTCCCTACAACTATTAAATGAAAAATTTTCCCGAATTCCCAATAGTTTTCACACATGATTTTAGGAGATCCTAATTGTAGTAGTATGATATATAACGTGCGCATGCGCAGCTTATGTCATTACCAACATTGAAATATTAATTCACCATCAGCTCGCTATTTTTAATGTGTTCCATAAATTAATGTAATGCTTAGTATTTTGTAATTAAAATAATAATAATAAATAACGTATTCTCTACGGTCGAACCGGGAAAGTTCTGGGGTGACACAGCCGATTTCTTTTAAAGCAAATCACTGTGTATATAAAATTTGCTCCTTAATAAAAATTTTTAATGAACATTATTTATCAACATTTGATGAGTTTTGACGTGCATAGAATGAATGCCTGGCGAAATGAGATGTTGGCTATTTTAGTATTTTTATTATCCCGAACGAGATTGTGTTAAAAGTAATAATGCTAATGATTACCTTATTTGAAAGCTCGCTTTAAAGGAACTGATATCAATAATATCTAATGAAAAAATCTACATAATTATTTTGTTTCGTGATTGCTAAAACTACACTAAGAAAACTTATTAAGATTGTTATTTTTTTTTTCTGTTTTAGATGAAAACGAATGTAAATACAGACCATGCGATGTCTTCGCCCATTGTACCAACACTCTTGGCAGTTTTCATTGCACATGTTTTCCAGGTTACCAAGGAGACGGTTTTCATTGCGAGGGTAAGTCAAATATAAATTTTCTAAAAATTTATTTCCATTTGATTCATAATAATATTGTATCAAATTCGCTTTTTATTGTAAGCAGTTATTTTAGGAGTTAAAACGTACGGTAAATTTTCAAATTGAATTAAAAACTCGGGAGCCATTTTACTAACCCCCCCCCCCCCTCATATAGGTCTACTAATTTGCGTTTGATTTTTTCCTATTCGTGGATATTCGTCGAGAAAGTTTTGGAACGACACAACCGATTTTTTCAGGAAATTTGTGAGTGAAAGGAGGATAAATTTAGATCAAAAAATCGAAATTTTCAATAAAACAGAAAAGACCAAAAAGTGCAATTTTTTCAAGAGAAAAGAGGGGAAATTTTTGAGTATAAAAGAAGGTAATTTAGGTCAAAAAACTGCAAATTTTAAAGAAAATAAAAAGACCAAAATGTGCAATTTTTTCAGGTCAAAAAACTGAAAAAATTCAATAAAAAAAAGACAAAATAGTGCCAAATTTTCAAGAGAAAAGAGGGGAAATTTAGGACCAAAAATGTAAATTTTCGAGAAAACAAAACATACCAAAAAGTGCAATTTTTTCAAGAGAAAAGAGGGGAAATTTTTGAGTGAAAGAGAGGAAATTGAGATAAAAAGTGCTAAGAACAATAAAAAGGTGTCATTTTTTGGAGAGGGAAATTTGTGAGAGAAAAGAGGAGAAATTTAGGTTCAAAAATGTAAATTATCGAGAATACAAAAAAGACAAAAAGTGCAAGTTTCCAACAGAAAAGAGGAGAAATTTTTAAGTTAAAAGAGTGAAAATTTAGTTCCAAAAATACAAATGTTTAAGAAAAAAATAGGTAAAAAAGTGACATTTTTAAAGTGAAAAGAAGTAAATAAGTACCAAAGAAGTGCAAAATGTTTGAGGAGAGTATTATTGAAAAAACTCACATTTTTGAAAAAAAAAGAGGGGAAAATTTCAAGAGAAAAGAAGGGAAATTAATGTCCAAAAAATGCAAATTTGAAAACTTAAACAAAAATTCAAAAAAATGCCAATTTTTAAGAAAAATAGGGGAAATTTTCAAGGGACAAAAGGAAAAAAATGTAAAAATTTGAAAACAATATTATCTAAAAAAGTGTCTAATTATTTGAATAAAAAGTTCGGAAATTTTCAATAGAATAGATGGAAAAACAAAAAGGCAAAAAGTGCCATTTTTTAGGAATAAAGCGGGGAATATTTTCAAGGTAAACTAAGGGAAATTTGTGAGAGAAAAGAGGGGAAATTTAGGTCCAAAAATTCAAATTTAAACAAAAATTAAAGACCAAGAAATGCTATTTTTTTAAGAGTGAAAAAAAGGAAATTTAGCTTAAAAAATGGAAATTTTTGAGAAAACAAAAAAGTAAAAAGTTTAATTTTTTTAAGAGAAGCGCCATTTTTTTCAAGAGAAAAGAGTGGAAATTTTCAAGAGAAAAGACGGGAACAAGTACCAAAAAGTGCAAAAAAAATTTAAAGAGAGAATAATCGAAAAAAATTATATTTTTAATGAAAAACGGGAAAAATTTTCAATAAAAAGTAGGGGAAAAAGCACTAAAAAAGTGCAAAAAAATGTTCAAAAAAACGTCATTTTTTAAAGAAAAAACGGGGAAAATTTTCAAGAGAAAAAAGGGGAAAAAACTAAATGGCAAAGAAATGCCATTTTTAAAAAAAAATGGAGGAAATTTTCAAGAGAAAAAAGGGGAAAAAACTAAATGGCAAAAAAATGCCATTTTTTTAAGAAAAAAACGGGGAAATTTTCAAGATAAAATAGGGAAAAAAGCACCTGAAAAATGCAAAAAATCTGAAAAGACAATTATTGAAATAATTCGCATTGTTGGAAGAAAATAGAGTAGGAGAAATTTTCTTGTAAAAAGACAGGAAAATAGGGAAAAACGAAAAAAAAAACAGATGAGAATAAAATAAAATCGAAAATGATATTGAAAAAGTATGAAAAATAGAAGGAAATGTGGGAAAATAGGAACAAATATTTGGAAACAGGGATAAATAGAAAAAAATTAAGAAAAATAGTTAAAAAGTGGAAAAACAAGGAAAAATCTGAAAAAAATGGGAAAAAATTAGGAAACATACTTAAAATAGAGAAAAATACATACAAATAGGGACAAATATTTTTTCTTGTTTTCAAATTTTTTTTATATTTTTAGTATTTTTCCTATTTTTCCCACTTTTCCCATTTTTCCTATATTTCCTATTTACTTCCTATTTTTTGTATTTTTCCTATTTTTCCTATTTTTCATATTTTTCCTATTTTTCCTATTTACTTCCTTTTTTTTCCTATTTTTTCTATTTGTCCTATTTTTCCTATTTTCCTATTTTTTATATTTTTCCCATTTTTCCTATTTGTCCTATTTTTCCTATTTACTTCCTATTTTTCTTGTATATCATTATTTTGTCCTGTTGTTCCCTATTTATCCGTATTTATCCCTATTATTGTCTATTTTTTCCTACTAAATGCCTTCTTGCTCCATTTTTCAAAATTCGAGTGTGGTCTATTCAAATATACATTGTTACTTGTTTTTTTTTCTCCAATTTTCACTTTTTCTTATTTCCCCGATATTTCTCTTCTAATTTTCCTTATTTTCTTCTATTTTTCACTAGTTTCCCATATGTTTTTCTAATTTTGCCCATTTTCTCTGCTTTTCTCTAATTTCCCTATTTCCCTGTTTTTTCTCCGATTTTCTGTTTTTCCTGTTTTCCACTATTTTCTACTGTCTTCCTTATTTTTCCTTGTTTTCGCCTATTTGTCCTTATTTGTTCCCATTTGTACTTATTTTTCCCTATTTCCTCCTTTCCCTATTTTTAACTATTTTTCCTATTTTTCTCTTTTTTCCCCATTTATCTCTATTTTTTCCTGTCTCTTCATATTTTTCTTGTTTTTCATTATTGTTTTCTGCTTTTCCTTATTTGTTCGAATTTGTCCCTATTATTATCTATTTTTTCGTACTCTCCTAATTTTTCTATTTTCCCATAGGTTTCCCATTTTTCCCTATTTGGCTCTAATATCCGTATTTTCCCCAATTTGCCCATTTTTTCTGTTTTTTTGACAATTTTTCCTGTTTATCTTTTTCGATATTTTCCACTATTTTTCCATATTTTCACTTTTTTTCTATTTTCCTATTTTTTTTGCCTACCCCTTTTTATTTTTTTCTCGTTTTTCATTATTTTTTCCAGTAAGTTCCGTTTATATTATAGATTTCTTAATTCAAAAATAATCAACTATTTGGAATGTTGAATGGAATAACCCAGTTTTTTATATGATAAAATCTAACATAATGTTTTCGATATAAGTTAACAGTAACTTTTTAAATGTGTAGGAAGCTGCCCATTATTTTCGTATTGAATTCATCAACTCTAATCAATATATAATTCTAATGGTAATAAATCATCATCATTCGTACAACGGTTTTCTATTAAAATCGAATAGAGCACGATTGGATAATTGTTTTTATTAACAGGATCTTTACAGGGTGTTAAAATTATAAATAATTATAATTAATTTTTTTTTAATACCGTTTTTTGATAAATATTTTTTCTTTTATCTAATTCTTTTTACATAAAAAAGATAGAATGTGATAGATGTGATAGAAAAATTTATGCTGTACCTGTAAACATTTTTAAATTGTTTTAATTGTAGTAGTACATTTTCATTTTTTTTAATCTAAAATAAATTATTTTCTGTAATAAATTCCTCACAATTATTATCAAAAAATACGAAGTGGCAATATTGCTATTTAATTAATTTAATGACTAATTGTCAGATTTGACATTTTTTATTTATTACCTCTCGCCCTTCAGATAAGAGAGGTATAGGAATCATGCTAAAAATTGGGTAGTGAGTTTTCAATGGATAAACACGTTTTAGGGTCCCTAGAATACGATTTTGATATTTTCGTGATGATGTCTGTGTGTGTGTGTGTGTGTGTTAGTGTGTGTGTGTGTGTTAGTGTGTGTGTGTGTGTGTTTGGATGGATGTTGTAGTAACGATAACTCAAAAACTGCTGAATAAAAAAATTTGAAATTTTGCATACAGAATTCTGATACCCTAGATTAGATCTGATTAGATTTTGGTGCCAATCGCAAAACCGGAAGTGGCAGTTGCTATGGGTGATGACGCCATTATTATACAAAACGGCAATAAAGTTTTACACATATATTTTGTATACCATATAGTTTATTTTCATCTCATTAAAATTTTCGAAACTTTTGCCATTGTTGCCAGATTTACAAAAAAACAATTTTTTTTCATACTTTTTTGTGTCAACCTGTAAATTTTTGATTCAAAAATGGCGAGAGGTCATGTGCTGGCCACATCAGATTTTTTTTATTGATAACAAAGAAAAGTGTGCATTGTTTTCATTTCAATTTGTTTATGATTCAATTAGTTGGCAAATAATTGTGTACTTGAGGAAATTTAGAGACTACCATGTTGAAAAACAAAAAAATCGTTATTTTAGTCTCTCCCTACCATCACGCTCACAATTCTTATTGTAAAATTGCGAAAAAAATAAGAAGTATAGAACATTTTATTATTTTTCAAATAAGGTTAAGCTTAAATTGATAATTTTTATAGTTTCATTTTTACGAGGGTAAAAAGATATGTAACTTAAAATTTTGATTATTTTTATCTGTAAAATAATGTATAATTAAAAAAGTATAAAACAAAATAAAACCGTACATAGACCACATAAAAGAGAATAAATATTACTATCAGTGTGATTTTTTTCAAATTTTTCTAAAAATAATTGCTAATTTTAGGGCGGGGAGAGACTATCATGTCGAAAAACAAAAAAAAATTGTTATTCTAGTCTTTCCCTACTATCACGCTTACAATTCTTATTGTAAAATTGCGAAAAAAATAAGAAGTATAGAACATTTTATTATTTTTCAAATAAGGTTAAGCTTAAATTGATAATTTTTATAGTTTCATTTTTACGAGGGTAAAAAGATATGTAACATAAAATTTTGATTATTTTCATCTGTAAAAAAAAGTATAAGACAAAATAAAACCGTACATAGACCACATAAAAGAGAATAAATATTACTATCAGTGTGATTTTTTTCAAATTTTTTTAAAAAATAATTGCTAATTTTAGGGCGGGGAGAGACTATCATGTTGAAAAACAAAAAAAAAATCGTTATTTTAGTCTCTCCCTACTATCACGCTTACAATTCTTATTGTAACATTACAAAAAAATTAAGAAGTATAGAATATTTTATTATTTTTCAAATAACGTTAAACTTAAATTGAATAAATTTTTATAGTTTCATTTTTACGAGGGTAGAAAGATATGTAACTTAAAATTTTGATTATTTTTATCTGTAAAATAATGTATAATTAAAAAAGTATAAAACAAAATAAAACCATACATAGACCACATAAAAGAGAATAACTATTACTATCAGTGTGATTTTTTTCAAATTTTTCTAAAAATAATTGCTAATTTTAGGGCGGGGAGAGACTATCATGTTGAAAAACAAAAAAAAATCGTTATTTTAGTCTCTCCCTACTCTCACGCTTACAATTCTTATTTCAAAATTTTGAAAAAAATTGTAAACATAGAATATTTTATTATTGTGCAAATAGCGTTAAGCTTAAATTGATAAATTTTATATTTTCGTCTTTACGTGGGTAAAAAATTTAGAAATAAAAAATTTAATTATTTTTATCTGTAAAATAATGTATAATTAAAAAAGTATAAAACAAAATAAAATCGTACCTAGACCACATAAAAGAGAATACATATTACTATCAGTGTGATTTTTTTCAAATTTTTTTAAAAATAATTGTTAATTTTAGGTCGGGGAGAGACTATCATGTCGAAAAACAAAAAAAAATTGTTATTCTAGTCTTTCCCTACTATCACGCTTACAATTCTTATTGTAAAATTGAGAAAAAAATAAGAAGTATAGAACATTTTATTATTTTTCAAATAAGGTTAAGCTTAAATTGATAATTTTTATAGTTTCATTTTTACGAGGGTAGAAAGATATGTAACTTAAAATTTTGATTATTTTTATCTGTAAAATAATGTATAATTAAAAAAGTATAAGACAAAATAAATCCGTACCTAGACCACATAAAAGAGAATAAATATTACTATCAGTGTGATTTTTTTCAAATTTTTCTAAAAATAATTGCTAATTTTAGGGCGGGGAGAGACTATCATGTTGAAAAACAAAAAAAAATCGTTATTTTAGTCTCTCCCTACTATCACGCTTACAATTCTTATTTCAAACTGTTGAAAAAATTTGGAAACATAGAATATTTTATTATTGTGCAAATAGCGTTAAGGTTAAATTGATAAATTTTATATTTTCGTTTTTACGTGGGTAAAAAATATAGAAATAAAAAATTTAATTATTTTTATCTGTAAAATAATGTGTAATTAAAAAAGTATAAAACAAAATAAAACCGTACATAGACCACATAAAGAGAATAAATATTACTATCAGTGTGATTTTTTTCAAATTTTTTTAAAAATAACTGCTAATTTTAGGGCGGGGAGAGACTATCATGTTGAAAAACAAAAAAAAATCGTTATTTTAGTCTCTCCCTACTATCACGCTTACAATCCTTATTGTAAAATTGCGAAAAAAATAAGAAGTATAGAACATTTTATTATTTTTCAAATAAGGTTAAGCTTAAATTGATAATTTTTATAGTTTCATTTTTACGAGGGTAAAAAGATATGTAACTAAAAATTTCGATTATTTTTATCTGTAAGATAATGTATAATTAAAAAAACATAAAATATAATAAAATCATACTTAGACCACATAAAAGAGACTCAGTATTACTACCAGTGTGATTTTTTTCAAAATTTAATAAAAATAATTGTTAATTTGAGGGCAGGGAGAGACTACCATGTTAAAAAACAAAAAAAAATCATTTTTTTAGTCTCTCCCTATACTCTCACGCTTACAATTATTATTGTAAAATTTCGAAAAAATTATTAAATATATAATATTGTAATATTTTTCAAATAACGTTAAGCTTAAATTTATAATTTTTATATTTTTGTTTTTACGAGGGTAAAAAGATAAGTAACTAAAAATTTCGATTATTTTTATCTGTAAAATAATATATAATTTAAAAATATAAAATATATTAAAATCGGACTTAGACCACATAAAAGAGAATGAATATTACTATCCGTGTGTTTTTTTTTCAAAATTTTATAAAAATAATTGCCAATTTGAGGGCAGGTAGAGACTATACCATGATGAAAAACAAAAAAAGCGTTATTCTAGTCTCTTCCTGCTCTCACGCTTATAATTATTATTTCAAAATTTCTAAAAAATTAGGAAATATAGAATGTTTTATTGTTTTTCAGATAACGTTAAGTTTAAATTGATACTTTTTATAGTTTCGTTTTTACGAGGGTAAAAAATAAGTAACTAAAAATTTTGATTATTTTTATCTAAAAAAAATAAAATATATTAAAATTCCATATAAAAGAGAATAAATATTACTATCAGTGCCATTTTTTTCAAAATTTTTAAAAAGGAATTGTTAATCTTTTCATTTTAACACTGTTTATATCTGTTTATTAATTTTATTAAAGTGATTTTTGTGCGTTGGGTATATCAATAAAAAAAGTACTGCAAAACCAGGTCATAATAAAATATACTGGCAAATTTTAGTGAATATAATCGAAACTAAGGATACGCATATAAGCTGTGTTGCCAAAATGTTCCGGAGTGGTTTTTTTCTCGGACGCTTTTTCTTTGAAAAAGTAGCATTTTGGTTGACATTTTGTTTTTTGAAAGTTGGCATTAACGCTTTAAAATTTCCTATCTAAATATTAATTGGTATTAAATATTGAATGCACCATAAAATATTAAAGTTTAAAAAAAATAATTATACTTATATAAATTGAGTCTGAAACATTTAAACAAAAATAAAGAATAAAAATTTATAAAAATAAAAATATTAAAAAAAAAATTATTATTCTTTGGACCACCTCAGATAAATATCTTAACCATTAATAATCCACATTAAATTATTCGCTATGTTTTTGCCGATCCTGTATATTCATTCAATAACGGCTTTTTTTCGAATCGTAAATGATATAAAACGGATGTTGATCGATTCAACCAAATTAAGATATAAAAGTTAACGGTTAAACACAATAGGTAGGATCAATTTTAAATATTAATGCTCTGGTGTCATATACATATATATACGTTTGAATTTTTGATGAGCAAAATTATTATTTATTATTCACGATTCTCGTTGAAAGGAATTAGAAGCTATTCACTGAAATTAAATAGGTATTTACTGTTTAACAGGTGTTTTACTGTTAATTTATTTTCTAGTAGGTATTGAAATTTTTTTGATTTTCTGCTTTTCCTCAATTATCTCATAACAGTTGTTTCTTTACTACTTAGGTAAATAAAAGTTAATTTAAATGTTAATTATGAGAATATTTATTTTGTTTTAAGAAAAAAAATATTATTAAATGGGAGTTTTATTAGCTACAAACGGAATTATTATTATCATTCTGGCAACATCGGATATCATAGGTCACTTTGACCTCCCTAGGATATTCTTTTTGCTTCGCGACTTGATCCTTGGGGTATTTTGCATAACGTGATCACGCACGCGCGAATTTTAACCGCATCGTGACTAAGATACTGACCATTATCTAGTACCTAGAAAATTTTATAAATAGGGTAGAGTATTGTACATTGGAAGATTTTACAATTTTTATTTTTTTTCTTCGTGTTTTCTTAAAATGGACCAATTTAATCATGGTGGTTTAAATGCTAAGATCATTCGTAAACACTTCAAGTAAAAATCGGAAACAAAGACCCTATCCAATAAACACATGAACGTTTTTTTTAAAGTGAGAAAATAATCCATGACGGAACGTTAATTTTTCGAGTAAATATCGCTCACTTCAACGTTAATTCCCAACGTTTACTTAACTATATTCAGTAACTAGATTTTAACGTTTACCATATCTTTTGTTTAGACTGTGTTTAGTAACGTAATATAAACTTATAATAATATATTTAGCTTTTATGTTGCCTGAATCATTTTTAAATGGTTGAATAAATTTTTTTACTGGTTGTTTTTAACGTGGTTCGTATATTTTTATAGTTTTTAATTTTTATGGTTTTCTTCACTTCATTGTTTTTAGGTTAAAGAGCAAAGTTCGAAGGACCAGTTGCAGAAGCAACAAATATTATTGTAATAAATAGTTACAGTTACGATTAAATAAAACTACACTCTTTTATAGGTATAAATATTTTATTATGCTCAAAAAGAAATGTTTTTTAAAAAATCTCTCAAGCTCCAACTCGAACAAAGAATGGCACAACAGATATAGATAATTGCACAAATTATAAATTAATCTATATTCAGACATTAGTGAGAACATTATTAAATTAGAGATGGCAACATCGCGACACCCCTCGATGATAGTTTCGCTTACGCAAGATTGGAAAAACTTACATGTTGCAGAATACAGACTTGGGATTGGAGCGATCCAACTCGTCCTGCACTTTTCATAAAAAGGGATCAATTGTTACGTCGATACGTGCAGGGTTGTTCACGATGAACTTTTGATTGCGCTGAAGTTAGTCACAAAATAGTGCCCAATGGTGCCACTCAACCAGTGTTGCCAATAACAAATCATCAAAATACCTGCAACTTTGCCCCAAAATATCCGCATTTTACCCACTTACAATTTGAAGTGTTTGTCAGTTAGTTATAACGTTTTTTTTTAATGTATACAACAGATTATAACACAAATTGCAACATGCAAATGCAACAAAAACAAGAGCTTAAATTGAAAATAAATAATCTTCTTCTTTTTACTTTTGAGTCCTCAGCTGCCAGGGCTATTTTCTATTGGACTTTGACATCTGACGTGAATTATGTGGGAGTGTTGCCAAGTGTGTTTAATGCAAACCAATTACTCTTTTTATATATTTTTTGATAAATAACGTAGCTGTAGCGGTGATATTTATGTTTATTAGAAGTGGCCTCACTCCCACAAAACTTTAAAACAGTGAATAATTGACATGAGATGAAGATGGAAGGAAATACCCGAATTTTAACCGCAAGATTGAAATACCAGCAAGAATACCCACAAAGCAGGAAAATACACAAAAATCGGGTAATTACCTGTAGATTGGCAACACTGCACTCAACTCGATCAAGTTTTCATCGGTAAAAAAGAGGCGTGGTTTATGATGTCATAAAGTAGCAGATTCCATTTGATTGTAATAACTTGAATTTTTGTTCGACCCGATTTCAAACAATATTGAAACCAAAAGAAATAAAACTTTTCATTCGAACATAAATAAAAGGATATTCTACACGGAACTACAGAAATTCTTTCTGTCATCCATGAAGGTCAAAACTCATTGCAGGCCAAAAATGTCATAGAACGAAATAGTGCTCGTTTTTGTCCATTTTGTAATAGTGCGTGCTCTGGTGCCATTCCATAGATGAAAGTGCCACTTTTGGCATAATTGTGCTACATTGAACAACCCTGGATACGTGTTATATAAAAAAATGTTTCGCGGTGGTTCGGGACGCGTCGGACACTCCCGATTAAGATTTATCGGATAAAATATTTAAATAAATGATTTTTAAACTGGCGGTCGCTAAGGGCGACTTCTATGTATGAATTTTAATTTAAATTTCTACAGGCATGACTGGGGGAAGTTAAAAGTAAGCAATTCTAACAGCAGGAAACGGTAAAACCTGCATCATTTTTAGGAACAATCTGCATGCTTTAAAAATACTTGATTTCTCTTCCACCAACCAAATTGTAATAAGGCTGGAAATGCAAATGACAGGACACTGGACGGAAATAGTTATAGCCTCAGAATATCCGACATATGACTCCACAAGTCCACTTCCTTCGGAAAAAATGGAGAAACTTGAAGATTACTGTAAGGCTTTAAACATACAGATTTTGATGGGCATTGATGCCAAGTCCCCCCTTACAGTACCTTTTAGACTAAATGATTACAAAACACTTAATAATAAGGAACCCCGGTAACGAGCCTACGTAGCGAAAGAATTGATGTAACTTTGGCGTCATCGAAAATAAGCTCTCAAATAACTCACTGGCATGTGTCCGGTTAGCCGTCACTTTCGGATGCAAATTTCGAACGTAGAGAATAAACCGGATCACATAGAAGGACAAACTGGGAAAAATTTAAGGAATTAACCTGAGTAACGTCAAAATAAAAATAAAAACTAGCACTGACGTAGAGCTAGCATCTGGTCAACTCCAAGATGCTTTAATAAAATCATGCCAAGCAAACTGTCCTGAGGCAAGTCAAAACACTAGAAAAAATACAAACTGGTGGTACAAAGAACTTGACAAGCTCAGAAGGAAAACGCGAGCTCTATTCAATAAAGCAAAAAGAATAGGTGTGTGAGAACAATATACCATCACACTGACAAAATATAAGATGGAAATTCGTAAGGCTAAGACAGACTCTTGGAAAAGGTTATGTGAAGATTTGGAAACAACATCGGAAGCAGCAACCAAATATTCGATCAATCCCATCGGGAACATACAAAGACCAGATGGGTAATACACGGAATCTGGAAGGAACACTCTGGAGGTACTACTACAGACACATCTGCCAGAAAACCAAAGACGCAGGGTCTCAAAAAGGGATTGGAAACTGGCAAACAAAGTCGTAACCCATAGCAAAGTTAGTTAGAGAATAGACTTGTTTGAATCGTACAAATCATCCGGACCGGACGGCATTTTCCCAGCTTTTCTACAGCAGGATAAGATACTACTGGTACCGGTGATTTACAAATTACTTAGGGCAATTTTAGCAGTTAGCTAAAAAAAGCCAAAGTTGTCTTCATTCCAAAACCTTTGATAGCCTACTCCCAGGCAAAAACATACAGATCAATAACTTTATCGTCTTTAATGATTAAATTATTGGAAGAACTGGTTGAAATACATGACGAGTAAAACTTTCTAATGGAAAGGCCACTACACATAAACTAGCATGAGTACCAAACTGGAAAATCCTGCGAAAGTCACTCCATCAATTTGTCTCAAGGATAGAGGCTGTACACAGGAACAAAGAAATCGCTCTAGAAGCATTTCTGGACATAGAGGGTGAATTTGATCACACCTCTTTCAGATCAATGACAGCAGCTGCCGCAAGGTGTGGCGTAGACGACACCCAAACTTGAATTTATCCTGATGATTTTAACATAGTTAGCGAAACATACGTAGAGTGATAAAAAACTGTAGTTTTGGTTAATGGTGACGATTTTCTTCAACATTGTTAAAAACCAAACGTTCCAACATATATCGTTAAAATAACTGTTAAACCTTTTAAAAACGAGAATTTCACGTACGTGTGTTTATTGGGTATCTGAGGGTCTCCTAATAGAACATTATATATTTTGCATACTGTGCAATACAAAAATAAAGATAAAAAATTAGCCAATTTCTTCTGTTATGGTCACTTATGACCATTAGAAACATTTTACCGTTGTAATGAAATTAAACGTAATTATGTAATAATATTGGGTTTTTATTGCATAAAAGGTTAATATAAATAGACGTAAAGATAAGTAAAACTATGATTTTTGATCAACTACAGCAGGAAAAACTGTATTTAAAATCCGACCAAATTGTACCAATTGTGGATCTGGTAACCTTCCAAGAATTTTAATTCCTGGTTTCTTAAGCTCAGCTTAGCTTAAAATTTCATTGCACCATAACGAATTTAACGCACTGTCAGCTTAAGCGGGCCTTAAATGTCAGGCTGCCGAATTTTTTGGCTTGAGCTGAGAAAGCTAACCTTTCAACCATTTTCTATTTTGCCAATGCCAAAACCGGTTCGAGCTACCGATACCAAACTTGCTGATAGTCTCTCAAATTTGTATACGGTGAATGATGGAACAAACTGACCATTTACATTCACTGCTAATAATGTCGTTAAATTTTCGTTGTCTGAATTTGTAGACTCGTTGTAAACATTTTGACCTTTTGGTCCAAGAATAAGAAATTCCTTTGAAGTCAGGAAAAAGCAATTTACATTAACAACTGTTTTAGGTTACTTCAGTGCAGCCTTTCTATCTTGCGTAAACAAATCCTTAACACTTTCAGTGCCAGTGTCTTCAATAGGCGTTTTTCCTTGCTTTTGCCCGGTGCTGGTGTCTCCTTCAGGCGATCACAGTCTGTGAAATTTAAATAGTTTATTACTGATTTAGTAACATCTGAGCAGGGTTATTTTTTTCCCACCTGGTCTCTATCTCAGATTTAAAAATTGATTATGTAGTTCAAAAATTTCCTATATTGTTGACACCAATATTGAGTGACTGATATCTTGTTGGCACTGAACGTGTTAACTTCTGTAAACCGTTTCTCAATCTTCTCCTTGGTAATACTACCCCTAGTATTATTAACATACTCCGCGTGCTTTTGCGATAGAACAAGATGCCTCTTTAGAAAGGAATAGAATCATTTTTTCCCTGGTTTATTGTCGACAAAGCTTTCGTGGATAAAATTTTGAGGACAAAAAAGTCTAAAAAAATTAAGAGCTATTAAAAATAGTTTAAAAAGCAAAAAAAAAGGCAAAAAAGTGGTAAATATGCCAATAAAAGGAAGGAAAAGCAAAAAAGGCAAAATAGAGACAACTAAAGGTAAAAAAGGCAAAAAGCTGAAAGTCCAAAAAAAGAGCAAAAAAGGGCAAAAGGGCCAAAAACAGAAAAAAAGGGGTAAAAGGACCAAAACCAGAAAAAAAAAGATAAAAATAGCCAAAATAGGCAAAATAAAGCCAAAGGCATGGCACAAAAAATGGTACAAGAAGGAACACATTCTATAGATACAAAGGATATCCTTAAATCATGTGTGAAAACTTGAGACTTCGGGAAAAAGTTTGATACAAAGGTTGTAGGGAATTTTATACTCTACAACTTTGCATCAAAACATTTTAAACCAAAGTGCATTGTTTGTCTTAAAAATTTGGAAAAACTACATGCAATTTTTTTGCGCGCCCTATACTAGCGCAGCTATTGAAAATTCATCAATAAGTTTGATACAAAAATTGTAGGAAATTTTATGTTCTTGTCTTTAAAATTTAAGTGTTAATGCTGGCATCATCAACTATTCTTTTTACATGTAATCCAAGGTACCACACTCTCTTCTACAGAATAAATTAAAAGAATATTTCAAATATTTTGGATTTTTAAAATTCTGTTCTCATCCTGTATATAACTTGCGCAATAATTTGAATTGGATTTTAACAAGAGCAAAAAGTATACGTTTACTCGGTACATTAACTGCATGCTAAAGGAAGAATGTTTAATGTTTCTAATAAAAAATAAGAAAATTATATATTCTGTTAGAAAATTATTAGTAATCTAAGTAATCCGTTTGCCATGTGCCTATCCTATAAATTTATGCATGCGATATTTATACAAATAATAAAATACGTAATAAATAAACAAATTGATTTTATAACTAAAAAAAATAGACATTTTTTAAATGAAACAAACGGACAAAATTTATGGTTTTTACTGTCCCGGTCCCATCGAAGGGACAGTATAGTGAATTCGAGATTTCGATGGAAATATCCATTTTGAAGTCCCCCGAGAAGATTGAGACCATTTCCAGAGTGAGGTCTGTCTGTTTATCTGTCTGTGTGTAATCATACACGATAGTTGCCGAACCGTTTGACCAATCAAGCTGAAATTATGTATGAAGGGTTGGTGTGTACCTCGAATGCGACTATTTTGGTTTAAATTGGTGCAGTATGATATTGATTTTATTTTACACATAAATTTTTAAATATTAAAGATGTGGACCTGAATTTTGGTATTCAAATGCCCCTTCCGCCCTAAAACCCATTCAGGAATTATGTATTTTGTAATTAAAATAAACATATTCTCTACAGCCTACCTGAGAAAGTTCTGAGGTGACACAGCCTATTTTTGGAATTATACAAGGCGTCTAATAATTAATTGTACACAAAGCTAAAGTAAAATTTTGACGTTTTGCAAAATAACAACTTTTTTTTAGCGTAGGTTAAAATTGTATAGTAAATATTTAATAATATAATGTGAAAAAAAAGTATTAAAATAAAATCACCCAGTAATAAAAATTTTAATTAAATGACAGTGAAAAAAAGTCCTGAAAGTTGTAAAAAACTTAATAAACAAAGCATTTTATCATTTTTTCCCACTTTTTCTTCTTTTTTTCACCCTACTCATTTTATCCCCACTTCTTTACTGTTTTCTACTATTTTACAAAGAAGGAGGCACACTCCTTATGGAGAATGGGCCGGGGTCGATTTTTTTGAAATTTTCAAAAATTATTATACATGACCTTCTGACAAAAAGTATCCATGGGCACAATGTAATTCTATGGCTAGTTATCGACATACAGGGTGTTGAAGTTGTCAAATTTTAATTTTTCGAATTTGAAGAATTTCATTACATTTTTTTGTCGGTAGCGTAATTGTACTATTTTAGAATATGCAGACCTATGCAAAGGAAACGAAAAGTCGTTAATTACAGGGTGATTACGAAATATGTAGAAAATTAAATAATACTCCCTGCATATATATAATGACGAATGTAATACTGACATGTGTACAAAGTATATTTAATATTAACTATAAAGTACATTTGATATTAACTATACAGGGAGATTCAGTATTATAGTCACACCAATCATGAATTTCTTCAATAATGTTTCGGAAGGCCCTGTGTGGTACATTAGATAGTTACGTCACAACCAATAGTAACAGTCAAGGTGGAGCTGCATATAAACCGTAACTGATTGGTAGAAATTTGAAGATGATAAGACACCATATAAACAAAAAAAAAGTAATAAAAAAACAAACTTGTTAAATGACTTTATCAACTGTCTTGAACCTTTATAAAATAAAAGTATTACATATAACCAGAGAAACTTCCAGTACACCCTGTATAAACCAAACTATTTACGTTATTGATACCTATTTGAGTACCAGTTTTAATTATTATAAAAGATACAAAATGCGTAATAGTCTTGGAAGATACGGACTTTTTACACTCACCCTGTATATCTAAATTGGGTAGGTCAAATGTTTGTATGTTCACAGCATTAAAACAATTATGAGTTTACTATTACGTGTAAAAATTACCAATCAAAATCTATGAATAGTTATGACATACAGGGTGTTGAAATTGCCAAATTTTAAATTTTCCTTCTAGAATGTGAAGAATTTCACTAAATTTTTAAGGAAAATTTAGTGAATAACTAGTCATATATTTTGATTGGGTATTTGGTCACGTGATAGTGAAATCATAATTGTTTTAAAGCTGTAAAGATACAAAAATTTGATCTATCCAATTTAGATATACAGGGTGAGTGTAAAAAATCCTGATCTTTCAAGACTATTAGGCATTTTGGAAGTAGTAAAAATAGTACTCAAATAGATATCAATAACGTAAATCGTTTCGTTTATACAGGGTCTTCCGAAGTATTGTTGAAAAAATTCGGGATTGGTGTAACCATAATAATAAATCGCCCTGTATAATTAATACTATATACACTTTTTGCAAATATTAGCATATTACATTCGTAGTTATACAGTGTGTCCATTTAGTGCGGCATTCCTCTCTTACAGCGTTGTTTGAAATCTGATGCAAAAAATACTTCGGAAATAAATATGGTACCAATTAAGCTATATTTTAAAATTATATGGGCTTCTACAGGGTGTTCCAAGAAAAGGTGTCACAATTTTTTTTTTTTTAAATGGAATGGTGGGGATATTTTTACACTTTTTAAATCAACCCTTAGGTCTATATTAATAGTTAATTTTGATTTAATATCCCATACACTGTTGCCAAGTTATTACGAAATTTGTCAATTTTTCGAATTTTACACAACTTCTTATAAACCGCCATACAAAAGACATCTGTTAAGTAATTTAGTCACAAATTTGTACATGATATTTCGTAAGAACCAGAAAGCTCTCGCTAAAAGTATATTTAATTTCAGTGTTACAGGGTAATCAAAATTTAATGCTAAATTTTCCGATTTTCGAAGTAAATTTATTCACTTTTCTTAAATACGATACTCTGTATATTATAACATATTTGAAAATCCCATTAAATTCTCTTTTTAAAAATATCCATACATGATACCCCAAAGCTTACATTTTTTTTAAAAAACGCTATAATTTGTAAAAATATCGAGTTCACATTCATGTATTGACAGAAGGCTGTGAAAAAATATTAATATTATCAAATGCAGGTCAAACAACGCTGTATGAGAGGAATGCCGCACTAAATGGACACACTGTATATATAGAATGGCTCTTATTTTATGAAAGCAGAAACAAGAATTTTATTTTCTTAAATTCACCCTGTAATTAACAACTTTCCGTTTAACCTGTATATGTCTGAATATTCCAAAATAGTACAAGACTTACACTGGCCATAATGAAAATTTGAAATTTGCTAACTTCAACACCCTGTATGTTGATAACTAGCCATATATTTTGATTGGGAATGTATACACGTGATAGTAAAATCATATTTGTTTTAAAGCTGTAAAGATACAAAAATTGGACAGACGCGATTTAGATATACAGGGTGAGTGTAAAAAATCCTTATATTTCAAGACTATTAAGCATTTTGTATTTTTTTAAATGTACAAATTACCTTGTATGAGCTAGATAAAGTAGTAAAACTAGTACTCAAATAAGTATCAATAAAGTAAATGGTTTCGTTTATACAGGTAAGTCGCCCGAGGGCATAATCATCTGTTTATACCCGCGGTGCATAAAAACTTTTTATGTTATACAAGTTCGTTATTGCATCTACAATATAAATATTAAAAACTACTTTTGTCTTTATGCCTGCGCGGGCCATAAAGTTCATTTTGCGGGCATAAAATAAACCTTTATTTAGTTGGTAACTAAGCAATAAAAACACAATAATGAACTAGTATGACATAAAATATATTTTGTGCACATTTCAGTATTACATTCGTCATTATAGATATACAGGGGCTCTTATTTTATGGTATCAACAAAAATTTGATTTTTTAAAATGATAAATTTTAATTTCGTAATCACCCTGTAATTAACGACTTTTAATTTCTCAAAGTTTCAAAAAAACCAACCGTGGTCCATTTTCCATAAGGAGTGTGCTTGGTCCTTTCTTTATTAGCTGACTATCCCATTTCAACATAATTTTTTTGTTTTTAAAATCTGACTTCATTAAATAAATTTAACTTGTCGAGAAGAAAAAAAAAAGATAACAACCTGCTTTGTGATTAACATGTCTTTGGATTACCTGTATGTTTATCAAAACTATATTAATAAAGGAATGCGGCAGTCATAGTACGCGTTCATATAGTTTTTGTTTTACGCTATTCAACACAGAGTAACGAGCAGAACAACTGCCAAAGTACAGGCCAGTATCGAGTAATATTTAACCGAAAATAATTATAAACTGTAACTAATCGCTTAACCATACAATGTTGTATTTATTTTGAACCGAACAGAAACATTTCTATTTTAAAAAAAAATAGAAAGTGAAATAGAACAAACGAATCAAGAGGAAAAAATAAAGAAAATCGGGAAAAAAACTATTGAATTGGAAATTTTGTCGTGTTTTGTACAAAAACGGCTAAACCGATTCTGGTTGACCGGCCACACGATGTACGGCATACGCCTTCTGGATACATCATATTATTGCATGTGTGAAACCCACAAATTATAACACGAGTTGTAACACATCCATTACCCCGTGTAATTTATGCCTAGAGCGTTGTTTTATTTGTTGAAATTGTTTTCATTATTGACCGTTTTCACGGGCAGATTTATATATAGACATTAGGACATTACCGCAAACAAAAAAATTAGTATGATTCTGTCTAATTTTTTCTAGAAGTTTGTAACGGTATTTTTTGTTTATGAGAATCAGATTTCTTGCGAAAAGAGAACAAAAACCTTCTAAATAACATTAGTGGTTAAATAAAATAAATCACCAGTCTAAAAACATGTTAATTAAATTTAATGCGATTTAGAATATGGTTCAATAGATTCAAAAATTGCAAATAAACAAATAAATATTTTGAAAAATAAAACATTCTAAAAAAAAATAAGCGCAAATAAACAATTTTTTATGCTATTAAATATTAATTTAAACATTTAAAAAAAATTGTGGTATCATCTAGATACTTGATGGAAAAAAAATACGTCAGAAATTTTTTTTTACAAATTTAGCCTATTAATATATTTTCACCACCAAATATTATTTTTTGTCACTTTTTTATTTTTTAACATCATCTTTTCTGGTTCGAATTATATGGATGCTTCATTATCTACTGTGACTTTATTTTTATTTTATCTACTGTGACTTTATTTTTATTATTTTTATACATGTTTCATAATTTTTGATAATTCATCTCGTTTTTACTAAATTTTGCCAAACATTATTTTTCTTATCCTATCAGAAGCTTTCTTCAAATCAATAAAGTAAATACGGATTTTTTTCCCTACCACTTTTATATTACTCCATTTTCTATAATAATGCTTTTTTCCAATATTTTAACCCATATTGCGATCGTAGAAATTTTACTCCTCCTTTTCACATTTTTTTTTGGTTACAAATAGCCGTATAGTTTCTTTTTTGTTATTGGTTTTACGGTATTCTCATCTTTATCTTCCATTTGTACATTCATTATACCCATAGGTCTGGTCTGGTTCCGAAAAATATCTATCCGGGAAAGTCAGGTGCATGTGCAATATAAGATTAATTCTCAGATATGTCTACTGTACATGTGCGTGACCTACTGCGCATGTGCCTGACATTCTCGGACAGATATTTTTCGAAACCAGAACAAACCGATATTAATAAGCATAGAGATAATTTCGGAACACTTTTTAAGCATAATGGGCTAACGGAGGAGTGTGACATTTTGCACTGTTAAAGTGTATATACAGGAGGAGAGAAAAAAGCCAAAATAAATATCAATAATATGTGTTACCAAATAAACTTGGGCGCGTTGGGCAATTTTTGGCTAGATAAGAAATAGGAAAAAATAGAATAAATGGTGAAAATAGAAAAAATATGAAAAAGTAGGAGACCTGAAAAAAAAAACAGAAAAAAATAGTAACAACAGTAAAAGTAAGGAAATTAGGAAAAATTGAGAAACAATAGGAAATGGGAAAAAATAGGGAAATGAGAAACAAAATAATAAATAATAGGAAAAAATAGAAC
This sequence comes from Neocrepidodera transversa, assembly GCA_963243735.1. NCBI lineage: Eukaryota > Metazoa > Arthropoda > Insecta > Coleoptera > Chrysomelidae > Neocrepidodera > Neocrepidodera transversa. The sequence goes on along the minus strand of OY725344.1, from coordinate 19,992,268 downwards.
AAATAGAGAAAAATATTGAAAATAGGAAAAAGTAGAAAAAAAAAATAGGAAAAAATAGTGAAAAATAGACAAAAAGAAAAAAATGGGAAAAAATAGGGAAATATGGGGAAAATTGGTAACATGGGAAAAAATAAAACAAAATATTTGAAAAAAGGAATAAATTGGAAAATACAAGGAAGAATAGGAAAAAATAGAGAAAAAAAGGGAAAATGAGAAGAAAAATGAAAAAAATGGAAAACAGAAAAAAATAGAAAAAACAAAAAGAAAAATATGAAAAATATAAAATATGGTAAAAAATAGGAAGTAATAAGAAAATGGGAAAAATGAGGAAAAATGGGAATAAAAAAAAATGAAAAAATAGGACAGTTGGAAAAATATAGGCAAAAGTAAAAAAAACAATGATAAAAAAACAGGAATTAATAGACAAACAGGAAACTTAGGAGAAAATAGGAATAAGTAAAAAAATGAGTAAAATAAGAAAATTGGAAAAATATAGTCAAAAGCAAAAAAATAGGAAATTATTAAAACGTAAAAGAAAAGAGGAAAAAATATGGAAAAATAGAGAAAAATAGAATAAAAGGAATAAAACAGAGAAAAAATAAAAGTAAAGAAATTAGGAAAAAAATGGGAAACAATAGGATATTGGAAAAAAATAGCTAATGAGAGACAAAATACGAAATAATAGAAAAGAATTTTAAAAATTGGAAAAATAGAGAAAAATCGGAAAAATGGACAAAAGTAGAAAAAACAGAAAAAAATAGGAAAAATAGAAAAAAAAACGGTGAGAATTAAGAAAAAAGAAAAAATCTGAAAAATAGGGAAATGTAGGAAAAAATTGGCAAAATCTGAAAAAATAAATAAAAAGCAGTGAAAAAAGGAAAAAATAGGAAAAACAAAGAAGAATAGAAAAAAATAAAGAAAACCAGAAAAATGAGAAAAAATATGAAAAAACGGAAAACAAGAAAAAAGAAATCACAAAAAGAAAAATGGGAAACAAATTGAAAAAATGGTAAAAATCGGAAAAAATAGGAAACAATACGAAAATGGGAAAAATATGAAAAAATAGGAATAAAAATAATACAATTGGAAAAATATATGCAAAAGTAAACAAAAACTGAAAACAAATAGAAATGAAAAAAAATTGACAAAACTAAGAAAATTGGTAAAATAAAGTCAAAAGTTAAAAAAAAATAGGAAAAAAATAGGAAGTAATAGGGAAAAATAAGAAAAACACGAAATTAAGAACAGGTCAAAGAAAATTTTGAAAAATAGAGAAAATAGAGGAAAAATGAAGGAATAGGGAAAAAAGGAAACATATATAGAAAAAATAAGTAATATAGGAATAAACAGAAAAAACACGGACAAAAGTGAAAAAAACCGGTAAAAATAGTGAAAATTAAAAAAATATAATAAAATATCTAAATATTGAAAAAACTAGGAATAAAAATAATTGAAAAAAATATTACAGTTGGAAAAATATAGGCAAAAGTAAACAAAAATTGAATAAAATAGGAATGAAGCAATATGGGGATAAATAGAAAAAAACATGGACAATAGTGAAAAAAACAGTTAAAATAATGAATAATAAAAAAAATAGGATAAAATATATAAATTGAGAAAAATAGGAAAAAATATTAAAAAATTGGGATAAATAGGAAAAATAGGTAAAGTAGAAAAAATGGGAAAAATAAAACAAATGATAAAAAATAGTAACAAAAATAAAAAAAAATAAATAGGAAAAAATAGAAAAAAAATACAAAATAAATGGAAAAAAACAAGAAAAAAATAGTAAAATAAGGTAAATTTGGAAATATAGGCAAGAATAGAAAAATAGTAACAAATTAAAAAAACATTAAAAAATAGTAAAAAAAATGGGAAAAAACAAGAAAACATAAAGAAAAATATGATAAAATTAGGTAATAGACAGAAACTTTTTAATGAATAAATTTTAATGAATTACGGTCGAATTTCGATCACTAGTTCTTTTTTACTATTAGGCCTAAAACTCGCGAAAAAAATTTGTTACCCCACTTTTTTTAGACGTTTCCGAGCTCCCAGAATCAGTCTGTCTGTCTGAATGTGAATACTATATTATATCTCGAACAAAAGTTCCGATCTAGTTCTGTTTTCACTGTACTACTAAGTTTTCTCCAGGATAAAATCCTATTAAACTTGAGCCCTTTTTTAATATTATGCAATTTCTACAAATGTTTTTAAATCTAGGGAATTTTTAATCTTCCTTGCAAAATTTCCCTAAATATGGAGATTTTTTACGACATATAAAAATAGAGACTTTTAAATTCACCAAAAAAAAATGTTTATCTTTTGTTTTTATTAATCTCTTACTTTAATCACTAAATTTAAAGTAATTTTTACAAATAATTGTTTATCACTGTTTGAGCGTCCATAGAATTTTTATCATTTTTTTTAACGTCATATTTGAGCTATAGAAATTATTACAATTTTTTTCTTACTACATTTGTTTAATACCTAATTTAATTTTTATGCATTAACCAACCTTTGACATACTACTGCGGACAACACCGTAATTTTTTTTTTCATAATATGGCCAAGGCTTCTTCAATTACATACTTACTAACCATAAGCACATTTTAATGAGTCTAATAATATATCATTAGATAAGGATATAATGTTTTACGAAATTTTGTGCTATTTTTCCTTAATTTATTTTTCTCCTTTATAATCCTGATCTTCTTTACCCAGAGTCAGGTGTGTTTGTGTGTCTGTGTATCAGTATGTATGTCTGTCTGTGTGTAATCTTAATATCGTTTAAGATATCATTAGATAAGGATATAATGTTTTACGAGATTTTGTGCTATTTTTCCTTAATTTATTTTTCTCCTTTATAATCCTGATCTTCTTTACCCAGAGTCAGGTGTGTTTGTGTATCTGTCTGTGTATCAGTATGTATGTCTATCTGTGTGTAATCTTAATATCGTTTAAGATATCATTAGATAAGGATATAATGTTTTACGAAATTTTGTGCTATTTTTCCTTAATTTATTTTTCTCCTTTATAATCCTGATCTTCTTTACCCAGAGTCAGGTGTGTTTGTGTGTCTGTCTGTGTATCAGTATGTATGTCTGTCTGTGTGTAATCTTAATATCGTTTAAGATATCATTAGATAAGGATATAATGTTTTACGAAATTTTGTGCTATTTTTCCTTAATTTATTTTTCTCCTTTATAATCCTGATCTTCTTTACCCAGAGTCAGGTGTGTTTGTGTGTCTGTGTATCAGTATGTATGTCTGTCTGTGTGTAATCTTAATATCGTTTAAGATATCATTAGATAAGGATATAATGTTTTACGAGATTTTGTGCTATTTTTCCTTAATTTATTTTTCTCCTTTATAATCCTGATCTTCTTTACCCAGAGTCAGGTGTGGTTGTGTATCTGTCTGTGTATCAGTATGTATGTCTGTCTGTGTGTAATCTTAATATCGTTTAAGATATCATTAGATAAGGATATAATGTTTTACGAGATTTTGTGCTATTTTTCCTTAATTTATTTTTCTCCTTTATAATCCTGATCTTCTTTACCCAGAGTCAGGTGTGTTTGTGTATCTGTCTGTGTATCAGTATGTATGTCTATCTGTGTATAATCTTAATATCGTTTAAGATATCATTAGATAAGGATATAATGTTTTACGAAATTTTGTGCTATTTTTCCTTAATTTATTTTTCTCCTTTATAATCCTGATCTTCTTTACTCAGGGTCAGGTGTGTTTGTGTGTCTGTCTGTCTGTGTATCAGTATGTATGTCTGTCTGTTTGTGTGTAATCTTCCACAATATCTAACGAACCGTTTGACCAATCAAAGCTAAAACTTGGTACAGTAGAAGGTCCTCAAGTACAACATTGATTCTTCGTTTTTACGCATAACTGTTTAAATATTAAAGATGTGTACATGGATTTTGGTATGCAGATGCCATTTCCGCCCTAAAACCAAGGGCGTAGATATGGGAAGGCTAATGCATATAATTACCTCCCCCCCGGATACCAAAAAATAGCACGAAAAGAAGAAATAAAATATATGAAAAAAAGAACCCCTCACCCACAGAAAAACATGTACTTCCCCCAGTAAGAAAAGGACCCCCCCCCCAGGAAAAAAAGTTGTCTACGGCCTTGCCTAAAACCCATTTAATAATTTTGTATTTTGTAATTAAAATAATCTTATTCTCCACAGCCAAGCCGGGAAAGTTCTATGGTGACAAAGCCGATTTTTTTTTGATCCAATTTTATTTTTTATCCATTTAAAAAAAACAGTACGCAAATAAAAATGTAATCTACAGTTAAAACATTCCATTAATAAATAATAAACAAAATATCTGAACCGTTATCATTATGTTTTTACGCACGCGTTGTAGATTCTGCAAAATATATCAATAGATCATGTGCACACATCAATTATCTAACTGTACCTATTACTAACATTGAAAAACAAACAAATGACGACTAGTGGTACTATTAGTGCATTCAGCGAACTGGGGCATTAAAGCAAAGACCAAGGAAATTGTGTACATATGTACTTTAGGTATTTATTCAATATAAGTATGTATAGAAAAACGGTTTTATAATTAGAAGAAGGTGTTTAAATTATGACAACGCAGATTTGATTAGATTGCAATCAGATATGGATCAATTTATGTTGATATCCTGTTAAAATTAATATAACTAACGTTTTGGTTAATGGAACAGGAAATCAAATAACAGTTATTCTCTTCTGGTTATTGTTGTACCTTTCTTTATAAATATTGAAGGATTTTATTCACAATTTTTGTATAGATTGTCCAACAACTAAAAACATCTTCAGCTTCCCCATTTCTCTAATTTTCCATTAGTTCTTTCCTTCCACACTTCTTTAATTTTTAACGTTGTTGGACAAAGTTTAGTCGGATAAATACTTATAGGATTTGCGATAGAAAGTAACATGAGACCGGACACGGTGGCCAGGTTGGTTAAGGTATCGGCTTTTATACATGGTCATTGTTCTGGTCGTGGGTTCGATTCCCATGAATCTCAAGTGGAATTACAGTCAGATAAGACTTTGGGCAAGTGCAAACAGATATTGGAACCAGGCCGAATGAGATCGGATTAGTTCGTAGAACTGATAGGGGTTGGTGGCACAGGGCACAGTCCGGGGTTTAAGGGTCATCGAGGAGCCCACGATAAGCTGTAAAATCCTACTAAATTGTCAAAAGTTCTTTTAAAAATAATCTTTGGTATAGTCTATTCAAACCAAAACCGTTGCACGTCATCGATGATATCATGATTTGCAAAAAGAAAAAACATCCTGGTCGGACGTTAGCTTAGAAACGGTATCCCTAAAACCCCCAATCAGTGACGTTCTTATTATTTCTTCATCGATGACGTGCAACGGTTTTTGTTTTGAATCGACTACAAGTTTTGGTATAAAATTTTCGTATCGAATCTGGTCACGTATTGCTTTATAAAACTAATTATTCTAAAGCATCAGATTTTTTTTTATTTAGTCTCTTATCTTTGGGGGAATTCGTAGGCTGGAAGCTGAGTGAAAGGTTTAAAAGAAAAAAAATGAATCAATATATTAGAGGGCGCCAATTTGTTGAAAAAAAAAATGACAAAAATTATAAACCTTTCCCACCTGAGCAAAACAAAAATTAAATACAGGAATTACATAAAAATTTTAATAAAGGGGGAGTGGTCAGAAGAAGTAACTTCGCTTGAAAGGTTGGTAGTCGTCTCAATGGTACTCTAAAAAAAATATATTATAATGATCTGCCTTTTAACCATTATGCAAATTTTTAAAAACTCTTATCTCAATATTTTGGGATGGATTCCGATCTAAATAAAAAAATCGGCTGTGTCACCCCAGGACTTTTCCGGCTCGACCGTAGAGAATATGTTATTTATTATTATTATTTTAATTACAAAATACTAAGCATTACATTGATTTATGGAACACATTAAAAATAGCGAGCTGATGGTGAATTAATATTTCAATGTTGGTAATGACGTAAGCTGCGCATGCGCACGTTATATATCATACTCCTAAAATCATGTGTGAAAACTATTGGGAATTCGGGAAAAATTTTCATACAAAAGTTGTAGGGAATTTTAAATGTGTATTTTTCTCGCCATCTAGCGGCGAAACTATGAGGAATTCGATAAAAGTTAAACATAAAAGTTAAAGAAAATTTGATGCTTTACAACTTCGCACAAGAAAATTTTGCACTAAATACATTATTTGTCCTCAAAATCAAGAAAAACTAGAGAAAACATACATGCACATTTTTTACGCGCCCTCTAGTGGCGCAACTATTGGAGATTTGAGAAAAAGTTTGAGACAAAATTTATAGAGAATTTTATGCTCTAAAACTTTGTACTACAAAATTTTGCACTAAAGTATATTGTTTGTCCTCAAAATCAATAAAAACTAGAGAAAACCTACATGCACATTTTTACGCGCCCTCTAGTGGCGAAACTATTGGAAATTCTGGAAAAAGTTTAAAACAAAAGTTATAGAGAATTTTATTCTCTAAAACTTTGTACTATAACATTTTGCACTAAAATGTATTGTTGGTCCTCAAAATCAAGAAAAATTATAGAAAACATACATGCACATTTTTTACGCGCCCTCTAGTGGCGCAACTATTGGAAATTTTGGAAAAGGCTTCAGACAAAAATTGTAGGTAATTTTATGTTCTAAAACTTTGCACTACAATATTTTGCACTAAAATGTATTGTTTGTCCTTAAAATTTAAATAAAGCAAAAAATTGTTACATGTATATTTAACCAATGTCGGTCTTGAGGACCCTCCACTGTACCAATTTAAACCAAAAACTAATGGTCGCATTCTAGGCACACACCGACCCTCCATACCAAATTTCAGCTTGATATGTCAAACGGTTCGGCAGTTATCGTGGAAGATTACACACAGACACACAGACAGACCATACGCTGGAAATGGTCTCAATCTTCTTGGGGGACCTCAAAATGGATATTTCCATCGATATCTCAATTTTTTTTTTTACTCGTTCACCTTACTTTCCCTTTGATGGGTCCGGGAAAGTAAAAAATAATAAAATTTTACAAAATTCTAAATACTAATAAAATTTTTAGTTATTGTTTATTTATGTAAATTTACTCTTCTTCTCCGTCTCTGATTTAATTACACTTATTTAGAATTAATCCTACCTCTCCTAATTTTCTTAAGTTTTTTGTTTTTATTGTTCTTCTTCTTTCATATACTTTTTATAACCAAAAACTTTATTTCTTCTCCTACCCAATTTTTTCTTTAGATCCCATATAGTATATAATTTTATTTATTTGAAATATTTTTTTTTCTTATTGTAAATGTTTATTTCTTAATTATCTATATAATTTCACATACGTGTCTACTTAAGAAACTTTTTTATTATTAATTTTACCAAAAAATGTTATTTTTCATAAAAAGTTCTGCATTGTCTAAAACCTAAAATAAAACTATCAAATAATAAATTTTTTGATCCGTATACGAGGTGCATCAAAAAATATAAATTTTGCTCAAGAGTAAAGTACGCTTATTTTAAAAAATATAGAAAAATGTTACTGCTAAATAAATTTAAAAACTAAAAAGTTGAAATTGTTTATCCAGACTGTTATGCCATGCTTGGTCTTCTGTGACTTTACTTCCAAATGTTTCGACTGCAGCTGTGGCAACCATCTTCAGCTGAGACTGAAACCTCCTTCGCTGTTGATAAGTCGCGAATAGTACTTCGTCCACGCCACTGAAGATGGATGTCGCAGTTATAGTCGAAACGTTTGGAAGTAATATCCAAAGAAGACCACGGCATAACAGCCCGGAAATAAACAAAGCCTACATTCTTACAAAATAAAAGTTGTTTGCATAAAGGATTATATGTATAGTCCTTTTTATTTTAAAAGTGTCTCCTAAGGTGCGAACTTAAGTAGACACACTGTATATTTAAGCTTTTTACATAGACCAATCATTATTTGATTTTTTAAATATTGTCCAAAATTATCTATAAACTGATTGATTTTTTTCTTTTTCAGTTAAATTTTAAATTACTTTTCCAAATATAAAACAAATCCTATTTCTATTAAAATTTCATAAGATCTTCTTTCGATATCAAAAATTTGTTGATTATACCAGAATTTGAATTTTTACTTATGTACCCAATGATACAAAACTTATTTATAATAATAATAAATTAACGTCTATAACTCAATCAATATGATTTCATTATAATATATTCTCATTGGCTGGTGATCCAATCAAAATAAAATTTTCACTTCAGTGGTAGCTCAAAAAAAACTGGGAAAAAATCTACTCAGATTTTGACAATTTTTTTATAGACTAATTTGGGGTCAAGGAACACTAAAATGTAAAAAAAACTTTGCGGTCTCTTACCAACAAAAATTTATGAATTGTTGTAATCATCATCAGACCATTCCGTCACAATTTTTTATAACATTATCTCTTCTTAGTACCTGTATTTTACGATTTTATTTTCAAACACAAATCTTGACGTAATAAGTTACACGGATTTGGACAAAATCTTCTTGAACTAATATAAAAATAAAGTATAATTTATTAAAAATCTTTAACAAACAAATTTTTTCAGACACCATTTTATTTCTTACGTCATTTTACTCATACGGAAACCATAGAATATACACTATTACAGTAATTAATATATTTTGAAAGTGGCGCTGCTTCTTGACCAATAATTAACGTTTTACTTTCTACAGCATTGCCAAGATTCTAGCTTTGTTCGTTTGTAGAAAAATTTGAGATATTTCTTTCCTTCTTTTAGTCATAACAAATGAGAACGAGAGTTATCAGTTTTATCGATATGACAACATAGCCAAATATAATCTGTTTCAATTGGGCCACGTCACAAGCCACTATAGCCCCAATTTTCAAATTTTAAGAATTAATTACAGCCGCAGGATCAGTCTCAGAAGTGCTGGACCCGGTGCAATGTGTTATGGTAGGGCAAAATTATAAAATAAAAATATAAAAAAAATTCACTGGATGAGTCCATTATCGTTAAGTTGGCACCTAAATGTAAGACAATGTATAAAATGGTGACTAAATGGAGATGAAATACCCATAATGCAGAGAAAAAATTTTAAATCTGAGGAACAGTGGTCAAAAAGTTGCTGAATCTGCCTCATTTTCAAAATTTATGAGATCCGTGAATGCTGCCACATTTTTATTTATTAATATGCCAGTTCGAACTCTGATACAAAAAAACCCAAATTAAGGCGTTTTACAATAGACAAAAAAAATTGTGTTTGAGTTTGTTTAAAAGCAGTGGTAGAGCGTATAATCTTTTATCAAAGATTTTCGCTCTGTCTTCAAAAAAAACTTTGTCAAACCTTTTGATTTTACTCTTATCAAATATTCAGCCAGTTGATCCTATGTTCTCTGTGCAATGGCCAAAATATTCTTCGTTTTTTAATATCCTTTACTTATTTAAAAATTACCTCCTCTTCCCGACCAACTGACACAGATCAAAGAGAAATATCACTTTCTAATCAGCTTAATATTAATATTTCTATTTGTTACCTCTCGTTTCTTTCTTAATTTTCTCACTTTTTAACTATTTTTTTGAGATAGACATTATTCTATTTAATCAGATGAGCCTTGATATAACATTCGAAGTTTGTGAAAATGCGCTGTTGCCAAGTTATAGACGATGGTTATTATCCAGAGAAAATTAATATAAATTTGCATCTTAATCAATTGCCAAGTTGATCACTTCGAATTACTGGAAATATAATACAAAGATGGTCGATAAAAAGCGAGCGAAGCGAGCGCGTCCGGCCGACATTTCGCAAATGAGTGCGCGGAATAATTTTTCCCATCGACTTTTTGAGTTGCACTGTATAACACAGGACACCATTTTGTTATATTTATAAAAAAATGCTGAGTGGAGACAACTTGTCAAAAGCGCATTTCCGCAAAGTAAAAATGTTATATTTAGATTCACTTGATTAAATATGATATAGGTTAGGTTAGAGTAGGTTAAGAACGATTTCCATTGTTAAACACATGGGAAACATAGTTTATTTGAAATATTTATATTTTTTTAATACTTAACCTATAAATTACAAATATGACTTAGTGATGTGGAATTTTACTTCAATTAGCCCTTTTGTTGATTGAGCAAATTTCAAGTTAATTCTGTAACAGTGCAAATTAACAAAAAAAAAATAATTCAATTTTTTTAATATTTTTTTTTAAATTGATTTTTATTTCCGGAAAAATAGCTCACATTCCTGCTCTTAAGTGTTAGGGTAGTATATACAAAAATTCATCAAAATAAAGCAACTACGCTAAACCAAAATTTTAACAAATGAGAAGTCAAAATAATGTTTGTTTTTGTTTTGTATTTTTTGCTTTGTTTATATTTTACAATAAAAAAATTAAAATACTGTAAGTTTTAGTACAATCTAGTACATTTCATTCACGTTTCCACTATATTTTAGTTTCTGCACTGTAATAGTGTATATTCTGTGGTTTCTGTATGACTAAATTGACGTAAAAAATAAAATGGCGTCTGAAAAATATGTTTTTTAAAGCTTTTTAATAAATTATACTTTATTTTGATTTCGTCCAAATCCGTGTAGCTTATTAGGTCAAGATTTGTGTGTGAAAAGAAAATTCTAAAACACAGGTATTAAGAAGAGATAATGCTATAAAAAAAAATTGTGACAGAATGGTCTGATGATGGTTTCAAAAATTCATAACTTTTTGTTGGTAAGAGACAGCCAATTTTTTTTTACATTTTAGTGTTCCTTGACCTCAAATTAGTCTATGAGAAAAATTGTCAAAATCTGAAGAGTTGCCGTAAACTAGACTTTTACCAAAAACTGCATTGGCAATTTCAAAAAAAACTGCTGTAGCACCAAAAAAATATTTCCTTTGGCTGCTTAGGTAGCTCCAAAGGAAAAATCCATGTATCTATTTAAAATGAAATAAATAGATAATTACAAAATTCAGAAGGTTTCAATGTTGTAAACCTTGTGTTCTTACAAAAAAAAATCAATAGCCAAAAATTCGGTTTGAAAATAAAAAGAAATAATTACAGCTTAAATATTGTAGGAAAAACAAAATAATCATTGAAATATTAATTAACAAAATTTAAATAAGTAAATGGATAATAATAATAATAATATTTATTCATTCAACCATAAAAGGACCTTACAAAAGTACAGAGTAAAACTGCGAGGTACGAAAGTACCTGTGAGCAGTGAAAAATTATATAGTAAAAATAAAAAAGTTTAAAATTAAAATTAATGGTAAGTAAAACAGTGCGTGAATAAAAAAAAGCTTTCGAGGCATTAAATAAATGTAAAATATTACATAATAAAACGAAGATTTTGAATTTAAATTTATAGAAGGTAACAATATACAATTAAAAACTTAACCAAATAAAAACTAAATTAAAATTTATGTGATAATAATAAAAATCTAGTTATATTATTTTTAATATGTTTAATGATACTTTTCTCTTTTTTTTTATTTCAATCAAGGATTTGTTTTATTTCTTGTCTTGAAAGTTGTTTTAGTATTTTTTTTATCTTGAAATTAATATTATTATTTGTTAGTCCAGTAACGTTTTTAAGAAAATACTTTAATTCTTTTGGTCCTACGAAATTAAAACTTTTTGGTCCGATACTTTTGGACATAAAACGCGAAATGTAATCTCCTTTTTGACATGTGCAGTATTTATGTGTTTTAGTTTCAAGTACGTTTTTTGTCTACGTCATAAATGATCAAAACTGTCCGATATTGCTGAACACAGTTAAGAAATTTTTCAAAATTAATAAAAAAAAAACAAAATTGCTAAAAACTGACAGAAACTGTCAAAAACTGATAAAATATTTAAGAAAAATGCTAATTTAAAAAAAAACTGGAAACTTTCAGAATTGCTCAAAGCTGTCCAAAATTGCTGAACGCAGTTAAGAAATTGTTCAAAATTAATCAAAAAAAAAACGAAATTGTTAAAAACTGACAGAAACTGTCAAAAATTGATAAAAATATTTAAGAAAAATGCTAATTTTAATTAAAAAAATTAAAAATTTTCCTAAATACTCAAAACTGTCCAAAACTGCTAAACACAGTTAAGAAATTGTTCAAAATTATTAAAAAAAAATATCAAAATAGTTAAAAACTGACAGAAACTGTCAAAAATTGACAAAATATTGAAGAAAAATGCTAATTTAAAAAAAAAAATTGGAAACTTTCAGAATTGCTCAAAGCTGTCCAAAATAGCTGAACGCAGTTAAGAAATTGTTCAAAATTAATAAAAAAAATCAAAATTGCTAAAAACTGACAGAAACTGTCAAAAATTAACAAAATATTTAAGAAAAATGCTAATTAATTGGAAACTTTCATAAATGCTCAAAACTGTCCAAAATTGCTGAACGCAGTTAAGAAATTGTTCAAAATTAATAAAAAAAAGAAAATTGCTAAAAACTGACAGAAACTGTGAAAAATTGACAAAATATTTAGAAAATATGCTAATTTTAATAAAAAAATTGGAAACTTTCATAAATGCTCAAAACTGTCCAAAATTGCTAAACACAGTTAAGAAATTGTTCAAAATTAATAAAAACAAAACAAAATTGCTAAAAACTGACAGAAACTGTCAAAAATTGATAAAATATTGAAGAAAAATGCTAATTTTAGTAAAAAAAAATTGGAAACTTTCATAAATGCTCAAAACTGTCCAAAATTGCTGAACACAGTTAAGAAATTGTTCAAAATTAATAAAAAAAAACAAAATTGCTAAAAACTGACAGAAACTTTCAAAAATTGATAAAAATATTTAAGAAAAATGCTAATTTTAATAAAAAAAATTGGAAACTTTCAGAATTGCTCAAAGCTGTCCAAAATTGCTGAACACAGTTCAGAAATTATTCAAAATTAATAAAAAAAACAAAATTGTTAAAAACTGACAGAAACTGTCAAAAATTGATAAAAATATTTAAGAAAAATGCTAATTTTAATTAAAAAAATTGGAAACTTTCCTAAATGCTCAAAACTGCCCAAAATTGCTAAGCGCAATTAAGAAATTGTTTAAAATTAATAACAAAAATCAAAATTGCTAAAAACTGACAGAAACTGTCAAAAATTGATAAAAATATTTAAGAAAAATACAAATTTTAATAAAAAAAATTGGAAACTTTCCTAAATGCTCAAAACTGTCCAAAATTGCTGAACACAGTTAAGAAATTGTTCAAAATTATTAAAAAAAATATCAAAATTGCTAAAAACTGACAGAAACTGTCAAAAATTGACAAAATATTTAGGAAAAATGCTAATTTTAATAAAAAAAATTGGAAACTTTCAAAAATGCTCAAAACTGTCCAAAATTGCTAAAAACAGTTGAGACATTATTCAAAATTCATAAAAAAAATATATCAAAATTGCTAAAAACTGACAGAAACTATCAAAAATTGATAAAAATATTTATATTTTCGTTGTTATCATTGTTCATATGCGCGATCGATTTTGAAGAAATATAACCGAGCATAGGCGTATCATGAGAATTTTATTCTAAATAAAATAAACGGTAAATTAAACCGTAACAATCTCCCGCGAACTTGAATTATTCTCCGCAAATTTTCTCTCATTTTTTTTTAAGAAAATTTCACTCGGTTAGCGCCTCGGAAAATTTTTAAAAAATTCGCATCTCGAAAATAATTTCGGAAATTATTCAAGCTCTAGGGAGATTTATAACTGATACTTTTAATAATATATTGAAAAATGATTAAAAGAAAAATTTCAGATTTTTTAATTATTTATAACTTTTATACTAATTTTTTTCCATAGGATGCATATTTCAGCCACAAATCATAAAAAACCAGAATCCAACCCTAAAAATGTATATTTACCTACCCCTACCGCTTCTGGAACTTTTACTGAGACGTCTTGATTTTTCCTAATTTACACACTACTGAGAAATTTAAAATCGGTTTGGCCCTGGTCTAGGTGCCTGTCTGAACAAATTTTATTCAGATAAATAAATTGTGGTTTTTATTTTCTTGTGTAAACGTATTTATTACTAGAATACTTGTAGTAAGAAATACGTTTACATAAGAAAATAAGAACCACCAATCAGTTATCTGAATAAAGTTTGTTCAGAAAAGACACCAGCCCAAAAGCTTCAGTATGAAATTTCATGATGGCGAAAAAAAATTCCTATTCCCACTTTTTATCGGTTTTGTTGTTTACATATTCAAGTTACTAAGTGTTACAAAATTTCTAAAAATATTCTTAAATCTGGGGAATTTTAAAGCATCATTACCAAATTTCCGAAAATGTACCTAAATCTGGCGTTTTTTTTACAGTACAAAAAAATGGAAAAAAGATGTTGAAATTACTTTTAAACTCACCAAAAAACAAATATTAGTAATGTATTTTTATTAATCTCTAGAAGATGCTATAATATTTCTTTTTCTAATCACTAAATTTTAGAAAGATTTTCGGAAATTTTTCCCATTGTAAGTAATTTTTTGTGTCAATCTACCTGAACAGTTTTTTTCTTTTTGGATAAATTACAATTCGAATTATAGGGATGATTCGATTTTTAATAGACCGAATAAAAAAAAATAAATATTACAGTTAAACAAAGAATTTTTCTAAAAAATTTAAAGCTTGATAAAAGATATTTAAAAGCGATAACGAATAATCAAGATCTTTGTCTGAATTAACTCAAACGAAACAAATAAATGACGTGTAGAAATAATACAATTAATAATGCTTTGAGCGGTATTTAATTCGAACATCAATTACTTCTAATACCAAAAGTAGTTAATACAAAAGATACATAGACACGTGACTATTCAGTTCAACCATGGCGACGATTCACTAGGTTTGGTTTCGCCCGAAACACAAAACAGAAGAGAGTCATAGCGCCTCTTGGAGAAGGCCTTTACTTAACTTAAAAGAGCAACGTCCTCTCAAGATCAATGACTGTTCTTGCGTTGTTCGAGCGAAAGATGACGGTTGACGTTATTTTTCACCACGCCATTATTAAAAATTAATAGAATTTATTTATTAACACCTAAAGATTCATTTACGATAGAGATCGCTATCTTAAAGCATATAAGATCTATTGAAATTTAAATTATTCGTATATGAGTTTATGAACAATAAGATTTAATAAATTAATTTCTATATTATTATACTTTTTTTTTTGTATGATTTTGATTAGTTTTAAATTTATACCTATTTTAGTTTAAAATAATATAAAATATTGTCACCTGATTTTAAAAATATTTTGACTTTGTTTATTATGTTAAAATCTCACAATTTCTCTCTGATAATCAGATTAGAATAGTACTCATTGCGCTATCTACAAACGGGATATCAAAAATAATAAAGGTTAGGTCTACTAAAAATATAGCTATTGTTTTTGTGATGATTACAAAGTTAATTTGTCCTTTTCTGACCGTAATGAGTTCCAAAATATTTCAAATCAGTGGAAGTTTAAAGCGACATTGCCAATTTCGAAAATATCTCTAAATCTGGTGATTTTTTTACGACACATACAAATAGACACAAGATGTTAAAATTGCTTTTAATTTAAAATGTAAATAGTGACTTTGATTACTATTGTTATTTTTGCACGAAAAGTAGAATCATAGATCGGATAGATTGGATAAATATTGAATACGACGCTGACGCGTACAGCGAAATTATTGAAAATTTATAATTAAAAAGAAAAAAAATATCGGCTGTATCACCCCAGAACTTTCCCGGCTCGGCAATATAGAATAGGATTATTTTAAATACAAAATACTAAGCATTAGATTAATTTATAGAACAAATTTTAAATAGAAATACAACGGTGAATATTTAAATGTTGATAATGACATAAGTGGGCGCATGCGCATATTATAATTAGAATTCGGGAAAAAGTTTGTTACAAAAGTTGTAGGGAATTTTATGCTCTACAACTTTGCACTAGAATATTTTTCTCTAAAGCCCATTGTTTGTCTTCAAAACAAAAAAAATGGAAAAAACCTAAATGTGTATATTTTTCGCCCTCTATAGGCAAAACTATGAGGAATCCGAAAAATAATTATATATAAAAGTTAAAGGAAATTTGGTGTTCTACAACTTTGTACTAGAAAATTTTGCACTAAATTGCATTGTTTGTCCTCAAAATTTGAATAAACTGCGGAAAACCTACATATATATTTTTAGCGCGCCCTCTACTGGCACAACCATTGTAAATTCTGGAAAAAGTTTGATACAAAAATTATAGAAAATTGTATGCTCTAAAATATTATACTAGAATATTTTGCACTAAAGTGTAATGTTTGTCCTTAAAATTTAAAAAAGGCAAAAAATCTTTCATGTGTATTCAATCAATGTCGGTCTTGAGGACCTTATACTGTACCAATTTAAACCAAAAACTAATGGTCGCATTCGAGGCACACACAGACCCTTCATACCAAATTTCAGCTTGATTGGTCAAACGGTTCGGTAGTTATCGTGGAAAATTACACACAGACACACAGACAGACCATAAGCTATAAATGGTTTCAATCTTATTGGAGGACCTCAAATGGATATTTCTATGGATATCTTGATTGTTTTTTTGGTCGTTCACTATATTTTCCCTTTGATGGGACCGGGAAAATAATAGGGAAAAGTAGAAAAAAATGAGGAAAAGTAGGTAGAATAAGAAACAATAATGAAAAATAGGAAAAAATAAAGTAAAATAGGGAAAATAAAGCAAAACAGAAACGAGTATAGAAAAACAGAGAAAAATCGAGAAAATGGAGAAAATAAATCAAATAGGAAAAAATACAAAAAAATAATGAAAAAAATGCAAAAATATGAATAAATATGGAAAAATGCCGACCAATAGTAAAAAATAAAGAAATAATAGTGAAACAATACGAAGAAAACCAGGAAAAATGGGGCAAAATGTGAAAAAAATTGTGAAAATAAGGTAACATTTAAAAAATAATGAAAAATGGGAAAAATAATAAAAATATGGAATAATAGGAAAAAATTGTGAAAAATTAAAAAAATAGAGAAAAATAAAGATAAACAGTAAAAAAGTGGAAACACTGAAAAATAGGAAAAATTCTGAAAAAATTGGGGAAAATATATAAACTAAGGAACTAGGGAAAAATGGGGGAACACAGGAAACAATAATTAGAAACGGAAAAATAGGAGAAATAGAGAAAATAGGTAAAAATAGAGGAATATAGGGAAAATAGGTAAAAATTGGGAAATATAGGAAAATAGGGACATATAGGGAATAATAAGAATAAGTAGGAAAAATGGGGAAAGGAAAATAGTGAAAAATAGATGCAAATAGGGGGAAAATAGGGGAAAATCTGAAAAAATAATGAAAAATGGGGAAAATAGGAGAACATGAGAATAGAGGCAAACATAGACAAAATGGGTAAATATAAAAAAAAAAAGGTACAAATAGGGAATAATAGAAGAAAATAGGGAAAAATAAAGTAAAATAGGGAAAATAAAGTAAAACAGTCGCACAAAGAGGAAATAGAGAAAAAATAGAGAAAAATGGAGAAAATAAATGAAAACGGGAAAAAATATTAACAAACAATAAAAAACAAGCAAAAATAGGGTTAAATATGGAAAAATGCGGAAAAACGGTGAAAAAAAAATTCGAAAAAACAAGGAAAAATAGGGAAAAATATCATCGACTCCTGATGATGCTAACATAGTTAGCGAAACGTACGTAGAGTGTTTTTAAAAAATGTAGTTTTGGTTAGAGGTGACAATATTCTTCTACATTGTTGAAAACCAAAGTTTCCAAATTCCCAATTCAAGGGGAAATAGGAAAAAAATAGGAAAAATAGGGGAAAATAAAGTAAAATAGGAAAAATAATGAAAAATAGGAAAAAATTGAGAAAAACAGAAAAAATATGGGAAAACAGAAAACAATAGAGAAAAACAAAGAAAAACTAAAAAATTGGAAACACTAGTAAAGAAAAATGAAAAATAGGAAAAATCTGAAAAAATTGGGGAAAATACAGAAACCACGAAAAAATGGGTAAACATAATTAAAAACAGGGAAAAATAGGAGAAATAGAGAAAATAGGGAAGCATGGGGAAAATATAGGCAAAAATGGGTAAAAATTTGGAACCAGGAAAAATAGGGAGTAATAAGAATAAGTAGGAAAAATGGACAAACAGAGGAAAATAGGAAAAAAATAATAAAAAATCGGGAAATTAGGAGAACATCAGGAAAGAGGCAAAAATAGACAATATAGAGGGAAATATAGAAAAAAAACTTTGTGTCGCCCCAAAACTTTCTCGACGAATATCCACGAATACTTTTTCAGATAAAGTTTCAAATTTTGACATTTTTTTTATTTTTGACAGGTGAAGAGATAATTTTGACTGCTCTGAATAGAGTTTTTCAGGGGTTTTCAAATGACATATTGCAAGTCAAATTCCATGACATATTACATCTATCATTTTTTGATAGTGACACTTCCGTTTGACAGATGGCGTACAAAAACTAATGTGTTCTTCCGACGGGTAACCCATATACCAAATTTCAGCTAAATCGGATTAAATTGGTGGCCTCTATCATGGAAGAATACACACAGACATACAGACAGGCAGACTTCCATTTTGGAATGGTCTTAATCATCTTAGGTGACCTCAAAATGGATATTTACATGTTTATCTTAAAACAGTTTTTAAGCTCGTTCACAATACTTTCCCTTCTCCGAGGTGGGTTGGGGAAGTAAAAATATGGACAAATAGGTAATAATAGAAGGAAATAGGAAAAAAATGAAAAAAGTACGGAAAAATAGGAAACCAAAATTGCTCATTTTTTATATTTTGCTCCAGTGCTTTTATTTTGAACAACAGACAATGTACTTAAAAGCCTTTATACCAAATAGTTAATAATTCATTCAAATAATTAAGAATGAATTCAGGAGATAAAATACTATAAAAAATTATCACATAAAAAGTGCAGGTCCGTATTTAAAAACAAATTCGGAGTGGCCACATTCAAAATCTAATATTATATCATGTTCTCAAACAAAAAAGTTAAATACATTTTTGTGCAATTTTGATTATCAATTATTATGGAAGCCGTTCCTGATATCTTTGAATACAAAGCACCAGTCGATTAGCTTTCAAATTGATAAACTTTTGTTCTATTTAACCGACTTCGTAGCTCTTACGGTTTCCAATATTACAATAAATTGCAATGAAATTTTCGCCACCCTGTATACGAACAAACATAAAATCGCAGCCTTCTATATCAAAACAATATTTTTTCTAATTTTTTCTTTGAAATAAAGTTCAAAGTGAACTGTCACATAAAAAATTAGCTTCCACAATTTTTCTAAGTCCAGTTAACGGTTTTGGCTTCAAATGTGTGGAAACTAATTTTGTTCACTTCGAACTTTGCTCCAAGAAAAAATTGGAAAAAATATTTTTCTTTGGTATAGGAGGCTGTGATTTCATATTGGTACGTACATATTGTTTTCCAAATAACATTTTTTTATATTTTTTGACGCCCCTAGTATACGGGTAAAAAATGCATTATCTGGTTGCATTTTTGGTTCTGGAACATTAACAACTTTTTATAAAGTATAACTTTTTTTCATAAAATTAAGAGTAACAAAGTTTCCCATATGGTTCCGACTTAATTGGACACACTGTATATCATTCTAGTACCATTTCTTGTACACTCAATGGAGAAGTTTCATGGTAGTGATAATAAAATGTGTTGAAATCGGTCAATAAATAATGGAGATATATAATATTAAAGTTATTCCGTTTTAGCGCGAATTGTAGTGCGTGTGACGTCACGTTTCCGCATACCCAAAGCGCTGTACTACAAATCAAACTCTTAGACCAGTGACAGACTAGAGAAATAAGTTTCATGAAACTAGTGACTGAAAAACATTACGTGAAACTTTGTTTCATATCAACGGACACTATTAAAACTTTCTTTAACTAACTAGTTTCGCTTTATGTCGTCGGATGAAGACATAATTTTGTTGTGGTGGGTAAACTACCAATAGAAATTGAAAACAAAGAGGAAAATGCGATTTTGGATGCATCCTGCTAACATCAATAACTTGCAGTACTGTGCTGGTATTTTTGGTAGAGAACTGCGGCAACATCCAGAGAAACTTAAGGAATTTTGCAGGATGAGCATGCAAAACTATTACCACTAATTGGAATTGATGAAACTTTTGATTGAAAGAAAAGTAACAAATATGCACATTCTGTTTTAAGAAATTTGTATATGAAACAGTTATTGCTCTTCCTTTTCAAAAATGCCAGTGTATTCCGTCTCATATTAATGTGTGGGTTGTGTGATAATGAAACAAATTTCCTGTTTCCTGCAACATCTATCCACTTCGTGAGCCCGATCCAAGGGGATATTATATCTAATCAGCACTTGATCCCCAAGTCCCCTGCCACCTCCCCCAGGGTTTTCCCCCGAAATTCCCGCCACTGTGGACATATCGAGGGTTTGTTTTTCTGACCAAAGTCCCCTGGGCCTCACGATCCTCGCTTTGCTATGGTAAGGCCGTATTCTGCCCCAATGGGCATTGGCGGATTCTTGGTTGAGCTTCATTTAGTTTTTACGGGACGACCGGAGCCTCTATACCAATTTTCCTGCAACGATTTTCGTGAACCTTGTTTCTCCAGTCTGTTACCGGCCTTAAATCGCGTACAGACTTGCACACGCATGCGGTGAGAAGCTACGCATAGACATTCGTGTGCAAATCTGGACGGCGCTTTCGTGGCCTCTCGCCGCATGCGCTGCCTCTCGCGAATGACTTGAGCACGTATATCGTGAGCCAGAGTGGTGTCGGTTTTTTGGCCCACATCAAAGAAACATAAATATGCGTTCGCGCTCAATTTAGACGCGTTTTTGTGCCGTTCGCTCCGGTATTTATATGTATTTGTGGCTGGTCACTGGAAAAATGGAGTGGTCAGGCGAACAGGTTGGAAAAAAAACTTCATATTATGGGATCTAAAATCGATTTCAAAAGAACTAAATATGGGATACGGTTGTGGTGAAAAGAAAAATGAGCAACTTAATAAACTCCTAATAACCACAAACGCGGCATTTACCATAATCAACTCTTCGGACATTTTTGACGAACGGATGGAGAGATTTGAGCACGCGATTTTTAGTTTCAACGAATGCTCTGAGCGTGAATGACTTGAGTATGCACGCATATATGCGTAGCTTCTCACTGCATGCGTGTGCAAGTCTATACGCGCCTAAAGGCCTTCGTCCCATCAGCAGCGCAACTACGACATGACATGACACAAGTAGGCGGTACGTCGTTTTGTTTACAATCCTGTCGCGTACACTTGTTAGGAGAGATGACGCCAGGAAATTGAATCGGACTGAATAATGCAATTTTAAAATGCTATAATTTAGTTTTGAGATATCCTAATTTTACTTTCACACTTTTTTTCAGTTTTGCTTAAATTTATGGTAAACTTCCGCATGATTGACATGTTTCACGACATTTGGAGAATACAAGTTCGCTTGAAAGAAAAACGATTTTGTATAGATCTAAAAATTTTCACTTGTGAATCTTATTATCGTGTCAGATTATATTAAAAAACAGTTTCAATGCTAAGTCACAAATTATTAATTGTTTTTTTTTCTTTTTCAGATATTAATGAATGCGACGACCCCGCAATAGCCGCTCGATGTGTAGAAAACTCAGAATGTTGTAATTTACCAGCTCATTTTCTTTGCAAATGTTTACCTGGATTCGAAGGAGACGGAGAAGTGCAATGTTACGGTAAATATTATCACCAAAAATTAATATTACTAAAAACAGCATTTGTTCGAAAGTAAATAATGAAATCGTGTGATTCTAAATAACCCTTATGAAAAACCATCAACTTTTCAGGAATTGCAATAAACCAAGATATTCCATGTCTTTTTTCAAAAATTCGTTATTTGACAACACTACGTTAATTGATACTAAGACAAATTGACAATTTATTTGTTTTTTTTTGCAGATATTGACGAATGTTTAAACCCGAATGTTTGTGGCCAGAACGCACTATGTCAAAATACTCGTGGAAATTACACCTGCGTATGTCCTGAAGGTTTCCAAGGAAATCCATTCCAAGGATGTATCGATCTAGACGAGTGCGAACATCCACAAGCTTGTGGACCTGGTGCCATATGTCAAAATGTTATTGGAGGAAGAGAATGTTATTGTCCCCCAGGTAATTTATACATTTAATAAATTTTCAAATTATCTTCAAAAAAATTAAAAAATATCATAATTGAGTGCAATCGTACTTTTTGCAACGTATAATTGACTTAAACATTAAAAGTATCAAAAGGAAAGAAGTTCGTGTTTATTCTGCAATCAAATAAATACATCAACGGTTTTTGTTTTGTATAAACTACAATAATTATATGTCTTTTGTTTTCATTAATTTTAAATACTTTTCTAATAAAAAAAATGAGTTGTTTTTTTAAAACTAATTAACCTCTTAAAATAACTATTTTCTACAGTTAGTAAATAACTGTTGGGAATTATGTATTTTGGTGTAAAAAATATTTAACTACGACAAACGTACACTATAACCTTAAAACTATTCCGTTTAGTTGACGGTAATTTGAGCCATATGTTTAAAATATGCAAAAACAACCTGATTAATCAGTTAATGTGTATACATCCCATGAAACTGATCATAATAAAATGTTTAACGGCTTTTCCGTTAAATTGATGATAAATATACCGTTATTTACTTAAAAAGTACTATAGTTATTATAGTTTATTTATTTTACCTTGGATTAAATAAAATTTTTAAAAACTATTCAAGTAATTTTTTATTAATTATTTAAATTTATGTTATTAAATATCAATGATTTCTATTAATTGACAAAAACATTTCAGTAAAAAAAAACTAGTTTAAAATTATCCCATTTTATACATGTGTACGACAAGGATTATTTTTTACTCTTACATATCAGTTGATACACCCCCTCTGGATCATATTTGACCTTTCTATATTTTTTTTACTGTTTTTAATCGATTTTTTTTTAAAAAATTGCCTTATATACAAGGTGCTGACATTCGCAGTTAATACAAAAAATTATTACCAAATTTAAGCAAATCAACGTGGTTGCGGTTTAATTGTACTCGTTAATTTAATCGTTTATCCCATTTTATGTATATTTATGACAGGGATTATTTTTAATTCTTACTATCAATTGATACACTCCTGGATCATATTTGACGTTTCCATAAATTTTCTTTTCTGTTTTTAATCAATTTTTTTTCAAAAAATTGGCTAATATAAGGTGCTAATTTTCTACAGTTAATAAAAAAATGTTTGACTAAATTTAATTGCATTCGTTAATTGTCTAATTTTCCCACTTTATGTATGTTAATGACAGGGATTATTTTTAACTCTTACTATCAGTTGATGCACTCCCTGGATCATATTTGACGTTTCTATAATTTTTTTTAACTATTTTTAATCTAATTTTTTCCAAACATTCGACTTATATACAAGATATTTGATTTTCTGCAGTTAAAAAAAATTTAGGCAAATCAACGTGGGTTCGGTTTAATTGCGCTCGTTTATTGTATACTTTATCTCATTTTATACATGTTTATAACAGGGATTATTTTTAACTCTTACTATCAGTCGATCCACTCCCTGAACAATATTTGACGTTCCTATAATTTTTTTTACTGTTTTTAGTCAATTTTTTTCCAAAATTTAGTTAATATACAAGGTGTTGATTTTCTGCAGTTAATAAATGACGTTTATTACTAAATTTAAACAAATCAACGTGGGTGCGATTTAATTGCACTTGTTAATTGTATAATTTATCCCATTTTATACATGATTATGACAGCAATTATTTTTAACTCTTACTATCAGTCGATCCACTCCCTGGACAATATTTGACATTTCTATAATTTTTTTACTGTATTTAATCGATTTTTTCCAAATATTTGGCTTATATGCAAGGTGCTGATTTTCCGCAGTAAATAAAAAAAAAATACTAAAAAACAAATCAACGTGGGTGCAGTTTAATTGCATTTTATACATGTTTATGACAGGGATTATTTTTAACTCCTACTATCAGTTGATACAAGCCTTGGATCATATTTGACATTTCTATAATTTTTTTACTGTATTTAATCGATTTTTGACAAAAATTTGAATTATATACAAGGTGTTGATTTTCCGCAGTTAATAAAAAAAAAATATTACTGATTAAATCAAATCAACGTGGGTGCTGTTTAATTGCCCTCGTTAATTGTATTTTATGTAATTTATCCCATTTTATACCCTTTTATGATCAGTATTATTTTTTAACTCTTACTATCAGTTGATACACTCCTGGATCATATTTGCCGTTTCTATAATTTTTTTACTGTTTTTAATCGAGTTTTTTTCCAAAAAAATTACTCATATACAAGATGATGATTTTCCGCAGTTAATAAAAAAGTTATTACTAAATTTAAGCAAAAACGTGGGTGCGGTTTAATTGCACTTGTTAATTGTATAATTTCTCCAATTTTATACATGCTTATGATAGCAATTATTTTTAATTCTTACTATCAGTTGATACATTCCCTGGATCATATTTGACGTTCCTATAATTCTTTTACTGCTCTAAGTAAATTTTTTTCCAAAAATTTGGTTTATATATAAGGTGTTAATTTTCTGCAGTTAATAAATAAAATTTATTACTAAATTTGAGCAAATCAACCGTGGGTGCGGTTTAATTGCACTTGTTAATTGTATGTTTTATCCCATTTTATACATGCTTATAACAGCGATTATTTTTAATTTTTACTATCAGTTGATACATTTCCTGGATCATATTTGACGTTTCTATAAAATTTACTCTTTTTAATCGAGATTTTCCAAAAATTTGTCTGATATACAAGGTGTTAATTTTCTACAGTTAATAACAAAATTTATTACTAAATTTAAGCAAACTAATGTGCACCTTTCCTAAATGGTATAATTTATCCTATTTTTAACATGTTTATGACAGGGATTATTTTTAACTCTTACTATCAGTTCATACACTCCCTGTTGTATATATTTGTTCCTGTCTTTAATCGAGATTTTTCCAAAAATTAGGCTTATGTACAAGATGTTGAATTTCCGCAGTTAATTCAGTAATAAAAAATTTAATACTACATTTAAGTAAATAAACGTTAGTGCGGTTTAATTGCACTCGTGAATTGTATCAAATTTTATACATGTTTATGACCGGGATTATTTTTAGCTCTTACTATCAGTTGATTCACTCCCTTGGCGTTTCAGTCATTTTTTTACTCCGAGTTTATTTCAAAGAATTGGCTTATATACAAGGTGTTAATTTTCTACAGTTAATAAAAGAAATATTACTAAATTAGGCAAATTAACGTGAGTGCAGTTTAATCGAACTGGTTAATTGTATAATTTATCCCACTTTATACATGTTTATGATGGAGATTATTTGTTCACTCTTACTATCAGTTGATACACTCCCTGGATCATATTTAATATTTCTATAATTTTTTTACTCTTTTTAATCGGAGTTTTTTCCAAAAATTTAGCTTAAATACATGGTGTTAATTTTCTACAGTTAATAAAAAAAAATATTACTAAATAAATTTATTACTAAATTTAAGCAAATTAACGTGGATGCGGTTGAATTGCACTCGTTAATTGTATTATTTATCCCATTTTATATAAGTTTATGGTACCGGGATTATTTTTAACTCTTACTATCAGTTGATACACTCCCTGGATCATATTTGACGTTTCTATATATTTTTTACTAGTTTTAATGAAGTCTTTTCCAAAAATTTGGCTTATATATAAGGAGTTAATTTTCTACAGTTACTAAAAAAATGTGTTACTAAATTGAAGCAACGTGGGTGCGGTTTAATTGCACTGATTAATGGTATAATTTATCCCAGTTTATACATCTTTCTCATGGGGATTATTTTTTAACTCTCACTATCAATTGATACACTCCCATGATTGTATTTGAAGTTTTATAATTTTTTTACTGTTTTTAACCATTTTTTTTAAAATTTGACTTATATACAAGATGTCGATTTTCCACCGCATGTGTTGATTTTCTGCAATTTGTTACTAAATTTAAGCAAATTAACGTGGGTTAAGTTTAATTGCACTCGTTAAAAATATATTTTTAATAAAAAAATATAGACAAAATATCAATATTGATAAAATGAACTAAAAAAAAGTAACACAAAAATTATACACTAAAGAAGAATAATAATTTTGCTATAATGAAAAAAAATACTGAAAAAAATATAATTTTTAGATCTGTAGAAGGTTTTTTAGTATTAAGTTCGTGAATAATAAAAAAATTTCTTACACTTTTTTCCACGTTTCCGATCTCCCAGAGTCTGAAAATGTAAAAAAAATCCTGTCCGGACATCTGTCTGTTTATCTGGGTCTATACTCTCGAACGAAAGCTCCGGTCGAGTTCTGGTTCAGGCCACCTGATATCCGCGAAAGTGCTTTGCGTAGAAAATTTCTTAATGTAACAAAATTTTTAAAAATATTCGAAAATCTAGCGAATTTTAAAGCGTTATTGCCAAATTTCCGAAAATATACCTAAATCTGTCGATTTTTTACAGCACAAAAAAATAAACACATAAGATATTAAAACTAATTTTTTAAAAATTATTATACGTCTCATTTTTTTTAGGTTACGAAGGCGACGCTTACACTACAGGTTGTCTAGACATGGACGAATGCTCAAGATCACGTCCTTGTGGTAGAAATGCCCTTTGCTCAAATTTAGACGGGAGTTTTAGATGTACTTGTCCACCCGGATTTATAGGAAATCCACTGACTGAATGCACAGGTATTTACTTGTCTAATAACATCACAACTTTTGTATATAATTTACATCTAAATTTAATAGATAAGAGAACATGTTATGAAAATAATTAAAACACACATGAATGTTGCATAAAAAAATATTTAATCAATAACAAATAATGATCTGTGAAGTTTTTTAGATATTATTATTATTTAAAAAATGCGTTTTCTCTTATCTAAAATATATGTTATATACTTTGTATATATGTATACACTTTTACACTGTTTTAAAAACAAGTGAAGACTGATTTTCTTGTAAAAAAAGTTTTTATTATTGCAACTAATAGAATTCGTTGAAAATCAGTTTTTTTTTAACTAATAATCGTTATTTACTTATTAATTATTTATAGAAACGTCTGACATTTATCTCATAAATATCAAATTGAAATAACCCATTAAAATACTAAAAAATCGGATGCACGTAGTGCAAAATAAAATCACTGCAAGTGGTTGACTCACACAAATTAAAAAAAAAATCATTCATAAAATCACGAAACATAATCAAAAAAATCTTTCTTCAAACCTGTACATTATACTCTATACACAAAGATTTTTCGACGTATTAAATTTATATTATATCAAGTCGAATAAATTTTGCAATTAGTTACACATACATAAAGTTTTCTATTTTTTGGTACATAAATTTAATTTTAAACTGCAAATTGCAAGAAACGTTTATTAATTCACTAAATCCTAACAGCTTATTTAACTAAAACGACGTTCTTATAATTTGTAATAAGTTTAAGTATCCAAAAATAAAAACAAGCATCTATTAACGCTAACTTAAATGCTTGTTCACACTACGGCGTTTTTTTATAAACCGCACGAGTGTGACCATACATTAATGCTTAAATCTCCGCTAGACATTAACGAATGTGCGTCGAATCCATGTTCGATGTTGGCGACATGCGTCAACTCTAATGGCAGCTTTACATGCTTGTGCCCGGAAGGTTACACGGGCGGGGGTTTGATTGGCGACGACTGCGTGGATATCAACGAATGCGGCAGATCGGGTGCTTGCGGCATTAACGCTAAATGCCTTAACGTACCCGGATCCTTCAAATGCATATGCCCGCAGGGGTTCACTGGACAGGGACACACTTTCTGTGAAAGTTAGTTCGACTTATGACATTCTTTTTTTCTATAAGTAGGGTCTGTGTAGTCTGTTACTTTTTGGAATATTAAAAATTTACAAAATGTAAAAATGTGCCCATTTTAACCTAATTTTGCCCTTCAAGTTCTTGTTCTTGCATTTACTTACATTTTGCTGCTTTAACTTACATTTAACTCTTTTTAACTTAAATGTAGTCAGGAACTTAAATTTGGTCTTGTTTAACTTATATTTAATCATTTAATTTAAATTTGTCTCTGTTTAACTTAATTTTGGTCATTTTAAACTTAATTTTGGCCTTTTAACTTTTCGCTCAGTTATTGTTCTTCGAATTATTTAAATTTTGCTGCTTTAACTTACACTTAACTCTTTTTAACTTAAATTTAGTCAGGAACTTAAATTTGGTCGCTGTAATTTAAATTTTACTCATTTAATTTAAATTTATTTGTTTAACTTAATTTTGATCTTTAATAACTTAATTTTGGTCTTTTTTAACTTAATTTTGGCCTTTAACTTATATTTAGTTAGCAGCTTAAATTTGGTTGTTTTTAACTTAGATTTATTTAAAGTTACTTAAATTTTGCGGGTTTGACTTACATTTAGCCATTTTTAACTTAAATTTAGTCAGGAACTTAATTTTATCCATTTTTAACTTCAATTTAACTCATTTAATTCAAATTTGCCTCTGTTCAACTTAATTTTGATCTTTTATAACTTATTTATGGTCTTTTTTAATTTATTTTTGTCTTTTTAACATTCAGTTCTTCTTCTTCCAATTACTTAAATTTTGCTGATTTAACTTATATTTTACTCTTTTTAACTTAAATTTGATTCTTGTTGATTTCAATTTAGTCAGAAATTTAAAAGTTGTTGTTTTTAACTTAAATTGAGCTTATTTAATCTAAGTATGTCTCTATTTAACTTAATTTTGGCGGTTTATAACTTAATTTAGGTCTTTTTAAACTTAACTTTGGCCTTTTAAGTTTCCGTTCGGTTATTATTCTTCGAATTATTTAAATTTTGCTGCTTTAACTTGCGCTTAACTTTTTTAACTTAAATTTAGTCAGGAACTTAAATTTGGTCGCTTTAACTTAAATTTTAAGTCATTTAATTCAAATTTATCTGTTTAACTTAATTTTGGTCTTTTAGAACTTAATTTTGGTCTTTTTTAACTTAATTTTGATCTTTTTTAACTTAATTTTGGACTATTTAAACTTAATTTTGGGCTTTTAACATTCAGTTCTTATTCTTTCAATTACTTAAATTTTGCTGCTTTAACTTATATTTGACTCTTTTTAACTTACATTTAGTCAAGAAACTTAATTTTGGTCGTTTAAAACTTAATTTTAGTCGTTTTAAACTTATTTTTTTCTTTTTAAACTTAATTTTGGCTTTTTAAGTTTCCGTTTAGTTATTGTTCTTCGAATTATTTAAATTTTGCTTCTTTAACTTACCTTTAAGTCTTTTTAACTTAAATTTAGTCAGGAAATTAAATGATTTCGCTTTAACTTAAATTTAACTCATTTAATTCAAATTTATCTGTTTAACTTGATTTTGGTCTTTTTAAAGTTCATTTTGGTCTTTTTCAACTTAATTTTGGCCCTTTAACATTCAGTTCTTATTCTTCCAATTACTTAAATTTTGGTGCTTTAACTTACATTTAACTCTTTTTAACTTAAATTTAGTCAGTATCTTAAATTTGGTCGTTTTTAACTTAAATTTAAATCATTTAATTCAAATTCGCCATTCTTTAACTTATTTTGGTCGTTTAAAACTGAATTTTAGTCTTTTTAAACTTAATTTTGGTTTTTTCAACTTAATTTTGGCCTTTTAAGTTTCCGTTTAGTTATTGTTCTTTGAAGTACTTAAATTTTGCTGATTTAACTTACGTTTAACTACTTTTAATTTAAATTTATTCAGGAAATTAAATTTGGTCGCTTTAACTTAAATTTAACTCATTTATTTCAAATTTATCTGTTTAACTTAATTTTGGTCTTTTACAACTTAATTGTGGTCTTTTTTAACTTAATTTTGGCTTTTTAACATTCAGTTCTTATTCTTTCAATTACTTAAATTTTGCTACTTTAACTTACATTTAACAATCTTTTTTATATAAATTTAGTCAGGAACTTAAATTTGTTCGTTTTAACTTAAATTTAAATCATTTAAATCAAATTTGTCTCTGTTTAACTTAATTTTGGTCGTTTAAAACTTAATTTTAGCCTTTTTCAACTTAATTTTAGTCTTTTTAAGTTTCCGTTTTGTTACTGTTCTTCGAATTACTTATATTGTGCTGCTTAAACTTACGTTTAACTCTTTTTTGAACTTAAATTTAGTCAATAACTTAAATTTGGTCGCTTTAACTTAAATTTAAGTCATTTAATTCAAATTTATCTGTTTAATTTAATTTTGTTTTTTTATAACTTAATTTTGGTCTTTTTAACTTAGTTTTGGTCCTTTTTAACTTAATTTGGCCTTTTAACATTCAATTCATATTCTTCCCATTACTTAAATTTTGCTGCTTGAATTTATATTTAACTCTTTTTAACTTAAATCTGATTTTGTTTATTTAAATTTAGTCAGCAACATAAATTTGGTAGTTTTTAACTTAAATTTAATTCTTTAACTTAATTTTACATTTACATTTAAGTCTTTTAAACTTACATTTATTCAGGAACTTAAACTTGATCATTTTAAGTTTGACTAATTTAATTACAATTTGTCTTTGTTTAACTTAATTTTAGTATTTTTTAATTTAATTCTGGCCTTTTAAGTTTCCATTCAGTTTTTGTTCTTCCAGTTACTTATATTTTGCTGCTTTAACATATATTCAGCTCTTCTTAACTTAAATTTAATCAGGAACTTAAGTTTGGTCATTTTTAACTTACATTTAACACATTTAATTGAAATTTGCCTCTGTTTATCTTAATTTTGGTCTTTTGTAGCTTAATTATGGTCTTTTTTAACTTAATTTTGCCCTTTTAACCTTAAGTTCTTCTTCTTAAAATTTTGCTGATTTAACTATTTTTAAGCTAAATCTGATTCTTATTGATTTAACTTTAGTCAGCAACTTAAATTTGGTCGGTTTTAAATTAGATTTATCTCATTTAATTTAAATTTGTCTATATTTAACTTAATTTCGGTTTTTTTTAATTTAATTTTACACTTTAATTTAAGATTAAGGACGTGTTCTTCCAAATGTTGCTGCTTTAACTTATATTTAACTCTTTTCAACTTAAATCTAATTCTTGTTGATTTCAATTTAGTCAGAAACTTAAATTTTGTTGTTTTAACTTAAATTGAGCTCATTTAACTTAATTTTGGACTTTTATGACTGTATTTTAGTTTTTTTTAACTTAATTTTGCACTTCTAATTTTCTATTCAGTTATTGTCTTTCCAATTATTTAAATTATGTTGTATTAACTTACAATTAACTATTTTTAACTTAAATCTGATTCTTGTTGATTTAAATTTAGTTATCAGCTTAAATTTGGTCGTTTTTAACTTAGATTTACCTCATTTAATTAAAATTTATCTATGGTTAATTTAATTTCGGTCTTTTTTAACCTAATTTTACACTTTTAAGTTAAGATTCAGTTCTTGTTCTTTCAATTACTTAAATGTTGCTGCTTTAACTTATATTCTACTATTTTCAACTTAAATCTGATTTGAAGTTATTAAGACACTCAAATTTGGTCGTTTTTTAAGTTAAATTTTGTTCCTTAACTTAATTTTGCTCTTTTCAGTTTAAATTTAATTCTTGCTTACTCAATTTAGCCATAACTTTTATCAGTCGCTTTTTACATAAAATTGTTACTTTCAACTTAAATTTAGTTCACCACTACTGAAATTTGGCTACTTTTTAATTTAAATTTGCCTTGGTGGAATATTTAGGATTACTTTTCATCTTAATTATTCCACCACAAAAAAAATATTAGGAAAAATTGAATTATTTTTTATATTAATTAGCCAATTTATTGTGGTGGATTATTTATAATAAACTAATAGCATAATTATTTTTGATTAATACTTAAAAAAATTATCTGAGTGGAATATTTTGAATTATCTTCTAGCTTAATTATTCCACTACGAAAAAATGTAGACCTTAACTACCAAATTTATCTTGGTGGAATATTTAGAATAAAAGGGAAGCCTAATTATTCCATGGAAAAAATGTAATTATTTTTGATTATTGCATACCAAATTTACCTTGGTGGAATATTTATCTTAATTATTCTACCACGGATCAAAAATCTTTTGCACTAACTGGAGCTTTGGACAAATTTTTAATAAAACCTGTAAAACCCGTAGAAAATGGTTTATGTGCTATTAATATTTTTAATGATTACGTTTTAGTTTGTAAATTTTTTTATTCTATAAGACCAGACTTTACAGACTAAGTTGTGTTTCCATCTTTTCATTTTTTTCAAATATTTCTTTTCGTTCTATAGTTTCAGCTTCAAGTTTCATCTAGTACATTAATCCATATTACCATTATGAATTATTAATTTCAATATCTCTTATAAGGGAAATTGAATTGATGTAAATTTTTGAAGTTGTTTCAATGGATTGTAGCGTAGTTCTTTAACCTTCCTTACCTTAACCATCGCATGGTATTGGAAACTTCTATAATAGTTACTATGCTACTATTGAGGTTACCAGTACTAAACTAGTGTAGTTGTTTTCTACATAACGGCCTAGTACTGTATATTTATTATTTCCGACTATAAATAGTGTAATGCGTACTGTATATTAATATTTTATTAAAATTTTAGCCTAACTTGTACTGTATACAATTTTTGTACAAACTTGTATTTCTTCTTTTACTATATTTTGTAATATTTGTACCATTAATTCTGATTTGACTTTCAGCTATTTCTATATGTCTTTTACTTGTTCTTTTAGCCTATTTGGGACTTTTCTGTAGGTAGTAATATTTTAGCTAATTAGAACAATTTTTCGAACATATTTTTGTTAAATTTTGACAGATATTAACGAATGCTCTACAAATCCATGTGGATCGAATGCTGTATGCAAGGATACAGTAGGAAGTTTTGCCTGCAACTGTAAGGAAGATTATACAGGGGATCCTTTCAAAGGATGTACGGACATAGATGAGTGCTCAACTTTAGAACTGCCTTGCGGGACTCACGCCATTTGTGAAAATACAGAACCAGGATTCAATTGTAAATGTCCACAAGGTTATCAAGCTAATCCTTCACCAAAAGTGGCATGTGAACAGGTACGTTAAAATTTATAATTTCCTTCTCTGAATATAATGTTATGAGTTGCGTGATCACTCCCGATGGTAATAACTTAACTTTTGTTTTAAAAAGTATTTATTATTATAAAATCAAACAACGTAATGTACGAGTTACAATAATGAAGTGAAGTACAAGATTTTAAAATATAAAACTTAAGAACCTTGGGAACCCCCGCCATTATGATACAAAAACGCGGTTTCGTTTTACGGTCTTAATAATTAACGATATTAGTTTTAGTTTGAAGAAACATGTTTATAAAGTCTAGTTGATTACCGGAACTTCAAAATAAGTTATTAAAAAAAATAAAAAAAAAGTAATTTTTATTTATTACTTGTAATTTAAAAAGTGAAGTTCCGGTCAACAATATTTAAAGAGCATTGTTTTTTCCAATACATCATTTCTCAAATATTCCTATATATTTTGTAAAATGAAACCTAGTATTTGAATAAATAATATTCGACAGGAGCTGCCCTCTTCGATTTTAGAAAGGTTAGCAAAAAAAAGCTTGTAACTTTGGCAACATCGGATCTATTATATTGTATTGACAGCCACGCCACTTGAGCTAAACAACACAATAATACAGCTGATTTTAGTGATTTCGGAGTGAAAAATATAAAAAATAAAAAAAAATAGGCAAAATAGAGAAAAACAGGAAAACGTAAGAAGAATTGAGGGAAATGGAGAAAATGGAAAAAATGAGCAAAAATAGACAAAATAGAAAAAACCAGGAAAAAGAAACAAGGATATATAGAAAAAATCGGCTGTGTCACCCCAGGACTTTCCCGCCTCGACCGTAGAGAATATGTTATTTATTATTATTATTATTATTTTAATTACAAAATACTAAGCATTACATTGATTTATGGAACACATTAAAAATAGCGAGCTGATGGTGAATTAACATTTCAATGTTGGTAATAACATAAGCTACGCATGCGCACGTTATATATCATACTGTTACAATTAGGATTTCCTAAAATCATGTATGAAAACTATTGGGAATTCGGGAAAAATTTTCATTCAATAGTTGTAGGGAATTTTATATGTGTATTTTTCTCGCCATCTAGCGGCGGAACTATGAGGAATTCGATAAAAGTTAAAGAAAATTTGATGCTTTACAACTTTGCATAAGAAAATTTTGCACTAAATATATTGTTTGTCCTCAAAATCAAGAAAAACCAGAGAAAACATACATGCACATTTTTTACGCGCCCTCTAGTGGCGCAACTATTTATAGATGTTAGAAAAAGTTTAAGACAAAAGTTATAGAGAATTTTATGCTCTAAAACTTTGTTTAACACAATTTTGCACTAAAGCATATTGTTTGTCCTCTAAATCAAGAAAAACTAGAGAAAACCTACATGCACATTTTTTACGCGCCCTCTAGTGACGAAACTATTGGAAATTCTGGAAAAAGTTTAAAACAAAAATTATAGGGAATTTTATCGTCTAAAACTTTGTACTACAACATTTTGCACTAAAATTTATTGTTTGTCCTTAAAATTCAAATAAAGCATAAAATTGTTACATGTATATTTAACCAATGTCGGTCTTGAGGACCCTACACTGTACCAATTTAAACCAAAAACTAATGGTCGCATTCTAGGCACACACCGACCCTCCATACCAAATTTCAGCTTGATATGTCAAACGGTTCGGCAGTTATCGTGGAAGATTACACACAGACACACAGACACACAGACACACAGACACACAGACACACAGACACACAGACACACAGACACACAGACACACAGACACACAGACACACAGACACACAGACACACAGACACACAGACACACAGACACACAGACACACAGACACACAGACACACAGACACACAGACACACAGACACACAGACACACAGACACACAGACACACAGACAGACCATACGCTGGAAATGGTCTCAATCTTCTTGGGGGACCTCAAAATGGATATTTCCATCGATATCTCAAATTTTTTTTTTGCTCGTTCACCTTACTTTCCCTTTGATGGGTCCGGGAAAGTAAAAAATAGAAAAATTAGTAAAAAATAGTAAAAAACAGAAAAAATACAGGAAAAAATGGTATAAAATAGGAAAAATAAGAAAACTAGGGAAAATGATTAAAAATAGGAAAATCTTCTGTGTCACCTCAGAACTTTCCCGGCTCGACTATAGAGAATAGGATTATTTTAAAAAGCAATCTGAAAATGAATTCGTCTACACAATGGATATTTCAATGTTGATAATGACATAAGTAGGCGCATGCGCACATTACATAGCACATTCCTACAATTAGGAACTCCTAAAATCATGGGGTGAAAACTATTGGAAATGCGGGAAATACTTTGATATAAAAGTTGTAGGGAATTTGATGCTCTACAACTTTGCACTAGAACATTTTGCACTAAAGCCCATTGTTTGTCTTCAAAAGAAAAAAAATGGAAAAAGTCTAAATGTGTATATTTTTCGCCCTCTAGCGGCGAAACTATGGGGAATCCGAAAAAAAGTTAAATATAAAAGTTAAAGGAAATTTGGAGCTCTACAACTTTGCATCAGAAAATTTTGCACTAAAGTACATTGTTTGTCCTTAAAATTTGGAAATACTACGGAAAACCTTCGTGCATATTTTTTGCGCGCCCTCTAGTGGCGTCACTATTGTAAATTCTGGAAATAGTTTGATACAAATTATAGAAAATTTTATGCTCTCAAACTTTGTATTAGAATATTTTGCACTAAATTGTACTGTTTGTTCTTAATGTTTAAAAAAAGGCAATAAATCTTTCATGTGTATTCAATCAATGTTGGTCTGCAGGACCTTCTACTGTACCAATTTAAACCAAAATGGTCGCATTCGAGGCACACACCGACCCTTCATACCAAATTTCAGCTTGATTGGTTAAACCTTTCGGCAGTTATCGTGGAAGATTACACACAGACACACAGACAGACCAAACTCTGGAAATGGTTTTAATCTACTTATGGGACCTCAAAATGGATATTTCCATTGATATCTCAAATTTTTTTTTTTGCTCGATCACTATACCTTCCCTTTGATGGAACCGGGAAAGTAATAGGAAACAATAGGAAAATGAGAAAAAAATGGAAAATAAGGAAAATTAGAAAAATTAGTAAAAAATAGTGGAAAAATAGTAAAAAAATAAGAAAAAATGGTATAAAATAGGAAAAATAAGAAAAACTAGAGAAACCCAGGGAAAATTGTAAAAAACAGGAAAAAATAGGAAAGTACTAAATATAGAGAAAAATAAGAAAAACTAGGCAAAAGTTGAAAAAAACAGGAAAAAAATAGGCAAATTAGGAATACTTAAAAAAAATTGGAGGAAATAGAGAAAATGGTAAAAAATGGGCAAAGTAGAAAAAACAGGAAAAAGAAAGAAACGGAAATATAGAAAAAAATAGAAAATTAGTATAAAATACAAAAAAGAAGGGAAAAAATAGTACAAACTAGGAAAAAATAGTAAAAAATAAAAAATTGGGAAAAAATAGAAAAAACAGGAAAGCATAAAAAAATAGGCAAAAATAAGACAACGTAAAAAATAGTGAAAAATAGGAAAAAAAACCAGGGAAAATAGGCAAAATGGTTAAAAATAGAAAAAATATTAAAAAAAAATAAGAAATAGGAAAAACTAGGGAAAATAGAGAAATATATGCAAAACAGAAAATTGGGGGAAAATGGAAAAACCAGGAAAAGTGAAAAAATGCGGGAAAAAAATTAGAAAAAACAGAGAAAAATTGGAAAATATATGCAAAAATTGAAAAAATGGAGAAAAATAGAAAAAAAATTGAAAAATCAGAAAAGAATAGAAAAAGTGGGAAAAATAAAAAATAGTTAAAAATGAGGGGGTAATCGCCACCCAACTTTCCGAACAATCATAGTAAATTCATTGTTGAATCGGTTATTTTTGTAATAAAATTTTGAAAAAAATTATAAATAAATAATTAATTATTACAAATTTAAACATATTTTTTTTTTTAATTTTTAGTATTAAAATTTAACTAAAAAATAATAATTTAATAACGATAAAAATTGCTTAAAAATTAAAATAAAAACTAGCGGCGAAACAATGCGGAAGTCGAAAATAAAGTAATGACAAAATTTGTAGAAAATTTTATGTTCTACAATTTTGAGTGTTTGTAATTTTTCATAAAAATCCGTATTTTGTCTCAAAATCTAAAAAAATGTCGCAAATGTCTATATAAGTTTTTTGCACGCCCTCTAGCGGTGAAACAATGAGAAAT
Source organism: Neocrepidodera transversa (assembly GCA_963243735.1). NCBI lineage: Eukaryota > Metazoa > Arthropoda > Insecta > Coleoptera > Chrysomelidae > Neocrepidodera > Neocrepidodera transversa. The sequence goes on along the minus strand of OY725344.1, from coordinate 19,954,734 downwards.
TCAAAAAAACGGTAATGACAAAATGTATAGAAAATATTATGTTCTACAACTTTCATATCCTATAATTTTTCATAAAAAGGCATTATTTTGGTAATTTATAAAAAATTTGAAAAAAAAATATTTTTTAATAAATCTGGCAACAATGGCAAAGGTTTTTGAAAATTTGAATCATCCGAAATTAAACTATAACGTATAAAAAATATATGTGTAAAACATTATTGCCATCTTGTTTAGTAATTACGTCATCATTTATAGCAACTGTCACTTCCGGTTCTAAATTTATTAAAATGGTTAGAATAACCCAAAAGCAATAACATTGTAATTTTAATGCCCCTTCAGAATTTAAGCGATGTCCTACTACAAAATTTAAGATACCCACTCGGTGTGACCTGAAGTGGTAGGAAGCGGGGCGGGAAGGAATTCGAAGTTAATGACGCGCTTCCTATGCCTCTTAAGGCTGAGCACCGACCAAGTGCCAGTGGCGCGGTATAAGTTTTAATTTTAACATATAATTAACAATAGGCTGTTTAATTATTAATAGGGAATTTTAATCCGTCGTTGCCAAATTTCCAAAAATTTCCCTAAATCTGGCGATCTTTTATGACACAAGATGTTTTTTATTTTTAAACTCGCCGAAAAATATTATTTATTTTGTGTTCATCTAAAAGATGCAGAAAAATTTGGGAAAAATGGTCCCGGTTGAAGTTGATGATTTTTATATGTTTATGTCGTGTATATTTTTTGGGATACTGCATCTATAATATATCAAAAAATTATGAATTTTAACCGGGAAAACATTTCCTATATTACCAGTACGTTGTTCGTAAACATTTTTTAATAGAATAGTAGTTATTAATGGTTTATTTTTTTTTGTTTTAGGTGGACGTAAATATACTTTGCAAATCAAACTTCGACTGCACCAACAACGCCGAATGCATAGAAAACCAATGTTTTTGTCAAAAAGGCTTCGTAGCTGAAGGATCCGTTTGCGCAGATATCGACGAATGTACGAAACAAATATGTGGTCCATTTTCAATTTGTACTAACACCGTTGGCAGTTTTCAATGTGATTGTGAAAATGGTTACATAGGAGCGCCACCTAAACTACAATGTAAAGCTCCATGTGATGATGTATCTTGTGGAGAACACGCGTTTTGTAAGCCTGATGGACACGAAGCTTTTTGTATATGTGAAGATGGTTGGACTTTTAATCCAAGAGATATATCAGCAGGGTGTATAGGTAAGATATTTAGTTAAGTAAATAGTATTTTTTTACTAATTTTTTATTTATTTAGATATTGACGAATGCGATAAATTAAACGGTCCTAGTGGTCGATGTGGTGAAAATTCAATCTGCTCAAATCTACCAGGTACTTTTGCATGTCAATGCAAAGTAGGATACTCAGGAAATCCGAATACGCAATGTAATGACATAGATGAATGTTTAAATCCAGAAAATTGTGGTACTGGTGCTATTTGTACAAATTTACCAGGATCATACGTCTGCGAATGTCCTGAAGGTACTGTACCTGATCCTGATCCTAGAACAAAGTGCAATGAAATAGTTACATGTAAAAAAGACATTGATTGTCCTGGAAATGCTGTTTGTGATGTAAAGAAACAATGTTTATGTCAGGAACCAAATATAGGAAACGATTGCAGGCGTAAGTAACTTTTATTTTATTAATGAGACCCAAAAAATCGTTAATAAAGTTTTATTTTTTTTTGACATGTACCCATGCACATTTAATATAACGTTATATATTATTTTTTAATAAAATACAGGCGTTCTCTATGTAATTTTAAATACATGCGCATTAATTTTGACATATTCTGTCAATGTAACGTCAAAATTAACAATTATAACCAATAACCTTTTTTACTTGACCTGTTTTGTCTGATACTGTCTGGTTAGTTACTTAATGATGACCGAAACTTCTTCGTTGTAAATATGGTTCTAATATGTAACATAAAATTGTGTATGTACCTGTCAATATAAAGTATTAAACTAAAAATGTCGTTGTAATAACAATATAAAATTGCTTAAAATATTTTAATACAGGATCTTTTATTTAAAATTTTTTTTAATAAAGTTACCTTTTTCCTTTTGCAAGAAGTCTCTACTGTTACAAAATTTTTAAAAATGTTCTTAAATCTAGATAATTTTAAAGCATCATTGGCAAGTTTCCCTAAATCTAGAAATTTTACGGTATATAAAATTAGGCACAAGATGTTAAAATTACTTTTGACGCACCAAAAAAATTATTCTTTTAATAATTTGCCTTTTTTTATTTGATTGATTGATTCATTGATTTGATGGATGCCAATCACATCGTTCTTATCAGGTGAAAAGGCTTGTTACCTTTATCAGACATAGCAGCCTCTTCATTAGATTTTCTCTTGTGGGGAAGATCTCCTGTGAGTTTTCTGCCCCTAGGAGGTTGTACCTCCAGCGTATAAGTACTTGACACTCTAGTATAACTCATTACATAATCTACAGATGGGTTTGTTTTGGTAGATATCCATTTTGTGTAGGTTTTCGCTAAGGTGGCAATCTCCAGGTATTAGTCTCGTAACATGCCTTATTTGATTTCTGCTTAGCTGCAGAATATCGTTAGTCAGTGCTTTTGCTGTATTTTTTTTAACATGAAATTACTGTTGTCCTGATCCGGCACGAGATTCCAATTTGACTGATGTTCTTTAGCAACCCACCCAGTCAACCAGAGTCGTACTAACCATTTCGAAATGCCAAACATTGTCTCGTTGAGGCTTTCCTTGCCAGAGCGTCTACTTACCCGTTGTCTGTTATCCTGTTATCCCTTTGTGTCCAGGAACCCATTTTTAGGTTACCTTGTTTTGGTTTGGCAAAATAAGTAGGGGTTATAGACAGTTCCAGATCAGTTTGTATCTGATTTTTTTTGCATGCTAGAGCTTGTAGGACTGCCTGATTCTCGGTTCTCATTTCTATTAAAGAGCTTGTGATGACTTTTGTTACACTTGGACACCAGTTACCGTTTCACTCCAATCTGAATGCCCCATTCTTGCCTCCGTTCTGATATGAATATCAAGTGGCAGGAGGTTTAGTATGGTTTTCATAGGAGCGGTTAGAGTGCGTCTCATGGAACATGTAATGCAAATGCAGGCTAGTCTTTGGAGTTTAGATTTTTGATTTACTTTATGCCACCATACCAAGAAGCCGTATGTTATCATGAGTCTTACCACAGCAGTGTACCGTGCTTCCCCCTCAGATATGACCTGTACCTCTGCTTGGAATACTGATGCGTAATTCCCCAGTGACGCATAATATTTGCATCTAGATTTATCGTCATATATTCCAGCACCTGTTCCACTGTCGGTTTTGAAACCATCAGTATACCATACCAGTGTTCCTACCCCACAGTTGGATGTGTCTTCACCTTCCTATTTTATCAGAATATTGAATGGTTTTGTGAAGTTATTTTTTTGATTTCTATAAAGAGTTTGTGATGACTTTTGTTACACTGGAATGTCCTTCTTACCGTTGAACTCCATCTGAATGCCCTATTCATGCCTCCGTTCTGATATGAATATTAAGTGGCGGGAGGTTTAGTATGGTTTTCATAGCCGCGGCTACAGTGCTCCTCATGGCACATGTAATGCAAATGCAGGCTAGTCTTTGGAGTTTAGAAAGCTCCAGTATAGCCTTTTTTTTGATTTACTTTATGCTATCACACCAAAGAGCCGTATGTTATCATGAGTCTTACCACAGTAGTGTACCATGCGTGGATTTAGACCCCATTTGATGCCAACTGCTCTTTTGGTAGCATTTAGTATCATTTTTATGTTTTTTTGCAAGTACTTATTCCAGGTTAGTTTAGCATCCATATTTCACTTCCTGGTTTATGAGTAGTTGCATGTTAAAGAGCTTTGGTATCCTGATGTTGTCCAACTTCATTTTTTGTGAAGGGAATTAGTGCTATTTTGCCAGGATTGAAATTAAGCTCTTTCTTGAGGTCCTACCTCTCCATGATGCTCAGCGCCTGTTGTATAAGGTGTGAGACAATGTTTTCTCAACTACAAGTATAAGTAGGTACGTCGTCTGCACACCCCTAGGTGTAGGTTCCGTCACTATTAAGCTGCACCAAGATCTCGTCCCATACTAGAGGGGATAAAACCCTTCCCTGTGGGTATCATTTGAAGATTGATATCTCCATGATCTCACCCATGGTTTATATTTACTTACATGTAGTGTCGTCTACACCTTGCCAGAAATGTCCTGAAATGCTACTAGAACGATTTCTTTGTTACTGTGTGCCTGTGTGCAGCGTCTATCCTTGAGACAAGTGGATGGAGTGCTGTTTCACAGAATTTTTAAGTTTGATACTCATGCTGGTTTTTGTGTTGGAAAGTTTTCCTTGACATGTATTTCAACTGGAATGCAGCCTCTAGCCAAACTTACCCTAAATAATTTGCAAATCACCGTTACCAACCCTGCTGTGGGAAAGCTTTTTTCTTTTTTTTAGTGATGTTCTCTCATTACCCGTTAGTATGACACTCTTTTTACCCACTAAAACCACCTAATTCAATCCCTATGGTCTAGGACCGTTTTCCCAGACATTACATCAGACCAGAGGATTGCAGTACTCAGACTATTCAAATTATCTTTTCCGCCTCCGCTTTTTCCCCATTAAAGGTTTCTCCAACTACCCAGTTTCATTTTTTGGCTATCATTTATTCAATCACTCTTCTGGTGCTCATAGCTTTCTCCGTCCGTAGCTCCACTGCCAGCCTTTGCGCTTGTCACCTTGCGCTTATCGCAATTGTGTGTTCCGGATCGTTTCGCTGGGTGCAGTATAGGCAATCTTCAGTCTTTTCTAATTCTGTACACGTAGGTCTTAAGGCTACCATGTTCATATATCACCTGCGTCACATGGTAGCAAGCTCTTCTGTGCTTGCAGTTTAGCCGTTGGTTTAGATCTGGTATCAGGGTTTTTGTCCACTGCGCCACAGCAGTTAATCTTTTTATAAATTAATTATATATTAATTAAGTTAATTTTATTGGCCTATAAAAAACAACTATTAGAGGTCTATCGGAGGGATACCTGTTATTACAGACATGGTTTTGTATGGACTCGCTACTCTATCATCCTTCTCTGAATCGTCATAAGCATGCTCCAATATTTCTTTATGTTGACCGTACTCGCCCAGTCTGGCACTGCATATAGGAGGATATAAGCTACAACTCTGTACAGTATCTTCCTGCTGTAGTATCCCGGTCCTGTCAGACAACATTCTCGTAAATGCTGCCTCTTTTCTACTGGCTTTCTCGCAGGTTTTCTGAACATTCTCATTAAAGGTTAACTTATCGTCTAAATGGACTCAGAGGTATTTTACTGTTTTTTGGATCTAATTTCTAGTTCCCCTATGGATAAAAGGACTCCCCTCTATCTGTAGGACCCTTTATTATAACGGCCTGTCTTTTCTAGTGCCAACTCCAGGCCTCTGCTCTCCATCCATCTCTAGACCTGGTACACTGCCATGTCCGCCTAGAACATGAGCTCCTCCTTATCGTTCGTATTAATTATCAGAACCAGGTCATCTGCATAAGCCACCATGCTGCAGTTTCTGGGAATTTTCAGAGCTGTAGGAAAGCTGGGAATATGCTGACCGGTCTAGGTGATTTGTACGGTTCAAACGAGTCTACTCCCCAGCTTGCCTGACAGTTTCCCATCCTTTTTGGCGCCCTGCGTGTTTGGGTTTCTGGGTCAGGAATTGTTTAATTTTCTTCAGTTTCAGTTGAATCTGGTAGATATGTCTGTGGTAGTACCTCCCAGATTCTGTGTATTTTCCGTCCGGTGTTTTTATGTTCCGGGTATGATTGATTGTATCTTTTTTTAAGATTCTGTGTACCGCGCTGCTTTCGAGGTCGTCACAAAACCATCTTCACGAGTCTCTCTTAGCCTTCCGGATCTCTGTTATATTTTGTCAGTGGGGTTGGTAAATTGCTCACACACATCTGTTTTTTTTGCTTTATTAAGAACGCGCGTTTTTCTTTTTCTTTATTCCACCAGTTTGTATTTTTTCGAACCTTTTAGCATGCTTCAGGACATTTTACCTTGTATCAATTTATTATAGCATCTTGGAGTTGACCAAATGCTAACTCTACATTAAATTTGCACCTTTTTATTTAAAATTTGTTTCTCTTTAACTTAATTTTGATCTCTTTCAATTTAATTTTGCCCATTTAACTTTACAATCACTTATTTAAATTTTGCTGCTATAACTCTGTTTTACTTAAATGTTATTCTTGTTGTTTTAACTACAGTTGGTCGTTTTTAACTTAATGTAGGTATTTCATTTAATTAAAATTTATTAAATTATTTTTTTTACTTTCAGATCCGTGTGAAACAACAATTTGCGGTTCAAATGAAGAATGTATGCTTATTAGTCAGGAAGCGAAGTGCATTTGCAGCGCTGGATTTACAGGAACAAATTCAGGTTGCGCAGATATAGACGAATGCGCTGATAATCCATGTGCTCCTGGTGCTTTTTGTAAAAACGAACCAGGTAGTTTCTCTTGTCAATGTCCTGGTGGAACATCCGGAGATCCGTTTAAATCAGGTTGTGGAAAAACAACTAAATCAACAGAATGTTCTGACGTTATCCCTTGTCCAGCTAGTGAACAATGTATTTTAGATGAATATTTAAACGAAAATGTTTGTATATGTTTACAAGGTTATGTTAGAGATAAAACAACAGGAAAATGCAGGGATAATAATGAATGTATTGAACTTAGAGATAAACCTGCATGTGGTATAAATGCTATTTGTAAAAATTTACCAGGAAGTTATGATTGCCACTGCCCACCAGGTTTTAATGGTAACCCGTTCTTGGAATGCCTAGAGTGTAATAGCCCAGATTGTCGTTGTCAACCACCTTATAAGCTCCATGAAGGAAATTGTGTATTAGATAGTTGCGGCCCAGATGGTACATGTCCAAGTGGCGCAGAATGTATAACAATTACCGGCGGAGTAAGTTACTGCGCTTGTCCAAAAGGTTATAAAACACAACCAGATGGTTCATGTATCGATATAAATGAATGTACCGAACAACAACATACTTGCGGATACGGTGCTGAATGCCTAAACACATTAGGAGCATTTGAATGTCACTGCCCCAACGGTTATTCAGGTGATCCTTATATAGGACAATGTTCTCCGGCACAAAAGAAATGCATCAATGATAAAGAATGTTTAACCAATGAAAAATGTATCCAACCTGGTGAATGTATTTGCTTTCCGCCATTCTTCACCGATGGAAATAAATGCAAAAGTCCTTGCGAACGATTCCTTTGCGGTATTAACGCTAAATGCACTCCATCTGATCCACCAAAATGTATATGCGAAACAGGTTTTCGAGGCGATCCTTTCCAAGGTTGTACCGATATTGATGAATGCGCTGAACAACCGTGCGCATACGGAGCACAATGTCTTAACCAGAACGGCGGTTACAAATGCGTCTGTCCTAAAGGAATGACAGGTGATGCTTATAAAGGAGGATGTATTCTTGAGACTCCCGGTACGGTTAAATCAGAATGTCAACATGATGATGATTGCGCTAGTATTTTGAGCTGTCAAGATGGCGTTTGTGTTAGTCCTTGTGCTACGGTATTATGTGGAGCTCACGCTATTTGTGTTGCTGATAACCATATTGGAATATGCAAATGTAAAATTGGATTTGAGAAGAATAATAGAGGACAATGTGTGTCAGGTAAATATAGATTTTTAACTATTTTTATCCTTAAGAGGGGTTTAAGGCGAGAAATGACATATGTAAACTATAACATGTTCAACTTAGCACTGGTTAAATTAATGTGTTTATAAAGGTTAATTTTTCCAATTACTGGTTTTGAATTAAATTCTACTACAAATAAAATCACAAATAAATCTTAAAAATCGTATAATTTATCTAATTTGCGACTGGTGCGTCCGAAATATGATTTTCCGGCCCCAATGAGCCTTTTTCCCGCACCCAAACTAGGAATTTCAGCTGACCAAATACTTTTCACACCCAGTCTCATCTCCAGAAAGCTGAAATTTCAGTTGGCCATAAACTTTTCGAGCACAAATCCGGATTTAGCTCCAAAATTCAGCGTCGACTTCGCTTTATCCCGGTAAACGCATTTCAGGCCATTTTCGGCCCCTGGGGCCAATTCCAGACGTATATGCCCAATTCTGAGCTTGGGATCGGATTCAGCGTCGAAAAATACATAGGAATACATATGTCACTCTCTTGTGTATGAACTTTTTTTTTGTGGGGCTGTGTTATTAAAGGGATTACCATAATACGAGTTCGATTTATTGGTATTTTGATAAATTAGTGTTATTATATTTTACGATTTTGATGTATTACGTATTTGAAATTTTAACGTTCTGGGTTTTTAGTATTTTGATATTTTATTATTTTGATAAAATATCTATTTGATTCTTTAAAATAATGATTTTCAATAAAAAAATTGCCATTTCAAACAAATAAATCGCACCAATTTAAGGTGCCCACAGACTAATAGACAGACACACATGAAGCCAATCTCATTATCTTGTGAGCCAGAGCGAAGTTGTAAAAAGCTGTGTATAAGATAATGATAAATGGGATTAATAGAAATATTGACTAAAGTTATAATTTCGGATCTTAGAATAAATATATATTTTTCTATTTTTCGTTTTTTTTTTCGTTTCTATTTCTGTTTTTTTTGGATTGTTTCAAAATTTTCCCATTGTTCTATTTTTTATTTTGTTTTCTAATTGTTTCTCATTTTTTCTTATTCCTCAGATTTTTGCCATTATTTGCGATATTTTTGCCATCTTTTGGGATTTTATTTCGATTTTTTGCGATTTATTTCAATTTTTTCCAATTTTTTCAATTTTTTTTTTCATGGTAACAATTGTTTCCGGTTTTTGTTGTTTCTATTTTTTTTTTCCGGTTTTTTTCAGTTTTTTATGGTTTTTTGTTTTTTTTTTTGGATATTTTTCGATTTCTTGTGTTTTGTGAGGCTTACTTTGCGATTTTTAGCGTTTTTTGCGTTTTTTCGCTTTTTTTACAATATCCGTAAAAAAAATTATCGGTATATACCTATATATATGTGTCGACATTCCGTTCCGGCACGATAGAGGTCGCAATTTTAGTCTAATCGATACCAAATTTGGTACAAAAATTCTTTGAGACAGTAATTCATTGCGTATTGAAAATGGGCATTTTACCTCTAAGGGGGTGAGAATTGGAAGGGGTTGAAACCTCAAAAAATTCAGATCTCCGCCATTTTTGAAACAATTAAAATAGGTAATTGGACTTTTTTTATGCCCTGATTATTATAAAAGTAATTTATCTCAAACTTTTTTTCATTCAACCCACTGGGGTGGAACTGGAAGGGGTTGAAATTTCAAAAAATTTATATCTCCACCATTTTCAAAAATTCTGAAACAGGTCACAAGACTTTTTTTATGTTCTAATTATTATAAAATTAATTTGTCTGAATTTTTTTTTAATCGAACCTAATGGGATGGAACTGGAGGGAGTTGAAATTTGAAAAAATTCATATCTCAACTATTTTAAAAATTATTGAAACAGGTTATTAGACTTTTTTCATGTCCTAATTATTGTAAAATTTATTCGTTTGAAACTTTTTTTGATCTTACCATATCGTGGAGTAGGGAAGGATGAAAGTCTCAAATTTAAACAGAAATCTACCTCCCCTGTTGACCCTACCGACAGGAATTTTTTCTTTTAATTTCTTCCAATATTTTTTGTTTTTTCCGGTTTTTTAATTTTTTTTTTCGATTCTCCCAACTTTTTCTCGTTTTTTCTTATTTGTAATTCTTTCTTTAGGTTTCTATTTTTTTACAAATGTTCGTATATATTAGCAAATGTTTATGTACGTATGTGTGGAGCCGCCTTAACTCGACAATTACGACGCTTCCTAATGCCTAAAATACGAAACTGTCAATTTTGTATTCTAAATTCATTTTGTTGTCTTTAAATACCACCTCTATTTTTTTGTACCGCTTATAAACTGTACTAGACATAATTATATGATTAATATTATTTTATTTTTAATATAATGGTATTATTATTACTATTATTACAGCTTGCGAAGGTTTTATTTGTGCGACAGGAGCTCAATGTATTGTCAGCACATCCGGACCGACTTGTAAATGTTTAGAAGGCCTGTTGGGAAATCCGTTTGCAGGTGGACAATGTACTACAGATATATGTTCCAAAAACAATCCATGCGAAGAACCAAATATCTGTATTAATGGTAGATGCAGACAAAGATGCCAAGGAGTAGAATGTGGCGTTGGAGCACATTGTAGTAACTCTACAAATCGGTGTGTTTGTGATCATATGTTTGATGGAAATCCATACCTTCTTTGTATGCCAAGTAAGATTTTCACATTTTAATTAGAAAACTTTTCACTTATTAATTAATTTTTTAGCAATCGAAAGACCTCACTGTGAACCAGGTTGCGGCAATAATGCTCATTGTGAATACAGTCTAACTAATCAATGTGTTTGCAATACCGGTACAATTGGTAATCCCTACGAATTTTGTGAAAGAATCGAAAGAAAAACATGCAATCAAAATTCTTGTGGCTTAAACGCATTTTGCAAAGAAACTTTTAACGGCATAGAATGTTTATGTAATCGAGGCTTTACCGGCAATTCCTATATTTCATGTGAAGATATTAATGAATGTAACAATAACGTATGTGGCAATAGCGCTGTATGCCTAAATACACCAGGAAGTTTCGATTGTAGATGTAAAGAAGGTTATGCTGGCAATCCTTTCGTAATGTGTTCGCAGGTTCAAGGAGGAATATGTAGAGATCCAGAAAACTGCCAATGCAGTGATAAATTATTATGTCCTAACGAATATACATGTAAAAGAGGCCAATGTCAAAATCTCTGCAAGAATGTAAGATGTGGACCAAAAGCAACTTGCCAATCAGGTCAATGCGTTTGTTCTGCAGGATATGTAGGAAATCCTAAAGATTTAATTACAGGTTGCAAACCAGAAGATCAATGTAACTCTAACGTAGATTGTCGCGATACAGAAATATGTTTCCAATTAAATAAAGGACTAAGAAAATGCGTAGACGCTTGCAGTAAAGTACAATGTGGACCTAATGCTTTGTGTTTAGCGCAAAGTCATAGATCTTCTTGTATTTGCGCCCCAGGCTATGGTGGAAACCCAGGAAATTTAGACAATGGTTGTCAAATAGAAGAAAGAGTTAATCAAAAAATTTGTGAACGCGATAGAGATTGTACCTTTGGTACAATTTGCGCCGTAGATTCTAACGGCATTCAGAAATGCATTAGTCCTTGTGAAACAGTTGCTTGTGGATCAAACGAAATGTGTCAACTGGACATAGCAGGTCATCCTACTTGTGCTTGCAAAGGAGACTATATCTGGAATCCTGTAACTTCAAATTGTGAAAAACCTTCAATATCTGATTGTGCTTTTGATACTGACTGTGAATCTAGAGAAGCATGTCAACCTGATGCTATTGGTGTACTTAAATGTACAGAAATTTGTTCACATTTTACTTGTGGAGAAAATGCAGCATGTGTTACAGAATCACATAGAGCAGAGTGTCAATGTTTAGCAGGATATACTGGTAATCCGAAAGATAGAGAAGGTTGTAGACCTATATTACAAAATAAATGTTCATCAGATGCTCAATGTTCTGAACAAGATACTTGTAGAAAACACCAAGATCATAATATCTTAACATGCTTACCTGCTTGTGAACAACTTACCTGTGGCCCAAATGCTATTTGCATAGTCAACAATCATGTTCCGCAATGTCAATGTCCAACAGGATCATTTATTGGTGATCCCAATGATATAACCAAAGGCTGTAGCTTAGTACCTTGTGTTTATAATGCAGACTGTCCATCTACTCAACTTTGTAATCGTATGACACATACTTGTATTGATGTCTGTGATGAAGAATCTTGTGGAGTTAACGCTGTATGTATTGCTGAAAATCATAAAGCTATATGTCAATGTCCACCGGGTACTAATCCTAACCCGGTTGCTGATGTAGAATGTATATCAATTAATGTTTGTAAACCTAATCCTTGTCATTCTTCAGCTCTATGTAGACCTACTTCTGGAGGACATACTTGTGACTGTCCTCCTGGAACTATAGGAGAACCTTACATCTCAGGCTGTAAAAAAGAAGGAGCCTGTCCCAACGGTAATATAGACTGTCCTCAAAATTCGATTTGTAAGAATGGTAAATGTATTAATCCTTGTGAAAATACTAAGTGTGGTCCAAATAGCGTGTGCACTTTAGACAACAATCAACCAGTATGTGCTTGTTTAGCTAAATACATTCCAGCTAAAGATGGCTGCATTCGTGTATCAACAACTTGTATGAACGATAATGAATGTGGAGGCGAAGTATGTGTTAACAATCAATGTAGATCTGTTTGTAGAAATAATAAAGATTGTTCTGACGGAGAAAAATGTTTGCAAAATATCTGCGCTGTACCTTGCAGTGATCACAGTCAATGCTCTAACGAATTAGCCTGCGTTAACAACACTTGCATTATTGGATGTCGAAGCAATAAAAACTGTCCTACTGAACATGCTTGTATTAATAATAAATGTCAAAATCCTTGTGATAAGCTAGATACATGTGGCCCGAACGCAATATGCTCTTGTAAAGATCATAAAACACTTTGTAAATGTCCGGAAAATTTTGAAGGTAATCCAACTCCACAACAAGGATGTATCAGAATACCATCTTTATGTCAAAATAATAAAGAATGTTCATCTAATTACATCTGTATACAAAATCAATGCGCTTTAACTTGTGATAGTAATAAAAATTGCGCAGTAGGTGAAAGATGTAATGACGGAATCTGCCTTAAAGTATGTTACGGTGATGGAAATTGTTTACAAGGTGAAGTATGTAAAAAAGGAGTATGTCTACCAGGTTGCGCAGCAGATAAAGATTGTCGACCATCACAAATATGCATCCAAGGACAATGTAAATGTACTTTAGGATTTATAGAAACTACAGAAGGTTGTATCGATACAGATGAATGCAAAAATCACCCATGTCACCATACTGCTATATGTAAAAATACAGTAGGATCATTTTCTTGTGTTTGTCCTGATGATAAAGTTGGTAATCCTTTAGAAGACCCAGGTTGTTCACAGCCTATACAATGTCGTCGTGATTCTCAATGTGAAGATAAACTTGTTTGTAAAAAAGGAAAATGTATCGATCCTTGCGATGGCAACAAATGCGGCAAAAATGCTCTATGTGATGTATCCAAACATAAAATTACATGTAGTTGTCCTTCTAAACATCTTGGAGATGCATACGATTTTAATCTAGGTTGCTTTAAAGTAGACTGTCTTGTAGATGATGACTGTTCAACTAATCAATTCTGTGATGGTCATTCTAACAAATGTATTAATACTTGTGAAGTTATCAACTGTGGTAAAGGTACTTGTTCGACTGAAAATCATAAAGCATTATGTACATGCTTACCTGGATATGCTTTTAACAACGATAAATGCTTGGATATTAATGAATGTTTAGAGTCTAATCCTTGTCATGTGACTTCAACTTGTATAAATACTGATGGAGGATTTACTTGTGTTTGCGGTGAAGGTTTAGTTGGAGATCCTTTAACGACTGGTTGTAGAAAACCAGGAGATTGTTTATCAGATTCTGATTGTCCATCTTTAGCTGCTTGTATAAACAATAGATGTAAAAATCCTTGTGAACAATTAGGAGTTTGTGGTGCAAACGCGGAATGTATTCCTATAGAACATGTTGCTACTTGTAGATGTCCTGCACGTACAAAAGAAGATTTAAATCACGATTGCGTTCATATAGAATGTTTGGATAATAACGATTGTGGAGATGATAAGACTTGTATAGATTCCAAATGTCAAAATCCTTGTAACTTATCTAATATTTGTGGTAAAAAAACTATTTGTATACCAACGAATCATCTTGGAGTTTGTACATGCCAAGCAGGAACAACGGGTAATCCGCGTTTGGGTTGTGTAGCAGTTCAATATTGTGCTGAAGAATCTCAGTGTCCTTCTGGTCAAAAATGTTATAACGGACTATGTACTTCGATTTGTACTAACGCAAGGGAGTGTATTGAAAATCAATTGTGTATACAAGGTATTTGCCAACCAACTTGTAATTCTAATTCGACTTGTCCGGAATATCAGTTCTGTCAAAACAGCATATGTGTCCAAGAACAAAGATGTAGATTAAATACAGATTGTGATATAACAGAAAAATGTTTAGCAAATACTGTAGGACAAAGTGAATGTACAGATGCTTGTGAGGGAATTCTTTGTGGTAGAAATGCAGAATGTACATCTAGAAATCATAAACCTTCTTGTCATTGTAAAACAGGTTATGTAGGTAATCCTAATGATGATAAACTAGGTTGTCAAGAAATAGAATGTGAAAGTAACGAGCATTGTACTAATGATAAATTATGTGATCAACACATGTGTAAAATCGCTTGCCTAGTAAATAATCCATGTGGTAAAAATAGTTTATGCTCAGCCGAGAATCATAAACAAGTTTGTTATTGTCAACCAGGTTATACAGGAGATCCGAATAAAGGTTGTCACATGATAGATTTTTGTGCTGATAAACCGTGCGGACCAAGCGCTATATGTCACAATTCTAGAGGGTCATTTAGATGCCAATGCCCGTTAGGAACAGTAGGAGATGCTTATAACAGCGGATGCAATCCACCTGTAGAATGTAATAGAAATACAGATTGTCCGGTAAAAGCAAAATGCGATAGAAGTAATGGTATCCACAAATGTAAAGATGTATGCGAAAACACAATTTGTGGGATCAATGCCGATTGCGTAGCTATAGATCATGCTGGTTATTGTACATGTAGAAACGGTTACCAAGGTAACGCTACAGATCAAAATATCGGTTGCAAACCACGTTTAGTGAACTGTAAATCAACATCTGACTGTCCATCGAATACTTATTGCCATGAAGAAATCTGTAGTCCACCATGCGAGACCAATGAGGAATGTCAACTTCATGAGCAATGTTTAAAGGGTCAATGTCTTAATCCTTGTACTTTAACTAAAGCCTGTGGGATTAATGCTATCTGCAAAATCACGAATCATGTTAAAAATTGTAACTGTCCAGCTGGATTTTCTGGAGATCACAATATCGAGTGTTGTAGATGTAAGTATAATTAAATAATTATTTATTGTTTAATTAGATAAGTAAAACAACGTTTTATGATTTTCACAAATAATATTACAATGAAAATAACATTCATTAGATTTGAAATGATTACAAATTTTTATAAAAGGTTTAAAAAATTTGTCTAAAGGTTTACAAGAAACTTAATGAAATTTTGATATCTTGTACTTCTTGAGCTGATGAATAAAATTTGTCTTGGGCAGAACTATCCAAAAACCCCAAATAAGGTTAATTTTGAACTCTTTAAGTATATTGTGGTTACATGAAATATTCGAATACAAAAGTTCTAAATAAGAAGGTAATATTCATTTTTTAATATATTTTTGATTTGGCCCAAAAATAAATGACAAATTAAATATTTTTTCATACATATTTTTTACGTATCTTTAGGTTTACTTTATGTATTGTAATGTAATTTAGGATCAAATGAAAATTGAAATATCATAAAATAACATAACAGTCTGTAACTTGAAAGTCGTTTATTTTTATTATTAAATCTGATTATTGGTAACATTATACGAGAAACGATCATTGACTGGACTATTATCTAATTAATCAAATAAAAACCGATATAGTTAAACATTTATTATCTATGTTGAAGAATATCGTCACGACTAACCAAAACTACACTTTTTAACACATCTCCGCTAACTATGTTAGTATCATCATTATGATGTTAAAACAGTTAGCGAAATTCCCAATTCAAATTAATGTCTAATTTTAACAACTTTATTATTTTTTATTACAGTACCAGTAGCTTGCTCTACAACTTCAGATTGCAGTAACAACACTAGCTGTAAAAACAACGTATGCATACCTCTGTGCAAAATAGACAACGATTGCGCTTTAAACGAAAAATGTTTAAAAGGAAACTGTCAATTAACCTGCAGAGTAGACAATGACTGTTTCCTAGGTCATATTTGCCTTAACAATATGTGTTTTTACGGTTGTCATAACGACGATGATTGCACAAGCAGTGAGTCTTGCAGGAAAAACAAATGTATTAATCCATGTAGCGAAAAACCATGCGGTCCTAATGCTTTATGCGCAGTATCTAATCATCGAGCTACATGCTCTTGTCCAAAAGGTCTAGTACCAAATCCTTCAGCTACCATAGCTTGCGTTAGAGCACCTCCACAAATTTGTAGAGAAAATAGAGAATGTCCGAATGGAAACGCTTGTATTGAACGATCTTGCAGGCTCGTTTGCTCCTCAGATGGTAATTGTTTAAGCAACGAACGCTGCGAAACAACGAACAACGTTTGTAAACCAATTTGCAGAAAAGATGATGATTGTAATAGCGATGAAGTTTGTGATGGATTGACTTGTATAATAGGTTGCAGGAGCGATATTAAGTGTCCTACAGATCAAGCATGTGTCAATAGTAAATGCGTTGATTTGTGTTCGGTACCTACAGCTTGTGGTATAAATGCTGAATGCGCTATGATTGAACATAAAAAAGTATGTAATTGTCCAGCACCATTATCCGGAAATGCAATTGAAGGATGTAAACATGTATTAAAAAATTGTATTGGAAATGAAGATTGTCCTCAAGGAACATGTAATGGAGGAATTTGTCATGCTAATTGTAAAATGTAAGTTGCTAATTAAAATTACCGATTATTTGTTTTTATTAAATATTTTTTTTTAGGGATCGCAATTGTTTGGCTGATGAAAAATGTGTAAGGGGAGTTTGTAAGACAGTATGTAATTCAGATGATGCTTGTAACTTAAATCACATTTGTGAAAATAGAATCTGTGAAATTGGATGTCGCAGTGATTCAATATGTTCTACAGATAAAGCTTGTATTAACAATAATTGTCAAAGTAAGTAAAAATTTTTTCGTAATGGGAATTCCCTTAAAGTTGCCAACCTAGAAAAAAAGTTACCAACTGGGAAGGAGTATTTTTTTTAATGGTAAAAAATGTTTACAAAATTTAACCGACCTGTCCAGAATGTATCGTTAGCGAAATATAATGATTTTAATAAATTTAGTTGAAATTAAAGTTTGTATCAAGACTCGAGGGGACAATTGGACTATTTCGTTATCAAATGCAATTTTATACATCATTCATGAGTAGAAGGTCTGTGTTATATAACGTTCATTATCTTTATATCGACATTTACTCATTTTTTTTTACCTTACGAACCAGAATATCCATTGCGAATAAGTTTTTTATAATGTTGAAGTTATATATAATACAGGGGAATGACTTGATGCCTGGATAGAACCGTCTGCTTCAAAGCATTCATTATTCTGAAGAGGAAAACTGATCTAATATTAAATTTACATAAAATATTGGTTAGATTAATTACATTTTTATTTAACTAAACATTCTTTAAAATTCACAATTCATGCACAAAGGAAAAATAATAGCGACTTATTTTATATTTTTTACAATAATATTTTGACATTTTTAAAAGGGAATATTTATGGGTTAGTTCAACTTTAAGACATTTTACTTAAAAGATTTTTTTTCAAAATATCTATCAAACTATCAAATGCATCAGTTAACGCAGTTATTTTTAATTATTAATGAAAAAAATATAAAAAATCAAAATCGCTAAAATACTCAACAGTGGACATAAATCAGACGTCCTGGAAACGTACAAGAAAGATGTCCCAGGGAAATCCAAAATCGGTGGTCCCGACGACGTCCTGAAAATGGCCTGGGACCTTCAGACCTAAATCGAATCTAAATCAGAGGTCCTCGGGACGGCTTGTGCTGTTTGGGGTATATAATTTTGGACCTTCAGACCTAAATCGGATCTAATCAAATTAAACGTTATTTTTGTTTTATTATTAATAGTGGAACAAAAAAATTATTTTAAAGACTTTTCTTTTTTCTTTTAAATTCAACATATCTTGGTTCTTGAGGATTTCTTGTTTCATGTTCCAAGAATCTGTAGACACGTTAACTTGCTCTAAAAAGCTTGTAGTCGCAAAGAAACCTTGCTTCAAAAAAGTTTTGTCCAAAGAAAAACTTTTAGTCCATGAAAAATTTGCTCCAAAAGAAATTTTTTCCAAAGTAAAAAAGTTGCTCCTCAAAAGTTTGGTCCAAAGAAAAAGGCTTGCTCCAAAAAAGTCTGGTCCAAAGAGAACACTTGCTCCAAAAAATTTTAATCCAAAGAAAAAAACTGGCTCCAAAAAGTTTGGTCCAAAGAAAAAACTTGCTTCAAAAAGTTTGGTCCAAAGAAAAAAAACAACTTGCTCCAAAAAGTTTGATCCAAAGAAAAACCCTAAAACTTTACATAAAGTAAATATAAGACAAAAATCTTATAAATTACCAGATTTCGTGGTCTCTGTTTTTGAAAAAGAATATAAAACAATGAAGGTATTAAAATGAAATACATGAATTTTTAGATCAAAATATGAAATATAAAAATAATCAAAATGAATTAAATTTTAATCTTGTAAAAACCAATTAAAAATAGATTCTCTTTTTGTAAACGAGACTCAAGTAACACCACACACATCAGATAATTTAGATTAATATAAAAGATAAGATATGAACTTTTGAGTAAATATAACAAAAAATATATATATACCGGCATTAAAAAGAATTAAAAATAACAGTAAATAATTAATAATGATAACAGGAAATTTCAGCGAAAATCTAATATAATAAAAAACTTACTCTATGTAACAAGTGGAAGAAAGAAAATTTTTAACATGCAGCACAGACGATATAGAAGTCAATTATTTAATACCTAAAAGAGAGGGAGATCTAGAAAAGGGATATCAAGTGAGCTGAAATTAAATATACCGAGTAAAGGAATAATAAAAATACAGGGTCGCACAAAAAAACGTAACAAAGTTGGATATAGAGGCACAAAAATTCGGATTACAAATAAATGGAGATAAAACAAAATATACGCGAATCTTAAGAGGAAAACAGACTAATGACAGTCACTTAAGAATAAAAAATGACAAGTTTGAAATTGCACCAAGTTTCACCTACATCGATAGGACAAACTAGAAAGACAAGAAAAAATATTAAAATTAAACCAAATTTTTAGTATAAATAGGAAATTATTAAAATCCAAATCGATCAGCAAAAAAACAAAGATACAAATCTATAAGACTTTTATCGGGCCAGTCATTACGTACGCCCTAGAAACACAATTATAAGCATAAAAGAAGATTTAAAAATATTGGAAAGGAAAATACTGGGAACAATACTTATACCAAACATAACAAAAGATAGAGAAAAAAGATTAAGAAACATAGAAATAGAAAAGGAACTAGGTGAAGGCAATATAGTCCGGTTTATAAAACGAAAGAAGACTGGAATGCATAAGACACATTATGAGAAGAGCACCAACAGAAACCTTAAAAAGAATGACGAAGAGGAAGACCACGAATTACATGATGGGATCAAGTAGAGGAAGACATAAAAGCATTGAAAATCAGAGACTGGAAAACAAAATGCAGATGCAGAAGAAAATGGAAAGCTATAACAGAAGAGGCCAGGACAGATTAAAGATCATAAGCGCACCGGTAGAAGAGTTATCCACCTCGCCAATAGGATTTAATACAGTTCTTTTTGAGCTAGCCACAATCCCCCGGGATTGAACTTCCATGATAATGATGATGATGATATGAGAGCCTTGAGAGACACTAGACTCTACTGATATGTCGCGAGAGACAGAACTTTGAACCAGAAGAACGGTCAGTTAAGTAGGATTAGATCCAATTCAAGTAGTTACCATAAATGACAATTTGGGAAAGTTTCTGAACTAGTAACTTATAACAGACACTATCGAATGCTTTGGAGAGATCAATATAGATGGCATCGACCTGATGACCTGCTTCGATTAACGAAACTTAAATATTCCTGGTATAAGGCAAAGTTGGTAGCATCTGAACGACCTTTAAAGAATCCATACTGGAGAGGAGAAAAATAATTTGCTTATGTGCAAAAAAAATTCATCAGTAAGAATAGATTCAAATAATTTCGGTATAGCAGAAACCATAGATATGCCTCTGTAGTTTTTGCCGCGCTTCTTATAAATTGGTATTAGGTTAAAAAATTTCCAGGCTGTGGGAAAAGAACCACAATCGAAGTTTTTTTAAGTGGTAGAGAAAGCGAGTCTCAACAAATCTTTAGCACTAATTCAATTATTCCATCAGGACCAGCATTGAACACTATTATT
The DNA here is from genome assembly GCA_963243735.1 of Neocrepidodera transversa. Classification (NCBI taxonomy): domain Eukaryota; kingdom Metazoa; phylum Arthropoda; class Insecta; order Coleoptera; family Chrysomelidae; genus Neocrepidodera; species Neocrepidodera transversa. The sequence goes on along the minus strand of OY725344.1, from coordinate 19,934,313 downwards.
TTTTGTAAAACATTTTTTAGATTGAGGAAAATTAAATTTAAAAAAAATGTATGTAATTTTTCATGTCGATGTGTTGAAGTCTCTAGAATTTATATTCCAGAAAGAACTGGTTAGATTTTTGGATATAGTTGTTTAATTAATCTACAAGAAAAAGCAAATTATTTCATTTTTCCATACAAAAAACTTATACACGTTATGAATATGACCGTGATTTACTTTATTATTAATAATTTATATATTTTTTAGATCCTTGTGAAAAAACAACAACATGTGGAATTTGCGCAGAATGTATCGTCAACAATCACGTAGCTCAATGTAGCTGTCCGCTTAACTTCTTAGGCAATCCACTAAAATCCTGTAATCAAGCTGCGATTAAATGCAATCCGAAATGCGAATGCGACGAAGTAAACAGCTATTGCACTAAAAAATGTCAAGCATCATCAGACTGCGCTTGCGGAGAAACGTGCGTTAATAGTAAATGCCGAAACAAATGCTCCTCCCAAGCTACTTGCGCTCAAGGTCAAATTTGTTCAAGAGGCGCATGTTTACCGGGTTGTAGATCAAATAATGATTGTCCTAATGCTGAAATTTGTAATAATAAAAAATGCGAGAATCCCTGTAAGCCAAATGCTTGTGGAAAGAATGCATTGTGCAAGTCTGTTGATCATCGGAAAGTATGTTTATGCCCTGATGGGTATAAAGGTGACCCAAGTAGATCTTGTCAACCATTCGAATGTAGCAAAGATAACGATTGTGAATCAAACAAGAAATGTGGTGAAGACGGAGCTTGTAGAAATCCTTGTTTAGAAATCGGAGCATGCGGTTTAAATGCTCAATGTCGTGTAGTAGACCGACAACCATTATGCACTTGTCCACCAGGTTACTTAGGAAACGCTAAAGTTGAATGTAAGCAAGGTCGTACTGAGGAATGTCTAAAAAATCCTTGCGGGCACAATGCTAATTGCAGAGAAAAAGATGATGGTGGATTCGAATGCGTATGTGCATCTGGATGTATTGGCGATGCTTATAGGGGTTGTGTTTGTGAAGGAGAACTAGTTAATTTGTGTACGAATAAACTTTGCGGAGTTGGTGCACAATGTCGGGTGGTTAATGGAAAGGAAGCTCAATGTTATTGTCCAGCTGATAAACCATCTGGAGATCCTACAATTGAATGTAAGTACTAAAAACAAACATTTTTAACAGTTCAAACGTTGTATAATAGAAATTGAGAAAACATTTTTTTAATTTAGGTTCTATAGAAAAAACAACAACAGATTGTAGAACTGAAGGATGCGGTGATAATTCCGAATGTATAAGAGAACACGCGTTCTTTATATGCCGATGTTTACCAGGTTTCGCAGGTACCCCTGATAAGGGATGTAAGCGGGGTAAGTCTGAATGTCTGAACCAAAATATATATATTTATTACAATGTTTTTATTTATTTTTTTGTATACAGTACATGAGCTTATTTATATACAGTTACGCATTATTAAAAAAAAATTATAAGCGCACAAATTTATGTACAGATATTTTCTATGCACGTTGATATTGAATTATTATATTGAGTAATTGGTCGTGGTATTTATAGTTAAATTGTGATATTTAGAGTAATATGGATTTAAAAGTTAATTTTTAATGAAAATTTTTATTTATTCTTAAAAGAAAAACATTTATTTCCTCTACTCTAATCGGATCAAAAAATTTGTTGATAAATAAATATTTGTCATTATCATCAAATTTTTAAATCCGACATTATTATCTACCACGTGGTACACTTTTATTAGTCCCTTCAAATTAGTAAAATTTACCGAAATTTTTGGGGTTTTTCCAATTTTTCAGAAAAACACATTTTCGAGAAAAACGTTACACAGAGGTATTTTAGATAATTAAATTCTCTATAACTTTTGTATTGAACTTTTTTTCGAATTACGCATATTTTAGTCGCTACAGGGCGCGAAAGGAGTATACATGTAGGCTATTTGGCCTATTTTGTAGATTTTTCAGTACAAATAAAGCATTTTCGAAGAAAATATTAGTGCGTCATAAAATTAAATGAAATAAAACTCGAAGTCATGTACCATATAAGTATAATTAACATTTAGGAAACGGCGACTAGTTTCGGCTTACATGCCATCTTCAGTAGTAAAAGTTGTACAATTCGATATAAGAGAGGGTTTACAAAACACAAAGTGTAAAGAGTAGTAAAAAATTCTTAGTGAGGCATGTACTAGGGGAACTATAGGAAGGTGAGGAGTATGTAATGGAATTAATGATGTGTGGAACATGAAATTTAAATCGAAGGTAACAGAAGGTTACTTGTAGGTGTGTACCTTGTACTTTTTAAGTGTGTAATAATGATTAAATTAAATGTCTAGCGCTTTCAGTAAGTTACCGGCCATCATCAGAACAAAAGTCAAAATAAGAAGTGCGAAGAGGAAATTAAGATTACAAATTTACCATATTTTTTAAAAATTATAGATAGCCTTATAAGCACCAAAAATCCATGCTAAGGACTTATACATATAAACCCTATGTCGGGCCATGGCCTCGAAGTTATCTTTTTATAAGATTACATAACATAACATAAATAAGTCCTTAGCATGGATTTTTGCTGCTTATAAGGCTATCTATAATTTTTTAAAAATATGTTAAATTTGTAATCTTAATTTCCTCTTCGCACTTCTTATTTTGACTTGTGTCCTGATGATGGCCGGTAACTAACCAAAAGCGCTTGACGCAAGTCAAAATATTTTTCACAAAACAAAAGCTTTTTAAAATGGAGTTAGGGCTCCAAAATACAATAATTTTTAACCTTGGTTAGTTGTCTGTCAAAGGGGGTCAATCTTTTTCATTTTTGAGTGGTCAGAATTTTCTACTGACATTTGGCATCAGTGTTCGTGTTTCATCTCACTCCTTTCTACTCTCTTGTTTCAAGAATACGGCTTTTTAATATCAAGAGAAATTTTCAAGGAGCAAAAAAGTCAGGTAGCTCCTGGGCGAGTTAAATTTTCTCTCGATTCAAGACTATAGGTCTTGGTAGAAAAAAGCGATTTCGCATGATAATAATCTATCAATAGTCTATTTCCATTGTTAGTAATAAAAAAATAATTAAGACACGGAATTGCAATAAAAAGATCGATGAATTACCTTAAGTAATATTCTAAAAATATACCAGCAGAACATTCCTCAAATATTTATGTCCAGAAAATTTAGACCTTCTCAGAATATTCACAGAATATCATAAAAAAATTTTTCATAAACATACCTAAAGGAACATTACAGGAATAATACTTCATAGTCCAGGACATTCAAACTTTCGTAGAACTTTGATAGAACATTCTTATAATATTCTGTGCTATTAGGGGGCACATGGCTTCCAGTTTCGGTGATTGTATCGCAAAGGTGCACAGAAAACTTGTTAAACAAATTAAACTGAGTTGAACCATTGCCGTAACGCAATCAATGAACTGAATAGTGTAATGACATTGTTCGTATAATTAAAGATTAACAATTAATTAATTGTTAATCATAGTACTCACGATTAACAATTAATTAATTTTTACAAGCTTTTATTTAGTTTGACATGTCTGTATGTTTGGGTCAAATTTTGCACACATATGTATATCAGATTACAATGCATTATGAAATTTTTGTTAGAGAAAACAATAAAATGGCGGCACCAAGATGGCGAACGAGATTTGTGATTTTGATTCGATTCTATGTAAAATTGGTAAACTTTGTCCAATTACTAAACCGACCGCTTGGTTAAAAATTCGAGAAGTAGGGACGAAAAAACAAAGGGAAAATTATAGAAGTGGGGACGCTAAAGGTGTCGTTTTAGCTGTTGGACAATCTATATGTGATGGGTTTTGGGATCTGAGATTATGAATTTTTTGTCAGAATGCATAAATTCAAGATGGCTGACGAGATTTGTGATTATGGTCCGATTCTATGTAAAATTGGTATGAACCCCTACATACCAATTATGAGCAAGAGAGAGATTATGAAGTTTTGTCAAAATAGATCAATTCAAGATAGTGGCTCCAATATGGCGGACGAGATTTGTGATTATGACCTATAATCAAATCTTACAAGTTGATGTGACCAACTTCCCGGTGTGTGATTAAGCTAAAATTTTACATACATATGTAAGTCAGATAACAATGCAATATTGTGGTGACATTATATTGCATGCCTCAACAAGCTTTTATTTAAATGCTCTAAAAAGGAGAAAATAAATATTCAAGTAAATCAAACCCATCGTTTTATTACATATTGACACAAGTAATTCTAAGTAGAAATTTATGTATTTTTTACAAAAGAACTTTACACAGGAAAGTCTCCCGACCAGCTTTTATTTCATATAAAATTTTATAATATACGAAATGACTATTTTAACGAGATCAGGTAATAATTTGCTGTTTGGTACAAAAGTGCTGGGCACAAGCGTTCCTGATTAAATGAAAGGTCGCGTCCGCGTCTGCTTACTGCATATTTCACTGTCACTGTTGCAGTTTGTACTCTGTAAAGCTGGTTGAATTTATTTGTATTTATACAGATACGTAAATAAAGGTAAAAGTAAACACAATTAAAAACATATTGACCAAACGACACTTTATAAGCAAACGTCATCTATATTTAAAAGCGTCAATTTTATTTAGAGAAACTGGCTCACGTTAATATTATGCTACAGTTATTGCACATAAGTGACGTTGATGCACTACAAGTTGCATAGATGAAGTAATTTTTAAATATTAATTTTTTCATGTTAAATTAAAGAAAAAAGCAGAAAAAACGATTTTTTCATAAAACGAAATTCATTTTTTTCTCAAATAATGCAAAAAAAGATGGACTAATATTTCAAGTTGAACTCCTCATTCGACAAAGAGAAATTCAAGGAAAGACATTTTCAATGTTAGATATAAAAATAACCAATAATTGCTCACATTTAAGACTTGGAATATAATAAGAAAAAATAGCGTAGATTTAGGAAATAATTTTTGGTTTTTTACGATCTGAAGAAATATTCGAAAAACGTCAAAATTTGAAGTCAATACCGACGGAAATTTTGATTTACAAATTTTTCATTTTTCTAATTGTATAATTTTAATTTCTTTTATACTTTTTTATGGAAACCGTTAGGGGAATTGTTTGAGGAAAAAAATTAAAATTTGCTAAAAACTAAAATATCGAATTTTTTATTACCAAATTTCAATTCATTTCCTCAAATAATTCAAGTATATAAAATTATACAATTTTGAAAAATGACAAATTTGAGATTCAAAATTTCCAACTTTGAAAACGTCTTTAATCGAATTTTCGATATTATCGATTTAAATTGAAATTTGGTAAAAAACAAGATATCGAAGTCTATAATTCGACAAAGAGAAATTTAAAGAAGGAAATTTTCTAAGTTGGCAATTATGAATCACAAATTTTTCATTTTGAAAATTGTATAATTTTTTTACCAAATTCCAATTTTGATCTTTCAAAATAGAAAAAGCCACTGAATATGAATACAGAACATTCACATTCAAAAACATCAACTTTGAATTCAACGGGACTGTCGTACGTACCGACTAAAATTGACGTTTAAAAAACGGTGTCCAGTTGATTGAGAATCGATTTTTCGGCTGCCTTCGGATGGTAGATAGCGAAGAGCGGTTGAGAATTCCGCTACAGGTACAGGTACTGAAAAACGAAGAAGAAAATGATTGACAATGACATAAGAAATGACAGAGTGACAATTGACATGTTGTAATGTTTGATAGCCATGTAGAGTATCTCAATGTTTGGAAAATAAGCAGTAGATATTTTCAATAACAAATTTATTCACTGGTACATGTTTACTATAACATAATAAATCGATAACTCATCGATAATGAATAGAGAATGAATAACGAATCAAGAATGAACCCTCCCAAACCTATATATGCAAATTAAATGATAAACATTTCCTGACCTGGGCAACGGCCGACATTCAACAACTTTTAAAAATTTAAATTTCATGTTCGACACATCATTAGTTCAATGAGATATTCCTCTCCTTCCTATAGTTCCCCTAGTACATACCTCCCTTAGCATTATTTTCTACTCGGTCATATTTAATTAATCTTGTGTTTTATAAACCCTTATTGAGTTGTACAACTTTTAGGCCTTAAGATGATCTGCAAGCCGAAACCAGTCGCAGTTTTCTAAATTTTAATTATATTTATGTGATACTTGAATTCGATTATTATTTCATACACAAAAATACACATGTACGATTTTGTGGAAAAACAATGCACTGAGTGCAAAATATTCTAGTGCAAATTTATAGAGCATAAAATTCTCTACAACTTTTGTTTTAAACTTTTTTCAAAATTTCCAATAGTTTCGCCGTTAGAGGGCGTAGAAAAATGTGCTTATAGGTTTTTCTGATTTTCCAATTTTCCAGATTTTAAGGTCAAACAATGCACTTTAGTTGAAAATCTTTGTATTGCAAAGTTGTGTCAAGCTTTTTCCAGAATTTCTCGTGATTTCGTCACTAGAGGGCGCGAATTTTAATTTCTTGATGAATCTTTGAAGAATCTTTAAAAATCTTTGACAAAATTTAATGATGAGAATTTTTATAACAATCTCTTAAAAATCGTTTTGAAGTAACTTTGGGAAAATTTTTGAGGAAACTCAGGAAATTTTGAAAAAACTTTTGAGTAAATATAATCTAAAGAGAGTTTTCCACAAAAAAGTGAATAATCTTATAGAATTTTTGAAGAAATTTTTAAGGTTTTTTTTTTAAATCCTTTAAATATTTCTATAGGGCGTGAATCTTAATTATTTTCGCGTCCTCTGGCGGCGAAATTCGGGAAAAAGTGTAATGCAAAAGTTGTAGGGAACTTAATGCTCTACAAATTTGCAATAGATCATTTTGCACTAAAGTGTATTGTTTATTCTTCAAATTAAAAAAATTCAAAAAATTCTACATTTATATTTTTCACTCTCTTGCGGCTGAACTATGGGGAATTCAAAAAAAAAGTTATATGGAGTTTATGCTATATAATTTTAGATCATAATATTTTCTTCGAAAATGCATTATTAGTACTAAAAATCAACAAAAAAGACCTAATAGCCTACATACATGTATTAGGTTTCGCGCCCTCTAGCGACTAAACTATGGGTAATTCGAAAAAAAGTTCAATACAAAAGTTGTAGAAAATGTAGTTATTAAAATTCCTTTGTATTAATTTTCCAGAAAATGTATATTTTTTACGGAAAATTGGAAAAACCGAGAAAAGTGGCAAAATTTATTTATATGTATTTTTCTCAAAACGCAAGAAACAAAGATGACCCGTATCTCATTGCTTTAGGAAAAATTTTGGTAAATTGTTATTTTTTTTATCTAATTTAAAGGTACTACATATGCAAATTTTTGTAAATATTGTACTAGTTGTTGCCGTCATGTGGAATGTACACTTCACGGTTCCAATCTGCCTTGTCACATTATCCTGGTTTTTAACTCGCTTCCCATCACCCATTATTGCACATTTTATACAGAGCATTCCACACAACTGAGTGCAGATTTTTCATTAATTATAAAAGTTATTAAGCACAAGCAGCGCAGTCTAAAAAACGCGCAGCGGGTATGATGATATGTCAGATTGGGAACTACTATTGAATTTAGAAGTAGCAAGCGATATTATCCTTTCAAATATGATTTATTTTAACCAGTATTGCTTTAATTACACCTAAATTCAATATAATGAAAGAAGCATTCTCACATTGATAATGTATATTAGCATTGTTCTTTAAAGCTAAAAATGCTTGTAAATACTGCCGCTTATAAACCAAAAACCGGTCATGTTGAGATTTCCTCTTTCATATCCTTCATCTCTCTGACTATCCTTATCACACCCGCATGCGATGTTGTCAGACTTGTTTCTCTCATGGTTGTTTTTTCTTATAAATGCTTTCTTTTCTTGCCCATCCTTGATGTACCTGTAGATGCTGAATGTAACAGTGACTTAGAGTGTCTACAAGATAAAGCTTGCATCAACTTCCAATGCGTTAATCCATGTACGTTAAGAGGAGCCTGCGGACTCAACGCTTTATGCGAGACAATAATGCATAGACCTCGATGTTCCTGTCCAGAATGCTACGTCGGTATGGCTGCTACAGCTTGTTATCCAGATGAAAAATGTTTATCTATAAATGGAAGACCTAATATTAAACATTGTTTATCCAATGACGATTGTTCTGATAATTTAACTTGTGATGTTATTACTGGAGATTGTATTGATCCATGTGAAAATATGGCGTTTAAATGTAAAGGAAATAAAAAATGTGAAGTACATCATCATAGACCTACTTGTGTTTGTAAAAAAGGATTTTTAGTTAACGATCAAGGAGAAATATCTTGTGCACCAGACCATACAGAATGTTATCAAGACAGCCATTGTCCTTCGAACAGATCTTGTATAGAAGGAGTATGTCAAAACCCTTGTACAGCAACTATTAAATCACCTTGTCCTCCTGAAAAAAGCTGCGACGTCTTAAATCACAAACCTGTTTGTATCTGTTTGAAAAATTGTATACCATCTCTATCAATATGCTTAAGAGATAATGGATGTCCTCAAGATCAAACTTGTAGAGCATTTAGATGTGAAGATCCATGTCTTACTGCTAATTGTGCTGAAAATTCGCCATGTTTCGTTGAAGATCATAAACCTAAATGCCAATTTTGTCCACCAGGCTATAAATCTGATCCTAAATTTGGATGTGTCAAAGGTAAAAAAAGCAAAAAATTCTACAAAAAAAAAATAAAAATAAAAAAATGAAGTCCGCTTTAAAGGTTTTCAGTACGCAGTACTCTTTTATGCTACCAGGGTTTACCTTTTTACTACAGTTATTTCTTTCTAATTTACAAAAAAAATTCTAATTTCTACTGTTATTTTTAAGTAATTTAGAATAATACTTTCTTCTTTTTTCAATAACATGATTAAATGTTGGTTTTATAAATTCGCGTTACTCAGCTACTGTTATTTCTTCTAGCTTTAACTCCATAATTATTAAATTTATGCTGGCAGTATAAGGTAAACTAAATTTTGTGGGGTCAAAAATGCATGAATAAAGGTAGCACAATGCCGAAAAAAAATTAAATTACTATTGGGGTAAAATTTTTGCTTTTATGCCAATTTGAAACTGTTTTACATTAAATAAAAATTAATTAATTAATGTAAAAATAGTTTTTCTTTATGTATACAATATGTGGAGGAATGGATCAAGAAATACTTAAAAAAAAAGGACCAACTACCAATAAAATTATGGATTATAATTCGTTCTTTGATTTATTTGCTTGTACAAATTGTATATACTATTTATTTCTTTGGTGATGGGAAGCTTTGGTTTACGATTTTGTATTATTAAAGTAGAAATGCTTTTAGATATTAAAATTGATTATTTTTTTGAACTATCTTTTTATATAAGGTAGTTGAAATGTTTTAAAATTAATAATAAGATTAATGAATATTGTTTGTTTTTTAACTTAGATGTACAATGTCGTTCACATACTGAGTGTTCTACACATCTGGCATGTATAAACAAAAAGTGCCAAAATCCATGTGCTGTATCAAATCCATGTACTCAATCACATGATTGTAAAGTAGAAGATCATCAACCTGTTTGTGTTAAAGGTTAGTTGTACCATGAATTTTTTTGGGCTTGTGCAGTATTTGTCAATCTGTATGATATTTTTTATGAAGACTCCATGAATTCTAGGGACGCTTATACGGGAGGGACATCGATACAAGATGCTAAAATCATTCATTTTATTTAAATATCACCCAAGTAATTAAAATAACAAAATCAATAGCTGACAAGCAGAGATCAAATTGTTACTATAATAACAGGATCTGATTGTACACTGTGGTTCAGATAAAATGGGACAACTATTATAATCAAAAATGTAGAAAAAAGGGGTAATTTTTGTTTTGAAAAAATGCAAAATTAAAAAAAAAGGCGATAATTTTTTAAAAAGTGACAAAATTTAAAAAGAAGGTTAATTTTTTTGAAAAAAGTGCAAAATTTAGAATAAAAGCGGGTAATTTTTTGAAAAAGTGCAAACTTGAAAAAATGGAGTATTTTTTTAGAAAAAAGTAAAATTGAAAAAAATTAGATAATTTTTGTGATAAGGGAAAAAATAAAGAAAATTTGTGGCGGTAATTTTTCATTGAAAAAAATTAAAAAATGAAGAAAATTGGTAAGGGTAACATTTGAGTGAATAAAGTGAAAAAATTATAAAAATAGTTGGATTCAATTTTCATTGAAAAAAGAAAAAAGTTATGAAAAAAGTGAAAAAATGAAGAATTAGAAGGGGGTAGTTTTCGATTAAAAAAGGGAAAAAGTACTTAAAAAGTGAAAAAATTAAGTGAAAAAGAGGGACAACAATCCACAGTGAATTAGCAATGAACCGTCTAAACCAGCATTCATCGAAAGTGATTATCCTGGATTGAATGAAGTTGAGCTGAGCGTTACTTTCGTTCACTTTCGGTGAAAACAATTTTCAAGGATTTTTTTAGATTTTTTGAAGGATTTGCATTTTGAGGTTATCAAGTCTTTTAAATTTTTTCAAAAATTTTCGAGGATTTTTTCAAGTGGTTTTAGTTAAAAGGAATTTTTAAGGACTTTTTAAAACAATTTTCAAGGATTTTTTGAAGGCATTCAATTTTTAAGTTATCAAGGAAGTCTTTTGAATTTTTTCAAAAATTTTCCAGGATTTTTCAAGTAGTTCACTTAAAAGTAATTTTCAAGGTCTTTTTAAAGCAATTTTCAAGGATTCTTTAGATTTTTTTCAAGGATTTTCTTTTTTAAGATTATTAAGGAAGTTTTGTCAATAATTTTCCAAGATTTTTTCAGAATTTTTCAAGTGGTTTTAGTTAAAAGAAATTTTTAAGGATTTTTTAGATTTTGTCAAGGAATTTCATTTTAAGATTATTAAGGAAGTTTTGAGGATTTTATCAAGAATTTTCCAGGATTTTTACAGGATTTTTCAAGTGGTTTTACTTAAAATACATTTTTAAGGACTTTTTAAAACAATTTTCAAGGATTTTTTTAGATTTTTTGAAGGATTTGCATTTTGAGGTTATCAAGGAAGTCTTGTGAATTTTTTCAAAAATTTTCCACGATTTTTTCAGGATTTTTCAAGTAGTTCAGTTAAAATTAATTTTCAAGTACTTTTTAAAGCAATTTTCAGGGATTCAAGGGTTTTTTAGATTTTTTAAAGGATTTTCATTTTTAAGATTATTAGGAAAGTTTTGTGGATGTTGTCAAGAATTTTTCAGGATTTTTGAAGTGGTTTAGTTAAAAGGAATTTTTAGGGACTTTTTAAAACAATTTTCAAGGATTTTTTTAGGATTTTTCAAGTAGTTCAGTTAAAAGTAATTTTCAAGTACTTTTATAGCAATTTTCAAGGATTTAAGGATTTTTTTAGATTTTTTAAGGATTTTCATTTTGAAGATTATTAAGGAAGTTTTATGAATTTTATCAAGAATTTTCAGGATTTTTCAAGTGGTTTTAGTTAAAAGGATTTTTTAAGTAGTTTTTAGATTTTTTCAAGGAATTTCATTTTTACGATTATTAAGGAAGTTTTGTGGATTGTATCAAGAATTTTTCAGTAGTTTTTTAGGATTTTTCAAGTGGTTTTACTTAAAGAAATTTTTAAGGACTTTTTAAAACAATTTTTAAGGATTTTTTAAATTTTTTGAAGGAATTGTATTTTGAGATTATCAAGGAAGTTTTGTGAATTTTTTCAAAAATTTTCCAGGATTTTTTCAGGATTTTTCAAGTAGTTCAGTTAAAAGTAAATTTCAAGGACTTTTTAAAGCAATTTTTAAGAATTTAAGGATTTTTTTAGATTTTTTCAAGGATTTTCATTTTTAAGATTATCAAGGAAGTTTTCTGGATTTTATCAAGAATTTTTCAGGATTTTTCAAGAGGTTTTAGTTAAAAGGAATTTTTAAGGATTTTTTCGATTTTTTGAAGGATTTGCATTTTGAAGTTATCAAGGAAGTCTTGTGAATTTTTTCAAAAAATTTCCAGGATTTTTCGAGTAATTTAAAGGAGTTTTCAAGAAAATTTAATGCAATATTCAAGGATTCAAGGATTTTTTTAGATTTTTTCAAGGATTTTCATTTTTAAGATTATTAAGGAAGTTTTGTGGATTTTATCAACAATTTTCCAGGATTTTTCAAGTCGTTTTAGTTAAAAGGAATTTTTAAGGACTTTATAAAACAATTTTCAAGGATTTTTTTTTGTTTTTTTCAATGATTTACATTATCAAGGATGTCTTGTGAATTTTTTCAAAAATGTACCAGAATTTTTTCAGAATTTTTCAAGTAGTTTAGTTAAAAGGAATTTTCAATGACTTTTTAAAGTAATTTTCAAGGATTTAAGGATTTTTTCAACGATTTTCATTGCTGAGATTATCAAGGAAGTTTTGTGCATTTTATCAAAAAACGAATGACCAAATGAATCACCAGAAGTGGACCATGTAAACATTCACCTTCATTGGCATTTTCTAATAAACGGCCAAAAAGCATACCAGTTCGTGGTTCAGTGTACGTAAACGTTATTTTGCAATTTTTTTAAAATGGTTTTTAAGTGGAAAGACGATCATACTACGTTAATTTTACACTTAATGAAAGACCGATGTTGTTTGTGAAATACGAAAGCAGAAAAGTATAAAAATAAAACTTCCCGTAGACAATTTAAATATTGAAGAGGTAACAGTTGTAAAATTGAAGAACAATTCGTACAAGATATTCATCCGAGCTGGCTAAAGTGGAGCGGGGTTAGATGATGTTTATGTCCCAAAACCTTTTTGGTATAAAATTTCGCACAATTTGATTTGGCGCCATTGTTAGACGTACTGAATAATTCACTTGTTGGTTTATGTAAAACTGGTTAAAAGTGATCATCCAAATTGAACCATGTAAATACTCCTTAAGGGAAGAGCTAAAATCCCTAATAGCACAGAGACGTTTGAAAAACGTCTTAAAAACGTACCCAAACGACCGTCAGGACGTTTTAAAAACGTTTGTTAAAGTACCCGAGAACGTTTTTCTCTAGTGCAAATGTCACAACTTCTAACATCATATAGACGTCGAAAAAGGATGTTTTAAAAACGTTTCAAAACGGACTCAATAAATGGTTCGACTAAAGACGTTTTTTAGACATATTTTAGAATGACCCCTTATACTTTTGTGGACCCAAAAACACAACGCCTTTTGAACGTTTTTTTACAGTTACTATAAATCGACTTACAAAAACGTTTTTGACTTTCAGTGAAAACATACTTTTTGAACGTTTTTACTGGTGTGTTTAAAAACGACTCAAATAAAATATTTTAAAAACGTCCCTATTGTGTCTTTATAAAAAACATTCTGACATGGACGTTGAAAAAAGGTTTACTAGTGGTTTTTTATCGTACTGTAGCGTACAAAACGTTTTGTTTTTAATTTATGAATTCGGACGTTTTGTCGCCATATTTTTTCGTTTCTCTATGTCCATTTTAAAAACGCTCTAGCAGAAACGTTTATATAAAGTTTTATTTTGGTCCTCAGACATTCTGACGTTAAATTAACCATAAAAAAGGTCAATTGGACCTTTTGAGCTCTTATGAATTTTAGATTTTTTTACATAAATTGATTGAATTAATATTTTTTTAATTTGAAAATAACTTTTTACAAATTTTAGCAATTTATAAAAAATCATTGAAAAGTGTATCATTAAAACAGCATTACCTAATTTGCAAAAAAAAATATTTAATCTGAAAATATATTTTTTTATTTAATTTTCTTTAATCTGAAAAGTGTTTAAATATTTTCTTCAAAGGGAGAACTTTTATTTAAATTAAGATAATTGATAACCGATTATATAAATTGGGCACCTTGACCGCGTGTAGTTCTCTTTTTGCTTAAAAATTTCTTATTTGTGCTGTTAGATATCGGATCACGGTCGTTTTTTTGCCAGTTTTTACTAAATCTCAATTTTTTTTTAAATCACCATTTCTTGTAATCACTGAATTATTTTATTTATTTATTTAAATATTATAATTTATTTTTTTTTTTAAATTTAAATTTTTTAATCAATTAAGTATTAAATATGACTTTTTGTGATAATGAAGAATAAAATATACATTTTACATTATTAATTAAAATTTTAAAGCGTTATTGCCAAATATGCGAAATTTTCCCTAATTCTGGGGATTTTTTTATAACATTAAAAAATAGAAATAAAATGTGAAAATTATTTTTAAACTCATAAAAAAAAATATTAATCTCTAATATATGCAGAAATATTTCTTTCTTTGATCACTACATCGTGTATGTCATTTTTTTGAGTCCAGACACCCCGTTTGAGCGTCCCTAGAATTCCTATTTTGACTAGTAATTTCTTCCATAAAATATAAAAAATAAATAATATAAACTGATTGTATTTTTCAGTTTGTCAATGCCAAAGACATGAAGATTGTGGTAATAGTAATTATCAGTGCGATGGATGCCAATGTATTCTCGGTAAGTCAAGGAAAAATAATAATATTTATGTTTATTATAGGGATTATTTTCAATTACTTCTGTCAATTGATCTACTCCCTGGATCATATTTAATGTTTCTTAACAATTTTCTTTTTAATAATTATTAAATTTATCTGATTTTATTCAAAGTGTTATGATTTTTTACAGTTAAAAAAATATTTATTAATGATGAATAAAATAAAACTGGCTGCGGTTTAATTGCACTCGTGAATAAAATAAAATATTAGTCAAAAGTTTTTATTTTTAAAAAAATACATCAATATGGATACAATACACTAAGAAAAATATACACTGAGAAAAAAATTATTTTTTTTCAGGAGAACCAAGAATACCCCAATGTACACATTGTCCACCTGGTGTTGGTTGTGACGCAATTACAGGTGCTTGTTATAAAGGTAAGTTTAGATATAAGTATTTATTATTGGATCTAAATCGTTTGATTCAATGTGTTGCTGTTTTTATAATCATTTCCTTACCCTCCATTCCTTACCATTACACGCTACATGGAAAAATTAACCGAAGATCATGCCGATGGGTAAGCTTATTATTGGACTTTATCATTTTATATTTTAAAGAATATTTATTTGTTGCAGCTTTATTCCATTTTAACTGTATATTATTTCTAACCATCATGTTTAAATTGTAACGTTTTGTAAAAATAGCAACACTTTTTTATGTCACTAAACACACCGATATTTCATTTGTATTCTAATATTCGTCATTGTGATTTTCTATTTTCTACAACTATTAGTTATATGTAGAAATATTAATAGCTAATGTAAAGTATTTGTAAATATGTACAAATAGCAATTGTATTGGAATTTTTGTGGTTAAAATTTTTTTAAATAAATTTTGACAATATCCAAACTAAGACAACACATTTTATAGCAAAAAATTGATTTTTAAATTGTTGTCAAAATATTTCTTGAATTTATGAAGGTAATTAAAAATTCATTACTATTTTAAATTTTTATAATTATACTAAAAAACAAAATTTCATTGCATATAAAGTAAATATTAATATAAAACAGTTATTTAACATCTGTGTCAATTTTTATGTTTTGTAAAAAATCGCCAGATTTAGGGATATTTTCGGAAATTTGGCAATGACGCTATTAAAAATTCCCTAATTTAAAAACATTTTTAGAAATTTTAGAAAAAACTAAACCGGCATACCAATAAATATAATATTTAAATCTTAAATGATGGACACTCTTATCTTATAACCAAAACGAACACATTTTCTAAATATTAAATAAAAAGTATTTCTAATTAAGATTTAAAAAATAAGTATTATCCACAATAAATAACAATACAATTTTTTTTTTATTTGTAAAATAATTTCCAGGAGTTGGTTGCTTTAATAATGCATGCTACTAACCTAACATTCCATCAGGATACCATAACAAGTAAACTTGTATATATTAGATACTAACTTTGATTTATTGTTTTGAAATAACAGATATGGTTACCACACCTGAAACACTAACTGAAACACAATCTGTGACTTTATCACAAATAACAAATGCTACTACCACTCTAACATTTAGTAATGGAACCGAAACAACCACTACCGAAGACTATTTAACTTGGTCTTTAGAACCGAGAACGTTACCTGAGGACGAAAACGATACAACAACCTCTACTGAGCACAAAATTTTAATTTACCCACAAACTACTACCTCCGAAAGTTATATAACAATTACACCTAAATATGGTACTACTAATGGTAAAATTCCTAGTGAAGAAACAACAACAACTACTTCTGGGGTCAGTACACAAACAATTGATGAATTAACTACAACAGAAACGGTTAAAGAATATACAGCAAAGACTGAAGTACCTATTTCTACAGAACAAACAACGAAATATAAAACTATAAGTACAGAGGAATCTACGATAGTACCTACTACTAAATTAGAGGATTCTGTAGGAACAACAGAAATTATGAAAGAATCTACAACAAAGATTGATATTTCTATTTCCCCAGAACAAACAACAGAGGAGTCAACTACAACTAAACTACGACAAACTACTTTAAAAGAAACTGAAATAATAACAGAATTAAGTACAGGAACCGTTCATGAAATAACTACAACCGAAATGGTTAAAGAATCTACAACGAAACCTGAAAAAACTGAAGTTCCTATTTCTACAGAACAAACGACGAAATATCAAACTATAAGTACAGAGGAATCAACGATAGTACCTACTACTAAATTACAAGAAACTGAAGGAACCACAGAAATTATAAAAGAATCTACTACAAAAATTGATGTTTCTATTTCTCCAGAACAAACAACAGAAGAGTCAACTACAAAAAAACTACAACAAACCACTGTAAAAGAATCTGAAATAACAACAGAATTAAGTACAGGAACCGTTCAGGAAATAACTACAACTGAAATGGTTAAAGAATCTACAACGAAAACTGAAGTTCCTATTTCTACAGAACAAACAACGAAATATAAAACTATAAGTACAGAGGAATCAACGATAGTACCTACTACTAAATTACAAGAAACTGAAGGAACAACAGAAAATATAAACGAATCGACCACAGAAGAAACAACTAGAACTAAACTACAACAAACTACTATAAAAGAAACCGAAGGAACGACAAAATTAATTGAGGAGCTATATACAACTGCTGAAACTCCTCAAAGTGAAACTACAGTTACCGCAACTATAAAATTAGAAACTACACCGACAACCAGTGAAATTACAGAGTTAACTTCTAAAGGGGAAACAACGACGGTGGCAGCAGAATTTTCTACTACTGAATTTACTACTGAACAAAAAACTGAATCTACAAGACAAGTTAAGGAACTTGGCACAACTACAATAGGAACCATTCAGGAAGTAACTACTGAACAATCAGTGACGTTGCTTGTAACAGGAAGTCCTGTATTAACTACAGAGCAACAAATGGAAACTAAAGAACAAACAACATTAAAAGAAACAGAAAAATTAACTACAACAGAAGAATTTCCTATGACTAAGTTTACTGCGGTAACAAGTGAATCTACAAGGCAAGAGGAACTTAGCACAACTGCAAAAGAAACCAGTGGGATTACAGAATTAACAACCGAGGGATCAGTAACGTCGATTGTAACAGAAATTCCTGTTACTAGATTTGAATTAACTACAGAGCAACAAATGGAAACTAAAGAACACACAACAGAACGAGAAACTAGAAAATTAACTACAATAACAGAATTTCCTACGACCATCGAACAAAAAACTACGGAAACAACTGAATCTACAAAGCAAGTTGAGGAACTTAGCACAACTAATAAAATTAATGAGACTCAAACTAGTAGAGAATCATTAACTACTGAAGGATTAGTAACGTCGGTTGTAACAGAAATTCCTGTTACTAGATTTACGTTAACTACAGAAACTAAAGAACAAACAACAGAACGAGAAACTGAAAAATTAACCACAGCACGTACTACTATTGTTGATGGTCAAGAAACTACTGAAACTCAAAAAATTGAATCTACTATAGGATTAGAAACATCAACAAATGGTATATTCACAACTGCAGATTTTGAAGAAACAACTACATTTGGACAAACTAAATTTACAACTAGTAGAGAAACCACTTTAAAAGAATTTACTGTTACTGAACCTTCGACAGCTGAGATATCAACAGAATATACAAAGGGAATAACTAAAGAAACAACTACAGAAACAGAAATCCCTAGAATTACGACGGTTAAACAACCCGAAACAACAATGGAAACAACATTTACTGAATCCAGTGTAACAGGAACAATTCCTGTTAGAACCGAAAGTGGAGTACCAAAAACAGACTCGTATCCAGTAGAAGTAGAATTCACTACATTTATGAATAAAGTCACGACTATACCTACAACAGAATCAACTCATAAACAACCAATAGAAGTAGAATTTACTATACCTGAAAAAACTACTGAGAAAACAACTATAGATGGAAAAACATTAGTTTATCCATTGACTACAACTACTCAGAAATATATTACAGTTACACCTGAGTATATATCAACTACAGAAATAGTAACAGATAAACCAACTTCTACAGAAGAAATTAACAGTTCTACAGAAGAAACTACCAGTTCTACAGAAGAAATTACTACTTCAAAATATGAAATTATTGAATCAAGAACTATACCGGAAGAAAATGAGACAATTATTACTACAGAAGGAAAACTTTTAGTGTATCCAGTAACTACTAGCACTCAGAAATACATAACCGTTACTCCAGAGTATGCTGCGACAACAGAAAAAAATAAAACTTCTTTTGAACAAACACAAACTCCTATTACAGCTAAAGACTATATTACAAGTAGAATAAGTACTACTTCTTCATATGAAATGACTGCTGGTACCGAATATGTTCCAAAAGTTACAACAGTGGGATTAAATCAAGAATCTAGACCTACAACCACAGAAGCTCATTTTACTACAGAAGTACCAGTTATTACATTTGGTGAAACATATCCATCTACTACAATTAAATTAGAAGAAATAGAAAATATAACTACTACAGAAGAAACAGTTACTTCGTCAACTTTGCAAACTATCGTACCTGGTCATAAAACTACTAATGAATATACAACTGAGGGTACTTATACTAAAATAGAGACTGAAACAGAAAACACAACTCAAAAACCAAAAGAAATTTCAACTGAACCAACAACAGTAACTAAAGAAATCATGGAATCTACTTTAGGTATTGAAACTACGTCTTCGAAAGGAGTAGAAATATCTACAGAAATAAGTTCTAGTCCTACTACAACATTAAAAGAATCGATAACAGGAAAAGTTGAAACAACTACTGATAAAATTTCTTCTCAAAGTCAAGAAACCGTTTCTACTAAGATTTTCACAAGTACAACTGAAGAAACAATAACAATAACGACTCAAAAGGAATCAACTAATAAAGAAGAACAAACAACTAAAAAAATTGAAGAAACAACTCTGGGCTTGATGACCACTGGAGAAGTTGTAAAAACAACTACAGAAAAATTGGAAACTGTAGAAGGTTTAACTACTGAATTAAAAATATTAACCAGTTATTATCCAGTAGAAACAACTAGCGAAAAATTGGATACAACTACAAAAATAACAACTGGTGAATCTAGTTCTTATCCAATAGAAACAACTACACAAAAATTGGAAACTGGAGCAGATTTAACTACAAAAATAACAATTAGTTCTTATCCAGTAGAAACGACTACAGAAAAATTGGAAACTACAGAAAAATTGGGAACAACTACAAAAGAATTGGAATCAACCACTGAAAAACTGGAAACAACTACAAAAATAGCAACTAGTGAATCTAGTTCTTATCCAATAGAGACAACTACAGAAAAACTAGAAACTGTAGAAGCTTTAACTACTGAATCCAAAATACTTACTAGTTCTTATCCAGTAGAAACAACTAGCGAAAAATTGGATACAACTACAAAAATAACAACTGGTGAATCTAGTTCTTATCCAATAGAAACAACTACACAAAAATTGGAAACTGTAGAAGATTTAACTACAAAAATAACAGCTAGTGAATCTACTACTGAATTTAAAACAACTAATGTCCCAATTACTCTTGAGACTACATTTAGTAGTAAACAACCAGAAACTACTACAAGTACTAGTACAATAAAGCCAGAAGGTACAACAACTATACAAACAACACTTCATATGTTGACAGTAACTCCGCCAAAGGAAAATGTATATACAACTGGTCTTCCGCAAATTTCAGAGAAAACCATTCAACCAGAGGTTACCTCTGTAAGAATTGGAAAAGAATTCGGTACGGAAATTCCAACAACTAGCGAAAAATTGGAAACAACTACAAAAATAACAACTGGTGAATCTAGTTCTTATCCAATAGAAACAACTACACAAAAATTGGAAACTACTACAGGAAAACTGGAAACAACGACAAAAATAGCAACTAGTGAATCTAGTTCTTATCCAATAGAAACAACTACACAAAAATTGGAAACTGTACAAGATTTAACTACAAAAATTACAACCAGTGAGTCTAGTTCTTATCCAGTAGAAACAACTACACAAAAATTGGAAACAAGTACAGGAACGCTAGAAACAACTACAAAAATAGTAACTAGTGAATCTAGTTCTTATCCAATAGAAACAACTACACAAAAATTGGAGACTGTACAAGATTTAACTACAAAAATAACAACCAGTGAGTCTAGTTCTTCTCCATTAGAAACAACTACACAAAAATTGGAAACAAGTACAGGAACGCTAGAAACAACTATAAAAATAGCAACTGATGAATCTAGTTCTTATCCAATAGAAACAACTACACAAAAATTGGAAACTGTACAAGATTTAACTACAAAAATAACAACCAGTGAGTCTAGTTCTTATCCAGTAGAAACAACTACACAAAAATTGGAAACAAGTACAGGAACGCTAGAAACTACTACAAAAATAGCAACTAGTGAATCTAGTTCTTATCCAATGGAAACAACTACACAAAAATTGGAAACTGTACATGATTTAACTACAAAAATAACAACCAGTGAGTCTAGTTCTTCTCCATTAGAAACAACTACACAAAAATTGGAAACAAGTACAGGAACGCTAGAAACAACTACAAAAATAGCGACTAGTGAATCTAGTTTTTATCCAATGGAAACAACTACACAAAAATTGGAAACTGTACAAGATTTAACTACAAAAATAACAACCAGTGAGTCCAGTTCTTCTCCAGTAGAAACAACTACACAAAAATTGGAAACAACTACAGGAAAACTGGAAACAACTACAAAAATAGCAACTAGTGAATCTAGTTCTTATCCAATAGAAACAACTACACAAAAATTGGAAACTGTACAAGATTTAACTACAAAAATAACAACCAGTGAGTCTAGTTCTTCTCCATTAGAAACAACTACACAAAAATTGGAAACAAGTACAGGAACGCTAGAAACAACTACAAAAATAGCAACTGATGAATCTAGTTCTTATCCAATAGAAACAACTACACAAAAATTGGAAACTGTACAAGATTTAACTACAAAAATAACAACCAGTGAGTCTAGTTCTTATCCAGTAGAAACAACTACACAAAAATTGAAAACAACTACAGAAAAGCTAGAAACAACTACAAAAATAGCAACTAGTGAATCTAGTTCTTATCCGATAGATACAACTACACAAAAATTAGAAACTGGAGAAGATTTAACTACCAAAATAACAACTAGTGAATCTACTACTGAATTTAAAACAACTAAAGTCCCAATTACTCTTGAGACTACATTTAGTAGTAAACAACCAGAAACTACTACAAGTACTGGTACAATAAAGCCAGAAGGTACAACAACTATACAAACAACACCTCGTATGTTGACAGTAACTCAGTCAAAGGAAAATGTATATACAACTGGTCTTCCGCAAATTTCAGAGAAAACGATTCAACCAGAGGTTACTTCTATAAGAATTGGAAAAGAGTTCGGTACGGAAATTCCAACAACGCTAGTTATTGAAACAACTTCAACTACTAAAAAAATATCTACAGAACCAGAAGATACTAAAACAAGTACACAGCAAACTATAGAAGTACTGACAACTACTACCCAAAAAACAGTCACACAGTTGCCTACAACTGAATTTAAAGTACCTGAAACTACTGTTACTTCAACAAGTAAAGAACAGAAAATAACAACATTGCAACCCATTGTTACATTTGGACAGACATATCCAAATACAATGAAAGTAGAAACGACTACTATAAGTTTAGAAGTAGAACCTATGGAAAATATAACTTCAGTACCTACAAAAGGTACGACTATTATTTCAGTCGAATCCAAGGACACTACAACACTCAAAATAGATACAACTGCTAGTGAAAATATTGAGTCAACTGAGGGTACAACTCAACCAGGATTATTAACTACATCTGAAATCCCTCTTAAAGGATTTACTACTACAGAAAAACCTCAAAAAACTACTGTAGGTATGGAAACTCAAAGTACAGAGAGTATATTAACCACTAAAGAAGGTATTATGACAACAGAACTTTTAGAATTTACTACTACAGAACCCAAAACATCAACTGTAGGTATAGAAACTACATCTGAAGCTCAAACTAAAGAATTTATTACGACTACGGAGTCTAGAGGTACAACTAGTAGTAAAATTTCAGAATTTACCACTACCGAGGAACCTAAAATAACTTCTATAAGTGTAGAAACTACATCTGAATCAGAGACTACAGAGTTTGTAACTACTGATACTGGTAAAATTTCAGAATTTACCACTACAAAAGAACCTCAAAAAACAACAGTAACTACATCTGAAACGCAAAGTTCTGAAGGTATAGTAACCAGTAAAGAATCAGAAGTAACAACTAGTAAAATTTTAGAATACACCACTACTGAACAACCAGAAAAAACTAGTGTTAGTATAGAAGCTACAACTGCAACTAAAGAGTTAATTACGACTATGGAATCTGTAGCAAAAACTTCGGAATATACTACAACAGAAGGAACCCAAAAAACTACTGTAGGTATAGAAACAACGTCTAAAGAAATTATTATTACTACAGAAATTCCTACGACTAGTAGTCCAATACAAAAGGAAGAAAATATAACAACTGAAGGTCCTGTAGTGACTTTTGGACAGACATACACATCTACAGAACGTTTAAATGTAACCGAACCAAGTAGTCCAACTACAATAGGAATTGAAATTACTACGTCAGGCTTAGAAATAGAACCCATGGATAATGTAACAATTTCACAAACATCAACAGAAAAAGAAGGAATTTCAACAGCAGCTACTACAGAATCTATAGTAGAAGTTCATACATCTAAAACTCAGATTCCTATTGAATCTAGGGAAGATGGTGTTACTACTGAACTAGATTCTCATCAAACAACTCAAGGAATTTTAGAAACAACTAAATATATTTTCGATATAACTACACCCCAAACTACGTCTAAGAAAAGCGAAACAGAAATTACTACAATTAGTGAAGTAGAAAAAACTACATTAAAAATCGAATCTACTACAACAGGCTTGGAAGTGGAAAATGGTACAATATCAGAAGTAACAATTACCTCCACGGAAGGAATATCCAAGTTTACTGAACGTGATTCATTTACTACATCTAAAACTCAGATTCCTATTGAAGGTGGTATTACTACAGAAGAAACAATAAAATCTACCGAACAAACAACTGAATATATTATAAACGTAACTACACCCCAAACAACATCTAAAGAGGAAGAAACTGTAACTAAATTAACTACAGAAAGTGTCACAAAAAGTGAAGAAGAAACAGATTTAACTTTAAAAGAAACTACAGCTACACAAGCTTATTTATCGACAATAGAAGGTTTCACAACAGAAGCAGTTACGAAAGTTCCTCTAGAAACTACAATAAAAATTGAAACTACTACATCAGGCTTAGAAGTAGAACCTATGGAAAATGTAACTCAAACTGAGAGATCTACGGAAGGAATATCCAAGTATACTGAAAGTGATTCCTTCACTACATCTGAATCTGCTTATACTGTAATAGAAACTCATACATCTAAAACTCAGATTCCTATCGAATCTAGAGACGAAGGTGTTACTACAGAAGAATCTATAAAATCTACTGAATATATTTCAAACGTAACTACACCTCAAACAACATCTAAAGAAGAAAAAACTGTAACTACAGAAAGTGCTACAAAAAGTGTAACTACCGATAAAACTGTTTCCTTATCGACAACAGAAGGTTTCACAGTTCCTCTTGAAACTTCATCACTAACTAGCGAAGATCTTTATACAACAGAGGGACAAAGGACTTCTGTATCAGTACAAACCACTTCTGTTACTGGAGAAAAAACTACAATTTCAGCTACAGAAACAAGCGATAAAGTATATTCGGTTCCTGATATAACTACAGAAAAGTTGACAACTTACAAACCAGAAATTAGTACTACAGAAGAATCTATGAAATCTACAAAGGTAACTGCACCCCAAACAACATCTAAAGAGGGAGAAACTGTAACTGAACTAACCAGTTTATCTACAGAAAGTGAAATTACCGATAAAACAGTTTCTTTATCGACAACAGAGGGACAAAGAACTTCTATATCAGTACAAACCACTTCTCTTACTGGAGAAGAAACTACAATTTCAGCTACAGAAACAAGCGGAAAAACATATTCGGTCCCTGATTTAACTACAGAAAAGTTGACAACTTACAAGCCTGCTATTAGTACTACAGAAGAATCTACAAAATCTACTGAATATATTCTAAATGCAACTACACCCCAAACAACATCTAAAGAGGGAGAAACTGTAACTGAACTAACTAGTTTATCCACAGAAAGTGAAATTACTGGTAAAACAGTTTCTTTATCGACAACAGAAAGTTTCACAACAGAGGGGCAAAGAACTTCTGTATCAGTACAAACTACTTCTGTATCTGTAGGAGAAACAACAATTTCAGCTGCAGAAACAAGCGAAAAAACATATTCGGGCCCTGATGTAACTACAGAAAAGTTGACAACTTACAAACCAGAAATTAGTACTACAGAAGAATCTATAAAATCTACTGAATATATTCCAAAGGTAACTATACACCAAACAACATCTAAAGAAGGAGAAACTGTAACTGAACTAACTAGTTTATCCACAGAAAGTGAAATTACTGGTAAAACAGTTTCTTTATCGACAACAGAAAGTTTCACAACAGAGGGGCAAAGAACTTCTGGATCAGTACAAACTACTTCTGTATCTGTAGGAGAAACAACAATTTCAGCTACAGAAACAAGCGAAAAAACATATTCGGGCCCTGATGTAACTACAGAAAAGTTGACAACTTACAAACCAGAAATTAGTACTACAGAAGAATCTATAAAATCTACTGAATATATTCCAAAAGTAACTATACCCCAAACAACATCTAAAGAAGGAGAAACTGTAACTGAACTAACTAGTTTATCTACAGAAAGTGAAATTACAGATAAAACAGTTTCTTTATCGACAACAGAAAGTTTCATAACAGAGGGGCAAGTTACTTCTGTATCAGTTCAAGAAACAACATTTTCAGCTACAGAAACAAGCGGAAAAACATACTCGGTCCCTGATTTAACTACAGAAAAGTTGACAACTTACAAACCTATCGAGGGACGACAAGAGCCAGAAATAACAACAGAAATTGTTACTACAGAAGAATCTACCGAATATATTCTAAACGTAACTACTTTATCTACAGAAAGTGAAATTACAGATAAAACAGCTACAACAGAAAGTATCACAACAGAGAGGCAAGGAACTTCTGTATCAGTACAAACCACTTCTGTGCCTGTAGAAGAAACAGAAGCTACAGAAAAAAGCGGAAGAGCATATTCGGTCCCTGATTCAACAACAGAAATTATTACTACAG
This sequence comes from Neocrepidodera transversa, assembly GCA_963243735.1. Classification (NCBI taxonomy): domain Eukaryota; kingdom Metazoa; phylum Arthropoda; class Insecta; order Coleoptera; family Chrysomelidae; genus Neocrepidodera; species Neocrepidodera transversa. The sequence goes on along the minus strand of OY725344.1, from coordinate 19,908,334 downwards.
AAGTATCAATTGAATTATCAACTTTACCATCAATTTCAATATATAATATTACAAATAAACCATTAGAATGTTGCGAAAATACTGATTGCTCAGAAGTAGAGGTGTGTAAAGGAAAAAAATGTGTACATGTGTGTTCTATAGGAGGTAGTTGTGCTCCAAATGCAGAGTGTAAAGCTGTAAATCGCACTGCTGCTTGCTTATGTCCAATTGGCCACATTGGAGATCCTCATAGGATTTGCTATAAAGGTATAAGATGTAAATTGTTGTCAGAGAATTTCTACATATTTTGTACATTTTGTAAATTTTAGTTTTTGAACAAAATTAGCACATTTAATAGAACTAATTTTAAATGGTACAAAAGTACAGTATTTAACAGCATAAATCGAAATTGAACAAATTGTTTTTAGAAATTTTTTTGATAAAAAATATTATGCTTTTAAGTACATTTAAAAATATAATAATGCATGCTTTGATTTTAATTTTTGGGCAGGGTAGTTAAAACTATTTAAAAAATATTTAATATTTGTATTTTTTGTAATTAATTGTCACATATGTTCATAAAACTAGATCGGATTTCACCAATCATATTTTTAAAACTCGTGATATAAACATCATGTTACGCGTATACAAAGTTTGATGTTATACTAGTTTATGTTTTTGGAGATTAGATTCATCCAACTAAAAATCGCCTTTCAAGGTGTTCAATTTGAATTCCAATTTTTTATATTATTTCCGGTAAAGTATTTTTATATAGTGATAATGGGGACGTATTATGTAAAATTTTTAAATTACGACTTAAAAGTCTGTTATCAAATATATCTAGAAAAAATATTTATAAATTTTTTAAACCTATATTTTATTTAAAAACATAAATAAATTGAAAATATCTACATTAGTTGATAATACTGTTCAGAGATGGCAGTAAATACGAACTGAATTCCTTATTAATTAGAGGCCAGATGTAAACATGAGAAAAGAAGAAAATTGTATTGTTTTTATTTTCGCCGTGACTAGCAGTACATCGGATCTACTTGTTTATATCGTACATGAGAAAATAAAATAAACCATCTAATTTTTACATCTCGAACTTTGAATAAAAAAATGAAGAAAAAAAACACTTTACTGTATAAATGAAACTGGTTACCAGTCATTATTTTTATGTAGTTTTAAAAGAAGTTAAAAAAGCGAAATCTAATAAACATTATTTTTGGAGAAAAAAAATAGAAAACATCTGAAAAAATTTAAAGAAAAGTCAGAAAATTAAAAAAAATAGAAAAAATTAAACGCTAAAAATCGCAACAACAAAAACGACGCAGAAAAACGTAAGAAATCGAAAAATATAGCAAGACAAAACACAAAAAATTTCAAAAAAAAACAAAAACCCGGAAACAATTGTAACAGTAAAAAAAACTTAAAAAAAAAATAAAAATTCAAAAGAATTGAAATAAATTGCAAAGAAACCTCAACAAAAGTTCAAAAAAAATGGCAAATAATGGCAAAAAATTAAAGGAATAAGAAAAAATGAAAGAAAATAGAAAAAAACATTAGAAAAAAAACAACAATGATGAAAAAATGTGAAAAATGAGAATAAATCGACAAAAAAAAAACGAAAAACCAGAAAAATAAGAAAAAAATTTAACAACACAAAAAATCAGAAAAAATTGGAGTAATGAGAAAAAAAAACAAATTTAAACAAAAATATTGGCAAAAATGAAAAATAAAATTGTAAAATGGAAAGACCAAGTGCTAAAAATGGCAAAAAAACGATCTAAAAAAACCGCAAAAAAAAAGAACAACCAAAAAACAAGAAAAATTGTAATGATAAAAAAAAAATTGAAAAAAAATGAATAAAATCGAATGAATTAAAAAAAAATCGCAACAAAATTAAAGAAAACGGCAAAAAAATCGCAAATAAACAGAGGAATAAGAAGAAATGAGAAAACAAAAGAAAGAAATAGAAAAAAAAACGGAACAGTGGCAAAAAATGAGGAAAAATTAGAAGAATTCGAAAAAAAACAAAAAAACAAAAAACCATAACAATGAGAAAAAAATATAAAACAACTTTTTCTATCTTCCAAAAAAAAGAATAAATTCGCAAATGATCGCAAAAATTAAAGGAATAAGAAAAAATTAGAAAAAAAAACAATGATGAAATAAGGAGGTAAGACGAGAAAAAATCTAAAAAAAAAACAGAAAAAAATGTGAAAGACAAGAAAAAAATTTTAACAACCCAATAAATCAGAAAAAAACGGAGTAATAAGAAAAATAAAAAACAAATTTAAACAGAAATATTAGAAAAATAAAAATAAAATTGTAAAATACGGAAAAAACGGAAAGACCAAGCGCTCTAAAAATCGCAAAAAAAACGATGTTAAAAAACGCAAAATAACGAAAAAAAAACACAAAGAACAACGAAAAAACCAGAAAACGAAACGAACAAAAAAATTTAAAAAAATCGAATGAATTAAAAAAAATCGCAACAAAATTCGAAGACAATGGCAGAAAAACCGCAAATAATCACAAAAAGTCAGAGGAATAAGAAAAAATGAGAATACAAAAGAAAAAATACAACACAATAGGAAAAAATGAGGAAAAATTGGAAAAAAAAACCAAAAAAAAAAACAAAACAGAAAAATGACAAAAAAGAGAAAATATAGATAACTTTCTCTCTCTATAAAATAATTATAAATAATATATAAAAAAATTAAATGAGACAATTGTGGAAAGAGACAGGGAGTAACATAAAGAGAGGGAGTCGCTTGGAGGGGGCATAACGCTTTTTTATTATGTGACGCTTGTGCGGTTAAATTCTACCACAAGTCGCGCCCAGAAAAATATCCATTCTGAAAAAATGTACCGGACTGAAAAAAAGGTACCGAAACGCCGTTCCGGTATGTTCCGGCCCTAATACACCCACTTCTGGAAATACTGAACTATAAATAATTATCAGTATATTTTTTACCTCAATACAAATAGCAAACACATCTTCTACTACTGATCAGTTTATTACTATAATTAAATCATATTTAGGTTTCCCATAAATAGACTAACTGTACAAATGATTATGTTTATGTGGTTTTTAGGAAACATAAAAAAGTTGGCCGTACTGGGAATCAAACTCCGGCCCTTATACACCGAAACCATATAATATACGCATTACGAAAAAAACAAAGTAACAGAAATATTATCAAGCAGATGCGCATACATACCTCCATACTTCCATACTTCCATACTTTGTAAACCTTAAAATGCAGTGAACGGCCGATATATAAAATAAATGCGTACATCCGATGTACTGCTAGTCACAGAGTTTTATTTTTCACTTTTCAGTATAACACAACCTATTATTTTAATGTTTATGTGTCTCCTACATATATGTAATACTTCTATATCGCCAGCTTGAGAGAGAAGTGTGTCGCCAATCGTTTCTCTCTCACGCAGCCTCGGAAGTCATAGGCGTCACAGCTGTAAAATCGCCTACGTTTGCCTAACTTTCCTTTTCTGTACGTTCCTTTTTCACCACGGGACACGACGCCAATACAATTTATGTATATGGGCATGCGCGTTGGCACCCAATTCCGATCTTGCATCTCCTTCTGTCGGAACGCTTTGTTTCTAAAGGCAAAGATAGGACGTTGGCGATATAGGAGTATTACATATATGGTCTCCTATGTGTTTTGATTTTTTCTCCTTTTTTTAATAGTCAAAGTCGCTAAGGCTATTTGGTTTAGTAATAATCGATAGATAACTGTAAATTATACCTTGTCGTGCCATCTACATTACTTTAAACTAAATGTAACTGACGTCACTTGAAAATTTTGAAAATATATTTCTTAGTAATCGTAGTGTTTCAAAGTTAGCCAAGACTATTTTTGTGAATAATTTTAAGTATATTTTCATACACTACAAATAAATTTGCTGTAACTACCGCATCACACGTCCCCATTGAACCACACTTGAAGAATTATAATTATTAAAATATTTTAATAAATCTAAACTTGAATTTGGTGAAATCCGACAATAAATATACTAATTCCCTAATATCTAACTTTATAACAGAACGCCCAACGGTACCGAAATCTTGCAAATCAGATATAGACTGTCTAGAAACTGAGGCTTGTTACATGTCGGAATGTCGTGATCCTTGTGAATTTACTAACGCCTGTGCAAAGACTGCAAGATGTCAAACAAAGATGCACAGGCCGATTTGTATGTGTCCTACGGGATACGAAGGAAACCCATCTACTAATTGCTTCAAAACATCAACAAGTAAGATAACAATCGATAAAATCATTCGAAAACTAATCAATATTTTAAAACCTAACTATATAAATAATGTTTTATAAATTGTAAATATTGTATATCTTATCTAAGTAGTTTTTCCTCTCTCTTACTATTTCTCTTTGCACTCTTTCCTCTCTAGTGGGTTGCATAAGAAACGAAGATTGTCTCATCAGTGAAGCATGTATAGATAACGCTTGTCAAAGACCTTGTGACGTCCGAAATCCATGTACCCAAAATTCCGTTTGTATCAACACCAACCACGGATGCGACTGCAGTTGCGAAAATGGATTCGCTGGTAATGGATTTGTGGAATGTCGACCAGGTATAGTATATAATAATAATTTTAAATATTTCTTTAATAATAATCACATTTTTTAGTACCAGATTATAAACCAATTTGTCAATATAACGAAGATTGTCCACCAGATAAATTATGCGATAGACTAAACCGAATCTGTATCAATCCATGCTTTGAAGATTCTTGTGGTGATAACGCCGAATGTATTCCAAAAGATCACGGAATAGAATGTAAATGTTTGCCAGGTTATGACGAAGGTAATCCCTACACAGAATGTTATGCCACAATAGGCTGTAGATCAGACACTGAATGTCAAACTCATGAAGCTTGCATCAATGGTGTATGTACATCACCATGTAAATGCGGTAGCAATGCAATCTGCGACGTACTCTATCACGTTCCCACCTGTAAATGTCCTCCGGGTTACCATGGAGATGCTTTAGTAGAATGTCGACCGCCTAGAAACCCTTGTGATCCTAATCCATGTGGATTGAATGCACTATGTGAATTGGATAATGGAAATCCTATTTGTTTCTGTCCTAAAGGATTAACCGGAAACCCGTTTAAAAATTGCAGTAAGTAATATTTATTTATATGTCAAAGTGGGCGTACACGATTTCGGCTCCAATTCTAAATCGATTAGCGCGGGGCATACATGAATTCGACAGTTTCTACCTGCGCGTTAATTTTTTTTAAATTTATAAAGGAGGGTATGCTTTTCTGGGTCCCATGCTACCGATAATAACATTTTGCTCACTTATAGATCTCTAAAAAAGAAACATTTTTCCAACATTTTAACTTCCAAACCGTTCCGGAACATCTTTAAATAAATTTTGTTACAGCAGAGTTTTTGAAGGCAAAAAATGATAAAATAGACATTTTGGCAACACAGCTTATATTATGCGTATCATTGGTTTCCGTTTAAAATTATGATAATGATGTTGGTAAACTGTCTTCCAACACCCTTAGCTACTTAACCGACCGTCCAAACAAACTCATCAATAAAATATCGCCTTATCATCCAATAAAATCTGGTGTACCACAGGGCAGTATTTTATTACCATTCTTGTATCTGTTATTCACAGCAGACATACCTACAACAAATAGGACAAAAATTGCAACATAATTGCTACTAACGACAATCATCAAGTAGCATCAGAAAACCTACAAAACTGTCTTGATCAATTGCAAATTTGGCTAAATAACTGGAATATGATATGTAAACAACAAGACCCTTCATATAGATGCAATCATCCCACTTGTAGAAGAAATCAAAAGAATAATCAGAAACTACTTTGATCGGTTGCAGCGTCACCTCAACGAAAAAGCTTATCACTTAAACACACTCCTAAAAGACGACTCAATAGACAATGGCCAACAGACTTAAACTAATCAGTGTACAAGTGTACAAGTGAACAAACTCAAAACTGGAGCATTGTCAATGGACCGCTAATTGACTGTAGGCCGAGCGAGGCACACGTGGATTCTGTAAGATGAGATCGCGAGACTGAAGTAATTCAATGTCGCGAGCACAGAGAATTTCTATATCTAATATAAAAGATCTTGCACCTATCTTTTTCTGACGAATAATCTTCAACTCGTAGTCATGATAAAGGAGGTCGTAGCCACTATTTTTCATACAATTTAGGTTACGGTAGTATAATTATTTTCATTGATTGAAACACGACATAAATACTAATTAATTTTATTAGCGAAAGATGTCTATATGCATGACTATAAGTTGGTCTAAATTACTAAAGAAACAATTAAGAGAGAATTAGTATACAAGTTATTGAAAAATGACGTTAATTAATCGTTAAAGAGCAACATCTACCCAGATAAACTTACTCTGAATATTAATATCTCAAACAACTGATTATTGGAATAAGAACCGATCCCGAGCGAAGTTGGAAATTAACTAACTCAAATTTGGAAATAATTTTCAAAGTTACAAACGAAATTAGTGTCACACAGCGAAAGGCTTCCGAATTGGTTCCGAATTGGTTCGACCCCCCGTAAGCTTTCCGGTACCACCCTTAATCTTACTGGACTCTAGCAAATCACAAATGAGAGTGTTTTACTAAGCGAACTAAGAAGGGCGTATCTCTTTTTATTACAAATTTGACTTTCAGTAAGTGCTGCCCTCTGGGCAAATTTGAAGGAGTTTACTTGAATTTAATTATGCGATATATCAGCGACTAGCGCCATATAATATTAAATCTGATCTCTCGAGACAGGTAGAGGTCGGCTTACAAATCACGAACTTTGGACTTTACTGATGCAAAATCCCGCCAAAAAACCTTCATCCAAAGCCATGGGCTGTCTTCCAATTTCTTATCTAATAACATAATTATTTGACTAAACTAAATACGTTGTTTTATATTTTTGAACGGGTAATTTAATTTCTTGTTAGAAAGGTTTTATGTACTACATATGTGTCAGCCCGTTGGCTTTTTCTTTACAGGCCCTTCTGAGAAGGACAGCCTTTGTCCTATTGATTTATATATCTTGGTAATATTTCTTAAGTGAATATTTATTGGTATTGAATTCTAACGAAATGTCTATTTTTCTGAAGTGCTTGACAATTTATTACTTCCCTTATGTTAAATATAAGTTACTAAGACCCCCCTGAATAAGGTACTTATATTGGTAATATATTGGCACTTAAGTCATTTGACAACCCACTATTTTCGTCATTTAAAAGTTGATTCTTAGTTTACTCGTTAAGCCAAATCAAATGACATCTTCATCTGCTCGAGAGACCTTAACTTTAACGCATTATGTAGTTGCGCCGCTTTCGCTTTCTAAATCCGTTTAATGGGGTGAATCAGTCCCCATATTCGATTTATCTTTGTATTTGTTCGCTGATTTTCTGCCATTTGTTCCGGTCTCTTGTTTTCTCCTTCTATCTGATAACTCCTGCCTCTTCTGTTCCTATACCAACCATTTCAATCTGGGTCTTCTCCACGTCTTCTTTTTCGTCCTGGCTGCCATTGTAGCATAGCTTTTGTTACCATTTCTGGTCCTTGTCTCCATATACGTCCTAGCCACTTGATGCTTTGAGCTTTTTTTTTCTTTATTATATCTTCTCTATTCAGTTCTAATATTTCTTGATTCGTTCTCCTTTTATATTCCTGCTGTCCGATCTTTAAAGGCCCCAGAATTGTTCTTATTATCTTTCTTTCGTTTACCCTTAATTTATTTTCTTCTATGTTTGTCATAGTGATTGTTTTTGCTGCATTTGTATTATTATTGTTCTATATTATAATGATCTGCTTATTTATCATTATAAACCAAAAATTTTGATACTTTATCTAAATTTTGGGGTGGGTTCTGATCTAAATAATAAAAATCATAAAATTTAACAAATTTATGAATAGTTAATGAATTTTTTATATCCTGTTCATAAAATGAGTTTCCTCTTCTTTTAATTCTTCCCTCTACGTTGATGATTCTATTGATTCTGCTTCCTAATTTTCAAATTTCTTCTTGATTCTTCACAATTTCAAATTTATTTCCCATTATAATTTCAAATCTCCATATGTTTTACTGGACAAAATCCTTCATTGATTTAGCATATATTTTTATGAGGTTAATATAATACTGATTTTTTATTTATTTCTTTTTTATGTAATTAAACTTGTAGTCTTTATAATACTTTTAATTGTTTGTTTCTTATACACATTTGGCCATCTTATTAATCACATTCAAAAATTCCGTCTCATAAACTAAATATAATTACAACATTGACAATGATCCAAACATCTTATGACTTTCTTTTATTTATCTAGTCTCTCCTTAATTCAACTTTTTTTTTAATTTTTTCAAAACCTCTCAAACAAAATCATTATTTGATTTTTTAATCTTATCCAAAAATTTTTATACGGAATAATTTTTAATTTTTAAAGTTAAATTTTTAAATAATTTTCTAAATATAAAACAAATTTTATTTCTATCAACATTTCATAAGATCAATATCAAAATTTGTTGATTATACCAGAATTTTTATTTATATACCCAATTATTTTAAATTAAATCATTATATTCAACTATAAAAACTTTCGAATATAATTTTATAATACAAACTTCTTTATACTAATAACAATAATAAATTAACTTCTATAACTCATATAAAATGATTTCATTATATTTGATACCAAAATGATAGATAGTCACGCCATCTATCTTATTATTGATGGATACCACCCGGGCTAGTGGTTTAGCAGAATACAATTCTGTAAAAGCGTCTCCAAGTACAACTTAGATTGCCAGCAGATGGGGGAACCCATCAACCATCATAACGCCTAGGGGGAGCGGGCACCTCGCAATAAATTAACGGGTGGCAGCATTGCAGCTAGATCTTTAATAAAGTTGGGGCCAAAGACCAGTCTAAATCAACCCGTTTGGGGACAAGTACGTGCAAACACCGGAAGACATTTTCAAAACTACTAGAACTCCTTTCGTTCATTGGTTTTTTGGTTTAAGAAATGCAGCTCAAACATATTTTGATATGCCTTAATTTTTGTTATGTTTATTTAGATAAAATTCTCATAGTCTCATTTTCAAAGGAACAACACTATAATCAGTTAAAAATTGTTTTTAAAAAAATAATGGGTTATAGCATTATTGTCAATAAGTTTTTATTTGGAGTAATTGAATTTCTCGTATATTATCAATTAATGGAATTCAGACACCGGAAACCAAAGTACAGTTTTTTTAAAGATGACAATTTTTTATCACCATTTTTTGAACTCCAAACTTAAGATCAAATTTCTTTAAATAAAATACTTAATGGAAAGTTAAAAGTTCTAATTTAATTACCTATAATGACAAATTTACACTTGCCTTTGAAAAGTATAAAGTGAGTTTAACAAGCTTTTTTTTTTCTCATCCCTATAAGTCATTAGTCCTAATCAGTAGCGTGGAGCCGATATCGTTTGGCGCCGAAATCGTGACCGACCCAGAAATCAGTATTATAAAATCACTTGTGGCACATATAATATTTTTTGTGTAACCACCAATAATTTTAGCTTTAAACGGATAAGAAACTTAATAACACTCGAAATGTATCTAGATGTCAGAATATCCACTGACAAATGGATGTATTAGAAATTTTGATATTTAATGAAATTTTTGACGTAATTGTTTAGTAAAATTACATTTTAGGTACTGAACAGTTATGTCATTTTGCCGGGCAGTTATGTCAATTTTCCGCACATTTCGAGCTAAAATTGAATCATTTTCTGAAGTGGTAGCACAAAATATATTTTTTTATTACATTATCTTTTATACTGATTCCATTATTTATTTTAGTTCCTGAAGGTGATGAATGCTCTCCAAATCCTTGTGGCCTAAACTCAGGTTGCAGAGTAGTTGGAGGCAACGCAGTATGCTTCTGTCTACCAGAATATGAAGGCACGCCTCCACACGTACCGTGCTCCCTACCCATAAACCCATGTGATCCCTCTCCATGTGGTCCAAATACTCAATGCGCTCTTCTAGCCAACGGTTTCGCTAAATGTACCTGCCTGCCTGGATTTTTAGAAAGTCCGAATACGATTAGAGGTTGCGTAGAAGCTAAAAACCCCTGTGAACCTAGCCCATGTGGCCAAGGAGCCTATTGCGATCCTATTAGAGAACCTATATGCTTCTGTCCAGCTGGTACCATTGGAAACCCGTTCAGAAATTGCGCTGAACCTAAAGTTACACTTCTTTGTAGTCCAGGGCCATGCGGTGCTAATTCTGATTGCTATGTAACAAACAACGAAGAACAGTGCTTCTGCAGGCAAGGTTTTATAGGAGATCCATATTCAGGATGTAGATTACAACCAAGTTCACCTTGCGTACCTAATCCTTGCGGACCTGGTGCACAGTGTGTAGTTTCACCTGAAGGACATTCATTATGTCAATGTCCAGAAGGCTATGGAGGTGATCCAACAGGACCTGGCGGTTGCCATGGTTATGAATGCGTAGTTGATGATAATTGTTCTGACAATAAAGCTTGTATTGGTTATAGATGTAAAGATCCTTGTCCAGGTTCATGCGGAGTTAACGCTCATTGTAAAGTCGAAAGACACCATCCTGTATGTTCTTGTGAATATGGCTTAATTGGTAATCCAGTAATTAAATGTTACGCTTTACCGGTACCCGTACCAGAAAATCCATGCTATCCAAGTCCTTGTGGAATTAATACTATATGTCAAAATGTAGTCGGAAGAGCTATTTGTTCTTGCTTACCAGACTTCCAAGGCGATCCTCAATTAGGCTGTATACCTGAATGCGTTCTAAATTCTGACTGTTCTCTTAACAAAGCTTGTCTTAATAGACATTGTATAGATCCATGTGCCATAGGTAATTTATGTGGTGTTAACGCTTTTTGTCAAGTCAGAGACCATACTGCTACTTGCGTTTGTCCTAAGAACCACATGGGTGATCCCTTCTTCCAGTGTATTCCTACTCCTATTATCAACATTCCTTCTTACCCCAATGTTACCGTACAACCTTGCGTGCCATCACCATGCGGTGACATGGAGTGTAGTATCTATGGAAGTCAAATAGCTATTTGCGATCCGTGCCAGGGACCTGAAGCTCCTTGGAATCCACAATGCAGACCTGAATGTTTGACAAACGCGGACTGTCCATTTAATACAGCTTGTTTGGGTAATGTTTGTGCCGATCCATGTCCTGGAAGTTGTGGAGTAAATGCTTTATGCTCTGTAGTCCTGCATACACCAATTTGTCATTGTCCTGATGGTTTAGCTGGTGATCCATTCCAACATTGTTCTATACCATTACGTAAGTAAAAGTTATCTAATGTTTGAGTATTTTTCTTATTTTTATTTTTACAGATCCTGAACCTCATATTGAAACTTGCGAAATAGTTAGATGTGGAGAAAACGCCGATTGTAGAAAAATAAATAATGCTTTAACCTGTATCTGTAAGCAAGGCTTCTATGGAAATCCATGGATTAGTTGTAGACCAGAATGTGTAGTGAATCCAGATTGCTTATTAAATAAGGCATGTATCAACAATAAATGTGTAGATCCATGCGCTGGAGTATGTGGTATAGGAGCACATTGTGAAGTTAGAAATCATATACCGATCTGTTTTTGTCCTCCGCACTACTCAGGAGATCCATTTGTAAGCTGCTATGAATATGCTCATCCAGAACCACCATTACCAGGACCTAATCCATGCGATCCATCACCTTGTGGACCGTTCAGCAGATGTTTGGTTTCGCATCAAGGTTTCGCTACGTGTTCATGTCTTCCGAATTATTTAGGCGTTCCACCAGTTTGCAAACCAGAATGTATAGTTAGCTCTGAATGTCCGCAAACTAAAGCTTGTGTTAATCAAAAATGTGTAAATCCTTGCGCTGGTACTTGTGGAGCTAATGCTTTATGTACAGTAATCAATCATAATCCTATTTGTAGCTGTACTTATGGCCAGCAAGGAGATCCATTTTCAGGTTGTTATACACCACCTGTTACTGAGAAACCGAAGACACCCGAAAATCCTTGCGTGCCTTCACCTTGTGGACCAAATTCTATTTGTCAAGTAAAGGAAAATCGACCTGTGTGTTCATGTGTTGCTAATTATATTGGAAGTCCACCGTTTTGTAGACCTGAATGTACTATGAGTCAAGAATGTCCAAGAGACAAGGCATGTATTAGAGAAAAATGCGTCGATCCTTGCATAGAACTTTGCGGTAGAAATGCTAAATGTGATGTTATCAATCATAACCCGTTCTGTAGTTGTAAAACAGGATTTGAAGGAGACGCTTTCATTGGTTGTACTAAAGTTCCTGTTATAGTAAGACCTATAGATCCATGCAATCCCTCACCATGTGCTGAAAATTCTCAATGCACAGTTCAAGATGGTATAGCTAGATGTACTTGTATCCCACCTTATATGGGAAATCCTTATGTAAGCGGTTGTAGACCAGAATGTACAATGAATTCAGAATGTGCTAGTCATCTAGCTTGCTTATCGCAACATTGTAGAGACCCTTGTCAAGGACTATGTGGAGTTAATGCCGAATGTAATGTTGTTAACCATGTACCAGTATGTGTATGTGGCCGTGGCTTAATTGGAGATCCTTTCACAGCTTGCAGAGCACAACCTTCAGTATCCATTAATCCTTGTGAACCTTCACCGTGTGGACCTAATTCAGTTTGTAGAGTCAAAAACGAGCAAGCTATATGTTCTTGTCAAGTCGGCTACTTTAATGCTCCACCTGCTTGCAGGCCAGAATGTTTAGTTACATCAGAATGTAACTTCGATAAAGCGTGCATAAATCAGAAATGTCAAGATCCGTGCGTTGGTACTTGTGGAATTGCTGCAAGATGTCAAGTGCATAATCACAATCCGATTTGTAGCTGTCCACCGAGTCATATTGGAGATCCTTTTGTCCAGTGTACCAAAATAGGTAAGTTCTTTTCTTATTAATAAATGCTTATTTTTACTGAAACACGGTATTAATTTTGAGATTGCGGAAAAAATTGGAAATTAGAATCACAATAAAGCCAATATAGTGCCAGTTTGACTTTTAGATGCCAAAAAATTCTCTACATGATAGCGATATCGGGAATCGTTGATAAAATGAATAAAAAAGAGGAAAAAATGCGCCTCTGTAAATGTTACGGTTTTACAGGGTTGAAAATTGTGTTTTACCATTTTTAAGGCTCATTTTTGTCGTCTTAAATCAAACTTTAGAATAGAAAACAAAAATAAATACCTTTGCATTTAAAAACCCCGTGAAATATGAGAAAAATTAAAAATAGCAATTTGTAGAAACCAATCACTCTGAAAAGTTTCTACTAATCATGAAATATTTGGGCTAAAATTCAAGAATAGAATATTTTTAATTTAATAAATAAATAAATTATGATAATTAACATAAATTCCTGGATGGTTTTTTTTTGGTGCGTTATTCGTCAGTTCAATAGTGCACTTTAGGTATTAATAGTGCACATTTTTTGTACTACATTTTATTAGTACTATTATATATAACCTAACTTTTTACGCAGGCGCAAGAAAATATATTCAGACAGTGACGCAATCTGTCTTTTATTTTATACTATACGTGACACTCGTTTCAATGACTGATGACAGATTGCTGTAAGAGGAATTTCCAATAATGCCTAATACAAGTGACGTTTAAATATCAAATCTTTAAAAAGCTAATTGTATGTATTTGATAATGATTTTTGTGTATATTGATAATACCATATTCTTTTTTAAGTCCTCACCTGCCTGGGCTGTTCAGCTTAATTTGTTGGACTTCTCAGCAGTAAGTGACATTTGACAGATTTTATATTTCTTCTTCTCAATTACTTTGGTTGCATAATCAATTTTTGACAGCCAATTTCTATGTCAATGAAAAGGTACACTTTTTGAAGAAAATAAGGAAAGTGGTCCCGTAGTGCACACTTCGTTCAAAAATGGCGTCAAATTACACAATTGTGCAGCCAGGAACAACACTGGCCAGTACACATAGCCATTAATGGCTTCCAGTAATTGTCTCTCTATTGTCCACGTGTGAAGAGTTACTTTCCGCTTCAAGGTCTATTGGCGGTCACAAAACTCAAACTAGTTTGAGATTAGTTTAAGTTCAAGGGCAAGGGCCAATAGCGGGTCACGTGACCTAGTGGCAACCATTATTGTCTGTATCCTAAAAGGTTCTAGCTAGAGTTAGTGATGGGGTTCTCGAATACCAAGAATCGAAAAGTATTCGATTCTATAAAGTTCTCGAAGTTCTCGAGAACCATGTTCGAAAGCTCTCGGTTTTCGAGAATCGGTGCCGGTGCTTAGATAAGTTAAGAGTTTTCGACCGATATCTGTTCTCGTTCTCAATTTTTGATCATAACTCGGAAAAAGATGCCTACAAAAACCGAAACGAGCAATAAAGTACTTAATTTGAGAATCTCAAGTGTCGATAATAAGAAAATCTAAGCACCGAAACTGACCATGAACCGATAACTGACACTATAATCAAATTAATCCGAATATCTACTCGGTCGAGTTCTCGATTCTTATCAGTATTCGAGAATTGAGTTTTTGATTCTTCCCATCACTAGCTAGGGTTTTCGATCGTTGTCAAAGATCGATCTAGGAAAAATCAGATGGACAAAAAATCGATCTCATGAAGATCGATTCAATTTACATTATTTGAAATTAAACTAGCCAAAAAATGTGAAACTTGAATTTATTTTTTAATAAAACGATCAATTGCTGTTTAATTTTTATTTTGATGGGTTTGTATGGACAATATTTTGATTGAACCTATTTTAATAATACAAACATTATTATTTATCAAGTATGTATTTACTCACTCATTACTTAACTAGTTTGTGAGTAGGTAGCTAAAAAGTTAATAATTTTATATGGAATCATAAACATGTATTAGATTTTAGCCAAGTTTAGAAATACCTACAAAAGAATCGATCTACGATTTCAACTATTTTCTTAGAATCTTAGATCGATCCCAAAAATCGAATATCGTGTCACAAAAGATCGATTCTTGATAAGTTCTAATTGTAATCGGAAATCGGAAACCTTAGTTATGGCTGCCAGTAGAGCACTGGACTCTTTCGAGAGAACTTCTGTCGTGTTTTTTTGTTTAAAGCGACGTTTGTTTTTATATCTTTGTGTATTCCTATTATTATCTTAGTTATCTTTGCCATAATATCTCCTTTGATGTATTTAAAACTGGAAGATTACGGTTTTTTAAGAAACGTACATGAATTTTGAACTGCTTTGGAACATTAGATATGCCGATTACGCCAACAAATCAAAGCGTGAAAGTGCCATAATGAAATTAAAAGACGAACTAGTTGATCTAGGAATCGCTGTTATTGATTTGAATTTTTTGATAGCCTGTATAAAGGCCATCAAGTCAACTTACAGGTTCAAACTTTCAAAAGTGACTGGAACGAAAACAAAAAGAAGAAATATATATTTTTGCTAAGTTGTACAATGTTGCCAGTAGCTTAATTCAAAATTACTTACCTATTTATTATTACACAGACTAGATTGTTTTTTACTACTATTCATTAAATATTACGTAGAATAACGATAATCCTAATATCTAGTAACATTAAATTCTTTTTTATAAAAAGAAAAATGTAGTTATTAAAGCATTATATTTTGTTAAGTCTGAAGAAATATAATAGAACACGCGGCAACATCGGAATTGATATTCGTTAAGTTTTCGGCTATCGCGGAGGTCGAAGAGAGTGGAATGCAACGGATTTTTACCAGATTAGTCATCACTTAAATTTCTGAGCGTCCAAATTGCATCCTGAATGAAGCAGGTAGATTTTTTACCATCCGAGTTGCATCCCATGACCATCCCATTGACCAATTTAATTTTAGCAGCAAAACTAATATATTTTGTAATAATAACCGACAGCATTCTCACATTTATTTTTAATACCGGTGTGGGGGTTATATGCGAAAAACCAATGAAACTAATTCGAAAAGGAATAAGAAACACAGAAATAGATTCTATAACAACTAAGGATGAAGAGCGAATTCATAAAAATATTCACAGTGCATGATTGTTAAATGGTTAATACAGGTTCCAAAAAACATCACATTATCACAAATAAAAATGAAAATCGATAAAGATAATATTATCACAATATTTTCATGTCAATCTAATATTAATTTCTTGTCCTCTGGTTCAAATTTATACGTAGATGGTTCATTTCAGTATTGTCCCAAATATTTTTTTCAATTGTTTACCATTCATGGTTTAAGAGATAATAACTATATCCCACTAGTTTTCTATTTAATTCCAGCAAACTTTTTTCCTCATATTGTCTTGTTTTCTAGTACTTATTTAAAAGAAACATGTGTAAATATCCTCTGACCCTTAAAACAATAACTATAGATTTTGAAATTGCAATTCAAAAAGCTATTTTAGAAACTTCTCCTTTGTCAGTGGCTAAATATAATTTGGGACAATCCTGGTTTAGAACAATTTAAACTTATCAGTCGAATATCAAAATAATTCAGGCCAATATAACGAAATTTCGAAATATTTAACCCTAAAGATGTTGGAGAATTCTATGCTTTTGGCTTGGTTGCAATTCAGCCAGAAAACGATAAGATAACTTAATTCTGCGACTACCTTTTCGACATGTCACCATAACATAATAAGTCAGAACATTCAGAAATTTTGTATAATTCATTATGCTGGGGTAAAATACCTTAAAGTTCTTAAAGAATCAAGAATTTTAGCACAAAGTGGCAACGTTGCTACGGAGTTTGCCTGAAATAGTTTTAATAATCAGCCAATATCATTTTTCAAGGGGGGGTGCAATTCGGATGGTACCTTTTCTTGGTCAGGTTAAAATTATATTTGGGATGCAACTCGGGTGTCCCTGAAATTTAATATAATTCTGGTCTGGCCATTGTCGACGAAATTTGATGGCGTATCATGTCTCACTTTAAGGCTATATTTGAAGGATTTAAAAAAAATATCGAGTTTAAAAATGAAATGAATAACTCCCATTGAACTTTTTCTTATTTTTTTTCAAAGTTATTTAAATACATGATAAAAATTTTCAATTAATAATGCTTTTACAACTTATTATCGAAAAATTACTTATTTACAGCATTATGCCTTTTATTCTTGAATTTCAGCACATTGCGTTTTCTACAAATCGCTATTTTTAGTTTTTCTCATATTTCACAAGGTTTTAAAATGTAAAAGTATTTATTTTGCTTTTCTTTCTTATAGTTTACAAAATTAAGCACATGAAAATTGAAAAATCAACAGTTTCTATGTTCAACTTTTTGATTAAAAAATTTCTTTTTTTTTCGGAAAATCGGCCTTTGTTAATGGCACTGCCAAAGCCAACAGGCCAATCTTTACGTTTTTTTTTTAATTCTCGATGAATATATACTTAAAACATAAATTTTAGTATTCTTATCTAATCATTTCTTGTTAGTATTGACCCAGGTATTACATAGACATTTTTTTTGTTTTTTTTTTAATTTAATCGGACTTCAAGACATATTTCAACAAAAAGTATAATAATCTTTTTTTCGACATAAAAAACTAAAAAAAAAGGCTTTTTACCAATACCCAATAAATTTTGTCAGACTTGAATCCTTTATATATCTTAATCGCCTTTTTTTATCTTTCAAATACTAGATCACTTGTCTTTACAGTCGAAACATTTAGAATTGTAAGATTTATCATTTCAACTACAGAAATTTACTGGAAATATTCTATCAGGTCGAGTTTTATTCATAAGATAAAATAAACTTCTAACTAAACTTTGTCCAACAACTAAACCACACAGGTACTGGATTCCATCATATGAATTCAGGGAGAACTTGTATTCTTAACTTGGGATGTATGGTAACGGTCTTTTAAGCGGAATTGACTCACAGATAACCAAGCATCCCTTAATGCAATACAAGGGGTGGAAATACAGTCCAAACCAGTATTAAAACATAAATTTCCTGGAAGAACAAAACAAGGTAACTCTTGAATGGGTGCCTGGGCAGGAGGGCATAGAAGGAAATGATGGCCTGGCTGGTAAAGGTGCCGAAAAACTTTTAATTGGAGTGCAACCAACATGTGGTATTTACTACCAACATTTAAAGGGTATGCTGGAAAAACAATTAACCCAAGAGCAGAGACAATCTGTTGCTGTGCCTAAAAAGAAGGGAACTCAACAGTACACTAGATGTTCTGACAGGACACTGAGGTCTCAGAAGACTGAACCTCATAGATGTATCGGAAGATTCTCTATGTAGAAAATGTGAGGAAGAGCACGAAACTGCTCTTTATTTAGTATGCTATTGCTGGGACCTGAACAGAGAAAGGGAATAGCACTTTAGGGTACAGTATCCTGAACCCGAAGGGATAGCGAAAGCTAATATTAGAACTATTTTTGAATTTGTCAAAAGTACTGGTCTGATGTGAAAACTGGCGGGGCACAATAAACCTAGAGGCTCAGTGCAGGTTGGACCTCCCACGCCAGATTCAGCTAAAACAAACCAATCGCTAAGTTAAAAATGAAAGAAGTGGGGAACGAAAGAACAAATAGAAAATTAGAGAAGTGGGGATGCTGAAGGTCTCCTATTTAGTTGTTGGACATTCTATACTTCCTTGAATTGAAAGTTCTTTTAAATTTTTAAATTTTCTTGATTTTTATCATGTATGTAAATTTTTTGTATCGATGGGCTGTTTGAGCATCCCTTGAATTTTAAATTAATTTTCTATACCTAATTTTTATTTTACTTCCACAGTAAAACCGAAACCATCCATAACACCATGCGTACCATCACCATGTGGAACTAACGCAGAGTGCCGCACTATCGATAACAGAGCTGTATGTTCCTGTCTTCCAGAAATGTATGGATTACCACCAAACTGTCGACCAGAATGTCTCATCGATCAAGATTGCCCTTTGAACTTGGCCTGCGTGGGACAAAAATGTAAAGATCCATGCACTGGTTCTTGCGGATTCAATGCTCAATGCAATGTTGTCAACCATCGACCAATTTGTAGCTGCCTTCCTGGATTTGAAGGAGATCCGTTTTCTGGATGTGTCGCCGAGCCTGGTAAGTTGCATGTTATTTTTAAATATCTAGTACCATTTTTCCAATATTATGTAATAATTTATTTAAAAATTTAATAAGTACAAGGTACTGTATATTCTTGTATTCATTTACTACCTCAACATTTTATATTTTTTATTTTATTTCTACTATCAAACTTTTATGTAGTTACTATACTTGTATATATACTATCTACTTTTATTATTTTACTCTGCTTGTATGTATATTTCTTTCTCACTTCTTTTCATTTCTTTGTAGTTATAGAGGAACCACGAAATCCCTGCAATCCCTCTCCTTGCGGTTCTAACGCCATTTGTACTGAAAGAAACGGCGCAGGTGCTTGTATCTGCATTCCAGAATATCAGGGAGATCCTTACGTAGGTTGTCGACCAGAATGTACTTCAAATTATGATTGCCCTCACGAAAAATCATGTCTTAATATGAAATGTAAAAATCCTTGTGCTGGAAACTGTGGCGTCAATGCTGAGTGTACTGTGATTAATCATAATCCACAATGTTATTGTATACAGGGATTTACCGGAAATGCACTTGTGCATTGTAGAGAAATTATACCACGTAAGATAACTAACAACTATATCTAATATTTTACTAAAATATGCATTTCTTTAGTTATCGAAGAACATAGAAAAACAAATCCATGCGTTCCATCTCCTTGCGGTTCTTACAGTATTTGTCGCGTACAAAACGAAAGACCAGTTTGTTCTTGTTTAGAAGGTTGTATAAACGTACCGCCAAATTGTAGACCAGAATGTATGGTCAACTCTGAATGTCCTTTGGATAAAGCTTGTCAAAATATGAGATGTATAGATCCATGTCCTGGAACTTGCGGCCATAACGCTCTTTGTAAAACAGTTATTCATAGTCCTATTTGCAGTTGTCCAAGTAATTTTATAGGAGATCCTTTCAGTCGATGTTATAGAGAAGAAAGTAAGATTTTGTACTAACTTTTACTAATAGTTCAATAACAAATAATCTTTTAGAACCAACTGTAGTTCCTATAAATCCATGCGTGCCATCTCCTTGTGGTCTATATTCAGATTGTAGAGTTTTAAGTGATCGTGCAGTATGTTCCTGTTTAACAAATTACTATGGTCAACCTCCAAATTGCAGACCTGAATGTACCGTTAACTCTCAATGTCAGTCTACTCAGGCTTGTGTTAATCAAAGATGCGTAGATCCTTGTCCAGGAAGTTGTGGTGTTAATGCTGAATGTCGAATTCTTAATCATTCTCCACAGTGTTATTGTGCCGCTTTATACACAGGAGATCCGTTTTCGATTTGTTACGAACGTAAGTTCTTAACCAAATTTAAAGACTATCTGTCAATCAAGGTTTTATTTTAGATGTACCAGTAATTGAAGAACCTGCTCATCCTTGTAATCCTTCACCATGTGGTGCTAACGCAATTTGTAAAGAATTCAACGGAGCGGGCTCTTGTACCTGCTTAACAGATTATTTCGGAGACCCGTACTCAGGTTGTAGACCTGAATGTGTTACAAATTCAGATTGTCCAAAAGATAGATCATGTGTAAACAATAAATGTAAAGATCCATGTCCAGGTACTTGTGGTATAAACGCTGAATGCCAAGTTAATAATCATGTACCAAATTGTTATTGCTTCACTGGCTATATTGGAGACGCTTTTAGGGGATGTCATCTAGAACCTGTTAATCGTAAGAATCTTTTAACTTTCTCAAATTTTCTATATTCTATCTTACTTTTTATTTAGCTCCAACACCAATACCAACAGAACCATGCATCCCATCACCTTGCGGACCAAATTCTCAATGTAGAGTATTAAATGATCACGCAGTTTGTTCTTGTTTAAAAGACCATATCGGTTCACCTCCTCGTTGTAGACCAGAATGTGTTGTAAGCACCGACTGCGGTCAAGATAGAAGTTGTATCAATCAAAAATGTAAAGATCCTTGTCCAGGAACTTGTGGTTTAAATGCCAGATGTCACGTTGTTAATCATAATCCAATTTGTAGTTGTCCTCCTGGACAAACTGGAGACCCCTTTTTGAGATGTATCAAAGAAGAGAGTAAGTGATATTCTCTAACATCAATACAGATTAATACCAAATTAATAATTTTTTTAGAAATCGCACCTCCAGAACCTACTGGCAATCCTTGTGTTCCTACACCCTGCGGTCCTAATTCTCAATGTAAATCAATAGGTATTCAAGCAGTATGTACTTGTTTACCAAATTATTTAGGTAGAGCTCCTAACTGTAGACCCGAATGTACTATTAATTCAGAATGTCCTGGAAATTTAGCATGTGTTAATGAAAGATGTAAAGATCCTTGTATTGGATCTTGTGGATTCTATGCAACATGTTCCGTATTTAATCATTCTCCTAACTGTATATGTGAACCTAAATATTCAGGAGATCCTTTTGCTGGATGTACTCCAGTTATAGAAATAATAGAAGAAATAAGAACACCTTGTAACCCTTCACCATGTGGGGCAAATGCAATTTGTAGAGAACAAAATGGTGCAGGCTCTTGTACATGTTTATCAGAATATATAGGTGATCCGTATACAGGGTGTAGGCCGGAATGCGTCACAAACACAGATTGTCCGAGAGATAAAGCTTGCTTGGCAAATAAATGTAAAGATCCTTGCATTGGAACTTGTGGTATCAACGCTGAATGTAGAGTAGCAAATCATGCTCCATCTTGTTTCTGTTTACAAGGATACACTGGAAATCCAACTTCTGCTTGTCATACCATACCAACCAGTATGTACTTTTCTATTTTTATTATTTTATACTAACTTTACTTAAACTAACTTTATCTATACTATGTGTTTCTTTAGTCGAAGTACCAAGAACTGAACCTTGCAATCCTTCACCATGTGGGCTATACAGCCAATGTAGAGTAATCAATGATCATGCAGTTTGTTCTTGTCAAGAAAATTCTATTGGATCTCCACCTACTTGTAGACCGGAATGTATGGTCAGTGCTGATTGTTCTTTGGATAAAACATGTATTAATCAAAAATGTAAAGATCCTTGTCCGGGTACATGTGGCTTAAATGCACGTTGTCAAGTCATTAATCATAACCCTATCTGCAGTTGTCCTTCGGGATATATCGGTGATCCGTTTATTAGGTGTATAATAGAAGAGAGTAAGTTAATTATTAATTCAAGTAATAAAAATCACTTGATTAAATTTAAAAATCTTTAGGACCTCCTGTAGTACATCCCTCTGAAAATCCATGTATACCATCACCGTGCGGTCCAAATTCCCAATGTAGAAATGTTAATAACAATCCAGCTTGTTCTTGCTTATCTGGTTACATAGGACGTCCACCAAATTGTCGCCCAGAATGTGTTATAAATGCTGATTGTTCTGGAAATTTAGCATGTCAAAGAGAAAAATGTACTGATCCATGTCCAGGTTCATGCGGATCTAATACTGAATGCATGGTTATTGCCCACCAATCTATTTGTACTTGTAGAATTGGGTTTACTGGTGATCCATTTACTGGATGTCAAAATATACCAAGTAAGATTCTTTGGGATTGTTTGGTTCAATTCGAATAATTATACCCAAATTTTTAGTTATTGAACCAATTGAAGCACCTCGTAATCCCTGCAATCCATCACCATGTGGCGCTAATGCAGAATGCCGACAACAAAATGGCGCAGGATCATGTATTTGCTTACCTGAATACTTTGGAGACCCATATACGGGATGTAGACCAGAATGTGTTACCAATACTGATTGTCAAAGTGATAGGGCTTGTATCAATAATAAGTGTAAAGATCCTTGTCCTGGAACATGTGGTATAAATGCAGAATGTTACGTTATTAATCATGCACCATCTTGTTCTTGTTTACCTGGATACACTGGAAATCCGTTGACGTCTTGTAAACAACCACCACCTAGTAAGAATGGAAAAAATTTATTAACAAAATCGCCGTTTCTAATTTTCTATATACTTTGTAGTTGAAGAACCCAAATTCCCATGCCAACCTTCTCCTTGCGGTCCCTATAGCGAATGTAGAGAAATAAACGGACATGCTGTATGTTCTTGTCAAGCGAACTATATCGGTACACCACCAACTTGTAGACCTGAGTGCATGGTTAGTTCGGAATGTTCACAAAATAAAGCATGTATTAATCAAAAATGTAAAGATCCTTGTCCTGGTACATGTGGTATAAACGGTTTATGTCAAGTTATAAACCACAATCCGATATGTAGTTGTCCTCCTAGATATACTGGGGATCCTTTTGTAGCGTGTGTTCTGGAAGAAAGTAAGCTTTAGTCTATTTCTATTATTTTATTTTAGGTGACCCAAAATTGAAAGTATATTTTTTTAAATTTAATTGTAAAGTTATGTGGTTATCGTGCAAAATTTTTGTATTTCCAAATCCCGATGAATATATCTGTTACTGAAGCACTAAAAAGCATTTATGATGTTTCTTAGTACTTTATTTTTAAATCTATAAAACACATCTAGATACTTTTATTTGCTATTAGAGCATAATAATATTAATGGAGTTTTAAATCTTTTACTAAGTCCAAAAGGTTATCCTTTATCTCAAATGTGGTCCAATAATGAGGTAATAAAACTTAAAAATCTAGTACCACACAAAAAATATTTGTTGAAGAGAAGAGAACGGCAACTAGTTTCGGTCATACTGCCATCATCGGGCCCATTTAATTGTAATGTAACTCGAATGAAAGCAACTTTTTAACTATCACTTATTTATTGTTACATAAACAAAAGAACTTAGTTACTACCACTTAGTTACTATTCTAACTCCTTTAATATTTTATAACGAACAACCTCGCTTTTTGGGTTCTACATACTATTTAAACTAATTCTTATCATAAGACCGAACAAAGGTCCAAACAAGGAAAATCACTATTTTAATTTATCTTGGTGTAAAATTACTTATCAAATTACTTAGGACTAATTTTATCGTTAGAAAGTCAATATTTTCTAAGATTTGTGTCTATGGTATTTATGCATTTAATAACAAAAATTATACGGAGTGTTGGTACATTACATAATTATAATAAAAAACGGTACATGGTTAGTATAAAGCATTAAGGTATAAAAGGTAAAATAAAAAAAATTTGTAATGTAAAAGGAAAATAATGGGTAGTACTAGGAAAGTGTGTGAAACATTATATAAAAAATGAAAGTGGGAAAAATTTTAAATAGTTAAAACCTGCCATTGGTCGCGCGAATATTTGTAGCGAGTTTGGTCGCGTACTGTCCCTGAGACCGGGTTGGAAAAAATTTTTCCTTAACCTTAACTAGGGCTTCATACGAGACGAGATAAGGCGCTAAATTCAAAAATCTCGGTCTCGTTAGTTGAGAAAAAAATAAGTCTCGTTTTAGTCTCGGTGTCCTCTCGTAACAGTTTGTTTCGTCTCGTCAAATCTCCTTATTGCTAGAACTTATTTCTAAACTAGTATGATATTTGAGATTTAAAACGTAGAAAAAATTCGAAACAAAAAAAATATTTTTTTATAATCGAACAGTAAAAAATAATTGTCAATAACTTAAAAATTTGTCCAAAAACTCCGGAAAGCCGAAAACTGAGAACTAAAATCCAAATCCAAGTCAAGTAAAAATTAAGCTCTACTAAATAAAATAATATAAAAATTAAATCTTGATCGTGCAATAAAATAGTTTCTCTTTTTTGTTGGACCATTTGTTTAGCACATGTTTTAAATTTTATGGATTTGTAATAGTAGGTAGAAAATGACCTTTTCAAGATGGTTTCGTATCGTATTTTTTACAATAAGAAATAAACTTATTTTTTCCTATTTCTTATAATTATTTTCATTATATTTATTTCACCACATGGAAAATACGAATACAAATGCATGTTATGTTAGCCAAACAATGTATATAACATTCAGATTTTTTATTTAATTTTTAATCAAAAATAACTAACCATTTTTATTAAAAAATAAATAAAAACTATGAGTATACAATAAAAATATGGTAGTTTCGCTTTAATAGTTTTATTGTTTCGTCTAAGTACTCAAGTATTCGATTCTTAAATGCATTCGAATATGGAGGATTCGATTTTTAAAAGTATTCTTCGATTCTGCACATTACTACATTTTTGCTATAACTGTCCAAAATTATAAAATAAAATATTTCACAGATGGTTACCAGATTTTAAACTTCGTAAATGTATCGGAACCTATGCAGACCTTTTTTTTATTATAAAAAAAATTAATATTTATACTGCTACACGGAGAAAAAATTCACTAACTGTAACTGAAAATTCGCTTATTCCAAGAGCTAGAGCGAAAGTTTTGACGAGACTAAGTCAACAATTCAGTTGTTTTAAGAAAAACCGGAACTTAAGAGAGCAAAAAAATTAATTTACTATAGCTAAAAAATATTCTTATTCTAGGTTACACTTTAGCTACCACAAAAACACTATTTCTACTTTAGAACTTGGGTTTAACCTGAATCAGGTGATTATCTTAGCTGCTCTTTTGAAAACAAAAGAAAAAAAATTATTCTGTATTAAGGGATAATATACAAACGGTATTTAATACAAAAATTTATTCACTGAAATATTAATTGCATTTTTACAGGTATTGAACATACAAGTTTAATGACTGAAATATAAATGCAAGATGGCCCATTGAAAAGGACCAATGCCGTTTATTTTGAACTACGACCAAAATATTACGAAATAAATAAATAAACGGTATCGGTCCTTTTCAATGGACCACCATGTATAACAATATATTAACTGATTCAAGAACTACATTTGCACTATTACAAACTCAAGATTAGTAGAAAGGAAAAGCAGGGTGTCCCAACGAAAACTTGACATCCGGAAACAACGTTTTTAAGAATTTAAGAAAACACATCGTTTTATAGGCATGGGGACGAATTTTAATATAAAATATTCACACTCACAAAACCAACCCTCTAAGGTCCAGCATCAACCCCCTCATTTTTTTAATTGCAAGTGTGGTCATGTAACACAACATTTGAAATGTGATTTTTCTCTCTATACAGCACTATAAAGTTTTTTAGTACCAATACTATTGTACCAAATTTTGATTTTAGCGGCCTCTTGGGGGAAAATAATGATAAGGTAATTCAAAGTGTAACACCTCATTTCAAAGCTAATAATTTAATTCATTTAATTCAATAAAATTTATACAGGAATCACATTTAATTAGTGTTAAGTGTGTACAATAGTTTAATGGGGTACGTATTCTAGAATGTTATGATTAGGAAAATTATTGTTTTTACTACAGCATGAAAATTATACTGATGTAAGATAAAAAGTAATTCGTATAATTAAATAAATGTCAGAAAAAAGCGTGCTTCAGTTTTAACGTTTCAACAAACTTAACCTCGTACTTGATAATCCACAAAACAATCCCACGATTCATAATAATCTCCAACGAGAGAGATAGACAAATATATTTAACCGTCCACAGAACGAGAGTGCTATAGTATACATGTTCATTTGATTCAAGAATTTTCAATTGTCAATCGTGGTATTAAGCATCGCCTGAACGTTCTCACAAAAAATGGTCGTGGCTACTCGGACCCTGAATTATCACGTTTCAAATACTTCAAGTTCCATTTTTAAGCAATGCTTTTGTAGCACAAAACTAATAAAACTTGCCACCAGTCACTATACACGTAACCAAATACTTGTTTATTGTAGTTAATATAATTTACTTATGTCAGGTACTTAAAATAATTTCAGAACCAAATTAATCACTCACTAGACACATTTCAAATTCTACAAATTTGATTGGGGTTAGCGAGTATTTCTTAATGAAACTAGTTTTACCTATTTTTCTCGGTACATCCATTATTTTCCCTTTATATTAAAAAAACTCATTTATTTTACCTTTTTGTACCAGTGCGCGCACATTTTTATAAGTTGACATGGACAGATTTTGTCTCATTGATCTTCCATCTGCTAAAATAGCAGTGCCATCAGCAGTAGCAACACATATGTACAGTAACTATAGAACTGGTCTTAGGACACGTCCTTATAGTACTCCAGTTTAATATCTTTTAGATCAGATTAAATGTTTTGAACATATCTTTAATGATATCTAAATATTCTATTGGAAGGAAAGTCTTCATCTTGTAATTTAAGCTTATCAAAGATTTGTAGTAGATAAAGGATAATGGAGGCACTGATTTTTTTCTTTTATTGATTTTTTAATTCAATTTATGACGTATGTAATTTTTATCGCCTTATTTGTTTGAAAATTATGAATTATAAAGAAAAATCAGATAGTTTCCAAGAAATAAAAGATTTTCTACAATATTTGGCTTTTGGTTAGTCCCTTTTAATCATTCAGCAGTAATGGACTAACCTCTACTTATAATGGTAACGCTTTTCCATTTTTGAAATTTAATAATGAAACCTTTCTCCACAGCTCTCAAATTCTCAGGGAAAAAATACAAGTGACCTACTAAGTTAGTTAAAAATAAATAAATAACGTCATTATTTTATATTTTCGAATAACTTTCAATTTTGGGACACCGTATATATATAATTTTATCCTATACTGTATATTATTTTAGTCTTATCTATTTGTGTAAATATTAAGTGAGTTATGATAAATGAATTTTTAGAAATTACAGGTATATTTATAAAAAATTTGAATTCATTTGTCATGACTTACCCTGTAGTTTCTTTGTAATTAATTGTATAAAATACTTTTTGTCTTATTCTATAGTTTTCTACTTTTATCTTTATGCATGTTTTCTATCCTTCTTTTTTAGAAAAAATTGAAATACCCAGCGGTAATCCTTGCGTACCAACACCTTGTGGTCCAAATTCACAATGTAGAGTAATAAACACACAAGCGGTTTGTTCTTGTCTTACCAACTATATAGGGCGAGCACCTAATTGTCGTCCTGAATGTTTAATCAATGAAGAATGCGCTGGAAATCTTGCCTGTCAAAATGAAAGATGTATCGATCCTTGTCGTGGATCTTGCGGATCTTTCACGACTTGTACTACAATTAAACATACACCTGTATGTCAGTGTACCGAAGGGTATACGGGAGATCCGTTCAGAGGATGTGTATTTTTACCTCCTAGTAAGAATTCTTTTTCTCTGTTTATTTTTTTCTATTCTTCTTTATTTCTATGCTTTAATTTTCAGCTCCTGTCACTGAAACTCCTAGAAACCCTTGCAACCCTTCACCCTGTGGAGCTAACGCAATTTGCAAGGAACGTAATGGTGCAGGTTCTTGCATTTGCATACCTGAATATTTTGGAGATCCTTATACAGGTTGCAGGCCGGAATGTATCACAAATACTGACTGTGATCGTAGTAGAGCCTGTGTTAATAATAAATGTATCAATCCTTGTACTGGAACATGCGGTATAAATACTGAATGTAGAGTTATTAATCATGTACCATCTTGTTCGTGTATTAGTGGATATACTGGTGATCCTGGAACTAGATGTAACGTTATTCAACCCGGTGAGAAAATATTTTAAATGAGAGTAGCAACAGTTTTAATACTTATAAACAGGCGCGTTGAAGTGTTTTAACTATTTTGTTCAGTACGTTGAAGATTATACTTAACTGATAAATAAATCATAATTATTGGTACCGTAAAATAGGGTGGCTTGATAACATTTTTGACGTACCTGCATAGATTGCGAGCTTAATATACAACTTTAAAGCAAATTAAAAATGGTCAACATAACTTTGGACCCTGGAGAACGTAATAAGACATTATACTTATTTTTATCTATTATGGTTTTCGAGAAAAAATATTAATATTTCAAGCGTGGTGTGATTTGAAAAATGTCTGTTAATCGTCGTATAATTGTAGTTGGATTATATATGAGTTGAAACAAAATGAAAATTTAAAAAATAATTTATTGCCTTGCTACATCTGGAGTTCTTTTAGTCTCGTCAAAATTTATAGTTAATAAGTTTTGTCAGACTTGAATCCTTTGTATATCTTATTCCTTTACCTATTTTTATCTTTCAAATATTGTCTTTATATTAGACACAATTAGAGTTGTAAGATTTACTATTTTTCGATTACAGAAATTTACTGGATAGGCCGATTTTTACTTATAAAGTCTGGAAATATTCTAGGCTATTTAAAATAACAGAAATCCAATTGATATAAATCGAAAAACTTTGCAGGTTGTATGAAAAATCTAGCTGGAAATATTGTAGACTATTGAAAAATAAAAATATGCAAGTGTTATAAGTCAGGAAATCTCGCTAATTCTATGGAAAAATCTAATAAACTGAGTCTAGAAATTTTGTAGACTATTTAAGTAAGATAAATTGGAAAACCTTGCAGGTTGTATGAAAAATCTAGCTGACTAACGTCTGGAAATACTGTAGACTGTTGAAAAATAAAAATATCCAAGTGATGTAACTCTGAAAACATCGCAAATTGTATTGCAAATCTAATAGACTAAAGTCTGGAAATGTTGTACACTATTTAAAATAACAAAAAAGGAAGTGATATAAATTGGAAAACCTTGCAGGTTGTTTAAAAAATCTAACTCACTGAAGTCTGGAAATATTGTAGGCTAATTAAAGTAACAGAAATCCAAGTGATTAAAATCGAAAAATGTTGCGGATTATATGGAAAATCTAATAGACTAATGTAAGGAAATTTTCTATGCTATTTAAAATAACAGAAATCCAAGTGATACAAATCCAAAAATTTTGCAGATTGTATGAAAAATCTAGCTGACTAAAGTCTGGAAATATTGTAGACTGTTGAAAAATAAAAATATTCAAGTGTTGTAAGTCAGGAAATCTCACAAATTCTATGGAAAAATCTATGGAAATATTTTAAACTATTTAAAGAAACAAAAAGCCAAGTGATTAAAATCAGAAAATTTAATAGACTAAAGTCTGGAAATTTTGTAGACTATTTAAAATAACAGAAATCCAAGTAAGACAAATTGGAAAACCTTGCAGGTTGTATGAAAAATCTAGCTGACTAACGTCTGGAAATATTGTAGACTGTTGAAAAATAAAAATATCCAATTGATGTAACTCTGAAAACATCGCAAATTGTATTGCAAATCTAATAGACTAAAGTCTGGAAATGTTGTACACTATTTAAAATAACAAAAAAGTAAGTGATATAAATCGGAAAACCTTGCAGGTTGTTTAAAAAATCTAATAGACTAAAGTATGGAAATTTTCTATGCTATTTAAAATAACAGAAATCCAAATGATATAAATCCAAAAATTTTGCAGATTGTATGAAAAATCTAGCTGACTAAAGTCTGGAAATATTGTAGACTGTTGAAAAATAAAAATATTCAAGTGTTGTAAGTCAGGAAATCTCGCAAATTCTATGGAAAAATCTATGGAAATATTTTAAACTATTTAAAGAAACAAAAAGCCAAGTGATTAAAATCAGAAAATTTAATAGACTAAAGTCTGGAAATTTTGTAGACTAGTTAAAATAACAGAAATCCAAGTAAGATAAATCGAAAAACTGACTGAAGTTTTCCATTTTCTCGATTGTTATCTATATAAATTCCTGTATGTTAAAAAAATTTCTAAAAATATTCTAAAATTTAGGGAATTTTAAATCATCGTTGCCAAATTTCTGAAACTTTTTGGAAGGCGCTATGCCCAAAATTACATAACTGTAGTACTTTTTCACATCCAATGGAAAATTTTTCATTGCTGCTCTGGATTACATATGTAGTTTTACTGGTGAAGGGGCCAAGTATAAAAAAAAATTCTCATTTCTTCTGCGTTGAGATCTATACCAATATTTAGAAGGCGAAAGAAAATTACCAATGGATATCTTTTGGTTTTTCTCTATACAGAATAATTTTCACACATCTGATCTATTGTATTTATGCCACCTTACGTAAAGTAAAATTAAATAATGGGGCAATAAGATATAAGAGTAATATCATTTTGATATGCAAATTGTAACGAAGTTACTTAACTCCGGCTAATTTTAAGCATTCATTATCTAATCTCCGTTAATAGTTGTCGTACAACCTTCATTCTTTTTGCAAAAATATTCTTTTAAGATATTCTGCACATCAGTTTAAATTAATCTGATGCTTCGCCCTCTTTCACCCTTAATACTGTACCGCTGATGAAGCCACCGAGTCTTTCCTTCTCTATAACGTTATATCGCGACGGTGAAAAATCAATCCAGTAATTCAGTCAGTAGTGATGGAAATTTTAGTCCGATTTGATCAATTTTGGCAATTTATAAAAAGATACTTTTTATTTTAGAAAATATTTATTTTATCAATACAAATATTATTAGAAGGTGAAATTAAATAAACAAAAAACATTCTTTAGTAATACTATAAGTAGTTAAATTTTAACTGAAGTCCTGAGAACTTCAAGGCTTCAAGGCTTCTCTTCTTAAAACTATTGGCGAAACAAGTTTTCTTATAATTTCGCTTTTCTCTACCAATGACTCTTCTTCAATTGGTGGTAAAACATATGTATTTTTTATTTGTGACTGCAGTCTTAATAGAAGCAGACAGAAGAATCATTTTGCATTGCAACAATTTTTGCTACAAAGAACCCCGCACAAACCTTATGGAAATTGGCTAGCTGTCAAATTGGCTGAAATTTGGATATGTTGTTCATTTCGGTATCCTGAACAAAAGTCTCGACACAAAGCTCAATTTTGCTTATTTTGGCTACTACGGAGCTAAAAAGCTCCACGAATTCACCATTCATCATTATTTTTCACTTTGGCCTCAATTATTTCTTTAATATTTTCCATAAATTCCTTAATTATTCCTTCAATAGTTTCCATAATTTCTTTAAGTATTTCTTTAATATTTTACTTATTTATTTGTTCTTCAATATTCTTCTAAATTATTCCTTTATTATTTTCCTTTTCCTTGTAACTTTTACGTAAATCCTATTCCTCAATATTTTCCTTAGTTATTTCTTTATTATTTTCTTCTTTTATTTCTTCTTAAATTATTCCTTATTTTCTTTTAGACTGTTATTTTTTTCCCTCAATTATTCATTTAATACTTTTCTCAAGTATTCCTTCAATATTTTTCTCAGTTATATTTTTAAGATTTTCTTCAATATCTTACTTAATTATTTCTTCAATATTTTCCTTAATTAATCCATTAATATTTTTCTCATTTATTAGTTCTTCAATATTTTTCTCGTTGTTCATTCTTCAATATTTACCGAAATTATTTTTTCATCATTGTTTTCCTTTTCGCATCGACTTTTAATTATTCTTTCAATAATTTCCAGATTTTTCTATATTTTTTTATTATTATTTTCCTCATTTATGTCTTCTTCAATATTTTTCTGATTTATTTCTTCATGATAATTTTTCTTTTCGCTGTCACTATGGCCTCAATTATTTCTTTAATATTTTCCTTTATTTCCTTAATTATTCCTTCAATAGTTTCCATAATTTCTTCAATTATTTCTTTAAGTTTTTCCTCATTTATTTGTTCTTCAATATTCTTCTAAATTATTCATTTATTATTTTCCTTTTATTCTTGTAACTTTTTCGTAACTCCTATTCTTTAATATTTTTCTCAGTTATTTCTTTATTATTTTCTTCTTTTATTTGTTCTTAAAGTATTCCTTCATTATTTTTCCCAGTTATATTTTTAAGATTTTCTTCAATATTTTACTTAATTATTCCTTTAACATTTTCCTCAATTAGTTCTTTAATATTTTTCTCATTTCCTAATTCTTCAATATTTTTCTTAATTATTCTTCAATATTTTTCTGAATTATTTCATAATAGTTCCTCGTTTATTCATTCTTCAATATTTACCGAAATTATTTTTTATCATTTTTTTTATTTTTTGTAGCGACTTTTAATTATTCTTTCAACATTTTCCTTAATTATTTTATTAAAATTTTTTTTTCTGATTTTTTTTATTATTCAGATCTGAGCCCACTCTAAAATTGAGATCAAAAGTTTTCATTAATGGATAAAAAAGCGGATCATTATAATATATTTTTTACTATTATCCCCATTATTTTCCCTACTTTTGCCTACTTTTTCCTATTTTAGACTAGTTTTCCATATTTCTTTCATTTTCCATATTTCGTTTATTTTAATTTCTCTCTTTATTCTTTCATTCCATTTCTTTCGGTTTTTTTCTTCTTCTTTTTTCCTTTTCACTCCTTTTCTTTCGATTTCTTTCATTTTTCCCTTTTCTTTGCTTTTTTCTTTTTTTCCTATTTTTCTATTCTGTTTTTTTTTTGTTCTTCATAATTTTTCCTTATTTCTTTCTATTTGTGATAATTCTTTCCTATTTCTCTCTATATTTCATATCTTTTCCCTATCTTTCTATTTTTCATAATTTTTCACTATTTCTTTCTATTTTTTATAATTTTTCCCTATTTATTTCTACTTTTCATATTGTTTCCCTATTTCCTTCCATTTGTCTTGGCTTTCACAATTTTTTAAAATGATTTTCCTAGTTGTCCCTATTTCGCACTACTTTTTCCTATTTTTTGTATTATTTTCTATTATTCCCAATTTTTTCACAATCCCTATATTTCTTTTCTCTATTGGTCCCTATTTTGGCCGTTTTTTTCCTATATTTCCCCAATTTTCTCAATTTTTTTCTATTTTTCCAAATTTTTTCCTATTTTTCAGTATTCCTCTATTTTTCCTATTTTTTTTAATTCTTCCATATTTTACCTTTTTCATTTATATTTCATTTATTTTTTTCTATTTTTCTCAATTTTTTACTATTTTCCTATTTTGCTGTAATTTTTCCTATTTTAATTTATTTTTCAATAGTTTTCCTTATTTTTCTCCACTTTTCCCTATATTCCCCTCCTTATTTTTCCTATTTTTAATTTTTTTCTATTTTTCCCAATTTTCTTTAAGTTTGCCGTGAAGTGATACACACATGTAAAACTTGCTTGTACACACGGTCAATACGTAAATATTGTTTGTAGGCAAGATCAATAATGAAAAGATATAAAGAACACCTCGCTATTGCTGGGAGGGTTATTTTAAGCTTCTCCGTCGGCTCTATTGCCTCCTGGGGCCTTTAAACTTATTAATTTTTTTTTCTGATCTATTCCTTCATTATTTTTCTTTTCGCTGTCACTTTTCCCTCAATTATTCCTTGAATAATTTCCATAATTTCCTCAACTTTCCGTTCAAATCTCAAAAACTTTGAATAAATGCAAATCATGAGACTCTCATATTCTGACAAATACACAAAACTCACACCTCGTGCCCTCTAGCGCCGAATCTAGTCATCCGCTCGAGTTGGACCAATGGAGACATTTTCTTTAGATGATTCCAGCTGCAACCTATCAAAAACTCAACCATTTTTATCGAAAGACTTTTTTCCATTAAATGTATGACTTAACCTTTGTTCCCACAATTTCTCCATTATTTGTCTGGAATTTTTATTTATTGGTATTAAAAGTGAAAATATGGTTTCCCAAAATTTCAAAATTTAGTACTATTCAATTTTGCCATTCTTGAAAACCAGATTATTATTGTTATACATGTTCTCTATAAAATCAAGAAATACAATGCTACTACGCGCCTGTTAAAGGTTTAAAACTCAATTGCTACCAACAAAAAAACTCAACCAAAAAAACTTTCAACAGTAATCGAAGAAAAACCTGAACCATGTCAACCGTCTCCATGCGGTCCAAATAGTCAATGTCGCGAAGTTAATGGACATGCAGTATGTTCTTGTATCCAAGGATATATTGGTTCACCTCCTATGTGTAGACCGGAATGTAAAGGTAGCTCCGAATGTGCCCAAGATAAAGCTTGCGTTAACCAAAAATGCGTAGATCCCTGCCCTGGAACATGCGGGGTAAACGCCCAATGTAGAGTTGTTACTCATAATCCAATTTGTGTTTGTTCTACTGGATTTACAGGAGATCCTTTTACTCACTGTTCTAAAGTACAATGTACGTTATTTTCTTTCTTTATAACTATTTTGAATTTAAAAATAAACTCTTCTTTTTACTTAGTACTTGTAGTTGTAGATATAATGCATGCTTCTTTTTATTTTTAAATTCAAAATAGTATTACTCAAAATCGTCTCACAGCTACATATATGTAATATATTTTTTTTAGTTGTGATACGATTTTTTCTATATTTCTGTCTAAACTATACTTCTCTTTTAGTACCTCCCAAAGAACTAGAAAATCCATGTGTACCATCACCATGCGGCCCTAATTCCCAATGTAGGGTCGTTGGTACTCAACCTGCATGCTCTTGTCTACCCAATTTTATTGGGCGTCCACCAAATTGTCGTCCGGAATGTATAAACGATCTCGAATGCGCCAATAATTTAGCGTGTAGAAATGAAAAATGTATAAACCCATGTCAAAGTTTTTGTGGGATTAATGCTCAATGTACTGTAGTTTCGCATGCTCCTGTATGTTCTTGCCTTCCAGGATATCAAGGAAATCCTAGCACTTCTTGTACTCTACCTCTACTGAGTAAGATCTTTTCACTCATTCTATTATTCTAATATCATTTTAAAATATCATCTATTGTCAAAAAATTATATATTTTACTTTTTTTACAGCAACAGAACGTACGCCACCTCCTACTCCTTGTTCGCCATCACCTTGCGGACCAAACGCTGAATGTCGTGAAAAGAACAACGCAGGTGCTTGTATTTGTCTTCCAGGTTTTCACGGTGACCCGTACGATACTAGAGGTTGTCATCGAGAGTGTGAAATCAACGACGATTGTAAATCACATTTAGCTTGCATTGGATACAAGTGCGTAGATCCATGCATAGGAACCTGCGGAGCTTTAGCTGAGTGTAAAGTCAATAATCACATACCTACTTGCACATGTCCAGCAGGTTTTACTGGCGATGCTTTCTTCCAATGTAGAGAGATCGTTATAGAAAAACCTAAAGTTAATGAAAAACCTTGCTTACCATCACCTTGTGGACCTAATAGTCAATGTAGAGAAGTGAATAATCAAGCAGTATGTTCCTGTTTGCCAACTTATATTGGAACTCCACCCAGTTGTAGACCTGAATGCGTTGTTAGCTCTGAATGTCCATTAGATAAGGCTTGTATTAATCAAAAATGTGCCGATCCTTGTCCAAATACTTGTGGATTAGGAGCCCAATGTACGACAAAAAATCATAATCCAATTTGTGCCTGTCCACCTGGTTATTCTGGAGATCCGTTCTTAAGATGTGCACCTCAACGTAAGTTAATTATATAACTGCAAAACTAATTTAAACTAATAAATAAAATTATTACAGCTGTTACAGAAGAACCTCAAACAGAACGTCCACCATCTTGCTTCCCTTCGCCGTGCGGACCAAATTCACAATGCAGAATTGTAGGCGATACTCCAATTTGTTCGTGTCTTCCAGATTTCTTAGGCTCTCCTCCAAGTTGTAGACCAGAATGTGTTCTTAATAATGAATGTGAATCACAACATGCTTGTATTAACCAAAAATGTAAAGATCCATGTCCGGGATCCTGTGGATATAATGCTCAATGTCACGTAATTAATCATTTACCAATTTGTACTTGTATAGAAGGACATACAGGTAATCCATTTACTCAGTGCAATCTTATTATTATTGAAAAACCTAGGCCTGCGGATCCTTGTAATCCATCCCCTTGTGGACCAAACGCTGAATGTAATAATGGTAT
Organism: Neocrepidodera transversa; assembly: GCA_963243735.1. Classification (NCBI taxonomy): domain Eukaryota; kingdom Metazoa; phylum Arthropoda; class Insecta; order Coleoptera; family Chrysomelidae; genus Neocrepidodera; species Neocrepidodera transversa. Next base: position 19,871,525 of record OY725344.1, on the reverse strand, counting down.
CTGTATTTGTCTTCCTGAATATCTTGGAAATCCTTACGAATCCTGCAGACCAGAATGCGTCCTTAGTACAGAATGTTCAAGAGATAAAGCTTGTATCAGAAACAAGTGTGTTGATCCATGTCCAGGTACATGTGGACAAAACGCAAGATGTGACGTTATAAATCATATACCAACTTGTTCTTGTCCGGACACTCTTACTGGAGATCCATTTACTAATTGCAGAATTATAGAACAACCTAATCCGCTACCAAAGGATCCTTGTAATCCATCACCTTGTGGACCAAATAGTCAATGTAAAAATATCAACGATCACGCCGTTTGTTCTTGTATCCTAGGCTATCAAGGCAGTCCACCATCTTGTCGTCCGGAATGTATAGTTAGCACTGAATGTCCATCTAATCGTGCTTGCGTCAACCAAAAATGTATTGATCCTTGTCCAGGATCTTGTGGTCTAAATGCAGCTTGCGACGTACGAAACTACAGTCCGATTTGTAGTTGTAAAGATGGTTTTACTGGCGATCCATTCCAAAATTGTAGACCAGTTATTATAGAAAAACCTAAACCAGTACCAATTAATCCTTGTGATCCTTCGCCTTGCGGACCTAATAGTATATGTAGAGTATCTGGAGATACCCCATCATGTACATGCGTACAAGGATATATAGGCGCTCCACCAAATTGTAGACCCGAATGCGTCATTAATCCAGATTGTTCAAGTTCACTTTCTTGCATCAATAATAAATGTAGAGATCCATGTCCAGGTTAGTAATTATTATTATAATTAGTACTAAATTTTAAATAAAAAATTAAATTACAGGAAGCTGCGGTTCTAATGCCGAATGTACAGTCATCTCTCATACAGTATCTTGTACATGTGCAACTGGTTACACCGGCAATCCATTCGTTCAGTGTATCGTACAACCAGAAGAAAAACCAAATCCATGTGAACCATCACCGTGTGGTTCTAATGCTGAATGTAGACAACGTAACGGAGCTGGTTCATGTGTTTGTATTCAAGATTACTATGGAAATCCTTACGAAGGTTGTAAACCAGAATGTGTCTTAAGCTCAGATTGTCCAACAAATAAAGCTTGCCTTAGAAACAAATGTGGTGATCCATGTCCAGGAATATGTGGTCAAAACGCCGAATGTTCTGTAATTAATCACATACCTGCTTGTACTTGCGTACAAGGATATATAGGAGATCCGTTTACGGCATGCCAATCTGCTCCATGTAAGTTATTATTATTTATTATTATTATTATACTTTATTAATAGCAAATTTAGGTAGGTACAATACTTTAAACACTAACAAAGGTGTACCTCTTGTACTAATGGTTATTTCTTTCAAAAATATCAAAATATCTCAGTAGATATGCTACACCATTACTGACCCATGTAGAGGGAATTCAATGGTGTGAGAGAGAGGTATATGAAATTTAGCGATTCAGAGAGAGAGAAAGAGAGCTATGACGTCATTAGCCATTGAAAGGATGCCACAAAGTACGCTATATATATCCTCAATGTACACAAAGGAAGGATGCCATAAAGTACGGTGTATATATTATCAATATACACAAATGTATATCAACTTTTTCTTTCACATTGTGACATCCAACAATTGTCAATAATGAAAAAAAAAGTTCAATCTGTCAATTTAAGAAAAAAATCATGCTTCGGTGCTATTGGTCCAAATTGAACGCGGGAAACGGCAATGTATTTGAAATGCAACGTTGAATAATAATTTTCCAGTTAAACATGTCTAACTTCCCCGTCCACCCCCGTTGCACCCCAGTAGGGGCGTTTCATCACTAACTTCGTTGCTATTGGTCCAAATTCAACGCGGGAAACGGCGCTATTGAAATGTGACGTTGAATAATAATTTCCTAGTTAATCATGTCTAACTCCCCCGTTCACCCCCGTTGTACCCGTAGCTTCACTATTAAACTGGCACTTGTTACATATCAAATTAATGGTGTTGACGTGTACATGATGAGGAAAATTCCATCTGTCAACTTAAGAGAAAAAACATGCGCAGAGACGATATAACGTTAAAATGGCATTTACTAATAATATTATGCTTAAAAGTATAATTAGTGCGTTGTAATGAACGGTGGCATCATTATCATCCAAATTGGTCTTGTACCATTCTGAATCGCCTTCGGTATTATCGGGAAATATCAGCTCGATCTGGCATCATTAAAACATATCGCCATATTTTTGACGTTATTGGGAACGTTTACATACAAGATATTAAAAATAGCCGTTAGGATGATCAACGAGGCTGATAGTTGTGGCATGAATTCGTCTCAATGGATATGTGGAGGGAGGTGTTCTGTAATTACTAAACACTTTATCCCGCAAACGTAGGTTATGAAGTTATTTTTGGACTTTCGATTTTTCCTCGTAAAATCGTATATCTTTAGTTCTCGTATACGTTTGCAAAACTCTTTTAATTTACGTCTGTATTCGTTAGATGTCGTCATAGAACTAAGTTTTTAAATTATTTCTTAGGTACTTTTCTTTCCTCTCCATATAAGGTAACGAAGCAAATTCTGCAACGTGATTGGTTGAGAACTAAGAATTTTACAAGTCAAATATAGCATCCGCGTTCAATTTGAACCACAAGAACGCTGTATCGTTTTTTCTCATCATGTACACGTCAATAACTTTAATTTAATAAGTCACAAGTGCCAGTTTAACAGTGTTGGGGAAGCTACGGATACAACGGGGTGAACGGGGGAGTTATACATAATTAACCGGGAAATTATTATTCAACGTCGCATTTCAAATACATTGTCGTTTCCCGCATTCAATTTGGACCAATAGCAACGAAGTTAAAGAGTAAACGTCCCTTCTGCGCATGATTTTTATCTTAAACTGACAGATGGAACTTTTTTTTTTCATTATTGGCAATTGTTAGATGTCACAATGTGACAGAAAATGTTGATATACATTTGTGTATGTTGATAATATATACACCGTACTTTGTGACATCCTTTCTTTGTGTATATATATACAGTGTACTTTATGTATATATACAGTGTACTTTATGGCATCCTTTCAACGTCATGGCGCTCTATCTCTCTCTCTAAATCGCTGAATTTCCTATACCTCTCTCTCACACTTATTGAATTCCATATACCTGGGTCAGTAATGGTGTAGCATATCTACTTATCTCTTGTCAGGTTGACCGAATCTCGAAGCGTGTGAATTGCGATAAAATAATAATTATTGATATAATTAATTATACAAGTCTATGTTATCACGAGTGATTGAAGTTCTATCCCATCCTGAGTGGTCTCTAAAGTTTTATCTACCTTTTCCGTTGATATGGGAAACATCACACCTATTCACTTATTAATAACTATTAAAAATGATTAGTTATTATTATTATGGTTGTCAATAAAACTCGCTACTTTTTCTAATTAATTTATTGGCGAGGGTTAAATATTTATAACAGAAACTCAAAGATGCCTAAAAACAGGTCTTTACCCAACGAAACGCATAAATTAACTGACTATTCTGGGATTTATAATCGTAACCAAATTGCGCACACATTATTTTGTTGTATTTTTATATTCATTTGAGTTATGCTCCACAGAACACAAACTTTTCGTACTTTTACAGTCTTACCAAATTTTCAACATTTATAACATCGTATGATATTTATGCGATCAAAATATTCACGTGTTTTCCATCCAATATATAATAATACCTCATTTTTATTTAAATGTTTACATGGTTCATTATCAGTTTCTAGTACAATACAATTCTTCACTAATTTTATTCTCAAATGTTTTTATAGTTTATCTGGTGTTTTTATTGCGTTTTGTGTAACAATTTTCTCCATCTTATCACTTTGATCCTGTAATAATTTTTTTTTCAATATTATTTTAATTTTTGGTTTTTTGCTTCTCGGGTACTTTTATATCATATTCATCTCCTATTTGTTCTTTAATATTTTTACAGACGTTACTTATATCATTATTTTTATCTTCTTGCGTAGTGCAACATATTTTATAAATTTTACTCTTGAAATTTCAACAAATAATGTAATTTGATCAACTTTATTTTCTACATTTTGTTTAGTTTTAGAACACTACTGAGCTGTATTTTTTAATTTAATAATAATAATTACTTCATCTTGCTTTGAAGTACTTCGCTAAAAGGTTTTTCTTGTACAATTTTATTTTGGTCACCGGGGGATTCGGTAACGTGGGGGATTCGGTAAAAACATTCCCACTGAATTATTAAAAAAATATTATTACAATGACAGTTTTTGATGGTAAATGTAAATGTCATTTTACTATAAACGTCAAAAAAGTTCTAGTGTAATTTCATGCTCCTTTACTCCAAGGAGAAAAATTTCCGTATCTTTTAGTTGCTATGGTAACGATACAAAATACAGACTTTTAATTGGCCGAAAATGTTAGGTGTGAAATTTTTAACTCAGTTTCGTTATGAAATAAATCAACAGACTTATCGCGAAAATTTAATCACTTGTGGTATGACTATTTGAAAAAAATCTCATGATAACAAAAACTTGTGCTAGCTTTCATTTAAGCAGGCACAACTTTTAATATAAAAAAGTATAAATGCACAAAAATCGCGAATAGCCACCAAAATTGCACATAATTTGTACAAATGCCTTATAATTACACATATCACAATCCATTTTATTTACTCACTAAATTCAGTAATATGTAAATTTATTATTTTAGTGCCACCTGAACCAAACTACCATAATCCATGTGAACCAAGTCCATGCGGTCCGTACAGCCAATGCCGAGAAATCAATGACCAAGCCGTATGTTCCTGTCTACCTGAATATACAGGATCTCCGCCAAACTGTAAACCAGAATGCGTAGTCAGTTCTGAGTGTCCACAGGATCGTGCTTGTCATAAATTTAAATGTGCTAACCCTTGTACTGGATCATGTGGAATAGGAGCTCTTTGTCTAGTTATTAATCATAATCCAATTTGCAGTTGCAACGTAGGTTTTACTGGTGATCCGTTTACAAGATGCCATGAAATACCGCTACCTCCACCAAAACCACGTCCCGTTGAAAATCCTTGTATTCCTTCTCCCTGTGGACCAAATTCAGAATGTAGAGTTATCAATGACCAAGCTTCTTGTAGCTGTTTACCAAATTACATCGGAGCAGCTCCTAATTGTAGACCTGAGTGTGTTGTTAATACTGATTGTGCATCTAACTTAGCTTGTATCACTGAAAAATGTAGAGATCCATGTGCAGGTTCCTGCGGTTTCAATGCAGAATGTAGAGTACAGAATCATATACCGATTTGTAGCTGTATTTCAGGATATACAGGTGACTCATTCTCGGAATGTACTAAGATCGAAACACCTAAGACACCTCTTCCTGTTGAACCGTGCAATCCTAGTCCTTGTGGACAAAATACTCAATGTGATAATGGAGTTTGTTCTTGTATACCTCTGTACCAAGGTGATCCCTATGTAGGCTGTAGACCTGAATGTACTATGAATTCAGATTGTAATCCAAGAATGTCTTGTAGTAATCTAAGATGTATTGATCCTTGTCCTGGAACTTGCGGTCAGGCAGCAGTTTGCGATATAGTCAATCATATCCCAAGCTGTAGTTGTCCAACTGGTTATGAAGGCGATCCATTCGTAGCTTGTAGACTAAGAAAACCAGAAATTCCTCTAAATCCATGTCAACCTAGCCCATGTGGTCCAAACAGTGCTTGCAGAGTTAATAATGGTGTAGCTGTATGCTCATGTCAACCTGGTTTAATAGGAAGTCCTCCATCTTGTAGACCTGAATGTATTGTTAGTGCAGAATGTCCTTTAACTCAAGCTTGTTTGAATCAAAAATGCATAGATCCATGTCCAGGAACATGTGGCGTCAGCGCCAAATGTCAAGTTATCAATCATAATCCTATTTGCAGTTGTATTCAAGGACATACAGGTGATCCGTTCGTTAGATGCTATCCGGAACCGATCGGTAAGTTTACATCTTAATACCAAAGTTTATATAATAGTAATTTATTTTTCTTTACAGAAAAGAAACCGCCTATAAGTTCGTGCGATCCGAGTCCGTGCGGTCCTAACTCGATCTGTCAAGTTCGCGGTGAATCACCGGCGTGTTCGTGTTTAGAAAATTATATTGGACAACCGCCGAATTGTCGACCTGAATGCACGATTAATCCGGAATGTGCGCGATCGTTCGCGTGCATGAATCAAAAATGTCGGGATCCATGTCCGGGAAGTTGCGGATCTAACGCGCTGTGTAGTGTAATAAATCACAATCCAACTTGTAGCTGTGTTAATGGTTATACTGGTGATCCGTTCCAGGGATGTGTTCCTGTACCAGGTAGGATTTTTATTATTTTATTGGATTGTAAAATTGTTCGTATAAGAAACAGTAATGTGATAATTAAAATGTTAATGTAAAATCTGTTTAAACCTACAAAATATAATCGATTTTAGTTTTTTCTGGTTTCTTGCTTCATTCGTAATCTATTTGCTGTTGCAAAATAATCAAAATTTGAAATGTACGAAGCTGAGTAATAGAAACCAAAAATACAAGTTTCATTATGACTAAATAAGAAAATAATAACTTGCCTCAATAAATAAAAAAAAAACAGAAAATTTGAAACCAAAGCAAATATTCTTATATTTCTTGTTTTTTTCCTGTCTTCTCTTTTCGTAACCGAATTCGAAATGTTGTAGACGATGAGCCAAGGCAAAAAAAAGTATAGGTTCATAATGCTATTTTGTATAGATCAAATTTTATTTGTTGGCATGTTTAAGAGTGTCCCCTGAAAATAAATTCAATCTTTATTAAAAATTTGACGGAAAGAGATCTATAACGTGTTTGAAGTTTAATTAAAAATTTAAGGTGACAAATCCACTCATATGTAAAAAAATTGGTTGTATCGCCCAAAAATTTTCCCGACGATTATCCAGAGACGAATAATTTTTCAGATATTTAATATTAAAGTTTCAAACTTTGACATTGTTTATTTTTGATAGGTGACAGTTAGAGAAATAACTTTGACACTTCTGAATAGAGTTTTTCAAGGGCTTTAAAATGACATATTACAAGTCAAATTCCGTGACATACTGCTTCTGTCATTTTTTGACAGTCACATTTCCGTTTGACAGATGTCAGGCAAAAACTAATGGGTTCTTCCGACGGATAACACAAACCTCTATATACTAAATTTCAGCTCAATTGGATTAAACGTGTGGCCTCTATCCAGGAAGAACACAGACAAACAGACTTCCATCTGGAAATGGTCTTAATCAGTTTAGGGAACCTCAAAATGGATATTTCAATCTCTATCTTGAAAATTTTTTTTTAGCTCTTCACAATACTTTCCCTTCTCAGAGGTATTTAGAGAAAGTGAAACTAAATGAAATCGACAAAAATGGATGAAGATTGAAAAAATAAAAAGTTTTAAAAAAATCGAAAACAGTTGGAAAAAACCAAAAAAAAAAATCAGAACAAATTGTAAAAAAAATGGGATAAAATTGAAAACATTATTAAAATCCAACATAAATCAATAAAAATGGACAAAAAACAAATACGAAGAACAAAATAACCGAAAAAAAAACTGGAAAAATATAATAAAAAATTTGGAACAAATTGACAAAGTAATATAATCGAAAACAATTGAATAAAATTGACAAAAATTTAAATAACCCAAATAATACCGATAAAATCGATAAAAATCGAATAGAATGCAATCGACAAAAATCGTAAAAAACCAAATATAATCGATATGAATCTAAAAAATCGACAAAAAATAAATACGAAAAAAAAAACAAAAAAAAAACTAAAACAAGTCAAATACAATACAAAAAATCTAATAAAATTGACAAGAATCTTAAAAACCCAAATAAAAGAGATAAAATTAATAAAAATCGAATAGTCATATAAAATCGAAAAAAAAAACGAAAAGAAAATCTAAACAAAATCGATAAAATGGAAAAAATCAAATACTATTGACCAAAATCGTAAATAATAAGAAAAACAAATAAAATCGACAAAATCGATAAAAATCGAAAAAAACCAAATAAAATCGAGAAAAATTGAAAAAACCAAATATAATTCAATGAGATCGAACAAGCGTAAAAACACAAATAAAATCTGATAAAATCGATAAAAATGGATGAAGTTTGAAAAATGTTGAAAAAAATTGGAGCAAATTGAAAAAATATTGGATAAAATTAAAAAAGCTAAAAAAATGATGAAGAAATTGAAAATATTATTCAAAAACATCAGATAAAATCGAAAAAAATTGGAAAAAATTGAAAAAAAATGGTATCAAATTAAAAAACATCGAAAAAATAGTCAAAAATCAAATACGTTCCCAAAAAAATTGCATCTGTCATTTTTTGATAGTGACACTTCCGTTTGACAGATATCGTACAAAACTAATGGGTTCATCCGATGGGTATCTCAAACTCATATACCAAATTTCAGCTCAATCGGATTACACGTGTGGAATTTATCGTGGAAGAATACACACAGACAGACAGACAGGCAGACAGACAGACAGACAGACAGACAGACAGACAGACAGACAGACAGACAGGCTTCCATCAGGAAATAGTGTTAATCATCTCAGGTGACCACAATACTTTCCCTTCTCGAAGGTGGGTCGGGAACGTAAATGCCATATACTAATAGAAAAATCGTAGTTTGCTATCGGGTATTTACCCAATGTCATGTCAGTTTAAAAATTTATACGTCAATGTTTACATGTTCATAATTTTTCTTAAAAGAAAAGAAAATACTACACATAAACAACAGGAAAGTATTATGTTGTCCACAACCTATTCTTTTATTGGTATCTTTAACTTTTTGTCATACAAGGCAAGCTCTAGGGCTGAACAATCAGAAAATTTTGGCTCTAAATGTGATTAAAATTAATAAGCTAAATATTTAATCCCAATTTATACTTGTCGATTTTTTTAATTAACTTGATTTACCTTCTACGGCTTATCTCGGCTTATCTTGAAAAAGGTGTTTTGTGAATTATCTCGTGGACTATGCATCGTATAAATTAATAAATGTCTGATTTCGTTTCTGATTTTAAAACATTAATTTGCATTAATTGAGCTCTTTTATGCACTTTTACATATTTTCCTTCTCATTATTAGCATTACAATGGTGGAGTACTTTCTGTTCATTCAGGTTTAATATCTTTGTCTGTACTATAAAAAAACTAAAATGAGAGTAACTCTAGTACCACTCTGGCAGCACTGCTTGTCGTTTATGTCAGTATTGCCACTATCATATCCGAGGCTACGTCTACAGTGACGGCAACGACTAGGTATATTACATCGGATAAATTTAATTGTTTTTCTTTAGTTGCAATATTTGCAATAATTTAAGTGATTTAGACCAGTGTGGACCCTCGCATCCCACCATTCTGTAAACTTGAATTTACTTTCAGGCGACACCCCTGAACATGTTCCAACAATAAAATTTGATATGTGGAAAATTGCAGAAAAAAATACATGGTTCTTGGACTATAGATTACAAGTCCAAAATTTAAAAATATTCTTTCCAGTCCAGTAGCACTAGTACTAAAAAGTTGATCTAAAAGTTAAAAAAATTGATATTTTCACTTGCAAATGATTTTTTTACACTGTTTCGATAGTACTACTTTTTGCTGTGATCCATGCCTGAGGGCACAGAAACGTTTAAAAACCGCCTGAAAAACGTCCACTATTGACCGTTGGGACGTTTTAAAAACGTTCATTAAAGTACCCGAGAACGTTTATAAGACGTTTTTATTTAGTGCAAATTTCACAACTTCTAACTTTATATAGACGTCGTTGTAAAAACCTTTTAGAACTATGCTTGTTCCTGAAGCGAGTTCCTAACTTGTTATGAACATATTGAGTCTGCGCAGTATAAAATAATGGAACAGGTCTCTGCTCAGTATAAAATAATGAAACAGTTATTTTATACTCAATATGTTCATAACAAGTTAGGAACTCGCTTCAGGAACAAACATATTGACAATAAATGGTTGGACAAACGACTTTTTTTAGAACATCTACTGTACGTTCTATAAAGTTTTTAGTGGTTGTTTTAAAAACGACTTCAATAAAATTTTCGTTCTTAAAACATATTTTTGCTGACTTAAAACCACATCTTTTGAACGTTTTTTACAGTATATTATAAAAGTTTAAAAATGTAACTATCTAACTTTTTTCTGAAAATGTGCTTTTGAGGACATAAATTAAAGGTTTACCTACTGGATGTTTTTTATCATAGGTTTTAAAAACGTCTGAATACGGTAGCATACAAAACGTTTTTTTTTATTTTATGAGTTCGGACGTTTTCTCGACATAGTTTGGACGTTTTTTAAGTTCATTTTAAAAATGTTTTTGCATAAACATTTTACTTTAGTCCTTGGACGTTCTGACGTTAAATAAACAATAAAAAACGTCAATCGGACCTTTTGTGCTATTAGGGATATTCATTCTCTCCGGGATTTCCAACCATTTTTGACGAATTCAGCGAAAGAAAAAAAAAATTTTTTATTGAAATATTACATTACTGTTTCTTATGGTATTACTACGTCGTTTATTTTTTTTTATTAAAATACCATTAATAAATAATTATTATACCAGTACAAATAATTATTAAATCTTGAAAAAAAAAATAGTGTTAAAGGACACTGCAATTTTTAAATGGAAAATGGCTTACGGTAAAATTTTCTGATTTTTTTTGCATATGTTATAGATCTTGATTAAAAGCTTCCATGGCACCAATAAAAAATAATGATAAATTTCCGATTGTTAAAGAACCGATTTTTCATAATTTAAAAGTTTTAAAAAATTGCAATAACTCGCATATATAAGATTTCAAATAACAATACTTTTAAATTGCAAATATACAGGATGAATCTTTTTAAAATAAAATAGACAGTTTCGACGGTATAAAAAATTGTATAGTTTTATTAATAACAGTCGAAACGAAACTAAATTTTATTATTGTATTGTATTGGAAAGGGAAAATTTCAATGTACACTATTGGGATTTCGGTAACCGTTATAGATAAAAAGTTGGTTAAATAGGAAAAAAGTTGCATATTAACAAGACAAATTTACTGGATTTTGAAAAAAATTAATATCGGGTCCCGTTTCAGAGATATTTGCTTAAAACCAAAATTGACTATTTTCGTTTTATTTAATTATCACCTTTATTTTTAAAGATAGAAGAAAACTTTTTGAATCTTTTTTGTTGTAGACCAAATGCCGTTTAAACTAGCGTAGTCAGTTTTTGTATACGACGTTTCGTCTTTAAAGAGCATTACTCAATTTTTGTTTTTAAATATAGACCTGTACTTTTTTTTCTATTTTTGAAACCACTATTTTATTCTCTATCCAATAATGTATCACACTTAATTTTTTTTTATTAAATTTCGACAATGAACTTTACTTTAGGAAATTTTGTAAGTACGGTCCTGATCATTTTAATCTTGAATATTTATAAATCTTTTTGAATAAAATTAATTAAACATTAAGTTATTGGCCACTATTAAATATTTTAATTACATTTTTTACATAACAGTAATCGGAGAATTAAAAATATAATTTAATCTTCAACTATTAAATTATAACAGGAACATAATAAAATAAAAAAATAAATGTAAAATAAAAGCTTTTGTCTCATTTAAAAGACATCGTATTTATTTGGTGTAATTGTAGATTTGTCTATGCATTTTTGTGATTAAATTGTGCTTTTTCCTAGGGGTTAACTTTAAAAAAAACAATTTCGAAAACATGTTCAAAAGTTATTCAAGATGGTTTAAAAATATTCTGAAATAAAATAAACAGAACAGTACTTACAACATTTCCTAAAGTACAGATCATTATCGAAATTAAATTAAAACAAAAATTAAATGTCATACATGGTTGGATAGAGAACAAAATGGAGATTTCAAAAATAAAATAAAAAATACAGGTCCGTATTTAAAAAAAAAATGAGGAATGCTATTTAAAGACGAAACGTCGTATTGAAAAACTGACTACGATATGTTAAACGGTATTTGGTTTTCAACCACAAAGATTCAAAAAGTTTTCTTCCATCTTTAAAATTAAAGGTGATAATTAAATAAAACGAAAATCATCAATTCTGTTTTTAAGGAAATGTCTCTGAAACCGGACCTGATATTAAAATTTTTCAAAATCCAGTAAATTTGTCTTGATAATATCCAATTTTTTTCCCATTTAACCAACTTTGTATCTATAACGGTTAACGAAATTCCAATAGTGTACATTGAAATTTTCAACACCCTGTATACTAAAAATTAAAAAAATGCGTTGATACAGGGTAAGTCAAAAAGTTGGATCGATGGATTTCGTATATTTTTAACATACCCTGTGATCCTTAAAAATCAACTACAAAATACCATTTAGAAAAATGTATAGAGGTTGGCCAAGAGTGGCTATTTTTAAAAAAATACTCAGTATAACAGAAATCCATCTGTCAAATTGTCTTTTTTTCACTATTTAAAAGAAATTATTTTCTAAAATAAACTTGCAAAAAACGGTGAAGAACAAATGATAAGTTTTTTTTTCTACAGGCCGTTTAATTTATAATGCCAACCAAAACCTGTTTATTATGTTCTTAACTTCTTAATTACTTCAGAGAAATACAGATAGATAGCAGATAATGTATTATTTAAAAAAAAAATTAATCTTATACAGGGTGTTTTATTTAAAAAACATGAAATGTGCAGATTTATTGCGTTAGAATTGTATTCTAACTTAGGTAACATCCTGTATAATAAAAATAAGAATTTTATTATATAAACGACAGAGCATTATGTCGTTTACTCTTTGTGAATAATTTAACCTCGTATCCTAGTATGTTTAGAAGAAATTTAATTTTTTCTTAATGATGAAAAAGTGCAGTTTAAATAAAAAAAATGTATAAATCAAAAAAAATTAATTATAGGTATAGGAAAGTATTAGCAAAAGTTGCTCAGAATAATCTAATTATTCTCAGTGTTGCAAAATATACAGGGTATCCCATTAAAAAAACGAAGTTGACACAAATTTCCGATATAACCGGAAGTAGCAAAAGGATGTCAATATTTTTATTAAATAGTTCACCCTTCAAAACCCCTATACTTCAATTTTCAGTTTTCATATATCTTTACTTATCAAGATCTTTCTAACCGACGGTTTATTTGCCGTACCCTGTATAATATTTTGCAGGGTTGAAACTGTTTCTCTTATTTTTAAAACGATTCACCTTGTATATTTGCAATTTAACAGTATCGTTAATATATTTTTGGACTCTTGTACACCTATTCTAATCAAAATATGTTGCTAATTGATTATTCATTCAAACATATGCGAGTTATTGCATTTTTTAAAATCATAAAATTATGAAAAATCGATTATTTAACTAATCATTATTTTTTGATTATGCTATTTAAACTTTTAATTACAACATCAAGATCTTTAACATATGCAAAGATCAGACATTTTAACTAAAAGCCATTTTCCATTTAAAATGTGCGGGGTCATTTCGAATACTCGTCTTGGAAATTTTTTACAACATTATTGATCAATTGTTTTTGTTATTTATAAAAAATAATTAATTTACATTTATTAATGGTATTTTTAATTTTTGCATGTGCATTAGGTGATAAAAATAGAAGTTTTTTTATATATTTTGTTAAATTAAATATAAAGGATAAACAAATATTGAGTCAACCCTGTATATTTAAATATATTAAAATAAAAATTTGAGGAAAACTACAAATACCCTTTTTTTACTTAAATATTTTGGTCACTAAATCAACATATCTTTCAGCTACTAACGTAAAAATTTTACGTAAAAAACAATACTTAGTTTAGTTGAGATTTATACATGGGTTTCAATATTATATATACAGTGTGTCCACTTAAAGTTCGCAGCATATGGGAAACTTTTTTATTATTAATTTTACGAAAAAAAGTTATTTTTCATAATAAGTTCTCCATGTTCTAAAACGTAAAATACAATCATTAGATAAAATTTTTTTTGACTCGTATACGAAGTGCATCAAAAAATATAAATTTTGCTCAAGAGTAAAGTACACTTATTTAAAAAAATACAGGAAATGTTATGAGGAAAACTTATTTAGAAAAAATATTTACCTCCAAATCTAAAATCACAACCTCCTATCTCAAAACAATATTTTTGCAAATTTTTTTCTTATATCAAATTTCGAAATTAACTGATACATATAAAATTAGTTTCCATAAATTATTATAAGTTTATTTATTGTTTTTTAGGCATATTAAACAAGATTAAATTTATCATTTAAACTAAAAACCAATAAATAGGATTAAAATAATTTGTGGAAAATAATTTTACATGTATCAACGAATAATAAGTCGTACCATATAAATTTATTTTTTGGTTAAACAAGATTAACTTGGCGACAACATATTTCGGCCACAACGATGGCCATCATCAGGCCTACAATACAAATTATAAAATTGGACTAACAATATAACATACTCAATAGAATGGTTACTTACAGAAAAATTATTGTTAGTCCAATTTTGTAATTTGTATTGTAGGCCTGATGATGGCCATCGTTGTGACCGAAACATGTTACCTCCAAGTTAATCTTGTTTAACCAAAAAATATATTACAGTTTTTATTATTCGTTGAGTAATGTACCACATTTGAGCTATGGATAATCTGTTTTTTTATATGTATCAGTTTATTTCGCACTTTGCTACTAGAAAAAATTATAAAAAATATTGTTTTGAGATAGGAGGCTGTGATTATAGATTTGACGGTAAATTTAGTTTCTAAACAAGTTTTTCAAATAACATTTTATATATTTTTTAAAATAAGCGTACTTAACTCTTGAGCAAAATTCATATTTTTTGACACACCTGGTATACAGCTTAAAAAATGTATTATCTGATAGTTGAATTTTAGGTATTAGACCATGCAGAACTTTTTATGAACAATAAATATTTTTAAATTAATAATAAAAAAAGTTTTCCATTTGCTGCGAATTTAAGTGAAATTGTGTAATTTAAAAACACAATTATTTTAATAAATGAAATATAAAAACTTCTATTTAAAATGTTGCATGTTGAGCTGTAAATACTAATGCTTTATATGCGCCAAAAAAATGGGGATTTTTAAAGGTAAGGTTTATCCCCCAACGATAACAAGAAGCTTCAATGGAGCAGCACGCAGCTATTTTAATGCCAAATCCTACCCTTAAAAAAACACCCCATAACACTACGCTTTGATATAAATGGTTCACGAACGTATAAGCCCTTTTCCCAATAAAAAAAAACGCTTGCTCGAATGTCCCTGCCTCAAAACTTAATACACAAAAAATACTTGTTTGGTAAAAAAACGATAATTACTAAGCGTATTATTTTTTACTAAACAAACATGAAACAAGGTTAAAACCGCTTTTCCCCCTTGTCCTTGATAATTTATAACGTGGTAAAAAAACTGGTATAAACGCTTCTACCCTGACCCTGATTAAAAAACAGCTAAATGATGCCCTGATAAAAAAATGGTTGGTAAAAATGCTTTTCACTGACAAATAATTGAAGCAAAGGTAACATTTACATGGTGGTTATAATAAAAATTAAAACATACGATACGCTTATAATGTGCTTAAATAACCGCGCAGGAGTTAAATTTAAACTTCAAATCCTATACAATTTTTTTCCAATTATAGCTATTGCCCCTCCATCAGAAAATATAAATCCTTGCGTTCCATCACCCTGTGGAACGAACGCGATTTGCAAAGAGAGACAAGGAGCAGGATCGTGTATCTGCCCTCCAGATTACTTAGGAAACCCTTACGAAAATTGTAGACCCGAATGCGTTCAAAATTCCGATTGTTCATCGACTAGAAGCTGCATGAGAAATAGATGTATAGATCCTTGTCCAGGAACGTGCGGCACTAATACTGTGTGTCAAGTTATTAATCATTCGCCTAATTGTATTTGCCAGCAGGAATATACTGGGAATCCATTTAGTTATTGTGTTGGTGTTACCAAAATAGAACGTAAGGAAATAATCGTTTTTAATATCAAATATATTTGTATTTTCTATAACATTTCCGGGGTCTATATTTGAGAAAATATTTTGTTTATTTCTTATGATACACAAACTGCTCATTATACTTTACATATTTTATCTTGCGAGTTTGAAAAAAAAATCCGTAAACAGTCTCTTTGAACAATCCTTAAAGAGTCCTTAAAAAAATACGTGAAAGATGTTTCAAAAATTTCAAAAATTATTCACAAAAATGTTCTTGTAATATCCTTAACATTCGTAAAAAAAATCCTTAAAGAATCACTTGTACTTGAATACTTATTGATAAATCAGAAAATAATCTTGAACAGTTCTTAAAAAGTTCTTAAATATCTTTGGGAAAATTCGTAAAGAATCCTTAAAAAATCTTGTAAAATCGTTAAAAAATATTAAAACATCCTTTTAAAACTCTTAAAATATCAGTAAGATATTCTTAAAAAATCCTTTTAACAACATGAATAAATCCCTAAACAGTCTCGTTGTACAATCTTTAAAAAAATCCTTTAACAATTCTTGAAAAAAACTTAAAAGATTCACAGACAATTCCTTGAAATAGCTTTTTAAAATTTATAAAAAATCCTTGAAAAATGAGTTAGAAATGCTCATTGATAAATCCGCAATCTTAGAAAAATTTCTAAAGAATCCTTAAAAAACACTTGAAAGTCATTAAAAAAAATCTTTGTATGTTAAAAAATGGTTAATCCTTGAAACTGTTTTGAAATATCATTAAAGTATCCTTAAAAAATCCTTTCAAATAACTTGAATAAATCTCTAAAAAGTATCTGTATACGATCCTTAAAAAATCCTATAAAAAAATTCCTGATAAATCCTTAAAAAATACTGGAAAGATTCGCAAAAAACTCCTTGAAACATCCTTTCAAAATTTGTAAAAAAATTCTTGAAAAATAACTTGGAAATACTTGAATACTAAAAAAATCCTTGAATAGTCTTTGGAAAATCTGTAATGAATACTTAAAGAACATTTAAAAATTCCTTAAAAAAAACTTTGTACATAACCTTTAAAAAAACCTTCAAGGATTCTTAGAATTTTATTATAAAATCCATAAAAAAATTATCAAACAAACTTCCTGAAATAGATAATTAAAACATCCCTGAAAAATCTTAGAAGGTCCTTGAAAACTCGTCAAAAAAATACATGAAAAATCTTAAATATTTTTTTAGAAAAATACCTGAAACATCCCTGAAAAGAATCCTTGAAAAATACTTTAAAGATTTATAACAAAAACCTTGAAACATTTTAAAATTCCTAAGAAATCCTTGAAATATCACTTAGAAATTCTTGAATACTCAAAGCAGTCTTGAACAGTTGTAAAAAAATCCTTGAACAATCTTAGGAGAATTCCTAAAGTATCCTTAAAAAAATATTTTTATATAAACTTTAAAAAATCCTTCAACGATTCTTTGAAATTTTTTATAAAATCCATAAAAAAATTATCAAACATAAACACTTGAATAATTTATGCAATAGATAATTAAAACATCACTGAAAAATCTTAGAAAGTCCTTGAAAAATCGTCAAAAAAATACATGAATATCCTAAATAATTTTTTAGAGTAATACCTGAAACATCCCTGAAAAGACTCTTTAAAAAAATACTTAAAACGTCCCTGAAAAATTTTGGAAAGTCCTTAAACACTCGTCAAAAAAATACATGAAAAATCTTAAGTAATTTTTTAGAAAAATACCTGAAAAGAATCCTTAAAAAAATACTTAAAAAATCTTGAATCATCCTTTAAAAAATCTTAAGAAATAATGGAAAAATCACTAATAAACCCTTAAAATCATTAAACAAACTTGAACAATTCTTGAAAAATCAATAAAAAATGGTTAAAAAAATCCATCAAAAATTCTTGGAAAGAAACTTAAAAAATCTAGGGAAATCCCTAAAAAATCCTTGAAACTGTCTTGAAATATCATTTAAGTATCCTTAAAAAATCCTTGCAAATAATTTGAATAAATCTCTAAATAGTCTTTGTATACGATCCTTAAAAAATCCTTAAACAGTTCCTGATAAATCCTAGAAAAATACTGGAAAAATTCGCAAAAAAAACTACTTGAAACATCCTTTCAAAATTCGTAAAAAAATCCTTGAAAAATAACTTGGAAATACTTGAATACTAAAAAAATCCTTGAATAGTCTTTGGAAAATCTGTAATGAATACTTAAAGAACATTTAAAAATTCCTTAAAAAAAATTTTGTGCATAACCTTTAAAAAATCCTTCAAGGATTCTTAGAATTTTTTTATAAAATCATAAAAAAATTATCGAACAAACTTCCTGAAATAGATAATTGAAACATCCCTGAAAAATCTTAGAAAGTCCTTGAAAACTCGTCAAAAAAATAAATGAAAAATCTTAAATATTTTTTTAGAAAAATACCTGTAACTT
This sequence comes from Neocrepidodera transversa, assembly GCA_963243735.1. NCBI lineage: Eukaryota > Metazoa > Arthropoda > Insecta > Coleoptera > Chrysomelidae > Neocrepidodera > Neocrepidodera transversa. The sequence goes on along the minus strand of OY725344.1, from coordinate 19,853,026 downwards.
CCCTGAAAAGAATACTTGAAAAAATACTTAAAAAATCTTAAATCATCCTTTAAAAATTCTTAAGAAATAATTGAAAAATCACTAATGAACCCTTGATATATTTAAACAATTTTGAACAATTCTTGAAAAACCATTAAAAAATGGTTAAAAAATTCTTCAAAATTCTTGGACATAAATTAAAAAATCTAGAGAAATCCCTTAAACATCATTAAAAGATCCTTGAAACTATCTTGAAATATCATTGAAGTATCCTTAAAAAATCCTTGCAAATAAATTGAATACATCTCTAAAAAGTCTCTGTATACGATCCTTAAAATATCCTTAAACAACTCCTGAATAATCCTTGAAAATTTTTATAAAATCCTTAAAAAAAATATCAAATTTGAACAATTCCTGAAAATCCTTTGATAAATAATTGAAACATTCCTGAAAAATTTTGAAGAGTCCTTGAAAACTCGTCAAAAAATACATAAAAAATCTTAACTAATCTTTTAGAAAAATACCTGAAACGTCCCTGAAAAGAATCCTTAAATAATACTTAAAAAATTTTGAACCATCTTAAAGAAATTATCAAACTTGAACAATTCCTGAAAATCCTTTGATAAGTAATTGAAACATTCCTGAAAAATCCTAACGAGTCCTTGAAAACTCGTCAAAAAATACATAAAAAATCTTAACTATTCTTTTAGAAAAATACCTGAAACGTCCCTGAAAATAATCCTTAAAAAATCTTGAATATTTGAAATATCACTAATACATCCTTAAATACTCTTCACGAAATTTTTAAACAATCTTGAAAATTTATTAAAAAATTTTTTGAAAGGCACCTAAAAATCTTTGGAAATCCCTAAAAAATGATTGAAAAATTCTTAAAACTATCTTGAAATATCATTAAAGTATTCTTAAGTAATCCTTTTAAACAATTTAAATAAATCCTTTACCAGTTTCTTTGTACAAAGAATCCTTAAAAAAATACTGATAAATCCTTGAAAGAGTCTTTTAAAATTCGTAAAAAATCCTTAAAAATCACTTAAATATACTTGAATTATCATTGATAAAATCCGCAAACAGTCTTGAACAATTGTAAAAAAATCCTTGAACAATCTTATGATAGTTCCTAAAGAATCCTTAAAAAAACTTGAAAAATCATAAAAGAAATCTTTTGATGTTAAAAAATTGTTAAAAAATCCTTCAAAAATTCTTGGAAAGAAACTTAAAAAATCTTGGAAATTCCTTAAAAAATTATTGAAAAATTCCTGAAACTATCATTAAAGTATTCTTAAAAAATCCTTTCAAACCATTAAATAAATCCTTAAACAGTTTCTTTGTACAAAGAATCCTTAAAAATATCCTGATAAATCCTTGAAACATTCTTTTAAAATTCGTAAAAAATCACTTAGAAATGCTTAAATTCTCATTGATAAAATCCGCAAATAGTCTTGAACAGTTGTAAAAAAATCCTTGAACAATCTTATGAAAGTTCATAAAGAATCCTTAAAAAACACTTTAAAGTCATTAAAAAAATTCTTTGAATGTTAAAAAATGGTTAAGAAATCGTTCAAACATTTTTGGAAAGAAACTTAAAAAATCTTGGGAAATCCCTAAAAAATTTTCGAAAAATCCTTAAAATTGTCTTGCAATATCATTAAAAAATCCTTGCAAACAACTTGAATAAACCTCTAAATAATCTCTGTCTACGATCCTTAAATAATTCCTAATAAATTCTTGAAAAATACTTCAAAGATTCGCAAAAAATTCCTTGAAACGTCCTTTAAAAATTGGAAAAAAAACTTCCTTGAACAATCATTTAGAAATAATTGAATTCTAAAAAAATCCTTGAATAATATTTGGAAAATCTCTAATGAATCCTTAAAGAACGTTTGAAAATTCTCTAAAAAAAACTTTTTATATAACCTTTAAAAAATCCTGCAAGGATTCTTAGAAAATTTTTATAAAATCCTTAAAAAAAATACCAAAACAATTCCTGAAAATCCTTTAATAAATAATTGAAACATCCCTGAAAAATATTAAAAAGTTCTTGAAAACTCGTCAAAATACATAAAAAATCTTAACAAATCTTTTAGAAAAGTACCTGAAACTTCCTTGAAAATAATCCTTTAAAAATACTTAAAAAAATCTTCAATTATCCTTTAAAAATTCTTAAGAAATATTTGAAAAATCACTAATAAGTCCTTGAATACTCCGCACGAAATTTTTAAAAAATATTGAACAATTCTTGAAAAATCATTGGAAAATGGTTGAAAAATCCTTCAAAAATTCTGGAAAGAAACTTAGGAAATTCCTAAAAAATCATTGAAAAACTTGAATACATTTTTAAAAAGTTTGTATAGGATCCTTAAAAAATCCTTAAAGATAAATCCTTGAAAAATACTTGAAAGATTTGCAAAAATTCCTGCAAACATCCTTTTAAAATTCGTAAAAATCCTTTAAAAATCATTTAGAAATACTTAAATACTCATTGATAAATTCGAAAACAGTCTTGAACAGTTCTAAAAAAATCCTTGAATAATCTTTGGAAAATCCCTAATAAATCCTTAAAGACACCTTGAAAATTCCTAAAAAAAACTTTGCATATACCCTTTAAAAAATTCTTCAAAGATTCTTTGAAAATCTTTATAAAAAAATTAATCAAACATGAACAATTCCTGAAAATCCTTGTTAAATAATTAAAACATTCCTGAAAAATCTTAGATAATTCTTGAAAACTCGTCAAGAAAATTACATGAAAAATCTTAAATAATCTTTCAGAAAAATCCTTGAAAAATTAATGAAGTGTGATTCACAATTCTTTTAAAAATTCTGGAAAGAACAAAATCTTAAGAAAGCATTAAAAAAATCCTTCCAAACAACTTAAAACAATCTCTAAAAAATCTCCTTGAACAATCCTTGAAAAATTCTTTGAAATTTCTTGAAAAGTTCTTGACAAATCTTAAACTCTAAAAATAATTTTTTTAAATCCTTGAAAATTCTTTAAAAATGTCCTTTCAAATATGAATTTAAAATTTCTGTATTTTTTATTAAAAAATGAAATTGTATACTACTGCAGATATCGTTTTTATGCGTATATATAAATTTGTTCGGAAATAAATTTCCTGTCGCCGAAAAAAATTTTCGTAAATTTTAATAAACAATTTGTGTATCCTAATGAATAAGTAAAATATTGTCCTCGTTAAGTGTTATAGATTAAATACATTTTTTTAAATAGGATACTAAATATTAGATATTTTCTTAGCTCTTCCCGATTTAAAAAACCCATGTCAACCATCTCCTTGCGGTCCAAACAGCCAATGCAAAGAAGTAAACCAACAATCAGTTTGTTCTTGTTTACCCAACTTTATTGGTACACCTCCAGGATGTCGTCCAGAATGTGTAATAAGCTCAGAATGTCCATCAAATAAAGCTTGTATTAATCAAAAATGCATTGACCCTTGTCCTGGAACCTGCGGATTAAATACGAAATGTCAAGTGATGAATCATAGTCCTATTTGTACTTGCGATAATAACTTCATAGGTGATCCCTTCACAAGATGTTACCCTCCACCACAACGTAAGTGGGATTTTTCTAATGTTCAAAATAATACCTTAATAACTTAATTTTTAGCACCGGCTCCAATAGAAGTTATTACAATTGAATCTTGTAACCCATCACCATGTGGACCCAATTCTCAATGTAGAGAAATAAACGGATTTCCATCTTGTTCTTGTATTTCACAATTTATAGGAATCCCTCCAAATTGTCGACCAGAATGTACCATAAATTCAGAATGTTCAAGTAATTTAGCTTGTATTAATAGAAAATGTATAGATCCATGTCCAGGTTCGTGTGGATTAAACGCAGTTTGTAATGTTTTTAATCATAATTCAGTATGTACTTGTCCTATTGAAATGACAGGCGATCCTTTTAATAATTGCTATCCAAAACCTACAGAAGTAATTGCAATTATTGAACAAAATCCTTGTGTACCGTCCCCTTGTGGTTCTAATACAGTTTGTACAGAAGGAATATGTTCTTGTATCCCAGATTATCAAGGTGATCCATATAGAGGTTGTAGACCTGAATGTGTAATAAATCAAGATTGTGCTAGAATTAAATCTTGTATTAGAAATAAATGTGTTGATCCATGTATTGGAACTTGTTCATCTTCAGCTACTTGTCAAGTTATAAACCATATTGCCATGTGTATTTGTCCACCAGGATTAACAGGAAATGCTTTCGTTGCTTGTAGAGTTATGGAACGTACGTATATTTACAAAATATAAAAAACTTTTATTATTTTTATATTAAATTTTAGCTATTATAAATAGAAATCCATGTAGTCCATCACCATGTGGTCCAAATAGTCAATGTAAAGAAATAAATACACAAGCAGTATGTTCGTGTATACCCGGTTATATTGGTAGCCCTCCAATTTGCAGACCTGAATGTGTATCAAGTTCAGAATGTACACTAACACATGCTTGTATCAATCAAAAGTGTATTGAACCTTGTCCAGGAACTTGTGGAATAAACGCTAAATGTCAAGTTATTAACCATAACCCTATTTGTAGCTGTCCTATAGATTTTGAAGGAGATCCGTTTACAAGATGTTTACCGAGACGTAAGAAATAATCATTATTTTATATCCAATTATACTTATAACTTGATTTTAGCTATTGAACCAATAATTCTTCAACCTACACACCCATGTCAGCCTTCTCCTTGTGGACCTAATTCTGAATGTAGAGAAATCAATGATACGCCATCTTGCTCTTGCTTACCTCAATTCTTAGGGACACCACCAAATTGTCGACCCGAATGTGTTAGTAATGGTGAATGTACTTCGCACTTGGCTTGTATCAACAATAAATGTAAAAACCCATGTGAGGGAATATGTGGATTAAACGCTGAATGTAGAGTTGTCAGTCACATTCCTAATTGTGTCTGTCTAGCTAAATATGAAGGTGATCCATTCACACAATGCCGACAAATTATTGTACAAGATATCACCCATCCATGTAATCCGACACCTTGTGGAACTAATGCTATTTGTAAAGAAAGAAACGGAGCTGGATCTTGTATATGTTTACCAGAATACATTGGTAACCCTTATGAAGGTTGTAGACCTGAATGTATGATCAACTCTGATTGTTCTTCTAATAGAGCTTGTATTAGAAATAAATGCGTCGATCCTTGTCCAGGAACTTGTGGATCTAATGCTAATTGCCACGTGGTTAATCATCTACCAGCTTGTACTTGTATCCAAGGTTATACAGGAGACCCATTTAGATATTGCAACATTATTCCTGAACGTAAGAAACTAATTTGATGAAATGTTTTTATCTAATTTTATGTTTTTATAGCAACAAAAATAGTTTCTTCTAATCCATGCCGACCATCACCATGTGGTCCAAACAGCCAATGTAGAGTTATTAATGATCAATCAGTATGTTCGTGTCTACCGGAATATTCAGGCAGTCCTCCAAATTGTAGACCTGAGTGTACCATAAGCTCAGAATGTCCCCAAAATAAAGCATGTGTAAATACAAAGTGCATAGATCCATGTCCTGGAACTTGTGGTCTAAATTCTAATTGTAAAGTTTTGAACCACAGTCCCATATGCAGTTGTATAAATGGATATACTGGTGATCCGTTTACTAGATGTTTTATTATTAAAAGTAAGAACAAACGCTACGGTCAACCGGGACTACTTTGAGTCACGTTTTGGTTAATAAAAATTCATTTTTAACTAATTAATAAAGTAGTTTTTCATTTTTTTCTGTATGTGTCTTATCAATTTGGAGACTGAACTAGGAAGTTCATTTTTCATAAATGTAAACACATTAATAATATTTATTAAACTTGGGCTTTTTCCTTCGATAAATTGACTCTTTCTTAGGTATTTTTTTAGTGATAAATTACCTCGCTCTAGAGTACTTTTCTCCGCTAAAATGTATAGGTTTAGGGCTTTTTTCTACTATAAAATGCATCGTTCTAAATCCTTTTTTATCAATAAATTGCCTCGTTCTCGATCTTTATTTCTTTGATAAAATGCATGAATTTCCGGATTTTTTCTCCAATAAATTGCATCGCTCTGGTCTTTTTTTCTTCGGTAAAATACATAGATTTCGGGCTTTTTTCTCCAATAAAATCCAGTGTTTTTTAGAGATAAATTGTCTCGCTTTAGGGATTTTTTTTCTCCGATAAAATGCGTCAATTTCGGGCTCTTTTTATCCAATCAAATGTATATATTTCAGGCTTTTTTCTGGATAAATTGCATCTCTCGAACTATGTTTCTCTAACAAATTGCCTCGCTCTCTCCTTTTTTCTTTTGTAAAATGCATAGATTTTGGACCTTTTTCTCCAATAAAATCCAATGCTTTTTAGAGATAAATTGTCTCACTTTAGGGTTTTTTTGTCCGATACAATGCATCAATTTCGGGCTCTTTTTCTCTGACAATAAATTGCCTCGCTGTCGCTTTTTTTTTCTTCGGTAAAATGCATAGATTTCGGCTATTTTTTCTACAATAAAATCCAATGTTTTTAGAGATAAATTGTCCCGCTTTAGGATTTTTTCCGATAAAATGCATCAATTTCTGCTCTTTTTCTATGATAAAATGGATATATTTCGAGCTTTTCCAATAAATGTATCATTTTCGGGCTCTTTTTATCCGATAAAATGTATAAATTTCAGGCTTTTTGCTCTATAAATTGCATCTCTCGACTTAGTTTTCCTCAGACTAAATGTATCAATTTCGGGCTTTTTTCTCCAATAAATTGCTCCTCTCTCGCCTTTTTTTTCTTCGGTAAAATGCATAGATATCGGGCTTTTTTTCTCCAATAAAATCCAATTTTTTTTAAAGATAAATTGTCTCGCTCTAGGGCTTTTTTTTCTCTGATAAAATGCATATATTTCCGGCTTTCTTTCTCTGATAAAATGCATATATTTTAAGTATTTTTCTTCGATAAAATGCATTTCTCGGTCTTTTTCTCCGATAAAATGCATTGTTCTATATTATTTTTAGTAATAAATTGTCTCGCTCTAGGCTTTTTTCCTCTCTGATAAAATGCATATATTTCCGGCTTTCTTTCTCTGATAAACTGCATATATTTTAAAGTATTTTTCTTCGATAAAATGCATTTCTCGGGCTTTTTCTCCGATAAAATGCATCAATTTAGGGCTTTTTTCTCCGATACAATGTTTATATTTCAGGCTTTTTCTCTGATAAATTGCATTTGTCGGACTATTTTTCTCTGATTAAATGCATTAATTTCAGGCTTTTTGTCCGATAAATTGCGTCACTCTCGGGCTTTTTTCTCCGATAATTTATCTCGATCTCGGGTTTTTTCTCCAAATAAAATGCATTTCTTGCGCTTTTCTCTCCGATAAAATGCATATATTTCGGGTTTTTTGCATCTCTCGGACTATTTTCCTCTGATAATATGCAATTTCGGGCTTTTTTCTCCAATTGAATGCATTTCTCGACCTTTTTTCTCGGATGCAATGCATCGTTCTAAACCATTTTTTAGCGATACATTGATTCGCGCTCTGTCTTTTTTTCTGATAAAATGCATCCATTTCCATTTTTTTTTCTCATGAATTTTAGACATTTTTTTCACTGATAAAAATGCATACATTTCGGACTTTTTTCTCTGATAAAATGTATTTATTTTGGGTTTTTTTTCTTCGATAAAATGCATGTATTTTCACGATATTTTTTTCTTGGATAAAATGCATCGTTCTAAACCCTTTTTTAAGCGATAAATAGATTCTCTGATAAAATTCATCAATTTCGGGCTTTTTTTTCTCTGATAAAATGCATATCTTTTGGGTTTTTCTGATAAAATAAATTTATTTCGGTTTTTTTTCTCCGATAAAATGCATGTATTTTGGGCTTTTTTCTTCAAAAAAATTAATTTCTAGGGCTTTTTTCGCTGATAAATGCATATATTTTGGTCTCTTTTTCTTTGATAAAATGCAATTATTTCGGGTTTTTCTTTCTCCAATATTTTGGGCTTTTCTTCTAGGATAAAATCCTTTTCTCGGGCTTTTTTCTCCGATAAAATGCATATATTTCAAGCGTTTTTCTAAAATGCATCTTTCGTCATTTTTTACTCGTGTAAAATGCATTTCAGGTTTTTTTTCTATGATAAATTCCATCTCTCGAACTATTTTTGATTGATAACAGCATCAATTTCGGATTTTTTTCTTCGATAGTTTGCCTCTCTTTCGGGATTTTTTCTCCAATAAATTGCCTCGCTCTCGGACTTTTTTCTCCAATAAAATACATTTCTAGAGAGTTTTACTCCTACAAAATTCATCTCTCGGGATTTTTCTCGGATACAATGCATCGTTCTATTCCTTTTATTTTTAGCGATAAATAGTTTCGCTATCGGATTTTTTCGCTCGGATAAAATGCATTCATTTCGATAAACTATCATTTTTTTTAAACAAATTTTACCTTTTTAACAACATTTTTAACCGATATTAAAATTTTGGAACAAGGTAACCCCTGCTCGGTGCTTATTTTTCTAGAAATTGAAAACAATTCACATAATAATTGCAATAAGAATCTGGTAATAAAATGACACTGCAAACTAGCTAAAAAATATATTTATTTACATATTTAAAACATCAAAAATAAATTTTTCTATAATATAAATTGCGAGAAAAACTTGTTTTTTTGTGTCGGACCAAAGTAACCCCGGTTGACGGTATTCATTTAATTTTATATATTTTTTACTTATTTCTTATTTAGTTGTAGAGCCTCCGCTAATTCCAGAAATTATAAATCCTTGTCTACCTTCTCCATGTGGATTATACAGTGAGTGTAGAGATATAAGAGATTCACCATCATGTTCTTGTTTAACCGGATACATTGGAAGTCCTCCGAACTGTAGACCGGAATGTGTCATCAACTCAGAATGTCCTAGTAATTTAGCTTGTATTAAAGAAAAATGTAGAGATCCTTGTATGGGATCATGTGGATCAGGTGCACTTTGTAATGTTATTAACCATACTCCTATTTGTTCTTGCCCAGATGGTTATACAGGAGATCCATTTACTTATTGCGAATTAAAACCACCTGTAACTGAACCAACTGTAATAGATCCTTGTAATCCTAGTCCATGTGGTGCTAATACACAATGTAACGATGGTATATGTATTTGTTTATCTGAATATAATGGAGATCCGTATAGAGGTTGTAGACCTGAGTGCGTTTTAAGCACTGACTGTCCTCGTGATAAAACATGCAAAACAAATAAATGTATTGATCCTTGTATAGGAACTTGTGGTACTACAGCTATATGCGCAGTAATGAATCATATTCCTACTTGTTCTTGCCCTGAAGATTATGAAGGTAATGCATTCGTGCATTGTCAAAAACGAATAGGTAAGCTTAGAAACAAGACCATAATCAGCAGTTTGAAAAATAATTTAATTTTAGTTGCTATTATAACAAATCCTTGCAATCCATCACCATGCGGACCAAATAGTCAATGTAGAGAAATAAACGGGCAATCTGTGTGTTCTTGCGTACCAGGCTTTTTAGGTACTCCTCCATCTTGTAGACCTGAGTGCGTAACAAGTGCAGAATGTCTTCTAACTCAAGCTTGCGTTAATCAAAAATGCATAGATCCTTGTCCAGGAACTTGTGGTTTAAGCGCTGTATGTCAAGTAAGGAATCATAATCCTATTTGTAGTTGTCCAGATCAATATACCGGTGATCCTTTTACAAGATGTATCATTATAGGTAATATATCATTTTTCATTTAGAAACAAAAAATAACTTTTTATATTTTTAGTTACAGAACCAGATATTATAGAAATTATTAATCCTTGTCAACCTTCACCTTGTGGACCAAATTCAGAATGTAAAGTAAATGGAAATTCACCATCATGTTCTTGTTTATTTGAATTTATTGGAACACCGCCTAATTGTAGACCCGAATGTGTAAGCAATTCTGAATGTAGCTCCCATCTAGCTTGCATTAATAGAAAATGCAAGGATCCTTGTGAAGGAGTATGCGGTCTCAATGCTGAATGTAGAGTAGTTAGTCATACACCAAACTGTGTTTGCTCTCAAGGCTACTACGGAGATCCATTTACACAATGTAATGTACAACAAATTGAAGAAGTTAGAAATCCTTGTAATCCATCACCTTGTGGTGTAAATGCTGAATGTAAAACCAAAAATAGAGCCGGATCATGTATTTGTTTGTCAGATTACTTTGGAGATCCTTACCAAGGCTGTAGACCTCAATGTTCTATCAATTCTGATTGTGCTTCAAATAAAGCCTGTGTCAATAATAAATGTAAAGATCCATGTCCTGGAACTTGCGGACCTAACGCAAACTGTCATGTTATGAATCATTTACCATCATGTACTTGTACAATTGGACATACTGGAGATCCATATCAATACTGTAATATTTTAATCCAACGTAAGAATTCTTTATTTTTTATTATTACAGAATTTTAATTATACAATTTCTTTAGCTGTGGAAGAACCTCCTAAAAATCCTTGTCAACCATCACCTTGTGGACCAAATAGCCAATGCAGAGAAATCAATAATCAAGCAGTATGTTCTTGCCTTCCAAATTATACTGGAAGTCCGCCTGGTTGTAGACCTGAATGTACAGTTAGCTCTGAATGCGTGTCCAATAAAGCTTGTTCAAACCAAAAATGTATAGATCCATGTCCAGGAACTTGTGGTTTAAATACTAAATGTCAAGTTATACATCACAGTCCTATTTGTAGTTGTATAGCAGGTTTTACCGGAGATCCATTTACAAGATGTTACAATATACCACGTAAGCTTGTTAAAAAATAATTTACTTTATGAGTTGAGTCATTATGTAAGCAAATGATTATGACACAATATATTTTTAATCTGTTATATTAGGAGCAAAAAAAAGCTTAACTTGATATTTTCGACCAAGATTTCCCATGAGGAAGCACCGCCATTTTGAAAAAGGGGTAATTTTTTATAATAACTCGGTTCTCCGATATTTTACAGCAATGGTTTATGTCGCATTTTATTGATTTTCTCAAGCTCCATAAGTAAGGTCTTATGAAGTTTTTAACCAAATTGTAGGTATGAGTATACTATACAAGTTTGGTAATAAATGTTTTTCGATGCAAATTATCAGAAAAAAGATATAAGCGAAAGAAATTATTGGCTCTATTACCTTTGTGATTGGAAGGAAGTTTTGCCTGTTTTCATACATCATGTTTCTGGTTGAATAAATTTCACTAGAATATTATACAGAAAATACAAACTAGTTCATATATTTTTTTTAAATTAATAATATTAATCCTTTATAATCTAAAAATAGATTTCAAAACAACACAATGTTATTCCATCTTTATCTCAGACTTTTTTTGTCTACTTGCAAAATACAGATAACAAAAATTAAATACCGAAGGCCAAAACGCAGTACCTCGTAAGCGACAAACTGGTAATTTTACAGGAGCCACAAAAAACGATTTAAAACTTATTAAGCAACTATTTCAGAAAATCTGAAGATTGTATAAAAAGCATTTTACTGTACGTGATACAAAATTATTACTTTTTTCCTTTTTCATAAATCTCATGCTACTTACGTGGTGCTGCCTCTAATTTTGTGCCACTTACGTGCTCATGTTGTTGGACTTCAAATTACTGATTTAAATTATTAAATGATACAAAATGGTCTAAATCAACTTTTAATAGCTATAAACGGATTAGTAGGATTATAGTTAGAAAAAAACAAATATAAGAACATAACATTTATGAAAATTACCAAAAAACTGTTAAAACTAAAGTAATACTATTAAGGTGCCAACTAAAGGTATCTTAATTTTTTATTTATATGGCAATAATTGTTCATAAAAAGACCAGCAATCTTTTGGGATAACCATTTTTATTTCTAGTAGGTGGTCATATTTTTTTGTAGAAATTAGTAGTTTTGAAGAAAACAATTTCGGAAATGTCACTGTTTTTAAACCAATTGTTGTCAAGTTTAATTTATATTGAATCTTCTTTTTAGAATGTTGCAAAACTCGCAGATCTGTTACTGTGAGGTCACCAGTCTTTTTCCCAGGTCTTATGGAGCTGCACTTCAGTAGAGATTTATCGCCGTAGTTCAAAACAAAATCAAAATCCATATTTTTGACAACATAGAGATCTTTTAATCTTGCATCTTTCGTCGTTCTGAAATAATCACTTGGTAGATAAATTTCCTTATTTTTTAGGCTTGTTTCTATAGTACTGTGTATATTACAGAGTCACACTCCATTTGCGTGTGACCCTTTTCGAGAAATTTTTGCATTATTACTACTTGGTATTTATCCGCGAGAAAAAGTAATGCATTTACCATGATACAGTTACGGTTTCGGGCTGTACAACCCTTGGAATACATAATAATAGGAGTCTTATCTTCTTTTTTCAAGAAGTGTTCTTCTAAGTAGTCTACTACTAATGAAGGAAATGTTCCACCTTGGCCATCTGCCTTAGTTTCGTTGTACCAGTAGCACGTGGCCTGATCATTTCTCAAGTTGTACATTGTGAAATTGTGGCAACACAATTTGGTTTTATAACATAATGCACTCGCCTCAATTTGTGGGGCCAATTTAACAGCTTGAACGTCCATGGTTATGACGTGACCTTCCCCTTTAATGGCTTTTTCTTTGTCCGCAGCTTTTTCGCCCCTTGCCAATTTTTTCTTCTCAATGTGTTTGTTGTACTTATCTTCACTCAAACTATTATTTTTGTACTCGAAGCAAGTATCTCACTGATCCTTGTGAGGATGAAATAATGCAATATTCATTTGGTTTGACAAATGAGTTAAAGTTGCAATTGACAAGGGACTTTTTTATTCTCCTGGCACTTAACCTCATAAACTCGATGGACGTGTGCATAAGATTGAAAGCACTGTGTCCTTCCTGCAATAATGTGACCGGAGCTTGTGCAAGTTTTCCAAGAATTCTCTAAGAGACTGTCTTGATTCTTCATGAATATCTTTCTTTTTCTGTCTCTTTGAAACATTATTTTTGGAATTGTTGCTCATACCATTGGTACTTTCTAACTGACCATTCTCCAAGGCATAGAGTATTTAGATACATCTTTTTGCAAATAGGTATTGCTTTGTTATTAACATTCACTTCATATTGCAAAGTTCCAGTACGGCGTCTCATTACTTTTTCTCGGTCTTTTTGGACTAATACGTTTTACAGAATTAGGCACGTAGATTTTTCTTTGGTCCCAGTTCAGTTCTGTCCAAAATTGGTTGAAAATCGTCTGTCTACTTGTTTCACTCAAGACTGAACAACTCAGCGTCTTTGATTTACTATTACAGTCACATCGGTTTCCTAATTTTCTGTCTGGTCGGTTTCTGTTGTGAAATGTATTTTTCTGTGCACGTGGTTTAGTAAATCCCAAATATTCTCCATCTTGCAGCTGTTTATTAATAGTACGTTTATTGACGGCTTTAATTTTCTTTAGCTTCTTTTGTTTTTCAGTGGACTCAATAGTATTATTCAGTTTAGCATTTTCATCTATATCATTAAATCCACTGTCATCTTGATTGTCAGTACAAACAACAGTTTGGCCACTTTCTTCATTTTCTTCTGATGAATACCACTCACCGTCGAAGTGTTCATTTTCTGACGTCGTTTCAGCCGAAAAATCTGGATCCGCCTCCCTTGAGCTTAAGAGTGTTGTATCCTTTTTCGATCAAAAGGAAGTTGATATATTGGGGTCTGTAAGTTCGTTATATTATAAAAAAAACCATAGCCTCGATGGAGCACAATCTCCTTTAAATTATTATTAACACCCAAACGTCCTGGGAATATTCAATAAATCTTCATTATCAAACACAATTTCAACCTGGTTGATAAGCTTACTGAAATCTTCTGGACTAAGTTCATTATTCAGTATAATATGATCCAATGAATTACTGTTGTTTTGACTGATATCATTTATTGGACTAATGTTCTCTTTATTACACTGGTCCTCTTCACATGTCTGTTATTTACGACATGCCTCCCTTTCTAATTCCATAATTTTCTTGGTTCTGGATGCCATGGTGCAGAGAAATAATAGCTAATTCAAGCACAACCCAAGTGCAATACCTATGTAAATAATTGTACACTGTTTTGAATTATAAACGCAGTAGATCGTAAGTGACACCATAAAATAAAATAAGATTCTTTAATTATCACTGATTCTAAATTGCATAAAATGTTGCCAACATGGATTTACAACTAATACTGAATAAAACAAACTATAAATATTCATATTAAATTATATTTTTACCTTGAATACTAGATGCTCAACGTTGTGCTTATAGCTGACAGCATTGCAATGGCTGACTATGTACTGTACGAGCTACTGCGTTTAAAATTTTGCAATTTCAGTTACAAGGAACTGTTTATTGGTAATAACAGATTTCTATTCAGATTATCAAGAATGGTCTTTTCAGAGATAGATAGAGCCAGCAATTTCAAATTTAATGGTATTAATATCTCATTTTCGACAATATTGTTACATAGGAGGTACTGCGTTTTGGCCCTCGATACATAAGGGACTATTGATATGAAATATTATCTTTCTCTTATATTATCCCATCATTATAAGAGACAAAAATTTAAGGCTATTTACATGTCACATGTCTCCTACCAATAAAAAACCACCAACCCTCCTCTCCGTTAAAATTCTCTCTCTTGCATCCAGACAGTGAATCAAGTCAGTCATGCATTAACTAGAGTAAAAAAGTTTCTTCAAATAAGTGAGATGGCGCGTAATTAACCATACACAAAAAGTTTTCTGATTTTTCATAACAAAAAATGGAAATAGTTTTTACAGTGAGTGAATTTGATTGAGTACAATTTAAAAATTCATTTTTACGGTTTCATAATTTAATTTAATGTGCCGCTCTATGATTTTTGCTGTTCATGTTTCGTACTTATAAAAAAATGTAATAAAAAATTACATTCCAATTTCAAATACTATTTTTATTTAAACATTCATATTAGTTTAATTTCTAACTGAGAAGTTTGGTCCTTCGAAATGCTGGAATTATTATAACACGTTCGCAGCCTAACATTCATAATTTGTTCACTGGTAAAGTTTCCTCTGCATTCTATTCCATTTAGTATACTATTTTTCATTAAATTTAAATCTTTATAGTTTAAATGACCTAATCTACCATGCCATATTTCACTTGTGAATGGATTTGTTGCAAATAACGAATGTTGAATGGGCAACGCTGGTTCAAAATTCAACCGATAGACTTTTGCTATGGCAATGAGTATGCCTTTACTATTGTAAATATTACAAACCTTGTTCATTAAAACTGACATTATTACAATTTTTAATAAGTTATGACACAGATAAAATATTTGTAGTTAAACCTGGTACATACAAAATATTGTTTATAGTTACATAAAATTTTTCTTCTCTAACTAAAATTGTAATTTCACACAATTAACTGACATTATATTTTTATTTGCCATGATAATTTCTTTTACCTCATGCTCTTTGCGAATATTTTTAATTCAATTTTTTCTGTCAGTCAGATGTGTACTGCAGCCATAATCGATAAAAAATCTGCATTTTTAAATTTTTTAGCACTAAATGCGTTGCTATCACCCGATTGTTTTGTCTTTTCATAATATGGATTTTTGTTTACAAAATTAATGCAGCCATCTGTCGGTTTCGATTTCTTCCATGACGGCGTTAGTTCTCTTAACATTCGGTTGGCTTGGCCTTCATAGGTTATACAGTCGAGAAATTTGCAAATATTTATACACTTTGACGGTATGATACTGATGAGATCATAAAGATCGAAACAGCTGTCTATCATTGTCGAGGTGTATAGGTATTTGCCAATTTCTCTTTCTGTTTATTTATTTATTTATAAAGATTATATATTTTTAATGGTGCTATGGCCAAGAGGTTCGTAGGTTCTAATCCCCTTAGCTTGTAAATTTTTTTTTTCAATAAATAACTTTTTTTATTTTTTATCATAATTTTGGATAATTTTTATTCAAAAACATAAAAGAAAATCTATTTTACATTTTAAATGAAATATTAATTAAAGCAAATCGTAGGTAAAAACTTCGTCGTGACTCGGATTAAAAACTGTCCGCGAAATTAAACTGCTTCCAGTGATTGTTGTTTAATTTCGCGGATTTTCTGAATAAAAATTATCCAAAATTTTAATAAAAAAAATAAAAAAGTTACTTGTTGAAAAAAAAAATTAACAAGCCATTGGGATTCGAACCGACGACCCTCTTCTTTCAAATCGGTGTCTTAAACCGAATAAACATCGAACCATCGCAAAAATTTAGTCTTTAATTTAATATAACGTATAGTTTTAATTTTTAGCGGTTAAACTAAGTCAAATTTTAAAATTTTGACTGCGTCACAACTCGGTTTATGTGGTCAGCTAACTGCAGTAAAATTGTCATTGTCATAGAATGAGTCGAAGGAGTTTAATTATGAGGACAAAGTATTCAGTCCAAGTAACGACAAAGCTCACATACCTGCCTACGGTTCGCTTTTTCTTTGTTCACATTTGTATGGACTTTAAGGAAACCGATAAAACTTTGTATTGGGACTGTTTAAACTTTTATTCTGACAGCCCACGACACAACATATTTCTGCTGGACTTCGGCGAGCTTTCCGTATTGTTATTGACATTTTGGTTCGTCAAAAAATGTTTGAGATAAAAGTTCAGGTGCTGATCAAAGCAAGCGCTAGCGGCTGTCAAAATGATCCGCCTTCTCGCACACAATACTGGGTCCAGAATCTGTTAAAATGTTTATTCAAAATGGCAAACGTGAAACAAAGTAAAACAATGAAACAACAATATATCGTTCAAGGTTAGAACTAAGATGTATAAAAATCCTGGTGTATCTTCTTATACCTGTAAAAGTTTGGGACATACTGGGAGATTTTTACCAACTTGATTTTGACTAATTTTAAGAGATTACTAGAGTTTCGTATTAGAAACTTCAGATGGCGCATACATCGCTCATAGTAAACTGTAAGCAAAGATCACATAGGGTGTATTTATATTATGTGCTTCGTCACATGTTGGATAGGCCAAGGATTGTGTTCCATACAAAACTTGTCTGTCAGATGTAAAAAAGCGTTTTTTTTTTAAATTTTTTTCGATGGAAAAGTTCTTTTCGTGAAAATAAAATAAAAATTTCAAAACACACCGATTATAGAAAATACGCATCGACACTGACAAAAAATAATTTATTTGATATCTAATCTGGTTTAAGTGATCTGTGATAAACTTAGCGAGGACTCAAACAATTCTGAACAGCGCCACCTTACAAAATTATGTTAAGATCTATTGTACTCAACAAGTGGTACTTCCTTAAAGTTCTAATCAATATCGAATCAGTAGATACATCAGGATTTTTAGGCATCTAAGTTACAACGCGATACTCAGATTTCAAAATCACGTAAGTCTAATTTTTTTGGAAAATGTCTTTTCAACATCAGTAAGTAGTACCTATATTCCTACTATTTACTATGCATTAAAAAATATTTTATTATTTTTTATATTTATTAAATTAATTCCTCCGTAAGTCCTTTTAACTAAAGAAAAATGAAAATGAATAAAAATTAATTAAGGCTAGTGTATGGAATAACTGTTCTTAGTATAATTTCAGTGCATAATTAATCCTAAACCTAATGAAATATCAATAATTATTTAAAGTCGTTTTTACCCTCCCTGTAAAATTAGTATAACTAGACTTGCGCGGTTTTGAAATGTGACCGTTATATTTGGTTAGTATTGCCAACTTGATAATGAGTTAGATAACTGTCATTTTTAAATATTTATTGAACTTTATGATTTTAAATAAGTATGAATGTCTAGATTTTATAAAAGGCCGAGACTACACATACGTTAACCTGTGGATAAGTTGAGAAATTCCCCACACGTTAAAATATTAAACTTGGTTATCTGACCTAAAAAAATATTTCTTTTATCAAAAAAAATCTTTACTATCCAAATCTAGCCTGTATATTTAGAAAAAAATATTAAAAGAAGTCTTAATATCTAAATTTAACCTGTGTTTAAAAAAAGGCCATGTAGGATTCGATCCCCGGACCCACTGCACCACTAGCGGGCACTATATCCACGCGGCTATCAGAGCTCATGCATACATATGTTCAAACTTATTATTTAAGCGAATCACGTTTCACATGTGGATAATTTCTAAATTTATCCACAGGTTAACGTGTGGCTAGTCACAGTGTTTATGAAAACGGTCAACGATAGGTGAAAATTTCATAGGACCTTATTTGTAGAGCTCCATATATGATGGTAAACAATTTGCGTAAAGTAGAGTTATTGAAAAAATGAGACAAAATTTATCACTTTTTCAAGATGGCTATGCTTCCTCATGGGTCAACAATTAAAAGTTAAGGTTTTTAAGCTCCTGCTACAACAGAATAAAATAATATTTTGTCATACTCATTTGCAGATCTGGAGCTTATATTTTGATAGAATAACTGTATTATATCTATATTTACATATTTTAGCTCCAGAACCAGTAATTGAAACAGAAATTTCTAATCCTTGTCTACCTAGTCCATGTGGTCCAAATTCAGAGTGTAAAATAATAGGAAATTCACCAGCGTGTTCTTGTTTAAATAATTTTATTGGAAGTCCACCATCTTGTAGACCAGAATGTAGTGTAAACTCAGATTGTACTAGCAATTTGGCTTGTATCCGTGAAAAATGTCAAGATCCATGTCCTGGTTCTTGTGGAAGCAATGCTAGATGTTCTGTTTTCAGCCATACTCCAATTTGTACTTGTATTGAAGGATATACTGGAGATCCGTTCAGTTATTGCCAATTATTACCACCAACAAGTATGTTTATTGTATAATTTTCTTGTATTTTTTTTTACCAATTTATCTATTTTAGCTCCAAGTCCTGTAGAAATAGATCCTTGTAGTACAAATCCTTGTGGATCAAATGCTGAATGTAATAATGGTATATGTATTTGTTTACCGGAATATCAAGGTGATCCTTATAGAGGTTGTAGACCTGAATGCGTTTTAAATTCAGATTGTTCAAGAGATAAAACTTGTATTAGAAATAAATGTAAAGATCCCTGTCCAGGAACATGTGGTACAAATGCTGAATGTACTGTTATTAATCACATACCAACATGTACTTGTATTAAGAGTTATTTAGGAAATGCTTTTATACAATGTAATCCTGTACCAGGTAAATAAAAATTCCGGTTTATTAGTTTAATTTTAAACGTTTTAAATTTTTAGTTGAACTTCCCAAAAATCCTTGTAACCCAACACCGTGCGGACCAAACAGTCAATGTAGAGAAATAAATGGACAAGCAGTATGCTCTTGCGTTCCAGGATTTTTAGGAACTCCTCCAGCGTGTAGACCTGAATGTATAACAAGCACAGAATGTATTTTAAGTCAAGCTTGTGTCAATCAAAAGTGCATAGATCCCTGCAAAGGAACCTGCGGTTTAAATGCATTGTGTCAAGTTGTTAATCACAATCCTATTTGTAGTTGTAGGCCTAAATTTAGTGGAGATCCGTTTATAAGATGCCTAGAAATAAGTAAGAAATTGTTCCATATAGCTATATTATATTTTTATTATAATAAAATATGGTAGCAAAGAATGGTAAGAAATTGGCTATCGGTGGAAGTTAATGAACATTTTGTATGTTGTTTGTGTTACTAATGGTAAACAATGGTTTAAATTTTTTTCCATGACTGGTTTTAGCCTTTACAAAGTGTTAAAAATAAGAAGATCATGGTCTTGTAGTGATATTTCATCACTTTTGCCTGTTGTAAATAGTACCAGTCCTTTTGTGTGGTAATTGCTCCTAGGACTAATCCAACCCATCATCGTTCCTTGGAATAATTTTACCTTACAGTTGTTTAAGCTCTTTAACCTCATTTGGATTTGTCTATCATTCGCTAGGATTTGTGTTGGAATAAGACTAAAATTTCTTCATTTGGTATGATATGTCTTTCCTTTTCGTTCAAGTTAGGTACATTTATTTTTTTTTCTAGAGAGTTCTAAGGACTTTTATTAATTATATTTTATGTAACTTCTCTTATTCAGCTTGAGGGTATTCTAGAGGAAGGTTCGAAAATAGAAATAGGCAACCCTGACCTACTTCCCACCTCCCAGAACAAGGGACGGAAAGCCCAAATGCTACCACTGTCAGAAAATAGGACACTCAGCAGCAGGGTTCTATTATAGGTGAAATGAAGACCCAAACATCATAAAAAGAAACACGGATGTAGAATTTTGGACACTAGTAGACGAATAAAATGAATCCATGTTAGAAAGCCAACCCCAAGGAACATCGACCTTTATGCTGTTGAGGGCGTGACATTTTAATGAGTTTAATTTGTATTTTTGAGATGAAACAACAAAAAAGAACTAAAAAAAAATAAATTTCGTTCTATGGCTAATGCCCCTGCCGTAAAAATGCTATAAATCTTGGAATTTTGCTGTAAAATTTTTTTCTTCTATATAATAAGCGCTATCTACACCTTCTTAAATCTCTATTTAAAACCCTATATTGAAATACACAGGGTGGCCCATCATATATGGATCGAGTCGGTTTTATGTAGAAAATGGTAGTAGGGGTACAGGGTGCTTCAATAAAAAGATCTGCACTATGATAATATTATTGTAATGGAACACTATCTGTGTGTTTACATTTGTATGTTCGTCCTGAGATTTGAAAAGCCTGTTACACCTTTAATGTAAACTAAATAGTTTTGAAGTTGTAGACATTTTTTCGATTTTAAGTGAATGCTCTAGTCACGTAAACTTGTCAAGAAAGAGACATCTAACCGTTTTTTATACAAAAACCAACACGACGCCTATATGGTGGGGCACCCTGTATATTTCATTAGAGGGTTTTAAATAGAGATTAACAGAATATAATTATTTTGCAAACATTTTTTAACTGTACGGGTTGGTGTATTTATATTTGAAGCTCAAAAGTAATCTGTTCTTTTCATGTAATTGAGACATCCTGTATAATAGTACTTAACGTTTTTTATTAGTTGATACTAGTTTTACTTTCTGTCCGTGTATCTGTCTGTCTGTGTGTCTATTGCACTGTATTCTTTCACGATAGAAGCCACACGTTTAATCCCATTGAACTGAAATTTGGTATATGGGTTTGGGTTATCCGTCGGAAGAACTCATTAGTCTTTGTACGACATCTGTCTAACGGAAGTGTCACTATTAAAAAATGACGGAAGCAATATGTCTATTCAGAACAGTCAAAAAGTATTTCTCCAACTGTCACCTGTCAAAAATAAAAATATTAAATATCCGAAAAAGTATTCGTCTCTAGATAATCGTCTTTTGTCTTTTTAAGAGCTAATTATTCTTTTAAAGTTTTACATAATTTTTCATTACTTATTTTTCAATTCTTGAATATCATTCTTCATATCATATTTTAGAATCTTAAATTTTCCATCAATTTTTTCATTTGATTCTTGAATTTTTTTGCTGTGTGCTTTCGTATTTATAAAATCTTATTCATTTTCCTATTTCATTCTTATAAATTTTGTAATTTCTAATCTATTTTCCAACAATTATCAACTTTATTGCTCATTTTAAAGTTTCCCCATATTCTCCGTCTAGGTTTTTCTCCTTAATCTTCTTCATCTGCAGACATTTCTGTTCTTCCTTGTCATTGATTTGATCCTTAAAAGTGTTGTTTTCTTCATTGAAATTAATTATTTCCATTATTTTCTTGTTATTCTTCTGAATTATTTCCATTATTTTCTTTTCAATTCTCGTTTTTATCTGTATTTCCCTCTTGATTATACACTGTTCTATAATTATCTTCTTGTTTTTATCTTGTATCCTTTTTATCTTCTTTTCTCAGCTTCATTGGGTGACAAATTTTATATGTAGGATATTGTCACAATAGACAAATAAAGTTCAATTTTGACTTTCCTGTATCCATTTCGAGGTTTAATGAAACCATTAATACCATGTCCATATATAAGTATGTCTGTATGTGTGTCTGTTTGTATGTGTATGTGTGTTTCCTTCCATGATACAGGCCACACGTTTAATCCGATTGAGCTGAAATTTGATATATGCGTTCCGCTTGCTTATAGGAAGAATCCATTAGTTTTCAATATAGCATTTGAGATCCATTGAAAAACTCTATTCAGAAAAGTTGAAATAATTTGTCACTTGTCAAAAATAAAAAAATGTCAGTTTGAAACTTTAGATATCTGAAAAAGTACTTAATTGATTTGAACCTATTTCTGTAAAATGGGGTTCGGTTAATCATCAGAAAAAACCGTTAGTGTTTGTCCAACATCTGTCAAATGAATGTGTCAAATGGCAGAAGTAATATGTCACGAAATGTGACTTGCAATATGTGATTTAAAAACCTTTGAAAAAAATCTATTTAGAATAGTCAAAATTATTTCTTCTTTGTCTCTGGATACTGTCGGGATAGTTTTGGGAAAGTTTTGGGACAACACAACCGATTTTTCTAGATTGGCTTTATTTTTTTTGTTTTAGAATAGAAATACAAATAAATTAAACTATGTATCATTCAAGTTACCAGAACAGTATTACTTTTAACACCCTGTAGAGGCTAAACCAGTCAGCAGAAAATTTAAACTTTACCATTTTTTTACTATTAGTAACACAAGCAACATATTAATTATCTTCCACCGTAGGACAATTTCTTACCATTCTGTGCGTGATTCTTTACTACTATCATTCTATTTAATTTTCAGTTGAAGAATCTGTGATAATACCTACAAATCCTTGTCAACCATCACCCTGTGGTGCAAACGCTCAGTGTAAAGCTATAGGTGATTCGCCATCATGTTCTTGCTTACCAGAATTCTTAGGCACTCCACCTAACTGTAGACCTGAATGTGTCACTAATTCAGAATGTACTAGTCATTTGGCATGTATTAATCAAAAATGTAAAGATCCTTGTCCAGGAGTATGTGGAACAAACGCTGAATGTAAAGCTATCAGTCATACACCGAATTGTCTCTGTCTAGATGGATTTATCGGTGATCCATTTAACCAATGTATACCTAAACCACGTAAGATATATTTTTATAAAATATTATTATTAAATTTATATACATTTTTCTCTTTAGAAATTATTGAAGAACATTTATCACCTTGCTTCCCGTCACCCTGTGGAGCAAATGCTCGTTGTAATGAACGAAACCGTGCAGGATCATGTACTTGTCTTGAAGATTATATCGGGAATCCTTACGAAGGATGTAGACCTGAATGTATATTAAGTTCTGATTGTCCTTATAATAAAGCATGTACAAGAAATAAATGCATAGATCCATGTCCAGGAACCTGTGGTCAAAACAGTGAATGTAAAGTTGTAAATCATTTACCATTATGTACTTGTAGGATTGGTTATACTGGAGATCCATTTATTTACTGTCATATCGTACCACAAGAACGTAAGAAATTTCTTTCATTTTTTTCTATTTCATTATCTAAATATATTTATAGCTATAGAAGAAGAACGTCCACAAAATCCTTGTCATCCGAGCCCTTGTGGTCCAAATAGTCAATGTAAAAATGTTAACAACCAAGCAGTCTGTTCTTGTTTACCCAACTATGTTGGCAGTCCACCAGGTTGTAGACCTGAATGCACAATGAGTGCTGAATGTCCCCAAAATAAAGCATGTATTAATCAAAAATGCGCGGATCCATGTATAGGAATTTGTGGATTAAACACCGACTGTAAAGTTATCAACCATAGTCCTATATGTATTTGTAAAAATAGTTATACAGGGGATCCATTTTCTAGATGTTATCCAATACCTCGTAAGTAATAGAATTTGTTAATTTATTTTATGCTAAATATTTTATTATTTATAGCTCCTATTACCGAAATAATTAAACCCATAATAACAAATCCATGTGTTCCATCTCCTTGTGGACCGAACAGTATTTGTAGAGACATTGGTAGCACACCATCTTGCTCATGTCTACCAAATTATTTAGGAGTTCCACCAAATTGTAGACCTGAATGTAGCATAAACTCTGAATGTGCTAGTAATTTAGCCTGTATCCGAGAAAAATGTACTGATCCATGTCCAGGAAGTTGTGGACAAAGTGCTATATGTAGCGTTACAAATCATAATCCTATATGTTCTTGTCCGGATGGATATACCGGAGATCCTTTTACTTTTTGTCAAATCAAACCTCCAATAAGTAAGTTTCATAGACGAAACATTATTATCCAGTAACTTACAAATTTTTCTAGGAGAACCAATTATTACTGATCCATGCAACCCTTCACCTTGTGGAGCAAATTCTCAATGCAACAATGGTATTTGTATTTGTTTACCAGAATATCAAGGTGATCCATACAGAGGTTGTA
This sequence comes from Neocrepidodera transversa, assembly GCA_963243735.1. Taxonomy (NCBI): domain Eukaryota; kingdom Metazoa; phylum Arthropoda; class Insecta; order Coleoptera; family Chrysomelidae; genus Neocrepidodera; species Neocrepidodera transversa. The sequence continues at coordinate 19,828,611 of OY725344.1, read as the reverse complement.
GACCTGAGTGTGTCTTAAACAATGATTGTCCAAGAGAAAAAGCGTGTGTAAGAAATAAGTGTATAGATTTATGTATAGGTACCTGCGGTCAAAATACAGATTGCACTGTTATAAATCATATACCAGTTTGCAGCTGTCGTCAAGGTTTTACGGGTAACGCATTTGTACATTGCAGAGAAATTGAACGTAAGTTTATTGATTTATTATTAAAAATAATTGAATTTAACCTTGCAGCACTCACGCTAGGAGAATTTTAATCACACTTGTGTCAAATAATTTGTAACATCAACACGAAATTACAAAACGTTGCTTTTCGTATAGCTGACATTTGATCTATCTAGTTGTCTATCCTTCAATGCTTTTTATTTATCGACGGGTAGGTGAGAATTTTCCTCATGACGCGAGTGATCTCGTAACAAATTTTTGGAACATAACAGTAGTGTGTTCTTATAGTATTTTACGTTACAAGTCCGGTAGGTGACTTATTATATATAAGTTTTTTTTACGGTTGAGGCGATCAAGGAACCGAGTCCAGAATATAAACAAGTACTGGACAGAAGGAAATAAATTTTATTAATCAAAATTATTCAGAATATATTTTATTTTTATTCTAAAATACAAAAAATGAGTAATGGCCTGCATTTTTCCCAAGAAGGAAGAATAGGAAGATCCGATCAGTAGGGTAAATGTAATATTCCAATAGTCGGGGAAATAGGGCTTGTCCTTTTATCTTTATCTGATCATACTGTAAATATAGTTACAAAACGTACGTGTTTTATAATTTCTGTTTTAAACTCTCAGTGGTGGTCAACTTTATGGAGGATCAAATACTCAGAAAGCAATTTTAAGCGAACTACCAATATTTTTTGTTATTTACCACACAATTTATTGGTTATCCCGTGCGATTATGTAAGGTGTTAGTATACTGACGTCACAAGTGCTAATCACATGACTGAAGTGGTATTTACCGGTGTTATAAATTTGTTTATTTTCAAATGTCAATGTCGGTCTTAGTGGCACAGATCGTTGGCTATCGGTCATATTCACTTATTGCTGTTTATATGCTAGAACCAACGTGGGTTCGTGCCTTGTGTCTGACAGTGAAATTTTAATTTAAAAATTTCAGTGTTAGATCGAATAGGTAAACCGCATTGAATAATAATTTAATTAATGTCTAATGCGGAGCCTAGATTTTCAATCTCCCTGTGTCACTGTGCCAATGATGGTGGTGAGGTTTTCCGAGTTTTCCTACACCTATAGCCAAATGGCGCCATCAATCCTTGGTAAGTCGCCCCGGAGCGCCACGGCAAATAATAATAATAATAGCTGTCCCTTCCCCGCACAATCCATTGGCTTTTGGGGTTCATTCGTAAGGGGGTGAAATGTAGGGCGAGTATTATTATTTAACTTATCTTTTTTGCTGTGTTTAACGTTTGTTTATCGATTTTCATTGATACTGTATTGTTTATTGTCTTGTAAGAAAGAATAGATGTAAAGGAAAGACTATTATTGTTGTTGGGAGATGAGATATTATTTGACGACAATTTGCTATTGATTTTGTGATGTTATTTGAAGAGTTATGCAAATGTTATTATGCTTTAACTACACACATAAAAAAATTATTTTAATTTAAATAAACAGAATTACTTGAAAATAACTCTTTAGATTAAAATTACACGACTTTAATTTAAAGAAATTACGTTAATCTAAAAACGTTCATTTATTTCTATTAAGAAAATCATTTTATTGGTTCGTTTTCTTATTTCAAGAATATTTTGTTGCTTCAATAAGCTGGTAGTTTTCTTATAAAATTTTCGTCATTGTTAAATCAAAGATATCAATTATTTTAATTTGATAATCCGATTTTTTTATAATTAACAGCAATTATTTTGAAATAATAATTTCAAATATCTTAATAGAATAACCCTGTGATTCTTTAATCAACTTTTATTTATTTTGATTTAAGTAAATAAGATTCTTAATTCATACTTACTCACCCTTACTTTTATTTTAAGAAAATTGCTTGTTTTTTTTTTAATAAACATAAGTTCAATTTTAACAAAACGGTTTTTAGAAATTTGAACCAAAATAAAATAATTTGTTAATAAAAGACAATATTTAAGTACCTATATTAAGATACATAAATGATAATTGTTTTATTTGTATCTAAAAAATATGAGATAGGGTATCTATTCATAAATTCATATCTTAATATTTAATAAGAAATATTAATTTACTTAAATACCTACAAATGACAATGAACTTCTTCTTTTCTATTGTATTTATTTTACCCTTTTACCCTTATGTTTCTTCTGAATTACCTATGATTCACTTGCATACATTACTGTTGGAACTATAATATTGAGTTTAAGTTTGCTTTCTTTACCCTTTTCTTTCTTATCCATGGTGTTATTATTTAAGGCGTAATAGTAATACAGATTATTTGCTTATTTAGATAATTAGATAATGAACTAAATCCAAATTAAATATATATATTTTTTTGTTAATCTAAGCAAATAAAATTCCCAGATCAAGACAATCATATTGTTGAAACAAGTTAAATGAAATTCTTGATCCAAGAAATCCATTTTCTTCACTTAAATAATTATGGAATTGGCAGTGACCAATAAGAAATCCTCTAATTTCAAATTGTTCAACAATGTTGCCGGTCTTACAATACATTTTACTATACATGCATTATTATTAATTTACATTATCATTTAATTAAATAAAACCAATTACAAACTATCTGATATTTATGGAAACCTGTAAATAGGTATATCAAATTTGGTTTATCGGAATTCTTTGAGCATTAACATAAGTAGGTATGTTTTATGTGTGTCTAATAATCAATTATGGTGGTGTACATGAGTTAAATTAAACAAGTCATTATCGTCATGTTTAGATTTAAAACGTTCTTAGATACTTCCGTAAGTACCCTAAATTCATTTTTTATTTATTTATTTACAAATTTATTATTACTTGGAAATTATATTTTTTAAATAAGCTTGACAACATGTATATTAACAACCGTTTGGATTTTCAGCGGTCATGCGTAGGTAGGTATTGTCTTCTATCTATGTTTGTCCCAACTCCCAACCGGCTGTGTCGAGTCTCGTTAGGGGTCGTGGGTCGAGTTGTCCATTTTTATTTTAAACCAAGAAGGGAAAAAAGTCAAAGTGAAGCCATCAATAGTATTGATTGTTAGTATTCTTTGCCGTAAATTAAATATGGAGTTATCCACGTTAAATGAGAGGGTAGATGAAGAATATATATAGAAGTTTAATGGTAAGTTTGTATATATTTAGATTTTTAACAATTTTTTCAGTTTAAAGAATTTTCAAGACTTTGAACTGTTTAATGGCGTTTTTCTAGAAAACGGTTTAGTAAATTTATTGCTAAAATATTTAATTATTTTTTTAGAAATGGATAGGTATTAACTTGGAAGAATGTATTATAATGGAAAATGATACTCTAATGGAAATCATTAAACCCTTAAAAATAAGAACAAAATTGTTAGAAATTATGAAAAAGTAAAAGGGCTATCACCAAGAGGTATGTATATAGTCTAGGGTTTTTAAATGAGGAAATACTTATACATATATGTTAAATGAAACACTAAAATTACATTTTCAATACTAAAAGTACACTTCCTTATTTTGAATCAAGAGGAGAAGTGAACTTTTTTAAATACATTTTTCAGGCAGCGTCTGATAGCTCAAGAACGACATCAACGTTGTCTGATGTGGAGCTTTTGTGCCAGATCTAGGAATTTCCGATTTGTTAAATGTATATCCCTTTCCAATCTTGATGAATACATTTTTAGACCTAGATTTGAAGATTTCGACCTTAAAATGTTATTAACATCTCCTTTGGGAAATTCTATTCTGGAATATTATGACTAATTCCAAATTAAATGAAACATCAAGAAACCGATTAGTGGATATAGGTAACTATTTATTTTAGACATTAAATGTTACTGCTTTTTTTTGATTGCCAAACTTATATTAAGTTATATACATGTACCTGTGTCTTTGTGTTTGTTAATTTTACTAATCTTATGTTAAATTACATCTACATGTTTTTTGTGTTTATTTTTTCGTTTGTACGTTCATAAGTAAATTTTTTATATTATTAAGTGTTTTATTGCAAATATCACGGACCCTTAAACACAAATGGAATATTTATGTATTAAATATATTAATTTTTTCCAACCGTATAGGAGTTAAAATATAAATTTTATTTATGCTTCAAAAATATATTTTAAAGCAAAATAAAATTCAATCATGCAAGTAAATAATATTTTTTATTCAAAAAGTTGAATGTCATGATACAAAAAAAAAATTTTTATAATTAAAAAATGGATCTTCGTATTGCATGAGACTTATATCTTCTCTATAGTTTATTTCTAGGTTCTGCTTGTATTTTAAAATAATATTATGGATATTAAAGTCACATGTGGCTTTATTATATATGGATAATGAGCCATATGTGGCTGTATTGTCCAAGAAGGTATTTAAAAAATACAAGAGAACTATTTTCTCGAAGTAACAAAACTGATTTTCTTGAAACAAGAAAATGGTTTTCTTAAAGCAACACAATTCAAGTTCATAAAACAAAAATATGATTTTGTTAAAGTACGTAAAACCAATACTTCAAATAAAAAAATATGTTCACAACACAAGAAAATTATTTTGTTAAAGTAAAATTATCTTTCTCTTAAAGTAAGAAAATAAAAATTCATAACGCAAGAAATAATTTTCTTATATTAAGAAAACAATTTTCTTAATTTGAGATAATACTTTTATAAATTTAAGAAAATCTTTTTCTTAAGTTAAAATAATTATTGTTTTTTAGGAAGACATTGAATCGCTTAAATTAAGTATTCCAATAATTTTAAATTAACAATGTCAGTGCTATTAATTTAATAAAATCTATTTTTTTCATTTAAATTCTGAATTATCTTTACACAAAAAAATGATCTTTTTAAATAAAGAAAATTTCTAAAAAAATGGTTTTCTTCAAGAAACAAAATATTTCTTAGGGCTATATATAACCGTTTAATTTACTTGGAATAAAACAGCCTGCTTTATTTTGAACAATTATTTTTATGTGTGTACTTATAAATAACTTACATGATATGAGCCCAAAACTCCTAACCACTGAGTGGTGGATTGTAGAGCAAAACAATCTCCAGTTTTTCCAGTTATTTTGTATGGATAAGGAATCATTTAAGAAATTAGTGAAAGTTGTGGGAAGCACTGACAAACAGAAAATTTTGTCATCTGAACTTTTAAAAACAAAACAGTCACTTTTTTGTAGTTTTATAACTGTCAACTTTAACCAAAAAGTAAAAACAGCTCCGCAGGTAGGTAAATACCACAAAATTTTGGTTATACCTTTGACATAAACAGCTGATTATTGTCGTCAAATTAATAACCGAAGCTGCTTGAATGTTATGGTAATTACCAATCTCGAATGGTAAATACCAGAGGCTTTTGGTTATTCGCTTAAAATTGGAGTCTACACTTTATAGATAACACCATTGAGTATGTTTACCATTTAGTTCACCTATGCTCAGTGGCTGGATGTGAGCGAAAACGATAGTTCGCTAATATCTAGCCCAGAAAAGGACAAAACGCGGAAAAATAGTAATTCAAGGTTTAAAGGAGTATATAATAAAGAAAAACAGTATTATACCGGCTGTCCCAGATTTTTTCATACAGTCAAAATCTCGGTTATGCTGTTTAAAAAAAAATTGAAAAAAATTAGACTTATTTCAGTCTTATATGTCTTTGAAGGTGTTCTGTCAGATTTAACTTCTATGACACTACCACTGAGAAACCACTCCCAATATTCTGTTCAATATCTGAATATTGTGAAGCATCTTTCAAAAAGTCGTCTTCATCATATTCAATTGGCAGTGGAGCAATTTGTCGGTTCGATACATTCTTCTCCCTCCCTTCAGTTGTACAAATGTTCGAATAGTACAGGTTAGCTTCAATAAGTTCTACGGGTTCTACTGGAGCGTCGTATATTGACGCCATCACGTTGCGTTTCATGAGCACTTTGTGGCCAGCCACGATGGCAACGATTCGTCATTTAAGGTTCGGCGGTTGTGGTGGAACATTCTTTCTTTTGTGCCGTGCAAAGAAGAGTACTGATGAACTGAAGGGCTTCTTGAAATACTCTCTTCAAATTCCAAGCCAAGCTGTTGGGATCTTAGGCACAACTAGAATGTTCCCCAACCGTTCCGCCTGACCATTGCCCTGAGGATTGAAAGGTGTGGTCCGACTACAAGCGATCCCAAGAGAAACAAGGAAGAATTGTACTTCTCATGACATAAAAGAAGCACCTCTGTCTGAATGCACGTAGCATGGTACGCCGAACATGTAAAACAGATCCTTGAGATATCTTATTACGCTTGTAGATGAAATATCCTTACAAGCATACGCAAATGGAAATCTGGAGTATTCATCTACAATAGTTACTATATCTATTTACTCCATTTCTAGGTATAGGTCCTTTGAAATCTATGCTCAGCCTTTCAAATGGCGATGTTGCTTTAATTAGTGTTTCTTGAGCTTTACAAAAACGAGGCTTAATTTTAGTGCAGATAGTGCAGTTATTGGTTATTGTTGTTATGTTATTAATAGAGTATGGAAGGTTTTTAGACCGCACCCATTCTAGTAACACCCGGAAGCTCCTGTAGTTTGTTAATATTTTCATATCTGAACATACTCTAGACAAAGCGTCGGCTACGACATTATGATTTACTGGTCTGTACATGATGTCGTTTTTGAAGCATGGCAATTCCAGGCGCCAGCTTTCAATCTTTTCAATTTTAATTGGTTTAATGGTTGAATAGTATATACGAGTTAGCTTCAATAAGTTCTATGGGCTCTACTAGAGCTTCGTATTTTGACGCCGTCATGTTGGTTTTCATGGGCACTTTGTGTTCAGGGTTTATTACAGGTTTGACGGTTGTAGTGGAACACTCTTTAGTGAGGAGTCTCGTTTGTTCTTGCATAAGTTTGCATCTTTAGTCGACATTTTATGCACCGATTATTGTAAACTAATTAGAGTAAGAGATGTACATTAAGGGTCTTCATTTTTTTCTTCTTTATACAGTTTTTAGAGATATTCCCAACGTTGGCTTTCCGTATGAACATTTTTCCTTCGCCGGTAATTCTTTTGACCATATTTATGTTTTATGACAGGCTTGCAACTGCAACCTAGAGACAGTTTTTTTAAATAATTTTTTTTGTCTTCCTTGATTGATCCAAACGATACAACAAATCTAGTAACTTTTTGTTTCATCCATTTTATTTGTAAATAATAGAGAAAGAAAAATGGACTTGGGGTATTTCTCCGACTAAAATTGCACCGAACACACTTGCGTTATATGGATGAAACCTTCGACAATATATATACTACGTAGACGCGCCTTGTTTATATTTGAGTTGTGCCCAACATTATTTATCGAAGACAACGATTCAATGTTGCCAAGTTTCCAGCATTTTAAGAATGTTTATAAATCTTTTAAATGCAAATTCCTCTTACGTCGCATTGAAATTTAAACCATTTGGCAGCAATGTGGTTTATTTTGTCATTTTAAGTTTTAAAATGATATTATTTTTGGCATTTGATACTTATTACGCTTTTAATTTGATTTTTAAGACTTACATAATGGTTCGGAAGTGCGTAATTTGTAAAAAATCATGGAATAAAGCGGTAGATTATGTATAAACTACTCAAAAGATGTTTTTTTATAGCATTTAAAATATCTTCACGGCTCCGTAAGAACGGTACTTCTATGACTTCGTCGTCTCTTTCCCCTTCCACACCAAAATAATGTCTGGCACAAATGATTGTGTCGCTATAATAATGTTTTTGTTTTTTTTTTTATTTAGGCTTCATTTTATAAATATTGTTTAGGTAATCAAATTACAAGTTGAGTTACAGTGTGAGGAATTGTGTGTTACAAAATATATTCCTTCGTCCCATCATATTTAATAAAATATAATTTTCTTTTAATGTGATTGGTATTAAATATTTGGAAATCAAATTTTTTCTACAAATATTGATATAATTTAAGGAGTGAGTAAAATTCTCATGCGCGAGTGCTCACCAACTTTTTTTTAGCGCGAGTGCTACAGGTTTAAATATCAACAAAAATTTTAGGTCTTCCACCTCAAAATCCTTGTTCTCCTTCACCATGTGGATCAAATAGTCAATGTAGAGAAATAAATGGTCAAGCGGTATGCTCTTGCGTACCAGGTTTCATTGGTAGTCCACCATCTTGTAGACCTGAATGTATAACTAGCTCTGAATGTCCTCTTAGCCAAGCATGTGTTAATCAAAAATGTATAGATCCATGTCCAGGAACTTGTGGCATAAACGCTCTATGCCAAGTTGTCAACCATAATCCCATTTGTAGTTGTCCAGGCAAATTTAGTGGTGATCCATTTACTCGCTGTGTAGAAATACGTAAGAAAATCATATTTATTATAACGTATTATATTAAACAAAAATTAATTACAGAAGAAGTAATTGTTACCTCAACAAATCCATGTCAACCTTCTCCGTGTGGTCCCCACTCTCAATGCAAAGAAGTAGGAGATTCTCCAGCTTGCGTCTGTCTGGAAGGTTATGTAGGTTCTCCACCAAATTGTAAACCGGAATGTGTTAGTAGTTCAGAGTGCTCAAATCAACTAGCTTGTATCAATCAGAAATGTAAAGATCCCTGTCCAGGAACGTGTGGGCAAAACGCTGAATGTCGAGTCGTTAGTCATACTCCTAATTGTATTTGTCTACCTGGATATGACGGTGATCCATTCAGTTATTGTACTTTGCCAATACCAATATTAAATGAAATTATTTCTCCTTGCGAACCATCACCATGCGGAGCTAACGCAGTATGTAGACAACAAAATGGAGCAGGTTCATGTACATGCTTACCAGATTATATCGGCAATCCTTATGAAGGTTGTAGACCAGAGTGCAGTAGAAATTCAGATTGTCCTTCAAATAAAGCTTGTATGAATACCAAATGCAAAGATCCATGTCCAGGAACTTGTGGTCCCAATGCAGAATGTCAAGTTATTAGTCACATTCCTTCTTGTACTTGTAATATTGGATATACAGGAGATCCGTTTAGATATTGTAATGTGCTTCCTATAGAACGTAAGTGTTGAAACTTTTGATGGGAAATCAAATGATTGTAGATATTTTTTTTAGCTGTGATTGAAGAATCAACGAATCCTTGTCAACGCTCACCTTGTGGACCAAATAGTCAATGTCGTGTAGTAAACAAACAAGCCGTTTGTTCTTGTTTACCTGAATATTCTGGTAGTCCACCTAATTGTAGACCTGAATGTGTAGTTAGTACAGAATGTCAACAAAATAAAGCATGTGTTAACCAAAAATGCATAGATCCATGTCCAGGAACTTGTGGTATTAATACACATTGTCAAGTTGTTAATCACAGTCCTATTTGCTCGTGTAGATCTGGTAATACTGGAGATCCTTTTACTAGATGTTATCACATACCACGTAAGCTAAACAAAAATTTATATAATACTATTACGTTTTAATAGAGGTATGGGGTTTTATTGCCCGCACCTCCTCCATATGTTATTTGGGGGTATAGTAATTTATTTGTTAGAAATAAGAGTGATACAGCTTAAAACACAATTAGTTATGTATTAAGATCCACATAATTAAATATAAACAATTTACTTACTTCTAATTATTCCTGGCGACAGATCTTTTAAGTGTAGGCACATATTTCCAGGAGTCGCAGTAAGAAGCTCCACTCCTGGATTCAATTTTAATTTCTTCTTTTTTTCAAAAATTTAATTAGCGAACTATTTTTTACCTAGCTACCCAATTAAATTTTTTGACCCAGATTAATTTGTATAATAATTAAAAAGTCTCATTTTGTTTCTAAATTTTGAATAAAGTTATGAAATTAAATTATAAAATTAAATTTCAGTGGTAATAAAATTCAGTCATGTACTACAATATATTCAGTAAAAACAGCAGTTTTAAGGGCAACTAGTTTCGGTTTATGAGCCATCTTCAGGTCATATAGTATTTTAGCAAATGCTGAAGCATATAAAATACTTTTTATAACATTGTGGTTAGGAAAGGAGGTACATGAAAGTCGAAAAGTAAAAAATTTCAAAACTATTAGTATTGTTAATAATAATGTCTAAAAACAGGAAAATAAAGATTTTTCCTCATCAGGAAATCCAGTACTAGAGTAATAATATGAAAGGCATTTGATACGTGCAAAATTTATTCAGAAAGCTGATGTCGAGCAAAGCACGTGTCCGTACCGGGTATGTTGGTACGTCGAAAGTTCCATAAGGATAAGGTAGTCCGTGTAGGGGCCAGAAAATTGATGAAAAATGCAAAAACCTAGTGATTAACCCGAAATAGGGAGATAATATTGTTGATTTTCAACATTAGCAGACAGTATTATTAACATTACTAATAGTTTATAAATTTTTTACTATTCGATTTTCATGTCACTACTTACTCAACCTTCCCCCCCTAACCACAATGTTTTAAAATTTATTAAATATTTTTTATAAAACGTTATGCTTCAACATTTGTTAAAATACTATATGGCCTGAAGATGGCTCATAAGCCGAAACTAGTTGCTCCTTAAAACAGCTGTTTTTAGTGAATATATTGTGACTTAAGAAATAGGGAGATAATATTGTTGATTTTCAACATTAGCAGACAGTATTATTAACATTACTAATAGTTTATAAATTTTTTACTATTCGATTTTCATGTCACTACTTACCCAACCTTCCCCCCCTAACCACAATGTTTTAAAATTTATTAAATATTTTTTATAAAACGTTATGCTTCAACATTTGTTAAAATACTATATGGCCTGAAGATGGCTCATAAGCCGAAACTAGTTGCTCCTTAAAACAGCTGTTTTTAGTGAATATATTGTGACTTAAGAGTTTTATTTCTATTGAAAAAATTTTATCACATTTGAGATATAGGGATAACCTTTTGATATAATATTTAACGGCAAATTTTTATACAAGGTAATTTTATATTAACGGATTTTTCTGAAATGTGAGTCGATCATACTAAATATAAATTAATTAATACCAAAATATATTTCGGTTTCCGTTAAAATTGCTTAAAAATTGAATTTTTAAATATTTTGCTCAATAAAAATCATTAATGAGAAATCAAACCAATATTTTAATATAAAACCAAATTTATTTTGATGTTTAGAAATAGAAAATTTTTCAATATTTCATACTTTGCATCACTTCCAGTTTCATTAGAAACAACTCCAACTCGGAAATTTCAAATAGAACACCCTGTATATTTTTACTTATTTGTATTTTAGGGACGATTCTGAGACATTTAATTTTTCACAAGCATTTTTATTTTTACATCTAAAACTTAACCAATCTTACATTAAAGACAGTTTTTTTTATAATAAATCGTGATGTAAAAAACTTTTCCTTATAATAAAAAAAGTAAAATTTTACGATGGCAATTTTACATTTAAACTAGTGGTGTATTGGGGCCGGTATTTTTTTTTCTGAAAGGATTTTTTTTGTGGACCGAAGTTCCTTAACGCGGCTTGCAGTAGGAGTTAACTGGCAGAAAGTGTCATATGAGGAAAGCGTTATGCCCCTCCAGGCGACTTTCTCTGTCTTTCTCTTACTTTCTGTCACTTTCTACGGTACACATTTTAATTGTATAGAATTTTATCCATTATTTTATAGAGAGAAAAATTTTTTTTTAAATTCTCGTTTTTTTTTTCTCTCTTTTCTGATTTTTTGGTTCTTTCTTATTTTTCCTGTTTTTTTCACGATTTTTTCTAATTTTTCCTCATGTTTATTTCCCATTGTTTTGTTTTTTTTCTATTTCCTTCTTTTGTTTTCTACCTTTTTCTGATTGCTCTGATTTTTTGCGCCTTTTTTACCATTTTGTAATATTGTTGCGATTTTTTGCGTATTATTTAAATTGTTTCGAATTTTCTTATTTTCTTTAAAATGTTTTTATGGATACTATTGTTTCCGGTTTTTTGGTTGTTTTTTGTGTTTTTTTTTGCGATTTTTTGCAATTTTTTGAGATGTTTTTCGATTTCTGGCGTTTAATGCATCGCTTTTTTTGCGATTTTTAGCTTTTTTCCATTTTGCGGTTGTTTTACCATTTTTTTAAATTCTTTCGTTTTTTCCGTATTTTTTTTTTTTTTGGTTAGGTACAATTGTTTCCGGTTTTTTGGTTGTTTTGTTTTTTTTTGCGATTTTTTGCGGTTTTAACGTGTTTCTACGTTTTTTTCGGCAGTTTAACATTTTTGTTGATTTTTCGTTTTTTCCGTATTTTACAAATTTATTTTCATTTTTTCTCAATATTGTCTTAGTTTTCTTATTTTTTTCCGATTTTTCTGGTTTATTGATGATTCTTCCGATTCTATCTAATTTTTTTTTGTTTTCAAATTTTTTCTTATTCCTTTGATTTTTTCGATTTGTGGCTGTTTTCGTTTATTTTCTCGATTTTCGTTTTTTTTTTGTTTACAATTGTTTTGGCTTTTTTGCGTTTTTTGCAACTTTTGCGATATTTTTCGATTTCTTGCGTTTTTTGCTTTGTTTTTTTTTGCTATTTTTAGCACGTTTTCTGCTTTTATTAGTTTCACAATTTTTTTTTTAATTTTTTTCCTATTTTTTATTTTTTTAATGGATACAATTGTTTATGGTTATTGCCATGTTTTTAATATGTTTTTGCGTTTTTCACGGTCGTTTTGCAATTTTTTTCATTATTCATTTTTTCCGTATTTTCAATTTTCATTTTTATTTCAATATTTTCTTCAAATGTTTTTTCGTTTTGTCTCATCTTTCTGATTTTTTCTCATTGTTCTGTTTTTTATTTCTTTTGTTTCTAATTTTTTCTTAGTTTTCTTATTTGATTTTTTAATTTTTCGTTATTTTATTTTTTTTCCCGATATTTTTAAATTTTTTGGTTTTTGATTTTTTCAAATTCTTTCAGGTTGTTCTCATTTTTTCTTATTCTTCTGAGTTCTTTCAATTTATTTCGATTTCTTTTAATTTCTTTCAGTTTTTCCTATTTTTCTCATTTTAAAATTTTAAAAAGTGAAAAAATGAGGTAAGAAACTTCGGTCCTGAAGGGGTCTCACAACCGCACGTTTTTCATATTATTTGCCCCCCCCCCCAGCTGGAACCATACGTTCCGTAACTTTGTATTTTACCAATACATCAGCGATTTAAACTTTTACGTTATTACACTAATTGTTGGTTTTTGGAATAATTTCGGATAATTCGGGTCCAAAAAACGAGATGAAAAATTGGGAAATTCAGAAATTATGGTCACCTTATGTTTAGGTATCTTATGCGCTATTTTGTGTTTTGAAAAACACCATAACGTAATAATCATGAGATTTTATAAATCTTTACATGTTACAAATCTACCATTAAAATTTTAAACGACTTTAACGGAAACTGCACTTGTCACTTATTCCCAACGATACATTCTAAAAATATTACCTATAAAAGTATTTTTTACATTTCAAATTGTTATTAGCTCCTGAACCAACCGTTATCGAAGTAATTACAAATCATTGTGTACCAACACCCTGTGGACCAAATAGCCAATGCCAAGAAAGAAATGGTTCGCCAATTTGTACTTGTTTACAAAATTTCATTGGTTCTCCACCAAATTGTAGACCAGAATGTACCATTAATTCGGAATGTTCAAGCAACTTAGCCTGTATCAATCAAAAATGCAAAGATCCTTGTATAGGAGCTTGTGCAGTAACTGGAATTTGTAACGTTATAAATCATATCACAATTTGTACCTGTCCAGATGGATATACAGGAGATCCATTTAATAACTGTATTTTAAAACCAATAATCCGTAAGTACATCTAATATTTTTATTAGATAAAACCCTACGTAACATTTTTTTAGAACCCACTGAACTGGAAAATCCTTGCAATCCTTCACCATGTGGTTCAAACGCTCAATGTAACGATGGTATATGTACTTGCTTACCAGATTATAACGGAGATCCTTACAGAGGTTGTAGACCTGAATGTATTGTAAATAATGACTGTCCAAGAGATAAAACATGTATGAGAAATAAATGTATTGATCCATGTCCAGGTACATGCGGACAAAATGCACAATGTTCAATATTTAATCACATTCCTATGTGTTCTTGTATTTCTGGATTTACTGGTAACGCGTTTGTACTATGCAGTCAAATAGAAGGTAATTCTAATCAATATATATTCTAAATACATTTATATTTATAACTTCTTTTTAGTTATTCCTATTAAAAATCCTTGTCAACCTTCACCGTGTGGACCAAATTCTGAATGTAGAGAGAGAAATGGACAATCGGTTTGTTCTTGTATACTGGGCTATATTGGTAGTCCACCAACTTGCAGACCTGAATGCATTTCTAGTTCTGAATGTGCTTTAAATCAAGCTTGTGTAAATCAAAAATGTATAGATCCATGTCCAGGAACGTGTGGTCTTAATGCGTTATGTCAAGTTAGAAATCATAACCCTATTTGTAGCTGTCCACCGAGATATAGTGGTGATCCATTTATTAGATGCATAATATTTGGTAAGATCTTAAATATATTTAGAAGGCTATTTTTTGAACAATATATATTTTATAGTACAAGAAACTGTAGAAGTACCATCAACTCCTTGCGAACCTTCACCTTGTGGACTAAACTCTGAATGCAGAGAAAGTAATGGTTCACCATCTTGCTCTTGTTTACCAGAATATATAGGCTCTCCACCAAATTGTCGACCAGAATGCAACAGCAATAGTGAATGTTCCTCAAACTTGGCATGTATTAACAAAAAATGTACAAATCCTTGCTCAGGAATGTGTGGACTAAACGCCGAATGTAGAGTAATAAGTCATACTCCAATTTGTGTCTGTTCAACTGGATATACAGGCGATCCATTTATTTCATGTCATTTCATGCAAATTGAAACTCCTATAGATAATTTATCACCATGTATACCGTCACCTTGTGGTGCTAATGCTGAATGTAGAGTAAGAAGCAGAGCAGGCGCTTGTACATGTATGCCAGAATATATCGGTAATCCTTACGAAGGTTGTAGACCTGAGTGTAGCTTAAATTCAGATTGTCCATCAAACAAAGCCTGTATTAACAAAAAGTGTAAAGATCCATGTCCAGGTACGTGTGGTCAAAATGCAAATTGTCAAGTTATTAATCATTTGCCATCTTGTAATTGTATACCTGGATATACCGGCGATCCATTTAGATTCTGCAATTTACGACCAATCGAAGGTAAAACAATTAATTATTTAAACTTTCTTTTATATTAATTATTAATGATTTTAGTTATTAAAGAAGATGAACCTAAAAATCCATGTCAACCTTCTCCTTGTGGTCCTAATAGTCAATGCCGCGAAATCAACAAACAGGCAGTATGTTCATGCCTACCAAATTATATTGGTAGTCCACCAAGTTGTAGGCCAGAATGTACAATTAGTTCGGAATGTCCACAAAATAGTGCTTGCATTAATCAAAAATGTGGCGATCCCTGTCCTGGATCATGTGGTTTGAACACAAATTGTCAAGTAGTTAATCATAGTCCTATTTGTACTTGTCAACAAGGTTATAGTGGAGATCCATTCGCTAGATGTCTTTTTATACCACGTAATATATTTTCTATTTTGTGTTTACTTTTAATTTTATCACATTTATATTTTAGCTCCATCAATAAACGTACCGATAGAACCAATCCGGGATTCTTGCGTACCATCACCATGTGGTTCTAACTCTAAATGTTCTAATTTGGGTGGTTTCCCTTCATGTTCTTGTCTTCCAAACTACATGGGAAGTCCTCCTAATTGCAGACCTGAGTGTACAAATAATTTTGAATGTTCCAGTAATTTGGCTTGTATTAGACAAAAGTGTATAGATCCATGTCCAGGATCTTGTGGTAGCATAGCTGTTTGTAATGTTATTAATCATACTCCTACATGTACTTGTCCTGAAGGATATACAGGAGATCCGTTTAGTTTCTGCCAAATTAAACCTGTTATAAGTAAGATTGTATTTTTAATAATGATTTTTTTTTAATTGTATCGTTATTTTAGCACCACCTGTAATACAAGACCCATGTAATCCATCACCATGTGGTGCAAATGCTCAATGTAATGACGGAATATGCACATGTTTATCAGAATACCATGGTGATCCTTACTCCGGTTGTAGACCTGAATGTGTCCTAAATAACGACTGTCCGAAAGATAAAGCATGTTCACGTCACAAATGTATAGATCCATGCATTAATACTTGTGGTCAAAATGCAGAATGTACCGTTATTAATCATATACCGAGCTGTACATGTTTGAAAGGATATATTGGTAGTGCATTTATACTATGCAACCCTCTTCCTATCGAAATACCAAAGAATCCTTGTCAACCCAGCCCTTGCGGTCCAAATAGTCAATGTAGAGAAATAAATGGACAATCTGTATGTTCTTGTGTACCAGGATTTATAGGTAGTCCACCAATTTGTAGACCTCAATGTGTAACATCTACAGAATGTCCACTTAATCAAGCTTGTGCAAATCAAAAATGTATAGATCCATGTCCAGGAACTTGTGGTTTAAATACTCAGTGTCAAACAGTCAATCATAATCCTATTTGCAGTTGTATTTCCGGTTTTAGCGGAGATCCGTTTAACAGATGCGTACCAATTGGTAAGCTATTGAATTCAATCTAAATACACAATTACTAATTCTTAATTTTATAGCTATTGAAGAGCCACCTAAAATAAATCCTTGTAATCCTTCTCCTTGTGGTCCAAATTCTGAATGTAGAACTGTTGGAGATTCTCCGTCTTGTACTTGTTTATCAGAATTTATTGGTACTCCGCCTAACTGTCGTCCAGAATGCGTTAGTAATTCAGAGTGCTCTAGCCAACTGGCTTGCATCAATCAAAAGTGTAAAAATCCTTGTAGTACAGACATATGTGGACAAAATGCCGAATGCAGAGTGGTCAGTCATACACCAAACTGTATTTGTATTAATAATTACGTTGGAAATCCGTTCATACTTTGTCAACCTCCTCAACGTAAGTATAAATAAAATTATAGAAAATATAATTTGTTACTGTTATTTTATTGTAGAGCCTCAAATTCTGGATATTATAACTCCATGTTCTCCTTCACCATGTGGATCTAACGCACAATGTCGCGAACATAATAACGCAGGTTCATGCACATGTTTGCCTGATTATGTAGGAAATCCTTATGAAGGTTGTAGACCTGAATGTTCTCTTAATTCTGATTGTCCTTCTAATAAGGCTTGTATCAACAATAAATGTAAAGATCCATGTCCAGGAACATGTAGCCAAAATGCTGTATGTAACGTGATCAATCACTTGCCTTCTTGTAGTTGTTTACCAGGTTATACAGGGGATCCATTTAGATATTGTCAAATTTTAAGCATAGATCGTAAGTAAAAAATAATTAATTTATGTGTGTGGTTATAATCTAGCCTATTTTAGCTGTTATTGAAGAACCGTCTAATCCCTGTCAACCTTCTCCATGTGGACCAAATAGTCAATGTCGGGAAATTAATAATCAAGCAGTTTGTTCTTGCTTACCAAACTATATTGGCAGTCCTCCAGGTTGTCGACCAGAATGTACTGTTAGTTCAGAATGTCCCCAGAATCAAGCTTGTGTTAATCAAAAATGTACAGATCCATGTCCGGGAACGTGCGGTTTAAATACAAACTGTCATGTAATCAACCACAGTCCTATTTGTAGCTGTCAATTAAAATTTACTGGAGATCCATTTACAAGATGTTACCCTATACCTCGTAAGATCACTTTAGTAATTACATTACTTTTTAACTTATATAAAATTATTTTTTAGCACAACCTATTATACAAGTAGAAAAGCCAATTGTGAATCCATGTATACCGTCACCTTGTGGACCAAATAGTCAATGTAGAGAAATAGGTTCATCTCCTTCTTGTTCTTGTTTACCAACTTATATCAGTAGTCCACCAAACTGTCGACCTGAATGTGTTATTAACTCAGAATGTTCTAGTAATTTGGCTTGTATCAATCAAAAATGTAGAGATCCTTGTCCTGGATCATGTGGAACCTTAGCTACTTGCAATGTTATTAATCATACACCTAGTTGTACTTGTCCAGAAGGATACACCGGAGACGCGTTTAGTTATTGCCAATTAAAACCGCCAATAAGTAAGTTATATGAGGTTTGTTCCAATAAGAAATCCATGACTAATCCGAAATTAATTTCTGATTGATTTATTGCGCATGCGTTTCAACTACACTATTTGTGTATCGTTTTTTGACTGAGTCTTGTTGGAACGCTTTTCTTATTATCCATGACACACATGGGTTGTCAAATGTCGGAGTTATAAAAGTTTATAAAAATATGTCCTAAAAAGTCTGGTTTTGAAGATACAGGGTGTCAAAGTTTAAAAAATAGGTTTTTTAAGGGGAATAGGGTTTCACTCAATCTCGCTCAAACCTAGTAAAAATTGTCAGTAAAATCGTCGTAATCAAATGTTTCCATAATACAAGAATTTCAAGAAACGTTCGACTAAATCCATCATCTTCATTGGTCCACTCTAGATTCTGAAACCGGTTAAGAAAACTAATGTCAACTTGTCATTTGTCTTTGGCGATAAATGACAGTTGATACGAACTTAATGTGTCTTAACTGCTTTGTTTGTGATAGGCAAATAAACCGTGTCCGTATTGGCCTTCCAGAAGTTGCCCAGAAAAGATTACTGCAATGAATAATGATCCTGAATGTTTGAGATTGAATGTTCTAACCCAGACATCTCCTCACACTTGCTTCATTTGCAACCAGGCTGATAACATACAAAAATTGTCTCGTGAGTGCAGAATACAATTGCAAAACGAGACAATTGAAACTGCGCAACAGATGTTAGAATGTGCTAGGGTACCGAATATTGTTTAAGGCCTGATAGAGGTTGATACTCTTCAAAATACTATATTACGCTTCTTTACAAGAATTGACTTAGGGTGTCTTTCAAATAAATGTTGCCCCATCGTACATCCATTACAGTGGCATCGATGAGCGAGCAGATATGTCAGAATGAAGGCTCTCCAATTCTGGGCACATATTGCACGTGTCAGTCTGGGGCGAGAACACTCGGTACTTGTCACGTAACTGCCGTTATCTGGTACCTCGGTTTCACGCGTCACCAACAATAATATTAGATACCGTGAGGAATGCTCCGGAACTTAATGACAGGAGATTGTTACATTAAAATATGGTTTGAAGTCGTTTTAACCGCGTTGGGACATGGAATTTTCATTCGGGGATATGTTGCTTCAGTCATCCAAAGTCGAAATAAACAGTTTTCATCCAAAACCATCGGGCTATTTTCGAGTGAGGCCGTTTTTACGCGAAAAAATCAATTTTTAACGTGGAAAAAATTGTAGTGAAGGGATTTTTATTCTGTTTTAAATGAGTTGTTACAGATGATGACTATTATATGCAACCACCATCATATAATCTTTGACCATAGCTCGAATGATTTTCTGAGACACAATATTTTGACCACAAAATTATTGAATCAAAATGAACCGATTCCATTTCCTGCTCGCTGTCAAAACCTAAGCCAATTTGTTTGTCGTCAAAAAAATCTTCAATGTGGTGCAGCATGAACTTTGGGCGTCACTGGCAAATCCGAAGCTAAATAATCTTGAATTTCTCTATGCTCTTGGAGAAACCGTTTATCTAAGCGATTGAGAAATACTTTTGTACCACTTCGTTGAAATACTGAAGAACTTGTGCGTATTTTAGGCACTGCAGGCAGCAGAACTGGCGAAGAACGTCCACTCTTTTTAACAATATCCTACATGAGTTTTCCTTAAATCCAGAGCCACCATGGGTGACTTCTCTTTCTACACCGCATGTTTTCAACCACTTATTGGTGTCAACTTTGCACTCTTTCGCCATAACTCCGACTTATGTATTTACGACTCCCGCAGCATTAAATGGAGTTCAGGTGGAGGTGTAATGCTTCAGGTTTGTCTTGTGTACATCACACCATGTGCATGGGTGCGATTCTGACTGGGCCACGAGGCCGGAAAGGATGTTTTCCAATTTCAGATCAGTGGCTATTGTTCTATCAAAACTGTTGATTTGTAAAAGATTCCATAGAGCGGCAGCATTATCGTAATTTTGTTGAGTACATTTTCCAATAGCCAATATAAAAAGTCTTTTAACACCAGAATCCTTCAAATCATTTGCTAAAACACCGTCAGTATATCTCTGTCTTTTCTCAGAGACAACTTCCTCTTCATTCAAATTTCGCGTTAGCACTGAGCAGCACACTTTCAAAAGTCCACCTCCACCGTCAACTCCAAATTTCAACTGAATATCTTGTTCTAGTCTCTTTTCTTCCACGTACTGCAAAAACCCCCGAACATCGCTACAAAAAACGACTGTTTGTGGTGTTTCCTCCAGCTCCTTTCCTTTAATTTTCATGAAATCGTACTGTTCACATTTGAAGAATCTTTCAAGGTAATGATTTTTGGCATGTAGGTACTTTTTTAAGCCGGATTCAACAATATTTCGAGTTTTTGTTATAAGCTTCACTGAACTAGCGATCCCAAGGATAACTTTTCGAGTTCAAACCACTCGTGAGGGCTATTGGTGAAGGTCGACTTAAAAAACTTAGCTCACCGAAAATGGGAACCTCTTGGGTGTGTGGAATCCGAAGAACTCGATTTAGTTTTACGGAAAGAACCGATTTCCAAGCTGCTATATATTGTGGCTTGTAGAGCATATTGATCACATGTATAATCATATGATTGCTTATATATAGGCTCCAGGATTTTAAAAAAATCTACACCCTCGGCGGCCGATATTATGAAATCCTTTCATTAATTTTGTTTGTGCCCATGGAGACATTAGACCAGGACGTTTTGACTAACATTTTTCACTAGGTTTGAGCGAGATTGAGTATAATCCAATTCCCCTTTAAAAACTGCGGGGTTCTTTGACAATAATTTACATTTTTTTTCGTGGATGCTGGGCTAACAAAACTTCTTCTAATTCTGCTAAATTATCTTCACTTGTAGATAGTCGAAAGAATTGTCTGAAAAAAAATTATTAATCATTTTATAAATAATATAAAGAGTCAATGTCTATCACGATCTCAAACTAAAGCAAATAAATATAAACAATCTTCATCTGCGGATCTGCACAACTCAAACTGTTAATCCGAGAAAAGTTTACAAACTATGGTGACGGTTTGATAACAATTCGAAATTCATCAAATTGTTTGTTGGAACGCTCAAATTGAAACTGCGCATGTGTCAGAGAGTCATGTACGGTTTTGGATTCTTGTTGGAACAAATCTACGATTAACAATTTTTGATCATTTTTTAAATTATAAAATTCTTACAGTAGAACCCATAGAAACAGATCCATGTAATCCTTCACCTTGTGGACCAAATGCACAATGTAACAATGGTATTTGTACGTGCCTTCCAGAATATCAAGGAGATCCTTACAGAGAATGTAGACCGGAATGTGTTTTAAATAACGATTGTCCTAAAACAAAAGCTTGTCTAAGAAATAAATGTGTAGATCCATGTCCAGGAACTTGCGGACAAAATGCAGAATGTGCTGTTGTTAATCATATAGCAATTTGCACTTGCGTAGCTGGTTACCAAGGCAACGCGTTTGTTATTTGCTCAAAAATACCAGGTATTTAATTTCTAATATAAAAAATCTGATGTGGCCAGCACATGACCTCTCGCCATTTTTGAATCAAAAATTTACAGGTTGACACAAAAAAGTATGAAAAAAAATTATTTTTTTGTAAATCTGGCAACAATGGCAAAAGTTTCGAAAATTTTAATGAGATGAAAATAAACTATATGGTATACAAAATATATGTGTAAAACTTTATTGCCGTTTTGTATAATAATGGAGTCATTACCCATAGCAACTGCCACTTCCGGTTGTGCGATTGGCACCAAAATCTAATCAGATCTAATCTAGGGTATCAGAATCCTGTATGCAAAATTTCAAATTTTTTTATTCAGTAGTTTTTGAGTTATCGTTACTACAACATCCATCCAAACACACACACACACACACTAACACACACACACACTAACACACACACACACTAACACACACACACACAGACATCATCGCGAAAATATTAAAATCGTATTCTAGGGACCCCAAAACGTGTTTATCAATTGAAAACTCACTACCCAATTTTTAGCATGATTCCTATACCTCTCTTATCTGAAGGGCGAGAGGTAAAAAGAACATTTTGCATAACTAATACTTATTGTAGCTCCTCAAATTACGAATCCCTGTCAACCATCACCGTGTGGACCAAACAGTCAATGCAGAGCAATCAACGAACAGGCTGTTTGCTCATGTGTACCTGGTTACATAGGATCTCCCCCAGCTTGTAGACCAGAATGCGTTTCTAGCTCCGAATGTCCATTAAACGAAGCTTGTGTCAACCAAAAATGTATTGATCCTTGTCCTGGAACCTGCGGAATAAACACTTTATGTCAAGTTGTCAATCACAATCCTATTTGTACCTGTCAAAATGGATATAATGGTGATCCATTTACAAGATGTCTACCTATAAGTAATTTTTGTTTAAGTCTTGTAGTTTTATAATTTAATGTAAATAAAATTTTAGGGGTAGAACCAATAGAAGAACAACATCCTTGTCAACCATCACCGTGCGGTCCAAACTCGCAATGTAAAGAAATAAACGAATCCCCATCTTGTTCATGTTTACCAGAATTTATAGGTTCCCCTCCAAACTGTCGACCAGAGTGCGTCAGTAACTCAGATTGTACCAACTCTTTAGCTTGTATCAACCAAAAATGTAAAGATCCCTGCGTAGGAGTATGTGGCAATAATGCCGAATGCCGAACAGTCAGTCACACTCCAAATTGCGTTTGCGTTTCCGGATATATCGGCAATCCTTTTATTGCCTGTGAATTACCACCATGTAAGTGTTATCTGCGCATCATTTATAGCTGTCAAAACTAATTATCCAAAGCTTGGTTACTAATAATAATAGGTGCGTTTTATTGGTACCGAGTACTAAATGAAACAATCGTAATAGGAATAAAAAAGTAGTTAAAACTTTGCCAAGTAAATGGTGTTATTTACTTTGGCTTTCTTTAATTATATATACTGGAATAATAGCCAGTAAAAAATTGTAAGGAATTACATTAAATGAAACTTAAAATCATGCGGTAATAGGTATTCAGAAGATTAAGACACAAAATTATACCACAATATATAATAAAATTATATATTAAAACCAAAATAGGCTAAGCAGCAAATATATTTTGGTCTCATCAGGCCTAAAAACAGAAATTACACTGAGGATAAAGGTAACATTTATTTAAGTTCCCCTTTACCTTTCAGTAATGTTACTCTATCCTCAGTGTAATTTTTGTTTTTAGGCCTGATGATGATCTGACGAGGCCAAAACATGTCGCTGCTTACTATTTTTGTTTTAACATATTATTATATTATATGACTTTGTGTCTTATTCTTCACAATGTTACATATTTTTCAAAATAAAAGTTGGAGGCAACTAGTTTCGGATAAAGAGCCATGTTGAGGCCTAGAATGGAATACATAAATAAACGAAAACAAATAAAAACAAACGAAAACAAATGAAAATAAACTAACACAAATGAAAATAAACAAAAACAAATGAAAAACAAACGAAAATAAACGACAAGAAATGAAAAAAAATGAAAACAAACGAAAACAAATGGATACAAACGAAAATAAAACAAAACAAATGAAAACAAACGAAAACAAATAAAAACAAACAAAAACAAATGAAAGTAAATGAAAACAAATGAAAACAAACGAAAAAAACGAAAACTAATGAAAACAAATGAAAACAAATGAAAACAAATGAAAACAAATGAAAACAAATGAAAACAAATGAAAACAAATGAAAACAAATGAAAACAAATGAAAACAAATGAAAACAAATGAAAACAAATGAAAACAAATGAAAACAAATGAAAACAAATGAAAACAAATGAAAACAAACGAAAAAAACGAAAACTAATGAAAACAAATGAAAACAAATGAAAACAAATGAAAACAAATGAAAACAAATGAAAACAAATGAAAACAAATGAAAACAAATGAAAACAAATGAAAACAAATGAAAACAAATGAAAACAAATGAAAACAAATGAAAACAAATGAAAACAAATGAAAACAAATGAAAACAAATGAAAACAAATGAAAACAAATGAAAACAAATGAAAACAAATGAAAACAAATGAAAACAAATGAAAACAAATGAAAACAAATGAAAACAAATGAAAACAAATGAAAACAAATGAAAACAAATGAAAACAAATGAAAACAAATGAAAACAAATGAAAACAAATGAAAACAAATGAAAACAAATGAAAACAAATGAAAACAAATGAAAACAAATGAAAACAAATGAAAACAAACGAAAACAAACGAAAACAAACGAAAACAAACGAAAACAAACGAAAACAAACGAAAACAAACGAAAACAAACGAAAACAAATGAAAATAAATGAAAATAAATGAAAATAAATGAAAATAAACGAAAACAAATGAAATCAAATGACGAAAATAAACGAAAACAAATAAAAACAAACGAAAACAAATAAAAATAAACGAAAACAAATGAAAAACAAACGAAAACAAATGAAAATAAACGAAAGCAAATGAAAACAAACGAAAGAAATCGAAAACAAATGAAAACAAATAAAAACAAACGAAAACAAATGAAAACAAACGAAATAAAACGAAACCAAACGAAAATAAATGAAAACAAATGAAAACAAATGAAAACAAACGAAAATAAAAGAACACAAATGAAAAAAAAACGAAAACAAATGGAAACAAACGAAAATAAACGAAAACAAATGAAAACAAATGAAAACAAATGAAAAGAAACGAAAATAAACAAAAACAAATGAAAACAAACAAAGAAATTTTAACTATACAATTTGTTCATAACTTACCAAATATACTAATAATACTGTTATAATTAAATAAAAGTAAACATAGTGCTTAATTAAAGTACCGCCACTAAGAAGGATACGTGGAGGGGTAAGGGAATGAAGGTATACAGGGTGTTCCAACGTAAAATGTACATACGATACAGGTATATGGAGGGCACCAAAGCGAATCTAAAAACCCCACTGAAGGTTGGTCGAATTTTATTTTTTACCGAAATACCGGGTGATTAATGAATTTTGGCCAAAACTTCTTTCGCCCATGTTTCTGAACCACTTTGTATATTTTTTTCATTTTTAGCATTTATGTTTTACAAATGTTACTTAAAACAGAAATCATATAATCAATAAATTAATTCCAGGTCCGTACTCAAAAAAAATCTATTTTATTTGAGTTAAACAATACTCTGTATATCAAAATTTTTAAAAACGATTAAAAGAATCGAAAAGCTCATGAAAAACTGAATCTTTTTCCAAATTTTCAAGAATGCAATTCTCACCGTGTTCTTATAGCATAATATTGATTTTCACTATTCATTGAGTTATAATTTTTTTTTTTTGCAAAATTGATCAAAAATAATAATTTCGTTGAGAGATTTGTAAAATTTTAATATTGTTCTTAAAATGATATCTTTAATTTATCAAAATTATCGTTTTTAATCAATCACTTTAAATAAAGCAATTACAGGTCCGTATTCAAAAAATATTATTTTAAAATTGAAGAGGTTGTCCATTATCTCAAATGTGGTCTCCTAATGAAGTAATGAAACTAAGTAAAGCACCACAATATATATTAATACAAATAATGTTGGCGACTAGTTTTGGCCACAGGCCATCATCAAGCATAGAAAACATCGATCTTACAATAATAAAACTATAAATTAAATTTAACACTTACCAGAAAAATATTGAAAATATGATGTTAATTATTAAAAAAAAAAAATTTTTAATTTTAATTTTAATTTAAAATAGGTGACAAATAATGCCCTATACATATAATTTTTTTCAATAATTAACATCAGTATTTTCAATATTTTTCTTGTAAGTGTTAAATTTAATTTATAGTTTTCCTATTGTAAGATCGATGTATTCTAGGCTTGATGTGGCCGAAACTAGTCGCCAACATTTTTTGAATTAAAATATATTGTGGTACTCGACTTTAAGTTTCATTACTTAATTATTATTTTGTTTAAAGTTAAAAATATTAACGCCTTGTATATTAAATTTTTAAAGTAAGAAGTACTTGAAAAAGTCTGAATAATTAAATTTGTGAAGTTATTTTTATATGTAATATTGCCTACAATATAATCTGTAAAATGTAAAAACTAGTATAACTTTGCAAATTTAATTATTCCGACTTTTTCAAGTACTTACTATGAAAATTTAATATACAGGGCATTAATATTGGTAAATTTAAATAAAATAATAATTAAATCCCAAAGGTTATCCATATCTCAAATGTGGTCCAATTTCAGGTAATAAAGCACAAAGTTAGCTACCACAAAATTTAATTGTAAAAAATGTAGTACCAGCTGGCAACTAGTTTCGGTCACTGACCATCATCAGGCCAATATTAAGTACTAAGAAGGGAAGAAAAAGTAATTTAATCTTATAACTGAAGTACCCATTAAGGGTAGATTAGATAAAAATTAAACATGATAGTCCTCGAAAAGAAATAAAAAGTAATATAAACTAAAATTATTTACGAATAATTAATATTAATAAAACTTAAAATAAACTAAGTTGCTCCCTATATACGGGTAATCATGGTTACACCCTAGGGAGCAATCTACGTTTATTTTAAGTATTATTATTATTAATTTTTCGTAAATAATTTCAGTTATATTACTTTTTATTTTTTTCGAGTACTATCAACTTTAATTTTTATCTAATCTACCCCTAATGGGTACTTCTCTTATGTGGTTAAATTACTTTTTCTCCCCTTCTTAGTACTTAATATTGGCCTGATGATGGTCAGTGACCGAAACTAGTTGCCTGCTAGTACCATATTTTTTACAATTAAATTTTGTGCTTTATTACCTGAAAAATAATAATTTATGAATACGGACCTGGAATTGCTCTATTCAATGTGAATGGTTGAAATAAAACGATAATTTTAATAAATTTTAAGAACAATATTAAAATTTTACAAACCTCTCTAATATTATTAATTAATTTTGCAAAAAACTCAAGGAATTGTAAAAAGCAAAATTGTGCTATAAAAATACGGTGAGTGTGGCATTCTTGAAAATTTGACAGAAGACTCAGTTTTTCTTAAGATTTTCGATTCTTTTAATTGTTTTTAAAAATTTTGATATACAAGGTGTTGTTTGACCCAAATAAATTAGAATAACTTTTTTGAGTACGGATCAAGATTTAATTTATAGATTATAAGTTTGTTGTTTCAAGTAACATTTGTAAAACATAAGTGCCAGATATGAATAAAATATACAAGGTGGTTTCAGAAACCTGAGCGAAAGAAGTTTTGGTCGAAACACCCTGTATCTCGGTAAAAAATGACATTGGACCAACCTTCATTCGGGCTTTTAGATTCGCTTTGGTTATCTGCCTGTAACATATGTAATTTTAAGTTGGAACACCCTGTATGGAAATATGTTAAAATAAAAATTTAAAATTTAAATAAAAAAACCATGAAAATGTATGATAATTTTTACTTAATTTTTAAACCTTCATTGCCTTACCCCCTCCCACATACCCTTCTTAGTAGCGGTACTTTAATGCTTACTCTTATTTAATTATAATAGTATTATTTGGTAAGTTGTGTTCAAATTGTAGTTAAAATTTATTATATCGAACTATATTTCATTCTAGGCTTGAAGATGGCTTTTTAGCCGAATCTAGTTGCCTCCAACCTTTATTTTGAAAATTATATAATGATTTTGAGTTTTATTATTTAATGATTATTTAAATTTGTTTCATCCGAAAATCAATAAAATTCCTTACACATTTTTTTACTTACTGTTATTTACTACATAGCAATAAAACGTACCAAATAAAACGGATTATCCCTTCTAGTACAAACGATAATATATTTTAGTTTAAAAAATTGGTTGACTAAATGAAAATTTGTAGATAGAGGAATAGAAAATATTTCTAATAAATGTCTGTAAAAAAAGTAATCGCTGGGGGTTAAAACCATCCATTAATGTTTGTACCCTAATATCTTGCCAAATATACAATTAATCAAATTTCTGTTAATTCTATTAGAAAGAAAGGAAAATTTTACACTAAATTTACATATCATAAATGTATAAAGCAACAAAATTTTCAGTTATAAATAATATATTTAATGTTTCGCTAAACATGTTAGCATCATTAGGAGTTGATGATAAACTGTTTTTCATCAACTCCTGATGATGCTAACATAGTTAGCAAACGTATGTAAAGTATTAAAAAAGTGTATTTTTGGTTAGTTCTGACGATATTCTTCAACATTGTTGGAAACCAAAAGTTCCAAATTCCCAATTCAAGTTTCACTTATTAATTTATTCAAAAAATCTACCTTTCCTTCTTTTACAACAACATCATTAATTGTTGCGGAAAATTAATTTTTTGGCAGTTTTCTATTCAAATTTCTTGAATTCGAATTTGATTGTAACTCTTGCCAAAAAACCGTGGATTATACATACAAAACTCAAAGTCATTCTCACCGACTACATCCTTAATTACCGATTTTTTTTCTACTTTTATAATTTAAAAAAATTGAAATTAATTTCTTTTCACATTATTTTTTGCATATTGTATACTTTCATTATCAACTTCTGAAGCGATCATATGCCTTCGATTTTTCTTAGCTGCAATTTAACTTTAGAATATCTTTAAAGTTAACTTTAGAATATCTTCGAACCAAAAAATATAATTTAATCTCAAAGAAACAGTTGGTAGAAGTTCATTTCGAGTCCGAAATATTTCTTCAATAAAATTCCAGTCAAAGTTTTACTGTTTTTAAGTTCCAAAAAAACCTTGTACTACAAATTATCTAAACTCTGGAAAATCTAGAGTAAAGTAAAGTGAAAAAAAGCGTTTAGTTGTGGATATTGAGGAAATAAAAACATGCTCTATTTGTAAAAGCAAATTAAAATCAAATTTTGTAATAATTTATAAAAAAGGGCTACAAAATTTTATATCTGTCAGTAAAAAAAGGAAATAATGGGAATGGAATTTTCTTATCAAAATTATAGTTGTAATTAAAAAATAAGCAACCTACTTTACGCACTAGTGCGTAGAATACTTTTCTTTACGCACTAGTACGTAAAGTTGAACTTTACGCACGACAAAGTATGTGTAAAGTTAGTAGAAAAAATAATTATGTAATGTAATGGTGCTTACAAAAATCAAATATAAAACTTTTAATTTCTTTGAAGACTAATTATGAATATATTTTTGAATACTGTATTTTTGTCTTTTCTTTTCTATTTCTTTCAATTTTATAATTGTTTTCGATTTCTTCGTTTTCGACCGCACAGTTTTTTTAAAACTAATGTATTTGGCGATAATTGAAGATTATTCTTTAATATTAGTCTAGAAATTTTGCTTGATACGGTTTTTTAAGGGTTTTAAAGGAATCCGGCTCGAAGGACCATCAAGGTTTATTTTTAATAATAGAAAATCCATTTTTTCCTAATGGTTTCGATCTATTTATCTTTTCTTGTCGATTTATTTCAATTTCCTTTAATTGTTTTCGATTTCTTCAGATTTTTTTCCTGGCGGAGGTCATCTTCGTTTTCGACCGCATAAAGCTTTATTAAGCGCTAAAAATTAATATTAATACATATAAAATTACTCGTTTTCTTCATTAATGTAAAGAAAATTTATAATTTTAAACAATTTATTGCCAAAAAATGGATATATAAGTTGCGGTCCATTTTGCCCCACTAGCGCCCTCTTAATTTACAGACATTTTTGATTATATAATTCTATACCCAATACAAAAGTTCATTTAGTCAAACTATTTTTTAAACATATCTCACCGCTTGTACTATTCCTCATAAACAAAAAAATATACTGCTCCCTTATAAATATCCACTGATTGGATAAAATGTATTAAAATAAATTAACAAATAATTAGATACAGTATACCGGGTGGCTTAGAATAAATGAACGGATTATTTTAAAATTTAGACTGATCATACGAAACCTAATTTTGAATGAAGTGACAGAATCTTTAAAATCGGCATAAAATTGAATATAACACCCCGTATATTTTACATATGAATTAAATTATATTAAAAAAATATGGAATATATAATTAATGTAAATTGAGGATTAACTTTCAGATGATTTCTAAAATTTAATGTCAAATTATGCACATTTAGAAATAAAAATCACAATCGACAAGTCTCAGCATTCTTCCAATAGAAATAAATATTATATTCCATACTGTATGTAATTTATTATATCGAATAAAAATATATTGGGTGTTGTATTTGAAAAAACCGGAACTCTGACATTTTGGATTTGTCTATTAATAATTTCGAAATTAAATGTAGTATGTCCACCCCAAATTTTAAAATATTCCGATAATTAATTCTGAAGATATAAACTCTTTTACTGCGAAAATTTTTAAAAAACTGATTTTTATTCAAATAAAACGTACATAATGTAAAAATATTTTGTTTTTACAATAAAAAGATGAACAATATTAAATAAAAACCTTTCCCAAAAATAAAAATGATATATTTCAAAAATGATAGATAGTCACGACATCTATCGTAGGTTGATGAGTACCAACGGGCACAGCCACTTATTAGGATAAAATCCTTCTCTAAAAGCGACTGGCCAAGTACAACTTGGCGCCGATAGATGACACCCATCTTATCATTTTTGAAGTACATAGAAATACTTGGTGTGTACAGAGTGGGTTTTTAAAACTATGCAGTTTAAAAAACTTACTCTGTTTTTGAAAAATGATATAATTTAGGTTGTGGAACAAAAATTTGCTATTAATTTTAACGCTTGAATTTTTGGTTTTCGGAAAACAAATCTAAATCCCAAATTACTTTCAGCACCCGTGATCCACGAAACTATAACTCCTTGTAGTCCATCACCTTGTGGAGCAAACGCTATTTGTAAAGAACGTAATAGTGCCGGATCGTGCACATGTTTACCCGATTATATTGGTAACCCTTACGAAGGATGTAGACCTGAATGTGTCATAAATTCCGATTGTCCCTCGAATAAAGCCTGTATGAGAAATAAATGTCAAGATCCTTGTCCTGGAACGTGTGGTCAAAATGCCGATTGTCAAGTTGTTAATCATCTACCATCTTGTACATGTATTCCTGGATATAATGGTGATCCGTTTAGATATTGTAACGTCATTGTAGAAAGTAAGGATATACTTTTTATAATATTAATTGGCTAGAAAATATTAATTCCCAAACTATACATATTAGACTTCGAGATCAGAAAAAACATGGAAAAAACTAATTTTATATTTTAACCATATTTTTTTAAACATTTATATTATTTAGACAGTATAACTAATTAAATTTACTATAGTATCATTAGGATAAAATAAATTTATTTAAATACCGAATAAAAAATTAATCTTTATTCAATTTTTTTCAAGACTATAAATGTAGCTTCTGTCAAATTATTCCTTAAAAAGTACAATTTTGCTTTTGAAACCATTTACATATATTTAATAAGAAAAACATTGATCTTAAGTGACTTTCGTGGTGCTTATATAAGCAATTGGGTATAAAAAATATTTTTTTAGAACTTTTTCAGTGCAATTATTCGTTTTTGGACGTGATCTCGCCTACAACTAAGAACATGCGATTTTTTTTCATTATATTTAAAATATTTATTAGAAGAGCGCATCTGTGTTAATTTTTTCAAATTTATCTACAGAAAAAAGTTGATGTTCGTATCACTTTTACTAAAAATAATTTAAAAAAAATGCCTCAGTCGCGTTGTTACTAACTTAATACAGAATCAATTGGTGAAAACCACAGCTTCCTATCTGTAATATTAACGGAGCGCTCGTCCAAAATCCATTTCAGTCATCCGTATCACAAATATAGTCCAGTGTTCAATAAATGAAATGAAACTCGAAATCATGTACCACAAATGCTTTAACAAACGGTGTAATAAACGACAACTAGTTTCGGCTACTTAACCATCTTCAGGCCCAAAACGTTAACAGTCTTTGAATATTTTACGTGGGTACAAATGATTAGTTTGCTTATTGTACTTACGTAAAATATTCGAACAATGTTAACCTTTTAGGCCTGAAGATGGCTAAGTAGCCGAAACTAGTTGCCGTTTATTACACCGTAAGGATTTGTGGTATATGATTTTTATTTTATTTTGTTGACAAAAATGGAGATCATCACACCGAGATTATTTCTCTTGAAAAAAAATCTTTTATGGTTTAATATAATTGTAAAATTATAAAAATTCGAAGCTCTCATGAGTCAAATTAACGGTAGAAAAGTCGTTAAAATGGAAATTAGTTTTTCCTTATTATTTCCGATCTCAAATCTTACAAAATAAAATCTTGTTATTTAGAATTGAAATTTTGAAATTTTCTATAAAATTTAAATAAAGGAACTTAATTATCTAATTATTAGAATTAATTGTTTCTTCTATTTTACTAGTCAAAAATTAAAATTATTATGAAAATATATACCTAATGAAATTAAAATATTAGTCAAGGAAGAAGTTTCTAAAAACCCATGTCAACCATCCCCATGTGGCCCAAATAGTCAATGTAAAGAAGTCAACAAGCAAGCTGTATGTTCTTGCTTAGCCTCGTACATAGGAAGTCCACCCAATTGCCGTCCAGAATGTACCATAGCATCTGAATGTCCAATGACACAAGCTTGCATTAACCAAAAATGTACAGATCCTTGTCCTGGATCATGCGGTCTAAATACCAAATGTGAAGTCAAAAATCACAGTCCAATATGTATTTGCACTACTGGATATACCGGGGATCCATTTACCAGATGTTATCCAATACCCCGTAAGTTCTATTTCATTAATCCTTGATTCTCATTTATATGATATACATTTGTTAGATCAAGTTAAACTAAAAAAGTTTAACTGGTCAAACAACATTACAGATAATTTAACATTTTTCCAAATATAATTCTAGCACCTCCTCCAGAACCAATTCAACCTGTTATTTTCGAGCCATGCCACCCAAATCCTTGCGGGCCAAATTCTGAATGTAGATCAATATCTCAACAAGCTGTATGTATTTGTTTACCAAATTATTTCGGTCAACCACCAAATTGCAGACCCGAATGTACCATAAACTCAGAT
This sequence comes from Neocrepidodera transversa, assembly GCA_963243735.1. Taxonomy (NCBI): domain Eukaryota; kingdom Metazoa; phylum Arthropoda; class Insecta; order Coleoptera; family Chrysomelidae; genus Neocrepidodera; species Neocrepidodera transversa. Next base: position 19,795,211 of record OY725344.1, on the reverse strand, counting down.
TGTTCCTCGAATTTAGCATGTATCAACCAAAAATGCGTAGATCCTTGTCCAGGAAGTTGTGGTATAAGAGCTATTTGTAACGTCCGAATTCATATTCCTATTTGTGAATGTGCTGAAAGGTTCACAGGTGATGCTTTCACCGAATGTTTACCTCAGAAAATTGTTCCTGTAGAAGTAGATAAATGTAATCCTTCACCTTGTGGAAGGAATGCTTTATGTAACGATGGTGTATGTACTTGTCTATTAGAATATCAAGGAGATCCTTACAGAGAATGTAGACCAGAATGTGTTTTAAATTCGGATTGTGCTAGGGATAAGACGTGTATAAGAAATAAGTGTCAAGATCCATGTCCTGGAACGTGCGGACAAAACGCCGAATGCGCTGTTATTAATCACATACCAACTTGTTCTTGTATACAAGGATACACTGGAAATGCTTTTGTATTATGTAATAACATACCAGGTAAAATTTTATCTAATATTTATAATAATAGTCCCCCTATAGTTTATATATTTTTAGATGAAATTCCCAAAAATCCATGTAATCCTACACCATGCGGACCGAATAGTCAATGTAGAGAAATAAACCAACAAGCTGTATGTTCTTGTGTCCCAGGTTTCATAGGTTCTCCTCCAGCTTGTAGACCTGAATGTGTTACTAGTACCGAATGTCTTCATACTCAAGCCTGTATTAATCAAAAATGTATTGATCCATGTCCAGGAACTTGTGGTATAAACTCTTTATGCCAAGTCGTCAATCATAACCCAATTTGTAGATGTCAAGATAGATTTTCTGGAGATCCGTTTATTAGATGTTTACCAATACGTAAGAATTATTTTTATAATAAATACAGAATGTATGTAAATTGTCTTAAATATTTTAGAAGAAACCGTGATTTCGATTAATCCATGTCAACCTACTCCATGCGGTCCAAATTCTCAATGTAAACCTATTGGAGATTCTCCATCTTGTTCTTGTTTACCGGAATATATTGGATCTCCACCTAATTGTAGACCAGAATGTGTTAGTAATACAGAATGTTCAAATCAATTGGCCTGTATCAATCAAAAATGTAAAGATCCTTGTCCAGGCACTTGTGGCCTAAACGCAGAATGTAAAGTTGTTAGTCACACTCCAAATTGTGTTTGTATACCTGGATATACCGGCGATTCATTCTCTATATGCTCATTAATAGGTAAGTGCAAATATGTGAAAAATATGAAAAACATCCAATAAATAAAATCCCTATTTTAGTACAACCACCAGCACCAATTGAACGACCAACTCCATGTCTACCATCTCCGTGTGGTTCCAATGCGGAATGTACTGAAAGAAACGGAGTAGGTGCTTGTAAATGTCTTCCAGATTATATAGGTGATCCTTATGGTGGCTGCCGACCTGAATGTAGTCTTAACTCAGATTGTCCAGCAAATAAAGCTTGTGTTAATAACAAATGTAAAGATCCATGTCCTGGAGCTTGCGGTAACAATGCCATTTGTCAAATTGTAAATCACTTAGCATCTTGTAGTTGTCTAAATGGATATAATGGAGACCCTTGGAGTTATTGTAGAGTCGTTATAGAAGAAAGTAAGAATAAATTTCTGAATTACTGAATTCTAATTAATCCATCATTTTTTTTACTTTTAGTTATCGAACACATTAATCCTTGTCAACCTTCACCTTGTGGACCCAACAGTCAATGTAAAGAAGTAAATGAGCAAGCCGTATGTTCTTGCTTGCCAAATTACTCTGGTAGCCCACCAGGTTGTCGCCCAGAATGTAGTGTTAGTTCAGAATGTCCGCAAAATAAAGCTTGTATCAATCAAAAATGTGCGGATCCATGTCCAGGCACTTGCGGTTTAAATGCCAATTGTCAAGTTATCAAACATAGTCCAATATGTAGTTGTCAAGCTGGACATACCGGAGATCCGTTTACTAGATGTTATCACTTACCTCCTCCAGTAACACCTGAGGTAATAGTACCTGTTAATCCATGTGTTCCATCGCCTTGTGGTCCAAATTCTCAGTGTCGTGACGTAGGTGGAGTTCCATCATGCTCTTGTCTACCTGAATTTATTGGCAGTCCTCCTGGTTGTAGACCAGAATGTACAATTAACTCTGAATGTTCAAGCAATCTTGCTTGTATTAATCAAAAATGTAGAGATCCATGTCCAGGCTCTTGCGGATTCCAGGCTATCTGTAACGTAATCAATCATCTACCTACTTGTACTTGCAATGACGGTTTTACGGGTGATCCATTCACAGCTTGTCAACCTAAACCTCCAGTACAAATCATCGAAGACGATCCTTGCAATCCATCACCTTGTGGTCCGAACACTAATTGTAATAATGGTATTTGTACCTGTGTTCCGGAATACCGCGGGGATCCTTACGTAAGTTGTAGACCCGAATGCGTACTAAATAATGATTGTTCCAGAGATAAAACTTGTATTAGAAATAAATGTGTGGATCCATGTCCTGGAACTTGTGGACAAAATGCGGAATGTGCTACTATTAACCATATTCCTAGTTGTACATGTTCACAAGGTTTTGAAGGAAATGCTTTTGTACTTTGTACACCGATATCAGGTAAACGAATAATTATTTAAATTAAAATAGTTTTAAATTTATAATTACTATTTTATAGCCAAAATACCTAAGAATCCATGCAACCCAAGTCCTTGTGGTCCAAACAGTCAATGTAGAGAAATTAACGAACAAGCTGTATGTTCTTGTGTCCCGGGTTATATAGGATCTCCTCCAACTTGTAGACCAGAATGTATATCCAGTTCAGAATGTGCCCTAAACCTAGCTTGTGTCAACCAAAAATGTATAGATCCATGTCCTGGAACTTGTGGTATAAACGCCTTATGTCAAGTTGTCAACCACAATCCAATTTGTAGCTGTCAACCAGGTCAAAGTGGAGATCCATTCACAAGATGTCAACCAATAAGTAAATCAAGTGTATTTTTATTTAAAAACAAAAAAATTACCAATATATTTTTAGGAGAAGAAACTGTTATACCGAAACAACCATGCAATCCATCGCCCTGTGGTCCAAATTCCCAATGTAGAGAAATCGGTGATGCTCCATCTTGTTCTTGTTTACCAGAATTTATTGGCACTCCTCCGAATTGTCGACCAGAATGTATCAGTAATTCCGAATGTGGCAATCATCTTGCTTGTATCAATCAGAAATGTAAAGACCCATGCGCAGGATTCTGTGGAACAAACGCTGAATGTAGAGTAGTCAGTCATACACCTAATTGTGTATGTTCATTTAATTTCGTCGGTAACCCCTTTACTCAGTGCCAACCTAAAATTGAAGTAATACCAGTTGAAGTTCCTACTCCTTGTGTGCCATCACCTTGTGGCATCAACGCAGAATGCAAAGAACGTAACGGTGCTGGATCATGTACTTGTCTTCTAGACTATATTGGCAACCCTTACGAAGGATGCAGACCTGAGTGTACTTTAAATTCTGACTGTCCATCTAATAAAGCATGTATTAATAATAAATGTAAAGATCCATGTCCGGGTACATGTGGGTTAAATGCTGAATGCCAGGTTATTAACCATCTACCGGCTTGTATTTGTATTTCTGGATTTACTGGAGATGCTTTTAGATATTGCAGTGTAGTACAAACAAGTAAGTTTTTAAATTGATGTTTAGAGAGTTTTATTTTGAAATTAATATATTCTAGTTATCGAAGAAAAGCCTAATCCTTGCCATCCTAGCCCTTGTGGTCTTAACAGTCAATGTCGTGAAACTAATGGTCAAGCAGTTTGTTCTTGTTTGCCTGAATATTCTGGTAGTCCACCCAATTGTAGACCAGAATGCACAGTTAGCTCAGAATGTGCTCACAATAAAGCCTGCGTAAATCAAAAATGCATAGATCCATGTCCAGGAACATGTGGTCTTAATGCCAAATGTGACATTATTAATCATAGTCCAATTTGTAGTTGTCAACCAGGACATACCGGAGATCCATTTACAAGATGTTATCATATACCACGTAAGATAGTTAAATTTTAAAATAACAGATTACTTTATAAAATATTTTGGATTTTAGCTCCACCACCGGATATACCAAGACCAGTTAATCCTTGCGTACCATCTCCGTGTGGTCCGAATAGTCAGTGCCGCGATGTAGGTGGCACTCCATCTTGCTCTTGCATAGAAAATTATCGAGGAGTACCACCAAATTGCCAACCAGAGTGTACAATACATTCAGATTGTGCAAGTAACTTAGCCTGTATTCAATTAAAATGTAGAGATCCTTGCGCCGGTGCCTGTGGTGCTGGAGCAGTTTGTAATGTTTTTAATCACGTACCGGTTTGTCTTTGTCCTGAAGGATATACAGGAGATCCATTTACTTATTGTAGAGTTAAACCTCCTGAGATTCAACCTGTAGTACAAGATGCTTGCAACCCTTCACCTTGTGGCTCCAACGCAAATTGTAATAACGGTATTTGCACTTGTATTCCAGAATATCATGGAGATCCGTATAGAGAGTGTAGACCAGAGTGTGTTTTAAATACAGATTGTAATAAAAATCTTGCTTGTATTAACAATAAATGTAAAGATCCATGTCCAGGCACTTGTGGTCAAAATGCTCAATGTTTGGTTTATAATCATATACCTACTTGCACCTGTAATGAAGGTTATCGAGGAAATGCATTCGTATTATGTTCAAAAATACCAGGTACAATTAAGTTGTGTTACTTTTTTAAACTCTTCTATAATATCTTAATTTTTAGCTGAAACTCCTAAAGATCCCTGCAACCCTTCACCTTGCGGACCAAACAGTCAATGCAGAGAAATAAATGGACAAGCTGTGTGCTCTTGTGTACCAGGTTTTATCGGTAGCCCACCTACTTGCCGTCCGGAATGTGTTTCTAGTTCTGAATGTGCTCTAAGTCAAGCTTGTGTTAATCAAAAATGTATAGATCCCTGTCCGGGAACGTGTGGTCTTAGTGCTTTATGTCAAGTTGTAAATCATAATCCAATTTGCAGTTGTCCACCTAGATATAGCGGAGATCCATTTGCTAGATGTTTACCTATTGGTAAGAAAAAATATTTTTTTCAATCCATATTATCTCAAATGTGGTCCAAGTTTACAAGAAATAAAGCACAACAATTTAATTTTCATTAAAAGAGGCAACTAGCTTCGGTCACAGACCATCATCAGTCCATTATTTATTACTATTCGAAGGGAAAATATAAATCACCAAAGGTGAGACTCATTACGGGTAGTGATCATCTCCTGGTAGCTAACCAATTTGTCTCATGGTAGCTAACCAATTTGTCGTGCTGTATTTTATAAATTTATTTCTTGCTTCTAAGTTTCTTTGGGACCATGTTCGGTTCCCTTCGATTGCCCCACTTAGGGTGCCTTACCCTTAATGGGTACAATTATTATTGTGAGCTCTCGTATTACAATATATATAGTTTTAAGTATTTTTTTCAAGTACAAATTATAAAACTTCTTAATGACCGAAACTAGTTACCTTTCTTATTCAAAATTAAATTGTTGTGGTACCGAACCTTGTACTTTATTTTATATAATATTATTTTTGTTTATACAGTGAGTGCTATAAATGGGAAAATTTTGTTATTTAGCATTTATTCGAAAAAAAAACATGGTGGTTGGTCTAAAACAGCGGTTCCAAATGCGTGGGGAATTTAGTTGCGTGTATTACCTATAAATAAAAAGGAACCGCGAACAAAATTTTTGCCAAAAAAGTTTGGGAAGTACTGATCTAAAACTTTAAAACCTTTATCCCAAGCTATTCTAATTTTTTCGAAAACTTGTTGAAATTCAGAAATGAAAGTACTTCATATTTAAAACAAAAGAATATACAAAATAACAACATTTTTTTTAACGAAGTTCCTATTATTTATTGTCTAAATAATGCAGTAAAAATCAATGGTTTTCATAGTAATTGTCTAATATATCATTAAAAATCTTCTATTACTAATAATCGAAAACAACAACAAATAATAAATATAAAAATTATAATTTTTGCCATTTTTTATTTAAACGTTATAACCATTATTCATGATCCATTTATACCCGAATAAGCAAAAAGTTTTTACTAAAGATTAATATTGATTAATGGTTACGGTAGTTTTTTTATTTTTGTACTTATTGATAGAATTTAATTATAAACAATTCGGACTTGGTTCCAACTTTTGTTTACCAATGGGATTAAATTATTTTTCTGGTAAATGGTAAATTTAATTTTAAGTTGGTAGTCCTGAATTATCTGACAGTTTGATAATTCTAGGGTTTTAGGCGGGAAATCACATATTAAACAAACAAAAGCAAATTTATTGAAAGTTAAATTAAAATCGTGTTTATTAGATTAATTATTTCCCAATGGCTAGTTTTTAATTAAATTCTGCTACAAATAAATCTTAAAAATCGTGTAATTTATCGTACTATTTTGTATCTCAATTTTTATTAAAATAAACTAAAAAAAATTAAATTCAGATGTAGCCAAGGCATAGAATAATTATTTTCCTTTAGTTTGGCTTGTCGATTATTAAAGTAATAAAGTTCTGTGCTAAGACAAATAAAACGTATATATGGTAATTTGAGAAGGCGTAAACTACTGCTATTAGTTTGGACATTCACTAACAGAGAGTAAATATACAAAATAGATTAAATTGGTCTGTGGTGCCTTCAAATTTTAGACTGCCCCACGTTGCGAAGCCATTTAAATTGGTCAGTTCTGTTTTATTTTATATGAACTAATTTAAAAAAAAAATATTGTTTTCTCAGGGTAATTTCAATTAGTTTTATTCAAATGATAATAAAATAAAATGCCTTTCTCACTTAAGAAATTAAACCACTCACCAATTCATTTTATAATTTTTACAATTTTAAAATATTTTAGCAATAAAAATTTCAGATCTGCAATTTGGCTTGTTAACAAAATAATAAGCCAAATAAAAAAATTTAAAAAAAACATCTTGTTATAATTCCACCTTCAAAAATCCTGACCTATTGTTATTTCTCTTTATTATATTTTTTCTTTATTCCTTCTGGTTCACCTATAAAATTCAATACTTACTTCAACCTGCTAACAATTCTCCTTCATCCCCTTCATTCCCTTTATCTCTATATGTCCACCTTTTCTCCGCCAAATTTTTTTTAAAATTTTTATTTCTCTTTACCAGCTTGCAACCCTTTTCTTTTTTAATACTTATTTTAAATTTTGTTTTAAACTTTTTGTTCAAAAAAATTCCTTCAATTAATATCTAATAAAATCATAACCATATATTCACTCTTTATTATGGAAAGAGGCAACTGTTGTTAGTCTCTTAGTTGCCCATGAACCTTTTAAATACCCAAGGATACGTTTTGTTGCCGTTCAGTGTATAATTCCTAGATTTTGAATAAATTGACCTACATTATTGACTGCATATGATATATCAGGCTTTGATACTTGTGCTGCAAATAGAAAACTTTCTACAACTTCTTGATAAGGAACATTAGACATTTTCTCCATGTCTCTTTCGGTATTGGGTGATATTTTCTTCGATAATACCTACCAATCACAACTGCTGGATTATAATTGCTCATGTTGTATTTCTTGAGCATATTTTCTAAAAACAACTCTTGATCTAAGCATATCTTCTTATTCTTTCTATATAATTCATATAATTACAAATTCCATACTCTAGCAGCCTGTTTAAGACAAAATAGCGATTTTCTAAGCTTAACAATCCTATTTGACTCTATGTATCTTTCAGGTTGTATCATATATTATAAATAATAATAATAATACTTGATTCATCCCTTTTGATAATCATACGTGATGTAGGACAGGTCAAACACATGTCTTCGGTAAGATCACCCTGTAAGATCACCCTACAGAAAATCCGCCACAACATCTAACTGCTCAAAATCCGAATCTTATTCTTCGGCTATAGCAAGTAAATATCTTATAGATGTATATCGGGCTTTTCATAATTTATCCCCTTCTTTTGACTGCAGCATTTAATCACTAGTCTTGATTCAGCTTAGCAGTGGTACCACTTGCATCTTTCTTTACTTTAAATACCCATTTGAATTTTAATGGTTTTGTGTCAAGTCTAGTAGTTCCCATGTTTTGTTATCAATCAAAGCTGAATACTCTTCAGTTATAGCTTTCACGACATTTGTTACAATCGGGTCTATTTAGAGCTTGTTCAAATATCTGAGGATAAAAAAATCAACCATAGCTGCAAAGCTGACCTCATAATCTTCAAGATTTTTAGCTATTTTTTTTAGGTTTTTACAGCTTTCCAACTACAGGAATTTCTCTCCCACGCAACTGTTCTTAACTTATTTAACATTTAGCCAGTACCTGGGCCCATAATACCTATTTGCAGTATTTTGTAGGACTTAAAACAATAATAATTACTTAGATAAACTGGTTTAATATGAATAACAGAATACATGTGTATTAGGTATGTCATAACTAAAACACTCTTACATCAAACAGAACTACATTAGGTTTGTCCTTTCAAATATATTATTTCAACATCCAAAAGCTGTGATTACAAAAAACAATGTGGAATGTTATTTTTTTTTAATTCTGGGATATTTCAAATTGCATTCATTTTTTAAAGTTTTAACTACCAGAAGATAGTATCTACATTAAGCATTAAAAATAATTATTTAAAACTAACTCACAGTAAAAGGACATTAAAATTTAAATAATAATCACAATCAGTCACAAAATTGAGTCACAATTATAATAATTTTGTTCTATTCAATCCAATTTTTGGATATGGTTCCATAATTTCTTCAAAATTATTTCACAAAGTTCTAGTATAGATTTTCATTATTAGAATAACAATTTTTTCATGGAAATTGCACATTTATTTCATATTTTCATATCTAAAGTTTATTTTCAAGATTTTAAGTATATTTTAGTATTAAATCATCCATATTCTGGATTTGATTCAAATACTTTCTTATACTTAGTTTTAGACCGCTATAATAAAGAAGTTTCCCAAATGTTGCAAAGTTCTAGCGCACACTGTATAATAATTATTAATTTAAAATTATTTATAATCTCTAAACATTTTAGTTGAAGAACTTAAACCAGAACCACAAAACCCTTGTTATCCATCGCCTTGTGGACCAAACGCACAATGCAAAGAAATAAACAACTCACCATCTTGCTCTTGTTTACCAGAATTCATAGGTTCGCCTCCAAATTGTCGTCCAGAATGCGTTAGTAATTCAGAATGTTCAAATAACTTTGCTTGCATCAATCAAAAATGTATAGATCCTTGTCCAGGAATTTGTGGCGAAAACTCAGAATGCAGAGTCGTTAGTCACACCCCTAATTGCGTATGTATCCAAGGTTATGTTGGTAATCCATTCGTAAGATGTGATACTCAAGACATTATTAAAATCGAAGTAGTACATCCATGTTTCCCGTCACCATGTGGAGCTAACGCAATTTGCAAAGAATTAAATAACGCTGGATCTTGTACTTGCTTACCAGATTATATAGGAAATCCTTACGAAGGTTGTAGACCTGAATGTATTTTGAATTCTGACTGTCCTTACAATAAAGCATGTATTAGAAATAAGTGTGAAGATCCTTGTCCAGGAACTTGTGGACAAAATGCTCAATGTCAAGTTATTAATCATCTACCATCTTGTACTTGTTTCCAAGGTTATACTGGAGATCCATTTACTTTCTGTAATCTTATCAGAGAACGTAAGTCACTTATCACTTTACAAATAACATTTATTATACAAACTTTATTATAGCTAAACCAGTGGAAACTAATCCATGTCAACCTTCTCCTTGCGGTCCAAACAGTCAATGCAGAGAAGTTAACAAACAAGCAGTTTGCTCTTGCTTACCAAACTATATAGGTAGTCCACCAGGTTGTAGACCAGAATGTACAGTTAGTTCAGAATGTTCGTTACAAAGAGCTTGTTTGAATCAAAAATGTGTCGACCCTTGTCCAGGAACTTGTGGATTAAATACCAAATGCTCAGTAATAAATCATAGTCCTATTTGTAGCTGTGAATCAGGTTATACCGGAGATCCATTTTCGAGATGTTATCCCATACCACGTAAGATTAATAATAATGTATTTAAAGATATATCCTCAAATTAGCTTTATATTTTAATTAAACAAAAATAAGCTTCAATTTTACATAAACTAATATTTTTAGCACCTCCACCAGAACCAGTAGAAACACAAAATCCTTGTGTACCATCTCCTTGTGGTCCGCACTCAATTTGCCAAGATATTAACGGTGCACCATCTTGTTCGTGTATTGCGACTTACATAGGAAGTCCACCTAATTGTAGACCTGAGTGTAGTATCAATTCAGAATGTTCCAGTAATTTGGCCTGTATAAGAGAAAAATGTAGAGATCCATGTCCAGGTTCATGTGGGATATTAGCTCAATGTAATGTCATTAATCATATACCAACTTGTACATGTCCTGACGGATATACAGGCGATCCATTTAATAACTGTTATGCTAAACCTATAGTTCCTATCGAAGTAGAAAAGAATCCTTGTAATCCTAGTCCATGTGGTCCTAACGCAGAATGTAACAATGGTATTTGTATATGTTTATTAGAATACCAAGGAAATCCTTATCAAGGATGTAGACCTGAATGTGTATTAAACAATGATTGTCCGAAGGATAAAGCTTGTATAAGGAATAAGTGTAAGGATCCTTGCCCAGGAACTTGTGGTCAAAATGCAGATTGTGCTGTTATTAATCATATTCCAACATGTTCTTGTAAAAATGACTTTAGAGGAAATGCTTTTGTATCTTGTTCACGAATACCAGGTAATTATTTAGTGTTTTTTAATAAAATTCTTTAATTAATACATCAAAATTTTTAGCACCTATACCTCAAAACCCTTGCAGTCCATCGCCATGCGGACCAAATAGTCAATGTAGAGAAATAAACGGTCAAGGTGTTTGTTCTTGCGTTCAAGGTTATATAGGCTCTCCACCAACATGCAGACCTGAATGCGTTTCCAGCACAGAATGTTCCCTAAACGAAGCTTGTGTTAATCAAAAATGCATAGATCCATGTCCAGGCACTTGTGGATTAAATACAAACTGTCAAGTTGTCAATCACAATCCCATTTGTAGTTGTTTATTAAGATATAGTGGTGATCCATTTACTAGATGTTTACCAATAAGAGAACCTGTACCAGAACAAAAGAATCCTTGTTATCCTTCACCGTGTGGACCAAATGCACAATGTAAAGAAATTAATGGTTCACCTTCTTGTTCTTGTTTACAAGAATTTATAGGGTCACCTCCAAACTGTAGACCTGAATGTGTTAGTAACACAGAATGTTCTAGCAACCTAGCTTGTATTAATCAGAAATGTAAAGATCCTTGTCCTGGAATTTGTGGCGAAAACGCAGAATGTAGAGTAATCTCTCATACTCCTAATTGTGTCTGCCAAATTGGTTATTCTGGCAACCCCTTCATACGATGCGCAATATTTAAACCTGAACCTAGCGAACAAGTTAACCCATGTTCCCCATCACCTTGTGGCATCAACGCTATTTGTAAAGAACGAAATGGAGCTGGATCTTGTATATGCTTACCAGAATACTTGGGTAACCCTTACGAAGGCTGCAGACCTGAATGTTCAATCAATTCAGACTGCTCGTCTAATAAAGCTTGTATCAACAATAGATGTAAAGATCCATGTCCAGGAACTTGCGGACTTAATGCTAACTGTCAAGTTATTAATCATTTACCATCTTGTACTTGTAATAACGGTTATACAGGAGATCCGTTCAGATATTGTAACGTAATTGTGATTACAGAACGTAAGTACTTACTAAAACAATTTTTATTGGTGTAATATTTTTAATTATATTATTCTAGCGCTTCCTCCACAAAACCCTTGCCAACCATCTCCATGTGGACCTAATAGCCAATGTCGTGAATTTAATAACCAAGCTGTATGTTCTTGTTTGCCAGAATATATTGGGTCTCCTCCCGGATGTAGACCTGAATGTACTGTAAGCGCTGAGTGTCCTCAAAACAGAGCTTGTGTTAATCAAAAATGTGTAGATCCATGTCCTGGTACATGTGGTTTAAGCGCTTTGTGTAACGTTATCAACCATAATCCAATATGTGTATGCCAACAGGGACATACAGGAGATCCTTTTACAAGATGTTACCCGATACCAAGTAATATTTAAAAAAAAAAAAAGTGGTCAGTTATTTATAACATAATGCTTTTTAGCTCCTCCAATAGAAACTCCAAAACCAGCAAACCCATGCGTACCATCTCCTTGTGGTTTGAACAGTCAGTGTAGAGACATCAACGGACAAGCTTCTTGTTCTTGTTTATCTAATTACTTTGGAAATGCACCCAATTGTAAACCAGAATGTATTGTAAATACAGAATGTCAAAGTAATCAAGCTTGCATAAATCAAAGATGTAGAGATCCATGTCCTGGATCTTGCGGTATCGCAGCTATTTGTGAAGTTAGGAATCATAATGCTATATGTTTGTGTCCACCAGGTTATACCGGCGATGCGTTTACTAGTTGTGTTGTCTTACCACCACCAAAACGTGAGTTTGCATTTATTAGTTTTTTTACAATAAGTTCACATTTTATTTATATATCAGGATCCCAATTTTTTAAATTACAGGAATTAATTCTCTTACGAAAATTTTTTTCTTACATCAAAATCTGACATTATACTGATTTCAACCAATAGCCAATGGGCGATTCCAACCAATTATTCTGTTTTATACTGATTTAACTACGTGTTCCTCGTTAAAGCATTGTTTACATTGAAGTGTCAAAAATTTGAAATTATAAATTAACAAAATGTCAGATTTTGACGGTATCGGTAACTTACAGTCCGTTGTTTGATTTATTGAATTTAATAATAAGTTCTTGTTATTTCAGATTTATGAAAAAAATAATCTTTTCAAATAGAAATCGTTCTTCAAATTTTATCAGATAATTTTTTATTTTCCATCACTCAAACTTGTTTATTTTAGATAAAACCACTCGTCCTAACGGACTCTTGAGTTTACCAATCGGTTTGTTTTCATACTTCGTTTTCGTGGAAAATAAAAAATTATGGATAGCATTTGAAGGACTCTTGATAAATTAACTCCTATTTAAAATGTGTCATTTAATGACAGTTTTGTCATTTTGACAGCGATAATAAAGCTGAATCCTTTTTTATCGCCTGTTTCTCATAGACTACATCTATAGTAGCTCTTGATCATATTTATTTATTTTTAGTTTTACAAAGTACAAGTAGTATTTATATTACTAACATTTAAAAAATATCCTTATTCTAAATTTCTTCAGGGAGACTCCTAAGGTGGAAGTCTACAAGTGTATCGAAGTTTTTTCGTTAACGAGTTATTCATTTGTCAGTTTTCCACTACTGACGAATAATCCGTAGTCCAACTCAAACAGATAAACATTAGCTATTAATGGCTGTGACGTATTTTAAATTGCAAATTTGAAAAAAGATTCAAAAAGAGGAGGAATTTTCCCAAAAAAATTTGTACCTCCTGGAACTGTAGGACCAATATTTATAATTATCTCAGGGGGTTGAAAATACGGCCGAAAACGGGGTCTCTGGCTTGCGTAAGCGCCACTCACTTTGGACCTTTCATGAATAAATATTATTTAAACTTATTAAATATGAAAATTAACAATTGAACAAATTCAGGCGTCTACTGGATAGATTTATGAAAAAAAATCCGCAGTCAAAAAATTTTTATCTCGATTTTTTTATTAATAATGCATTAGTTAATTAACAATTTTTTCCTACTTGAACATGAACATTGTAAGTACGATAATTGTTAAATAACAAATCTGATTTTTGAAAGGTCTCAGAAGAGATTCCCGTTGGAAAAATTAAAAAATTGTATATTTTTCACTTTATTAAAAACAATTTACTTAGGTTAAAAATTAAGAAGCTTTATTAATCATTGAACAAAAATTTTTTTTCATATTACTATTGATCCGTTTTTTATGATCAGAAGTCATATGAAAATGATTTTTTAAATTTTTTATTTACTATTTTTTACAAAAATTGTTAAAAACAAATGCGTTGTTTATAAGATAATTTAAATTTTCTTTTTTAGAAACATAATCTTTAATGCAAATTATGATTTTTTTTTTAACAAAATCGTTCCTTAAAAAAAATTTTTATTGCTTAAAGACGTATTTGTTTTGAGTAATAATTTTTTGAATCATCAATTTCATCAAGAATAAAATCATTTAAACAACCAGGTTATTTTTTTATTCGAGTACTATGGGTTAATACATTTTGATGTTCAAAATAATCATTCTCACAATTTTGTTCTACAGTTTTATTCACTCAACTATTTTCCTTTTCTTCCATATTTTCATCATCTTGAAGGAGAATTCTTCGATCCGATTTTTTTTTAACTCTATACGTGCTTTTTCATTATTGTAAATTTTGACAGTTTTATCAATATTTGTAGTTGTACTCGCTTGGCATACATTTTTGGCTTGCATTTTTTCCAATTCAGCAATTTTGAATAATTTTATTACTTCATCAAGGCAAATTCAATGTGATTTTTGGTTTGGTTTGACTATCAGTAGATCCAAACTCAAGTCTATCTCTTAGACTATCATTCTCATCTGTAAATTCACAATCTCTTACAAATGTTTGAAAATCTATTAAAAATGATTCAAATGGTGTATCAGTTTTCTGCGACCGTTCATAAAACAGGTGCCTGCAATACAAAATGTTCTTTTGTGGGTCATATGCTTCTTGGAATTTATTTAATACAGCCTCAAATGTCTCTTCATCGGCGTTAAATTATTATAAATTTTTGAACCAGTATTTTTGTATCATTGTCTTTAGCCATTTAACCTAAAGCTTTCATGGATTGATTTGTTACGTTTTTTATGCCGCCCTGTACTTTTATTATTCCTTTACTCGGTCTATCTGATTTCAGCTCGCTTCATATATATTCTCTAGATCTCCCTTTCTTTTAGGTATTACTATAAAATGTCTTTCCCATGTTATCAACTCTCTCTCTCTTTGCCTCTTCAGTCAAAACAATTGACTTATATATCGTCTGGGCTGTAAATTGAAAATTTTCTTTCTTCCCCTCTTTATATAGGGGTTTTTAGTTCAGATTATATATTTTTTCCCTTGGACTACATTCTTTCCTTTGGGACTCCGTTCTTTTTGGACCAAGCTTGTGTTTCTTAAACTACATTTTTTTCTTTGGACTACTTTTTCCTTTGGAACAGTTTTTCCTTTGGAACAGTTTTTCTTGGACTACGTTTTTCCTGGACTACGTTCTTTTGGACCAAGCTATCTTAGTTTCCTTTGGAGAAGGAAGATAAGAAAAAGGAAAAAAAACTCTGAAACTTTCGTTTATCGTAAAATAAACAAATATAACGTTTAATTTCCTGCTTAACACATAAAAAAAGAAAGGACCGATTTTTGTGTCAATTGTTTCTAATTCCATCAAAAAATCAGTTTGACTGGCGACCAAATTTTTTTTTATTTAATATTTTACTAGTGATATATTTCAAATTCTATTCGTGGAGCGAACCCAGAATAAAAAGATTTGAGCTTAAATCACATTAATTATTTATTATTAACAAATTAAAGTATCATTTCAGATTCTTCAAATTTTCACTGATATTCCCATACAATATAAGGGTTTCGGCAAATTAAAACCTAACATGATCTTGGCGGGTTTTAATCTTGGGAAGGAATCCACGATTTTTCTCTTATCTAGCACTTTTGGAAACGTTTTCATACAACTGCGCCATGTATATTTATCTGTTCTTTAAGTATTCTTTAATGTTAAAACTCTTAAGTATATTTTACATTACAGCCTTTTTAAAGAAATTGCTTGCAATGTAATTGCTGGCCTTTATTAAATACTAAAAGCGCATTTTAGTGATTTTAGATTTTGACAACATAATTATTGTGTTGGTGGTTATGTATAATGGCCGACTATAAAGTAGAAGAAGAATCATTAACCATACCAATAAGCACGAACTCAAATGGCAGAATTAGTAAAATCTGTCCACTGAATCGTACTAATTAATATAATAATGTAATGTCAAATGTCAATAGTCAAAAAAGTCTTGGAAAATTACAACAATTTTAGGCCCAAATGTAACTTTTTACTGGTTTTTACTTTTGCGTGCAATTTATATTTTTTGCAGTAAAGTTTTACATCTATTAACTACCTATTGCGAACCGGTTGCATGTGTTAGTTGGAGTGTTAGGAGTAACGTCTAAACCGATTTTTGTACCCGAACAGATAGATCAAGAGCAGGTAAAACGAGTGAAAAGAGTAATGAAGCCGAACTCAGCTTTTCTTGTCACTGCTTGACACTTGACACACAACAAACCATGTTGCCAACTGCTTAAATTTAACTATTAAAACTATTACAGAATGAATTCATATGATTTCAAAAATCAGCTCCAAGGACGATGTTACTTACTTATTACTTATTTCAAATAGATCATTTTTTAATTATATGGATTTCAATCATTTAAAATGTTATTATGATATCATTATTGGAACTAACTATAATATTTTAGTACTAACTATTCAAGAAAGCATTATGAAAAAATATAATTATAACTTTCTGTGATATAAATAAAATGTGAAATATTATGATTGTAATTCTATTTATATATTGTAAAGGACGATACGTTTTATCTAATCATTAACAATATATACTTTTAGCTGAACCAAAAGATCTCTGTTATCCTAATCCTTGCGGAACTAACGCCAAATGTGATAACGGTATATGTACTTGTTATTCCGAATACCACGGTGATCCTTATGTAGAATGTAGACCTGAATGTTTGGTAAATCAAGATTGTCCTAGAGATAAATCTTGTATTAATAGAAAATGTAAAGATCCATGTCCAGGAACATGTGGACAAAACGCTGAATGTACAATATTTAATCATTATCCATCTTGTACTTGCTTAGAAGGATATTCAGGAGAACCGTTTATTTTATGTTCTAAAATAGAAAGTAAGTATTGAGAATTTGTTGGGTATGTATATAAATAAAAAACATTATTATCTTTTATTTAGAACCTCCTCCGACTAATCCTTGTTACCCATCACCATGTGGACCAAACAGTCAGTGTAGAGACATTTACGGACAAGCTGTATGCTCTTGTTTACAAGGTTATAGAGGAACACCACCATCTTGTAGACCAGAATGTGTTTCTAGTTCTGATTGTTCTTTAAATAGAGCTTGCGTCAACCAAAAATGTATAGATCCATGTCCTGGAACATGTGGTATAAATTCCCTATGTCAAGTTGTCAGTCATAATGCTATATGTACTTGTCCTGAGAAATATAGTGGAGATCCATTTATTAGATGTCAATTTGTAGTTGGTATGTGTTTAAAAGTTTTAAATAACAAAAATGAATTCAAAACAGTTTTGACTTGATTTCATTTAATTCGTAATGTTTATTAAATTGTAAAAATGTACTCTTTTCCCTGTAGTAACGGAACGACCTTCACCAACTGTAGTCGAGCCTGAAAATCCTTGCGTACCCTCCCCATGCGGCTTATACGCTCAATGTGAACCTACTTCGTTCGGTACTGCCAAATGTACATGTTTACCAAACTATATCGGTAACCCGCCTAATTGTCGACCGGAATGTCAAACGAACAGCGATTGTGACAAAAATTTGGCTTGTATCAACAACAAATGTAAAGATCCTTGTCCAGGATCTTGTGGATTAAATGCTAGATGTCTCGTTGTTAATCACGTACCAAATTGCGTGTGTCAAGATGGATTTAGTGGTGATCCGTTTAATATATGTCATCAACCACGTAAGATTTTTGCCTTTTTTGTAAATATTAATTTGGTGAATGGGATTACTAACAATATTTTTAAAGTTTGTAATAGAATAGGCAGGTTCAACATTTTTCTTATTTTTTTAATTTAAACTTAAATCGAGAGATTTTGTGACGTCAGTAGTCATGAAAGCTTCGCCCCTATCCTGCTACGGCGCTGTATTCAAGATTTGGGTATATCGTGAATACAGCGCAGCAGCGGGCCAGGGGTTCATGGCTGCCGACGTCACACGGTCTAGTCTCGCGCACAGGTACGTTTTCCAGCCTCTCGCCGATCCTTGATTTTAAAATGCTTACAGCAGACATAAATATTAATATTTTGCGCTCAAATTTTTTTTTGATTGTTTTTAAAGAACAAAATCTCTCGATTTCAGTTTAAAAAAAATGTCGAACCTGCCTATTCTTAAATAATGGTAAAGAAATCTCAGATTCTTGAGATATTTACTATTTACTATCTGAATACAATCTTGTATAAAATTGTATTTACAATTCTCAAATTTAGTAGCTACATATTTTTTATTTTTATTTTATTTAACTACTCCCACAATAAAAATTATATTGAATAAAAATTTACTTTCTATTTTGTAGCTCCTACGCCAACTCCCAGACCTACTCCAGAAGACCCATGCAGACCGTCACCATGTGGATCAAATGCTATTTGTCGCATCGAATCGATCTACGCTGTATGCGAATGCTTACCGGATTACCACGGCAATCCGTACGAATCATGCCGACCTGAATGCTTATCAAACGCGGATTGTCCAATGAATAGAGCTTGTATTAGAAGCAAATGCTTAGATCCATGTCCGGGTACTTGTGGAATAGCCGCTGAATGTTATACGACAAATCATGTACCAGTTTGTTCTTGTCCAGCTAGATATACAGGAGATGCTTTCAGATTATGTACACCTGTTATTGGTAAGTTATGATGGATTATTAAAGTTTTTATTTCCATTTTTTATCACTTTTCTCAACGTTTCCGAGCTCCTAGATTGTGAAAATGGAAAAAATGTCTAAACACTATTAACTCTCGAATCAAAGCTCCGATTGAGTTCTGATTTTTACTCTACTAGTTAATTTTTTCCAGGGAAGAATTTTTCGACTACAGAAATTTACTGAAAATATTATATCAGGTCGAGTTTTATTCATAAGATAAAGTAAAAACTACTTCCCTAAATGGAAAGTTATTTTCATTTCTTACATTTTTCCGATTTTTTCTATAGTAATCAAAGGCGTCATTGCCAAATTTCCGAAACTTTCCCTAAATCTGCGATTTTTTACAACACACATAAAAATAGAGACGTTAAAATTACTTTTAAATTCACCCAAAAAAAATCTTTCTCTAATCACTTCTTAAGTACAAATTCGTTCCCGATCAGAGGGAATGAAAATTTGGTATCTTGTATATCACGAGATCGTAGACAAAAGTCCTCATGGGCAGAACTATCGAAAACTCAAAATAAGGTCAATTTTGACCTCTTAAAGGATAATGGATACACGTATAGAAAGAAGATAAAACAACAAGTAAATAAAGTGGTTACATGAAATATTCGAATACAAAAGTTGTAAATAAGAAGATTATGCGCATTTTTAATATATTTCTCATTATAGGGTGATCCAGAAATAAATGACACCAAATATTTTTTTATAAATATTTTTTATGAATTTTTAGGTTTACTTTATGTAATGTAATTCAGGACCAAATGAAAATTAAAAAATCATAACAATGTCAAAATTCTATAAAAAATCCGTCCTCGGTGCCCATTATAATCGAGGTACGTATTCTTTACAAGTATTTAATCATCTACTTCATAATAATAATTTAGTATAATAATGCAACATCAATAGATAAATGCTTGGAATATGCCAACTATCAAGTAAATGAAACTGATATTCCAACATTTCCAAGGTTTGATCTCCATTATTTAAAACAACTAACTCTAGCTGTATACCAAATAAAGTTAGCCCCATCTTATATAGGATAAATTGGATTATGATAACAGTGACGTATTTGAGTTAGATAGAGATAAAGCAGGATTTCTTAGAATCAGGATACATTCACGATTCCGCAATACCGTGAAGTATCAATTGTGGATAGCATTTGTGGATAATATTAACGAAAACATTATACACAACAATAATGGACTAATATCTGGTTACTACTGTACCTATGAATCAGGTGCCAGAACCATAGGATGCTATGCTTACGTAACAAGTGTGTTATGGTTTCTTGGTTACGCTAGGCACCAGCAATGAATAAAATATCCTAGTCGAGCGATGTTAAACTATATTCTAAATGCAGCTCAAAGAAATGAACAAGATGGCCAAGATCTTATTATTGATGTACGAGATCAATGAACTATCCCCATTTAATAGAATTCATTGTGCCTGTACTTGGTTGGAATGTTGGTTCCAAAAGTGGTACTGCCTAGATGGCGCATATTATTTATAAAACTGAGACAGTTTTCAATTCGTTTTGTACTATACATAAATCTCAAAATAATTTTCTAGTATATTCAGATTTTATTTACCTTTAGTTTATATTTAAATATGTTTAATCTTATTCTTTCCTGTTTGTTTTTTACATTTAAATTAAAAATATTGGGTCCCTTAA
Organism: Neocrepidodera transversa; assembly: GCA_963243735.1. Lineage (NCBI taxonomy): Eukaryota > Metazoa > Arthropoda > Insecta > Coleoptera > Chrysomelidae > Neocrepidodera > Neocrepidodera transversa. The sequence continues at coordinate 19,774,716 of OY725344.1, read as the reverse complement.
GTTAATCAGATATAATAATAAAAACGTTTTTCAAATTACAGCGTCTATTGACGTTATGATTTTTCAATTTCCATTTGGTTCTTCTTTACATTACATATTACATTTTAAGTAAATCTAAAGATACATAAAAAAAGATGTATAAAAAAATATTTGGTGTTATCATTTATTTTTGATTTATTTTTCAGTTGATAGTTGGCGTATTCCAAGCATTTATCTTAACGAATATCTATTGATGTTACATTATAATACTAAATTATTATTATGAAGTAGATGATTAAATACTTTTAAAGTACCTACTTCGATTATAATGGGCACCGAGGACGGATTTTTTATAGAATTTTGACTTTGTTATGATTTTTTAATTTTCATTTGGTCCTGAATTACGTTACATAAAGTAAACCTCAAGATATATAAAAAATATATTTGGTGTTGTCATTTATTTTTGGATCACCCTGTATATTCAAAAATATATTAAAATACGCATTATCTTCTTATTTACAACTTTTGTATTCGAATATTTCATGTAACCACTTTATTTACTTATTTTATTTTCCTCTTTCTATATGTGTGACAATATCCATTATCCTTTAAGAGGTCAAAATTGACCTTATTTGGAGTTTTAGGTAGTTCTGCCCATAAGGACTTTTTCCGCCATCTCATAATAGTATAGAAGATACCAAAATTTCATCCACTTTGACGGGGACCGGATTTACACTTAAAAAGTGCGGGGTCCTTTAAAGAGATTTTTAACAAAAAGTATTTTTGTTTTTTTTTCGTATGCTGGCATTTTTCCCAGCGGCACCTCAGCTTCTTGGGCTTTTTATGCATTTCGATTTTGTTCTACAGCACCCACTTCGTAACTCTAGTTCCCTTCACTAGTCTTTACAGTTAGCCTAGGTCCAATGCTTCGCATTCTGACAATATATTTTTGGCCGTTTGTGTCCCTTTTTCGTATTATCTGCAGGAAAGTTCTCCATTGTACAGCCCCGTTTTGTACATGTGTCTTCTCATTGGATTGTAACCAGTGAGGAAGCCCGTTATAATTATAACTTGGTTCACACTTATCTTGAGTAGTTTTTCTGTTTCGACAGTTCATTAATTAATGTTTTCCCTAATGTTTTCACGTGGTATATAAGAGGGGCGTTATTCCATCTCTCCGTGTATTTTCGTTTGACCCAGTCCCGTATGCATCCTTGGATGGCACATTTTGTAATTCTGAGTGCGAGTTCTTGGCCCATATATAGAGTTGATGGACCTTTTCTGGCTAGCTAATCAGCTTTTTCATTGCTCTCGATACCACAGTATCCTGGAACACACGTCAAAGTTATTTTGTTGTATTCTGATAGGATACTGAGTTCTTCTCGGCATTCCCATACCAGTTTTGATGTCACTTTTGGGTGCATAAGAGCCTTTAGTGATGCCTGGCTGTTTGTACATATTTTGATCCATGCATTGCGCACTTTCCTCATATTATTTTTGTCTCGCTCATTGCAATTTGCTTATAATTCCGCTTGAAATATGGAAGTATTTATTCCCAGTGGGGTGCTTAGTTGGGAGTTTCTCCCCTCGCTGTAAATTCCAGCACCAGTTCCTTCTCTGGTCTTGGATCTGTATGTATACCAGATCCTCTTTCCAGTTTTGCCCTTGATGCTGTCATCTATAATTGTCCTTCTTTCTTGCAATATTATTTCGAAGTCTTGAAAAAGTACATATGCATGATGCGTTGGTTTCATTTCAAGAATGTTACTGTGGTGTACCGGATCTTTCAATAAAATACACTCATAATTGGTAAACACATTTATTTAGAAATAACGAATACAAATGATTCTGTAGAATAAGACTAACATGAGTCAGACACATGACGTGAAAAGAAAAATTACTTCACTCTAAAAAAAGTTTTCTATTCCGTTGAGTGACAGTTGACATCTCTGTCTAACTTAGTCTAACAGAAAGGTCATCCAACAACCAACCACATACAATACTGTTATTTCCAACTATTTTCTTTAGCTTTATGTGCTCGTGTTTTTACTATTCTTGCCTCCCCCATTATTATTATGTCAATCTGGGGAAGGTACAGCAGAGCTTCTGTAGCTGTTTTTCATGTTATCATAGCCCCCGTTATGCTGAGTCAAGCAAGTCTTTGTACCTTGCTCAACGCTGTTGGATTATCTTTGTCCACCACACCAAAGATGCGTAGGTGATCATGGATTTCACCATAGTGTTGTATGTCCAATACATTATTTTCGGATTTAGCCCCATGTTTATTCATGTGCTCGTCTGGCTACCATTATTGTAGTCTCCACTTTCTCCTTTACTTAACCAGTTGTTGGTTAGGTGAGTTCCGAGTCTAAAAGAACACCGAGATATTTAATCTCCCCTGACAACTGAATGTGAGACCCACAGAGGGTTAGTGGGCCTAGTCCCTCTTAACTTCCATCTTCGGGTAAATGGTATTATGGTGGATTTGGAGGGACTAATATTTATGCCATCTTCATCTATCCATTGAATAACTAGATTTAGGGCCATTTGCATTCTTTCTCTATCTGTAGTGTTGAATTTACCCTGGACTATGATGACAATGTCATCTGCGTAACCAAGTATTATTTGTCTATTTCTCTCAGTTCTTCACCACCAGGTTCCAAAGTATTGGGTACAATAGAAGTCTTGCAGACTAGTCTCGGGTGACTTTGGCCGCCAATGTTTCTCCGAGAAATTATTCTTTCTCTTAGCATGTAGTCTATCCATCTGCAGCAGGTCTCATCGATGCCCTTTCTTCTCAATGCTTTTTAGATTAAGTTTAGATATGTGCTGTCGAATGCCCCCTTGATATCCAGGAATACGGCCAACAGGACCTCTTTGTTCCTCAATGCAGTTTCCACTGTCTCTACGAGTTGGTGTAATGCTGTTTATGTAGATTTTCCTGTTGTGTTGACATATGGGCCGTTGTTTAGAGGTGTATTTGCCTATACTGTATCCGTAATGTATCTGTATGACAGTTTTCCTTGTGTCTTAAGATTAAATTACATAAGACTTATTGGCTTAGTGCCTTCGAGCTATCCTGTCCAGTTCTTCTAGGTTTAAGGATGAAGACGATGCTCTCATGTTTGTTTTATGAATCCCAGTGCAAGACTAGTCCTTATTAATCTGGTTATTTTGTGTGTTAGTAGGTCTTTTCTTTCGTGTATCATAATACGATAAATGCCATTCGGTCCTGGCGATTTATACAGTTGTAATGAGTTGATTGCCCATTTAACAGAAAATCTTTAAATTTTGGGAGACTTTTGGGAATTGGGTAACGTTTAAATAAAATTTCTCCTATTTAACAAACATTGAGGAAAATGAAATAAAAATATTTAATGATTTTAGCAAGTTTGTAATTTTTTGTGTCGAAGGGAAAACATTTGAGCGTCCTTAGAATTATTTTATGTTATTATTATAAATTGAAAAGATTTTCTTCTCGGCTTTTTAAATAACAGAATCCTAAAATTATTTTGACAAAGATCACTAAACATATTGTGACTTAACCACCCAACGAAGAGTTACAAAACTCTCTAGGTCTTTAATTTTGGTATTTTATCTTTCTTACTAATATTTTTCTGTTTTATTCGTTCATTTCTTTTTCCAAATTACTAATTCCAAACCTTTTTACCATCATCTTTATCTTCTTTCGCTTTTGTTATATAGATTTCATTCATTCTCCATATAAATCATTTTACTCTTTCTTCTTTTATTTTATTTGTTCATTGTCTGGTCCAAAATATTCTTCATTTTTCTTTTTATTACTTATTACAAGCACTATTATCTATTTTTTGGTCACATACTCCAACGCCAAGTTACTGTTATATAGATTAAAAATATTTTTGCCATAACTTCACAATCTTTCATCCATCTGTTCCATTAAAATGAAACAAAATCTGTTTAATATTTTCAATAATTTTAAATTAACGAGTATCATTGAAGTTATATAATTTTAACTAACGGCTACTTTTTATTACAGTTGAACCACCAAAAGATCCATGCAATCCAAGTCCGTGCGGCATCAACACTGTTTGCCGCCAATCTGGTCAAAATGCCATATGCGAATGTGTCCCAGGCTTCTTCGGAACGCCCACAGCAGGTGGTTGTAGACCAGAATGCACAATCAGCGCAGACTGTGACAGAAATAAAGCATGTGTAAATAATAAATGTATAGATCCTTGTCCTGGAGTATGCGGTTATGCAGCTCTATGTAACGTAATCAATCACAGTCCCGTTTGTAGTTGTCCACCACCATTAATAGGAGATCCATTCGAATTATGTAGAGAATCTCCGAAAGAAGTACCTAAAGATCCATGTAATCCTTCACCATGTAACGTAAATGGTCAATGTCAAGTATTAAATGGCATTGCGGCTTGCGTCTATCCGGAATGTATCATCAATCAAGATTGTCCAAGAGACAAAGCTTGTTACTCCCAAAAATGCAGTGATCCTTGTAGAGGAGCATGCGGCATTAATGCTTTATGCCAAGTAGTAAATCATCAGGCAATTTGTTCCTGTCCATCAGGCTACGTGGGATCACCGGAAGTACAATGCTTAGTTCCTGAAGAACCTAAACCTAAAGTTGAGTGTATGCAGGATTCAGAATGTACTAACGATAAGGCTTGTTTCAATAACAGATGCTTGAGTCCTTGCACACCTGGATTATGTGGACAAAATGCGGATTGTAGACCACAGCTTCATAGAGCTATATGTACTTGCAAAGATGGTTACACAGGAAATGCTCAACGAGCCTGTTATGAGATAGGATGTAGATCCGATTCCGAATGTGCTCCTTCAGAAGCTTGCATCAACAAAGAATGCGTAGATCCTTGTCTTTTCACGTCTTGTGGTCTCAATGCCCAGTGTAAATCCGATTACAACCATAAGGCAAGATGTTACTGTCCAAATAACTTCAGAGGCGATCCATTTGTTAGATGCGAAAGACCGGAATGTACTAAAGACGAAGAATGCTCTTATAATCTAGCTTGTAGAAACGAACGTTGCTATGATCCTTGCAATTGTGGTTTAGGAGCTGTTTGTTTAGTTACTAATCATAGACCGCAATGTTCTTGTCCTCCGGGCTACACAGGAAATCCTTTGAGTTCTTGTAAAATAGAGGTTATAGAAGAAAAACCTGAATGTAAAATGGATGCCGATTGTTCAAAGAATTTAGCTTGCTTTAGTGGTGTTTGTAAGAATCCCTGTTATGAAACACATCCTTGTGGTAAAAACACAGAATGTATAGTAGTTGACAGTTTACCTCTTAGAACCATGTCTTGTATGTGTTTGCCTGGTTATGTTGGTGATGCAGATACCGAATGTAGACTTGGTAAGTTAAATAAGATTTTTAAATATAAATTGATTTTTAATTTTTCAGATTACCTAAGCTTTAATTCCTTCATAAACATTCCTAATAAACAGCAACACTAACTTATTTATATAAATTGTTTAATTTTTATCTATTAATTAATACATTGTTATTTCTCTAGAACCATTACCACAACCAGGTTGCAAGAGCAGTTCAGAATGTACATCAACTGATACTTGTATTAATCGTCAATGTGTAAATCCATGCGCAGTTGGTAACCCTTGTGCTGCTAATGCAGAGTGTGCTCCTGTCGATCATAAAGCCACTTGTAAATGTCCACCTGGATTATTAGGCGACCCACTCATTAATTGTTATCAACAGTCGCAAGCAAGACCAGAATGTAAGGCTGATTCGGAATGTTCCAATGATAAATCTTGCATTAATCAACGTTGTCAGAATCCATGCGATTTATCTAATCCTTGTGGATCTAATGCCGAATGTAGAACAAGTTTCCATCGACCTACTTGTTCTTGTCCTAAAAATTGGTTAGGAAATCCACAAATAGTTTGTTATAAACGTAAGTTTGATTTTTTATATTATATTAGAATTACTTAATATCCTGAATAAATTATCTCCTGCTGATGAAACATACACTTCACAATATTAATTTTCAAATCTGCTTCATCTAACTTTTGCAATACTATTTTATTATGTTCTTTATGCATGTCGTAATCTTCCAAAAAAATTAATATATCATCAATATAATGTACTACAACATTTTCATATTTATCTATATATACAAAATTGTCGTGTCGCTGACTGACTGACAATCAACGCACAGCCTAAACCAGAGGGGATAGAGACGTGAAATTTTCAAGGTAGTTTCCTTTAGTAGTGTAGGGGAGCAGTAAGAAAGAACTTTTGAAAATTCGCATTTTAAGGGGTTCAAATATTGACCCTCTCGAATAAATGCGTCAACCAAAAAAATCATCTCAGAATTTTCCCGGCTCAGGTGTGAAGAATGATTATTTTAATTACAAAATACAAAATGTCTGAATGGAAAAGTAAAATGTTGTAAAAATAAAATAAATTGCTGGAAAAAATGGGTAAACAGTGCAAAAAATACATAAAAATCAATTAAAATGAAAAACGACAAAAATTACTTAAAATGGCACAAGATAATGAATTATTTCAAAAAACGGGAAATTAATTGTTAAAAATGATAAAGAATTGCTAAATTTCAGCATAAATTAAAACTATAATAAAAAAAGAGAAAAAAAGTAAAAAATGCAAAAAAACTGGATAAAAAAATAGGAAAAAGCCAAAAAAAATGTCAAATAAGACAAAGTAAAGAGAAAAAATGGAAAATACGCCAAAAAAGTTAAAAAAAAAAAGTAAAAAAAAGCAAGACAAGTTTTAAAAAATCAAAAAAGTAGCAAAAAGATATAAAAAAAGCAACAAAAAAGATAAAAAAGCAACAAAAAAGGCAAAATAAAAGCAAAAAAAGGTCAGAAAAGCTTAAAAACTAAAAGCAAAATACGCCAAAAAAGTTAAAAAAGAATAAAAAAAGGCAAAATAGAGGAAAAATAAAGGCAAAATGGCAAAAAAAAGGGAAAAGGGAAAAAATCAGCAAAAAGTCAAAAAGGCCAAATAAAACGTAAAGGGAAAAAGAAAAATACGCCAAAAAAGAAAGAAGAACTTACAAAAAAGTTAATAAAATATACCAAATAAAGGGAAATAATCAAAATACGCCAAAAAAGTAAAAAAAAAGCAAAATAGTATGAAAATAAAGGCAAAAAAGGCAAAAAAAGACAAAAAAAGGCAAAAAAGGGGTAAAAAGGCAACAAAAAAACAAAAAGTTGAAAAAGTTAATCAAAAAAAGTTTTAAAAAGGGCAAAAAGGTCAAAGAACGGAAATTAAAAGTATCCAAAAAAGTCAAAATAGAGGTAAAAAGGCAAAAAACGTCAAATTAGTAAAAAAAAAGCAAAATCATATGAAAATAAAAGCCAAATGGCAAAAAAAATCAAAAATAGGCAAAAAAGAGGTAAAAAAGCGATAAAAAAAGGTAGAAAAGCAACAAAAAAGGCAAAAAGGACAAAAAAGTCAAAAAAAAAATTTTAAAACCGGGCGAAAGGCGTAAGAATGCAAAAAAAAAGGAAAAAAAGGCAAAAAAAAGGTGTAAAAAAGCAACAAAATAAGGCAAAAAAGGTAAACAAAGTAAATCAAAAAAATTTTAAAAAGGGCAAAAAGGTCAAATAACGGAAAAAGGGGTAAAAACAAAATTAAATTTGTCTGAAAAAGTCAAAATAGAGGTAAAAGGGCAAAAAACGTCAAAATAGTAAAAAAAAAAAAAGCAAAATAATATGAAAATAAAAGCCAAATGGCAAAAAAATTCAATTCCTGTAATAGTATCCATCCATTTATTTTCTAAAATTCCCATTCTTTCCGTAGTATCTTGTATTTCATATTTCACTTTTTCCACTTTTTCTTTTATTTCGTCTTCGAATCCTTTTTCTTTTTCTTATAAAATTCCAATTTTAACATCTTGTAACTTTTCTACTTCTATAATTCTCTCAATCATTTCAATTCTTATTTTTTTTTGTTTCATCTAATTTATCAATCATTTCTGTCTTATTTCTTTTTAATTCTTGTGTTATTCCTATTATTGTACCTATTTCCCATCTCCTGCATTATTTCTTCTTTCATATCATCAATTTTCTTCGTATTTTTATCCATTTTCTCGCCCATATTTTGATTATTGTCCAATTTCTTTCCCATATCTTGCATTTCTTTTTGACTATTATCCAATTTCTAAATAATCATTTGCATCACGATCTCTATTTTATCTTGTTTTTGTTCTTCCCATCTTGATTGTTCACTTCTTTCTTGAATTTCTTCTACATTTTGTTCCTGCATGTCTTCAATATCTTCCAACTCTTCCTCTTCTTCCATTTGTCCAATCTTTTTTCCTCCTCTTATATCCATTTTAAAATTTTTTATTAGTAACAATTATTATTTTCACCACCACATATATTTCTTTTTACTATTCCACTCTGTATATTATGGTTTTGTCACAAATGTCACTTTATATAATTAATTGTCAAATTATTTAATAATGTCAGATTAACCTATGATCAACAATTGTGAAAAGTAAAAGAATCTTACCCAATTTGTTAATCCTTAAAACGTCGGATCCTGCACCACGTTGTTATACTCAAAATAAATCCAATATTTATTAGAAATTTTCATAAAATTTTGGAAAGCCCCACGTTGTGGACGCCATTTGTTATGACTTATTTAATTTAACCAATAATCTCAGACGGGATAGGTACTATAAAATAAAATAATAACATTACAAATTATTTATAAAATTTTAGTATTCTGCTTTTTCAATGTTTCTCTTCTGACTTCTGTACCACTTTCACTTCTTGATCTTGATATGCTTAATCTGCTATTTCTTCACACCTTCTTTTAACTTGATCCACTGCTTTCCATAGTCTGATTTCTATTAGCTCTATAATCTTCCTTAATTTCCCTTAACTTTTTTATATAAAATGACCTAAATTTTTGTCTGTTTATTATTGTTTCATCTCTTTTTTTTTTAATTCAAATTTTTCTTACTTGATTACTTAAAATACATTTTAAATCTTTCCATTAACATTATTACTTAAATTTTTTTTTATATCATTTCTAAATTTTTTTTTACTTTCATAATAATAATAATGAAATAATGATGTGCTCAAAAATTAACATAAGACTCCCTATATATCACAATTGTTGATTTAGAGTAACTTGGGGACGTATTATGTCATTTTTTTAAATCAGTACTTAAAAGTCTGTCATCAAATATGTCTACAAAAAATATTTATAATTTTTTGAACCTCTATTATATTTTAAAAAAAATAAATTAAAAATATCTACATTAATTAATAAGGCTGTTTAGAGATGGCAGTATATAGGAACTGAATTTCTTATTAATAGAGGCCAGATGTAAACATGAGAAAAGAAGAAAATTGTAATGTTTTTATTTCGCCGTGACTAGCAGTACATAGGACGTACTCGTTTATACCATATATCGGAAAATAAAATAAACCATCTAATTTTTACATCTCGAAAAAAATGAAAAAAAGACACTTTACTATACCAGTCACTATTTTCATGTAGTTTTCAAGAAGCTAAAAAAATTATCAAAACATAAAAGTTGGCCATACTGGGAATTAAACTCTGGCCGTTTTACACCGAAACCATATACCGGGTGATTCATTCAACCTGGAATTTTGTATATAATATTTCGAAAAATACGCATCGTACAAAAAAATGTGCCCAATCGAAACTTTAATATCCCAGGAGGGGAGCATCCGGTAGTACTAAATTACGCCCACCTCCACATCTTCTATGGGCGGGGAGGGTGACAAATTAGAAATCTTAAATAGGAACTCTCTATTTTTATCCCAGATTCGGAATCTACGTCGAAAGCTACGTACTACTTCTCTGAAAAAATTGTTTCGATTCGCGACAGATGGCGCTATTTTTAGCCGACCCATTCAATGATGTCACGCCCCCCCCTCCTCTGCATGTGGGTGGAGTGGTTGGTTAATAAACTGCTTTTTAAGTAAAGGAGCAGCAAGGCTTCTGCCCCATTCCCCATGTTAAATCCCATAAGAAATCGCCATGGTCCAGTCTGGCAAAATTTGTCCATATCAATGTCATTCGACATCGCTGAGAGGTAACGCTGGCTTGTGGTTTAGGTTTTGTGTTTTTCGTCTCTTTTCGACGGTAAAGTAAAAAATGTCGTAAAAGGACGAAAAAGGTAGAAGACGGCGTTATCTCTCAGCGATGTCGAATGAACTTGATATGGACAAATTTTGCCAGACTAGACCTTGGCGATTTCTTATTCGAGTTAACATGGGGAATGGGGCAGAAGCCTCGCTGCTCCTTTACTTTTTTATTCGTGAATCGAAATAATTTGTTCCGAAAAATCGTACGTAGCTTTCTATGGAGAATCCGAATCTGCGATAAAAATAGGGTTTTATATTTAAGATTTATAATTTGCCGCCCACCCCGCCCTTATAGGATGTGTAATTTAGGACTGAGATATTAAAGTCTCGATTTGGCACATTTTTCTGCACGATGCATTTTTTCGAGATATTACAAAATTCTAGGTACTATACGCATTACGAAAAAAACAAAGTGACAGAAATATTATCAAACGTATCAAGCAGAGGAGCCAACATATTTTCAGACGTTATAAACAAAACGTAGCGAACGGCCCATGTACAAAATAAATGGGTACTTCCGATGTACTGCTAGTCACAGCGTTTTATGTATAACATAACCTATTATTTCTTCTTCTTTTTCCTTTATTGGGCTATGTCCATAGGCAATTTACCCAGCTTACTCCGGGTGTAACCTATTATTTTAATAAATATGTGTCGCCTATGGAGCGTATAGAAGGAGGGCGATCTCTAATAGACAACACGTTTAAAATGTGGTCAACATTTTATACGCAACTAATGGTACATAAAATAACCGACGCGGCGCTATGTTGAAAAACTGTTTGTAGATTGATTAGATCCATAGTCTCAAATAACGTTTTTTATTTAATGAGCCACCCAATTTTTATAAAATACATATCTTTTAAAAGTTTACGTAATGAATTAAAATTATTATTTAAAAAAAATCAAAGGAAATGTCAAAACTGTCATCAAGAGTCGATCAACAGCGCCACCAACTGGCTTCCAAAATTGGTTCCCTTTTTCTAACGTTGCGATGTGCCTCCTTCTATACCCTCCATAGTGTCGCCTATGTGTTTTACTTTTTTCTTTTTTTTTTAAATAGTCAACGTCGCTAAGGCTATTTGATTTAGTGGTTCTCGACAGATAACTGTAAATTATACCTTGTCGTGCCATCTACATTACCATAAACAAATTAATGTAGCTGACGTCACTTGGAAATTTTGAAAATTTATTTCTCTGTAATCGTAGTGTTTCAAAGTTAACCAAGCCTATTTTTATGAATAATTTTAAGTAGATTTTCATCTACTACAAATGAATTTGCTGTAGCTACCGCATCACACGTCCCCATTATTTCAATAAATTCTTTAAAATTAAATGTTTTAGGAATAAACTCTGTTTATACCATTCAAAATAACATAAAATTATTTATATTATTCAAACATTTTAACAATTGAATAATAATTAACTTATAAAAAAATAACTCATACAGAGTATTTCATTACAATATATTAAAATTTCTGTGATCTATACGCACCTTAAACTTCTTATCATAACCTTATTTCCACTATCATACTTACATTTAACAATCATCTTCTAACTTTCAATCTCAGTCAACCACAATGCATAAAAAAAACAGAACTAAAACTAAACATATAAAAAAAACCATATCAATATGTTAACAGAATTCTATAAATTTTTTTTCTATTTAGCTGAATGTACTTCAAACCAAGAATGCCCCTACGACAAAGCATGCATCAACGAATTCTGTCAAAATCCTTGCAAATCGTTATCTTGCGGAAGAGGAGCAGAATGTATCGTCCAAAAACACATTCCACAATGTCAATGTCCACTAGGAACTCAAGGTGATCCTCTACTTTCTTGTATCACCGGAATCTGTCATTATAACGAAGATTGTGCCGACCACGAAGCATGCGATAGATTAAATAGAGTTTGTAGACCAGTTTGTGATGAAGACACGTGCGCAGAAGAAGCTAATTGTATTGGTCAACAACATCAACCTAAATGTAATTGTCCAGCTGGTACGACCGGTAATCCATATGTAAAATGTCTTGGAATGCTTCCTGAACCGGCTGGTTGTAGAAGTGATTCAGAATGTCCATCACAGTTTGCTTGCATCAATGCAAAATGTATAAATCCTTGTACTACTGAAAGTGTATGTAATATCGATCAAGAATGTTTTATACAAGATACGTTACCGTTAAGAACAATTTTATGTCAGTGTCCTCCGGACACTATGGTAGATGCTTCTGGAAGATGTGTACGTATTAACCAACCAAAACCACAGTGTGTTATCGATTCTGAATGTAACGATAAGGATAAATGTATAAGTGGTTCTTGCATTGAGGCATGTCGAATTGATAGATGCGGTATTAATGCTATTTGTACTTCAAGAAACCATCAAGCTATATGTAGTTGTGCTCCAGGATATACCGGAAATGCTCACTATGAATGTTCAAATATTCCTAAAAATGTAATAGAAGTTATACCACCAGAATGTTACGCTGATAATGAATGTTCATTGGATAAGATTTGCAGAAATGAAAAATGTGTTAATCCTTGTATTTATGATAGTCCTTGTGCTCCAACTGCCTTCTGTTCTGTTAGAAATCATCAAGCTCTTTGTAGATGTCCAGATGGATATGATGGAAATCCAAAAGTTGATTGCATAGCACGTAAGTGTATTATTATTTTAATTTAATCATATTAAATCTGTAATATAAGCGGCAAAGTCCTGATTGACTAACTGACTGACTGACAGATTGACTGATTCATATAAATAAATATAAATAAGGAAACAGTAGGGAAAATAAGGAAAATGAGGAAAATATGACAAAATAGGGAAAACAAGTACAAATAGGGTAAATAAAAAAAACAGAAAAATCTAATGGAAAACACGAAAAAATTAAAATAGGAAAAATGGGAAAAAATACAAAAAATATGAAAAAAAAATCGAGAAATATCATAAAAAATATTAAAAAATTGGGAAAAATGCGAATAAATAGGGCAAAATAGTGAAAAATTGAGAAATTTGGGAAAAATAGGGAAACTAGAGAAAAATGGGAAACATGGTTTCACTGGAATAAACAGGGCAAAACAGAGAAATTTGGGAAAAATATGGAAAAAATAATAAAATTTGGGAAAAATAATAAGATTTGGAAAAAAATAATAAAATCTGGAAAAATAGTAAAAAACCAGTAAAATCAGTGAAAACAGGGAAAATAAAAAAAATATATTGAAACTTTGAAAAAAGAAATTGACAAATATAAGGAAAAATAGTAAAAAATTGGGAAAAAATAGTAATAAATAGGGCAAAATAATGAAAAATAGAGAAATTTGGGAAAAATAGTGAAAAATAAGGAAGTTCGAGAAAAATAGGGAAAAATTGGAAAAAATATTGCAAAATAGAGAAATATGGAAAATGGGAAAAAATAGGGAAAATAAGTAAAAATTGGAAAAAATTGTGAAAAACTGGGTTAATAGGAAAAAATTGGGAAAAATAAGAAAATATGGGGTAATTAGTAAAAAAATAGGAAAACATATATGGAAATATTGAAAGAAATATATGGGAAAATAATAATAAAAGGGAAAATTGGAAATAATAAAAAAAATGGGGAAAACAGGAAAAATACTAAAAACCTTAAAAATATGTAGAAATACGAAAAAATATATGGAAAATGGGGAAAAATAAGTAAAAACAGAGACAAATAGAAAAATTTAGGAAAAACAAGGATAAAATAACGGGAAACATAAAAAATAGAAAGAAATAGGAATAGGAAAAAATGGCCAAAATAGGGAAAAATAAGAAAATTTGCGAAAATAGAGAAAAATTAGGACAAATAGGAAAAATTAGAAAAAAGATAAAATAGGGAAGTTAGAGATAAATAGAGGAAAATCGGAAAAAAATAGGGAAACATTGGAAAATATAGGGGAAAATAATAAAAAAGGGAAAATTGGAAATAATACAAAAAATAGGGATAAATGGGGACAAACAGGAAAAATAATGAAAAACAAAAATATAAAGAAATAGAGAAAAATATAGGACAAATATGGAAAAATAAGTAAAAATAGTGACAAATAGAAAAATATGGAAAAATAAGTAAAAATAGTGACAAATAGAAAAAAATAAGGAAAATAATGGGAAACAGGAAAAAATAGAAAGAATTAGAAAAATTGGCTAAAAATAAAGGAGGACTAGAGGAAAAATAGAAAAAAATAAGAAAATTGCAAAAATTTGGGAAAAATTAGAACAAATAGGAAAATATTATAATAATAATAAAATAGGGAATTTAGAGATAAATAGAGAAAAATCGGAAAATATAATAATAATAATAATAATAATAATAATAATAATTTATTGATCCTTTTTGACATTACAAGAATGTATGGGATAAGTCACATTGGAGAGAAAAAAGATAAATAATAAAATTTTAAAATAATACAATTAAGATAATAATGATACAATGATAAAAAGACAAACAAATAAATAGCACATGAATACAAAATAAACGAACGATTTGTACATATTTTATATAATAAAATTGGAATAGTCACCTAGCCTAAGTCTGTATCGTTTAAAAAATCCTCCACCTCATAGTAGCATCTAGATAACAAGAGTGCTTTTACCCTGATTTTAAAGAGTGTAGTTGACAAGTTTCGAATACTTTCCGGTAAATGGTTATAAAGTTTAATGCCTTGAAAAGTTGGACTGCTTTCAAATTTAGTCGTTTTGTGAGCGGGTATACTTAAAAGACTACCTTTTCTAGTAGGATAGTTATGGTATTGTCCATTCATTTTTACTTTACATATATTATCCTTGGCATATGTGAGGCATTTAAGCAGATATATACAAGGAAATGTTAATATAATATAAAAAATAAAATATTGTCTGCAAGATTCTCTTGGAGGGAGATTAAACATGGTACGTATTATGCGTTTTTGGCATGTGAATATTCTGATACTATTTACTGAATTGCCCCAAAGAATACAATTGTAAGACATGTGGCTGTAGACAAGACTATAGTAAACCATTAATCTAGAATCTATCGCCATCGATGATTTAATCCGTGAAATTGCAAATCTCGACTTATTAAGTTTTTTGATTAATGAATCGATATGATCGGTCCATCTTAGATGATGGTCTACATAAACCCCTAGAAATTTAGTACATGTGGTTGAAACTACATTAGTACCGTTGATATCAAAGTTTAGGATATTCAAGTTATTATGATTAGTAAAGTAAATGCATTCCATTTTAGAAGTATTGGAAATTAGACTATTAATGTTGCACCAATTGTTAAAAGAATCAATGATTGATTTAGTTGATGAGACTAAGTCCTCGTAGGTTGATGCTGTTACTGCCAACGAAGTATCATCTGCGAAGAGTGCTAACAATTCAGAGTTTAGATATTCGGGCATATCATTTACATATAATAAAAAAAGTAAAGGTCCGAGTGTTGACCCTTGGGGAACCCCAATATTTAAAGATTGCTTGGTGGAATAACAGTTGTCCACTTTTACATACATTTGTCTGTAGCTGAGGTAATCGTGTATCCATTCCAAGAAGACTCCTCTGAATCCCAGGTTATAGAGTTTGCTTTGAATAAAGTTTAGGAATAGAGGAAAATAATAAAAAACGGGAAAAAAAAATGAAAAATTTGAAAAAAAATTGACAAACATAGGAAAAAATATTGAAAAATTGGTAAAAATAGTAATAAATAGGGCAAAATAGTGAAAATTGAGAAATTTGGGAAAATAGGGAAGTTTGAGACAAATAGGGAAAAATAGAGAAATAGGGCAAAATAGAGAAATATTGAAAATAGGAAAAATAAGTGAAAATTAAAATAAAACAAAAAACAGGGTTAATAGAAAGAAATAGGGAAAATAAGAAAATATAGGGTAATTAATAAAAAAATAGGGAATATGGGAAAATATTGAAAGATAAGGAAATATAGGGGAAAATAATAAAAAAGGTATAATTGGAAATAATAGAAAAAAATGGGGAAAATCAGGAAAAATGAAGAAATGGAGAAAAATATGGAAAAATCAATAAAAATGGGGACAAAAAAAATAGTAAAAAACAAGGATAAAATAACGAGAGACAAGAAAAAATAGAAAGAAATAGGAATAGGGAAAAATGGCCAAAATAGAAGACGAATAGAGGAAAAATAGGGGAAAATAAGAAAATTTGCAAAAAATAGGACCAATGGGAAAAAAATTAGAAAAAACATAAAATAGGGAAGTTAGTGATAAATAAAGAAAAGTCGAAAAAAATATGGCGAAAAATAGAGAAGGAATAGAAGAATAATACGGAGAAATAAGAAAATTTGCAAAAAATAGAGAAAAATTAGGACAAATAGGAAAATATCAGAAAAATGATAAAATAAGGAAGGAGATAAATAAAGAACAGTCAAAAAAAATATGGAAACATATGGGAAAATAAAGAAAAATAGGAAAATATAGGGAAAAGTAATAAAAAAAGGGAAAATCGGAAATAATAGAAAAAATAGAGATAAATAAGTAAAAACAGGAAAAATAATGAGAAACATGAAAAATATAAAGAAATAGTGAAAAAACTGGGAAAAATATGCTAAAATTAGTAAAAATAGTGACAAATAAAAAAACTAAGGAAAAACTAGGATAAAATAAAGGGAAACTGGAAAGAATTAGCGAAAATGGTAAAAAATAGCAAAAAATAGATGAGCAATAGAGGAAAAATAGGGAAAAATAAAAAAAATTCCGAAAAATAGGAAAAATTAGGACAGATAGGAAAAAAATTAGAAAAATGAAAAAATAGGGAAGTTAGAGATTAATAGAGACAAATCGGAAAAAATAGGCAAATATATGAGAAAATATGGGAAAATAATAAAAATTATAAAAAAAGGAAAATTGGTAATAATAGAAAAAATAGAGATAAAATGGGAAAGACAGGATAAATATGCAAAAATAAGTAAAAATAGTGACAAATAGAAAAAAAAGAAAAAACTAGGATAAAATAAAGGAAAAGTGGAAAAATTAGAAAGAAAATAGAGGAGGAATAGAGGCAAAATAGGGAAAAATAAGAAAATTTACGAAGAATAGGGAAAAATTAGGACAAATTAGAAAAAGATAAAATAGGAAAGTTAAAGATAAATAGAGAAAAATCGAAAAAAAAAGGGAAACAAATGGGGAAATAGTGAAAAAATAGGGAAAAGAGGAAAAATAGTAAAAATAGAAAAAAAAATAGATAATAATAGATACAAATACGAACAAATAGGAAAAAATAAAAAAAATAATAGAAAACGGGAAAAGTAGGAAAATATAGAAAAATAGGGAAAAATAGCGAACTATATTAAGAAATAGGAAAAACAGGAAAAAATAAGGAAAAGAAGCGAAGAATAGATATAAATAGGGGGAAATATAAAAAAATATGGATAAATAGGAAAAAATTTGGAAAAATAGGGAAAAATAATAATAAAAGGGAAAAATAAAGAAAACAAGGGAAAAGGAAAAAATTGAAAAAAATGGGAAATAATAGGCAAACATAAGAACGGCTATTGAGCTAGTTTAATATATTTTTCTTTTTTTAGCAATTGGTCCTGCTGTAGGCTGTACCTCAAACTCCGAATGTCCAAAATCTGAATCGTGCATTAATCGCCGCTGCGCCAGCCCCTGTAACTGCGGTCCCAACGCTGACTGCAAAGTAGTAAACCATTATCCAACCTGCTTCTGTCGTCTAGGTTACTCTGGAAATCCACAAATAGGTTGCGAAAAATTAGGCTGTCAGTCAGACAATGAATGTGCTAACGATTTACAATGCTACAACGCTCAATGTATCAACCCATGTATATTAGGAAATCCATGTGCAAGAAATGCAGAATGCTACGGAAATAATCATAGAGCGACTTGTAGATGTCTATCCGGCTTCGAAGGTAACGCACTTAGCAGATGCGAACGGGTAGAATGTCACGTCGATAACGATTGTCCAAATAATAGAGCTTGTATACAACAACGATGCGTAGATCCATGTTCGTCAATCGCCAATCCACCATGTGCGCAAAACGCAGTTTGCTACGTACAAAATCACGTTGCTGGATGCTTATGTCCGCCTCATTTACCCGATGGTAATCCTCTGGCGTACTGCAGTTCAAGACGCATAGAAGGCAAGTCGGAATGTGACTTCGATATCGACTGTCCAAGCAAATTGGCTTGTATTAGGAATCAATGTGTTAATCCATGCGAAAGCTTATCACCATGTCATCCAACATCCCATTGTAGCGTTGCAGATACTACGCCCGTAAGAACCATGATTTGTACTTGTCCGGAAGGTTGGGTACCAAATGAAAATGGAGAATGCCATCCTGTAATTGTGCCTATACCACCTGGATGTACCAGTGATGGTGATTGTTCAGATAAGGAAGCTTGTATAAACAGGTATGTACGATTTATAATCACAAAGTTATGAGATACTCCTTAACCCTTTAGAAGGCGCTATACAAAAAAACACATAACTAGTCGCTTGGCGTACTTTGTAGGCCTCCTTGTTTTGTAATTAAAAAACTAATCTGATTCAAAATATAGTTTATTACTGTAAAAATTAACATTTTTTTGTATCACAAACTTAAGTCAAAATATTCTTAGCAAATTAGAGATCCATCATAGTTAAATTAATCCTCCTACGTTTGTTACTCAGAACAGGCTAGACAGGTGTAATACTCTTAGATGTATATAAGTAATAATAATAGCTCATATACTTGAATATTTTATTTTTCCAAGGGTGTGCTTGTCACATCTATTTTATAACCTTGTTGAATGAAGAGGTAATGTCAATTCTCTAGCCTATCGCCATCTATGTTTACACATACTAAGCCATTGGCTTCGTTCCTATAATATTCAAGATACGTTCATGCTGAATTTTGACATGCTCTTTGGAAGCAAGTATGGCTCTGTATTGTACTGGTTCTGTTCTTCTTTCGTCCACACAAAACGCAACGTTCACGTAGACGTTTTCTTGGTTCATCCTCGACTTCCTCCAATGGCGGTTTATACTTGCACAAAAATTGTTTCACGTCCAATGGTAAATTTTGGATCGCTGATTTGGATTGACTATGTGCTTTCATTAGTGAAAAAGCCAAGCTTTTTATTTAAAATTCCTTCTCTGTTCAGATCTATATCATTGAGCAATACATTTGCATTGATTCCTCCAATACTTAGAAGGTGAAAAAAAATTACCAATGGATATCTTTTAATTTTTCTCTGTACAGAATAATTTCCACACATCTGATCTATATTGTATCTATGCCAACTTTTGTGGAGTTGTCAAATATCAGGTTCTTGACTTTCAACATCTACAGTACCCTCGGAATGCTTTGTGGACAAAAGTAATACAGATTTTTTTTGCAATAAGATACAAGAGTAATATCATCTTGATATGCAAATATCGATGAATTTAGTGGTTTTGTTTTGTTTGGCATCATTTCTGGGAGAATTTCTTTTTAATTTTGCCGCATTATCCCAACTAGTATGATTTTATTATTTAGTAATTGCTTTGCCAAATGATTACTAGTATACCAATTGTTTGTTGTCAAGTTTCTGTTTTTACCTTTGAATGGTTCGACCAACTTTTCAACAATATCTACAGGTTTATTAGATACTGAATATTGACTGTCTGGTTGCTTTCCGCAATAGATCTCTAAATTGCAGTGTAAAAATCCTTGAGTCACAAAGAGCAAAGAATTTTATGCCGTATTTGGCTGGCTTACTAATGTTTCATCAATTGTCATAAGATATCCAATGCAGTAGTTCTGTTTGCAGTTCTCCACAAATCTATCGAAAATATGTCTTATCGCAGTTATTATCGAACCTTATGGCGCTTAGTAAAAATAAAAATATCTTTATGCTCATACAAGCGCGAGAAATTTCTATTCCAGTACCATCAGTTCCCAAATATCTTGAATGTTAGTATGACTTTGTTTTGTGACTCCACATAAGAAAAGTAGGCCAATGAATGCTAGCTTCTCGTCTTTCATTGTTTGTTTTGCATCTCTTTCTCGTTGAAAACTATTTTGAATCGACAAAATATACATATTTATAAACATTGTAATGTCTTCTAACATTTCAGGAGTAAAAAAAATCAAAAACGAAATCATTTCATCTATAACAAGTTCTTTATCTACTGTTACTTTCGGAAAAATTTTAACTATATTTTTTGCAGAAGTTTTTGAGAATATTTTCTCTATCGGATGTTTTTTCCACACGGCTTCTTTATCTCTACCTTCATGATGAGTTCACCAATTACAATACTTACATTGCCAGTATCAGAAGTTTCTGGAGAATCATATGCTTCTTGCTCTGACTCAGAGTTATGATTACTATATAATATAACCTCTTCCACTTCTTCCTCATCACTACTGCCAACCACTTCTTCATCAGACTCATCGAAAATTCTTTGGGCCAGTTGTTCTAACTCTTCTTGAATAAGATTCTTAGAGTCCTTGAAAAATAAATAAACAATAATACCACTAATAATCTTTTTAGAATATTTTATTTAATATTTTTTTGTACAAAATAACTTTTCTATTTGAACATAATAATAAAAATATTTAAAAGTGACAAAAATATCTGTTATGTATACTCACATTTCTAGGCGTTTGGCGTATTTCGGGCGCCAATATATTCTTGAAATATTCAAAAACACTTGCGGTATAGCTTGTACTACCAATACTAACGTGGCCACTGAACATCGGTTCTAGGATACACGGACGCACAAGTAAAAAGTGGGAGGGGCCGCGTCTAGATACAGCGAATTATTTAAGAATGGTGTACTCCACCCTAAGGGCGGCTCTGACCAGGTGACGCTCGATGATGTCGCACCAGAAGTCCATTGATGACGTATTGGTTCGCTGCTTATAGGTACTATTTTTTTTCGCGACTTCGATTGACTTCGTGCTTTGTACCACCATTAGCCGCATGATAAACTTATTGTTTTCTGCTTCACATGCCAGAGTACGCCGAGTTAGCGTTTTTTTTCGCTGAGTGTGTTCAAGCTATTATTTAATTAGCAATGAAAATTTTATATTTGGTTTAATGTACTTCTTCCTTACTTTAATTTTAATTTCTCTGTGTTTGACCTTTATTATAATAAATATTTATTTTCAGATTATGTACATCGCCATGTGACTGTAGTACAAACGCAAACTGCCACGTCCAAAATCATAGAGGAATTTGTTCTTGTCGCGAAGGATATGAAGGCAACCCTCATATCGCTTGCCATGCAGTAGGTTGTAGAGTAGACTCCGAATGCGGATCAGGAAGAGCCTGTATCAACGGTAACTGTATCAACCCATGTTTGATCAACGATAACTGTGGAATTAACACCGAGTGCTTTGTATATCAAAACAGAGCCGAGTGCCGATGCGCTAGCGGTTATAGAGGAAATCCTTTAGAAAGATGTACACCAATAGGTTGTCTGTCAAATAGCGATTGTCCTAGTGATAGGCAGTGTATCAACGCTCAATGTATTAATCCTTGTATCTATGATAATCCTTGTTCTCCTCGAGCAGAATGTAGCGTTCACAACCATCTATCAGTATGCAGGTGTCCTCCAGGTTTAATTGGTAATCCGTATGTTAGCTGTAAACCAGAACCACAACCTGAGTGTAGAGAAGATTTTGAATGTCCTTCAAGATTAGCCTGTCTCAATAATAAGTGCCAAGATCCTTGCGC
The DNA here is from genome assembly GCA_963243735.1 of Neocrepidodera transversa. Taxonomy (NCBI): domain Eukaryota; kingdom Metazoa; phylum Arthropoda; class Insecta; order Coleoptera; family Chrysomelidae; genus Neocrepidodera; species Neocrepidodera transversa. Next base: position 19,752,933 of record OY725344.1, on the reverse strand, counting down.
AGTACTCGAACCTTGTCGTAGACCAGCAGAATGTCAAGTTATAGGTACTGTTCCTGTAAGAACCATGATTTGTGTTTGTCCACCAGGCTATATAAGCAGCGGTAGCGGAACTTGTAACCCAGTAACAGCAGTAACAGTCGTAGGAGCTTGTATAAGTGATAGAGATTGTCCATCTAATAGAGCTTGTTTCAATGGTATTTGTAGAAACCCATGTACATGTGGACCGAATGCAGAATGTAGAATTAAAGATCACAAACCGATATGTACCTGTAAACAGGGTTATGATGGAAATCCGGAATTAGAATGTAGAAGAATTGGTTGTAGAGCTGATAGTGAATGTTCCACGCAACATACTTGCGTTAATAGGTAAGTCTAAAATATTTATTATTGTATGTAGTTTATTTATATTTTAAAATCCGTTTAGGCAATGCGTCCCAGTTTGTGCAGCTGATGGTTCCTCATGTGGTGAAAAAGCAGTTTGTTATGGATATAACCACCGCGCTGTATGCGAATGTCCGCCCGGTCTTAAAGGAAATCCAAGAGTTTCATGCAATGTCGTAGGCTGTAGAGTTGACACTGATTGTCCAAGTACTAGAGCATGCATCAACACCAAATGCGAACTACCGTGTGCTGTAGCAAATCCATGTGATGCAGTAGCTGAATGCAAAGTATATAATCATATAATTGAGTGTATTTGCCCACCTGGTACCGTCAGCGATGGAAAAATGGGATGTATTCGAAGAGAAGAAAAGTGTAGAATGGACTGGGACTGTGCATCGCAATATGCTTGTATTGGATCAGAATGTGTCAATCCTTGTAAAGCTACAGAACCCTGTGGTGTAAATGCAGAATGTAATGTATTAGATACTCGACCAGTTAGAACTATGGTTTGTATTTGTCTACATGGATATCAAGGAAATCCTGCAGTACAGTGTGATCCAAGTAAGTTTTTATTAATATTTTGAATCTGGGATTTTGTATTGTCTGTTCTACTTTTTCTTGTTGTCCTCTTCTGAATTATTTGTTTCTGTTAATATCTGTGATGTCATAGTGAAAGCGATTTACAAACAATAATTAAGCTCTTCATAGCTGCTCCAATCAATATTGTTTTATACAGGGTGATTCACGACCTAAGCCACGGAGTTTTATGGCGAAATGGCATATATTAGTTAACTTCTATTACCATGGTATTATGTAAGTCAATGAGGACTATATTTAAAAAATATTTTTAAATCTACAGGGTGCTTCAAAAAAGTTCCCATATCAAAGTTATGTTTTTTTAATTGTACACTCCATATATAATTACATTTTCGAATTGTATACATAAAAACTAAGCTATACTTTATACATACAAACCTAAATACAGAGTGTTTTAAGTCCATTTGACTAAAAATGCAAGATTTTAGAAACAATTAAATATCTGCCGATAAAACCAATTATAATGAATTTACTCTTAGGTTTAAATAAAAGACTGTTTCATTAGTCTATTAATTGATTCATTAATAAACATCTTTTTAACAGGGTGTTTTTAGTTCAAAAAGAACATTCTTACTGCAATATTCGGCTTATTTTAAATGGAACACTCTGTATTTTATAAGCCTGTCGTATAGCTAATTTAATTACATTTCAACTTTTATAAGGGTTTCCGATACCTAAATCTTCAAGTTTTCAATTTATTTAGGTATTTCTGAAATTTGGGTTTTCGTATACCATTTTTTCAAATCCACCTAATTTTAAAAAATGTTTCTTTGACTTTTCGATAAAAGACGTGGTTACAATTAGATGGAGCTCCGGCACATTTGATCACTTGATGTTAGAGATTATCTAAATATAAAGTTTCCTTAGAAGCGGATCTGGAGAGATGGAACCATCAACTGCCCACTTAGATCTCCTAACCTAACCTCCATTAACTTTCTATTTTGGGGATATATCAAAAATGTAATTGCACTGCAGATTATATGAGAAGACGGATTAGAAATGTTGTTGATAAATTATCTCGCTCTCGTCCTTTTTCTCTATTAAATTACATCGTTCTCGGGCTTTTTTCTCCGATAAAGTGCATCGCTCTAAAGCTTTTGTTACCGATAAATTGCCTCGCTCTCGGGATTTTTTCTATAATAAAATATATTGTCCTCTGGCTTTTTCTCAATCGCCGGAATCCACCAAAATTTCCTTATTCCCATCTTGGAAAACGCGTTCTCTTCTATATCCGAATTTTGTTAGGATCGATAGGAAAACGATTTCCCACCATATTAATTAAGAAACATTTCCTGTTGCTGTAATAGGACAAAAGTTATATGTAACCGATAAAATGACTAGGGAAGCCGGTAATGGGCTCGTTCGACATTTTTTATTTTAGAAATTGAAAGACTTAAGGTAATTTCCAATTTTTTTGATTTTTATTCAAAAGTGTAAGCACTTAAATAAATTACCAAAGTTCGAGCATACGAAAACGGGGCGGAGCTTCGTGTGACGTCACTTTGCATATGCTTGTCGGGCGACCGTCGAGATTTCACAAGCGTCAGCCGCAAATGAGTGAGAAAAAGCTTCTAACAAATATTTTGTGTTTCCTAAATGCCCTAACACTTCCAGAAATGCTCCAGAACCACTGTTTATAAGTGTTCCTTGTGATCCTGTAACTAGAAAACTTTGACAGAAAGCTATGGGTCGGGATGTTTTTGTTTCTGACAAATCCCACGTTTATTGGTATGAGGATCATTTTAACTTTAAGTTTAAATGTGCCAATGTGAAAACAGACTACAAAAACATGTATTTAAGACATTTAAGACAAAATTATATGTAGTTACATAAGACATAAAAAATTAAATGTAGTTACATAGAAACAATGAAGGAAGGAAATATCGGACTTAAGCCAAAAGGAGTTCTAATTTCTGACAACCGGGAATCAAAAACTATAGCATGGTGCAGAAAATAGTTTTTACGTTATGCGGTGTTTTACTACAAAAAAGAACCACATTGCTGAAACGACTGTTTACACCGAGAGCTTGTGAGACAATGATAAATTTTGCGGGGTAGTTATTTATACATCCCATAAAAATCAGGCGAACGATGCGTCTGGAGATAAGTTAACCTACTTTGATTGGCTAACAATTTATGCCGTGATCTTTTATAACGGTCATTATTAGTTAACTTGCAGGTGTGGAATAAAATATTAAGACAATATTTTTCATCCCGTATGAGAGCGAGGGAGGATGTAGAAATAAGACAGAGATTATTGCGAAAGAATGTTGGATGTTTCTAGAAATTTTAATAAGATGGATATGCAGGCTAGGAAAAAGATTTTCTTTGTTGTAGGATGATTTAAATATAAAATTGATTTAAATAAAACCCTAGGCAAATTTTTGTAAAAATCTAGTAGTACCAAAGTTTTCTGATAGTCAAACAAATCGAGTTACTGTCCACAGATTGAACGGTTTTTTACAAATAAATAGTACTTTGTTACCTCCTGAAACTTCCAAAATGATTGTTGAGAATGAGGACATCAAGCGGGAAATGGGATAAAAATCGAACCAAATTCTAAAGAAATAAGTGTTTAACTGCCACATCCCTTAACTGTAAGTTGTACCTTAAATTCCTTAAGTGACAGTTGTTCTTCTTGTAAAAATCTTAAATTTTCCTTTGTTTTGTCATTTATGCAGAATGACGTTACGAATAGGCGAGGTCTTTTTAGTGAAACGCTATGTTTAATATTGAATATCTAACGATTGGATATACTGAAATTTTACAGCTTATCTAGTTGATCGAATTCTATTAAATACCATAAAAAATTAACGAAACAATATAAGGCGTTCATCAAAACTAGTATTTTGCATATAACTTTTCTCCTATTACAGCTACAGGAAATGCTTTTTAACAAATATGGTGGAAAATCGTTTTCCCCATAGAGAAAACAAAAATTGAATAAATAGGACCAGAGATAGAGAGCAAAACGCGTTTTTCAAGATGGCCGATGTTACACTTTGGTGGATTCCGGTTTCTTCCATGGTCCTTTAACGATTAAAAAAATAAAAAAGCTTACTGCTAGTTTTACCAAAATAGCATTGGGACGTTTGCTAACAATAATGGTCTAATAATGTCATACACTGTATAGTTTTAGAACTCGAAGTTTTTTATTATCTTTGCTAATGTCATAACTTTCTTTTAAGTTTCTATTATTGCTCTTCTAATGTTCAATAATATTTTATCGAGTCCACTAACAATTAAGCCGAACTATTCTATTATCTCTCTTATACCTTCCCTGCATCTTTCTTTATCTTTTGTGAAATTCGTCATAAAACAAAGTTTGCTAAGCTGGGAACTGGGATTTCACATTTTATAAGCTAATAGGTGTCTCATCTTGAATTTTCGATGTCTATACTTGACCATTTATTCCGCAGCAGTTTTATGCTTTTCACTGTTGTTATTTTTGAATCTACACAAACTAATATTTTATTTATGCATTAATTAATTCGTTTTTCAGTTGCAAAATGCCGACTAGACAGAGGATACGTCTTAACACCAGACGGAAGATGCGTATGCGCTCCAAACCTAGCTCTAAACGAAAATGAAGAATGCGTCCCTTGTCCAATAGAAAAAGGTCTCAAGATCGATGAAAGGGGTCGCTGCGTTTGCGCTTTAGAAAAAGGTCTAATCATCGACGAACGTGGTAACTGCGTTTGTCCATTAGAATTCGGTTATCATTTCGATGCTAAAGGCAATTGCGTACCTGATACCGGACCTGAATGTCAAAGAAATGAAGATTGTCCCGATCATAAATATTGTAACCAGAATACGAAAACTTGTGATAATGCCTGCTTCAAATGTGGTATTAACGCGTTCTGTAATGCCACGAACCATCAAGGAAGGTGTCAATGTGTTGCTGGTTATACTGGAAATCCAGAAATATTATGCAGTAAGTATTTTCTACAATTAATGGATAACAATTTTTCTCATATGTATATTTATTTATTTTAGATCAAACTACATATTACAAAACGGACTTCCCCAAGCCTGACCTTACAGTCAACTGTCTCTCAGATGGAGTCCAAGTTGAAATAACTCTATCAGAAATTGGTTTCAATGGAATCCTCTATGTAAAAGGTCACAGTAAAGATGAAAAATGTAGAAGAGTCGTATCTATTGATACTGGAGAACGAATCGAATATTTCAAAGTCCACTTTGGAGAATGCGGACTAATACATGTCAATGTAAATATTTATTACAATTGAATATTTGCATAATTTATGCACATTGTTTATTTTAGGGAGAAGCCAGCTTCGTTTTGGTAATCCAGAAACATCCCAAACTTGTCACATACAAAGCCCAAGCATACCACATCAAATGCGTCTACCATACCGGCGAGCAAAATGTAACTTTAGGCTTTAACGTTTCGATGTTAACTACTGCTGGAACAATAGCCAATACTGGTCCACCACCTACGTGTCTCATGAAGATAGTAACACCAACAGGTGAAGAAATCAATTCGGCAGAAATCGGAGATAACTTGATGCTTCAAGTAGACGTCCAACCTGGATCAATTTACGGAGGTTTCGCAAGGAGTTGCGTAGCTAAGACTATGGAAGATAGCGTTGAAAATGAATATATAGTCACAGATGAGAACGGTTGTGCTACTGATCCAACTATATTCGGTGAATGGGAGTACAATCCTGACACGCAAAGCTTATTGGCAAGTTTCAACGCTTTCAAGTTCCCCAGCAGTGATAACATCAGATTCCAATGTAATATAAGGGTTTGCTTTGGAAGATGTCAACCGGTAAGTTCAATTCTATTTTTCTCTATTTTTCTTTATTTTTTCCCATTTTTAACCATTTTCCATATTTATCCATATTTTTTCCTATTTTATTCTAATTTCGATATAAAGACGGAAATATCCATTTTGAGATCACCTGAGATGATTAAGACCATTTCCAGATGGAAGTATGTCTGTCTGTCTGTCTGTCTGTGTGTATTCTGTCACGATAGAGGCCACACGTTTAATCCGATTAAGCTGAAATTTGGTATATAGGTTTGGGTTACCCGTCAGAAGATCCCATTAGTACAATCTGTCAAACGGGAGTGTTACTATCAACAAATGACAGAAGCAATAATGTCACGGAATTTGATTTGCAATATGTCATTTGAAAGCTCTTGAAAAATTCTATTCAAAACAGTCAAAATTATTTCTCCAACTGTCACCTGTCAATAATAAGAAAATGTCAAAATTTGAAATTTTAATATTAAATGTCTAAAAAAGTATTCATGGATAATAGTCGGGAAAGTTTTGGGGCGACACAACCGTTTTTTTTTACTTTTTTGGCTTATTTAGTTTGCTTTTTTCAGTCATTTTTGTTTTCTTCCTTTATTGTCCATTTCTTTTTGCCTTTGTTGTAGCGTCTTTTACGAGTATCTCTCTCCCGAGAGCCTAAGGTTGATCTCATTGAGGGATTGGTTAGCTTTTATGATGTGATTGAGATGTATGAATATGATAAGTGATAGTTTGGAGTAATCGTCTGGTTGCTACATCTTTGAGAAAAGCGGTTTAAAAGTTGCTGGGTTTTGGTGTTCAGAGCTCTAGTGGATGGTGCTGTTGCGAAGATTGCTGAGTCGTCAGCGTCTTGGCTAGGTGAGGGATTGTGAGGGATGTAGGGCGTATTTGTATAGTACGGGTGGTAGCACTGAGCCTTTGGTGACTCTTGTTTGAGGAGTGGAAGGGTCTGCCAGGAACTTTCTATCTTTGTTTTGAGAGGGAACTTCCGAATAACTCCGGCGTACCAGACTTGGTTAAAAGCTTTTTGAATATCAAACAGGACTGCCGATTCATGGTGATCAAGGTCAAGGGATTTGGAGGCATCGGTATGGAGTCTCATTAGTTCATTATAGGTGGAATACTCATACCTAAGTCCATGTTGGAATTGGGGGATCATTCCCCTTTCATCCAGAAAATTCCAGATACGATCTTTGAGAAGTGTTTCAAAAAGCTTACCCAGAACGTTCGTCAGGAATATAGGTCTGTAGGAATTTGGGGACGTGTGATTTTTATGGGGTTTAGGTTAGATTTGATGTTGTGGGAGGTTTTTCTTGGAAAATTGACATGCTGAAGACAGGAGTTCATGAGCATGGTGAGAATAGGGAGAATGGTGGAGGGAAGAGATCGCGTAGACAAACAAACCAAAAAAAAAGAACAAAACTATATTAATACTTGAGATGTTTTTAAAAATTTAACTATACTTAAAAAAAACTTGACATGCACATTTCTCTATGTTCTCTATCATCAGAGGAGTTGATGACAAAACTGTTTACCATCGTTTTAACATAGTTAGGGAAACGGTCATCCAGTGTTTTTAAAAAAGTATCATTTTGGATAGAGTGGTGACGATATTTTTCAACATTGCAAAACAAAGCAAAATGTGTACTAAATACCCATGCTTTGCTCGGGAGTCTCTTGAAGTTTGGTACCTGGACGTCCGAGTTTTGTTTGTTTTTTTCCAATTTTTTCCTATTTTTAACTATTTTTCATTATTTGTTCTATATTTTCGTATTTTTCCCCATTTACACATATTTGTCAATATTGGTACCTGGACGACTGAGCTTTGCTTGTTTTTTTTACATTTTTTCCTATTTTTACCTATTTTTTCTTATTTTTCATATTTTGTTCTATTTTTTCCTATTTTTCCCTGTTTACCCCTATTTACACCTATTTGTCCCTATTGGTACCTCAACTACCAAGCTTTGCTGGTTTTGTCCTTTTTTGACCTACTTTTCATTATCTTTTCTATTTTTTCTTTTTTACCCCTTTTTCTACCTATTTTTCCCTATTTTTTGATATTTTTCCTTTTTTATCCCTATATTTTCTATTTCATCCCATTTTTTCCTGTTTTTCATTATTTTTTCCTTTATTTTTCCCTATTCTTTCCTATTTTTCCGTATTTTTCCCTGTTCTTCCATATATTTTATTATTTCTCCTTATTTTCCCTATTTTTCCATATTATCCCCTGTTCTTTCATATTTTTCACTATTTCTCCTTATTATTCCCAATTTTTTTTATTTTGCCCTATTTTTCGCAAGTTTCCCTTTTTTTCATATTTTCCCAATTTTTCTCTTGTTTTTGTCTATTTTTTTGCCTATTTTTCCTGTTTTTTCCAATTTTTTCACATTTTTCCATATTTTGTCCTAAAAAATTATCTGAGAGAATATCTGATAAAGACGAAGATATAACAGTCTGTATACACCGTCATATATATAATATATAGATATATTGTTATACTTATTTTATGGTTAGCGAGCGCTATCGTACAGAATTTTTTCTCAGGGATAAAAGTTTCGTGTATGGGCCAAATTTTCAAGAAAATCGCACGGTTAGGTTTTGGAGTACATGAATTTTCTTTAAAAATTTCACGCCGAAATATTAGAAAAATTGTAGGACAATGACGTTTTTTGAGTAAATGGCATTTTACTATAAACGTCAAAAAATTTCCAGTGTAATTTCATGCTCCTTTATTCCAAGGAGGAGAAAAATTTCCGGAAATTTTTTTAGTTGCGATACAAAATACAGGCTTTTAATTGGTCGAAAATGTCAGGTGTGAAATTTTCAAGAAAATCGCTCGGTTAGTTTTTTTAGATGGCATAAATAAACAAACGAACAAAACTGTACTAATATAGTAAGATCCTATTACAGTAATCGCCAAAACCCTTTTTGAGTGTCTATCCTATATCATATGTTATTTTTTGTACGTCTAGGGGAGTTAAAAAACGCCAGACTGTAGGTTTTTTAATATAATTTAAATTTCTAGGTTAACTGCCGTGGATATAACGCCTTTGGTAGAAGGAAGAGAGCTATTGAAAATTCAAATAACGATGAAAATGATACCGAACTTGCACTAGGAGGTGAATTATTAGCCGGTCAGCTAAGAGAAGAAATAACTATTCAATCTAACGCTATATTAACCCTAGAGAAACGCGAAGAAAAATATCCAGATTCTCAAACTGGTAAGAATTAAATTTCCTCTATTATAAAAATTATAATAAAATCAATTTTATTTATTTTCTAGCTGCAAATGCACAAAGATCAGAAGATATATGCGTTTCTATGATCGGTTTTATAATTGCCTTAATAATCACTGCCCTACTGGCCTTGGTAGCCGTTGCTGTAGCTGTTTCCTGTTGGTTGATGGCTTATCGTCGCAGGCCAAAATCAACTGGACCTTTACCGCATCCACCAGAATTTCCAAATCCATTGTTTACCACTCCGGAACCAATGGCTGAACCAAGTCCAGACTACCTCACATAAAACTGCGAAATTTATTAATTTTAAGCTGTAATACTCTAAAATTTTACCCGATATGTTGAGAAAAACCAACAAAATACTCGTTAATTACTGTAAATTTACTATCGACAAATCCGTAACATTCATGATACTTTTTGAAAATCCGTCCATTGCTACTCACTAAATATACTGCCGAAAAAGAAGTTCTGGTGTTACGGAAGAATATAGCAAATATATTTTTAGCTTAAACTTAAAAATGTGTACACCTTAAACACCACAGCAACAACAAAATAATCACTCATTGAAATGGATAAAAAAAGAAAATATATCAAACATAAACTGTAAATAAGGCATCCAATTATGGAAATCAGTGGATTTAGCAACCGCCTATGGATGTAGATGAAGTGATGTTGATATTTTCTGGTTGTTGTAAAAATAGTCGATTAAACGGTGCATACACATTTTTAACTATCTTTTCCATCGGCTGCAAGTAACCAGTGTTCTTTCACAAACAAGGGAAAAAATTAGGTGGTGGTTTTTATAACGCTTTAATAAAAAAAAATTGTCTCGACTATGAATACGGCCCTTGCTTTTTTTATTGTAAATGTATCTCGTTTAGTTCTATTGTAAATATGAGTTATATTTTCACTTTTTGGCAGCCTTTGGAAGATGTAGGATTTAATTTTAAGATAGTTAATAAGTATAAATAAATATTTCTTTGAGCCTGTATAAAGTGTATGAATGATTCGAATGAGGAACAATTGTGAATTGCTCCAAGTTTTTTTATGGTGCTGACTGATTTTTTTTGTACTTGAAACAGTCAAACTTTAGTCAATCGAGTTTTTAAATAGTACCTATATTTTTTATGTAATTTATAAGTCAACCAATAATTTAACGAAATTTGTATCGTATTTATTAAACAACGAATCTCTATTCTTTTTTAAACTGTTTGTATGACGCTATTTAACTAATTTCATTTATTTATATTTTGTCTTTTTTTGTAAAATGACTTTCTAACGATAATTTCATAAAAATTGTCATTTGTGATAATCGCTTCTATAATAAAAAATGATTGTTTAATAAACAAAGGTTTTATTTACAAATTAAAATATTAAAAAAAAAACAAAATCCTTCACCAATTTTCATTCAAATTAAAAATAAAAAAAAAATTTCGCCCAAAAAATGGCCTTCAAAAATCTTCAAAATTTTTCATCGCTCAGATTTTGAAGAAAATTGGTAGATGGATGGTCCAGGGGGTGGGGATTCCAAAAAAATAATCAGTTCTTCTCTAGCTCTAATAGTTTCAGAGATAAAAATTTTTTTTGTGAAAAATTGATGGAGCGCAAATTCCACACATATTTAACAAATTCACATATATAAAAAAAACAAATTGTACAAACCGGACGATTCCCCTAAATTCTAACCTTCTTCCTTTATCCCTTCACCAATTTTCGTTCAAATTGAAAATAAAAAAAAAATGTCGCAAAAAAAATGGCAAGGTTATAGCCTTCAAAAATCTTCCAAATATTTCATCGCTCAGATTTAGAAGAAAATTGGTAGATGGATGGTCCAAGGGGTGGGGATTCCAAAAAAATAATCAGTTCTTCTCTAGCTCTAATAGTTTCAGAGATAAAATTTTTTTTTGTGAAAAATTGATGGAGCGCAAATTCCACACATATTTAACAAATTCACATATATAAAAAAAACAAATTGTACAAACCGGACGATTCCCCTAAATTCTAACCTTCTTCCTTTATCCCTTCACCAATTTTCGTTCAAATTGAAAGTAAAAAAAAATGTCGCCCAAAAAATGGCAAGGTTATAGCCTTCAAAAATTTTCAAAATTTTTCATCGCTCAGATTTAGAAGAAAATTGGTAGATGGATGGTCCAAGGGGTGGGGATTCCAAAAAAATTATCAGTTCTTCTCTAGCTCTAATAGTTTCAGAGATAATAATTTTTTTTGTGAAAAATTGATGGAGCGCAAATTCCACACATATTTAACAAATTCACATATATAAAAAAAACAAATTGTACAAACCGGACGATTCCCCTAAATTCTAACCTTCTTCCTTTATCCCTTCACCAATTTTCGTTCAAATTGAAAATAAAAAAAAAATGTCGCAAAAAAAATGGCAAGGTTATAGCCTTCAAAAATCTTCAAAATTTTTCATCGCTCAGATTTAGAAGAAAATTGGTAGATGGATGGTCCAAGGGGTGGGGATTCCAAAAAAATAATCAGTTCTTCTCTAGCTCTAATAGTTTCAGAGATAAAAATTTTTTTTGTGAAAAATTGATGGAGCGCAAATTCCACACATATTTAACAAATTCACATATATAAAAAAAACAAATTGTACAAACCGGACGATTCCCCTAAATTCTAACCTTCTTCCTTTATCCCTTCACCAATTTTCGTTCAAATTGAAAATAAAAAAAAAATGTCGCCTTCAAAAATCTTCAAAATTTTTCATCGCTCAGATTTTGAAGAAAATTGGTAGATGGATGGTCCAGGGGGTGGGGATTCCAAAAAAATAATCAGTTCTTCTCTAGCTCTAATAGTTTCAGAGATAAAAATTTTTTTTGTGAAAAATTGATGGAGCGCAAATTCCACACATATTTAACAAATTCACATATATAAAAAAAACAAATTGTACAAACCGGACGATTCCCCTAAATTCTAACCTTCTTCCTTTATCCCTTCACCAATTTTCGTTCAAATTGAAAATAAAAAAAAAATGTCGCAAAAAAAATGGCAAGGTTATAGCCTTCAAAAATCTTCAAAATTTTTCATCGCTCAGATTTAGAAGAAAATTGGTAGATGGATGGTCCAAGGGGTGGGGATTCCAAAAAAATAATCAGTTCTTCTCTAGCTCTAATAGTTTCAGAGATAAAAATTTTTTTTGTGAAAAATTGATGGAGCGCAAATTCCACACATATTTAACAAATTCACATATATAAAAAAAACAAATTGTACAAACCGGACGATTCCCCTAAATTCTAACCTTCTTCCTTTATCCCTTCACCAATTTTCGTTCAAATTGAAAATAAAAAAAAAATGTCGCCTTCAAAAATCTTCAAAATTTTTCATCGCTCAGATTTTGAAGAAAATTGGTAGATGGATGGTCCAGGGGGTGGGGATTCCAAAAAAATAATCAGTTCTTCTCTAGCTCTAATAGTTTCAGAGATAAAAATTTTTTTTGTGAAAAATTGATGGAGCGCAAATTCCACACATATTTAACAAATTCACATATATAAAAAAAACAAATTGTACAAACCGGACGATTCCCCTAAATTCTAACCTTCTTCCTTTATCCCTTCACCAATTTTCGTTCAAATTGAAAATAAAAAAAAAATGTCGCAAAAAAAATGGCAAGGTTATAGCCTTCAAAAATCTTCAAAATTTTTCATCGCTCAGATTTAGAAGAAAATTGGTAGATGGATGGTCCAAGGGGTGGGGATTCCAAAAAAATAATCAGTTCTTCTCTAGCTCTAATAGTTTCAGAGATAAAAATTTTTTTTGTGAAAAATTGATGGAGCGCAAATTCCACACATATTTAACAAATTCACATATATAAAAAAAACAAATTGTACAAACCGGACGATTCCCCTAAATTCTAACCTTCTTCCTTTATCCCTTCACCAATTTTCGTTCAAATTGAAAGTAAAAAAAAATGTCGCCCAAAAAATGGCAAGGTTATAGCCTTCAAAAATCTTCAAAATTTTTCATCGCTCAGATTTAGAAGAAAATTGGTAGATGGATGGTCCAAGGGGTGGGGATTCCAAAAAAATAATCAGTTCTTCTCTAGCTCTAATAGTTTCAGAGATAATAATTTTTTTGTGAAAAATTGATGGAGCGCAAATTCTACACAGATTTAACAAATTAACATATATAAAAAAAACAAATTGTACAAACCGGACGATTCCCCTAAATTCTAACCTTCTTCATTTATCCCTTCACCAATTTTGATTCAAATTGAAAATAAAAAAAAAATGTCGCCCAAAAAATGGCAAGGTTATAGCCTTCAAAAATCTTCAAAATTTTTCATCGCTCAGATTTAGAAGAAAATTGGTAGATGGATGGTCCAAGGGGTGGGGATTCCAAAAAAATAATCAGTTCTTCTCTAGCTCTAATAGTTTTAGAGATAAAAAAATTTTTGTGAAAAATTGATGGAGCGCAAATTCCACACATATTTAACAAATTCACATATATAAAAAAAACAAATTGTACAAACCGGACGATTCCCCTAAATTCTAACCTTCTTCCTTTATCCCTTCATCAATTTTCGTTCAAATTGAAAATAAAAAAAAAATGTCGCAAAAAAAATGGCAAGGTTATAGCCTTCAAAAATCTTCAAAATTTTTCATCGCTCAGATTTAGAAGAAAATTGGTAGATGGATGGTCCAAGGGGTGGGGATTCCAAAAAAATAATCAGTTCTTCTCTAGCTCTAATAGTTTCAGAGATAATAATTTTTTTTCTGAAAAATTGATGGAGCACAATTTCTAAACAAATTTAACAAATTAACATATATAAAAAAAACAAATTGAACAAACCGGACGATTCCCCTAAATTCTAACCTTCTTCCTTTATCCCTTCATCAATTTTCGTTCAAATTGAAAATAAAAAAAAATGTCGCCCAAAAAATGGCAAGTTTATAGCCTTCAAAATTCTTCAAAATTTTTAATCGCTCAGATTTGGAAGAAAATTGGTAGATGGATGGTCCAAGGGGTGTGGATTCCAAAAAAATAATCAGTTCTTCTCTAGCTCTAATAGTTTCAGAGATAATAATTTTTTTGTGAAAAATTGATGGAGCGCAAATTCTACACAGATTTAACAAATTCACATATATAAAAAAAAACAAATTGTACAAACCGAACGATTCCCCTAAATTCTAACCTTCTTCCTTTATCCCTTCACCAATTTTCGTTCAAATTGAAAATAAAAAAAAAATGTCGCCCAAAAAATGGCAAGGTTATGGCCTTCAAAAATCTTCAAAATTTTTCATCGCTCAGATTTTGAAGAAAATTGGTAGATGGATGGTCCAGGGGGTGGGGATTCCAAAAAAATAATCAGTTCTTCTCTAGCTCTAATAGTTTCAGAGATAATTTTTTTTTGGGAAGAATTGATATAGCGCAAATTCTACACAGATTTAACAAACTCACATATATAAAAAAAAAAATTGTACAAACCGAACGATTCCCCTAAATTCTAACCTTCTTCCTTTATCCCTTCACCAATTTTCGTTCAAATTGAAAATAAAAAAAAAATGTCGCCTAAAAAATGGCAAGGTTATAGCCTTCAAAAATCTTCAAAATTTTTCATCGCTCAGATTTTGAAGAAAATTGGTAGATGGATGGTCCAAGGGGTGGGGATTCCAAAAAAATAATCAGTTCTTCTCTAGCTCTAATAGTTTCTGAAATAATAATTTTTTTTGTGAAAAATTGATGGAGCGCAAATTCTACACATTTTTAACAAATTAAAATTAATAAAATACAAATTAAACGAACCGGACGATTCCCCTAAATTCTAACCTTCTTCCTTTATCCCTTCACCAATTTTCGTTCAAATTGAAAATAAAAAAAAATGTCGCCCAAAAAATGGCAAGGTTGTAGCCTTCAAAAATCTTCAAAATTTTTCATCGCTCAGATTTTGAAGAAAATTGGTAGATGGATGGTCCAAGGGGTGTGGATTCCAAAAAAATTATCAGTTCTTCTCTAGCTCTTATAGTTTCAGAGATAATAATTTTTTTTGTGAAAAATTGATGGAGCGCAAATTCTACACAGATTTAACTTATTCACATATATAAAAAAAACAAATTGTACAAAACCGACGATTCCCCTAAATTCTAACTATATTCCTTTATCCCTTTACCAATTTTCATTCAAATCGGAAAGAAAAAGTTATACTCGAATTTTGCAAAACATTCAGGTTCCTGATTAAATGATGCATACTTTGCTCACTTCTACTAAAAATAACTTTTTTTCCCTACATAATTGCCAAATTTTAACTCTAGGGATTAGGTAATTCCTACCATTTCCAGAACATTTTATTATTTTTTTAAATAGGATCAGAAATGGCGTTTATTAATTCTTGTCGATCTCCATCTACAGGTGACTATCAGAATCAAAATGTTAACGGATAAAAAATGGCGATAAATCTACGTAATGTTGTATACTTTAAATTAGTTAAGCTACTAAAAACAGATGGCCGTTGATGAATGGTCTCCGTGAGTATAATGACTTTAGCCAGCATAAAGATTTTTTTGTTATTTTAGGTAAATGAAAGTCGCAGTAAATTCAAATTATTTTAATAATAAATTAGTTAATTGACAAATTCTGTAAAACAAATCACATATTTACGATATATTTATTTTCCATCGTAAAAAACCTTAGAGTAGAAAACAATAGAAATACAATTCAGGCAATAAAACAATTAAAAATAATATTTTTATTGAAAATTTTCACCACAAACGTTTTATGACTATTGAGTTATTTATACCAAGTGAGCATATAACATAAAAGTAAAAAATTAAGGTAAAATAATCAGTTTTTCGGATTACAACAAAAGCATTAATTTACGAAAAAAACATACTTAAATATTAAAGAAAAAATAACAATCAATCGCCAAATTCAGTTTTGAATTAGGAAATTTAATTTTGTTCTTTGTACAACTTATTATGGTATCCCCTAAATATAACTATAACTTGAGGAGGTGAAATTATATTTTTAAATATGAAAAATTGAAGAAAAAAACGCACAAAATAATTCGTATTTTACGTTCTAGAGTTAAATTTTTAATATCCTTCATATTCCCCATCTCTGAAAAAAAAAATTGGTTATTATAGTAACATTAACAAAGCAATTACTATAGATCAAATTAAGAAAAATTACATACATGATGCTAAAACCATTCATTTTTTATTTATCTACTATTAAATTATATATTAATTATTTAAATGTATTTAAACAATTAAGAGTTTCCATAAACAAACAGCATGAGTTATAATAAGTCACTAGTGGGTTATTATAACATAGCAAACAGCGTGAGTTAAAATAAATCACTACTACAATTCGGTATATAAAAATTTTAAAGCCGATAAATACGTTCCATTGGCGTAGAAAAAGTTAGAAAGTTTTTATAACAACTGGGAAGGAATTTATAATTAAGATTTAAAAATTATCAAATTACCAACGCTTCAGAGTCTACATTAGGGAAAAGATTCTTGGAATTTAGTGAATTTATTACACACTATTTACGAACCGAGTACCAAGGTGGTTCTATACAAGCCGATTCGCCGAAGCGGAATAGTCCATTATTGTCATTGCAGGGACTAATGTCACTTGATATTTTGTAAGCAAAGTTCTTTCTCTGTACTTGCATCTTAGTATTTATTGTTATATCCAATAGGTTATCCATAATCTCAAATGTGGTCCACCGATGAGAAAATGAAAATATTCCTATTTTATGTTTCCTCATGTATATTTCAATTCTTCTTCTCTAACTCGTTCGATTCCTTGTTTTATTTTAGATTTTTAACATAGTATATTTCTCAAAAACAACAAATAGAATAAGTTTTTGAAACTATACATTCCGACCATTACCATACATGTTTCATCCTTATAGGAAATCTTCAGTGGCACTTTGTCGGAATGCATAGTTTCAAAAATCTATTCTATATACCAAAACTATTTCTATAAGGATGAAACATGTATGATAATAGTCGGAATGTATAGTTTCAAAAACTTATTCTATTTGTTGTTATTGATTTTATTGCGAGGTGCCCGCTCCCCCCGAGGCAATATGATGGTCGATGGGTTCCTCCATCTGACGGCAATCCAAGTTGTACTTGGAGACGCGTTTACAGAATTGTATTCTGCTAAACCGCTAGCCCGGGTGGTACCCATCAAACAATACGATAGATGGCGTGACTATCTATAATTTTGGTGTCACATAAAAATAGTTGGGGTATATAGAATAGATTTTTGAAAATATGCATTCCGACAAAGTGCCACTGAAGATTCCTATAAGGATGAAACATGTATGGTAATGGTCGGAATGTATAGTTTCAAAAACTTATTCTATTTGTTGTTTTTGATTTTATTGCGAGGTGCCCGCTTCCCCCCAGGCATTATGATGGTTGATGGGTTCCCCCATCTGCCGGCAATCCAAGTTGTACTTGGAGACGCGTTTACAGAATTGTATTCTGCTAAACTGCTAGCCTGGGTGGTACCCATCAAACAATACGATAGATGGCGTGACTATCTATCATTTTGGTGTAGTATATTTCTTTTTATAAACAAACAACTTTAAGATCCCAACCTAGATCTATTGTCAAACATTTTCTTCTTCTTTTCCTATGCATTCTTCCAGTTTTTCTGGTCTTCTTTTCAAGCTTCTTCTTGGCCTTTCTCCTCCTCCTTTTTCTTCGTTCTGTTTTCCTGTTCGCTATTCTTCTTTTCTTCCTTCTCTCTGTCGCACTTCCTTTGCCTTCTACTCTTCTTTACCTATGCCTGCACTCCGTCACTAGGTATTTTCTTCGTTCTGTTTTCCTGTTCCATATTCTGCTTTTCTTCCTTTTCTCTGTCATACTGCAAACTTCATCTACGTGAGTTATGATTTAAATTATCGCTCCTTAAATAATATACTATTCATTTTCCTCTGAAAAATATTTTAAATATTTTCTTAAATTAGAGAAATTTTATTTCCGAAAATATGACTAAATTTAAAGATTTTCTGTTAAAATTATCTTTAAATTTAGTGATTACAGAAAGAAATTGATCTGTATATTCTAGAGATGAATAAAAACATAAGATAAATAATTTTTTTTGGTGAGTAAAAAAATAATTTTTCTAAAACTTTGAATTGAAAAATGTTTTCCTATGTAAAACATTTTAGTCTGTAACGCGGGTAGTTTAGGTTAGGTTTATTGTGTTTCACTCCTACTGGCTACAATTCACCATATAATCCACCTGTACGAAGCCTATTCAATTCCAGTGTAGGACAGGAGCATAGAAAATGCTCCGCTTTCGTCTTCCACACTGTAGAAACGACAGTCCGATGTTTGACTCAGGCCTAGCTTCTTCAGATGGTAACGCAGACCACAGTGCCCTGTAAACAGTCCAATTACGATGAGCAGTTTACTTATATTCCATTCTAGGTTCTGTGATAGGGTGAGCTATCCCAGAAATATCTTTCCAGTGCTATCCTTTCGGCCTATTTCCAGATATTGTCTTTGGCACTACTTTTGGCTATGACCAGGTATCCAGAGTAGAGTTACTCCTTTACTGGTAGCAATGCGATTCAAAGATTCGATGTAGTTACAGATGGTAGCATACTTGCTGAGGCTTACTGTAGTGTCAACTCTCGGTTTCCCGCACCACTACTTGGGGTCTCTGAACCATCTGCGTACAATACATAAACCGTCACTGGATAGAGAATCTGCCCCTTTTCCCATTCGTCTCTTCTCGGAAGAAGTGCTTCTGTATGTGAGTTCTGGAGAAAAGTATATCTGAAACTATTCCGAGAGTGTGGTGAGTACTCATCAGTAACTATGCAGCACCGGTTCTCTATCATTCCCCATGTTAATTCCCATAAGAAAACGCTAAGGTTCAGTCTGGCAATTTTGCGTTAATTAAAGGTAAAACAGTATCCCCGAAACGACCCTACATTATGACCCACGAAAGAACCCCCAATTTTAGGACCCCCAAATGTTTTTAAGCACCGCCGAATGTTTTAAGAATCCCTAATTTTAGGACCCCCGAAAGGACTCCCAATTTTAGTCCCATAGTCTCTCCCCTCGATTTAGCTAACCATCGACACGGCTCTGTAGGAGATGACTCTTACCTCCTGCTCCAACAATATATGGAGACTCAGAGTTCATTCTATTTCCGCTGTCTGGGTAGTTTACACGGCGCCTGTTGTGGTCACACAAGCAACTTTCTGAAGTCCAGACAATTTAGCAGCCGCAATGGACTGGAGCCCTTCATCCACCAGGTTTTATCACTGTTTAATCCAGTAAATCTGCTTAGGATTCATTCCCCACGATTTACCGCACACCTTTCTAAAAATTGGATGACGTAGCTTATCAAGCTTCCTCCTTTTTGTAAAAGGAACTATCACCGTGTTGTGGCGGTTCACAGACATATGTTCCTCCTCACACCAACTATATACGATTCTAAGAGCTTCCTGAAAGATATTACATATAATCTCTTCAAACAAACGTCTAACCATTATTAAAAGGTCTGTTCAGAAAGGGGTCGACCACGAGCGACCAAAGAAGTGGAGGCAGCTCTCCGCCTTGAGGACACCTCTTAGCCGCCTCAACTATAATGCGTACAAGTATTTTGATAAGCACACATCTCTACTTCTATAATCTACATTTTTTGTGTTCCACAAACATCCCTAACAACACAGGGATATCTTAGGTATTTCCTTTTTATGTACCGCGGTACAAGGACATGATTAAGACATCCAGTGGATGTCCTGCAGAGGTTGTCCAGAGGACATTACATCTGGTATATCCATAGGTTGTCCCTTACATGTCCCTGATATTTCTGATATCCATTCACATAAGAAATATCGAAACTCATTAAAATATTAATTCAAGATTTGAAGTTGATATTTTTGTTTAAAAATATTGTTTTGTTCTTATCAAGAAATTGAAAAAAATAGTTCAAGAATTTCTGGGATGTGACTGTTTCGCATCAGTAAATATTGTTAATACCCTTAATCTGAATCTCCAAGGATGATACAAATTATACACAAATCTCAATAAAATTTCGTTTCCGTTTTTTTATCCGGTTTCTGGCTTTGGCAACATTGTTTGGTGATCTGTCCTGTCAACAACGTTAACTTCACTTTCCCTAATGTGCACGTCTCATTTCTAACTCTTTTTGTTTTATATACAAAGGTAGTAAAACGATTTGTTGTAATGACGATTTTTGTTTTATTTTGTTGATTAGTTTCCCTTTGATGTCCTTTGTTGGAACTTGGTACATCCCTTGGACGTACCAGAAGGACATCCCATATGTGTCCTTTTTGTCGGAAAGTAGATGTCCCTGGGATATACAGGGGATATACTTGTGCTGTTAGGGATGGACATTTTTGATAGGCTACAACAAATTTCAACGATGTTTCCTGGGTCCATCTAGTGCCGGCCATCTTGAACGAAAAAGTTGAAGCTTGTTCAATTGGCGATTCTTTCAAGTGAAATGAATCAAATCAGATGAATTGGGGGTTTATACGTTTAAAACGAATTCAATTCAAGTGAGTTGATCAAGTCACTTAGCTCTCGTGTCAACGCAGCTTTAATAAAACAGTGATAATTGTGGCGGTTTAGCTTTTTCACCAAACCCATAAAAGCATGGCGAACGATGCGAAAGGAGATAAAGTGACCTAACGTCATTGGTTGAGAATTAGTGGTGTGTTGAGTCAAAACTGCAAAATATGGAATAAAATATTGAGACAATATTTCTCGTCTCGTATGAAAGAGACCGATAAGGAAGGGTTATAACGAAGATAGAGATTATTGCGAAAGGATCTTTGATCTTTTTAGAAATTTTAATGACGTAAATATGCAAGCTATGACTTGAAGAATAGTACTAGCAAGTTGTTACAAAATAATAAATAGTTTGTATTATATTAAATATTTATTATTAAATGTGATTTTAAGAGCACATATAGATAGGATTGTATATTGTGGATACATTTTCAGTGAACTTTATCCACGTATATATAATTTAATTTTTATTAAAAAATGAAACTTATTTTTGTTGTTTATTATCTTTAAGAAAAAATTTAAAAAATTCATAAACCGACCAACAAATCGCTGTAGAAGGCGTGATATGTACAACTCTAGCAACTATACCACCAAAAAACCCACGTAAACCATTATTATTGTAAATTATCTTAACAGCTTCAACCAAACCAAAGGCTTCTTTATTTTCTTGAGTATTTAATAATGTCCTGCATACATCTAGAGGATTTGTAACAGCACCAGCAAATCCTCCAGCTACTCCTCCACTTACAACATGCGATTTAGGATCATATAGTCGTTCTTTGTTTAAATAATCCTGACATATTTCGTAAGTGATAAATTGGATAGATTGGAATGGTATAGTCATAAGTAAGGTAGTAGCAAACGATCGGTAAAAAGCCATGAAACCTTCATTTCGATATATCTCTTTAGTACATTGAATAACTGAATTACAAGTAGATTTTTCCATTTGCATTCTTTGTTTAACTACTTCAGAAGGATTTACTATACCCTCGTGAAAAACTGTAGCAACACATCCAGCTACACCATGACGAAATGAATCATTTCCTTTTATAAAATATTTTAAATTTTCTTTAACGAATTCATAGCTGCCATAGTAAAAAGCATGCGCTGGTCCAGAAGCAGCAACTACCACTGTTATACCACGGATCGGACTAAAAATACCTTCTTGAGCGATCATTTTAATTAAGACTTCAAATATGTTGTGACTACCCTTGAATGATATGGATTGCATTCGGGTTTTGACTGTATCTATGGGGTACATAATGATGTATTCCATATAACCTGCCATCATACCTGAAAATAAATGTATAGCGATACTGTCTGTTTTAATACCTTCATATTCGTCAGAACCCATTAAACATTTTAAGTTAAATGATAAGATTTGTCAGACAATTGTCATCTTGTGTTTGTTTTTAAGTGTCGTAAAAAAATTTAGGGAAATTTTTAAAAAGTTGGCAATGGTACATTAAAATTTCTTTGTTGGAGTTACAGTGTTTAAATCCAAACAGACAGATGTGGGAACAGAATTTTTTGCATTTTAGGACTCTCAAGAACGTCGAGAAAGTGAGGATAAGAAATTTTTTTCGCCGTCACGAAATTAATACCGAGACTTTTGGGCCACATATATTGACACATATGGACATATACTCATGGACAATCCTAGCGGTGAGAATTGGGCTATTTAGAGAGATGAATTGATGGTTCGGTCTATCTCTTTCTCTCAAAACAGTATCGTATAGTTAGGATATTAGAGATAGCGCTAGACCGAACCTATACGCTATTTTGCTTATTCTTTTCAGCAAAAAAGTATTACAACGATATACGGGTTTTGCACGTCCATGAGTATATGTCATTTCAGTAATGCATAGAGTAAATTTTTTTTGTCGCAACCACCAAAAAGCATTTTTTTTAATTTTTATAATTATATTATTTTTAAGGTTGTAACAGAGTTACTAATTCATCAATTACAGTTTTTATTATATTTTTTTAATAACAATAACTCCGTTCCATATTTAAATTTAAAATAATTATTATAATTAGCCTTCCCTTATGAAGGATTACAGCTTCATTAAAAATACTTTGTATTAAAAATATCGCGATCGGCAATTGATCGTAAATAGGTAAAATCAAAATGCACCGTGAATACGAAAAATATAATAAACACCGCGGCCTTCCTCCGAATATAGGGTCAAACGCGATCCATGTAGAAAGTTCACACTCCGTCCGAACGATGGAGACACTTGCGCTTGTGCCGTTTGTGACACCAGGAACAGTAAGGTATACTGAGATTTAAAATTTTCTCTCAAGTCCGTTCCGAGCTTGCTTCTTGCCAGTGTTGCCAATTGGCGCATAATTATGCGAATTCCGCATAATTTAAGAAGTCAGCGCATAATTTTTGCATCTAAATTAAATCGGTCTGGTGGCTTCTGTTACATTGTGCTCTCCGTCGCCGTGGCTTTAGTACCATCTTAAAGAAACGACGGAAAGTACACTCTGGTGGGTTCGGTTACATTGTGCTCTCCGTCGCCGTGGCTTTAGAGCAGATTTGACAGACGAAAAGTACTCTATGATGGCATTGGTCACATTATACTATTCGTTGGTGAAATTCAACGAAAGGTACCCTCTAGTGGCTTCGGTCACATTGTACATTTCATTAAGGGAATAGTTCCGACGGGAAATACATTCTGGTGGCTACGCTATCCGTCGAAAGTAGGAATAATAGTTTTTCCGGGTTTGCTTAGCCTATCCGTATTTAAAGCTTCTGTAGATATTGCTTTGATATTAAAACTTGTTGCACACCTTCCCTCTTCACCCTTCACGCCTCCTGTATTATTTTAATTATTAATAAAGCTGTTTACAGTACTATTTGGATTTTTATTTACTTATTCTATGTTTTCTTATTTTTCATAATTACGAGCATCACCAGCAACTCAGCGAATACCTAGTGGAGCAAGTAAAGCCCGTCCTACTGGCCGAAAAACGCATTGGTCGATACCATACGACCCCTGGAGTATTCTTTCTCTACTGACGCTGCCCGTGTAAGTGGCCTTCACACTATAAACAGAAGGTGGTGCCTGAGGAAATCCGAAAGATGAACGAAGGCGCCAAAATACCGCTTAGCGACGCAAAGAGCGTTACAAGGGTAGTTCTATTTCTATAAATCACAATGACTTACATGACGTTGCCAAGTTATGTAAAATTACTTAAACCAAAGTTTTTTT
This sequence comes from Neocrepidodera transversa, assembly GCA_963243735.1. Taxonomy (NCBI): domain Eukaryota; kingdom Metazoa; phylum Arthropoda; class Insecta; order Coleoptera; family Chrysomelidae; genus Neocrepidodera; species Neocrepidodera transversa. The sequence continues at coordinate 19,729,175 of OY725344.1, read as the reverse complement.
TTGGGTTTTATTGGACGAAGCAGTTTTTTTGCTTTCCATTTTTTATTTGCAAAATATAGTGACTGATTTGCATTATTCAGCGAAATTGATATCATTCTGATGAGAACGCGATAATACTCTTTGATCTGTGTCAGGTAGTCGGGAAGAGGAAGTAATTTTTTAATAAAATTGAGCAAAAAAATGGGTAATTTATAAAGAAATTTGAAAAAAGGCGAATTCATAAAGAAAATAAAGAAAAAAAGGGGTTCATTAAGATAGTGAAAAAATAAAACAAGAAGATGTAATAAATGTGTTAAGATTGGTTTTCTTTAGACAAATGCAGTATTTAGATAAATTCTCATATTATTCCTTGTCGGTTGTTTTAAACAGAATTTCACTTTGTTCAACAATTTTAATCTTGGCTATTAAACGTGTGGTGATACTCGTAAATCTTGCTCGTAGACACGGTCAATAATACTAGTCATCTACGCCATTGTTTATCCAAGTAAATAGGATAAGTTTGTCTGTATACTATTTTCGTATTAAAAGAAACGTAAAAAACACCCCGCTTTTACTTGGAGAATTATTTCAAGCTATTTTAAGCTTGTAACTGTTAATTATTGCGATCAATCAAATATTTAATGTATCTATCTGTCAAATATGTTGGGTTATTAATAAATTCATCTTTTAGCTAGTTATTTTAACTAGATTCGATGAAATGATAATTAATGTATAAATAATAATAAGTATATTTACCAATATAAGCTAAAACTAATTCCCATCAAAAACTACAATTTTATAGAGATCACTTAAAACAACATCAGCTTTATTTTCATTAATTTTGTATGTATAAGGTTTGTAATTCATCATTTTCGGATTAAGTTTGGACATATTGTGACCTGACTGCTAGATTGTATTAAAATTTTAGCCAATTTTCATCATATTTATTAAAGTCATCTGTATCACCCCAGAACTTTCCCAGCACGACTGTAGACAATAGGATTATTTTAATTACAAAATGCTAAAAATTACATTAATTTATGGAACACATTAAAAATAGCGAGCCGATAGTGAATACGTCTACTGAATTGATATTTCAATGTTGATAATACAAAAGTTTAAGAAAATTTGATGCTTTACAACTTGGATAAGAATATTTTGCAATAAAATGCATTGTTTGTCTTCAAAATCAAGAAAAACCATGGAAAACCTACATCCACATTTTTGCACGCCCTCTAGTGGCGCAACTATTAAAAATTCTGGAAAAAGTTTGAGACAAAAGTTGTAGCCAATTTTATGTTCTAAAAGTTTGTACTACAACATTTAGCATTAAAGTGTAGTGTTTGTATTTAAAATTTAAAAAAAGGCAAAAAATCTTTCATGTGTATTTAATCGGTCGGTCTTGAAGACCTTCTACTGTACCAATTTAAACCAACAAACCTTCGTACCAAATTTCAGCTTGATTGGTCAAACAGTTCGGTAGTTATCGTGGAAAATTACACACAGACGCACAGACAGACCATACTCTGGAAATGGTTTAAATTTTCTTCGGCGACCTCAAAATGGATATTTCCATCGATACCTAGATTTTTTTTTGCTCGTTCACTATACCCTCCCTTTGATGGGTCCGGGAAAGTAAAAATGGTTTGTTCTTATGCATAATTTTGGTGCTATTGCATGGTTGAATGAAAATAAAAGGTGATAAGTAATTGTCATATGTAATTTGACGGGAATGAAAATAAGGTTATATAGTAATATTTAAGGTCTGTAGGGGAGACCGGGGTTGGTTGAGCGCAAGGGCAGGTTGGATAATAAGCCATACCTCAGCGATAACTTGTCAGATGGAGCTGTCATCAAGCACATACGTTATTTACGCCATCAAAACAGTGTAGTTGACTAGTGTGGCATACGGTTGTGTTTTTTCGCAAGCATCCTAGTCAACAGATATTTCATACTGGTGAGTACGTATTTCATGTTGTGATGATATGTCTTAGTACTTCAGGCATAGAGAAATTATAAGTTATGAAAGTTTTTAACGAAACTGGTAATATTTTTCTTTCAATCAACGTAATAGAATTATTTCTTGTGATATCGTCGAGACTTATATGTGTGAATGAAAATGAAATGTGCTTGAGGGGCTGGTTGAACCATTTCACGGGAAGCTGGTTGAATCATGATTCAACCAACCCCATCGACTTTATTCAAGCTTTTATCACAAATTATAGATACTTCATGGTTTGTTGATATTGGTTACAGGAAAAAATAAAATATTGAGAACAAAAATGAGAAACTATAAAAGAAAAACTGAGAGGGGAACAACTCCCTCAGATCTGATGCTGAGAGCTGTAAGGAAAGTGAAAGTGGTCTGTTAGAAAAGCTGCTAATGATTTCCAGATAACTTATTCGACATTGAGAAGATAATGTAAAAAATTTCTCCGGAGGTTTTACTCGGAAAATGTTATGCCACAAAGAGGAGCATTTTATTGACTATGCAAAACATTTTGTACAAAATACAAAGACTTCAAAGGACAAACCAACTCTCCTTCTATTAGACAACCACGACTTACATCTTTCAATGTATGCTCTGGATTATATAAAGAGTAATGGAGTAACTCTTTTATCATTTCCCACTCGCTGTAGCTATAAGCTACAACCGTTGGATTCGAAAAATACGTTAATTCCGCCTGTAATTCATGGATGACTAGGCATCCAGGGGCCACAATGATTATATATGATATCCCTGGTATTGTTAGATCAGAACTATCAAATACTTCTAGAAAGGAGTATAATAGACAATTTTCGGTACTACAGTAGTCAATTTTCTTTTCTCTCAGGTGATTGTAAAAAATCAAATAAATGTTTAAAATTAAGAGCGATTGAAGTCGCGCCATCTGTGGGTCAAACAATAAATTCAAGTTATTAGAATCGATTGGAATCTGATATTTTATAACGTCATAAACCATGTCTCTTTTTAAGCCGGCGCCAGACGATGCTACCAACACCTTCCAACGTCAGACGCTTGATGGTTGGACGTATCTTGTGGCCGTTGCTCGAACTACGAGTGTCCAGTGTCAAGCGTCCAACGTTCGTGTTGGGGCATGTTTGGGCTGTTGTCTGTCTTTTGACCCCTTCAAAGGGTTTTTTTTTCACTGGACGGTACAGGTGAAAGACATTTGATGAACTGCTACACGATTTCGTGGATTTTTGTATCTTACATGGGGCAGTGTCAGTGAGGTAGAACTGTCAGTTTATCGAAAAGTAAACAAGACAAGTGTGTCTTTCTTATCGATTTTTTATTGACTACGTTACGAATGTTGTTTCATTCCGAATAGGGTTAAATTAAGTGCAAAAGTTTGTTAATCACGTAAAGTAATAATTTAAACATTGTTAGTTATTGCGATGATCAAATATTGGAAATGTTGCAATGAGATACAAAAGGTTAAGTATTATAATAGAGACACTTACCAAAAGATTATACTTTAAATTACTAAAATTGAATTAAATTATGTACGCAAATATTAACGAGGGAAACATAATTAGGAGTATTACAGGAAGGTCTCCCCTTCCTTTTACTAATAAATGAAAGGTATTAGAAGGTAGTAATTCAATAAAATAATATGTAAATTTTTTTTGGACTTAAATATTTATCTGATGTGTCAAATATGTCAGGTTTGGTTATGAAAGAGACAAATAATAGCCAACGTTGAATCAAACGTATTAGATTCAAACATTCGTTCCACCGGGTACTCGACATGTCAATTGTCCAACATTTGAGTCAAACATTGGAGACCAACAGTTGAGTCAAAATTTGGTAGCATCGTCTGGCGCCGGCTTTAGCGATGAAAAAGTGATCAAGTTGAGTGGCACCATTGGGCACTATTTTATGACCAACTTCAGAACAATCAAAAGTTCTATAACTATATGTACGAATTTTAGTTGAAAGAGAAAATGTATTGAGTATTTTTTTGTGAAATCGATAACTTTTTAACAACAAAGTCTAAAAAAAAATGGAGAAATAGGCCAAAAATAGAAAGAGTAAGTGTTTGTGTCCGGTTGGTATCACAGAATTATATTACATAGAATGCTAATGCTACCTCTTAAATTGAAGCAGCACGCGACGAATTTGAACCTTATGAGTTGCGCAGTACTGTCCCTAGCAGATTGCATTTTGGAACAAGCGTGTGTTCGCAGTTTAAATTTACGTAGGACAGGGGCGGATTAAGCTTACATTTTTAATCAGTACATGTTATAGATGGATAAAACCACGAACAAATATAATGAAACAGAAATTGTTTCATAATTATTATTTTTTATTATGAATGCAGGCTTAATACCAGTATTAATGTTTTCCAAAATCACCATACAAGCACTCATAGTCTATTTGCTATTATTACCCTAGTTATTTGTCCAAATAGTAAACCAAACTAAGAACTGTGCTTAAAAAATCAAATTTGCACTAAGAAATCCACACTTAATACTTAATAATCACAAAGAAGAGCGGGAATATGAATACGGAATGCGGATCTGGACGCTTGACATTGAAATCAACATGAAGTTTACAGTGTTGCCAGAGTATTTTGAAATGTAAGTAGATTGCCTGATTTTAAGATTTTAACACAAATCAGGAAGTCTTCAACAACAATACCAAATTCATATGTATTGGTATCACTGAAACTAAAAAATTGTTAAACTGCGCATGAGCAGCATTGCCCGGTAGACAACTCTTGGCACACTTTCGTCTATGGAAACTGCTATACCTTTAGTTATCTAGAAATATATTATATTATATATATTATTATGATATTTTCAAATCTCAAAATTTTGGGGTGAGTTAGTTCTATATGAAAAAAAAATAATAAACCTTACAAAAATTATTAAACAAAATATAAATTTTAGATATATCCTGTTTATGCCTCTTCTGGTGTTTTCTTTTCTTCTAAATCATCATCTTCTTGTCTTTTCTTTCTACTTATTCTATTTTCTGCTTTTCCATACTTCTTACAACTTAATTTCTCTCAGTAGTCACCTTTTTATCCAAATTTTCTTCTTTAATAACTTATTTTCTTTTTATTTTGTAATTTTTAAATTGACGAAATAAAATGTATACGTTAGTATAATTGGTATATCGTCGACTGCATGCAATACTGACTCAACTCAAAAACTGGTAAATTTTAGGAAACAGCTGATAAAAGTTTGAGTGACATTAATTTTAAGCTATTTTTTTATTCCAAGGATTAGGATTTTTATAAAAAGATTAATTTTGGTGTATTTGGGAGAGAGTTAGGTATTTTTTAATACATGTATCACTCACCCCTGAATTCAACCCTTATTTTGAGTTGTGCCACTGTTGCACACCAACATCTCGTCTTTCTAAATTATTTTTGGGAAAGATAATAATCTCCATTTATATTTATTTACATTTCTTTCAATAACTTATAATATTAAAATTAAATTAAAATTGATATTGATAAATTTAAATTTTATAATCTTGTTTATTATTCTTTTTCATCTTTTTTAAAAATTCAATTTTTTTGTTCCTTGATTAATGAATAAAATTTTTTATCAAATTTGACAAACTTACCATTTACTTTTTAATTATATGTACAGCAGAATTTTATTTTAATATTTTTTTCAAAATTTAACTTTTTCTATTAAATTATTATACAAATAATAATCATTTGTATTATAATAATGATACGATAATACAAATAAGATTTTTTTTCCTTATACTCCACAATTGTTGATTTTAAATATTTTATACACCAATTATCCTCAATAAATGCTTTAAAAGTAAACTTTTAACAATAAACTCTGTTTATAAAATTCACAATATATATCTGTGGTTGGTACCCATCAACCTACGATAGATGTCGTGACTATCTATCATTTTTATGGAAATATGCGTTTAAGATTTAAGACAAAAAACATCAATATGCTGATATTTTTAAATAAGAATCAGATTTTTACTTAATATTGTTTAATTTAAATTTTGTGTAAAGCTAATAGTAAATTATATTCTTTTATGAAAAAAACTATAGAAAACTATCGATAATTGTGATTTTGAATATCGATAACTATCGATAGTGTCAACAATCGATATTTCTCCACCTCTAAATTTGACGTACATTACATCCATAAACAAAAATCATGCGCAGTGACAATAGCAAAAAGCCATTAGCGTCTAAATTTGTTAATATTAGCCGGATTTTGATGGAACAAACGGTATTATATTATAACTGTATATATGAGACCATCCCATAGGTTCATAAAAGCTTTCTTTTCTGTTTGGACATTCTTTAAACATTATTTGGAACAAAAATTCTTATGCAGTTATGTCCTAAAGTTAACAACCGTTATTATGAAAAAAATAATTTAAAATAAAATATAATGGTAATCAAAAGGCAACATCGCTTTATCTGTTACAATCCTAGAAACTCATAAAAAATTAATCGTTATTTTTAGTGTGCGTTAGGGCTGTAGAAAAACACACAGATTTTTTTTATTATTTAAAGAAAATCTACAAAAATTGACAAAAGTAGATAAACTGGCGCATTCGTTGATCTCAACAAGGCATTTGACTGTATTGATAATCTAACTTTGTTATTTGTAATTAAACAGGGAAAATTGATTTGTATTATGCACATACATAAATAAAAATCATGCGCAGTGACAATAGCAAAAAGATATTAGCGTCTATCTTTGTTATTAATAGTCGGATTTTGGCGGGACAAACGATATTATATTATAACTGTATATATTAGATACAGGTTCTCAAAAGCTTTCTTTTCTGTTTAAAAATTCTTAGAATTTAGCTCGTTATCACGATAAAGAAAACTCGCCTTTCTATCTTTATTTAGATTTCCAAGCCATTTTTTAAAGAAATTCTACTTTTCGCAGAAATAAAATGAGAGAAAAGCGCGCGCGGGCGAGAAAACAATTCAACAATTGTGTTTTTCTCAACTCTCCTTCTAGGGAAAACACTTGTTGCTTTCGACATCGTACGTAAGCCCCATTGTGGCGCTGGCCATATTGATTTTCTCGTGGGTGTCAATCTGGATACGCAACAGCTTGATTTGCTTATCCAGGGAACATTCGCAGAATAGTAAATTTTAATTTAAGTGCGAGGAGAGAGAAAGTTCAAAAATATACACAGGGTCTTATTTCGTTCTTTGACTATTAATGTCTTAAATATATAGATTTAATTAAATAGTTTGTTTGATTTTTGTTTTTTACTTTCCCGGTCAAAGGGAAAGTAAAAACGGGATATCGATGGAAATATCGATTTTGAGATCCGCCAAGAAGATTGAAATCTTTTCCAGAGTAAGGTCTGTCTGTGCGTCTGTGTGTAATCTTCCACGATAACTGCCGAACCGTTTGACCAATCAAGCTGAAATTGGTAGGAGCCGGGAAAGTTTTGGGGTGACACAACCAATTTTTTTAATGTATTACGAATAAAGTAAAAGATCTTAATAATATTATTTTATAATTTAACAAATAGGAATCTAGGTACATTACGTTTCGTTGAAGGAAAAACCATTTCCAATGTCTTTTTTTATCTCGAGTGATTTTTTATTGGTACTGATATTTTAATTTTGATAAAACCATTTATTTCGGTCTTGAAATATTTTCCCATTTAACCAACTTTATATACAAAATCCTAATGGTGTTTAATTAAATTTGTGCTACCCTGTATATAATTATCAGATTTCATAAAATGTAACCAAATATCTTCAGCATATTGAGACCAATTTATTCTAAACTACTCCCCACTGACACATTTAAAACCGATTCCGACTTACGAAATTAGTTGACACTTATTTGCATAAGCGTGCACAGAGATTTTGTTTATGGGTATTTTTTTTGGATCCTTCAAATCTATAGTTAAAAGAAAAAACTTTATTAAGGTACTAAATTCAACGTAATTATTATTATTTTATTTTTCAAATTTAATTTAATTTTTATCATTTCAAATTCGGTATTCAACGTGTTAAATTAATATTAGTGAGGCCCAAAAGGGCGTGATGGCGAAAAAAAATTCTTACACTGTAACTTTTGAACGAAAGCTCCGATCGAGTTCCACTTTCCACTTTACCTAGTTAGTTTTGTCCAAGGAAGAACCTTATTGAATTTGAGCAGAATCGGATCGGCCCTTCCGGTACACGCCATACAAATTAATGTGGTTTGCATGGGAAAACTTGTTTCCAATTAAAATTTTTAGAACTTTTTCCACTTCACATCTGTATAATATTCAATTACATGTGTTTGAGAAGTTTGGACAGGATCGTACAAGCCATTCCGGTACCCGTCTAAGTAGCGCCAATACTTCACAGCACAAAAGTGTTCGCTCGATGGGCCGAAGTCCCGAAACGTTGCGCTATCGTTTGAGCGTCTCTAGAATTTAATAAGGGATTTTTATTTAATTAAATTTTTAAGGAAGAACTATTTTGTGTAGTTTTAAAAATTTTAAATCAGCCCATTTGACAACAGTTTCTTTATTATTATGTAACAGAATTGTTTGCTGGCAGTACAGTGCTGGTTTAGTAAATATTGCGCCATTTTCGTACATTCTGTCATTTTTAGTAAAAATTGTGCCTTTTTCTAAAATATTGAGCTATTTTTGTAAAAATGGTGCCATTTTCCAATTCATAGGCTTGTTCCCGAAGCGAGTTAATAACTTGTTATGAACATACTGAGTTGCGCAGTATAAAATAATGGATCAGGAGTCTGCGCAGTACAAAATATTGGAAGAGTTATTTTATACTAAGCAACTCAGTATGTTCATAACAAGTTAGGAAGTCGCTTCGGGAACAAACCTAATGGGCCATTTTCGTAAACCTTGAGCAATTTTCTTACAAATTGTGCCATTTTCTTAAATATTGGCTCATTTTCGCAAAAATTGTGCTTTCGTTGTAAATAGTGAGCCATTTTCGTAAATCTTCTGTTATTTTTGGTAAAAATTGTGCTATATTCGTTAAAAACGGGTCATGTTTGTAAAAAATGTGCCATTTTCGTAAATAACGGGTCATTTTCGTAAATCTTAAACTATGTTCGAAAAAATTGTGCCATTTTCTTAAATTTTTTGTAAAATTGTTATATTGTTGTAAATAATAAGCCATTTTCATAAAATTGGAGTCATTTTTGGTGCAATTTTGATGATGCCGTCTTCGTAAACCTTGAGCTATTTTCGTGAAAATTGTGCCATTTTCTTAAATATTGGGGAAAATTGTTATAATGTTGTAAATAATAAGCTATTCTCGTAAAATGTGTCTCTTTTCTGTTAAAAATTTTGCATCTGTTGTAAATAATTGGTCAAAAAATGTAAAATTTGTGTCATTTTTGGAAAAAATTGTGCAATTTTGATGATGCCATTTTCGTAAATAATGAGCCCATTTCGTAAACAATGAGCCTTTTTCGTAAATAATGAGCCATTTTCGTAAATAATGAGCCATTTTCGTAAATAATGAGTCATTTTCGTAAAACTTGTGATATTACTGTAGGTAATGAGCCATTTTTAGTAAAAAAATGTGCATTCTCATAAATAATGAGCCATTTTCGTAAATAATGAGCCATTTTCGTAAATAATATGCCATTCTCGTAAATAATGAGCAATTTTCGTAAATAATGAGCCATATTTAGCAAAAAATGTGCAATTTTCGAAAATATTGAGCTAATTTTGTAAAAATGATGCCATTTTCGTAAATAATGAACCATTTTCGTAAATAATGAGTCATTTTCATAAAACTTATGCTATTGTTATAAATAATAAGCCATTTTCGTAAAATTTGTGTCATTGTTAGTAAAAATAGTGTAAATATTGATCCATTTTGTAAATAATGTGCCATTTTCGTAAAACTTGTGCTATTACTGTAAATAATGAGCCATTTTTAGCTAAAATGTGCAATTTTCGAAAATATTGAGTTAATTTGGTAAAAATGGTGCAATTTTCGTAAATAATAAGTCATTTTCGTAAATAATGAGCTATTTTTGTAAATAATGAGCAATTTTCGTAAAACTTATGCTATTACTGTAAGTTATAGTAAAAAAATGTGCATTTCATAAATAATGAGCCATTTTCGTAAATAATGAGCCATTTTCGTCAATAATGAGTCATTTTCATAAAACTTCTGCTATTGTTATAAATAATAAGCCATTTTCGTAAAATTTGTGTCATTGTTAGTAAAAATAGTGTAAATATTGATCCATTTTGTAAATAATGTGCCATTTTCGTAAAACTTGTGCTATTACTGTAAATAATGAGCCATTTTTAGCTAAAATGTGCAATTTTCGAAAATATTGAGTTAATTTGGTAAAAATGGTGCAATTTTCGTAAATAATAAGTCATTTTCGTAAATAATGAGCTATTTTTGTAAATAATGAGCAATTTTCGTAAAACTTATGCTATTACTGTAAGTTATAGTAAAAGATGTGCATTTCATAAATAATGAGCCATTTTCGTAAATAATGAGCCATTTTCGTCAATAATGAGTCATTTTCATAAAACTTCTGCTATTGTTAAAAATAATTAGCCATTTTCATAAAATTTGTGTCATTGTTAGTAAAAATTGTGGTGCCATTTTCGAAAATATTGGACAATTTTTTTAAATATTGATCCATTTTTATAAATAATGGGCCGTTTTCGTAAACCTTGAACTATTTTCGTAAAAATTATGTCATTTTCGTAAACATTGGATCATTTTCGTAAAAATTGTGCTACTGTCTTAAGAAAATTGATAATTCCGGGTTTTTTGGGTCAAGAAAGACAGATTCCTTGTCAAGAATTTTTAAAAAATTGGTATATAAATAGTGCTATTTTTATAAAAATTTCGAAAACATTGGGCCAATTTCGTAAAATTTGTGCTACTTTCGTAAAAATTGTGCCATTTTCGTAAAAATGGTGCTATTTTTGTAAAAATGATGCTATATTTGCAAACTATGGACGTTTTTCGTAAAATTTGTGATATTTTCGTAAAAATTGTGCCATTTTCGTAAATATTGGGAATTCTCATAATAATTATGCTATTTTGATAAAAATTGTGCCTTTTTCGTTAATATTGAATATTTTTCGTAAAAAGGGTGCAACCCAAGTTCTAAAAATTTTATTCTACTAGATATTTTTACTGGTGCTACGCCTATAAATAAAATTACAAATATTTGTGTTGTTTGTATGATTTAGTTTCAGCAAATTTCAGCTTTTTTACGTATATTAATAGTAGTTTGTACAACAAGTACGCAAAGTGTCACTTTTCCCACGAGCTCAGAAGTTTGCGTACAAGTTGTTTTCTACAACCACATTTATTAATGACGGAAAAATAGTAACTTGTCAAAAAAAGTTGATAGCTAATAACTGTGTTTGACATTTCAGTAGGGAAAAGTGTCATAGCGTGTACTTTTCGCACTCTAAATTATTACTTTTCTAACGGATATTTCTAACGGATATCAAAGAAATTAAGAAAAGGCCATCTTTGTATTAGGATTGTTAATAAACGAATATGAGGTTTAATTTGTTGTAATTTCCGGTGAGGATAAATACGCAGAAACCTACTTCAAAAGTTACATTAAAAATAGTTCCTATATAAAGGACGTTTAGCGAGTGGCTGGCTAAACTTTACCAGATAGTAGAGGACCATATTGGCTATTATTTCGTTTTTTTCCAAAATATTTTTTGTTTGATATATACAGGGTATTTACGTTTATTTTCAAATATCTGTCTTAAGGATTGGACAGATGGGTTAGCTAAAATACTCAGTACATATTAGATTGAAATTAATTTCTGAAAATTAATTTTTTTTGGTTTTAAAGCAAATGTAAATTTTACGTAAATGTTATTTAAAAAAAGTTAATCATAAAATTCAGAAATTAAAACTACAATTACTAAAAATGTGCCAACAACACTGAGTGCTTGATTTGTTTACGTTATTATTGTAATTTATAAATCGATATTGAAAATTGGCAAAATTTATATACAAGGTGAAATTTTTATATTTAGTCTTCAGAAATGTTTTTTTTTGACCGCGATAAAATAAATTTTGATCTTTACGACACAGAATTTGGTAATTGGCAATTAATATTTTTGAAAATAAATGAAAATACCCTGTATATAGTAAACGAAAGATCTTTGGGAAGAAAATATGAAACCACTTCATGCTCCTCTACCATTTGGTAAAGTTTGGCTAGTCACTCACGAAATAGGTACCCTGTATGGATTTTTGCTATTTTATTATTTAATTATTAACTATTTAACTATTTGTAAGCCCAACAAGAGTCCGATAATATTATTATAAACTTCTTGCTTTTCTGTAAATCAGTTAACAATTTGTTCGTGTCGCTCCTAATGTGGTATCTCCGTTTCACTTTGCCAATTTTAAAAGTTTTTATCACATCATTCTAGCCCTTATTCTGAAAATCCACTTCAGCGTCAAGTAAATTTATCCCGAATGGGTTTTTAAAATATAGTAAAAAATTTTTGGTGTAAACAACAGGATAAAATGTGAGAACAATTATCTATTTTTTTTCTTATTCTGTTATGTATACAGAAAAAAAATGTGATTAAAAAAAAGAACAACCCTAAAACCCACGCATTTTCATATAAAGCACGCCTATGCACATATCTAGAAAATAAGTGAGCTGCCAGTTTCATTGTTATATGTCATCATCTCTTCAACAAAAGAACGTGCTGTCAACAGAGTTCAGATTTTTTTTTCTATTTTTCTTTGTCGTTTCATATGTGTGTGGACTTGTAGATTATTTTTGTGGTTATTAGAAACAAGGTTGTTAGATTTAATAATAAATGTATTTAAAAAATGTGATATTTTTTCAAAATAAAGAAGAAGAAAATTTGCTAGTATAAGACATAAATATTATTTAGGAAAAGACATAAAACTAAATAATGGGCCATTTTCGTAAACCTTGAGCTATATTCGTAAAAATTATGCCATTATCTTAAATATTGGGTAATTTTCGTAAAAATTTTGCTATTTGTTGTGAATAGTGAGAAATTTTCGTAAAGTTTCTGTCATTTTTGGAAAGAATTGTGGAATTTTTATACTGGGTTATTACTGAGGGCCAAAAGCCGCAGTATTAGTTTCGTGATGGCGAAAAAATTGCTTACCCCTCACTTTTTATCACTTTTTTCTCGAAGTTTCCGAGTTCTTATTTCGTAAAAATGGTAAAAATTGTCATTTTCGCAAAACTTGTTGTAAATAATGAGCCATTTTCGTAAAATTTTTGTCATTTTTGGTAAAAATTTTGTAATTTTCAAAAATATTGGGCTATTTTTGTAAAAATAGTGCCATTTTAGTTTGGACATTTTTGTAATATTTTGAGTCATTGTTGGTAAAAATTGTGCCATTTTCGTGAAAAATGGGTCATTTTCGTAAAAATTGTGTTACTGTCTTAACATTCATCCTTACGGGTGCAATTTCATAAAAATTATGCCATTTTCGTAAAATTAGTGTCATTTTTGTAAAAAATGTGCCATTTTCGTTATTCATGGGCCATTTTCGTAAACCTTGAGCTATTATCGTAAAAATTGTGCCATATTCGTAAATATTGTGTCACTTTTGATAAAAATTGTCTCATTTTCGAAAATATTGAGCTATTTTTGTAAAAATCATGCTATTTTCGTAAACCTTAAGCTATTTTTGTATAAATTGTGCCAGTTTCGTAAATAATGGTCCATTTTCGTAAACCTTGAGCAATTTTCGTAAAAATTGCACAAATTTTTGTAACTATTGTGTCATTTTTGTTAAAAAATGTCACATTTTCGAAAATATTGGGCTATTTTCATTCTGCCATTTTCGTAACTAATGGGCTATTTTCGTAAGAATTGTGTCATTTTATTAAATATTGGGTAATTTTCGTAAAACTTATGCTATAGTTGAAATAATAAGCCATGTAAAAATTGTGCCATTTTAGTACAAATTATTAAGTATAAAAAAATTGATACTAGGGGCATTTTGGGTCAAGAAATACAAAATCTTTATCCAAAATTTTTAACCAATTTTGTTATAAATTGTGCTATTTTTATAAAATATGTGCCATTTTTGCAAATAATGGGTAAAAAGTTTGAGAATTTCGAAAATATTGGGCCTTTTCGTAAAATTTGTACTATTGTCGTAATAATTGATAATTTCGAAAATATTGGGCTATTTACGTAAAAATGGTGCAAGGGTTGTAAAATTTTCCTAAAATTTGTGATATTTTGTAAAAATTGTACCATTTTCGTAAATATTGGGCTATATCTATAAAATTTATGCTATTCGTAAAATTTGCGTCTTTATGCTAAAAATTGTGTCATTTTCGTAAATATTGGATCATTTTCAAAAACATTATACCTACCATCTTCGTAAAAATTTAGCTATTGCCGTAAAAATTTTGCTATTTTCGTAAATACTGGATACTTTTCGTAAGAATTATGCTATTGTTCTATATAATGTACCGTTTTCATAAAATGTTTGTCATTTTTGATTAAAATTGTGCCATTTTGTAAATAATGGATCACTTTTGTAAAAAATGTGCCATTTTCGTAATATTTGGCCATTTTCGTTAATATTGTGCTATTTACTTAAATAATGAGCTACTTTCCTGAAATTTATGCTTTTTTGATAAAAATTGTCATTTTCTTAAAAATCGTGTCATTTTTGGTAAAATTATGTCAATTCTGAAAAATTGTGTCATTTTTGGTAAAAATTGTGCCATTTTCGTAAAAAATGTGCTACTGTCTTGAAAAAAATTGATACTACAGGTTTGTTGGGTCAAGAAATACAAATTCTTTGTGCAAAAATTTTTAACCAATTTCTAAATTGTACTGTTGTACTATTTTTATAAAAATTGTTCCATTTTCGTAAAATTAGTACTATTTTTGTAATAATTGTGACATTTTCGTAAAATTTGTGTTATTTTTGGTAAAAATTTCGGCATTTTATAAATAATGAATCATTTTTTAAAATATTGTACTATTTTAGTAAATAATTAGCTATTTTCGTAAAATTTCTACTTTTTGGTACAAATTTTCACTTTCTTAAAAATCGTGTCATTTTTGGCAAAAATTATGTCATTTCCTAAAAATTGTGATATTTTGGAAAATACTGGGTTATTTTTGTAAAAATGGTGCCATTTTTGTAAATAATGAGCCATTTTTGTAAATAATGAGCTATTTTTGTAAAACTCGTTCTATTGTCATAAAGAATGACCCATTTTGGTAATTTTTTTTTATCATTTTTGATTAAAATTGTGCCATTTTCGTAAAAATTGTGCTCTGTCAAAATTTATATTGCAGGTTTTTTGGATCAAGAAATACAAATTCGTTGTAAAAAATTATTAATCAATTTCGTTATAAATTGTGCTATTTTTAAAAAAATTGTGCTATTTTCGTAAATAATGGGTAAATTTCGTAAAATCTGTCATTTTTGGTAAAAATTATGCCATTTTCAAAAAAATTGGGCTATTTTTTGTAAAAATCGTGCCATTTTCGTACATAATGGGCCATTGAGCTATTTTCGTAAAAATTATGCCATTTTATTAAATATTGGCTAATTCTCGTAAAAATTATGCTATTTGTTGTGATTAGTGAGTCATTTTCGTAAAATTTGTGTCATTTTTGGAAAAAATTGTGATATTTTAATTGTTATTTTTGTCAAAATACTGAAATTTTCGTAAATGTTGTGCCGTTTCTGTAAAAAATGAGCTCTTTTCGTAAAATTTTTACTATTGTGGTAAAAATTGTCATTTTCTTTAACATTGTGCCATTTCTTAAAAATTGTGTTATTTTTCGTAAAATTTGTGCCATTGTTGTAAATAATGAGCCATTTTAGTAAAATTTGTGTCATTTTTGGTAAAAATTGTGTCATTTTCGAAAATATTAGGCAATTTTTTGTAAAAATGGTGTCATTTTCTTCGTACATGATGGCCCATTTTCGTACATAATGATCTATTTTCGTAAAAATTATGCCATTTTCTCAAATATTGGGTAATTTTAGCCAAAAGTATGCTATTTGTTGTAAAAAGTGAGTCATTTTCGTAAAATTTGTGTCATTTTTGGAAAAAAATCTGCAATTTTAATTGTAATTTTTGTTAAAATTCTGAAATTTTCGTAAATATTGCGACGTTTCCATAAAATCTTTGCTATTGTGGTAAAAATTGTCATTTTCTTTAACATTGTGTCTTTTCCTAAAAATTGTGTCATTTTTGGTAAAAATTGTGTCATTTTCGAAAATATTGGGTTACTTTTTATAAAAATGGTGCCATTTTCGTACATAATGGGCCATTTTCGTACATATTGTACCATTTTCGTACAAAATAAGCCATTTTCGTACATAATGGATAATTTTCGTAAATAATGGACCATTTTCGTACATAATGGGCCATTTTCGTATTCCTAAAAATTGTAACATTTTCGTAAAAATTGTGCCATTTTCTTATATAACTGGTCATTTTAGAAATGATTGTGCTACTGTCTTAATACATTCATACTTACGGCTTTTTTGGGTCAAGGAATAAAAATGTGTTGGCAAAAATTTTCAACTAATGTTGTTACAAATATTGCTAATTTTATAAAAATTATGTTATTTTCGTAAAATTTGTGTCATTTTTGGTAAATAACGAGCCATTTTCCCAAAACTTAAGCTAGTTTTGTAAAAATTGTGTCATTTTCGTAAATAATGGGTTATTTTCGTAAACCTTGAGCTATTTTTGTAAAAATTGTACGATTTTCGTAAATATTGTGTCATTTTAGGTAAAAATTGTCCCATTTTCGAAAATATTGGGCTATTTTTGTAAAAATTACGTAATTTTCATCAATAATGGGTTATTTTAGTAAACCTTGAGCTATTTTCGTGAAAATTGGTTCATTTTCGTGAATAACATCCCATTTACGTAAACATTGAGCAATTTTCGTAAAAATTGTGTCATTTTTAGCAAAAAATGTCCCATTTTCGAAAATATTGGGCAATTTTTAAAAAAATTATGCCATTTTCGTAAAAAATGGGCTATTTGGCACTTTTGGTAGAAATTGTGGCATTTTCGAAAATATTGTGCTATTTTTGTAAAAATGGTACCTTTTTCGTAAATAATGAGCCATTTTCATAAAACTTGTGATATTGTTGTAAATAATAACCCATTTTCGTAAAATTTGTGTCATTTTTGGTACAAATTGTCCCATTTTCGAAAATATTGGGCTATTTTTGTAAAAAATGTGCCTTTATCGTATAATGGGCTATTTTCGTCAACCTTTTGGTATTTTCGTAATAATTATGCCGATTTATTATATATTGGGTAATTTTTGTAAAAATTATACAATTGTTGTAAATAACGAGTCATTTTTGTCAAATCTGTGTCATTTATGGTAAAAACTGTACCATTTTTGTAAATAATGGACCATTTTTGTAAAAATTATGCGATTTTCTTAAAAATTAGGCTATTTTCGTAAAATTTATACTATTTTGGGAAAAATTGTCATTTTCTTAACAATTGTGTCATTTTTGATCAGAATTGTTTGATTTTTGGTAAAAATCGTCCCATTTCCGAAAATATGCGGCTATTTTTGTAAAAACAGTACCAATTTCGTAAATAATGAGCCATTATCGTAAAACTTGTCATATTTTTGTAAATAATGAGCCATTTTGGTAAAATTTGTGTCATTTTAGGTAAAAATTGTCCCAGTCAAATATTGAGTAATTTTCGTAAAAATTGTGCAATTGTTATAAAAAATGAGTCAGTTTTGTAAAATTTGTGTTATTTTTGGTAAAAATTGTACGATTTTTTGTAAATAATGGGTCATTTTTGTCAAAATTGTACTATTTTCGTAAATATTGGGCTATTTTCGTAAAATTGTCCCATTTTTGAAAATATTGGGAGATTTTATTAAATATTGAGTAATTTTCGTAAAAATTATGCAATTGTTGTAAATAATGAGTCATTTTTGTAAAATTTTTGTCATTTTTGGTAAAAATTGTACCATTTTCGTAAATATTGGGCCATTTTCGTAAATAATGTGCCATTTTCGTAAAAAATGGACTATATTCGTAAAATTTGTACTATTTCGGTAAAAATTGTCATTTTATTAAAAACCGTGTCATTTTTGGTAAAAATTGTGTTATTTTCGTAAACATTGTACCATTTTCGTAAACATTGTACCATTTTCGTAAACATTGTACAATTTTCGTAAAAGTTTTGCTATTTTTGAAAAATTTTTGCCATTTTCGTAAATGATGGGTCATTTTCGTAAACTTTATAGCATTTTTGGTCCAAATTAAGGGTGACATTTTCGAAAATTTTGGGCCATTTTCGTAAAAATGGTGCCATTTTCGTAAAAATGATCCATTTTCAGAAAAATTGTGTAACCTGAGTTAAGTAACCTGAGTTAAAAATTTTTTTGTACACGATATTTTTACTGCCGCTCCGCTGTTGAAACAAAATAACAAATCTTCTATGTGTTTGATATGATTTAGTTTCAGCAAATTTCAGCTATTTTAGAATTTCACACAAAATTAAATACCTCATTATTTTACTACAACCCCCAATTCTACATCAACTTATTACCATCTAATAGCGATCGTTAATAAAAAGCAGTTGAAAGGCGTTCCCAGAGCTGTCGCCAACGTCGTCGGCGTCTATTTATTCAATGATTGACAATTAGCGTCGCCCGTAGGCGATCGCTTTATCGTAGGCGTCGCGGCGTCTTCATAACCACGTGGAAAGTGACGTAGCGAGGAGAAACGGGACGCATGCCCGCGTGTCCCTTTTCGGTCTTATCAACAAATATTTTGGGCTGTGTTTTATAGTTCCCTACGTCGCGCTATAGGTATAGGTAGGATTTTAGCATAAAGATATAAGGTACGTTCGAATTTTGCGCGATTGAAAAGTATAAATAGTGTTAATTATATTGGATTATAATTTTTTAACTAGGTAAGTGTAAATTTGGTATTAGGAAAAATCATACAAAATGTTATCAGTCTGTAATAGCCCCTATAATACAAGTTAGTTTTAATATTAACAATGTTTTAATAGAATTGTGTTTTCTGTAGTCGCTCACTATTATAATTTTATATTTTTTAATAATTGCAAGAACATCAAATATATCGAAGAAAAATATTTAAAAGATATCAATTTTCTGGTACTACTAAAATTGATACTGTTCACTTTACCTTAAAGTAGAATTCACTGAACCCAGATTACGCCAGCATGTCAACTTGGAGGTCATCCATAATCTGAAACGAAAAGAACTAAGAGTGTAGTACTTGGAGATTAAAAATAAAGTCCAAGTGTACTTATATTTAGTATATCTAAGTACAGGATATCAGTAGTTGAAGATAAATTAATGGTTAAGATAACAAAAAATTTATTTAATTGGGTTTTTAGGGCGAAAAAATTGTATTTAGATTAAATGCAATTTTACGTTTTTCATTTTAACAACTTCTACAACAAAATCTTATCGTTAATTTTTTTTTTATAATTATTATAAAGTTTACAATACACATGCTATCAGCAAAAATAATAAATTGATAAATTAATAAAATTGGTTATGTAAAAATATATCGTTAAATTTATACTATAATTGGATTTCTACACATCTTGCAAATAAATGACCTCACAGACCTTTTATATCTTTATTCAACTCGTTTTAATTAAAGCATAGTTACAGAGAGGTTCGGATTAATAAACAAAAAAATTACGATCAGGTAGATCAAATAAACAAAATAATATATATAAAAAAAATTCAGACTGAAAAAGCATTTAACAGAGTAAAAATCAAAATTTGCAAGTAAAAAATTATACATTCTATATGGTAAATATAATTTTACGTACATGGTCACCTTTATTTCCTGCATTACGTCAATGAATTTGAGGTTATTTAGCATTAAATAATTTCGGAAAAACGATTTTTTTTCGTTTTCCTTATCAATAATAATAATATTTTCAGTAATTTTAAAGCGTTATCAATAATAGATTCGCTAAAGCTGGCCATATACTACGTTTTTTTTAACAGTAATTTCGAATTAAAATGAAAATCAAACTGACAAATTGTAAAAAATTATAAAATATTTTGTACAGGGGCGGCAATTTATTGTAATATAAATTGTTTACCGGTGTTGTTAACGGAATGACTCCCTCAATTTTAACCTTGTAAATTTGCCATTATCATTTTAAAATATCTAATTATAGTATTACTAATAGTAGTTCATTATTTAAAGTTTAAATGCATATTTACAATATCACTTATAAAAATAAAACTATGATAACGATAAGCACAAATAATATACTAGTTTTAGGTAATTCATAAATATATAAATTATTAAAAATATAATAATTTGATTAGATTGGTATTTAATATTGCTAAAAAAATATTTAAATATATTTTAATTCGAACTTTTGAAGCAAGTAAAGATCTCAAACAACTTACTAATCAATAAAGAAAACGGATTACTAAAAGGGAAAGCCTCGGGCGCCACCATTTGTTTATACCTGAAGAACACTTGCTCTAGGCAGCGTCAGTGGACAAAATCACTAACAGTCATTTCTTGTCATAATGGATATAAGCCGCTAAAAACCGAAACTCACAAAAAAATAAAATCAAAAGGCAGAAAGTAAAAATAATTCTCTCAACCCATAAAAATATATCTAATAGCGATAATCAGGTGGGGATAATTGCATCTGTACATTCGGAAGTATGTCTGACTCGGTATTACTCGGAATTCCTCGTTCGAGGTCGAAATTACGGCTTAGGCTTTTGTATCTTGAGAACGGCTTATCGGATCGGCCAACGGATATCACCAATCGAATCTACGTCATCACAAACCTATTAAAGGAGGGGTCACTCGGTACCCTTTAACAGTCTGTGTAAAATGACAGATCGGTAGTTTTCGATGAATTTCGGTTAATTTCAGCATTTGCACGTATTTGAAAATTATTTGGACTCTCTTTGATTTGAACAAAAATTAACAATCTGTCAAAATGACAGGTGAGCAGTTTTACCCGATTTTGGTGTAAAACAGTGGTTTTGGCTATCTAGGAAGCTTGCTTAAAACTTCTGACTCGGAATCGGCTAATGGGTTTGGTGCCAAACGGTTTTTGGCGTACTCGAGTGTCTCCATCTTTCGGGGGAAAGTTACAACTTTTCGCGTTTGACCTTATGATCGGAGGAAGATACCTTTAACATAGTTTGAAGATAACTGTAATCCAGTGCCGTGCACGATATAATTAATATATTTTAATTAAAAATATCATGTAAAAGTAATGAAAAGAAAATGCCGGTAATAACGTAAATTCATTAGAATTTTATGAATAATTTTATTATTAATAATTATATGAATTTTATAAATTCTATGAATATTCATAATAACTATTAATCTTATAAATAATTTTATGAATAATTTTATGAAGAATTTCATGAATGTTATGAATAATTTTATGAATAACTATGATTTTATGAGTAATTATATGAATAAATTTATAAAGAATTATATAAATTTTATGAATTTTATAAAGAACTATGAATTTTATGAATAATTTTACAAATGTTATGAAGAACTTAATGAATAACTACGATTTTTATGAGTAATTGTATGAATTTTATGAATAACAATGAATTTTATATAAAATTTTATGAATAATTGTACGAAATTTTTAAATATTTTCATGAATTTTATAATTCTTATCAATAACTAGATAAATTTTATAAATTTTATGATTAATTTTATGATTATTTGTAGGAATTTTATGAATAATTTTATTAAGACTTTTTGAATTTTATAAATTTTATGAATACCTTTCTGAATTTTATAAATTTTATGCAATTAATAGATAACTATAAATTTTATGATTATTGTACAAATGTTATAAAGAACTTAATGAATAACTATGAATTTTATGAGTAATCGTATGAATTTTATTAATAATTTCATGAATTTTCTGAATAACAATGAATTTTAGGAATTTTATAATTCTTATCAATAACTTGATAAATTTTATAAATAAATTTATGATTAATTTTATGATTATTTGTAGGAATTTTATAAATAATTTTATTTAAAAATTTTGTGAATTTTACAAATTTTATAAATACCTTTATGAATTTTATAAATTTTATGCAATTTATAAATAACTATGAATTTTATGAGTAATTGTATGAATTTTCTGAATAGCTATGAATTTTATATATGAATAATTGTATAAAATTTTTAAATATTTTCTGAATTTATAATTCTTATCAATAACTTCATGAATAATTTCATGCTTTTATCAAGTTTATGAATAACTATGAATTTTAAGAATAACTATGAAATTGTTTGAATAATTTTATGAATGTTGTATAAATTTTATGTGGAACTTAATAAATAAATAACTATTAATTTTATGGGTAATTGTATGAATTTTATATAATTGTAATAATTTATGAACTTTATGAATAACCATGAATTTTATAAATAATTTTAAGATGAATTGTATGAATTTTTTAAATAATTTCATGAATTTTATAATTCTTATAAATAACTTTATGCATTTTATAAATTTTAGGAATAAATTTATTATTAATTTTATGAATAATGATATGAAGAATTTGATGAATTTTATGAATAATTGTTTAAATTTTATTAAAAAAATTCATGATTTTATAAGTTTTATGAATAACTTTACGATTTTAATAAATTTTAGGCATTTTATGAATAATTATACGAATTTTATGAAGAACTTAATGAATAACTATAAATTTTATAAATATATGAATTTTATAAACAATTTCATGAATTTTATGAATAACTATGAATTTTTTGAATAACTAAGAATTTTATAAATAATTTCATGAAATTTATAATTTTTATCAAAAATTTTTTCAGTAATTTTAAGAATTTTTATAAATTATACTAATAAATTTATGAATAACTATGAATTTTATCAATAATTGTACCAATTTTACGAATAATTTTATGAAGGATTGTATACATTTTATGAATAATTTCATGATTTTATATATTTTATGAATAACATAATGAATTTTATGAATAATTTTGTAACACTCTTTTGGCACCTTATTACAGGATTCGGATTGAATCGGGCGCCACCTTTTGTTTAGGATGTGAATGCCACTTGCTTCGGGCAGCGTCAGTGTAGAAAAATAATCCAGTGGCCGTTATGGCATCGACAAAACTAAAAGTCCAAAAGGTGAGAGATTTTATTTGAATGTGTAGTATGTGGGATTCGTTGAAGTGATATTTAAGTATGTATATAATGATGTCCAGCAATATCGAAACTAGGTATATTTCTTAAAAATATATTTTTCATTATTTCGATAGGTGGTGTATGTTTTTTTACTACCTACATAAAATTAAATATAAATATTTGACACGTGCAATAATTCAATAATTATGCAGAACTAAGGAAATCCCCGCTAATTATATCATTAAACAAATCATCAACAAGTTTAAAACATTTTCCAGGGATTCCTCATCTTTATTTCGTTTTAATTCCAAGAAACCTAGATTATTTTTAATCTTAAGTCAGTAGATAAAGTTTAGAATTTTAACCAGCATAAACATAACAAAACATATTATTTATTGATAACCGACCACTTAATCGTTTTCCATAATTTTTGTTATTTAGTTTTATCACTGGTAGCCAACTGATCGTGTGTGGAGTGTATGTGTGTGTAAATCGGTATTTTTGTACCTATACGGTAGTACTTGTACTGATACGTGAATTTTTTGGTGACGTGTGATATATATAAACTTTTTTTTTGGATTTATGCGGTGCTAATAACAACACTATTACTAATTTATTAAGGTAAGAAAAAAAATAAGTTTTGTAATTTATACAGCGTTTGCAATAAATGGAAAAATTTTTATATAAAAGTAAAAATAAAAGTAGTGCTTACATTAAACTAACCTTTATTTAAGGGTAAAAAATATTGCAATGTTTTATTATCCTCGTGAATATGAACAAATAATAAGTATAATTTGTTTAATAATGTTTAAACTAGTTTTAATTTTTAAAATATTCCAAACCTCGTGGATATAAACAAATAATAAGTATTATTTTTTAAATAATTTTTAACCTAGTTTTAATTTTTAAAATATTCCAATGTTTTATTATCATTGTGTTTATGAAAAAATAATAAGTATATATTTTTTTAATAATTTTTAAACTAGTTTTAATTTTTGTTACAATAATTCAATAAAATCTATATTAAATAATGCATTATATAATTTTTAAATAATTTTTTTTATATATTCAGTATTATCTCGTATTTTTTAAATGCGGATCTAATTCACCTCAAAACTAAAAAAAGGCAAAAAAACATTTTTTCGCCCTCTCGCGGTGAAACTATTGGGAATTCTGGAAAAAGTTTTATTAAAAAGTTGTAGGGACTTTTATACTCTACAAGGTTGCAATA
This sequence comes from Neocrepidodera transversa, assembly GCA_963243735.1. Classification (NCBI taxonomy): domain Eukaryota; kingdom Metazoa; phylum Arthropoda; class Insecta; order Coleoptera; family Chrysomelidae; genus Neocrepidodera; species Neocrepidodera transversa. The sequence continues at coordinate 19,704,811 of OY725344.1, read as the reverse complement.
GAATATTTTTACTAAACTGTATTGTTTTCCTCAAAATCTGGAAATAGTCGTATATACCTACTTGACCTTTTTTTCGCGCCCTCCGGCGGCGAAACTATTGGGAATTCGGCAAAAACATTCATACAAACAGCGTTGCAATGGAACATTTTACACTAAAAAGCATTGTTTGTCCTCAAAATAAAAAAAAATCTAAATGTGCATTTTTTCGCCCTCTAGCGGCGAAACTATTGGGAATTCGGGAAAAATTTTGAGAAGAAAGTTATAGGGACTTTTATACTCTACAAAGTTGCAATAGAAAATTTTGTACTAAACTGCATTATTTTCCTCAAAATGTGGAAAAATTTGGACATAGCTACATGCACTATTTTCGCCCCCTCTAGCGGCGAAACTATTGGGAATTCGGCAAAAACTTTTATACAAAAGTTGTAGGGAATTTCATGCTGTACAACTTTGCAGTAAAGTGTATTGTCTGTCTTCAAAATTAAAAAAAGAGTAAAAAATCCTACATGTATATTTCTTTCGCCCTCTAGCGGCGAAACTATTGGTAATTCGGGAAAAAGCTTTATATAAAAGTTGTAGTGACTAGGGACTTTTATACTCTACAACATTGCAAAAAAACATTTTGCACTAAACTGCATTGTTTTCCTCAAAATCTAGAAAAAGTCGGACATACATACATGCATTTTGGACTAAAGTGCATTGCTTTTCCTCAAAATTAAAAAAAACTCATGTCGGTAGGGGGAGGTAGATTTCTGTTGTCTAAATTTTGAGACTTCATCCTTCTCCACGACACGGTATGGTCAGATTGAAAAAGGTTTCAAACGAATAATTTTTATAATAATTAAGACATCAAAAAAGTCTTATGACCTGTATCAATATTTTTAAAAATAGCGGAGATATGAATTTTTTCAAATTTCAACCGCCTTCAGTTCCATACCCTTAGGTCGGTTGGACAAAAGTTTCAGACAAATTAATTTTATAATAATTAGAATATTAAAAAAGTCTTACGACCAGTTTCAATATTTTTAAAAATAGAAGAGATATAATTTTTTTGAAATTTTAACCCCCTCCAGTTCCACCCCCGTGGGTCGGATGAAAACAAATTTCAGACAAACTAATTTTATATTAAGTAGAGCATAAAAAAGTCTCATGACCTTTTTAATGTTCTCAAAAATGGCAGAGATAGGAATTTTTTGAGATTTCAACCCCCTCCAATTCTCACCCCTTTAGAGGTAGAATACCAATTTTCAATACGCAACGAATTACTGCCCCAAAGAATTTTTGGTGTCGATTGGACAAAAATTACGACCTCTATCGTGCCGGAACGGAATGTCCACACATACGGCGAAACCATTGTGAATCTACGTAAGTTGGAATTGGAAAAATTTAGAGCGGCACTAAGACGAGAAACAGAAGCGATAGGAAATGCCAATGTCGCAGAGATAATAAAAACCATCAACGAAATTTGCGGCAGGATAGTACCTAAGGGAATTAGGAGAAAAGAAAAATACTGATGGACGACTTAGATTGCCGACAATAGAACAAAATGTAACCAGATTTGGAGGCAAAAGATTAGGCCCCCGTACAAAACGCGACCGAGAGAGAAAGAGAGGTTAAATGAAGAACTGAAAACAGTTGGAAGAAAACTGAAAACAGCTAGGAGAGTACTGAAAAATAGTTTCGCAAGATCAAAACTAAAAAATTGCCATGAATTATGTGGACTAGTAGAGGACCATACATGGGAACAATCCTACAAAATAGTCATGAAAAAATTGAGACCTACACTACTAGACCTATCGATGGAATTTAGGGAGACAATAATAAATACCTTATTATACCTTATTCCCAAAACAAGGGGCACAGACATAGTTACCTGAACAGGAAGCGGATGAAGAAATTCCAGCCGTGGATGTACAGGAAGTGACAGAGGCTGCTGGGCGAAAAAAATCGAAATGCACATTGTGCGCATGCGTTGCGAATGTTAGATTATGTTTTTTTCTGTTATTTAGAATAAAAATAAAAAAATAAAACAAAACTACTATCGGAATCTAGCCGGGGTTAATCATTAATAAAAAATTGCATTTATTTTTGCATTTATTTCTCAAAAAAAATTATTTTTATGGAATATTTGTCTCCAAATTGCGAGCACTTTCCGCCCAATAGTTCCTCATCAGATGAACAACCTGCAGAAACAATCAAGTTGGTCGTAGAAGAAACACCAAATATCATAGTACAGATGGTAAACGAGATATTCGAAGCAATGGAACATCGCTATGTTAGTTCTAATAAAAAGGCCCGAAAAGGAAGAAGATTAGCATAATTTGTCTTCTAAATACATTAGGGAAACTCACAGAGCACATGATTGCGGCTAGGCTAAACAAAGAACTGTATGAGAAGGGATCAGTACGGATTTAGAAAACGGAGATCTACTGTACAAGCCCTTCAGGAAGTGGTAAATAAGGCAAGGAACGAAATCAGGAAAAAACACACCAAAAGAGGGCTATGTGCGTTGGTGACAGTGGAGGTTAAGAACGCGTTTAAGACTGCCTCTTGGACAGATATTCTCAAGAAATTAGTGAGACGCAATATCAGTAAATACCTACACGTGCTGATAAAAAGCTACTTCTCCTACTGGGCAATCGTGGACGAGGATGAAACAGTGTACTCTGTAGCAGCTGGAGTCCCCCATGGATCTGCTCTGGAATATCCTGTATGATGGTATCTTAAGAATAAAAACATCTCAAAATACCAAACTTCATGCATACGCTGATGATTTGGCTATAGCAGTTAAGAAATAAATCAGGTACGAGAAAGAGTGGGGAGATGGTTAAGAGACCACGAGCTCAGTCTTGCACCTGAAAAAATGGAATCGGTGCTCCTCATAGGAAAAAAAGGACACAAATGGAAATACGTTTCAGGATAGGAGGTCATAGAATCACACCCAAAAGAACCTTAAATTTCTTACGTATCACTTTGAATCGATGCATGAATTTCAGGGAACATCTTTTGAGGACTCCCTCTAAAGCTACTAGCGCAGCTAATGCCTCGGTGAGACTAATATGGGGATGTAGTCTAGAAAGGGGATACAATCAAACCTTATGAAAGAGATTTCAAAGAATAGACGCGATTAGGATATGCAGGGCATATAAAATAGTTTCTATAGAAGTACTATCAGGATTAGCACCCATTACTGAGGGAAAGAATCAAGATAGAGGGGGAGATAAAAACGGAGGCTACAGGTTGCACGAGTAGTAAATGGCAGGATCGATGGAACACTTATGATAACGGTGCTTGGATGCGAACGCTTACTCCTATAAAAGAATGAAAGGGAACATGGCAACGGTAATTTCTATTTGGCGCAGGTTCTCCCAGGACACGGTTGTTTTAAGAAGTATCTATGTAGGATGAGGATAACAGAGGAAAACGAATGTGAGATTGATACAGCGGAAGACGCTCTATACCAGTGTGAAAGGTCGAGAGAGGGGTGAAGAGAGTTAGAGAGAACACTCGGGAAAACTATAACAAGGAAAAATTTAATAAACACCATGTTGTCTGGAAAGGAAAAATGGGACTTGCATTATAAAATGGGCAATAAATGTTATGAAATAGAAGGAAGTGAAGTTAAGGAGAAGAGAGTAGACAATAGTTTTGCAACACCAAAGCTTTGTAACTAAGTTACTTTCCGTGATAATTAAAATATTTAAATTAAATCGCGCACGGCACTGGATTTAGAATTACTTTAAAATTATGTGAGATGCCAGTCGTACCAATTGTAACCCCCGCCGAAAGATAGACTCAGTCGCGTACTTGTTTCGCATACTCAGCCGACCTTATGATATACGGCAGTCGAAGTCGATCAGTGAGTTACTGTGGCCGTCACATTTGGAGTAGCAGTGGTAGTCTGAGTTCCAGTGGCAATCCCTCGACCTTTAGAGACAGGTCAAGATGGAGCGAATTCCATTTGTACAGGAGTCCAGAACAGTCATCGAACCACCACACTAGCCCGAAATACGTGTCTGTACCGTCCAATAAAGAACCGTGCTGCATACGTTTTTTTCTGTTTCGCCGGAAGATCTTGGTATAAATAAAAGTTATTATTTACTGGAATCTTATTTTTGTTTTTACTTTATCCACGAAGCTAATACCCAAGTACTTAACCCCAGTAGGGCAAGTAAAGACCGCCCTTCTGGCCGCTAAGGGTCTTGTCGATGGCATACGACCCCTGGAATATTTTTTTATCCACTGACGCTGCCTGTGCAAGTGGACTTCCCACTATAAACGGAAGGTGGCGCCAGAGGCAATCCGAAACCTGGACCAAGGCGCCAAAAGAGCGTTACAGCTTGTTCATCTGAAGAAATACGGATTCGCGGTACCAGAGGACTAACTTTCAGAGCGAATGGGTTTATTTTTTAGTCGGTACAAATCCCACATATCTTGTCTGGGCAAACGGGAAGAAGATTTTCCTTCTTTACTAAACAAAAAAGACGACTAGTAACTGACCCCCAAAAAATATTATAGGACAATATCAGTGTGTATTCATAAGAAGAAAAGCACAATAAAGATGAAAGAAGAACAGAGATCGAAGAAAAAATAATGTAGTGAAGATCGGAAAGCAAGCATGTAGAAGAACTGAATAGAGAAGATATAATCAAGAAAATTAAAGCTCTAAGAACCAAGTGGCTGGGACAAGGACCAGAAGTAGTGACAAAGGCTGGAAGACACCAGATCGAGCTGGTTGGCAGAGGTAAAAGATGACTTAGGCAGGGCAGGAGTTACAAGATAGAATAAGAAAACAAGAGACCGGAAGAAATGGCGGCAAATTAGCGAATAAGTACAATGATGAATCGAATATGACTGATCCACCCTGTTAAATAGATTTAGAAACCGAAAACAGCATAACCTCACATGAGGTGTTAAGCCTTGTACTCATATTTTCTGGGTAAAAATGAATAGAACAGTACTTAGAAAAGTTCCTTAAAGTTCAGTTCATTATCAAAGCCTAATAAAAAATTATACCCACTAAAATTTGGATAAGTTTTAAATATACATATAAATGTATTAATAATGTTCTGGTATAGAACCCTGATTGCATACACTCTCGACCCATTTTTATTTTCCGAACACAACAAAAGCAAGGTTAGGTGAGGTTCAATTTGAGTGGAGCGTTAGCTCAACCCCCCACTCCGCCCAGCAAAGTCCTATTGTGACTCACCCCTACAATCCACATCTTCTCACGAAGTTTAAGATTCATTTAGGTGAAGCTTCCTTGATAGTTCCAAATAGTGTCATTGGCACTGTTTTTGGATATGCCAAAGAATGGTTCCGGTTCAATGAACTCGGATTCTGCACCTTTTCTCCCAAAAGTGTCGGCTTTCTCGTTGCCCTCCATCCGTTCGTGTCAATGTACCCAGAGTAGGGTTACTCTGTTACTGGTAGCAATGCGATCCAAGGATTTCATGAAGTTTCACACCAGCTTAGAGTCCAGCCGGTTGGACCTCAGTGCTTTTAAAGCTGCCTGGCTGTCCGATAAAATGTAAATGCTTTTGTTGACAAAATGATGGTTTGCCTACTCTCTTGCGAAGACCTCCGTCTGAAATATTGTAGCATACTTGCTGAGTTGTACTGAGATTTCAACTCTCAGTTGTATGCTGTACACTCCGGCTCCCGCACCACTTAAGAGTCTTTGAACCATCTGTGTACAGTATATAAGCCGTCCCTGGAAAGAGGATCTTCCCCTTTTCCCATTCGTCGTTAAAGGACTTGTGTATGTGAGTTCTGGAGGAGAGCACATCCGAAACCATTCCGAGAGTGTGGTGAGTACTCGTAGCAGTCCACAGTGGCCCCATAACCTCTCCCCCTTAATTTGACTAACCACCGTCACGGCTCTGTAGGAGGTCATTTTGGGCTTCTGCCCTGGTTTTATTGATTGTTCTTTTCAGATGGAAGTTCCAGGTAAGTTTTCTATCTAGGATAATCTCCAGATATTTTACCTCCTTCGAAAATGCAATGGTTACGCCTTCTAAAATTGGATGACGTAGCTTATCAAGCTTCCTCCTTTTTGTAAAAGGAACTACTACCGTTTTGTGGGGTTCACAGACATATGTTCCTCCTCACACCACATGTGTACGATGTTAAATGCTTTCTGAAGGATATTAGATGTAATCTCTTCAAACAAACCTCCAACCAACGAAAGGAAAGGAAAATCATGATTTTTTTATGCTCGTAGAGTTTTGCCTTTAGACCTCTATTTTGACTATTTTTTTAGTGTCGTGTATGTTTGTTTGAACATTGTTGCCAAGTTTACCAGGTTTTTTTTCTACTTCTCTTAATTATTATCTTAAGTTTTGTAAATAGAAAAAAAATATTATTTATGAACAAAATAATATTTACGGTTAATAACCAATTTACTCAAAAAAAAAAACACAAATCAATATTTGAAACTTAATAACAAAATCTTATTATAATAATCTATGCATATTTACGTGCGTTGCACAACCATAAATGGAGTGTGTCCACCTCTAACATATACTGTTATGGCACATTCATTTTGTCGGGCACTAAAAAGTTGTTGAACTAATTTTCGTAGTCGTTAATTGTTATGAAACGGTTCGCCCGGTTCTTTGAAAATTCAATGAGAAGCACTTCGCCAGCCAGCGACCAGGTGCTCTTTCTCTTTATATCAAATTAATTGGCAGCAGGCACGTATTCACGGGGGGGCAAAGACACCAGTTAAATCGATTTTCAATTATATACGTCTAGTTTAAAATATTCCATACAGCGTTTTTTGTTAAATAAAAGTATTTATAAGTAAAAAGAAAAACTTCTATTTTTAAAAAAACATTAAACAAGTGTCCTGCTCGTCTACAAAGAATGATGATACAATTGCAAAAAATTGACATTGAACTTAAGTACAAACCTGGAAAACAATTGATTTTGGCTGATGCTCTTTCGCGTGCCTATTTATCTTGCAGACTTTGATCAAGATATTGACAGTCAAGTTTGTCTAGTTAGGTTAGAATTAAATGCTAAATAAATAATTTCAATTTCATACTGAAAAGTTCATACATACTTTTAGAAGTCTTAGTAATTTTTTGGAAGTTCATACATATTTTTAGAAGTCTCAGTAATGTTTTGGAAGTCCATACATACTTTTTAGAAGTCTCAGTAATTTTTTTGAAGTCTATACATACTTATTAGAAGTCTCAGTAATTATTTTGAAGTTCATACATACTTTTAGAAGTCTCAGTAATTTCTTGGAAGTCCATACATACTTATTAGAAGTCACAGTAATTTTTTGAAGTCCATACATACTTTTTAGAAGTCTCACTAATTTTTTGGAAGTCCATACTTACTTATTAGAAGTCACAGTAATTTTTTTGAAGTTCATACATAACTTTAGAAGTCTCAGTAATGTTTTGGAAGTCCATACATACTTTTTAGAAGTCTCGGTAATTTTTTTGGAGTCTTTACATACTTATTAGAAGTCTCAGTAATTTTTTGAAAGTTTATACATACTTTTAGAAGTTTCACAAATTTTTTGAAAGCCCATACATACTTTTTAGAAGTCTTAGTAATTTTTTGGAAGTTCATACATACTTTTAGAAGTCTCAGTAATTTTTTGGATGTCTATACATACTTATTAGCAATCTCAGTAATTTTTTGAAAGTTTATACATACTTTTAGAAGTCTCACAAATTTTTGAAAGTCCATAAATACTTTTTAGGAGTCTCAGTAATTTTTTGGAAGTTCATACATACTTATTAGAAGTCTCGGTGATTTTTTGAAGGTGAAAAATATGAAAAAACATAGAAAAGCTAGGAAAATAGAGAAAAACAAGGAAAAATAGAGGAAAAAGGATAAATTATAAAAAATACAAAATAATATAGAAAATAAAGAAACACAAACAAACCTAGGGCTAAATATATAAAAAGGGAAAAATATGAAAAAATATGAATAGGAAAATTTGGGAAAGATAATGAAAAATATAGAAAAATTGGCAAAAATAGGATAAAATAGGGAAATTTAGAAAAATTAATGAAAAACGAGGAAAATGGTCAAAAATAGGGAAACAGTAGTGAAAATGAGGAAAAATAATGAAAATAGTTTAAAATTGGGAAATATATAGAACAAAGGGGAAAATAGTGAAAAAATGGGGAAAACAGGGAAAAACATGAACAAACAGGGTAAAACAGTGAAAAATGGGAAATAATTGAAAAAAACGGGAATAATTAGAAAAAATTGTGCAAAATAAGAAAATTTGGGAAAAATAAGGAAAAAATTATGGCAAAATTGAGAAATTTGAAAAAAAATATGAAAAAATAGGGAAATTAGAGAATAAATATGGTAAAATATGGGAAATATAAGGAAAAAATTATAAAAAGGAAATAATAGAAAATAATTGGGTTAAAAACAATAATGAAAAACAGGAAAAATATGAAGAAAAAAGAAATAAGGAAAAATAAAGAAAATTCGGGAAAAATACGTACAAATAGGATAAAACAATGGAAAATAGGAAAAAAGTAAAATAGGAAAATGGTTAAAATGAGGAAAAACAGTCAAAAATAGATAAATAAGAAAATTTGCGAAAAATAAGAAACAAACGTGAAAAAATAGGCACAAATTAGGAATAATAGGAAAACATTATAAAAAGATAGATACAATAGGAAAATTAGAGATAAATATAGAAAAATAGGGCAATATATATGAAAATAGTAAAAGATAGGAGATAATAAGGAAAAATAATAAAAATAGGAAAAAATAGTTAATAATAGGGACAAATAGGGAAAAACAGGAAAAAGTAATGAAAAAACAGGAAAAATTGGAAGAAATTGGAAAAATAACGCAATTAGAGAAATTAAAATGAAAAACAGAAAAAATATAAATAAATAGTAAAAAAAGAAAGATTTAGGAAAAATGAAAAAAATGGGTAAAAATAACGAAAAACAGAGAAAATGTTATATTACAAAGTTTTAGAGCATAAAATTTCCTATAATTTTTGTATCGAACTTTTTCCAAAATTTTAAATAGCTGCGCCAGTAGAAGGCGCACAAAAAATGTGCATGTAGTTTTTCCAAATTTTTAAGACAAACAATGCACTTTGGTGCAAAATTTTCTAGTACAAAGTACAACTTTCTTTTAACATTTATATTTAACTTTTTTCAAATTCTCCATAATTTTCCCGCTAGAGGGCGAAAAATATACACATTTAGGCTTTTCGTCGGTTTTTTTTTTATTTTGAAGACAAACAATGCGCTTTAGTGTAAAATGTTCTAATGCAAAGTTGTAGAGCATAAAATTCCCAACAATTTTTGTATTAAACTTTTTCCGGAACTTCCAATAATTCTCACCCATGATTTTAGGATATCCTAATTGTAACTATATAATGTGTTCCTTCTTGAAGCATTTTTGTTTTTATTGCCATGATTGTGGCTTTATTTTGCCTTTTTTGGCATTTTTTACTTTTTTTTGTTCTTTTCTTGGCATTTTTACTCCTTTTTGTGCCCTTCTTCTTGCGTTATTTAGTTTCTTCCTCTTTTTTGGGCTTTTTTGAGCTTCTTGCCTTTTTTGCCTTTATTTATATCTATTTTGCCTTTTTACTTTCCGAACAACAGAGTTGTATAGAAGGAAAGTATTGCGATCATGATATTTTGACCATACCCAGATTTTAACGGATCTTTACGTTTTGAGGTCACCTGAATCCATTTATACCATTTTTAGCATGATGTCTGTCTGTGTGTGTGTCTGTGTGTCTGTGTGTCTGTGTGTGTGTGTGTGTGTCTGTGTGTGTGTGTGTGTGAACACGATAGCGTCTAAACGGCTGAACCGATTTAGATGAAATTTTATATACATATTTAGGGTAGCAAGGAGACGACCTGTATAGATTTTGGAGTTAATCGGACAACCGGAAGTGACAGTTGCTATAAGTGATGACGTCATTACCAAACAAAATGGCAATAAAGTTTTACACATATATTTTCTATACGTTATAGTTTAATTTCGAATGATTAAATTTTTTAAAAACTTATGCCATTGTTGCCAGATTTATCAAAAAGTATTTTTTTTTCATATTTTCCTTAAATAACCAAAATAATGCATTTTTATGAAAAATTACAAGATACGAAAGTTGTAGAACATAAAATTTTCTACACATTTTGTCATTACCGGTTTTTTGAATTCCTCATAGTTTCGCCGCTAGAGGGAGTGAAAAAATTTTATATAGACATTTTTGTGACTTTTTTAGATTTTAAGACAAAATTATGGATTTTTATGAAAAATTACATGATATCAAAATTGTAGAACATAAAATTTTCTATAAATTTTGTCTTGACTATTTTTTCAAGTTGCGCATAGTTTCACCGCTAGTTTTTATTTTAATTTTTATCTTTATTAAATTATTATTTTTTAGTTAAATTTTTATATTAAAAATTTAAAAAAAATATCTTTAAATTTGTAATAATTAATTTTATTATCATAATTTTTTTCAAAATTTTATTTCAAAAATGTTGGAATTTTTAAAAAATTGGCTAAGAAATTTAAGATTATATTACGATTTTAAACTAAATTGAATAATTTCTAAAATATTAAAGTTATTGAAATGGGATTTTCACCATTCGAAAGATAATATAAAACTCTAAATTTTAAATGTATTTTAGTTTCTTAAAATTTAGATTTGTAATTATTGTAGCCAAAATTAAGAATTTTTTAAATTTTTTTTGTAATTTCGTTTTATCAACAAGTATAAAATAAATGAAAAAAGTAAATAGCATATCCAAAAAGGATCCAAAAGTACTATGTGTGTAAATTATTTCATAATTTTAACATAGTGTTTGTAAAAGTTATAGCAAAAAATGAAAAAAGTTAAAACAATTTAATGGATATACCCATGAATTTTTGAAAAAAAATTTGATTTTTTTTTAGTTTTTTAAACTAACTTTATTAATGCATTTTGATTCAAAAAATTAAAAAAAGGTCTGTTTCCCATTTTGAATAAAATTGAATGAGATATTAATTATTTATTGATTTTAAAATTATTCAAAAATAGGTTTTATTTGTTTTAAGGTTCAAATTAACATTAAAATTTTTAAAAAAATTACCCTTAAATTTGTAGTAAAAAACTCTATAATTGTGATTTTTTTCAGAATTTTATTCAAAAAACTGTAGAATTCATAATTTTTTTTTTGAAATTTAATAAAAGTTTAAAAAAAATTGAATAACTTTAAAAATATTAAAATGGGATTTATACCATTCGATAGGTAATATAATTAATGTATTTTAATGCAGTAAAACTAAAATAATCGATTAAACAATTACTTTACTAGGAGTGTTCGGAAAGTTGGGTGGGATTACCCCCTCATGTTTACCTTTTTTATTTGTCTCTATTTTGCCTTTTTACCTTTTTTATTTGTCTCTATTTTGCCTTTTTGGTTTTCTTTCCTTTTTTTGGCATTTCTACCACTTTCTTGCTTTATTTTTGCTTTTAAAACTTTTTTTGGTAGTGTTTTATTTTTTTTGGACTTTTTTGTCATTTTCTGCCCATTTTTGGCGTTTTTTGCTTTTTTCTCTTTACTTGGCTTTTTTTGGGCGTTATGGTGATTTTTGATTTACTCTTTTTTCCTTTTTTTACCGTTATTAGGCCTCTTGTTCTTTTTTGTTTTATTTTACGTTTTTTCTCCTTTTGTTAGGTACCTTTTTTGTTCTTTGTCTTTTTCTGTATCCTTGCCTCTTTTTCCAATTTTTACAAATTATATTAAGATTTTTATCGCATTATTGATTTTTGCCTATTTTCACTCTTCTTTTCTAATAGTTTTAATTTTAGCTGAAATTTAGCAATCATTTTTAATAATTTTTTAGAAATAATTCGTTACCTTGATACTATTTATAATAACTTGTTACCATTTTTAGTAACTTTTGTCATTTTCATTTTAATTAATTTTTGCGCATTTTGCAATACTTATCCATTTTTTCAGCAATTTACTTCAACTTTACAGCATTTTACTTTCCCGTTCAGGAATTTTGTATTTTTAATTAAAATAATCCTATTCGCCACAGAAGAGCCGGGAAAGTTCTGGGGTGACACAGTCGATTTTTTTATTTAGTGTTTATTTCTTTAATATTAAATGTTTTTCTTAAAAAGGGAGATATAAGGTAGTAGAATTGTACAACTGAAAATAAAAGCTTCTCTATTAAGTTGATTGGTGTTTTTATAATAAATAACAAAACTAATATGGTATCACTTTAATGCAAATAACAAATATTTAAAACTGGTTAAAATAATTGGAAAATAAAACCAATAGGTAAAGAACCTACACAAAGGTAATTATTTAATAATGAAAATATCGGTAAATTGTTTGTTGTTATTATTAAAAACTTAATTATTGTTAAGATACGCCCCTGATTGTGGTGATATTTCTCGACATAACATAATTGGTTTGGATTTATTGGCCAAGAAGTCGGTCAGTTAATTGTTCAAGTAAAGAATCAGATCGACTAAGTAATTATAAAAGTTCGCGAGTATTGCGCACATTTTCATCACTTTATTATCATCAAAATAAAACCGCCAACGATCCGAAAGCTTTCGATTGCCATTGCGAAATTTTAATTGGTTTTTTCTTACCATTCGGACAGTAGCAATCAACGTGTAATCAAAGAGCAATTTACTAGGAATTTGTTCTTTAAATAGAAGGTTTATGGTTTTTTTTTTTATTATTTTACTTTCCTTCAATAAAGTTCTACATATATAGAAATATTATTTATAGGTATAAAGTATTAAGAACACAATAAAGTTCAAGGTTATCTTATCATTTATTATAATTTATATAAAAATAAAAATAGAACTTTGATAAAGGTGCTGATTGGATTTTAGTTATTTATTTACAACCTCGGTTTATCCTCGTAATTTTATCAAACGTAGCCGAGGTGTTAAAAACCGCAAACGATTATTAATAATTATTTCACGTTATTCGACACTTTATAAATCAAATTAAAATATTTATAAGTAGTTTATTTTTTTATTTATTTCAGGTTTAAACTCACTGCAAAGCTTTTTTTCATCAATGGTGTGGACTTCTCTCAAATAAAGGTAAAATATAAGTTGATAAATTAAGGTGACAATGTTATTTTTTATAATGATGAAGAGCAATTTTGGTTTTTGGACTTAAGAGTCTCGTTCTGTATCTGTATGTGTCAGGTAGCCTCATTAAGCTCAATATACATGCTTCTTAATAAGTGAGAACAAAGTAACTAAACAAACGTCCATAAATAAAATGACGTTTTTCTTGAAAACAGTTAATTTTAGAAAAGGAAAATATTATTACTTTTTTACTAAAGATCTAGAGACGCTCAAATGGTGGTGTACCGTTTCTGGACTTCGGCCCATCGAGCGAACACTTTTATGCTGTGAAGCATTGGCGCCACTTGTGCGATCCTGGCCAAACTTCTCAAATATATGTACAACACTATTATACATGATCTGAGGTAATTTTTTTTAATTTGCAGTAAAAAAAATCGTTGTGGGGCAGGTACCGGAATGGCTTGTGCGATACTGGCCAAACTTTTCACATAAATGTAGGGGAATATTATACATGATGTGAAGTAGAAAAAATGTACTAAAAATTTGAATTGGAACAAAGTTTTTCCATGCAAGCCACTTTAATTTGTATGACGGGTACCGGAAGGGCCGGTCCGATCTTGCTCAAATTCAATATGGTTCTAGACAAAACTAACTAGGTAAAGTGAAAACCGGAACTCGATCGAAGTTTTCGACCAAAAGTTACAGTGTTTACATCCAGACTGACAGACAACCAGACAGGATTTTTTTGCATTTTCGGACTCAGGGAACACGGAAACGTCGACAAAAGTGATAAAAAGTGGGAGTAAGAAATTTTATTCGTCATCACGAAGTGGCTTTTGGGCTTTAGTAATTCGTTACAAATAGGAAAAAATTATTATTTGTTAAAAATGTAAAAGAAATGGAAAAAAACTGAAAAAAAAACGGAAAAAAATCGACAAAAATGGAAAAAAACGACAAAAATTGAAAAAAATCAAAAGAAATCGAAGAAAAAAATCGAAATAAAAACGACAAAATTCGAAAAAAATCACAAGAAATCGAAAGAGATGAAAAGGAATCAAAAGAAATCGAAAAAAAATATAAAAAATGAAAAAAATCAAAAGTCGAAAAAAAAAAACGAAAAACATCAACAAAAATCGAAATAAATCGAGATAAAAACGACAAAAATCTAAAAACATCAAAAGAGATCGAAAGGAATTCAAAGAAATAAAAAAAAAAACTAAAAAAAATGGAAAAAACCAAAAGAAATCGAAAAACAAAACGAAAAGAATCAACAAAAATCGAAATAAATCGAGAAAAAAACGACAAAAATCGAAAAAATCAAAATAAATCGAAAAAAAATCGAGAGATCGAGAAAAAGACGACAAAAATCGAAAAAACTCAAGAGAAATCGAAAGAGATGGAACGGAATCAAAAGAAATCTAAAACAAATATAAAAAATGAAAAAAATCAAAAGTCGAAAAAAAAAACGAAAAACATCAACAAAAATCGAAATAAATCGAGATAAAAACGACAAAAATCTAAAAACATCAAAAGAGATCGAAAGGAATTCAAAGAAATAAAAAAAAAACTAAAAAAAATGGAAAAAACCAAAAGAAATCGAAAAACAAAACGAAAAGAATCAACAAAAATCGAAATAAATCGAGAAAAAAACGACAAAAATCGAAAAAATCAAAATAAATCGAAAAAAAATCGAAAGAGATCGAGAAAAAGACGACAAAAATCGAAAAAACTCAAGAGAAATCGAAAGAGATGGAACGGAATCAAAATCGAAAAAATTTAAATGAATCAAAAGAAATCGAAAAAAGAAAAAAATCAACAAAAATCGAAAGAAATCGAAAAAAAGGACAAAAATCGGAAAAGATCAACAAAAGTCGAAAGAGATCGAAAAAAATCAATAGAAATAAAAAATAAAAAAAAATCGACAAAATCGAAAGACGGAAATCAGAAAAATAAAAAAACTGAAGGAACTTGAAAAATTCAAAAAACATAGAAAAATTTCAAAAACAGCAGAAAAATGAGGAAAAAAATACGAAAAAAACCGAAAAATGAAAAAAATTATTGAAAATTAGTGATTTAATCGAAAAAATTAGAAAAAAATCGGAAATAATCGAAAAAGAAACAAAAATTATTGAAGAATATTGGAAACAAATGAAAAAGAAAATGGTAAAGTAAATGGAAGAAATCGAAATATATCGCAAAGAACCGAAAAAAGTTGGAAAAAATCGTAAAGAACAAATAAAAACCCGAACAGTTATAAACAAAAGAAAGAAAAGAAGAAATGAAAAAATCAAAAGAATTGCAATAAATCGCAACAAAATCCCAAAAAAAAATTGCAAACAATCGTAAAAAAATTGCAAAAATTAAAAGAATAGGAAAAAATGGGGAAAAAATTAGAAAACAAAAAAGAAATAGAAAAAGAAACTCGTCTTAAATATACCATAGATAGATAGCGATAAAATATAGTTTTAAATTCAAATCTGAAAAATCTACTGAATTTTACAGCGGATGTAAACATTAATATTTTGCGCTCAATTTTTTTTTGATCGTTTTTTAATAAAAATATATCGTTTTCGTTTAAAAAAAATGTCAAACCTGCCTATTATCAATTCTATTAAAATTCTACTAAACACCCTCATTTTTCTTAAAAATCTACTAATTTAGTAGGAAATTTACTAAAAACGGTAACTCTGTAAAATGTGTTTATATCGTGAATACAGCGCAGCAGCGGACAAGAGGCGAACCGTTCATGGCTACTGACGTCACCGGTCTAGTCTCGCGCACAGGTGCCGTTTTCCAGCCTCTCGATTTAAGTTAAAATAAAAAAAATAAGAAAAATGTCGAACCTGCCTATTAGACTGTGATTTATGTTAAATAATTAAGGAATAGTTCCAAAAATTGACTATAAATAACCTGAAAAAGCAAATTTACAATAAAGACTGTGATTTATGCACAAAACTATTGAATATTTAACCAAAATTTACTATAAGTAAGGTAAAAAACGAATCATAAGGCGTTTAGACGGTGATTTATGTTAAAAAATTATTTAGTTTATCTTCTGTGCCATCACCTTCTTCAGTTATAGCCTCTGAACCATTCTTTTTCGCTTGAAAATTTTGCCCTTATAAATGTCCATAAATGTTCCTAGTACCACTTAATCCTCTTTGTTCTTATAAGTACCTGTGCGCACCTAATTTAATTTAATTTTTATTTATTAACTTGTTATGTAACTCATTTTTCGTCTCATTTGTAATTAGTTTGGTAAGTTCATTTATTGTATAAATTCTACTCCTTCCTAACACTAGTAGACGAGGCAATGAAGATTTATGTTAGGAAATCTTTTAAGATTGGACGGATCGGAATGCGGTTTTTCGCATTCGCTTCCAAAAATTATTTATACCATTCGTACCTAATTGGTACTAAGAACCGGAAGTTGCATTGCTGCAGCATAAAATGCATTCAAAAAATGCATTATTTGAGAGGGCTTTTGGAAAATTTAATAACTTTGTAAATAAGAGTCAGAATTGGCCCAAGTCAGGTGCCCAAGGGCTTTTAAGTCACTGATCACGATTATGATGTTCAAATTGACCCCCCGAACACCTGGAGCTCAGGAACGCCGACGAAAGTCATCTCCGTGGGACTCTACCAAAATTCATGCGAGGAAGGAGAGAAACTCGGCGCCCGGGGGTTTTATGGGTCGCTGAATTCAAATATGCCATCGGCGAACACCCCACGGACACCTGGTGCGCCCTAACCTGGCCCTGAACGTCATCTTCGAGAATTTTCCTGTAAATATCGACAAAAACGAACCGAAAATCGTTATGGGGGCGTTTTGTGGTTAGGGTTTCCAGACACAATTAAAAAAGACGAACCGAAAATCGTCACGGGGTGTTTTTTGGGTCGCTGAATTCAAATATGGCATCGGCGAATATCCCACGGACACCTGGTGCGCCCTAATCTGGCCCTGAACGTCGTCCAGGAGGTTTTTCCAGACACAATACATACATTCATTCATGTGTTAATCTCCCCTGGGGCTCTCGAAAAAGGTGATCCAGTCCTGTAAAAATGACGAGAATAATCTCCGGCTGGATCTCCGAACTTTGCCGAGCGGTCTTTCACTTTTCTCCCAACGCTCATTAAGGCGACACACTGGTCCCTGTCCAGATGATACAAACTAATATTCTGTGGATGCGCAGGAGAGTGTAATCTTAGGACCTGTAGTTGCCGGAAGCATGGCCTCCCTTGCAATCTTGCCTGTAAAAATTGTGAAGAGTCAACTTGCACCAATACTGAAAGATATTCCGTTGAAAGCGTAATTGCGGCAGAGAAAGAGGCCTTAGACGAGAAAGATGTACTACTGATGAATACGTCAGTGGATGACGAAGAAAATGAACAGAATAACGATGTGTTACTTTGATGGAGAATTTGATATTTAGTTACGAATTTGAAAATCGGAAGTTATTGATTAATGAGGTTAGGTGAAGTAACGGTTGGATTGTATTTGATTTGAGTTCAATAAAAAGTTTTTAAATGTCAATTACATAAACATTGACTTTCTATTCATTCTCTTTCTTTCCTTCATACATATTTTAACTAAAATCAACAATTCCATACAGTTATTGCAGTACATTGACGTCGGTCTCTAAGACATCAGGTTTAGTTGACATTCATGGGAATGACATCAATGTAGAGATAAAAGTTACGGTGCACCAGGTATTGGGAGGATAGTTTTCGGCGTGAAATTTGGATGAAGCGCCCCGAAAAAACCCCCCATAATGATTTTCAATTGTGTCTGGAAAACCCTCCGGGATGACGTTCACGGCCAGGTTAGGGCGCACCAGGTGTCCCTGGGGTATTCGCCGATGCCATATTTGAATTCAGCGACCCAAAAAACACCCCGTAACGATTTTCGGTTCGTCTTTTTCAATTGTGTCTGGAAAACCCTCCCCACAAAACGCCCCCATAACGATTTTCGGTTCGTTTTTGTCAATATTTATAGGAAAATTCTCGAAGATGACGTTCAGGACCAGGGCAAAAACCCCTGAGTACCCGACTTGGGCCAATTCCGACTCTTATTTACAAAAGGCCTCTCAAATAATGCATTTTTTGAAGGCATTTTAGACTACAGCAATGCAACTTCCGGTTCTTAGAAGGTACCAATTAGGTACTAATGGTATAAATAATTTTTTGAAGCGAAAACCGTATTCCGATCATAGCAGACTTATCTAATTTAGTTTGGCATGCACTTTAAAGGAATAAATTTTTAAAAAAATCCAAACTGTTATCGAGCTGAAAATCTTTTCAGACTTTCTTAATATTTTATTACGTTCCCGATGGTCAAAAACTTAAATATTTCGAGTTTTTTTGGTTACAAAACAATTTTTTTACATTACGTGAGACGCAGAGGGTTTTGGTCAGGATGTCCCAGACATTTTACATAATAAAACCAAACTACCATGTCATCTAAGAAAACTGACAATTTTTATCTATCGGATTTTAATTGCTTCCTAATATGATCATTATGACTGTATAAAGGATATATTTTTTAATAGTAGAATATTATCGTAAATTCCTCTCCAGACAATTCTTTCCCACGACAATCCTTCCCCACGATAATCCATCTCGAGACAATCATTTCCGGACAGTGCTTCTGTAATAGTTTTGTACTGTGAGTTGGCTTTCTATTTAAACACTATAACTAATTTGTTTCAGTAATACAACGTCCAATTTATATTAAACCGTCGTTTCCCGAATATTCGATGGATCTCTCGCGCGCGCTGTTTATCTTTCATCAGACACAGGGCCTGCCTCGTTACATTGCACCTTCCTTAAAATCATTTCGTCTCGAAATATTCCAGGGCTTACTGTGGTACGGCGGTATCTGCAGGACTCCCCATTCCGGCACCAGGACGTTTGGTGGAACAGTTCATGGTTTTTAAGTCTCAACTGCGAATATTGAGACAACATTAATCAGATCCAAGAACTAATTTTGGGACCACCGAATTCCTTAGGTTCTTGGTCATCATCACGTTCCTCAATTCCACAAAAGCATTCCAAAGGTGGTGATAGATTGGCTTATCATGCGAGAACGTTTTTCTTACCAAATAGAAGATGTCTCTTTTGCCCAATGATTGCTTATCTTCCAGTTAAAGGACTTTTCCCACCAATGGATTCTGCTTCCTTAGATTTTAAAACTGGCCGAACTTCTTGCCGATTCCTCTGGATGTTCAAAGGTCTTGAGCCACGCAAGGACCTAAGGAAAACTCTACTGGCAGTTTAAACAATTCTCGTGGTTCTTCTCTGGTCACGCCGTGTTGCACTTTCTGTCCATTCGAGCTCAATGCCATCTCGTCATCGGGTGGTTGTATGCTACAAACTTGGGCTTGCTCATCTTCGCTGTCTTAGCTTCCTACATAAGGGGCTAGTATATTGAAATGTACTACTCTTGGTTTTCCTCGAGGAAGCTTTTTAATTATATAAACGACATCATTGATCTTCTTTAGTTCGGGTGAATATCCACGACATTTCGGGTTATAAATCCAAACAAGATCACCCAGTTGCAATTCTCCAGCATCAGATTTGACGTCATATGCTTCATTCATTTGGGCACTGGCATTTTAGATATTTGACCGGACTCGTTACTGGATATTGTTCATTCTTTGGCGTAACTTGTTGACATATTCGCCTGCGGTCTCTTCTCCTGGGGGATACCCAAACTTCAGATAACATGGTAGTCGCAGCTCTAGTCCCATAATGATGCTGGCAGGGATTTGACCCGTTGACTCGTGTACCAATGAACGAAATGCCATCAGAAATAGTTATAGATACTGATCCCAATCTCTTTAGTTGTTAGAGGCTAGTTTTGATAAAAGCCCATTAATGGTCCTATTTATTCGTTCCATCGCATTACGGATGTAATGCTGTAGTCCGTGTTTTATTTATCTTCAGAAGTGTTCAGACGTCTTGGAATAGGCTAAACTCGAAATTTCTTCCTTGGTCTGAATGTAACTCTAAGGGAACACCAACACGACTGATCCATCCCTTGGCAAGACTATCAGCAACGATCAAAGCTTCTTGGTTCGGCAAAGCATAAGCTTCAGCCCATTTACTAGTCCATCACCATCACCATGTACTACTTATTTCCGGAGTCAGATTTAGAAAATGGTCCTGCAACATCGATTGTAATTCTCTCAAATGGACTGCCAACATTATAATACTTCATCCGAGTTTTTGATCGTCTCTGAGTAACATTACTTGCTGCACAATCTGTACATTTCCGGCACCAATCATTAATATCTGCTAGACAATTTACCCAATAGAATCGCTCTCAACTTCCCTAGTGTTTTCGTAACTCATTATGTATAGGATGAGATAGTTTCATTGAGCCCAGTATGACTTTATGGTGGGTGAATATCGATAAATCTCCTGCTATGTAGGTCTACTGCCTTCTTCCTTCCACAGTATAACCTTTCTCAGATCCGAATCTAATGTTTGGCCCTTTTGGATATCCACAGATTGCCAGTGGTCATCTACTGCAGTAGTCGGTTTTCTCTGCACGCTGACAATGTTTGCAGTTATGAGGACATGGTCTTCTAGAGAAGTCAATAGCATTAACTCTTGCTTAAAGATAAGATGCTATTACTTTTGCTGCTGCCTCGAATTGGCGACGATAATCAGTCCATAACGATTGTCCATCGAATTGTGGAGGTTTCATTCTCTGTATTCTCTCGAAGCCAATTTTTGAATCTATTACTTTCGCTTTGACCTCTTGGTCCAAACTAATTGTACTTTCGGCCCTTGATAGAGTTCCTGCCCTTTGCATTGTGGCAATCTGTTCTTTTAATTTAGTTGATATCATCATCTACTGTCCGCTTTAACTCATCTATCTGTGTTTCCACATTTTCGACTATTTTTCTTCCAATATTTTTGAGTATTGAAATAATTTGTCTTCTATTTAGTGTTAAAAATTAAAAGTGTTCAGAACAATAGTTTACATAATCATATGTATTTGGATTATAGAATTTATATGCTCTTTGCGTAGTCAAGCGGTCTTCGGCGCCTTAGTCCACGTTTCGGATTGCCTCGGGCGCTACCTACGTTTATAGTGTGAATACCACTTACACGGGCAGCTTCAGTGTAATAAAATGCTCCAGTGGTCGTATGGCATCGACAAGACACTAGCGGCCAGAAGCATAGGCTTTACTTGCTCTACTAGGTTGAGTACCTGGGTATTAATTCTGCTATATATTCCTAAACTTTGAGGTGTTCCGGGGATTAATTTGAACATCATAATCGTGATCAGCGACCTCAAAAACCCCTGAGTACCCGACTTGGGCCAATTCTGACTATTATTTACAAAGTTATTAAATTTGCCAAAAGGCCTCTCAAATAATGCATTTTTTGAATGCATTTTTGACTACAGCAATGCAACTTCCGGTTATTAGAAGGTACCAATTAGGTACTAATGGTATAAATAATTTTTGGAAGCTAATACAAAAAACCGTATTCCGATCCGTCCAATCCTAAAAGATTTCCTATTTTTGGCCTTTTTAGTGCTTCATTGCCTCGACTAATTAGTTTGGTAAGTTCATTTATTCTATAAATTCTACTCCTTCCTAACACTAGGCGTTTTGCCACGAGATACCGGTTACCTACCGATTCAATGGAAACGGTACTATGTTCATCTTTTTCTAAAATATCTCTGTTTCCTCTCACACTATTCACTCGCGAAAATGCCTCGGTCGCTCAGGTTTATCGTCAAACAAGAGATATATGTTGGAGGTTAGAATCTATGTTTATAAATGTCTTTTAGTATTTCAGTCAATTTATTTACATTGCAGATATTAACCCATATAATTTGTTGGTTTAATAGAAAATTTGATATCACTTCAATAGATAGTCCTTACAGACTTTATGTTATTGATAATTTTTGATTTAACGAACTTGTGTTTTATTTGATCACTGATGAGGAAACCAGAGTTCCTTGAATTATATTAATGGAAAAGGTTATGCCGATTCCATTGTACAATATTTGTCTGTAGATAATTATAATAACAATTTTTTGTAGGTTATGAACCGCAGAACCGTTAAACTTGAACACCTCACTCGATTATGCGTACCGTTGAAGTACACTCACATGCGAAACGATTATACCAACCTGTCGCGAAAAATTGTATACCGTTGAGTCAACGGTACCTCGCGCAAAACATTATAGACCTGATGATGGCATATTGCCGAAACTAGTCGCCGCCGCCTCTGCATTCAATTTGTAACATTAACAAAAAAGTACTTTCTTATGCTCGCAGCAATAAACGAGTTGGCAAGTTTTTATCGTAAAAGATTAATTTGGAAACGAAAATTCATGCACGTCAAGCGAAAGTGCAAATTTTTCATTAATTAAAAATGTACAATCCCGTTATATGGTTTCATTTTTCAAACGCAAAATGACCATCTTTAGATTTTATTTAAATTTTTGACAAATCATATTGAAAAATTGTTTAAAAAAAGAAGGAATTAACACATAAATTCTTATTTTGAATAAAACCGTCTGCACGTATCGTTGAATAAACCTCATTTATTCGAATACTGTGAAATAGATGTACTTAATTTTCTGCTTCTCAATTTATTTTTATTCTTCTCGAGGTATTGAAGCTGGCAATCGATTTCGATTTATACGATTCAGTTATTTTCAGTAAATTTCTTACTTTGATTGAAGTATTTGACGACGCTTCATTCGAATGTAAATCGGTTTTATATTGTCACAAACATAGTCTAATTTTAGCAGGGTTCGAAAATATCATGATATTTATATAAATATCATATCACATGATATATATCTAAATTATCAGTATTATTACTTGCACAAACTAAATTTTAACACAAACACATTAACAAAAACTTATATTCGCTATACAACAAAACCGTTTATTCTAACGCAAATTAAAAATAAAAAACAAAAATAATTAAAAATAAACAAATATCACTGGGCATATTTTTTTGGTGTGTTAAAATACAGTCAAAATACTACCAAACAGAATGCTTTGGTTTTGGCATAATATTAAATAAAAATCAGAACTAACTTAACACAACAATCAACTCAAAGGGGAAACACAGATAGGATTATTTGCAGTGTTACCGTTTTCAATAAACCGTATTCTACCAACATGTCGATAATAAACTAGCAAAATCTACTAACTATCTAAATCTAACCTGTGTATTAAAAAAAGAAGAAAATATAATACTATTTATATTTATTTTTTTAAAGGAAGTCTTGACTATCTAAATCTAACCTGTCTATTAAAAAAAAAAGAAAAAATAGCTTTCTCTTTCCACTTAAAACTTATTCTCCACTACGTTCCCTATTGTTTTCCACTTCCCCTATTTTTTATTCCACCCTTTCCACTTCTTTTTTTCTACCTTTTTTCTACATTTTCTCCTATATTTTTTACTAATTTCTTTATGTCATACTTTTTTTTTCCACTTTTTCCCGTTAAAACTTTTTTTCCACTTCTTTTCCAATTTTTGTCACTTTTCCCCTACTTTTTTCGACTTTTCCCCCTACTTTTTCACTAATTTTTTTTATATTTTAAACTTTTTTCCACTTTTTCCCCGACTCAATTTTTCTCCTCTATTTTTATTATTTCAATTTTTTTCTGCAATTTTCCCACCATCCTTTTTTCCCCCCTTTTTTTTGTTTTAGATATTTTTTTACATTTTTTGCCCTACATTTTTTAGTTTCAAACTGTTTTCCCCTTTTTTCCTAACTTATTTTTTCTCCTATTTTTTCAGTAATTTTTTTGTTTCCAACTTTTTTCCCATTATTCCCCCACCCTCTTTCCCCTACTTTTTTTAACAATTTCTTTGTATTCTACTTTTCTTCTCAAAAACTTTTTCCACGTCTTTCGCTATTTTTTTTCACTTTTCCCCTACTTTTTTCCATGCTTTTTTATTTCACCCTTTCCACTGTTTCCACTTTTTCTCACACATTTTTTTTACTAATTTCTTTGTGTCAAACGTTTTTTGTTCCACTTTTTCCCCTTCACACTTTTTTCATTTTCTTCCCCTATTTTGTCACTTTCCCCTACTTTTTTATTTTATCCTTTCCCTTCTTTTTTATTTTGTCAATTTTCTTCTTTTTCCCACTTCTTCTCATAAATTTTTCACTAATTTTTTTGTGTAAAGTTTTTTTCTTCCACTTTTTCTCCTTAAATCTTTTTTTTCACTTCTTTTCCTATTTTCTTTCACTTTTCTCCTATTTTCTTCTACTTTTCCTTATTTTTTTATTCCACCCTTTCCCCTACTTTTTTTCACTTTTTCTCCTACATTTTTTACTAATTTCTTATTTCTTTGTGTCAAATTTTTTTCCACTTTTCACTAATTTTTTTATAATTTAAAACTTTTATTACCAATTTTTCACCTACTTTTTTTCCACTATTTGCCACAGCCTTTTTCACCTACTTTTTTTCCACTTTTCGCCACAGCCTTTTTCCCCTAATTTTTTAGTTTCAAACTTTTTACCCAAATTTTTTTATATATAATCTTTATTTTTTATTTCCAATTTTCTCCCTCTCCCTTTCTATCAGTACCAATGGAGTGGTAAGGGGGAAATAAGAAAATAATTACTCAAAAAAAGTGATTTTTTCGTAAAAAAGTGGAAATTTGACAGAAACTGACAATAATGAGAAAAAATGGGGAAAACGGGGTAATTTCAAGAAAAAGAGTGACAAAATTTGAAAGAAAAGAGGGGAAATTTAAGGCAAAAAAGTTCGAAAATTTGAAAGAAAAGAGGGGAACATTTGGAGGAAGAGGGGAAATTTGAGAAAAAATAACAAAAATGAAAAAATAAGAGGTAATTTTAAGAAAAAAATGGGGTAATTTCACAAAAAACGGGGAAATTTCAGGAAAAAGTGACAAAAATTGAGAGAAAAGAGGGGAAATTTGATACAAATAGTGACAGTATTTAAGAGAAAATAGGGGAAATTTTGAATTAAGAGGCCTTATCACAAAAATAAGGGGTAATTTTCAGAAAAAAGGGGTAATTTTAGAAAAAATGGTATTTTCAGAAAAGTGACAAAGTGAAAAGAGGAAAAATTTTGGACAAAAAAATTAACACCCTCATTTTTCTTAAAAATCAACTAATTTGATAGGAAATCTACTGAAAACGGTAACCCTGATTATTTGGGATAGAGGATAAGTAAAAGCAATAACAAAATAAATCGTGGCGAAGCTGGGAATCCCAAATTCTGCGCGGGGATGCTTGCGCAACAGCCGAATAAATTGCTACTGATATTATACTTTTGTACAAGAGCATATTGAGACATTTTCGGATGTTTAAAATAAAATTTTTAATTTAATAAATAAAATTTTCGATTATATCGGATATATATATCAGGATATAAATATCGGATATATACCCTCCGAACCCTGAATTTTAGTATTTCAATATATATAAAAAAAGATTTTTGGTAAAATGATAACTTACATTTCAATTTTATGTTATCTTATGTACCTGAATGCATAATAAAAAAAAAATTATTTTTGCATTATTTCATAAATATTTAAAAAATGTTCACCTTTATCAATTTTAATAAAAACAATTCATATCTTCCACTTCATTACCTCATTAACCTTCAGTTGGTATTCAATTGATAAACCTTATTATCTTACTGATAACGAGCCCCTCATCAAAATATTAGTACTATTATTTTTCAAAATAACGCGTATGATATGGAAATCATTTGAATAATAAATAAAAATGTACATTAAAACGCAGCCAAGTTGGCTAGAAGGCGTCGCGACGTCTGATTTGTGGATTTCTAAGATCTTAAAAGCTTGATTATTATTATAATAAATAAAATAAGAAGAAAATTTTCCACCTACTAGAATTTCACACCGCCATTTTCAATATTTTCTTTTTATAATTAGTAACGAGAAAAAAATCCCTTTAGTGAAAGAAACGTTTATTCGAACAGTGAAAAGTGACATGTAAATCCTATTTATAAAAATAAAAATACATTTAGCTTGCTAATTTGATTTTTATATCATTTGAAAGCAGCGATGGTGTTAAAGAAAAACAACATCTCAATTTAGATTAGATTGTTTTTCTCTGGGAAGACTACGAAATAATTATTCTGGATGATATAGGGTGTGAAAACATTATTGTATCTTATAAAAAATAAATACGAAACTTGTTACAAAAAAATTGACAATATGATTAAATGATAAAGTTGGATCTATTGGTTACCTAAATTTTGCCCTAATTTTAACCGTAAATAAAGGCCAAATATTTTAGTTATAAATTTTAACACTGATACAAATTTTCTTAAAAAAAAATTAATGTTGAAAAAAGTATAAAAAGGGAATAAATAACTTTGCTAAAATTTATTATAAATTGTCAAAAATTTAAATGAAGAAAAATGTGAAAATCTCTGACAATTTATTAAAAATCGATTTGTTGCTCCAAAACTTGAAAGTTTCAAACTTTGACATTATTTATTTTTGACAGGTGACAGTTTGAGAAATAATTTTGACTGTTCTGAATAAAGTTTTTGAAGGGCTTTCAAATGACATATTGCAAGGCAAATTCCGTGACGTATTGCTTCTGTCATTTTTTGACAGTAACACTTCCGTTTGACAGATGTCGTACAAAAATAATGATTGGATAAGAAAAATCTTCAACAACGTTAACATAGCTGACAAATAATTAACAACTGAATTATAGCCATAAAAATTTGCTACAAATTGTTCGAAACTGTTCAAATTTTTGCTAGAATTCATTAAAAACTGTCAAATCTCTGACAAATTATTAAAAAATTAATAAGCCTTGAAGCCTCGATGTTAAAAATTGTTCAAATTTTTGTTAAAATTTATAAGACATTGTCAAAAATTAAAAAAAAAGTGAAGAAAATTTCCAAAAATAATAAAATCTCTGATAAGTTATTTGACAATGGATAAAACTCTTGAAAATTTGCTAAAAATTGTTCAAATTTTAGCTAAAATTTATAAGAAACTGTAAAAAAATAAAAAAAGAGTGAAGAAAAATCTTCAAAAATAATAAAATCTTTGAGAAATGATTAAAAAATTTATAAAATCCTTAAAAATTAGCTAAAAATTGTTCAAATATTTGCTAAAATTTGTAAAAAACATTCAAACATTAAAAGAATTGAAGAAATTCTATTAAAATTTTAAAATCTCTAATAAGTGATCAGAAAATGGATAAAAGCCTTGAAAATTTGCTAATATGTTTTTAAATTTTTGCTAAAACTTATAAGACATTGTCAAAAATTAAAAAAAAAAGCTGAAGAAACATCTTCGAAAATAGTAAAAAGTCTGAGAAATGATTAAAAAATTAATAGCAGCCTTGAAAATTTGCAAAAAATTGTTCAAATTCTTGAAAATTTGCTCAAAATTGTTCAATTTTTTTCTAAAATTTATAAGAAACAGTCAAACAATAAATAAAGTGAAGAAAGTCTATAAAAATGTTAAAATCTCTAACAATTAATAAGAAAATGGATAAAAGCCTTGAAAATTTGTTCATTGCTAAAATTTATAGGAAATTATAAAAATTAAAAAAAAACTCGGGAAAAATCTTGGAAAATAATAAAATCTCTGAAAAATGATTAAAAAAATTAATGGCAGCCTTGAACAGTGGCTAAAAATTGTTCAATTTTTTTCTAAAATTTATAAGAAACAGTCAAAGATTAAAAAAAGTGAAGAAAATCTATAAAACTGTTAAAATCTCTAACAAGTAATAAGAAAATGTATAAAAGCCTTAAAAATTTGATAAAAATTGTTAAAAATTAAAAAATAGAAACATCTTCAAAAATAATGAAATCTCTGAGAAATTATTAAAAAATTAATAGCGACCTTGAAAATTTCCTAAAAATTGTTCAAATTGTTGCTAAAATTTATAAGAAACAGTCAAACATTAAAATAATTGAAGAAAATATATAAAAATGTTAAAATCTCTAATAAGTGGTCAGAAAATAGATAAAAGCCTTGAAAATTTGTTCAAATTTTTGCTCTAAAATTTATAAGAAACTGTCAAAAATTAAAAAAAAAGTGAAAAAAAATCTTCAAAAATAATAAAATCTCTGAGAAACAATTAAAAAATTAATAGCAGTCTTGAAAATTTGCTAATAATTGTTCAAATGAATGCTAAAATTTATAGCAGTCAAAAATTAAAAAAAGTAAAGAAAATCTATAACAATGTTAAAATATCTAACAATTAATAAGAAAATGGATAAAAGCCTTGAAAATTTGTTCATTGCTAAAATTTATAGGAAATTATCAAAAATTAAAAAAAACTCTAGAAAAATCTTCGAAAATAATAAAATCTCTGAGAAATGATCAAAAAAATTAATAGCAGCCTTGAACAGTGGCTAAAAATTGTTCAAATTTTTGCTAAAATTTATAAGAAACAGTCAAAAATTAAAAAAAGTGAAGAAAATCTATAAAAATGTTAAAATCTCTAATAAGTGATAAGAAAATGGCTAAAAGCCTTAAAAATTTGATAAAAATTGTTAAAAGTTTTCCTAAAATTTATAAGAAACTGTCAGAAATTAAAAAAATAGAAACATCTTCAAAAATAATGAAATCTCTGAGAAATTATTAAAAAATTAATAGCGACCTTGAAAATTTCCTAAAAATTGTTCAAATTGTTGCTAAAATTTATAAGAAACAGTCAAACATTAAAAGAATTGAAGAAAATCTATAAAAATGTTAAATTCTCTAACAAGTGACAAGAAAATGGACAAAAACTTGCTAAAATTTGTTCAAATTTTTACTAAAATTTGTAAAAAACATTCAAACATTAAAAGAATTGAAGAAAATATATAAAAATGTTCAAATCTCTAATAAGTGGTCAGGAAATAGATAAAAGCCTTGAAAATTTGTTCAAATTTTTGCTCTAAAATTTATAAGAAACTGTCAAAAATTTAAAAAAAGTGAAGAAAAATCTTCGAAAATAATAAAATCTTTGACAAATAATTAAAAAATTAATAGCAGCCTTGAAAACTTGATAAAAATTATTCAAATTTTTGCTTAAATTTATATAAAACTGTCATGAAAAAAAAGTGAAAAAAATCTATAAAAATGTTAAAATCTCTGACATCTGATAAGAAAATGCAAAAAAGCCTTGAAAATTTGCTAAAATTTGTTTAAATTTTTGTTAAAATTTATATGAAAATGTCAAAAATGAAAAAAAAAGTAAAGAAAATCTATAAAAATGTTAAAATCTCTGACATCTGATAAGAAAATGGAAAAAGGCTTTAAAATTTGCTAAAAATTGTTCAAATTTTTGTTAAAAATTATAATAAGCTGTCAAAAATAAAAAAAGTGAAGAAAATCTATAAAAATGTTAAAATATCTGACGAATGAGAAGAAAATGGAAAAAAGACTTGAAATTTTGATAAAAATTGTTCAAATTTTTGCTAAAATTTATAAGAAACTGTCAAAAATGAAAGAAAAAGTGAAGAAAATCTATAAAAATGTTAAAATCTCCAACAAATGATAAGAAAATGGAAAAAAGCTTTGAAAATTTTGTAAAAATTGTTAAAAATTTTGCTACGATTTATAAGAAACTGTCAAAAATGAAAAAAATCTATAAAAATGTTAAAATCTCTGACAACTGATAAAAAAATGGAAAAAGCCTTGAAAAGTTTCTAAAAATTGTTCAAATTTTTGCTAAAATTTAAAAGAAACTGTCAAAAATGAAAGAAAAAGTGAAGAAAATCTATAAAAATGTTAAAATCACTGACAAGTGATAATAAAATGGAAAGAGGCCTTGAAAATTTGCTAAAAATTGTTCAAATTTTTGCTACAATTTATAAGAAACTGTCAGAAATAAAAAAAATAGAAGAATATCTATAAAAATGTTAAAATCTCTGACAACTGATAAAAAAATGGAAAAAGCCTTGAAAAGTTTCTAAAAATTGTTCAAATTTTTGCTACAATTTATAAGAAACTGTCAGAAATAAAAAAAAATAGAAGAATATCTATAAAAATGTTAAAATCTCTGACAACTGATAAAAAAAATGGAAAAAAGCCTTGAAAATTTTCTAATAATTGTTAAAATTTTTGCTACAATTTATAAGAAAATGTCAAAAATGGAAAAAAGTGAAAAACATCTATTAAAATGTTAAAATCTGTAACAAGTCATAAGAAAATGGCAAAAAAACTTGAAAATTTGCTAAAAATTGTTCAAATTTTTGCTAAAATTTTATAACAAACTGTCAAAAATTGAAAAAAAAGTCAAGAAAAATGTTAAAATCTGACCAACGATTAAATAAAAGCCTTGTTCAATTTTTTTTAAAATTTATAAAAAACTGTCAAAAATTAAATAAAACATGACAGAAATCTCTAAAAATGTTAAAATTTGACAAATGATTAAAAAATTAATAAGAGCTTTGAAAATGTGTTAAAAATTGTTCAAATTTTTATTAAAATTTATAAGAAACTGTCAAAATAAAAAAAAGTGCAGAATATCTTTAAAAATATTAAAATCTGACAAATGATTAAGAATTGAATAAAAGCCTTGAAAATTTGCTAAAAATTGGAAAACTCCTCAAATTTTTGCTAAAATTTATTAAAAAACAGTCAAAAATTAAAAAAAAAAAATGAAAAAATCTTTAAAACCGATAAAATATGTGACAAATATTTGAAATAGGATAAAAGCCTTGAAAATGTTGCTAAAAATTTTTCAAATTTTTGTTAAAATTTATAAGAAACCGTCAAAAATTGACAAAAAAAAAGTGAGGAAAAATTTGTTAAAATTTAATCAAATTTGTATTAAAATTTATAAGAAACTGTCAAAATTCAAAAAAAAAAATAAGTGAAGAAAATCGTTAAAAATGTTAAAATCTGACAAATGATTAAAAAATGGATAAAACCTTGAAAATTTGCTAAAAACTGTTTTGCTCACATTTAAAATAAACTGTAAAACATAAAAAAAAAGGAAAGAAAAATCTTTTTTCCAATTTTTTTAGAATGTTTTAAAAGTGTCAAAAATTAAAAAAAAAACAGGAAAATCTCTGACAAATAATTAATAAGTGAAAATTTGCTAAAAATTGTTCAAATTTTTGCTAAAATTTATAAGAAACTGATTAAAAAAAGTGAAGAATAAATGAATAACAGCCACGAAAATTTGCTAAAAATGTTCAAAATTTTCAAAATTTTTGCTAAAATTTATTAGAAACTGTCAAAAATTCTATAATAAATTATTAAAAAAATATTTTTCAAGTAGCAAGTTTAAAAACAAAAATGAAGAATAACCATTATTAGAATCTGTCATACATTTTCAAAAAATTGCTACACTCAAAAATTGCTAAAAAAACTTAAAAAAATTTAGAAATTTTATAAGTTACAATAAAAAGAAGAAAACTATCAAATCTTGAATACAATTTTTATGGATTAATAAACGTTTTTTGGGAAATATTTTGAGGTCACTGGAAGATTTTAAAAAGTTTTAAAAGTTCTTTGAAGATTTTTAGCCGCATTGCCAAGATGGATAATAATAATAATAATATTTTCCCTATATTTCACGCTGTTACGAGTAAACCAAAGAAACTGTACGGCTATTATTATTGTTCGTATGGCGCTGCGGGACGACTTACTGATGATTGATGGCGCCATTTACATACAAAAACTGGGAAAATCTTAAAACCATCAAAATAGTATAGTATTTCTTATGATTTCATCAGTAATAAAAAGTAAAAATAATATTTCCTTGTCTGTTATTCACTTTAGGAATTAGAAGTAGGTGAGTAAGCACATTTAAAAATGAGTTTCGTAAATATCAGTATAAATATTTCACATGTCGCAAATTATTGCTACTATCAAAAATTATTGATGACAGTGCAATATCAAATTTGACACATTATCCAAATATATAAATTATCGATTTATAATATTTATTGTGATTATCTAAAATGGGTGTCCCATCTGGTAGCGTAGAAAATGGTAAAAAAATCTTCCAGCAACGATGTGCTCAATGTCATACGACAGAAAGAGGAGCTAAACATAAAGTTGGACCGAATTTAAGCGGACTGATTGGGAGGAAGGCAGGAACAGTATCCGGTTATACTTATTCAGATGCGAATAAAGCAAAGGGCGTTACATGGTCAGATTCTACACTGTTTGATTACTTAGAAAATCCTAAAAAATATATACCAGGTACCAAGATGGTATTTGCTGGTTTGAAAAAATCTCAAGATAGAGCAGATGTTGTTGCTTATTTAAAAACAATATAGAATTTACGACAAGTTGAATACTTTTAGATTAAGATTTATAGCAGTAAAGTGTTACTTTTTGTACAGACTTCATTTGATTTTTTTTGTATTTATATTAACCCTACGTTAGGTGCCTTGATTTTACTGACACAACCGTAGCCTAAAAAGATTTTTTTTGTTAACTGATTTCTCCAATAAATACCTGAAATACGGGAAGCTTGACATCTAAGGAAGTCGGTAAATCAGAAATTCGTGCCAAAAATACTCAAATTTTGATAATAATAAAATTAATCATTTTGTTAGGAAAAATCAACCAAATTTTGCAATGGATTTTAAACATTTTCATAAGTAAAATATCTAATTATTACAATATTTATATTTTTGACACAAATATTGTCGGTAGATAGAACGTTCGTTAACTTTAACGGTTCTGTAACTAATGACAATGACGTTTAGATTGTGACAATTGTATAAGAAATCAACTTGTAAAGTTTTATTCTAAACGTCATCGCCTTTACTTACTGAATCTTTAAAGTTAATGGACGTTCTATCTACTGACAGTTAGTCTAATAAATCCATCCCAATTTTGGTTTTATTGTACATCGTGATTATTTCTGGTTTTTTAGCTTCGTTAGTATCCTGGTCAATAGTGTCGTCATGATGCATACTGGAGATTAGTAGGACCGATTTATTTTTCTTTGAGCAATAAGATACAAAGGCCAGTTCTCACTTAAGCTTTGGCTAGCTTTTCTCCGCTTACCTTCATCGGGTCTTAAAATGCCGCTTGAATCAGTTTACGTGGTTTCTTATGTAGCGGTTCTCACTTACACTATGCGTCACTAGACTTCAAGTAGCTTGACGCAGCTTGACTCGTCGAATTGTCTGCATTCTTTTAAAACTACGGAATGAAGAATAGCGTCGCTAGATAAAGTATTTATATAAATATGTGATTCCCCGAAGCGTGATATTTTTATTATTTTAAAATGTTTATGGGACACTGGTTGGTGCGGAAGTAGTAATTTTCACAATACAAAGTAGGAATCTGATATTTTGTTTGGTCAATTTGTCTGCTACTGCTCCCTATGAAAAATTACATTGGTTGTAAAGTTTGTTTTCGTCTTTTTCCAGTCGTTTAATAGTAATCACTTGTTACGAGTGCTATACAAATGCTTCATCTGATGATGTACTGTCAGAACTGCATTTCTTAAATATTATTTCTTTAACTTAATTTACTCAAGTAATCCCAAAAATTAATAAGTAAACTTTTCACACTCCTGGTTTGGATTTGGCACAAACTGTCGCCCACGCTTCGATTTGAAGCTTATATATGAATTGGACTGGCAATTTTGTAAAGCCTATATGAGCCTATATGAGAATTGACCTCAAGCGTGCAGTCTTCCTGGAATCCATAAATAAAAGATTCTACTTTGTTATTTTTATTCGGTAAAGGTATTTCCCTTTTGTGTTTTTCTAATTGTCCCGACATATGTAAGCTTTTTTTCCTTCAATAACTTTTTGACTAGAGGTACACTGATGAACCAGTAATCAACAGTTATGTTTTTATTTGAAACTGGTTCTACTAGTCTTAAAACAATACTTTTCCCAGAATTATCGAATTTGAAAGGCGCCTCGTGTACACAACACGGTTTCAAGGTTAAATATATATCCAGAATTTACATCTACCAAGGCAAACATTTGCTCGAAATATATTGCTTGAACGAGCAACGTCCTCGAAATGTCAAAAGTTGCTCGTCAATTGTCAAATATTCACTCGCTATGAAATATTTTTGAAAATTTGCCAAAACATCTCTCTGATAGGAGCCATCTTATGAAGTTCTCTCCTATGGATTCTGTCTCTGATATCGTCGAAACGTACACATCTCAACACTAATCTAAACTCATCGCAGGGTAACAAAGTTTAACGCCACTGTCTTTAGAGTTGTCCCAAATTTTGTGAAGGTTTTTCCGAGAAGATCTTAATGAACCAATAATATACAGAATTCCTATAAATACCCTTATCTCTCATTCATTTGTTTCTAGTGCATCTCGCTGACGTGCAAATTGCTGATTAATGTTTTGAATGTAAATATTTGTGTAAGTAGTAATAGTTGTGCCCAAAAAAAGATTCATACACTCTATCCCGTTTTAGCTTCTCTAGCAATTCCCTTTGATTCAGGTAAATGGTAGACGAGATTATGAGCTCGAGTTCTGACATTTACATTTTCTCCATTTTGTCTTCTTGTCTTTCCTAAAAAATAGTTTTGTTTCTTGTTTCTGATTCATTCACATCTTCAATGTTTTCATCAGCACTATTTTTGGTTGCTTTTTCTTCTGAAGAAGAATTATGTAAACTGTCATGTGCATTTTCTTCGGGATCATAAATTTCATCTTTATCACCTTTATCCTCGGCATCACTTTCTTCATCTGAGAATTCATTAAACAATTGCAGCCATACATTTGCATCTTTCTCCTTTTTTTCCTGAGACATTTTCTTGTAATTTTTGTAACAATTCAGTGAAATTTTTTACAAGTCAATAGAAAAGATAAACTTACGTGTTTAGGCCTACTGTCTTCGATCGTAGCCCAGGCACAATTGTTTACATATAACTGCAGGTGGTAGACTGGTATTGTAGATTATGGTCTATTTAGCAGCTACTTAAAGCGGCACGTGCGCAAAAGTTTTTGCGTTCCAGATATAGAGTCAATCGAAATGGTGTGGGCTACAACTGTAGCCCACGCGCCTAACGAAGGGTTAAGTTATTTTGATAATATTTGGGTCATCCATCCCTAAAGCCGAGCCATACTAGAAATTTATTAATTTAACAAAACCGCGCACCGGCATTATTTTATTATTACGGCGTGTAACCTTGAATGGGACAAAAAGGAGCAGAATGGACCTTGTGTGTACATGAAAATTTTAATGACCATTAATAAATTTTTGTATACATTTGTTTCATTGATAAACGGACATACGTTTAGAGTGGATAGATGTCATCTAGGTGGTTCTAAATAACCCATATTTAATGGATCTTATAAACTTTATAACGAAAATAAAGGACGTTTTATCAAATTTGCCTATCTGGTATATTTTTTTATATTCGGCACATGTTTTAAGCTTGAATTAACAAATCTATTGACACA
Source organism: Neocrepidodera transversa (assembly GCA_963243735.1). Taxonomy (NCBI): domain Eukaryota; kingdom Metazoa; phylum Arthropoda; class Insecta; order Coleoptera; family Chrysomelidae; genus Neocrepidodera; species Neocrepidodera transversa. Next base: position 19,669,378 of record OY725344.1, on the reverse strand, counting down.
TTAGCCTTTGTTCCCGTTCCCTGTTCAGGTGTCGACAATACACAATACATGAAGAGGAGTTTCATCCTCTTCCTCACACTTCCTACATAAGAAATCTTCCGATACTCCTATGAGGTCCAGGTGTCTTTTGAGCTCGCAGTGTCCTGTCAGGACACATAGTGCAGTTTTGAGCTCCCGCCTTTTTACGTATAAGAGCACATTGTCTCTGCTATTTGGTGGACCGTCTATAAGTGTTTTAGACTGTCTTGGTCCCGGAAGTTCTATCCAGTATTCCCTGTGTTTGTCCCTTAATTATTTTTCCAGCATACCCTTTACATGTTGGTAGGAAATACCACATGTGGGTTTGCGGTAAAGATTTTTCGGCGCTCCTGTACCAGCTTTACCTGCCTCTTCATTTTCTTCTATGCCTTCATGCCCAGGCACCCATTCAAGAGTTATCTTGTTGTATTCTGCCAGGAAATTTAGGTTTTTATGGCAGTCAAATACTAGCTTGGACTGTATTTCCACCCTTTGTATTGGTTTGAGGGATGCTTGGTTGTGGGTATACGGATTCTCTTATTTCTAAGATCCTTGAGCAACATCACATTTATACAAGAATTTATCGCAGTCATTTCCACTTTAAAGACCGTTACCATAGATCCCAGGTTTAGAATGCAAGTTTTCCATCAATTCGTATGATAGAATCCAGCACCTGTGCTGTTTCGAACCAGTCCGTATACCAGACTGATTGATTAAGTCCTGACCTCACTCTTTCTGTCCCTGTCAGGTATGTTTACACTGGAAGGTTTCAAAAAGTTGTGGTTGACAGGCATTCTATCCGATGGCATAGTTAGCACCGCAGTTGGCGTTGCTCCAAACATCCTTGTAATCAGAAGAGATGCTACTCTCTGTAGCTTGCCCAGCTGCGTTCGCGCTGTTCGCTTTATTTCACCCTAATACGGAGGCGTAAGTCACGGCAGGTCTCACAACCCTGGTATAGAGCCAATGCACCATACCCGGGTTGAGTCCCCACTTAAACCTCACCATACTCTTGCAGGCCCAAAGGGCTCTTGGAGCTTTTTCCGTTGTATTACCTATATAGCTAGAGAACGTTAATTTATTATCTAGGATAACTCCCAAACATTTAACCTCTGTTGTCAGTTTTAGTTCTTTTCCCCACATGGATAGTCCCTTTATGTTTAGGATTCTTTTCCTTATGAAGGCAAAAAATGATGTTTTCGGCGGGTTGTGGATAATGCCTCTTTTCGGTACCATCTTTCTACAATGTTGAGTTTATATTGATACCTACGTCGTCAGAAAATGTTTGTGCGTAGATATTTTCCCTCTCTACCTCTCTAAGAAGGTCATCAACCACCAGGCACAACATCAATGGGGAGATTACTCCCTCTTAAGGGTATCCCTTAGACGTAACGACATCCCTTCTTACGTTGTAAAGAGTGCTGTAAACATTCCTATGCTGAAGCACGAAGTCTACCCATCGCGTAATGTTTTGAGCGGTTCCTCGCTTCGGTATGGCTCCTAATATGGATTTGTATGAAGCCGAATCGATGGCCCCTTATATATCTAGAAATGCCGCTTGTGCAATTTTTTGACAGTCCAATGCTTGTTCCACCTTGAGCCCCAGGACTTCCCAGATTGGAATGCGAATTGGTTCGATGTATCGGGTTGTCTACCAATACATCGTCCCTTATATATTTATCAATCATCTTTTCTAAAGTTTTTAAAAAGAATGATGTCAGGCTGATAGGTCTATAAGAATTGACTTCTGCAAAGCTCGCATTACCCAGTTTGGGTATGAAGACAACTCTTGTAGACCTTAATTTTTATGGTACATACCCCAATGCCAGGCTGGCACGGAGCATCAGACCAGTACTCTTGACAAAGTCCAGAATGGCTCTGATGTTAGCTTTCCCTATATCATCGGGTTCAGGATATTGTACCGCAAAGTGCCATTCCCTTCCCCTGGCAATTGATGATGCTTGAGGCTTTTTTAAATAGGAGGGAATTTTTAAATAGAACGGCTTCATCAGGTTATGGATCCAGCAGCATTCCGAAAAGCAATTGTTAGAACTTTTGTAATAAATCTTTTCTATAAAATATTGGAAATATTTAACAAGTGCGTACTTAAATATGGCTAAAGCACAAGTCGCAAGTCCTTTTCCTTATTTTGAAAAATTAAAAGGAAGCGAGAACTACAATACCGCGCAGTTTTCTTATGGCTAGTTTTCGATATACAGGGCGTCAATATCCCAAAGTTTTTAAAATGCGTACCAAAAAGTCCCTTTTGAATGTTTTTGGCTGATATATGAAGATAAAATACATACGTAATGATAAAAATGAAAATATTGATAGTTACAGGGTGATTCAAGCTGTCACAGACCTTTCTTGGATATAATATGTATTTTTACTTTACAAATATAGCGCAAAATAACATTAAAAAAATCTCCGTAAAAGTTTCCAAGAATGGCAAGACGAAGTTCTAGGAGTATGTTGAGCTTCAATCGAATGTTGTGATATTTCATCTTAGGTTTCTGGAAATAATAATCTATAATCTATAATTGCGAATGTTGCGATTGCGATAGGCTGGCACATTTCACATTTTTTAAGATGCAGTAAAACATTTCACATAAGCGTTTGTTGCTAGCAAGATCAGGGCTCGTGATCTTGACCAATATTGTTATCGCAAGGGTCATTGTTACGGTATTGCTCCATTCACATGAGCGAAAATTTTCGAGGCAGCAGTCATGTGAACTCGGTCCTCCAATATTACCGAACTAGATACTAACGAATCTAGCATGATTTTACATACATATAGACAATATCCGGAAGTTTGTAAGGAGAGTTCTTAAATACCCTGTATAATAAATGTAAAATAAAATAAACTAATTACAACGTATTAGTATTTGTACCATCCTTGAGTTTTGATTGCGTACCGGAACCACTGTCCAACCATATGTTTAAACTTGTATTTAGAGCTAACGTCATCTTCCTCTACTCCTTCCTTTTATGCGCTCCTCTTTGATAAACGCGTTTCAGAACAGAGAACAGGCTCTACTAATCACTCTGTAGGTGCCGAGCGGGTGGTAACACATGCCCGCGCGAGTTAATGCAGGCGCTAGTCAATTTTATCTTGTAAATTAATATTTCCTATTATTACTTATATACAGATTGAAGTGAACATGGCTGGTTTCAAAACACAAGTTTAGATCCGTCAACGTCTCGCCTTAAATTTGACTAGCGCCACAAACTGGTGACTGTTCTGTGCTAAGCACACAGCATATTACCAGTACAGTACTACGCGCTACATGGTTAGCGTACTGACTGCTCTCGTGTTTTTAACAGTTTATTAACGATTTAGCGGTATATTTGATATAGGCATAACAGCAGATTATCTTTGCTCTTGGGTCAAACTTCTATGAATGCTTTGGACTGTCTAAGTTCCAGAAGTTCCATCCAGTTTTCCGTGTGTGAGTATCTTTTAATTGTTTCTCCAGCATACCCTTTACATGTTGGTAGAAATTACCACATGTGGATTGTGGTTTTTCGGCTCCTTTGCCAGTCAGGCCTCTTCATTTAATTATATGCCCTCATGCCAGGAACCTATTCAAGCGTTATCTATATCCCGACAGGGAATTTAGGTTTATATAACAGTCTTAACACTAGATTTCATTGCTTTAAGGAATCCTCGTTCAACATCACTTTTATGCAAGCATTTTTCGCAGTCATTTCCGCTTGAAAGACTGTTGCCATAGATCCTACGTTTAGAACCTGAGTTCATATGACGAAAGCGTAAGTTAGAGTGGGTCTCACAACTTTGATATAGGAGGTTAATCAGTCAGTACACCACGGCCGTCGGCAATGAATAACATTAGAAAAAACGTACAGTAGGATAAGGGCCTGTTAAATTCTCGCCCGGGCGCTTATAACCTACGGGACGGCCCTGAGTAGCTTATTATTTTCGATTTGGTACGTAATTTGTTTTGTTTAAATAAAAGGTGTAATTAACAAAACTGTAGTCTAAATTGTAGCGATAAACAAATACCTTTTCCAATCTACTCTTATTTTTATTATTCATTAGGCCAATAATTAATAAATATTTTTAAATTTTTCTATACAAGATGTTGAACGGATAATTCAGGAAATATCAAACATTCTTGAGGTTATAATAAATTAAATTAAACGAATCTTTTAATTTATTAAGAAAAACGTATTTTTTCAAAATTAATTATATTAAAATTACTAAAAATTTAACTTTCAGTTAAAAACTTTCTAAGTAGAACTAAATGTGGAACTAAAAAAAGTATACAGATCGTCTCATATTTTGAATTGAAAGGGATTTTAAAAATTTCGACATACAGGATGTTGTTTTGTCAGTACAAGAAATTACTATTAGCAGCAAAGACTTTTCTTTTCATGCTTATAAAGAAAAATGTGAAATTCGCGACCGCGACGGAAACTTATCGTCGGTAGGTGTCCGGTATAAGAACTTATTCCGCATGTGTTTTAAAGTTAAAATACCTCTTGAATGTAATGCAGCAGTAGTAACAACAAGCGCTCTAAAACTTTGGCACGAACGAATGGCTCATGTAAATTTTCGCGCAGTTCAAAATACGTGTAAGCAGCTTGATCTATTAGAAATGGATCCGCAATCGAAAAAAATTGACTTTTTCTGTGAGGCGTGTGTCGCGGGTAAGCAATCGCGTAAGCCTCATGCAATCTTAAATCAGCAATGTTTTTATGGACCAGGCGAAAAGATTCACACCGATGTGTGCGGACCTGTGAACATTGAGTCACCGAGCGGAACTAAATATTTTTTGTTGTTTAAAGATGAGTGCACGTCTTTCCGAAAAGTATATTTTTTGCGACAAAAATCGGAGGTTTTTGGAAAATTTCGTGAATTTGAAGCATTTGTGTTAAATCAGCTTAACACTAATATAAAGGTACTACGGTCAGATAATGGAACAGAATATACATCGAGAGAATTTAGCAACTATCTAAAGCAAAAAGGTATTATACATGAATTTTCTTCTCCTTATATTCATAAGCAAAACGGAAGATCCGAGCGTGAAATAAGAACAATAACAGAATCTGCAAGATCCATGTTATCAAGCAAGAATGTGGATCATAAATTATGGCCAGAAGCCATTAGTACTGCCTGTTATGTGTTAAATAGGGTTATTTTAAAGCCATCCGAAAAAACAACCCCTTTTGAGAAATGGTTTGGTCGTAAACCGCAGGTAAAGCACTTGAAAGTTTTTGGATCACAAGCGTACCTAAATATGCCGAAACTGAAACGGAATAAATTTGACCCAAAAAGCAAAAAGGTTATTTTTGTTGGCTATGATGGTGAATCAACTAATTATCGATTATGGGACAATAATACAGGTAAAATCTACATCAGCAGCGATGTTGATTTTAATGAAAATTCTGGCGGAATTTCGCAAAATTCTGGCGGTTTTTCAATTGACTTCAACCTTATTTTTGTCAAACAAGATGAGCTACCTGTTGATGAAAGTGAAAATGATCCTATTGTACCACCCGAGACGCCACCCATGGTACAACCCCAGCTGCAAACTTCAAGAGAGGAAGAAGGAGGTAATAGTCCGGTGGCTGAAGGGGCTGAATTGCGAAATTTGCGCAACAGAGAGTCGATTAAAGCTCCTGATCGATATGGTGTACCTGTTGCATATTATACCGAAGTAGTACCTGTCAGTTATCATGAAGCGATCGCGAGTGAAAATGCAGATAAGTGGAAAAAAGCCATGGATGAAGAAATGGAAGCACTTACAGAAAATCATACATGGAGTTTGTCTGCATTACCTGAGGGCAAGCGTGTTATTAGTTGTAGATGGGTTTATGCTATTAAATCGGATTCATCTGGAGTGCTAAAAAAGTACAAGGCTAGATTGGTTGCCAGGGGATTTTCTCAACGGGAAGGTATCGATTATTTTGAAACCTACGCACCTGTTGTAAGATATGAATCCGTAAGATTATTATTAGCACTTGCAGCAGAACGTGATTACGAACTTATGAAGTTTGACGTAAAGACAGCATTTCTTTATGGTCAACTTCAGGAGGAGATATACCTGGAGCAGCCTCCTGGGTATTGTGAAGACGAACATTCTGTTTGTAAGCTACATCGTAGTCTTTACGGTTTGAAGCAATCCCCCCGATGCTGGAACGAGAAATTTGTAGGATTTCTTAAAGCATTCAGTTTCGGTAGCTGTGAAAGTGACAAGTGCGTGTTCGTCGGTACCATTAAAGGTGTTACGGTTTATTTAGCGCTGTACGTCGATGACGGATTGCTAATGTGCGAAAATCCTAGCGCTATAGCTGAAGTGTTAGAATACCTTCAAAGTAATTTTAAGATAACTGTAGATAATGCATGTGAGTTTTTAGGTTTTCAAATTGTACGTAATCGGGAACAGCGTTCCTTAAAAATTTGTCAACCTATGTACATAAATAAGCTGTTAAATAAATTTAATATGCATGACTCAAAATTTTCTAGCATTCCTGCTGAGCCCGGTGTATATCTTAGAAAAGATAAGTCGGTAAATTCTAAAAATTGGGATAAAAATAAGATACCTTATCGCGAAGCCATAGGCTCTCTACTTTTTGCAGCGCGAATAAGTAGACCAGATATAGAGTTTGCAGTAAACTATGCCAGCCAATTTTTAGAATGTTTCGACCAAGAACACTGGAAATTTGTAAAGAAAATTTTCCGTTATTTGAAAGGCACGGTAGATTTTGGAATCACATTTAGAAACAGTGGGAGCCCGTTTGATTTACGGGGTTTTACTGATGCCGATTATGCCGGCTGCTTAGAGACGCGAAAATCCAGGAGCGGTTTTGTTTTTGTTTTTAATGGGGCGCCAATTTCCTGGTCAAGCCAGCGTCAAAATGTGGTTTCATTATCAACCGCTGAGTCCGAATATATTGCCTTATGTCACGGGGCAAAAGAGGCCGTTTGGTTGTGTCAGTTTTTAACAGAGCTCAATATTTATTGTAACTGTGTTATGATTTTTGTTGATAATCAAGCAGCAATTAATTTAGCCTCTAACTCAGAGCCTCATAAGCGATCCAAGCACATTGATGTAAGATACCATTTTATTCGGGACATTATATATAAGAAACAAATAGCACTAGAATATGTTAGAAGTAAGGAACAATTAGCTGATATCTTTACAAAGCCACTAGCTAAGTCGCAATTTTGTTATTTAAGAGAAAAGCTTAGTATTTTAGGAAATTCAAAATAAGTGGGAGTGTTGAAGTTATATTTAGAATTTTAGTTGTTGTACAATTAAATAAGCACAAAAGTGTGTTTTTGCATTTTTAAGTATCTAACCAGTGAACCTTCCAAGAATTTTGAATTGCGTTGTAAAGCTAAAAACAGGGCACACTTGTTAGAAAGTTTCCGTTTTCTTTAGTCTCGACACATATGTTTATATTCTTTAGAAATGATTCTTAGTCAAGTGTCGATGTCAATAGCTGGCAAAAATCTAGTTTTATCTTTAGTAAGACTGTAACTGTTGTAGGGTTCAGATCGTTTGAGTTTTTTGTTTTGTTGCCAAAAATTTATTTTTCTTTATTTCAATAAATTCACATTTACTTTGGAAGTTGGATCTTTATTTAATCCTTTAAATAAAATATCTAATATAAACACCCTGTATCACCGTTATAAAGGTTATTTGACCCATTAAATATTGTCTATTTAGGACTAACTAGATGAAATCTATCCACTCTTAACGTTGTTCTGTTTACCAATAAAACATCATGAATATATGTTAAAAAAACAATGCACGCCACTGTTAAAACTTCTATTTTAATTCAAAATTAATTATTTAATAACTAAAGCTCGAAAAATGGATTAAATTTTCAGAGACGGACTTTGCGAGATTTTTTTTTACATTAAGAGATAATTTTTGACCTATTCAGATCCTGATTGTCGTTAATTTTGCAATTATAATTTGCACGAAAAAATTTTTTTACGTTCTTTCGAATGTCACAAATCCCATTTTAATATCTGCTTATAAATATTTATATTTTTGCATATATAAAGATTTTCTTTAATTAAAACCCACTTCTTATCGCGCTCTCCGCTGAAATTCGAGTTTTAAACCAGTTATATATTGTGCAACACGAAAAAAAATCAAAATGCCAATCAAGAATAAAAGGTGACTGTGTTGTTGACTTGAGAGAAACTAAACGAAATGTTAACATAATAATCGAACTGTATCGCGTATTACATAACGCTTAATATATAATTAATGTCCTGTGTCAAACAGCGTCACATCATATTAGATTTCTTCAATAAATGCAAAATGCAAATTAAAAAAAATATTTCAAATCCCATTAATGTCAATTTTGATAAATAAAAAAAAATTAAGTTACATACTGTATTTTTTTGTCAAAAAATTTAAATACAATAATGTTTGCACCGCTGTAACTGCAAAATGAATTATACTGCCCACTAAATTGTCATTTTTAGTCCCTTGGGACTAAAATATCTAATAATATCTATACTGGATGGCGCAATTTTTATTGAACACTATTATTGATAAAAAATTGGTTAAATGGGAAAAAAGATGCGTATTGATTGGCTTTTTCAAAATTAAAATATCAGGTTCGGTTTCAGAGATATTTGGGAAGAAACGAAATTGGCGATTTAAGTTTTATTTAATTAACATAGCGTATCCAATTTTTAAAAACGTTTCGTATTTGAAAGGCCACCCTCAACTATTTTTTTAAATACGGATCTGAACTTTTTATTACATTTTTAAAATCCCCATTTTTTTTCATTCAACCATGTGGAACATTATAAAATATTTTATTAGGTTTTAATAATGAACTGCCCTCTAGGAATTTTTCTAAATACGGTCCTGTTCATTTTTCTAAAAAAACTTTTATGGGAAAAAAAATTGCTGCTTACTGTATTTTGTTCTGCCAAAAAATTTAAATATAATAATTTTTGCAGCGCAGGTACTAAAACATGAATTTTACTCTCCACTAAAGTGTCGTTTTTACTCCCTTGGGACTAAAATATTTAATATCTATATAGGGTGGCGCAATTTTAATTGAACCCTATTACAGATACAAAGTTGGTTAAATGGGAAAAAAGATGCGTATTGATCGGCTTTTTCAAAATTAAAATATCAGGTCCGGTTTCTGAGATATTTGGGAAGAACCGAAATTGGCGATTTTCGTTTTGTTTAATTAAAACCTTAATTTTTATTATTGACAGTCAAATACCGCTTAACATAGCATATCCAATTTATAAAAACAACGTTTCGTATTTGAAAGGCCACCCTCAACTATTTTTTTAAATACGGACCTGAAATTTTTATTTCATTTTTAAAATGCCCATTTTTTCTTCATCCAGCCTTGTAGAACGTTATTTATTTTATTAGGTTTTAATAATGAACTGTCCTTTAGGAATTTTTCTAAATACGGTCCTGTTGATTTTTCTTAAATAACTTTAATCGGAAAATAAAAAAAAATTTGCTGCTTACTGACTTCTGTTGGACCAAAAAATTTAAATACAATAATTTTTGCAGCGCAGGGACTAAAATGTGAATTTTACTCTCCACTAAAGTGTTTACTCACTTGGGACTAAAGTATTTAATAATTACTATACAGAGTGGCGCAATTTTAATTGAACACTATTATAGATACAAAATTGGTTAAATGGGAAAAATGATGAGTATTGATTGGCTTTTTCAAAATTAAAACATCAGGTCCGGTTTCCGCGAAATTTGGGAAAAACCAAAATTGGCGATTTTCGTTTTATTTAATTAACACATTAATTTTTATTATGGCAAGTCAAATACCGCTTAACAAGGCGTATCCAATTTTTACAAATAACGTTTCGTATTTGAAAGGCCACCCTAAACTATCCTTTAGGAATTTTTTCTAAATACGGTCCTGTTCATTTTTCATAAATAACTGTAAGCGGAAAATAAGAAAAATTAGCTGCATACTTCATTTTTCCTATGTAAAAAATTTCAATATAATAATTTTTACACCGCAGGGAATAAAAATGGATTTTACTGTCCACTAAACTGTCATTTTTACTCCCTTGGGACTTAAATATTTAATATCTATACAGTGTGGCGCAATTTTAATTGAACACTATTACAGATACAAAGTTGGTTAAATGGGAAAAAAGATGCGTATTGATCGGCTTTTTCAAATTTAAATATCAGGTCCGGTTTCCGAGATATTTGGGAAGAACCGAAATTGGCGATTTTCGTTTTGTTTAATTCAAACCTTAATTTTTATTATTGACAGTCAAATAACGCTTAACATAGCATATCCAATTTTTAAAAACAACGTTTCGTATTTGAAAGGCCACCCTAAACTATCCTTTAGGAAGTTCTAAATACAGTCCTGTTCATTTTTCTTAAATAACTGTAATCGGAAAACAAAAAAAAATTTGCTGTATACTCTATATTTTTGTGTAAGAATTTAAATATAATAATTTTTGCACCGCAGGGAATAAAAAATGGATTTTACTGCCCACTAAACTGTCACTTTTACTCCCCTGGGACTAAAATATTCAATAATATCTATACAGTGTGGCGCAATTTTAATTGAACACTATTATGGACACAAAATGGGATAAATAGGAGGAAAGATGCGTACTGACTGGCTTTTTCAAAATTACAATATCAGGTCCGGTTTCACAGATATTTGAGAAGAACCGAAATTGGCGATTTTCGTTTTATTTAATTAATGACTTAAATTTTATTATTGACAGTCAAATACCGCTTAACATAGAGTATCCAATTTTTAAAAACAACGTTTCGTATTTGAAAGGCCACCATCAACTATTTTTTTGAATGCAGACCCATTTTATTAGCTTTTAACAATAAATTGTGTTCGTAAGGAATTTTTCTAAATACGGTCCTGCTCATTTTATTAAATAACTATAATCGGAAAATAAAAAAAAATAGCAAAAATACTGTATTTTTTGTGGGAAAAAATATAATAATTTTTGCACCGCTGGGGCTAAAACATGAATTTTACTCTCCACTAAAGTGTCGTTTTTACTCCCTTGGGACTAAAATGTTTAATAATATTTATACAGGGTAGCGCAATTTTAAATGAACACTGTTATAGAGACAAAGTTGGTTACATAGGAAAAAAGCTGCGTATTGATTGGCTTTTTCAAAATTAAAACATCAGGTCCGGTTTCCGAGATATTTGGGAAGAATAATCGAAATTGGCGATATTCGTTTCGTATTTAAGAGGCCACCCTCAACTATTTTTTTTTTAAATACGGACCTGAACTTTTTATTTCATTTTTAAAATCCCCATTTTTTTCTCTATCCCACCATGTGAAACATTTTATTTTTTATTAGGTTTTAGCAACGAAATGTAATTTAGGAATTTTTCTAAATACGGTCCTGTTAATTTTTCTTAAATGATTACAATCTGGAAAACAAATAAAATTTAGTTAAACCCTAATTATTGAATGATAACTATAAATGTATTAAACTAAATAGTCATTATGAATTATTTTAATTCTGTAAGAAATGCTCAAATTGTCCTCCACCTTGTTAAAGATATTTTATAATTTTTGTATTCATATTTTCAAGCTAAAAATGAACAGGACCGTACAAAAATATATTATTGAAATCTGAAAAAAAAATTAAGTATTCTACATGGTTGGATAGACAAAAAAATGGGGATTTCAAGTACAGTTCCATTTTAAAAAAAAAATAATTGAGAGTGGCCCTTTAATAATGGGACGTTGTTTTAAAAAAATTGATACATTATGTTAAGCGATATTTAGCCTTCAATAAAAAACATTTTTTTTATCTTAACAAAAAAAATATGGCGTTAATTAAATAAAACAAAGATCGTGAATTTCAGTTTTTCCCAAATATCTCAGAAACCAGACCTGATATTTTAATTTTGAAAAAACCATTAAATTCGTTTTGAAAATACGCCTTTTTTCCGATCTAACCAATTATGTATCTAAAATTCCGCCACCCTGTAAGTTACCTTTTCTTGCACGATTTTCTAAATTCGTGCACAAGTTTTATACTTTTTTCTAGGTTCTGGCTTTCATTTAATTTATTATTTTATTACTAAAATAGTCTAAAATTTCAATTGAATAAAGTTAGTGTATGGCCAGCTTTAGCGAGTCTATCATTGGTAACGATTGAAAATAACTGAAAAATCAGATACCTACAAATACAAATAATAAGGTAAACGAAAAAAATAATTTTTCCAAAATTATTTGACGACAAATTTATTGATGTAATACTGGAACTAACGGTGGCCATGTACGTAAAATTATATTTACCATGTAGAATGTTTTTGGTTTATTTTTTCAATTTACGTTCCACAAGACTAAAGTGCGGGATTAAAAGTGTCACTTTAGTCCATTATAATCCAATTAATATATTCTTTATAATTTAAATTTTGACATAGTTTAATTCTATTATTTGATTGATTGGATAAATCGAATACTTTAAAAATAAAAATATATTATTATCAGACTTATGTTGAATATATTTTAATAAAACATACAGTAAATATAGCATATCATAAATACATAATTTTATCTAATGACGTTAATTATGACGCAAAATACATATATGTAAGTAAAATACAGACATCCGATGCGAAAAGGAAATAACTACTTAATATTTAATATAAATTAAATAAAAAAAGTCGAAAATTATCAGTACATTATCTAGTTCACTTCAAAATGGCTCAGATAATTTATACAAAATTTAAAATAATTTCCACTTAAAACTAAGCGGATTTTGAAAAAAAAAACGTTTAATGCAAATAAGTAATATAATAAATAAATATAATTTATTAAAAAAACGGAAATTGTCAGTACATTATATAGTTAACTTCAAAATGGCTCAGATAAATTATTCCAAAATTTAAAATAATTTCCAACTAAAAGTGGATTTTGAAAAAAAGGTCGTTTTATACAGTAATAATATAATATAATAAATAAATAAAATTTATTTAAAAAATCGGCAATTGTCAGTACATTACATAGTTGACTTCAAAATGGCTCAGATAACTTATTCAAAATTTAAAATAATTTCCACTTAAAACTAAGCAGGTTTTGGAAAAAAAATCGTTTTAAATAAAATGTATTTAAAAAAATCGGAAATTGTCAGTACATTATATAGTTGACTTTAAAATGGCTCAGATAATGTATTCCAAAATTTAAATTAACTTCCACTTTAAAGCGGATTTTGAAAAAAAAATCGTTGTATGCATTAATAATATAATATAATAAATAAATAAAATTTATTTAAAAAAATCGGAAATTACCAGTACGTTATATAGTTGACTTCAAAATGGCTCAGATAATTTATTCAAAAATTTAAAATAATTTCGGCTTAACACTAAGTAGATTTTGAACAGAAAATCGTTTTATGTTTAATAAAATAATAAAATAAATAAATAAAATTTATTAAAATAAAATGGAAATTTTCAGTATATAGTTTGACTTCAAAATGGCTCAGATAATTTATTCAAAATTTGAAATAATTTCCACTTATAACTAAGCAGGTTTAGGAAAAAAAATCGTTTTATTCATTAATAATATAATATAACTAATAAATAAAATGTATTTAAAAAAATCGGAAAATGTCAGTACATTATATAGTTGAATTCAAAATGGCTCAGATAATTCATTCCAAAATTTAAATTAATTTCCACTTCAAAGCGGATTTTGAAAAAAAAAACGTTGTATGCATTAATATTATAATATAATAAATAAATAAAATTTATTTAAAAAAATCTGAAATTACCAGTACGTTATATAGTTGACTTCAAAATGGCTCAGATAATTTATTCAAAAATTTAAAATAATTTCCGCTTAAAACTATACGCGGAATTTGAAAAAAAAATCATTTTATACATTAATAATATAATATAATAAATAAAGAAAAATTTATTAAAAAAAATCGGAAACTATCAGTACATTATATCGTTGACTTCAAAATGGCTCAGATAATTTATTCAGAATTTAAAATAATTTCCACTTAAAACTAAGCGGATTTTGAACAAAAAATCGTTTTATACATTAATAATATAATATAATAAATAAAAAAAATTATTAAAAAATTGAAAATTGTCAGTACATTATATAGTTGACTTCAAAATGGCTCAGATAATTTATTCAAAATATAAAATAATTTCCGCTTAAAGCTAAGCGGATTTTGAATAAAACATCGTTTTATGCATTAATAATACATTATAAATAAATGAAATTTATTAAAAAAATCGGAAATTGTCAGTACATTATATAGTTGACTTCAAAATGGCTCAGATAATTTATTCAAAAATTTAAAATAATATCCACTTAAAACTAAGCGTATTTAGAAAAAAAACCGTTTTATGCATTAATAATATAATAAATATATAGAGTTTATTAAAAAAAATTGAAAATTGTCAGTACGTTATATAGTTGACTTCAAAATGGCTGAGATAAGTTATTTCAAATTTAAAATAATTTCCACTTAAAACTAAGCGGATTTTGAAAAAAAAAATCGTTTATGCATTAATAATATAATATAAAAAATTAATAAAATTTAAAAAAAATCGTAAACTGTCATTACATTATATGGTTGACTTCAAAATGGCTCAGATAATATATTCAAAATTTAAAATGATTTCCAGCAGGTTTTGGAAAAAAATGTTTTATTCATTAATAATATAAATATAACAAATAAATAAAATGTAATTAAAAAAATCCGAAATTGTCAGTACATTATATAGTTGACTTCAAAATGGCTAGATAATTTATTCCAAAATTTTAAAATAATTTCCACTTAAAACTAAGCGGATATTGAAAAAAAAATCGTTTTATGCATTAATAATATAATATAATAAATAAATAAAAATTATTAAAAAAATCGGAAATTGTTAGTACATTATATACTTGACTTCAAAATGGCTCAGATAATTTATTCAAAATTTAAAATAATTTTAACCTAAAACTAAGCGGATTTTTGAAAAAAAAAATCGTTTTATGTATTAATAATATAATATAAAAGTTAATTACAATTATTTAAAAAAATCGGAAATTGTCAGTACCTTATATAGTTGACTTCAAAATGGCTCAGATAATTTATTAGAAATTTTAAAATAATTTCCGCTTAAAACTAAAAAATCGGGATATTGTCAATACAATGTATAGTTGACTTCAAAATGGCTCAGATAATTTATTCCAAAATTTAAAATAATTTCCACTTAAAAACAGATTTTGAAAAAAAAAATCGTTTCATGCATTAATAATATAATAAATAAATAAAAATTATTAAAAAAATCGGGAAATTGTAAGTACGTTATATAGTTGACTTCAAAATAGCCCAGATAATTTATTCAAAATTTAAAATAATTTTAACCTAAAACTAAGCGGATTTTTGAAAAAAAAAATCGTTTTATGTATTAATAATATAATATAAAAGTTAATTACAATTATTTAAAAAAATCGGAAATTGTCAGTACCTTATATAGTTGACTTCAAAATGGCTCAGATAATTTATTAGAAATTTTAAAATAATTTCCGCTTAAAACTAAAAAATCGGGATATTGTCAATACAATGTATAGTTGACTTCAAAATGGCTCAGATAATTTATTCAAAATTTAAAATAATTTCCACTTAAAACTGAGCGAATATTAAAAAAAATCGTTTTATGCATTAATAAATAAATAATATTTATTAAAAAAAAAACTCGAAAATTGTCAATACATTATATCGTGGACTTCAAAATGGCTCAGATAATTTATTCAAAATTTAAAATAATTTCCACTTAAAACTGAGCGGATATTAAAAAAAATAATTTTATGCATTAACAAATAAATTAAATTTACTAAAAAACTCGAAAATTGTCAGTACATTATATAGATGATTTCAAAATGGCTCAGATAATTTATTTAGAATCCAAAATAATTTCGACTCAAAAAATCGTTTTATGGATTAAATTCTGTAGAACTACTAAATTTATAATTTTTATTTTTAGCAACAAACTCTTGAATGTTTTTAATTCGTATATTATTTATTTTAATATTCATGTGAGCAATTTCAGAATTTTTTAAAATTTTGCACAAAAAAACAGGACCGTATTATCCCTTTCAGGACGGTATATTTGTTGTTGGATATCGAATTTCATCTTGTATTTGTTGTAATAAATATTGTACCGTTTTTTTTCGAAATTCGAAATCTATTAAAAAATCGACATCATCCCAGAAATTTTAATGGTCTGCTCCTTAAATAATATTTACATAATCGTCTGAAATAATTGTCAAAATCTGAGGAATCAGAAAAAACGGTTACATTAACATTACAAATTGACTAACAAGACTTTTAGTATCTGTTTAAAAAAGTCCATATTAATTTGATTTTATTCTGCTGGTCTCACTAACAGTATATTTATAATAACAAGAGGATACATTTAACGGGAACTTTATTAATAATTTGTCCCTGTAAGGGTTAAAAAAATAAATTAAAGAATTATTTAAAAATTACCTTTTAGTATTAAAGTGATATACATTAAAATTAAATTGCACGCGATTAGAATATGTTAATTGAATTTATTAAAATTTGCTTTCATGTATTATTTAGTTTTAATGGTTTCTTCTCAATAGACCCGATAACTACGGTACTTAAATGTAACAATTCTATTCCAATCACTGATTCTGTTCGCTTTCTCTGCTCGAAGCTAAAAATAAAATATAAGTATTGATGTCTGAAAATATTAGTATCCTTACAAATACTTGCCTTCCTTGTCTTTAATAAAAAAATAGTACTAACACGCAAACATAGACTTAAAGGAATTAATACTAGTGATAAGTAAATAGTTGATTAGTGTTATTTAATTATATGGGTTGCGACCAACATAATAATTTCCCTGTGATAAGTAACTCAATTAATATCTGTCTAAGCAATATTTATTTTTTCTTTTGTTCCCATAAATTGCTATGAAAAACATTTGAAAAAATTAAAAATTTTTATATTATTTAGACAGAAAATATAGTTAAACCATAAAATTAAGAAATATATATCTTTGTACATAAAAATTTATACTTGAACAGATACAAGATACCTATGGGATATAATCGAATAAATATAAGTTTTCTATATTTGTAATACCAAAAGGCAGTCGTCGCTCAAACTCCAAATCCTTAAGGATTTTCTTTATACAATAAAACGAGATATTTTTATCAAACCATATAAAATCACATCAATGATTTCATATACAAAAAAATTATCGATCAAACAGTTCATATTTGTTTCATTAACAGTGTCTATTCAGCTTTTATAGCGAATAGGTGTATAAAACTCGTGTGAAGTTAGCGCCCGGAGCTAGCGCCCAAATGCAGCTCCCACCCCCCACTACCAAACCAAACTCACACGATACACAAATCATAAAAGTAGAATATTTACAAATTATTTTCCCATTCAAAACAAGGTATTCTGACATGGTCTTATATGACAGGAAAACAAATTATTTAGATGTCTAACTAGAATTAAAAACTCAATTCTGTAAGTGGAGATAAAGGATAAAATAACCCTATTAACCATAAAATATTTTTTTCTATCAAAACCCAGTTTTGTTACACCATCCAATATGGCACAAAAAATAATTTATAAATTTATCCATCTATGGAAAAAACTCAAATATCTAAGTAGTGGGATGAAGGGTAAAACAGCCCTAATAATTTTAAAATATTTTTTCTTCCAAAACTAAGTTTTGTGACACCATCTAATAATACACATAAAATAACTTATAAATATACCTATCTACAGAAAAAAAGACAAATCTCTAAGTGAGTGGGATCAAGGGTAAAACAGCCCTAATAATTTTAAAATATTTTTTCTTCCAAAACTAAGTGTTGTGACACCATCTAATAATACACATAAAATAACTTATAAATATACCTATCTACAGAAAAAAAAACAAATCTCTAAGTAAGTGGGATCAAGGGTAAAACAACCCTAATAATTTTAAAATATTTTTTTCTTCCAAAACCAAGTTATTTTATGTGCATTATTAGATGGTGTCACAAAACTTGGTTTTGGAAGAAAAAAATATTTTAAAATAATTAGGGTTGTTTTACCCTTGATCCCACTCACTTAGAGATTTGTCTTTTTTTCTGTAGATAGGTATATTAATAAGTTATTTTATGTGTATTATTAGATGGTGTCACAAAACTTAGTTTTGGAAGAAAAAAATATTTCAAAATTATTAGGGTTGTTTTACCCTTGATCCCACTCACTTAGAGATTTGTCTTTTTTTCTGTAGATAGGTATATTAATAAGTTATTTTATGTGTATTATTAGATGGTGTCACAAAACTTGGTTTTGGAAGAAAAAATATTTTAAAATTATTAGGGTTGTTTTACCCTTGATCCCACTCACTTAGAGATTTGTCTTTTTTTCTGTAGATAGGTATATTAATAAGTGATTTTATGTGTATTATTATATGGTGTCACAAAACTTAGTTTTGGAAGAAAAAAATAATTTAAAATTATAAGGGTTGTTTTACCCTTGATCCCACTCACTTAGAGATTTGTCTTTTTTTCTGTAGATAGGTATATTAATAAGTGATTTTATGTGTATTATTAGATGGTGTCACAAAACTTGGTTTTGGAAGAAAAAATATTTTAAAATTATTAGGGTTGTTTTACCCTTGATCCCACTCACTTAGAGATTTGTCTTTTTTTCTGTAGATAGGTATATTAATAAGTGATTTTATGTGTATTATTAGATGGTGTCACAAAACTTGGTTTTGGAAGAAAAAATATTTTAAAATTATTAGGGTTGTTTTACCCTTGATCCCACTCACTTAGAGATTTGTCTTTTTTTCTGTAGATAGGTATATTAATAAGTGATTTTATGTGTATTATTATATGGTGTCACAAAACTTAGTTTTGGAAGAAAAAAATAATTTAAAATTATAAGGGTTGTTTTACCCTTGATCCCACTCACTTAGAGATTTGTCTTTTTTTCTGTAGATAGGTATATTAATAAGTGATTTTATGTGTATTATTAGATGGTGTCACAAAACTTGGTTTTGGAAGAAAAAATATTTTAAAATTATTAGGGTTGTTTTACCCTTGATCCCACTCACTTAGAGATTTGTCTTTTTTTCTGTAGATAGGTATATTAATAAGTGATTTTATGTGTATTATTAGATGGTGTCACAAAACTTAGTTTTGGAAGAAAAAAATATTTTAAAATTATAAGGGTTGTTTTACCCTTGATCCCACTCACTTAGAGATTTGTCTTTTTTTCTGTAGATAGGTATATTAATAAGTAATTTTATGTTTATTATTAGATGGTGTCACAAAACTTAGTTTAGGAAAAAAAAATATTTTAAAATTATTAGGGTTGTTTTACCCTTGATCCCACTTACTTAGAGATTTGTTTTTTTTTCTGTAGATAGGTATATTTATAAGTAATTTTATGTGTATTATTAGATGGTGTCACAAAACTTAGTTTTGGAAGAAAAAATTATTTTAAAATTATTAGGGTTGTTTTACCCTTGATCCCACTCACTTAGAGATTTGTCTTTTTTTCTGTAGATAGGTATATTTATAAGTTATTTTATGTGTATTATTAGATG
Organism: Neocrepidodera transversa; assembly: GCA_963243735.1. Classification (NCBI taxonomy): domain Eukaryota; kingdom Metazoa; phylum Arthropoda; class Insecta; order Coleoptera; family Chrysomelidae; genus Neocrepidodera; species Neocrepidodera transversa. The sequence goes on along the minus strand of OY725344.1, from coordinate 19,649,767 downwards.
GTGTCACAAAACTTAGTTTTGGAAGAAAAAAATATTTTAAAATTATTAGGGTTGTTTTACCCTTGATCCCACTCACTTAGAGATTTTTCTTTTTTTCTGTAGATAGGTATATTAATAAGTGATCTTATGTGTATTATTAGATGGTGTCACAAAACTTAGTTTTGGAAGAAAAAAATATTTTAAAATTATAAGGGTTGTTTTACCCTTGATCCCACTCACTTAGAGATTTGTCTTTTTTTCTGTAGATAGGTATATTAATAAGTAATTTTATGTTTATTATTAGATGGTGTCACAAAACTTAGTTTTGGAAAAAAAAATATTTTAAAATTATTAGGGTTGTTTTACCCTTGATCCCACTCACTTAGAGATTTGTCTTTTTTTCTGTAGATAGGTATATTAATAAGTAATTTTATGTTTATTATTAGATGGTGTCACAAAACTTAGTTTTGGAAAAAAAAATATTTTAAAATTATTAGGGTTGTTTTACCCTTGATCCCACTTACTTAGAGATTTGTTTTTTTTTCTGTAGATAGGTATATTTATAAGTAATTTTATGTGTATTATTAGATGGTGTCACAAAACTTAGTTTTGGAAGAAAAAATTATTTTAAAATTATTAGGGTTGTTTTACCCTTGATCCCACTCACTTAGAGATTTGTCTTTTTTTCTGTAGATAGGTATATTTATAAGTTATTTTATGTGTATTATTAGATGGTGTCACAAAACTTAGTTTTGGAAGAAAAAAATATTTTAAAATTATTAGGGTTGTTTTACCCTTGATCCCACTCACTTAGAGATTTTTCTTTTTTTCTGTAAATAGGTATATTAATAAGTTATTTTATGTGTATTATTAGATGGTGTCACAAAACTTGGTTTTGGAAGAAAAAATATTTTAAAATTATTAGGGTTGTTTTACCCTTGATCCCACTCACTTAGAGATTTGTTTTTTTTTCTGTAGATAGGTATATTTATAAGTAATTTTATGTGTATTATTAGATGGTGTCACAAAACTTAGTTTTGGAAGAAAAAATTATTTTAAAATTATTAGGGTTGTTTTACCCTTGATCCCACTCACTTAGAGATTTGTCTTTTTTTCTGTAGATAGGTATATTTATAAGTTATTTTATGTGTATTATTAGATGGTGTCACAAAACTTAGTTTTGGAAGAAAAAAATATTTTAAAATTATTAGGGTTGTTTTACCCTTGATCCCACTCACTTAGAGATTTTTCTTTTTTTCTGTAAATAGGTATATTAATAAGTTATTTTATGTGTATTATTAGATGGTGTCACAAAACTTGGTTTTGGAAGAAAAAATATTTTAAAATTATTAGGGTTGTTTTACCCTTGATCCCACTCACTTAGAGATTTTTCTTTTTTTCTGTAGATAGGTATATTAATAAGTGATTTTATGTGTATTATTAGATGGTGTCACAAAACTTAGTTTTGGAAGAAAAAAATATTTTAAAATTATAAGGGTTGTTTTACCCTTGATCCCACTCACTTAGAGATTTGTCTTTTTTTCTGTAGATAGGTATATTAATAAGTGATTTTATGTGTATTATTAGATGGTGTCACAAAACTTAGTTTTGGAAGAAAAAAATATTTTAAAATTATTAGGGTTGTTTTACCCTTGATCCCACTCACTTAGAGATTTGTCTTTTTTTCTGTAGATAGGTATATTTATAAGTAATTTTATGTGTATTATTAGATGGTGTCACAAAACTTAGTTTTGGAAAAAAAAATATTTTAAAATTATTAGGGCTGTTTTACCCTTCATCCCACTACTTAAAGATTTGAGTTTTTTCCATAGATGGATAAATTTATAAATTATTTTTTGTGCCATATTGGATGGTGTAACAAAACTTGGTTTTGATAGAAAAAAATATTTTAAGGTTAATAGGGTTATTTTATCCTTTATCTCCACTTACAGAATTGAGTTTTTAATTCTAGTTAGACATCTAAATAATTTGTTTTCCTGTCATATAAGACCATGTGAGAACACCTTGTTTTGAATGGTAAAATAATTTGTTAATAATCTACTTTTATGATTTGTGTATCGTGTGAGTTTGGCTTGGTAGTGGGGGGTGGGAGCTGCATTTGGACGCTAGCTCCGGGCGCTAACTTCACACGAGTGTGTATAAATCGGTCCAGTTGATCAGTAGCGTGCCATGGCAATTAAACCAAGGGCGTAGATAACTTTTTTTCTCAGGGAGATAATCAAAATTTTAGACAAATATGTTTGTCCGTATCTACATGTCATATATTTTATTTCTTCTTTTTGTGCTATTTTTTGGTATCCTGTGAGGGGGGGGGTTATTACCTCCTTTACCCCTTACCCCCCATATCTACGTCCTTGCGTGTAAACGAGCCAGATGGAATTGGTTGCGGATGATCCTCCAGAAGTGAGTTCTTTTCTCTTTTTGTCCAATATGTATAAAAAGCATTGTTGCTTTGTTTTTTTAATTTCCTGTGTAAAAAAATGCATTCTTATTTTGTTTTTAAATTTATTGTATGAAAAAGTGCATTGCTGCTTTGTGTTTTTTTTAATTTCCAATGGGGAAAAATGCATTGTTGCTTTGTTTTATAAATTTCTGTGGAAAAAATGCATTGTTGCGTCCGTTTTTTTTCTTCAAATTTGTATGTGAAAAATGCATTTTTGCTGTTTTTTCAAATTTTTAGTTGGGGCAAATACATTTTTGCTGTTTTTTCCAATTTTTTTTTTAGGGAAAAATGCATTCATTCTTGTTTTTCTCCAATTCATATTTGAAAACTGCATTTTTGCTGTTTTTCTGTGAAATGAACTATAGCAACTGAACAATTTACCGAAAAATTAGTAATTCTAAATTTTAATCAGTGAAAAATGTATTCTTGTTTTTTTTTCAAATTTGAATATAGATAAATACACTCTTAATTCTTTTTTTCAAAATTAACAGTGAAAAAATGCATCCTTGCTTCATTTTTCAAAATCAACTGTGGAAAAATGCATTCCTGTTTTTTTTTTCAATTCGAGTGTATAAAAATGCATTCTTGCTCCTTTTTTTCCAAATTAACAGTGGAAAAATGCATTCTTGCGTCTTTTTTCAAATCTAACTGCGGAAAAATGCATTCTTGCTTCTTTTATTCAAATTGAACTGCGAAAAAATACATTATTGCACATTTTTTTCAAATTTAACTGTGGAAAAATGCATTCTTCCTTCTTTTTCAAATCCAACTATATGGAAAAATGCATTCTTGCTTTTTTTCAAATTGGAGTGAGGAAAAGTGCATTCTAACTGCGTTTTACTTGAAATCGTGTATGGAAAAATGCATTCTTGCTTCTTTTATTCACATTGAACTGCGAAAAAATGCATTCTTGCACATTATTTTCAAATTTAACTGTGGAAAAATGCATTCTTCCTTCTTTTTCAAATCCAACTATATGGAAAAATGCATTCTTGCTTTTTTTTCAAATTCTAGTGTGGAAAAGTGCATTCTAACTGCGTTTTACTTGAAATCGTGTATGGAAAAATGCATTCTTGCTTCTTTTATTCAAATTGAACTGCGAAAAAATGCATTCTTGCACATTATTTTAAAATTTAACTGTGGAAAAATGCATTCTTCCTTCTTTTTCAAATCCAACTATATGGAAAAATGCATTCTTGCTTTTTTTCAAATTGGAGTGAGGAAAAGTGCATTCTAACTGCGTTTTACTTGAAATCGTGTATGGAAAAATGCATTCTTGCTTCTTTTATTCACATTGAACTGCGAAAAAATGCATTCTTGCACATTATTTTCAAATTTAACTGTGGAAAAATGCATTCTTCCTTCTTTTTCAAATCCAACTATATGGAAAAATGCATTCTTGCTTTTTTTTCAAATTGGAGTGAGGAAAAGTGCATTCTAACTGCGTTTTACTTAAAATCGTGCATGGAAAAATGCATTCTTGCTTCTTTTATTCAAATTGAACTGCGAAAAAATGCATTCTTGCACATTATTTTCAAATTTAACTGTGGAAAAATGCATTCTTCCTTCTTTTTCAAATCCAACTATATGGAAAAATGCATTCTTGCTTTTTTTTCAAATTGGAGTGAGAAAAAGTGCATTCTAACTGCGTTTTACTTGAAATCGTGTATGGAAAAATGCATTCTTGCTTCTTTTATTCAAATTGAACTGCAAAAAAATGCATTCTTGCACATTATTTTCAAATTTAACTGTGGAAAAATGCATTCTTCCTTCTTTTTCAAATCCAACTATATGGAAAAATGCATTCTTGCTTTTTTTTCAAATTGGAGTGAGGAAAAGTGCATTCTAACTGCGTTTTACTTAAAATCGTGTATGGAAAAATGCATTCTTGCTTCATTTATTCAAATTGAACTGTGGAAAAATGTATTCATGCTTTTTCCCAATTCATGTGTGATTTTGTCTTGACCTCTTTAGATTTTCTCCTAACTTTCGTGAAAAAATTTATTTTTGTAAACATTTGTACTTTATATGCCTTTTTTCCATACTTTCGTTTTCATTGGAAGAATTTTAGGAAAAAACTGCCCCATTGGAAACAGTGTGGGCATTTCTATATCATTTTTATCTGATTTTCAGCGGAAAAATAGTTTTTGGCGTTTATTTCTTTGATTTTCTGGAGTTTTCTTTGACTTTTCCTACACTTTCGTTTGCAAGAGTAATTATCTGATCAATTATTTTCTCCTAACCCTTCCGATGAAACCCTCTTGTGAAACAGGCTGTATACAAGGGCGTAGATAACTTTTTCCTGGGGGGGGGAGGGTAATCAAACTTTTACAAAAATATAATATGATTGTCCGTTTCTACAGTGCGGTGGAATAAGTGTTACCCCCCGCCCCTATTAACTACTCTATTTTTATATCTTAAGAAAAAAGCTCAAACAGGTCAATTTTTATATTAAACGTAGTATGTTATGACATAAAAGTTTCGAACCTGACATAATCCCTCTTCATGGGGGTGTCACCCCTTCGATTTTTTTAAATGAGAAAGTGCATCATGCTACACCTCATTTGAAACCTATTGAAACACTGATTTCAAAAATGTTACTGTTAAAGTTTAAAATTTATTTAGTTTTCAGTACACCCTTAGTTGTTACTTGTAATTTATTACATTAAATGATTAAATTCAGTTACCAACATTTACAATGTAGGAAAGATTTATTTAAAGACAAAATACTGCCAACCCTCCAATGAAAAAACCTACCGTCAAGCCAACAGAATTCATTGAATTCTTGCAAGGTAAGATTAAAACTCTCGAATAACTCACACTCCGTTAATTTTTGAACCAAAGTGTTATACATTTTTGAAATCAGTGTTTCAATAGGTTTCAAATGAGGTGTCGCATGATGCACTTTCTCAGTTAAAAAAATCGAAGGGGATTATGTCAGGTTCGAAACATTTATGTCATAACATACTACGTTTAATATAAAAATTGACCTGTTTGAGCTTTTTTCTTAAGATATAAAAATAGAGTAGCTAATAGGGGGGTAACACTTATTCCACCGCACTGTATATTTTATATATTCTTGTCATGCCATTTTTTGGTATCCCGGGGAGAGGGTAATTACCCCCTTTACCCTCCCTATATCTACACCCTTGAATTAAACGTGAAAATACAAGAACTTTGGACTTTAAAAATATCAGAAAAAACGCACCTAAAGGTACGTTGACATAATAGGTTTGTTCCAGCACCTTGTTCTGAACTGAATGATCATGCGCAGTGTAAAATTGACGATCCAGCAACACAAAGTTCCGTTATTGCTTGAAAAGTTCTCTGTTCTTTCATAACCGTAAATTGTTTGGAACATATTTAGAGGTTGTTTTATGTGTTCTCAAAATAAATGAGAACTGTCGTTGCAATTTATTTAGCGCATGCGAATTGAAACAGTCTTGACAGTTCGGTTTTTTATGTTTAACCACACTTTTAAATATTTTTATTTTACTTTTGATTTGAATTTTTCAAATTTTTGTAATAACCAAAATGGAGTTTTTTGAATTAACCAGCAATAGTGAAAGTAGTCTTAGTGATTATTTTTCAGACTCTAATGATAACTTTGAGGAACTTGTATTAGACCGACAAAGGCCTAAAAATGAAAATTTCATAGCCGATACAGTTCAACATTATAATGCAAAAGAATTTATAGAACATTTTAGAATAAGCAGAGGGATGGCAACATTAGTTGCGGCGCGGTTTGAACAAAGCAATTTGTATAAGAATCGGGGGGAAATGGTTTTCTGGCCATGAAGCAGTTTCTTTTCGAGATGTATGGGTGATAGGTTCAACATAACAATAAGTTCTGTATTCAGAGTAGCTAGAAGATTGATATATTTTATAAGTAATCTAACACCTCAAGTTATTAGTTGGCTGTCTTTACAAGAGAAGCAAGAGATTGAAACATTCTTTAGAGAAAAGGGATTTCTAGGAGTGATCGGTTCTATTGATGGTTCGTTCTCATATGAGGATTGACAAACCTTCTATGGATCCAAAGTCCTATTATAACAGAAAGAAGTTTTATTCTATTCAACTAAATTGCAAATAAATACATATAAGTTTTACTTTTAATCCGTCATCATTTTAGTTACAAGCAGTCTGTGATAATCAAAGAATGATTAGAAGTCTGTTTGTTGGCTTTCCTGGTTCCGTACATGACGCAAGGTTTTTTAGGAGATCGCCACTTTCTGAAAATTTGGCAGATGAATGTGGGAATTTTTGTATTCTAGAAGATAGGGCCTACAGTTGCTCGCGTTATTTGGTATGCCCTTTTAAAGATAACGGGAATTTAACAGCTCGTCAACGAAGATTTAACCAAAAGTTATCAAGTTGTCGATTTGTCATTGAGCATTCTTTTGGTTTGCTAAAGCGAACAATTCGACAACTTTCTCATTGTAAATTACGGAGCATACCAGATATAGTTAATTTTATTAGAGCTTGTTGTGTTTTGCACAACTTAGCTATTGATGATGAATTCAATGTTCAGGAAGCCCAAGAATATGCACCAAATCAGCCCTTGCCTGATGAAGACATTGCTGATAATGAATTAGAGAGAGATGCACCAGAAACTATCTTCAGATATTGGATTTGTGAGAGAATATGGCAGGTAAAATTTATGCTTTTGTCTCATATTATGAAAGCATAACCATCTGACTTTTTCATTAAAATTATTTACTTAAATTTCAAAATTATTGAACTTCTATTTTAATAGTTGAATATAATGAGTTAATTTAAAGTAATTGGATAAGTAAAAATGTTGGTATAATCAATGGATATGCTTAAAGAAGGTCTTATGAAATTTTAATAGAAATAAAATTTGTTTTATATTTGGAAAAGTAATAATTTAAAATTTAACTGTGAAAATTAAAAATCATTCAGTATAAAAGATTTGGGACAAGATTTTAGAATCAAGTAATGATTTTTTTTCGTTTGATAAAAAAAAGGAAGTCGAATTCAGTTACAGACGAAAAATTACGAAGTCAAGAATTTTGGTACTTTTGTCAAAAATTTTATATTTGAATGTTCTAATAAAGATTTGTTGAAAAAATAAGGTTTATTAAAAAGGCTGCCTAGGGGAAGAAATGAATATAAGAAAACAATTTAGAAAATAGAAGAAGTTCGGCAAGTTCATCAATTGAGCTAAAAGAGAAAACATTAAATTTGATGTAAAAAAATTGGTACTGAAGAAATATGATTTTGGGAAAGATATAATGCGATGTTAAATGGAATAAAGGTTAAAAAGAGCAACAACTATTAAAAATATAAGAGAAACATTCAGAAGTTAAAAGAGGTAGTATTATAAATTAACGTTAACAAAGTTTAGACAAGAAGAGGATTTTAGCAGGACATTAAAATTTAAATAATAGTTTTTTTTTGTAAAATTTTATGATTTTTTGTTTAGAACAGAACCCACCTCCAATTGAGATAAGATCAAAATTGTGTAAGGATTTAGGGCAGATCATTATACAGGGTGTTTCATTGCGAAACGGAAATACTTAATTTGCGAATAGTGGCTGTTCTAGATATACCACATTTATTGGCTCTGGCAGCCTTTGTAACCGAGATACAGGGTGTTTTATCAATTTTTCTAATTTCTTCCTGAGGCCATAACTGTCCAATCACCCTGTACATTTCTTTGATATTTGGTACACATGTTTCTTATTCAGAAACCAAATGAGCCAGTTAATAATCAAAAGAAAAATCCAGGTCCGGATTAACAAAAAAATAGAAAGCAATTGCGACATTGAAACAGCACCCTGTATATTGAAATTTTCAAAATCTATTTGCATATTTGAAAAGAGCGCAAAAAAAACTAAATTAAAAAGTGCGCTTTAAATTTTTGCGCAGACAATTGAACTATTAAAATTTTGTACTTAAAGTAAAGTTTTTAAGAACTTGTAGACTAAAAAGTGGTTAATATTAACTTTTAATAATAAATTATTAAAACAATTGAATCCATACTCATTTTAATATCACTAAATAATTATTAACTATGTTGGTTTTTCCATTTTCCCTTTTCAAGGTCACAATTATTTTCTATTTTTTTGTTAATCCGGACCTGGATTTTTCTTGTGATTAGTAACTGGCTCATTTGGTGTCTGAATAAGTAACATGTGTACCAAATATCAAAGAAAAGTACAGGGTGATTGGACAGTTATGGCCCCAGGAAGAAATTAGCAAAATAGATAAAACACCCTGTATCTCGGTTACAAAGGCCGCCATAGCCAATAAATATGGTATATCTAGAACAGCCTTGGTGACCTCCATTCCCGTTTTAAGTATTTCCGTTTCCCAATGAAACACCCTGTATAATACATATTTATATTTAATGCATTTTTTTTCAGATTTCATGGATCAGTACTTTCTCCATACATAAATAATAATTATTTTTTAAAGTTTTTCTATTAAATTTTTATATTTACAAGTAGTTCTTATTTTAAAGTTATATTGTTAGTACCATTTTGCAGTTTTCTTTATTTCTAATATAAAATAATAGTATATTATATACCCCAAGGTGATTGTTTCATGAGCGTAGCGACCTTCACTCTGGGGATTAAAAGATGCACTTTAGTCCTGTGGTATATACGCTATTTTTTACACCGCGGTACCCAAGCCCCCTTAAAAATCAAATAATTATTTACCTGTTAATTTTGTAAATATTTAAACGTAACAATCAATTCTATTATTTGTAAGTTTCCTACTTCTGATTAGGCAATCATGTTTGATATTAAATTATGTATTTTTCATAAAATACCGGCACTTAAAAAAATTAAAAAAAAAACTAGGTTCTCGGATGGGGGGGGGGGGGCTCGAACCCAGACCAATTTCGATCCACATTCAAATTACCGTCGCGCGAACCAACTGTAGTCCAGGGCAGATAGAGAAAATTAAATGAATTTGGAGGTGAAGCAGATATCGAGATGCGGTTTTCTGCATTGTGTTCAGGAAGGTCACAGAAAACGAGGCTACATGGTCTGGTTAATCCGTTTTTAGAAAAATGCCTTCTGGGCCGGAAAATCATTTTCCAATTACATCACTTCTTGCACCGTTATAGGAACGACTGGAAACCCGGAAAAATCGCTCGGAAATTGTTACTCAGGGGTTTACAGGCCCGCCGAACTCGATTCTGGCATTTGAATTACCCGGGCGCACGAGGGCGGCTCTGCGGGGAGTGCGGGGGTGGTTAATTGGGGGAGAAATTGCAGCGTACATGGAAATCGCTCCAAACTCGTTACTCAGGGGTTTTCGGGGATGACGAATTCAATTCTGGCATTGGAATTACCCGGGGCGTCTCTGTGTGGGTGCGGGGGTTGTTAATTGGGGGAGAAATTGCAGCGTGCAAGAAAATCGCTCCAAACTCGTTACTCGGGGTTTTCGGAGATGCCGAATTCAATCCCGACATTGGAGTTGCCCGGGGAAGCACGGGGGCGGCTCTGCTGGAGTATTAGGGGGTCATTCTGGGGGGAAAATTGCATAGTCCATGGGAAGCGCTCCAGACCCGTTACTCGGGGGATTTCGGGGATGCTGAATTAAATTCTGGCATTAGATTTCTCGGGGGCCCCTCTGTGAGGTTGTCTTGGGGTGATTGGGGGGGGGGTGGCAGCGTCCACCAATGGTAAAGGAGAAGGTGAAAAATCTCAAATTATGAAAATAATACTTTATTCAAATAACAGATAGGAGTTTTCATTAATCTCAAATTATTCATTATAAACTTCAATTTTTAACTAAAATACTAAACATCTTGTTCAAACTCTTCTTCGTCTTCTTCCCGTTCTTCAACTTCTCTCCCTCCTGAATTTTCTTCCCCTCCTTCATCTTCTTCCTCGTCACTACTCTCGGCCTCATTGGAAACGTCTTTTTGGTTTGAGAAATTGCCATCGCAATGCTTGCATGCAAGTGAGCACTCCAACCCACTTCGGCGGCACCCGCACCTCGGGCCACAGTCGGTTTGACAAGAACAAGAAATTTTGCTCAAAATTTCCTCGGGACCGGCTTCCTGCGCGCGGGAACTGGAGCCATATTTTTTCTCTTCAGTCGATACAAAATACTTCTGTGGTGGTAACGATACTCTACTCTCTTTAGCTTTGTCGCCTTTTTTAAATCCAGTTTCGAGGAACAAAAGACTACCAAAGCAATTGTTTTTATAATATTTGTAATATTTATTTATTTAATATTCCATCAAAATTTTTATTATTCATATCCCCGGTGAAGTCTAATGTCTGATTGTCATGGACGCTGACATCCCCCAACCCGGGCCCAAGCACCGCCAGACAACCTCACAGAGGGGCCCCCGAGCGGCCCCGGAGAAATCTAATGCTAGAATTGAATTCGGCATCCCCGAAAACTCCCCGTGTAACGAGCCTGGAGCGCTTCCCATGGACTGTGCAATTTCCCCCTCCAGAATGACCCCCGAACACCCCCGCAGAGCCGCCCCGTGCTCCCCCGGGCAATTCCAATGTCGGGATTGAATTCGTTATCCCCGAAAACCCCCGAGTAACGAGTTTGGAGCGATTTCCATGCACGCTGTAATTTCTCCCCCAATTAACCACCCCCGTACTCCCGGCAGAGACGCTCCCGGGTAATTTCAATGCCAGAATTGAATTCGTCATCCCCGAAAAGCCCTGAGTGACGAGTTTGGAGCGATTTCCATGCACGCTGCAATTTCTCCCCCAATAAACCACCCCCGCACCCCCCGCAGAGTCGCCCCCGGTAATTCTAATGCCAGAATCGAGTTCGGCGGGCCTGAAAACCCCCGAGTAACAATTTCCGAGCGATTTTTCCGAGTTTCCAGTCGTTCCTATAATGGTGCAAGTAGTGATGCAATTGGAAAATGCATTTTCCGGCCCAGAAGGCATTTTTCCAAAAAGGGATTTACCAGACCATGTAGCCTCGATTTCTGTGACCTTCCTGAACACAATGCAGGGAACCGCATCTCGATATCTGCTTCACCTCCAAATTTATTTAATCCGGCCGATTTTGCTCTAAATGCCCTGGACTACTGAGCTAATTCTGACAATAAAAAATATTTGTAAAACCTTGTCTTATGTGAATATATTATGTAAATAATAACAGAAGATTGCGACTTTGTCTCTTTTAAGATATTTTAGAATAAAATCTTAAAAAATATATGAAAAAGCTTACGACGATCTCGTAAAATGGTGTTGGAGAAAAGAAAATTGAAGACTATACAACCGAAAGTTATTTTCTATACTCCATTGTTGAAGTATTTGACAGTTCTGAATTAAATTAGAATAAACAAGGTGGCTGGTTTCAATTGCGGGACTAAAATATTTTTAGTCCTTTGGGGGAAAATTATTTCCCATTTTTTACATATTCTTCTGGAAGATTATTTCTTTCTTCTAATAAATAATTTTTTCTTTTTCTTTCCTTCAACGTTTTCTTTTCGATTGTAAGTTTTTCTTTTGCTACTAGCAACTGTTCCTTTTGATACTTTAATCTGTCTTCTCTGATAAGTTCAAGAATATTGATACGGGTGTTGTTTTTCCTCTTTCTATTCTCTTTTTTATTGGTCGTGCTATCAAAATTTGTTGTATCATTTAGGGTGGTTTGAACTGTCATGTTCTCCAATTTTTCATCGGAACCTTGCTGAAGACCATATGAAATATCAAGAATTGTACTTTCAGATATTAATACAACTGGATTTATGTTTTGTTTTGTACCAAATATCACATCCATTTCTTTTTCGTATTCAAAAACCCTACGTGATCGTCCCGTTTTGTTGTTATTGTCGACGAAATTTTTGTAAGCATAAAATGCTTGAATCTTTATTTGATGTACTATTTGTGCTTTGTAAGTTAATGAACTGTCCCAACTTTTCAAATATAAAATAGATACATTAAACTAGAGTAACTTCCATCCATTTATCAAGATTATTCTAAATAATTACCTGATGATAAAATATACATAATTCCATGAAGCTCAAAACAAACTCAAAATAATAAAATTTTAATAATAAGGGTAAGTTTTCTGTGAATAACCCAATTATATATTCTTGTCTTCTTTCTGTTGTGGACTTAGACATTAAAGAAATCTAGCCACTACTAAGTTCGCTATAGCCACGTTCCAGAAGGAAATGCTACGAACTAGTACCGAAGATGTTTATATTAGAGCATGCGCAGATAAAAAATGATCAACACATGATTGTAACACACTGCTGAAATAAACCTAATGTAATGACCAAAGAATATACAGGACAAAGAATATAAAGTATACCCTAGAATGGGAACTGTTATTTGACGAGTGACTCACGGCTAACATAATCTTGGCTGCCCAAGGTCAAATCTAACATTTTCCCGCCGAATTCAAATCGAGGTTAATTTTTATCTGTGTTTCTGTTTCTTGCTTATTATATTTTTATATTAGTATGAACGAAGATATTATTTGAGAAGAATGTGGCATGTAATTCATGTACGAGAAAAATGTATACGCTCATCTAAGAAACACCCATAAGTATTCCAATTTCCAATACAAATATTGTAGCCAGCAGTTAATGAATAAACAAAATCATACTCGTCATCTTAAAGAATTGCACAATATATCAACGTTAAATTATGAAGAGTTCCCTATTTAGAGAATAATATGTTCATTTGAAGATTGTTGTGATTATTTTAAATTTATGATTGTGTAAGAAAACATATATTTGACTAGTGCACATAAAGTGGAAATCGAGTTCAGTGAATTTGAGCTTGAATCATCTTTAGGTGTACGTTTGGAAAATGTTTGATGTATATATAGATACCTACTTATGATACGTATTTTTTAGCGTTTGACCAATGGAAAAATCAAGTCGAAGAACGTTTTTTGTCATGGAATGTTATTCAGAAGTAAAGAAAATTATTCAGTAATATTAGTAAAAAAGAATTTTATAATTGTCATCGTATATATCCCATGTCCCAAAAGGAAATGGTTTCAAAGGCAAAGGAAGTAATAAAATTTGGAAAATTATAGCAAAATGATGATTGTATCAAAATCATAACTACTCAACGATCAGCAGAGAAGGATTTTTATGATGGATACTTTTGCAGAAAGCGCCAATGTAGGCAGGCCAAATGAGTGTCTAGTAGTTGGTCATTTTAAAATTTAGGACACCAAGACAACATGGAGAAATGGTAAAATCAACTTAGCTACAAAAGTAACCAATAAAAATATATAAGCCTGATTCTTATATTACCTATTCGCAGGTTTCAGAAGTCGAAGATTATCAAATCCAGGACAAAAAGAACACATATTCTATTATTGTAAATTTCATGATGGCATTATACCTAATTCATTTTTATTCTATATTTGATTATTATTATACATTTCAAAATATCTTAAGGTCAAACAAAATATAAAATTAATAACTTATTTTTTCAGGAAGCTCTAGAACAGTTAGGTTTGAAAATTTTATTTACAATAAGTTAATTATTTATAAATTAATATATTCAATATTATGGTTGTTAGGTTTTCCGGGTTTCCTTACATCTTTATGCCAAATGGCGCCTATCGTTCATCCGTAAGTCGCATTGGGGCGCAACAGAAACTTTGCTTTATGAATAAATATTCTTGAGATTTTTGTGTTTTGATTTTGACTTTTTTACATGTCACAAAACCCTGATAAAACTTTGAGGTTATTAATTATATTTCTCCACGACCATTACTGAATGTATGAATTCTGAAATCATTTTTAATAATAGAATGTAAACATTCACACTCTAGAGTCTGAATATTTATTCTATAATACTTGCCTCTTATGCATTTTGCATGTATTTTCATTCTTTATCAAGGTAAAGAATGGATTTTCTGTAATCGAATTAAACAATATCGATTGCCGTGGACTTCAAAAGTGTCAGTGTCAGATATAAAATGGCGACGGTAATAATTATTTTCAAACAAGTTTTAATTTAAACAAAATAATGAGTGAAAAATCAAGTGAAGTAGATATAGAATTTAATAATATCTGAAATTGCAAATTATGAAAAAACACCAATGCACCAGATTTTAATATCGGTAAGTGTACCACAGCACTATAAATATTAATACAATGTAATACAAATATGTCAACAAATAACTTGTGTTCAGATTTAATTTAATTTTGGTTTATACTTTTTGATCGTGGAGAAAATATAGTCTGTTACTCGGTCAGAATGAAAAAATTCGACACTCGTGGTTCCTCACACTCGCATTCGCTCGCGTTCGGAATATTCCACTCGTTTCGAATTTTTCATTCTAACCTTGTTACAGAATCTACTATATCTAAACATGCTAGCTAATTAACTAAAGTTTGAATTCTGTTTTAGATCTGTCTATTTTGCTTTATTTCGTACAAAATTTGTCCCGTTAATACAAGTAATGAAATTTGAAATTGGCGGTAAAGTGCTTGATTTGACCTTGGACAGCCAAGATTTGCGCGAGTCACTCGTGTTATTTGACCTGAAACTTACTGCGATCCAAATTGTAATGGGTGATCACGCAAGCTTGCCGATAGTGTCGCCATCTGTAGGTGATTTTTTTAAAGTGTAATTGTGTATTAATTAATATGTATTAATTCATATTTTTACACTATTACAGATAGAACTTTTACATTCATGTTTATTAAGTATATGGATTTATTTCAAATTATGGAAGACAGTACTATCTAGTACACATATGGAGATCGTTTGAATAATACATACATGTATATAAAATCTTTTGATGTACAAAATAGTGTGATAAAATATATTCTAAATTAAGGTAGTTACATCCGGTATAATAATTTAAAAATCAAGTCAGTAGAAATAAAAAATGTTATTGATCGTCAATGAGACAATTTAATTTTTTTTTACACCGCGAGGAGTGAAACTATTACTTTAGTCCCGCATTTGCAGGACTAAAGTGCCACTTTTACTCCCTTGTGACTAAAATTATTTACTCCAAAGGGACTAAAATTTTTTAGTCCCGCAAATAAAAAACAATTGAAACCAGCCACCCTGTTTATTCGAATTTAATTCAGAACTCTCAAATACACCATTTTACGAGATCATCGCTCTTTCATATATTTTTTACAATTTTGTTGGAATTATATTATTCATAAAAAAACACGAAAAATCTAAAATGTCTTAAATATGACACTATTATGTCACTATTTTCATAATATATCCGTATAAGACAAGGTTTTTTTGACAACAGATTTGATGAATAAAAATGGTTAATATGGAACAATAATAATGTATAAAAATGGACCTTTTCATTTACGAAAAATAAATTCTAAAACTTATATAAGTTCCCATGACTTCACGTTCATCAGAAACACCCCCTCCGTTATTTACGTTCCGAAACACGTATTACTGTTCTTTCCAAAAATAAGCCACAGTTGCATTCAACATCACGAATTCCACCATGTACAGAATCTGACTACTGGTGTTTTTGGCATTAATCTATATTACTAATAAAAAAATCCGTGTAGGCATATTGAAAAGTAAAATTAATTTTGAAAATAAATTATATCACGCCGCCCATGCTTTACAAAGAATTCGCCGACGGTAGGTAAATATTTAGTTTTTATGCCGTTCCAACTGACTTCACATAGACTATACTAAATTCGTTTCTCTTTACTCCGTACCCCCTGGTCGATTATTGATTACTATACCTTAACATATCCTTGTTTTATAATCTTGTAATTATTTCTGATTAATAAAATGTTTGAATAAAAAATAATAAAGCCCATAAAAAATACATATTCTGGCCAATAAGCGATGGCAGTCGAAAATATCCGAAACTGTACGATCAAAGATTCCAGTGACGTACATATTATATATATGCAGTTATGGGCCAATTATTAGTTTAATTATGGATAAAATACATATCTAAAATTTTATTTTTTAATTATTTTACCAAGTATTTACTTACGTAAATATCTTAAGAAATGTTTTTTTATCTAAATATTTGTATGTAAAAATTTTAATTGGTATTTATTACTGAAATTTTATTTTTTATTTTAAATGCAAAAATGCACGATTCCTAATTGTCCCGTTTTTAAAATTATAAGGACGAGATTCCATGAATATTAATAAAAATAATAATATACAAATAATACTATTATAACCAAAATAAGCAAAAAGGGAATAAAAAATCAGGTACAACAAATAAAATGCAATTATTATTTTTGATTCAATACAAATTCAAATTAAAATAATATTATGTGACATTTATTGGTCTAATGATTTTAATAAATATAATAAAATTTATGTTACTTAACACTTATATTACGATAATCTAATTTTAATTTTTTATTGTTACCATAACAAATTCAGCGAGAAATTATTATTTTGTACACGAAATTAAAATAAA
Source organism: Neocrepidodera transversa (assembly GCA_963243735.1). NCBI lineage: Eukaryota > Metazoa > Arthropoda > Insecta > Coleoptera > Chrysomelidae > Neocrepidodera > Neocrepidodera transversa. Next base: position 19,632,951 of record OY725344.1, on the reverse strand, counting down.
GGATCATTCGATTTGTTCCCTTTTTTAATGGATTTAAAATATTCTAAAAGAATGAAAAGTTTTAATCTTAGATTTTTTCTCTAAAATTAAGAGTTACACATTTTTAGAGCATAAAACTTTAGTATCAAACTTTGCCGAATTCTCAAAGTTTCGCCGCTAAAGGACGCGAAAAAAGGTGCATGTAGGTTGTGCAAAGTGCAAAGTTATAGAGTATAATATAATTCTCTACAACATTAATATTAAACTTTTTTAGAGGGCAAAAAAATACACAACGGATTTTTTGCCTTTTTTAATTTTGAGAACAAACAATGCAATTTGGTTAAAAATGTTTTTAGTGCAAAGTTGTAGAGCATAAAATTTACCACAATTTATATGTTAAACATTTTTCCCAATTCCCAATAATTTCCCTACTAGATGGTGAGAAATAATGTGCATGTAGATTTTCCCGACTTTCTGGATTTCGAGGATAAACAATGCACTTTAGTGAAAAATGTTTCAGTACAAAGTTGTAGGATATAAAAGTCTCTACAACTTTTGTATGAAACTTTTTTTCGAATTCCAAATAGTTTCGCCGCTAGAGGGCGCGAAAAAAATACATGTAGGTTTTCTCGACTTTTTGTAGGTTTTGAAGACAAACAATGCACTTTGGTGCAAAATGTTCTAGTGCAATGTTGTAGAGTATAAAATACCCTACAACTTTTGTCATAAACTTTTTTTTTAATTCCGCATAGTTTCGCCGCTAGAGGGCAAAAAAATATACATAGGATTTTTACCTTTTTTAATTTTGAGGACAAACAATGCACTTTAGTGCAAACTGTTCTAGTGCAATGTTGTAGAGGATAAATTTCCCTACAACTTTTGTGTTAATCTTTTTCCACAATTCCCAATAGTTTGGCCGCTACAAGGAACGAAAAAAGTGCATGTAGAGTTTCCAGAATTTTTTCCAGATTTTGAGAACAAGCAATGCAGTTTAGTGCAATATGTTGTAGTGCAAAGTTGTAAAACCTCAAATTAACCACAACTCCCTAATAGTTTCGGTACTAGAGGGGGCGAAAAAAAGCATATAGGTTTTCCAGATTTTGAAAACAAAAAATGCCGTTTAGTGTAAAGTGCTTTATTACAAAGTTGTAGAGTATAAAATTCCCTACAACTTTTATATAAAACTTTTTTTCGAGTTCCCCGTAGTATTGTTGCTAAAGGGCTAAAAAATACATATGTAGGATATTTTACTTTTGTTTAATTTTTGAGGACGAATAATGCACCTAAGTGCAAAATGTTGTAGTGCAAAGATGTAGAGCCTCAAATTTCCTACAACTTTTGTATTAAACATTTTTTCGAATTCAAAATAGTTTCGCCACTAGAGGATTAGAGGAAAACGTGAATGTAGGTTTTCCAGAATTTTTCCAGATTTTGAGTACAAACAATCCATTTTAGTGCAAAATGTTGTAATGCAAACTTGTATAGCATCAAATTCTCTACAACTTTTGTGTCAGATATATATTATTATTTTTATTTTCAGGAAACGTAGATACTGGTACCATTAGAAAGGAAGAGGTGTACTACACCTCCAACAAAATTCATAGGTAAGACTAATATTTATTTTTATTTTGTACCCATAATATAATTTCCTACGATAAATTTCAAAAAAATTCACATTTTACAATTTTTATGTATAATAGAATGGCATAAATTAAAATTTAATATCTACCGTAGTTTTTAAAAAACGAAAGTCAAAATTTATTTTTCCTTTTACACCCATAATTTGCTACGGCAAATTTTGAAAAAATTCTCACTTTTACAATTTTTTATGTACTTTAGAATGGCACAAATCCCAATTTAATATCTACCGTAGTTTTTAAACAATGAAAGTCAAAATTTATTTTTCCTTGTACACCCATAATTTGCTACGACAAATTTTGAAAAAATTCAAAATTTTACAAATTTTTATGTAATTTAGAATGGCATAAATCAATTAATATCTACCTTAGTTTTTAAAAATGAAAGTCAAAACTTATTTTTCCTTTTACACCCACAATTTGCTACGACAAATTTTGAAAGAAATTCCCATTTTTACAATTTTTTATGTACTTTAGAATGACACAAATCCAAATATAATATCTACCTTAGTTTTTAAAAATGAAAGTCAAAACTTATTTTTCCTTTTACACCCATAATTTTCTAGGACAAATTTTGAAAAAATCCCACTTTTCCATTTTTTTAAGTTCTTAGAATGGCACAAATCCCATTTTAAATCTAACTTAGTTTGTAAACATCAAAGTCAAAACTTATTCTTCCTTTTACACCCATAAATTGCTACAAGAAATTTTTAAAAAAATCCCACATTTACAAATTTTTATGTACTTTAGAATGGCACAAATCCCAATTTAATATCTGTCTTAATTTTTAAAAGTAAAAGTCAAAACTTATTTTTCCTTTTACACCCATAATTTGCTACGACAAATTTTGAAAAAAATCCAATTTTTACAAATTTTTATGTACTTTAGAATGGCACAAATCAAAATTTAATATCGACCTTGGTTTTTTAAAATAAAAGTCAAAACTATTTTTTCCTTTTACACCCATAATTTTCTACAACAAATTTTGAAAAAAATTCCCACTTTTACAAATTTTTATGTACTTTAGAATGGCGCAAATCCAAAAATAATATCTACCTCACTTCTTAAAAATGAAAGTCAAATCTTATTTTTCCTTTTACACCCATAATTTGCTACGATAAATTTTGAAAAAATTCCCACTTTTACAATTTTTTATGTACTTTAGAATGACACAAATCCAAATATAATATCTACCTCAGTTTTTAAAAATGAACGTCAAATCTTATTTTTCCTTTAACACCCATAATTTGCTACGACAAATTTTGAAAAAATTTCCACTTCTACAAATTTTTATGTACTTTAGAATGACACAAATCCCAATTTAATATCTACCATAGTTTTTAAAAAATGAAAGTCAAAATTTATTTTTCCTTTTACACCCATAATTTGCTACGGCAAATTTTGAAAAAATTCCCACTCTTACAATTTTTTATGTACTTTAGAATGGCACAAATCCAAATATAATATCTACCTTAGTTCTTAAAAATGAAAGTCAAAATTTATTTTTCCTTTTACACCCATAATTTGCTATGAGAAATTTTGAAAAAATTCCCAATTTTACAAATTTTTATGTAATTTAGAATGGCATAAATCAATTAATATCTACCTTAGTTTTCAAAAATGAAAGTCAAAACTTATTTTTCCTTTTACACCCACAATTTGCTACGACAAATTTTGAAAGAAATTCCCATTTTTACAATTTTTTATGTACTTTAGAATGGCACAAATCCAAATATAATATGTACCTAAGTTTTTAAAAATGAAAGTCAAAACTTATTTTTCCTTTTACACCCATAATTTTCTATGACAAATTTTGAAAAAAATCCCACTTTTACAATTTTTTATGTTCTTAGAATGGCACAAATCCCATTTTAAATCTAACTTAGTTTGTAAACATCAAAGTCAAAACTTATTTTTCCTTTTACACCCACAATTTGCTACGACAAATTTTGAAAGAAATTCTCATTTTTACAATTTTTTATGTACTTTAGAATGGCACAAATCCAAATATAATATGTACCTAAGTTTTTAAAAATGAAAGTCAAAACTTATTTTTCCTTTTACACCCATAATTTTCTATGACAAATTTTGAAAAAAATCCCACTTTTACAATTTTTTATGTTCTTAGAATGGCACAAATCCCATTTTAAATCTAACTTAGTTTGTAAACATCAAAGTCAAAACTTATTTTTCCTTTTACACCCATAAATTGCTACAAGAAATTTTGAAAAAAATCCCACATTTACAAATTTTTATGTACTTTAGAATGGCACAAATCCCATTTGAATACCTGTCTCAGTTTTTAAAAATGAAAGTTAAAACTTATTTTTCCTTTTACACCCATAATTTGCTATGACAAATTTTGAAAAAAATACCATTTTTACAAATTTTTATGTACTTTAGAATGGCACAAATTCCAATTTAATATTTACCTTAGTTTTTAAAAATAAAAGTCAAAACTTTTTTTCCTTTTACACCCATAATTTGCTACGACAAATTTTGAAAAAATTCCCATTTTTACAAATTTTTATGTACAATAGAATGGCACAAATAAAAATTTAATATCTACCTTAGTTTTTAAAAATAAAAGTCAAAACTTTTTTTCCTTTTACACCCATAATTTGCTACGAGAAATTTTGAAAAAATTCCCACTTTTACAAATTTTTATGAACTCTATAATGGCACGAATCCCATTATAATATCTGCTTTGGTTTTAAAAAATATTTTTCCTTTGGCACCCATAATTTGCTACGAAAAATTAGTATTTTTCTGAAAGATTTGCACACAACAAAGGAAAAATATATTAACCTAAAAAAAAGTTTGTTTAATACAAGAGACAGCGCAGATATCGATAATTTTATGGGTTGTGCTATCACGATTTTTCGAGCACGAGCTATCGAAGCAAAAATTATATCCTGAATTTTTAAGTATACTTATCGTGTCCCACTATCTAATAAAAGAATAATAGGTTATATGCAAGAGTGAAAAAAATTTAAAGGTGAAGTTTGCGATTAACCCATATTTAGAAATTTTATTTTTTTAATTAAATCAGTAGCAATAATGACATAAAAAATAAATAAGTTAATTTTAGAAATTAATATATAATTATAATTTTTAAAAATTTGGTATTTATATTAATCCCCTATTTATATTGGGATAAAGTAACCCTTTAACTGCGCTTAAAATTTTGTAGGGATGAACAAATTTGAAAAATATACTAAAAGTTTTCCATTAATTTAAATAATACACCAATAAACATGATTCTATTAATTTTCCAAAATTAAAAAAAAAATCTAAATTTAAAATTTCCAAAATTTCAAAAGTACATGAAAAAATTCAAAAATTTAAAACAATAAAAATATCTAGAAATTCGATAATTTCTAAAATATATCCAAAATTTCCAAATATATTAAAAAGTTTTGAAAATTGCAAAATAAAAATTTCAAAACTTCATATATTTTAAGAATTTCAAAAACGTTTTAAAAAAAATGCGAAAATTAAAAAATACCGAATTTTATGAGATATCAAAAAAGAATGTTGAAACAAATTTAAAATATCAAAAATATATCGAAAATTTCAAAAGCATCAAAAATTTAAAAAAACAAAATCTTATTGTTACAAATTTTCAAAAATTGGAATGATTATAAAAACTCGAAATTTTAAATATTTCAAGAACTTCAAAAATTTCAAAAATTGTAAAATATGTAAAATTTGTAAAAATTGGTAAAATATTTAAAAACTCGTAAAATTTGCTAAAAATATGTAAAAATGTGTGAAAATATATCCAATATTTCCAAATTAATTAAAAAGAAAATTACAAAACAAAAATTTCAAAACTTTCATTTTAAAACTTTTCAAGTATTTTAAAAACTTTAAAAAAACGAAAAATTTGAAGAAAATGTAATTTTAAGAAAAACAAATTTCGAAAGTATATCAAAGATTTCAAAAAACAAAAAAAATTGTTAAAAAAATTAAAAATATCAAAAATATATCGAAATTTTTAAAAATATATCGAAAATATCAAAAACATCAAAAATTTAAAAAAGCATTTAAAACTTATTTTTAGACATTTTCACATGTCAAGAATTTCAACAATTTCAAAAATTTGTAAAAATTGTAAAATATGTAAAATTTGTAAAATTTGGTAAAATATTTCAAAATTCGTAAAAATTGATAAAAATATGTGAAAACGTGTAAAAACATATATAAAATACCCAAATATATTAAAAAGTGTTGAAAATTGCAAAATAAAAATTTCAAAACTTTCAATTCAAAACAAATTTTAAGTATTTCAAAAACATTTAAAAAAAAACAAAAATTTAAAGAAAATTGAATTTTAAGAAATTAAAAAATTTTAGAAGTATATCAAAGGTTTCAAAAAACAAAATAAAATTAAAAATATCAAAAATCTATGGAAAATCTCAAAAAATATGTAAAATATCAAAAACATCAAAAACTTATTATTGGAAATTTTCAAAAATTGCAATGATTTAAAAAAAACTCGAAATTTAAAAAAAAATCAGAATTTTAAACATTTCAAAAATGTCAAGAATTTCAAAAATTTGTAAAAATTTCAAAAATTGTAAAATATGTAAAATTTGTAAAAAATAGTAAAAGTATGTAAAAATGTGTAAAAATATATCCAAAATTTCCAAATATTTTATAAAGTATTGAAAATTGCAAAATAAAAATTTCAAAACTTATTTCAAAACAAATTTTAAGTATTTCAAAAAAAATCAAAAATTTAAATAAAATTGAATTTTTAGAAATTAAAAAATTTCAGAAGTATATCGAAGGTTTTAAAAAACAAAAAAAATTAAAAATATCAAAGATCTGTGGAAAATTTAGAAAAAATATGAAAAATATCAAAAACATCAAAAACTTATTGTTAGAAATTTTCAAAAATTGCAATGATTTAAAAAAAACTCGAAATTTAAAAAAATCAAGAATTTTAAACATTTCAAAAATGTCAAGAATTTCAACAATTTCAAAAATTTGTAAAAATTTCAAGAATTGTAAAATTAGTAAAAATATTTCAAAATTCGTAAAAATTGGTAAAAATATGTAAAAATATATCCAAAATTTCCAAATATTTTAAAAATTATTGAAAATTGAAAAATAAAAATTTCAAATCTTATTTCAAAACAAATTTTAAGTATTTCAAAAAAAATCAAAAATTTAAATAAAATTGAATTTTAAGAAATTAAAAAAATTCAGAAGTACGTACCTGTTTCAAAGGTATCAAAAAACAAAACAAAAAATAAAAAAAGTTAAAAATATCAAAAATCTATGAAAAATTTCAAAAAAATATCTAAAATATCAAAAACATCAAAAATTTAAAAAACATTAAAAACTTATTGATAAAAATTTTCAAAAATAGCAATGATCAAAAAAAACAATATCAAGAATTTTAACCATTTGAAAAAATTTGTAATTATTTCAAAAATTTTAAAATATGTAAAAGTAAAAATTGGTAAAATATTTAAAAATCCATAAAAAATTGTAAAAATATGCAAAAATGTGTAAAAAATATATCCAAAATTTAAAAATATTTTAAAAAGTATTGAAAATTTCAAAATAAAAATTTCAAATCAAATTTTAAGTATTTCAAAAAAAATCAAAAATTTAAATAAAATTGAATTTCTATATCAAAGATTTCAAAAAACAAAAAGTTAAAAATAACAAAAATCTATGGAATCAGAAGTAAGAAACTTACAAATATGTTTAAATATTTACAAAATATAAATAATTATTTGAATTTTAAGAGGGCTTGGGAACCGCGGTGTAAAAAATAGCGTATATACCACAGGGCTAAAGTGTCTTTTAATCCCTCGGGATTAAAAGATGCACTTTAGTCCCTTGGTATATAATATACTATTTAAGCGATTTTTTAGGGACGATTTTGTTATAAGAATTTTTTTCCCAAATTCTAGGACAAATGATTTCCGATATACAGCATGTCGCGACCCTTAATGAATCACCCTGTGTAAGATAGCCGTAATTAAGGGTAATGGAAGAATATTTTAATATAAGTATCCCAAAGCCATAAATATTTTTATTATTTTTTATCTTTCTACTTATCTTGAATACTAAATCACTTATATCAAATAATTTTTTCTTCTTATATGGAAGTAATAAATTCGAGATTACTGTTATTAGATAAGGAATAAAATAAGTAAATTATAAATCTTGAATAGTAAATTCATGCTTTCGACTATTTTTTTTTTCTTCTAACATGAAGAAACATGTCTAGTAAATGGAATCTTCCGTTAGAATGCTCACACCTGATTTGAAACATTATTGTTTATGTTCAGTCATCCGAATTTATAAAAAAAAAACATGAGTTTTGCCGATATACATATAATCGACACTATGTATATAAATTCCAACGTTCAAAGAATTTAATTAGGATTATAAGATTAATTTTATTTTACACGATTTTCATGAATTTTTTTGATGGTGTTTAACGATCTAAAACAATGATCTATTTTGCTCTAGGAATAATTTTTGAGATTTTTTAAATAAATTTGGATGGAGATCGATATGACGATACTATTAAAATTTTGTAATAAAATAAGATACAAGATAATATATGAAATAAATTTATAAACATAAAATAAAAAAATAATTAATCTGTATCAATTTTATAAGGAAATCAGGGAAAACTACGTAGTAACTTGGAAAAAAATTGATTTTCAAAATTTTATTTCTCAATAATATCAAACACAAGAAGTTCCAAATTTTAACAATATTTTGATCTATTACTTATTTTTTGGAACTCCAAGTAGCAAAATTAAATTCTTTCACATAAAATACCCTGTTACAAAATACAAAAATAGTCACTTCTATACAGGGTGGACCGGATCTAATTTGGGTATACAGAGATCTCGTAAGGATAGAAAAAAACTTTTTTATTGAACGTCCACATTTTAAAACAATGTATTCGGCTTTAAAGGGTCGCCCTCAACTGTTTTTTTTAAATACGGTCCTGTACTTTTTATTTCATCTTTGAAATTCCCATTTTTTTCTCTGTCCGACCATGTAGACTACTCAATTATTTATTAGGTTTCGAAAATGAACTGCATTTCAAGAATGTTTTAAGTACCGCCCTGATCATTTTTACCTTGAAAATATGAATACAAGAATTATAAAATATCTCAAACAAGGAGGAGGGCGATTGTAGTTATATTTACAGTGAAAATGGGACAGGACCGTACTTAGAAAAAATGTCAATGTTAAAACATAATAAAAAAATTAAGTATTCTACATGGTTGAACGAAGAAAAAATGGGGGTTTCAAAAATTAAATTAATGTACAGGTCCGTATTTTAAAAAAATATTGAAGGTGGCCCTTCAAAGACGAAACGTTGTTTTAAAAAACTGAATACCTTATGTTAAACAATATTTGACCTTAAATAAAAAAGCCTAAATTTTTTATCTTTAAAATATTAAGATATTAATTAAATTAAACAAAAATCGTCTATTTTGGTTTTTCTCAAATATCTGGTAAACCGGAACTGATATTTTACTTTTGAAAAAAAACAATCAATTTGTCTTGAAAATACACATCATTTTACTTATTTAACCGATATGGCATCTATTGTTATTTACGAGATATCTGTATACGCAAAGTAAATACGGTCCACCCTGTATAGGTACCCATACTTGACGTAAGCTAAAAAAAATCAGAACTTAAAATAATGCCCAAAATTAAAAAAGACACACTTTTGCCTTCAGAGACAACTGTACCGTCCAATTTCACTTTTTTCCACTTTTCTTACTCCCCACTTTTTTACTTTATCCTTAGCAAAATTTTTCTCCTATTTTACAAGTTTTTTCCAGTTTCCCTCCCCCCATCTTTTTATATTTTTCCCTCTTTTCCCATTTTTGTTCATCTTACACTACCCCGAGCAAAATTCCTCTACCCTAAGCTAATTTTGTTTTTCATTTCCCCCCTTTATTTCTCTTTTTTTCCATTTTCTCAATTTTCTTATACCCCACTTTTTTCCTACGTAAATGTACTCTACCCCGAGGAAAGTTACTCTATCTTGAGCTAACTTTGTTTTACATTTTCCATCATTTTTCCTTCTCTTTTCCCTCTTTTTACCATCTTTTTATCCGTTTTTTCCCATTTTTCTCAATTTTCTTATTCCCCACTTCTTTTAAGTAAAGTTACTCTACCCGAGCAAAGTTAATATACCTTGAGTTAACTCTTTCCCCTTTTTGATCTCTTTCCGTACTTTTTCCCCCTTCTTATTGCATTTTTCTCTCTTTTTTTTGCCTTTATCCTTCCTTTTTTTTTCAATTTTACACTATCCTGAGCAAAGTTACCCAACCCTAAGGTAATTTTCCCCCTTTTTAACTCTTTTCATCACTTTTTTGCATTTATCCTCCCTTTTTTTCAATTTTACACTATCCTGAGCTAACGTTGTTTTCCATTTTCCCCTTTTTTCCCTCTCTTTTTCCTTTTTTCTATTTTTTTATTTTATTTCCATTTTTCTTATTCCCCACTTCTTTTAAATTAAAATTATTCTACCCCGAGCTAAGTTACTATACCTTCAGATAATACTTTCCCGTTTTTTTGCATTTTCCCTCCTCTTTTGCATTTATCCTCCCCTTTTTTCAATTTTAGACTATATTGATCAAAATTAATCAACCCTGGGCAGATTTCCCCCTTTTTACCTTTTTTCACCCGTTTTTTTCATTTACCCCATTTTTCATCACTTTTTTGCATTTATCCTCCCTTTTTCCAATTTTACGCTACCCTGAACTAACGTTGTTTTCCATTTTCCAATATTTTCATGATTTTTCTCCTCTCTTTTTCCTTTTTTCCATTTTTTTCTCCCATTTTTCTTATTCCCTACTTGTTTTTAAGTACAGTTACTATATTACGACTATACCTTGAGATAATTATTTCCCCTTTTTATCTATTTTATCATTTTTCCCCCTTATCTTAGCATTTACCCACACTATACCTTGAGATAATTCTTTCTCCTTTTTACCTCTTTCATCACTTTTTCCCACTTATCTTAGCATTCACCCTGAACTAATTGTATTTTCCATTTTCCAACTTTTTTTTCATTTTTCCATTTTTTCCAATTTTTCTTATTCCCCACCTTTTTTCTCAATAAAGTTACTCTACCACGAGAACAGTTACTATACCTTGAACTTAATGTTTCCCCTTTTTTACCTCTTTCCCTACTCTTTTCCTCCCTCTCTTTTTTTTGCATTAAGCCGCAGATTTTTTTCAATTTTATACTACCCCGAGCTAAGTTACTCTACCTAGAGCTAACTTTGTTTTTAATTGTCACCCTTTTTTCGTCTGTTCCCCCCTTTTTTTTTCTATTTTTTCCCATTTTTTTCAATTTTCTTATTCTCAATGTTTTTTCCAAGTAAAGTTAGTGTACACCGAGCAAAGTTCAGTACCGTGAGTGATCTAAATTTTTCGTTAATTACCCTTTTTTATGTCTTTTTCTCACTGATTTTCCTTCTTTTTTGTGCATATTCTCCTTTTTCCCATTTTTGTATCCATTTTTTCCCATTTACACTACCCCGAGCAAAATTACTCTACCCTGATCTTAAGTTTTCATTTTTTCCGCAATTTTTACGTCTTTTTCCGTTTTTTTTTGCATTCTTAAAACTTTTTTCTGATTTTTTCCCATTTTACACTACCCCGAGCAAAGCAACTCTACCCTGAGCTAAATTTTTCATGTTTTCCGCTTTTTTACGCCTCTGTTCGCTTTTTTTGCATTTTTTCCCTTTTTCCCATTTTTTTTAATCTATTTTTTCCCATTTTACACCAGCCCGAGCAAAGTTACTCTACCCTGAGCTAAAGTTTCAATTTTTTCCGCTATTTTTACGTCTTTTTCCGCCTTCTTTTTTCCGCTTCTTTCCCCTTTTTCCCCGCCTACTTTTTTCCGCTTCTTTCCCCTTTTTCCCATTTTTTTTATCCATTTTTCCCCATTTTACACTTCCCCAAAGTCACTCTACCCTGAGCTAAAGTTTAAAATTTTTTCCGCTTTTTTTACGTTTTTTATCTATCTCAATTTTTTCCGTTTATTTTATCCATTTTTTCCCATTTTACACAACCCCGAGCAAAGATACTAGACGCTGAGCTAAAGTTTCCATTTTTTCTTTTGCATTCTTCCCTCTTTTTCCCATTTTGTACTGCCCCAGCAAAGTTACTCTAATCCTAGCAAAAGTATTCATTTTCCCCCCTTTCTTACCTTTTTCTCCCTTTCCCCCTTTCTTACCTCTTTCGTCCCCTTTAACACTTTTTTTTCTCATTTTCTATCCACTTTTTCCTATTTTACTGAGCAAAATTTTGTATTTTCCTCCTTTTTCACTCTTTTTCTCACCGTTCTTTTTTCATTTTTTTCCTTTTTGTAAGCATTTTTTCTCATTTTATTCTACTCTAATCTTAGCAAAAGTATTCATTTCCCCCCTTTATTACCTCTTTTCCCCCTTTTCCCACTTATTTTTATTTTTTCACTTTTTCCCAATTTCTATCCATTTTTTCCTATATTACTGAGCAAAATTTTATATTTTCCTCCTTTTTCACTCTTTTTCTCACCGTTTTTTTTGCATTTTTTTTATTTTTGTAACCATTTTTTCTCATTTTATTCTATGTTACTCTACCGTGAGCAAAGTTAATCTAATCTGAGCTAACTCTGTTTTTCATGTATCCCCTCCTTTTTCTCCGTTCCCCTTAGGGAAACAAGTTACAACCAACGAAATAATGGTGATGCAATTCTATCAAAATGCAGATTAGTTTTAGAAATCAAGACAGCTACTTTCATTATATTTCCTGAATGAACTTAATTTGGATGGAAGAAAGAATTAACATGCATTTTAAGCCCTCATTGTAGGTACTAAAGTGCCACTTTTACTCCCTTGGGACTAAAATAATGAATAATCTCTATATAGGGACTAAAGTGTCACATTTACTTCCTTGCGGCTAAAGAAATGTTTTTGTACTTGCGGTGCAAAAAATAGCGTATGTACCATAAGGCGAAAGTGCGTTTTAATCCCTCGATTGATTAAATATTTACTCTGGGGATTAAGTTCCACTTTTACTCCCTTGGGACTAAAATAATTAAAAATCTCTATATAGAGACTAAAGTGTCACTTTTACTTCCTTGTGACTTAAAAAGTATTTGTACTTGCGATGCAAAAAATAGCGTATGTACGTTTAGACTAAAGTGCGTTTTAATCCGTCGATTTCTTAAATCTTCACTCTCGGGATTAAGTGCCACTTTTACTACCTTGGGACTAAAATAATTAAAAATCTATATATGTACTAAAGTGTCACTTTTACTTCCATGCGGCTAAAAAAAAAGTTTTTGTATTTGTGGTGCAAAAAACAGTGTATGTACCGACAAACTAAAGTGCGTTTTAATCCCTTGACTGTTTAAAACTTCACTCTCAGGATTAAAAATAGCACTTTAATCCCTTGATATATAGTGAATTATTTTTAATATTTTGTGACTTAATTAATTAAATTTTTGCTTGTTTCTAATTTTTATTATTTTCAATAATCAATCCAGTAGCTTGGATAGGGGGGGGAAACATAATATGCGAATCGAATTAAAATCAAGGTAAATTTTGGAATTCTATTTTATATATCCGGCTGACGAAAGTAAACAAAAAAGTAGCGTTAACAACAAGAATAGATTAGACTGGTTATATTAATGATAACTATAATCAGATCCCGTAATATTTAATTTCACTAGACGACATTGACTAGACGAATAACTAATAGAGGCCGATCAATAATGCTACAGTCATTTTAAATCTATTTTATTTAAATTTCTGGCAAATATATATAAAATTTATGTAAAACAAGTTGTTTTATTAGACAAATAGTCTCGTACTATTCAAGTATATGTTTAAGAAAAATGTAAAAAAAAATCCATTATCACACAGCTCAGGTATCCTTGGGCCAGCCTGAAACTGCTTTCTTTACGGGCGTTGTCTATTTTTTAAATCGCAGTTCCATTTGCATTGTACAGTGTGAACTAGTTTGATCTATGACGCAAGATAATATTGTTTTTTTATTAATTATTATAAATATATTCGCTAGAAGCACTCTATTTCTTGATAAGGATCTAAAAAGGTATAAACTAACCGAATATTTGACATTGGCATATATGGCAAATTATAACGTCATTTTTTTTTAAAGTGAAACAATTAGACGAAAATTTATTTGCTCAGCAAATAGAGCAATTTTTGTTATCAGAAAGTGTCATATGCTGCGCTTAAGTCGATGAATTGAACTGTTTTCAGTTGCATTATATTTGGCGTTAATGACAGGACTTTTAACATTTTTTATTTGCTCTTTGTAGCGACAATTTTGTTTTAAAAAAATTGCACTTTTACAATTTTTTATATACTTTAGAATGATGCTAGTTTCATCTTAATTTGTAACAGTTAAAAAAATTTTTAATAGATCAATTTTCAATATTTTATAAATATTTGCTCATTGTAGCCTCAATTTTGTATAAACAATTTTGAAAAAATTTATAATTTTATAACTTTTTATCTTCTTAATAATGATGCTAGTTTCGTTTTAATATTTGGAAAAATAAATCAAAGATTATTTTCAATACTTTATATTTTATATTTGCTCACTGTAGCCACAATTTTGTATATAAAAATTTGAAAAAAATTCTACTTTTACAATATTTTATTCTCTTTATAATGACGCTAGTTTTGTTTTAATATTTGCAATAGTATAAAAAAAATAGATAAAAGATTAATTTACAATACTTTATATTTCATATTTGCTCACTGTAGCCACAATTTTGTATATAAAAATTTGAAAAAAATTCTACTTTTACAATATTTTATTCTCTTTAGAATGACGCTAGTTTCATTTTAATATTTGCAATAGTTTAAAAAATAAATAAAAGGTTAATTTTTAACTCTTTATATTTTATATTTGCTCACTGTAGCCACAATTTTGTATATAAAAATTTGAAAAAAATTGTAATTTTATAATATTGTATTCCCTTTAGAATGACGCTAGTTTCATTTTAATATTTGCAATAGTTTAAAAAATAAATAAAAGATTAATTTTCAATATTTTATATTTTATATTTGCTCACTATAGCCACAATTTTGTATATAAAATTTTGAAAAAAATTCTACTTTTACAACATTTTATTCTCTTTAGAATGACGCTAGTTTCGTTTTAATATTTGCAATAGTTTAAAAAATAAATAAAAAATTAATTTTCAATACTTTATATTTTATATTTGCTCACTGTAGCCACAATTTTGTATATAAAAATTTGAAAAAATTTCTACTTATACAAAATTTTATTCTCTTTAGAATGACGCTAGTTTCGTTTTAATATTTGCAATAGTTTAAAAAATAAATAAAAAATTAATTTTCAATACTTTATATTTTATATTTGCTCACTGTAGCCACAATTTTGTATATAAAAATATGAAAAAATTTCTACTTTTACGACATTTTATTCTCTTTAGAATGGCTAGTTTCGTTTTAATATTTGCAATAGTATAAAAAATAAATAAAAGATTGATTTTCAATATTTTATATTTAATATTTGCTCACTGTAGCCACAATTTTGTATATAAAAATTTGAAAAAAATTCTACTTTTACATTTTATTCTCTTTAGAATGACGCTAGTTTCATTTTAATATTTGCAATAGTTTAAAAAATAGATAAAAGATTAATTTCCAATACTTTATATTTTATATTTGCTCACTGTAGCCACAATTATGTATATAAAAATTTGAAAAAAATTCTACTTTTACATTTTATTCTCTTTAGAATGAGGCTAGTTTTGTTTTAATATTTGCAATAGTATAAAAAATAGATAAAAGATTAATTTCCAATACTTTATATTTTATATTTGCTCACTGTAGCCACAATTATGTATATAAAAATTTGAAAAAAATTCTACTTTTACAACATTTTATTCTCTTTAGAATGAGGCTAGTTTTGTTTTAATATTTGCAATAGTATAAAAAATAGATAAAAGATTAATTTTCAATACTTTATATTTTATATTTGCTCACTGTAGCCACAATTTTGTATATAAAAATTTGAAAAAAATTCTACTTTTACAATATTTTATTCTCTTTATAATGACGCTAGTTTTGTTTTAATATTTGCAATAGTATAAAAAAATAGATAAAAGATTAATTTACAATACTTTATATTTCATATTTGCTCACTGTAGCCACAATTTTGTATATAAAAATTTGAAAAAAATTCTACTTTTACATTTTATTCTCTTTAGAATGACGCTAGTTTCATTTTAATATTTGCAATAGTTTAAAAAATAAATAAAAGATTAATTTTCAATATTTTATATTTTATATTTGCTCACTATAGCCACAATTTTGTATATAAAATTTTGAAAAAAATTCTACTTTTACAACATTTTATTCTCTTTAGAATGACGCTAGTTTCGTTTTAATATTTGCAATAGTTTAAAAAATAAATAAAAAATTAATTTTCAATACTTTATATTTTATATTTGCTCACTGTAGCCACAATTTTGTATATAAAAATTTGAAAAAATTTCTACTTATACAAAATTTTATTCTCTTTATAATGACGCTAGTTTTGTTTTAGTATTTGCAATAGTATAAAAAATTTATAAAAGATTAATTTTCAATACTTTATATTTTATATTTGCTCACTGTAGCCACAATTTTGTATATAAAAATATGAAAAAATTTCTACTTTTACGACATTTTATTCTCTTTAGAATGGCTAGTTTCGTTTTAATATTTGCAATAGTATAAAAAATAAATAAAAGATTGATTTTCAATATTTTATATTTAATATTTGCTCACTGTAGCCACAATTTTGTATATAAAAATATGAAAAAATTTCTACTTTTACGACATTTTATTCTCTTTAGAATGACGATAGTTTCATTTTAATATTTGCAATAGTTTAAAAAATAAATAAAAGGTTAATTTTTAACTCTTTATATTTTATATTTGCTCACTGTAGCCACAATTTTGTTTTAAAAAAATTGCACTTTTACAATTTTTTATATACTTTAGAATGATGCTAGTTTCATCTTAATTTGTAACAGTTAAAAAAATTTTTAATAGATCAATTTTCAATATTTTATATTTGCTCATTGTAGCCTCAAGTTTGTATAAAAAATTTTGAAAAAATTTATAATTTTATAACTTTTTATCTTCTTAATAATGATGCTAGTTTCGTTTTAATATTTGGAAAAATAAATCAAAGATTAATTTCCAATACTTTATATTTTATATTTGCTCACTGTAGCCACAATTTTGTATATAAAATTTTGAAAAAAATTCTACTTTTACAACATTTTATTCTCTTTAGAATGACACTAGTTTCGTTTTAATATTTGCAATAGTTTAAAAAATAAATAAAAAATTAATTTTCAATACTTTATATTTTATATTTGCTCACTGTAGCCACAATTTTGTATATAAAAATTTGAAAAAATTTCTACTTATACAAAATTTTATTCTCTTTAGAATGACGCTAGTTTTGTTTTAGTATTTGCAATAGTATAAAAAATAAATAAAAGATTGATTTTCAATATTTTATATTTTATATTTGCTCACTGTAGCCACAATTTTGTATATAAAAATTTGAAAAAATTTCTACTTTTACAACATTTTATTCTCTTTAGAATGATGCTAGTTTCGTTTTAATATTGGCAATAGTTTAAAAAATAGATAAAAGATTAATTTTCAATAATTTATATTTGCTCATTGTAGCCACAATTTTGTATAAAAAATTTGTACATTTACAACTTTTTATCTTCTTTAGAATAAAATTTGTCTTAATATTTGCAATAGTTTAAATCCTTGAACTATCAATGAATAATTCTTGAAAAATTCTTAAAAAATATTTAAAATTTCTTAGAAGATTATTAAAAAAATACTTGCAATAACATTAAACCTTAAAAAATCATTTATAAGGTCCTTAAAAAATATCTTGTTAAATCTAAAAAAATTTCTTTTAAAATTTATTGAAAAATATTCGCGAAATCGACAAAATTTTATTGAAATGCTCAGAAATGAAAAGATTCTTGAAAAAAATCCTTGAAAAATTCTATTTAAAAATTATTATAGGAAAATTAGTTTTTAATAAAAGTGAAATTTTATACAAAAAGTTTTTTTTAAAACATCTTAGGAAATCTTTGGAAACTTTTTGAATCTTAAAGAGCCTAGAAAAATCCTTAAAAATTGAAAATTACTTAAAACATCCATTAAATATTCTTAAATAATCCTTGAAAATTCTTTTTAAAAAAAGCTGGAAAATTATTGACAAATCCTTAACATTTCTTAAAAAAAAAACAGTAAAAAAAATTTTCAATAGCATTACATTTTAAAAAGTCCTTATAGGGTCCTTAAAAAAATATAAAAAATTAATTTAAAAATAAAATTCATTGAAAAATATTTCCAAAATTCACAAAACTTCCTTAAAAAAGTCAAGAATGAAAAATCCTTGAAAAAATCTTAAAAAATCCTTGAAGTAAACATTAAATTAAATAATCCTTGAAAATTCTTTCTTACAAATCCGTTAAAAAAACTGGAAAATTATTGACAAATCCTTTCCTTAAAAAAAAAAAACGGTAAGAAAATACTTGCAATGATATTATTTTTTAAGAAGTCCTTATAAGGTCCTTAAAAAATCTAAAAAAATAATTAAAAAGATAAAATTTATTGAAAAATATTTGAAAAATTCACAAAACTTCATTAAAAAAGTCAAGAATGAAAAATCCTTGAAAAAATCTTAAAAAATCCTTGAAGTAAATATAAAATTAAATAATCCTTGAAAATTCTTTTTAAAAATCCGTTAAAAAACTGGAAAATTATTGACAAATCCTTAAAATTCCTTAAAAAAAAACAGTAAAAAAATGCTTCAAATAATATTAAAACTTTAAAAAGTCCTTATAAGGTCCTTAAAAAAAATCAAAAAAATTCATCAAAAAGATAAAATTCATTGAAAAATATTTCCAAAATCCACAAAACTTTCCTAAAAAAGTTAAGAATGAAAAATCCTTGATAATTCTCTTTTAAAAATCCGTTTAAAAACTGGAAAATTATTGGCAAATCCTTAAAATTCCTTAAAAAAAACAGTAAAAAAATACTTGAAATAATATTAAATTTTAAAAAGTCCTTATAAGGTTCTTAAAAAAAATGTTAAAAACTCATTAAAAAGATATAATTTATTGAAATTTTTTTGCAAAATTCACAAAACTTCCTTAAAAAAGTCAAGAATGAAAAATCCTTGAAAAGTTCTTAAAAAATCCTTGAAGAGTAAATATTAAAATAAATAATCCTCGAAAATTCTTTTTTAAAAATACGTTAAAAAAACTGGAAAATTATTGACAAATCCTTAAAATTCCTTAAAAAAATAGTAAAAAAATACTTGCAATAATATTAAATTTTAAAAAGTCCCTATAAGGTCCTTAAAAAAATCTAAAAAATTCATTAAAAAATAAAATTCATTGATAAATATTTCCAAAATTCACAAACTTTCTTAAAAAGGCCAAGAATAAAAAATCCTTGAAAAAATCTTAAAAAATCCTTGAAGAGTAAACATTAAAGTAAATAATCCTTGAAAATTCTTTTTTCAAAATCCGTTAAAAAAACTGGAAAATTATTGACAAATCCTTAAAGTTCCTTAAAAAAAAAACAGTAAAAAAATTACTTGAAATAATATTAAAACTTTAAAAAGTCCTTATTAGGTCCTGAAAAAAAATCTGAAAAAATCATTAAACAGATAAAATTTATTGAAAAATATTTTCAAAATTCACAAAACATCCTTAAAAAGGTCAAGAATGAAAAATTCTTAAAAAAATCTTAAAAAATCCTTGAAGAATAAACATTAAATTCCAATTTGTCGCAAGTAATTAAAAATTAATTATTTTTCAATAAAGTATCATATTTAATATAAACAAAGGTCATCCTTGTAAAAAGGATTAGGACTATTCGTATAAAAGGATATTGCATTCATGATTATCCGGTTTTGCAGAGGTGTACTTATGCACTTATCGTTGCTCCAATTAATTATAATAATTATATTGTTGTCCTAGAGCAATTATAGTTTTGCAATTTATGTGTATCTGGTTTATAATGGGAAATTTTATATAAGATCAAATGACCTTGTCGGTTCTAGATCCGTACATTTTATTACAGGTCAATAGTACCGCTCTGTACGCTGTTTAGACCAGTTTCAAATATATCCATAGATATACCTTTCATTTTTATATTTCTTTCGTTAATGTAATAAATAATTTCAATAAACTATATTAGTAACAAATTAATTCTAGATCATACAATAAATAATTTTAATACTTAATTGCTGATGTAAAAATAGGACAAAAATAACCGTTATAAAATTCGAAAAATATTTTTTAAATAAAGAAAACACGTTGAAATAATAAATATATGTTAAAAGTATTAATAAAAAACATCAAAAACAAAAACGACGATTTTTTCCAATTTTTCCCACTGTTTCCCATTTTTTCCAGTTTTTTATTGATTGTTCTGAAAACAGATTTTCAAGTGCTTTCAAATGACATATTACAAGTCAAATTCCGTGACATATTGCATCTGTCATTTTTTTGACAGTCACACTTCCGTTTGACAGATGTCGTACAAAAACTAACGGGTTCTTCCGATAGATAACCGAAACTCATATACCAAATTTCAGCTTAATCGGATTTAGTGTGTGGCTGCTATCGTGGAAGAATACACACAGACAGACAAACAGACTGACAAAATGGATATTTTCATCTTTATCTTGAAAATTAATTTAACTCGTTTACAATACTTTACCATGTCGGATGGTGGGTCGGGATTTTTCCCACTTTTCCCCATATGTTGCCCATTTTCTCCATTTTTTAAAATTTATTTATAGCTTTTGCGGATTTATTCCAAGTTTATCCAATTTTTCTGCGTTTTCTTATAGTTGTTTTTTCGAATCTGTATTTGTTTCGGTTTTTTTTTGTTTTTTTTTGTTCTTAGATTTTTCTCTATTTTTTTTATTTTGCTTTATTTTTTTAATCTCTTTTTATTTATTTTTGGAATCTTTTCCGATTTGTTTTTTTTTTATTCATTTCAATTGATTCCGATTTTTTCCAATTTTTTTTAAATTTTTTTTCCTACTCCTTTAGGTTAACACTTTAATTTTAATAAGTACTTAATTAATATAAAAATAGGAAACAAAAAAATATGACTAAATGTAAGAGATTAATTTATCCCATTTTATCATCAGTATACAGAGTGTTTTATAATAAATGTATTGTTTTTTTTAGATTTTTCTCTAATTTTTTATTATGCTTTATTTTTTTAATCTTTTTTTATTTATTTTTGGAATCTTTTCCGATTTGTATTTTTTTATTTTTTTTTATTCATTTCAATTTATTCCGATTTTTTTTGACTCCTTTAGATTAACACTTTAATTTTAATAAGTACTTAATATAAAAATAGGAAACAAAAAAATATGATTAATTGTAAAATATTAATTTATCCCATTTTATCATCAGTATGCAGGTTTTATAATAAATGTCTTTTTTTTGATTTTTTGTTTTTTACCTCTCGCCCTTCAGATAAGAGAGGTATAGGAATCATGCTAAAAATTGGGTAGTGAGTTTTCAATGGATAAACACGTTTTGGGGTCCCTAGAATACGATTTTGATATTTTCGCGATGATGTCTGTGTGTGTGTGTGTTAGTGTGTGTGTAGGTGTGTTAGTGTGTGTGTGTGTGTTTGGATGGATGTTGTAGTAACGATAACTCAAAAACTACTGAATGAAAAAATTTGAAATTTTGCATACAGGATTCTGATACCCTAGATTAGATCTGATTAGATTTTGGTGCCAATCGGACAACCGGAAGTGGCAGTTGCTATGAGTGATGACGTCATTATTATACAAAAAGGCAATAAAGTTTTACACATTTATTTTGTATACACTACAGTTTATTTTCGTATTATTAAAGTTTTCAAAACTTTGGCCATTGTTGCCAGATTTACAAAAAAGTAATTTTTTTTCATACTTTTTTGTGTTAACCTGTAGATTTTTGATTCAAAAATGGCTAGAGGTCATGTGCTGGCCACATCAGATTTTTTTTATTATTGTTTTTTAGATTTTTCTCAATTTTTAATTTTGCTTTATTTTTTTAATCTTTTTTTATCAGTATATAGAGTGTTTTTTTGTAATTGCCGATATTTTAACTACACTTAAAATATGGCGATCTAAAATAATACAGAAAATGGGAAATATTTGTTCAAAGTTGAGATAAAATAAGGAAAATATGTTAAAAATAAAGAAATAATAAATATCTGTTAAAAATATACGAAAAAAAGTCCATTAAAAAACAAAAAATAATGGACTAACACAAATCGTTAAGAAAATAAAAAAATCGGCTGTGTCGCCCAAAACATTCCCAACGAGTATCCAGAAACCAATATTTTTTAAGATATTTAATTTCAAAGTTTAAAACTTTGACATTTTTTATTTTTGACAGGTGACAGAGAAATAATTTTGACTGTTCTGAATAGTTTTTCAAGTGCTTTTAAATGACATATTATATGTCAAATTCCGTGACATATTGCTTCTGTCATTTTTTGATAGTCACACTTCCGTTTGACAGATGTCGTACAAAAACTAATGGGTTCTTCCGACTGATAACCCAAACTCATATACCAAATTTCAGCTCAATCGGATTAAACGTGTGCCTATATCGTGGAAGAATACACACAGACAGACAGACAGAGAGACACACAAGCAGACAGGCAGACAGACAGACTTCCATCTGGAAATGGTCTTTATCGTCTCAGAGGACCTCAAAATGGATATTTCCATTTCTACCTCGAAATTTTTTTTAGATCGTTCACAATACTTTCCCTTCTCGGAGGTGGGTCGGAAAAGTAAAATATCTGTTAAAAATAAAGAAAATCCGGTAAAATAATAAATTTCTGTTAAAAATGTGAAAAACAAGTGAAAAACGACAATACTTTTGCTGTAATTTCGAGTTTTCGAAAATTTAAAGATACGAAAATAAATTTATATATAGGGATATACCTTGTATACTACAGAATATATGGTATAAGTAGCGGGAAAGTAAAAATAGGTCAAATATTAATATCATTTTTGGGGTTTTTAACGATGCTGAATCGATTGCCGTTGCCCGGATTGTCTTTATCTCTCACCGTTCTCGAGTTGAATCAGGCTAACGGACGGACGGACGTACAAGACCATCTTATGAGAGTTTTTTTTTCTTCGAAAACTCTAAAAGTTTGTGGGGTCCTCCGTCAGGAACGAAGTTCCTTAAGTTATTTTTTCAATTAAAAATGTGTTTTAATATATCTCTCTCTCTACATTTTCCTTTTTTTACTATTTCTATTTTTCCTGTTTTTCATATTTTTTTCCTATCTGTTACTATTTTTCCCTACAATTTTTCATTTTTTTCTATTTTTCTTTATTCCCTATTTGTCCCTATTTTTCTCTAATTTTCTATATTTTTGTCTCTTTTCTAAGGAACTCAGTTCCAAAAAAAAACTTTAAAAAAGAAATATCCGTTAAAAATAGAAAATATAAAAATAAAGAAAATACGTAAAAAAATTAATATCTGTTAAAAGTAAAAAAAAAAAAAATTAAAAATTAAAAACGACCGTTTTTTCCAATTTTTTTCAGTTTATTTTTTTGTGTTTTAAATTTTTTATTTCTGTCGATTCTCTATTTGTTGTTCTTTTTTAATTTTGTGTTGTTTCGATTTTTTTTTTTCCATTTATTTTTGAAACTTTTACGATTACTCCCATTTTTTTTTATTCATTTCCATTTATTCCTATTTTTCCCAATTTTTCCCATCTGTTTCCCATTTTTTTTTAAATTGTTTTAATTGTTTTTTTATTGATTTATAGTTAAATACGTAAAAAAATATCACTAAAAAAAATTAAAAAATAAAAACCAAGTCCAATTTTTCTTTCCTTTTGTATTTTTTATTTCTTTCGATTATTTTTTTTCAAATTTCTATTTATTCCGATTTTTCCCAATTTTCCCCATCTGTTTCCCATTTCCATTTTTTTAAATTGTTTGAATTTTTTTAAATTATTTATAGTTTTTCCTGATTTTTTTCAAATTTTCCAATTTTAAGTTTATTTTTCTGTGTTTTTTTTTATTTCTTTTGATTCCTTGCTTTCGTTTTTTTGCTTTTAGATTTTTTTTATTTTGCTTAATTTATTTTTTCTATTTATTTTTTGAATCTTTTCTGATTTGGTTTTTTTATTGCATTTCGATTTTTCCTGATCTTTTCCATTTTTTTATTCATTTCTATCTTTTTAAATTTTTTTCCAATTTTTTTCCGATTCCTTTTGATTGAACACATTTCTAATTGAATACTATTGGGAATAGGTGAACCGTTATAGATACAAAGTTGGTTAATTTTCAAGCCGAATTAAATGGCCACAGTCCTCCCCTTATTCAAAATATTTTTTAATTCTTGTACTCATATTTACACTATAATTGTGTTCAACTGTGAATAGTCGTTGTGAATAGCGATCTCCGAGTTTTTTTGGTTTCTTAGTGGTATAAAACGTAGTTTTATTTTCCGGTCATATTAAATCAACTATATGAGAAAGTGGACGTGAGTAAAATTTATATTTTTACCTTGCGAACTATTAAATAATATCGCTGTTTACATTGCGTACATTTAAGCATAAAGCAATTTAAGGAAATCAAACCAGTTTTTTTTTCCTTTTTTGTGAGCAAGAGACAATGCCATAGATTAAATTCTTTACTATAAAGCAGTGACGGAGTCGAAATATATTATGGGTGACTCTGGAAGATGCAGTAAATGTAAGCTTAATAAGAGTGAAGGTTTTGTAGGATGTGAGGGAGCCTGTGCTAAGTGGTTCCACTACTCATGTGTCGGCCTAAGTAATGCTGAATTTTCCATGTTTTCTAAGAGTAAGAATTTTTTCTTTCTGTGTGATGTATGTCTAAAAAAATGTGAAATTTTGGAAAAAGGTATTGTTAGTAAGACTTATGACCAACTGAGTTCGATTAGTACATGTATCAATGATGTTAAAGACTTCTTACAAGATAAAATCGAGAACAAGATAAATGAGCTGTCAAATTTTAAAAAGGAAATTCTCGAAGAACTGAGTCAAAAAATATTGTCTATGGGCCAAACAAGTCTTTCCAATCCTTCTCAGAATCATGACAATCCGCCACCTGTTCCATCTTTTTCTCAGGTCATTAAAAAACAGCCTTCTTACCTCATCAGGCCTAAGGTAAAACAGGACTCTACGGCAACTAAAAATGATATGGTGAAAAACATACATCCGGTTCTCTCAAACATAAACCTCACAAAGGTAACCCAAATCAAAGATGGTGGACTCAAGGTCAGTTGTGAGAAGCCCGAGGATGGTAACAAGTTTGTAGAATTAGCCAATGCAAAACTTGGGCAAAATTATACAATTAAGGAAATTCCTGCCCTAAACCCACGATTTAAAATTGTTGGCATCTCTGAAGAATTGGCCGAGGATAAACTTGTCGAATGCCTAAAACTTCAGAATAAAAATGAAATTGTTGGTGACTTAAAAGTTGTTTCTTTCACTACACTAAGGAAAAATGATAGACTTTTTCAAGCAATTATTCAATGTAACATCTCTAGCTATAAGAAAATAATGCAACAGGGTAAATTGTTTGTGGGATATGATTATTGTAGTATTTATGATGCAATTGATATAAGACGCTGTTTCAAATGTTCTGGATACCATCATTCTGCAAATCAATGCAAATCAACTATATTTGTCTGTCCTATATGTGCTCAAAATCACGAACTAAAAGATTGTCCAAGAACGGGTCAATATTGTATAAACTGTCATAATTATAATAAATCTTCTAGTAATCCCGTATCCGTTAACCATGCAGCATTAAATGCCACTGATTGCTCTGTATATAAAGAAATGCTAAGCAAATTTAAAGCAAACATATTGTCCCCGATATAGCAATCATCGTCAAAAAATGATATTAGTCCATCTCATATTCCAACAATAACTTGCTACTATCAGAATGTTCGCGGACTAAGAAGTAAAACACAAGATCTCTATATAAATTCAACAATCGCCTATGAATATGATATACTAGCACTTACTGAAACATGGCTAAATGATTCTTTTCGCGATTCAGAAATCTTAGATACAAAAAATTACGATGTATTTAGATCAGACAGACGTTACTGCTTGACAAATAATACCAGAGGAGGGGGTTCCTTGATCGCTGTAAGGAAATCCCTATCGGCATCACTCAATGACATAAACGGTTATAATTACTTCGAAGATTTAATTAATATTGACATCATTTCTGTCAAAATTAAATATGAAAACGTGTTTCTATATATTTTAAATTTGTATATTCCTCCTAATACAACTAATGATGAATTTCAATTACTTTTTGATGGTATCGAATCGTTGTGTCATCTGTATGATTGTAAGCTATTAATTTTAGGTGATTTCAACATCCCCGAATATGCGTCGTTTAAATTTAACTCGCAAGTAAATATAACTAGAAAAATCTTATCGCTAAATAATTTTCAAAATTTTTTTACTTTAACCCAACTTAACGAGATAACAAATGATCTTAATCGTATTCTAGATCTTGTTTTCTCTAATATCAAACATTGTTCTGTGCAAAGAGCATCGTATATTCTTGCACCTCTTGATTCTCATCATCCCGCACTAGTTATTGAGGTTCCATTTAAGAGTACTAAACATATTATTCCAAATTCGTCAACAGGATTCAATTTCAAAAAAGCAGACTTTCCTAATCTCTATAAAATGCTACTAGATGTAGACTGGAACTTTCTGAACAATTGCTCAGACCCTAATACTGCTTTAAGTCTATTCTATGATGAATTAAACACACTATTTGATCAGTATATTCCAAAAAAGAAACCAACCAACAGTCACTATCCGCCTTGGTTCAACCATGACATAATTAACTCGCTAAAACAAAAAAATAAGTCTTGGATAAAATATAAACGTACTCGAAGCATTCTTGATTACAATTTATTTAATCAGTTGAGGGCTGAATTTAAGAGAAAAACTACTTTATGTTATGTAAATTATGTCAAACGCTCTGAAGAAAACATCAAGTCCGATCCTAAAACATTCTGGTCGTTCATTCAATATAGGAAAGGTGACGTGTCCGCAATACCTAACTTAATGAACTTTAATAATAATCAGCTAAATACGCCTAAAGAAACTGTGGATGCTTTTGCAAACTTCTTTTCAGGAAATTATACATCACTCGGTGGTAATGCTCAGTATACCATGAATAACTTAAATGATAATAATAATACCAACATTAATATAACTCACGTAACGGAGGCAGAAGTACTATCTGCCCTGAAAAAACTTAAGCCAAAATTAACAACTGGGCCAGATAACGTTCCAGCATTTTTGATAAGAGATTGTGCGCACGTATTTTATAAACCGCTAACGGTTATCTTCAATATTATGTTTAAAACGCAAGTTTTTCCCAATTGCTGGAAGTTAGCTAGAACCTGTCCTGTTTTTAAAAGTGGAAGTAAAAATGACATATCAAATTATCGCCCCATTACTATTCTGAGTAACTTCTCAAAGGTATTTGAAATACTGTTGCACACCTATCTCTCTTTCCAGGTTCGTGAAATTATTACTCCTACTCAACATGGTTTCACTTTAGGTCGTTCGACGGTAACAAATTTATTCTGTGTCACTCAGTACATTGCAGAAGCTCTTGATAGGCAAAGTCAGGTAGATATTATATACACTGACTTCTCCAAAGCCTTTGACAAAATTGACCATAATTTACTAATAGCTAAACTTCTCTCATTAGGTTTTAATGATTCACTAGTAAATCTATTTAGATCATATTTGACAAATCGCAGCCTTTACGTGCAGTGCTTAGGCCACAAATCTGCATACTACAATCAAACATCAGGAGTACCCCAAGGATCGGTGTTGGGACCTTTACTATTTTTAATCTTTATAAATGACATTGTCTGGAATCTGAATGTTCCGAATCTTTTATTTGCCGATGACTTAAAGATTTTCTGTGAAATATCTACTCTTTCGGATTGCATCAAATTGCAGGAAAATTTGGGCCGTTTATATGAATGGTGTATAAATAATAAGTTACCGTTAAACGTGAAAAAATGCAATGTAATGTCGTTCAGCCGCAAAGATTCAGTACTCCTATTTAACTATCGTCTAAATACTGCCACACTAGCACGACCGGAATTAATAAAGGATCTTGGCGTTCATTTTGATAAAAAACTAACGTTCATACCTCACATTGAAAAAACAACGGCTTCGGCGCATCGAGTATTGGGTTTTATTGTGAGGAATATGAGATCTTTCGGAGACTTTTCAACCATGAACATTCTTTTTTCGGCCTTTGTTCTATCAAAATTGGAATATGCCAATATAATTTGGAGTCCAATATATTCAAATCATTTTTCCCAGCTAGAACGAATCCAGCGTAAGTTTTTTAAATCGGCATGTTTTGCAATTGATGGTATTTATCCCACGAGAGGACTTCCTCAGTCTTACTACCTTGATCGGTTTAGTGCAAGCAGCCTACAAAAAAGACAAATGATGCACTCAATAGTATTTTTAGCAAAACTTCTGAATAACACTGTTGATTGCATTTCGCTTACTGCAATGTTGAACTTTCACGTTCCACGAATAAACTCTCGGTCTAATTATACTTTCTATCAACGACCATTTAGAACAAATATCTACAAATCATCTCCTCTGTATCAAATGATCGATAATCTCTCAAGAGTTGAAACTGATCTTGACATTTTTAATTGCTCTGTTGCATCTATTAAGCGTATTGTATTTGTACAGTTGAAGTAGGATGTAATGAGTGTAACCCTTTTTCTGTTTTTCTTTCTTGTAAAGTTTTTTTGTTTTTTTAGGTTGCACTCATTACCGCCTATTTCTTCTTTATTTCTTTATTATTTTTTTTTTTTGTCTCATTACAAGTATTGTATTACCTTATCCTATAATTGGGGGAAACCCTGTTGGGTATTGTATTAAAATAAATAAATAAATAAATAAATAAAAATAAATAAAAATAAACAGAACCGTACTCAGAAAAATTCCTGAAGATAGCCAGGTACTGCTAAGAGTAGAAGTATTTTTTTCTTGTGAAATATGAGCGCGTAGGTTCAGTGATTTTTTTTATTAACTTGTCAATACATTGTCCAATTGGAATCGAGACTAAACCAAAAGAAAACGACCATAAATGCCACCAAATTGCTACCTAGAAGCGATTATTTCATTAACTTGATTGTATATATGTACTATAAAAATTTGTTATGACTGGCCTAATTGTATTTAATGCTATCTTCGAAATTCTATCGAATGAATAATTGAAGGTAGTTATGCAGAAACGCACCAACCCACATTTGTATATACAAAAGCATGTTGCTTTTCTTTAAAGTAGACCAGTCAGTCACCTTGGTATAAGCTCTGTGACCTTAGGGCCCAATGAAGCGGGTGCGGAGATTGACACTTGAAGAAAGAAACGATAAATAGAAGGAATATTTTAAATTATTTTTTTTTAAATTCAACTTTAAATGTTAATTATTCGAAAATTCCCAAATTAAAAATCCTGTGGGTACCATCAAAAGTTCAACGAACTATTATTTATCAGTCATGAATACTAATTATACAAATAAATAAAGCATACATAGTATTTTCACATCTATCTATATAAGTTTATTTATATAAATCCATTTGTTATAATGTAAAATATTTATTTTCTTAATTTTCTTTATTGTTTCTATCAAATAACTGCAGGATATTTCTTGATACAAGAAATATTTACTCTAGAGATTTAAAAGTAAATGTTTAAAAACAATTTTTAATCTCGGAAAATGCCTTCCGGTCCGGTGACAATATAGATTCGAAATAATCAACTAAAAAGACAATATTATAAGTCAATAATAAACAGAACTCTCCAGAAAATTACATCATCAAATTCAATCAAGTCCTATCAGAAACTAATATGTGTGACCTACTTGTGTACTTTTCCCAGACTGGTTTTCATTTAATGATTTTTGTATAGTGGATATTGAAAAAAAATTATTCAATACCTATTCTTTTTTTTACATTTATTTTTTTATATTATTGTTTAGCTTTAATGTTATACAAGGTGATTCATTGAGAAATGTATTGAATGGGGGAGTTTCCTCCAAGTTGTCAACCTAGAAAAAGATATACCAACGGGAAGAATTTACTTCATTATTTTCACAATGATAAAATATGTTTACAGAATTTTACTAAGCTTTGTTAGCGAAATATAATGATTTTAATAAACTCAATTCCTGATTGGTTCAAATTAAAGCTGGTATCAAAACTTGAACTAATAATTGCGGCGGAGCTATTGGGAGACAAATATTCCAAATCGTGTGCATGCGTCGTTAATGTGAGATTATGTTGTTTTTTTTTGATTATTTAGAATAAAAATGAAATAAAAATAGAATTCGTATCAAACCGGGGTTAATTATTAATAACAAAATTCATTTATTTCGTGAAATAAAATTATTTTTATGGAATATTTGTCTACAGATATGGAATATTTGTCTCTCAATAAGGAATATTTGTCTTCCAGTAGCCGCTCCTAATAGCTAACTTATTTCATTGTCAAATGTAATTTTAAATTATTCGCAGAAATCGAAAAAAATCGAAAGAAGTCGACAAAATTCAAAACAAATCGAAAAAATCGACAAAAATTGAGAAAAATCAGCAAGAACAAGAAAAAATGGGAAAAAGTTAGAAAATACCCGAAAGAATTTGAAAATTCAAAAAACAACAGCAACGGTAAATAAACAACAGAAAAAAATTGAAAATCGAAAATAACGGAAAAAAAACAGAAAAATAAGAAAAATCGAGAAATAATTAGAACACAAATTAAAAGAATTAGAAAAAAAAACAGAACAATGAGGAAATCGAAAAAAAAAGTAGAAAATGAAATAAAACAAAAAATGAGAAAAAACGAGTAAAAATTAAAAGAATCGAACATAAGTAAAATAAAAAAAAGAAAAATCAAAAAATAAATAAAACCGCAACAAATGCAAAAATGAGAAAAATGAGAAAAAACGATAACAATTAAAAGAATCGAAAATAAGTAAAATACAAAAAAAATCAAAAAATAAATAAAACCGCAACAAACGCAAAAATTGCAAAAAAAAAGAAAGGAAAATAGTTGCAAAAAATCGGAAAAAAATCATAAAAATTGCAAAAAAAAGTGCAAAAAAAATCGCAAAAAAGAAAAACCAACCAAACAAAACCGGATACAATTGTAACCATAAAAAAATTAAAAAAATCGAAAGAATTGAAATAAATAAACAAAAATCAGAGGAATAAGAAAAAATTAGAAAACAATAAAAGGAATAAGAAAAGAAACCAGTACATTGAAAAAAAATAGGGAAAGATGAGAAAAATCAGAAAACAAAAAAAGAACCAAAAAAGAGAAAAATCAAAAAGAAAACGAGAAAATATTTCATTAAAAAAAAAACGGAAAAAATAGAAAATATTGAAAAAAGCCAAAACAAACAAAAAAAAAACAGAAAAATGAACAAACAAAAAACAAGAAAATATACGGAAAAAAGAAGAAAAATATCGGGAACAGTCATCCTAAACCATAAAGTGTTTACTTCTAGGAATAATCGTGTAGGTATATACCGGCAATAAGGTAACCTTTCTTTTAATCTTTGGTGTAGTGCAAAACTTACCCCCGCTGAGGGATTTTCAATTATGGGGAGAGACCCCCCATAAACCGTCACCTCTAAAGGCTATTTCTAACTGTCTCTCTCTCTCCTACATCCAACGATCTAATTAATTCGTTGCACATACTCTCTCCTCTGCAATTCAATGATCTGTTGAACAAAAACTTGTAAAATCAAAAGAAACTTTCGCTCAAGATGGAGAAATTATGGACGAAATGAACAAACTGGAGTCGAGAATTAAAACCACGAAGTCCAGGAAATGCAGGTACTCCTATACAGACTTTGTTTCTTTTATGGTGATTGTAGAAGGTAACAAACAACACGCTCCACCTACTAGTCTCCATCCCATGGACATAGGTAAAATCCTAAGAAAATTTTCAATTCCTAAATGTTCTAACCAAATTGGTGTTACATTCAAAACGTCCAATGATGCTATTTAATTTTCTATTAAATAATCAATTTAAAAACGAAGTTTACAAGACATTCATACCTCAAAGATTGCTCACTTCTCGCGGAATCATCAAAAATGTAGGGCTATCTATCACCAATTGTAGAATCACTAAAGACGACGATACCATAGCCCATGTCCCATCTAAAATCCTTTTGGTCACATTTGAAAGTAGGCCTTTCCAAAAGATCTCGAAATTGTCTGTATTCCTGTGCAAGTAGAACCTCATGTAAGAATTGTCTTCGATTCCCTTAATTCTTGTCGTAGTAACAAAAAATACCCTAAATATGGCACCTATCACACCAACCCTTGCAGTAATAAAACTAAATGCCTATATTGCGCTGGCCCACATGGGGCAACTGACCGTACTTGCAGAGAGTATAATAGACAAAGAGACAAAATGAAACCATAGCCTACCCATCAGCCATCATAATGCCAATGGTTCTTCTCGACTCTTTTGATGGTTTCATATTTAGCGGAGTTCGGTTTGAAGCATTTTTAGCGTTAAGAGTAGAGTGTGAGTATTTGGAGTAACGTTTAAACCGAATTTTTTTCAGTACCTGAACCTCTAGATCAAGAATGGTGTAAAACGAGTGAAAATAGTAACGAAGCTGAACTCAGCTTTCACTGCATGGTTTGTGACATCATAAAATAACAGATTCCATTTGACGTGCATTTTTTGTTCGATCCATAGATGGTACGATTTCAATTGTGATTAATTTCAAACATTTCTGAAGAATAAATTCATCTTTGAACCAAGAAATATATTCAATAACAAACTCATTGCAGGCCAAAAACGTCATGGAACGAAATCGTGCCAGTTTTTGTCTATTTTTCAATAGTGCGTGCTCTAGTGCGACTCCAAAGCTAAAAGTGAAGCTTTTGGCACAATTATGCTACATTTGATAATACTGATTGGGACGGCCACAGCAACTCGGACTTCGGGATGCCACTGCAGCTGATTACAACTGATAGGGCTGGCTTCTCACATCATTTTAAAGTAATTCTAAATCCAGTACCATGCGCGATTTAATTTAAATATTTTAATTATCTCGGAAAGTAACTTCGTTATAGCACATTCACAAACCAGGTTCTGCTTTAATGTTTGTTGTGGTATTTTTAAAACCCGATTAGTTGGAACCAATATCCTACCACATCTACTAATGGTTGAAGTGTATTTGGAATTCTGGGTAAAATATTT
This sequence comes from Neocrepidodera transversa, assembly GCA_963243735.1. Taxonomy (NCBI): domain Eukaryota; kingdom Metazoa; phylum Arthropoda; class Insecta; order Coleoptera; family Chrysomelidae; genus Neocrepidodera; species Neocrepidodera transversa. The sequence goes on along the minus strand of OY725344.1, from coordinate 19,599,913 downwards.
TACCCATATCGCTAGATGATGTAGATGTTGATGTATGAGGAATGTACTTCACCTCATTTCAGGGTAATAGTGAAATAGTTTTTAAATGGCAACTTATGGCAACTTGCCAAAACATTGGATAGGCAGAGGGGAACACAGTCGTTTACCATGTTTGATGTTACTTAAAATCAAAAGTTTATTCAACTGAAGTAAACACTAGAGAGGACCTTCTACGGACAATCGAGGCGCATGCAACGATTTGAAAAATGAGCAAGCTATAAATAGAAGGTCAACTAGAAATCTTACTACAAGAGCACGGAAATGTATTGAGCAAAATGGAGGATTCTTTGAACAACTGTTATAATGAGTTTACATGTTTTTTGTGTCTAGTTCTTAATTAAATTTTTACAACGTTATTGTTATTTAAAATAAAGTTATGATAGTCTTGAAATGGAGATTTTTCTCATTTTATTATTTTTTTAAAATATTATGATCAGTTTTTTTTACATATACATTTACATAATATTTTGTCCCAAATACGAGCCTGTTCTCTGGTTTAACATTATGGTTATGATCCAGAAATTAAGAGAATATGAAATAGTTTATTAATTAAAGATAGAAAATTATCATTTACGGAAGAAAGAACCGCGTACAGAATGTTATGACAATTGGCCCGCGGTGGAAGTTAATGAAAATTTTATAAATTATTTATGTTATTAAAAGTAAAAAAATGGTAAAGTTTCAATTTTCTGCCATAACTGATTTAGCCCTTACAGACTGTTAAAAGTAATACCATTTTGGTAACTCGAATGATACTAGATTTAATTTATTTGTATTTCTGAGTTTAAACAACAAAAAAGATCTAAAAAAATCGGTTGTGTCGCCCCAAAACTTTTCCAACGAGTATCCACGAATACTTTTTCAGATATTCAAAAAGTTTCAAATTTTGACATTTTTTTATTTTTGACACGTGGCAGTTGAAGATTTTTTTACTGTTCTGAATCGACTTTTTCAAGTGCTTTTAAATGACAAATTGCAAGTTAAATTCCGTGACATATTGCAAGTTCAATTCCGTGATATATTGCTTCTGTCATTTTTTGCCAGTGACTTCCGTTTGCAGATATCGTACAAAAACTAACGTGTTCTTCTGGATAAACAAAACCCATATACCAAATTTCAGCTTAATCGGATTAAGTGCATGGTTTCTATCGTGGAAGAATATACACCGACAGACAGACAGATAGATAGACAGACAGACAGACAGACAGACAGACAGACAGACAGACAGACTTCCAAATGTAAATGGTCTCAATCGTCTCAGGGGGCCTGAAAATGAGTATTTCCGTTTTTAACTCGAAATTTTCCTGTCTGGGGCAATAGATCACCTCGGCGGGAGCACCTCGGTGATCTGTATTTGCCCTCGACAGTAATGATGAATTTCCCGCCTCGGTATGTAATCTACTATTGTTAATCTCCATATAAAACACTATACTGAAATAAATAGGGTGGCCCGCCATATACGCGTCGCGTTGGTCTTTATATGGAAAACGGTAAGATTGTGTAAAATTTGTTTACAGGCAGTACATACACGATCTATATAAATACAATTTAAAATTATTTCCATTTATACAGGGTGCCTCAATAAAAAGATCTGCACCATAGTTATATTATTTTAAACGGAACACTGTATTTTATTATTGGAACAAAGTTCCTTAACGTGGCTTGCTGTAGTAGTTAATTGGCAGAACTGGTCACATAACGAAAAAGCGTTATGACCCCTTCAGGTAACCTTTCTTCTGTTTCTCTTACTCTTTGTCTTTTTCTACAATATGATTTTTTCTTATTAAGATTTTTTTTTAAATATCATTTGTAATTAGTTTATAGAGATTTTTTTTGATTTTTTCTGTTTTTTTTCTGATTTGATTTTTTCGATTTTTTCTAATGTTTTCGGTTTTTTCTAATTTTTTCATTGTTCCGCTTTTTTTACTATTTTTTTTGTTTTCTAATTTTTTTCTCATTTTTCTTATTTCTTTGATTTTTGCACTTATTTGCGATTATTTTGCGATTTTTTGGTTGTTCTTTGTTTTTTTTTTCGATTTTTTGGTAGGTATGTTTTTCGATTTTTCTCACTTTTCTCATTTTTCTGATTTTTGTTTTTTTCTGGTTATTTTCTGGTTTTTTAATTTTTCCTCATTTTTTCTCATTGTTCTTTTTTTTCTAATTCTTGCGTGTTCTAACTTTTCTAATTTTTTCTTATTCCTCCCATTTTTTGTGATCATTTGCAATTTTTTTTTTTTTTTTTTTTTTGCCGATTGTGTTTCGATTTTTTGTGATATTTTTCGATTTCTTGCGACTTTTTTTCGTTTTTTGCGACTTTTTTAGCTTTTTTTCGGCTATTTTATAATTTTGTTGATTTTTCGTTTTTTCCGTATTTTTACAATTTTATTTTTAATTTTTTTCTCAATATTCTCTATTTTTGTCTCAATTTTTTTCCGTGTTTTTCTGATTTTTTCGATTCTTCTAATTTTTCTCGGTTTTTTTTCTCATTTTTATGACTTTTTTGTTTTTTTTTTCCTGTTTTTTTTTTAGTAATTTAAAATTTTTATAATCTTCTTTTATAATTTCTCCTCATCTTTTTCTCATTGTTCTCTTTTTTTTATTTCTTGCGTTTTCTAACATTTCTCAATTTTTCTTATTTTCTTATTCCTCTGTTTTTTCTGTGATTATTTTTGCATTTTTTTGGGATATTGTTGCGGTTTTTTGTAATTTTTGTCGATTGTTTTGCGGTTTTTGCGTTTTTTGTAATATTTTTCGATTTCTTGCATTTTTTGCGACTTTTTTCGTTTTTTTTTGGCGACATTTTTCGTTTTTCTGCGGCTTTCATCGTTTTTTCCGATTCTTCTAATTTTTATTGGTTTTTTTTCTCATTTTTATGACTTTTTTGTTTTTCCCCTGTTTTTAGTTTTTTTAGATTTTTTTAACCTTTCCTCATTTTTTCGCATTGTTTTGTTTTTTTTTCTAGTTCTTTTTTGTTTTCAAATTTTCTTATTCCTCTGATTATTTGTGAATATTTTTGCAATTTTTTTTGGATATTGTTGCGGTTTTTTTGCAATTTTTTGTAATTTTTGCCGATTCTTTTGCGATTTTTTGTAATATTTTTCGATCTCTTGCATTTTTTTGGGATTTTTTTTTTGATTTTTCGTTTTTCCGGTATTTTTACATCTGTATATTTGATTTTTTTCTCAATATTTTCTGTTTTTTCTCTCAATTCTTTTCTGAGTTTTTCTGATATTTTCGATTCTTCTAATTTTTCTCTTTTTTTTTTACTCATTTTTATTACTTTTTGTTTTTTTTTTTTTTAATTTTTTCAATTTTTTCTAATCTTTCCTCATTTTTTTCTCATAGTTCTGTTTATTTCTAACTCTTTTTTTTGTTTTCAATTTCTTTTCTCATTTTTTTTATTCCTCTGACTTTTTCGTTTTTTTTTTCATTTTTCTGATTATTCCGTTTTTTGATTGATTTTTTTCTGTTCTTTTTTGAGTTTTTGAATTTCGTTCAGATTTTTCCCATTTTTTTCTTATTTCTTTTTATTCTGGTTTTTTCGATTTTCGTCGATTTCTCTCGATCTATTAAATATAGGTCATTTAACCTAATCTCTGTGTACCCTATCTACCCTTACTGTATACGAATTTTCCAATGAATGACCCTGTATAAATAAATATATGAATTGTAGCAACAATGAACAAATATAAAATATTGAAAATCCAAATTTATTGGAACAGAACAACGAAATTATTAAAATGTCTTCGTGTCTGGCGAACTAGCAGTGCGAAATCGAGGAGGGGCCGCGAGGGCAACCTCGCGGCATACCCGGCTGCCAAACTGCGATAGAGTCGACCTAGATTTTTACATTACCATTCACCGGTTAACGGGAAAGCGTATTTGTAATTCAGTTAATTCAGTTTCACTGGCATCTCGCGAAGAATCAGGTAACAAATACTCGGACACCGACATCGCGTTCAATCGAATACTTTTGAATAACGGGTATTCAATTCCTTTTAGTTTTTTTTTTTTTATTTTTTTTATTATTTGTTGGTTATTGGTTTCTGTTTTTAATAGTCTTAGTGGTGAATTCTGGTTGTGGATCGGATGTATTGTACGTAACTGGTAAGTTATTCAAAATTATAGATTTTAAGAGATTTTTTTTAAAGGTTATCTACAATTATAAAACAAGCTTGACACTTAATTACTGTCTTTGTTTTTTGAAACTTACTGTCTTTGTTTTTTGACTTAATTAATGTTTTATTGCAACTATTGGCAACACTGAGTGCTTATAAATATATAATAAAAATGGGATTAGGTGACTAGTTTCGCCTAAATAGCCATCATCAGACCTAATGAACAATATATTTTCAGACTTGATGATGGTTTTTTAATACTGAGGATTCAAAATATTATTATGAAAATCAATAATAACATTATAATTCTGCAATGACCATAAAATTCTAACCTAACCGAAACGAATATAAATGATGTAGTAATTACTGCACTGTCTAGACAGACCTTCGAAAAATTATTTTGGGAATTAGTTTAATAAATTTTGCGGTTTAACTAAACCCTAGTACCGAAATCTGGAACTAATATGTATTAATTACATTAAATTTTTTTGTTAATTTATAGTAGAATCAATTTGTCGATGACAATACCTAATTTAAATGAAAAATTTTCGGAATAGTATTAACATAAAAAAATAGCGTACAAATAAATTTTAAATATTGACTTAAATAATCTAACCAGAGTTCTGGGAAATATGAATAAATTTAACAATATTTACATTTAATTATTTAAAAATGTAATTAATTTTAAATTTTCAAGTATCGGTGTGCGTTGAATAGTCTAATCATTTTTTTTTAAAAGTGACAATAATTCTTAGAAATTAATTTCAGGATTTAAAATTTTTAAACTGGTATTTTGTAAAACCCATTCGTATTTTCCTTTGTTTATTTGTTAAAAAATTTTATATCCTATTAAAATTAGTTCCGCTTCATAATCCATTTCGATATCGTTTACCTACTTTGTCAACAAAAACAAATGATGTGGACGGAAAGAACGTAAAATAAATCCAAACTCAATACGGTTAAATTGCGTAATATTTTCGATCGTGTCTTCTACAATCTAATAAATATTTCTCATTTCTTATTTTACATTGTGAAATGAAGTTTATATGAGATATTATTAGTATTCGATTAAAAGTAGGTTTCGCCTTTATAGATAACGCAATGAGTACAATTTATAAAATATTTTATCTACTCATATTAAATTATATATTAATTATTTAACTGCTTTTGGACAATTAATAGTATACATAAACAAACAGCGTGAGTCATTATAACTCACTAGTGAATTATTATAACTCACGCTAAGCTCCTACAATAATTCGGTATGTAAAAAGTGTGCAGTAAATTTTTGAAATGTTAAAAAGATTTTATAGCAACTGAAAAGGAATGTTTATTACACACTATTTACGAACCGAATACCAAAGTGGCTCTGTACAACCTAATTCTCAGAAGCAGAACAGTCCATTATTGTCATTGAGTGGGAGTAATGCTACTTGATATTTTGTGAACAAAGTTCTTTCTCTTGATGAATTACAGCACTCACCTGCGGCTCGTGCTGCAAACTTCATCTGCGTGAGTTATGACCTACATTACTGCTCGTTAAATAATATACTATTAATTTGTGGTAATATAACATGTTGTTTTATAGCCTAATCAAATGTTTGAACATTCACATTTAATTTTTTTATACTGGGTGTTATTGTAATACTTGTACATATAAAAACGGGTCAATAGTTTATAGAATGCAGACAAATATTATTTTGAAATAAATAAATTTTTGATCGATAATTTAAATAGGCGCACGTCACTGTCATGTTGAGGAAGGATAGTAAATATATTGTATATAATAAGTTTTTTTAAATATCTTAGCAATTTTTGTTAGTTAATTTTTAGCAAATCTGATATTTTTTTTTGTAGATTTATCTTATGAAATTTTGACATTTTCTTACAATGTTCCAAAAATTTTATTAATTTTAACCATTTTTTTTATTTTAGCAATTTTTGATAATTTTTTAGCAATGTTTTCAATATGTTTTATACAATTTGAAAGATTAAATAAAAACACAAAAAAATTGACAATTAACTTGCTCTAAACTTTTGTAATTTCTTCTTCATTTTGTTTCTTTTATTTCTCCCATTTCCAATTTGTTTTGTTATTTCTTTTTTCTTGTGCTTCTTTATTTTGCATTTGTGTTTTTTCTTGTGTTTTTCTTTATTTTTCATTTTTTTTTCGTTTTCTCCTGTGTATGTCTTTAGTTTTCTTGTTCCCTGTGCGCTTCTTCATATTTTTTTCTGCTTTACTAAAAAATTTTTATGCATCAATTTTCTTCTATTTTACCTTAATTTTCTCTTGTGTCTCCTTTTTTATACGATTCTTTATTTTTATCTTGTATTTCCTACATTGTTTTTTCAATTCCGTTTTGTGTTTTTCCTTGATTTTTCCTGTTTTTATTTATTTTTCTTTTGTATGTGTTTCCCTACGTGGTTCTTGATTTTTTTGTGCTTCAACACATTTTTTTTATACTTTATCAATTTTCTTCTATTTTACCTCAATTTTCTCTTGTGTCTCTTTTTTTATATAATTCTTCATTTTTACCTTGTATTTCCCCCATTGTTTTTTCAATTCTGTTTTGTGTTCTTTTTTTCTCGCTTTTTCCTGTGTTTCTTTATTTTTCTTTTGTGTGTGTTATCTATATGCTTTTACATCTTTTTTATGCTTCAATAAAAAATGTTTATACTTTATCAATTTTCTTTTATTTTACCTCAATTTTGTCTTGTCTCTTTTTTTATATGATTCTTCATTTTTATGATGTATTTTGTGTTTTTTTCTCAATTTCTCCTGGTATATCTTAATTTTTATTTGTGTGTTCTTCATTTTTTTATGTCAATTTTCGTTTTTGTCTCTTTTTTGATATGATTCTTCATTCTTATCTTGTATTTCGTCCATTGTTTTTTCAATTCTATTTGTTTTTCGCTTTCTCCTGTGTTTTTTTTGTGTGTTTCTCTATGTGCTTCAATAAAAAATCTTTATGCTTTATCAATTTTCTTCTGTATCTTCTTTTTTATATGTTGGTCACTTATTCTTGTATTTCCTCAATTATTTTTTCAATTCTATTTTGTATTTTTTCTCGTTTTCTCCCATATATATTTATTTTTCGTTGCGTGTTCTGTGTGCTTCTTCATTTTTTTGTCCTTTAACACATTGTTTTTTTATGCTTTATCAATTTTCTTCAGTGGTATATCAATTTTCACGCTTGCGTTTTGTTGTTTTATAAGATTTTTCATTTTTATCTTGTATTTTGTTCTTCGTTTTTTAAATTCTATTTTGTGTTTTTTTTATCGCTTTTCCTGTGTTTATTAATTTTTCTATTGTTTGTTTCTCTATATGGTTCTTGATGTTTTTGTGCTTCAACACATTTTTTTTATACTTTACAAATTTTCTCACTTTCTCCTGTATATTTTTATTTTTCTTTTGTGTGTTTCTCTATGTGGTTCTTCATTTTTTTTGTGCTTCAACACATTTTTTTATACGCTCTATCAATTTTCTTCTGTGTTACATGAAATATCTTTTGTGTCTCTTTTTTATATGATTCTTTATTTTTTTCTACTATTTCGTCATTGTTTTTCCAATTCTATTTTGTTTTTTTTTGTTTTCGCTTTCTCCTGTGTTTCTTTTGTGTGTTTCTCTATATGCGTCTTCATCTTTTTTGTGCTTCAATAAAAAATGTTTATGCTTTTTCAATTTTCATCTGTGTCTCCTTTTTCATATGATTCTTCATTTTTATCTTGTATTTCCTCTATTATCTTTTCAATTCTATTTTCTGTTTTTTTCTCGCTTCCTCCTGTATATCTTTATTTTTTGTGTGTGTTCTCTGTGTTCTTTCGACATTTTTGTGTGCTTTAACACATTTTTTATGGTTTATCAATTTTCTTGTGTGTTATCAATTTTAACTTGTATCTCCTTTTTGTATACGATTTTGAATTTTTATCTTGTATTGTTCTTCGTTTTTTCAATTCTTTTTTGCGTTTTTTTCTCGCTTCCTCCTGCGTTTCTTAATTTTTTTGTGTTTCTCTATGTGATTCTTCACTTTTTTGCGAATCAACAATTTTTTTTATGGTTTATCAATTTTCTTCTATGTTACCTCAATTTTCCCTTGCGTCCCCTTTTTTATATGTTCTACATTTTTTTCTTGTATTTAATTTATTGTTTTTCAATTCTATTTTGTGTTTTTTTCTCGCTTCCTCCCTCCTGTATATCTTTATTTTTTGTGTGTGTTCTGTGTGCTTCTTCATTTTTTTGTACTTTAACACATTTTTTTATATGCTTTATCAATTTTCTTCTGTGTTACATCAATTTTCTTTTGCGTTTCTTTTTTTATATGATTCTTCATTTTTATCTTGTATTTCGTCCATTGTTTTTTCAATTCTGTTTTGTTTTTTTTCTCGCTTTCTCCTGTATTTATCTTTTGTGTGTTTCTCTATGTGCTTCTACATTGTTTTTTCAATTCTATTTCGTTTTTTTTTCGCTTTCTCTTGTATATCTTTATTTTTCTTTTGTGTGTTCTCTGTGTGCTTTTTTATTTTGTTGTGCTTTAACACATTTTTTATTCTTTATCAATTTTCTCTTGTGTCTCCATTTTTAATACTATTCTTCATATTTTATCTTGTATTTTATTCTTCGTTTTTTAATTCAATTTTGTGTTTTTTTTCTCGCTTTCTCCTGTATATTTTTATTTTTCTTTTATGTGTTTTTCCATGTGCTTCTACATCTTTTTTGTGCTTCAATAAAGAATGTTTATGATTTATCAATCTTCTTCTATGTTTCCTTTTTTTATATGATCCTTCATTTTTATATTTTGTCAATTCTATTTCGTTTTTTCTCGCTTTCTCCTGTACACCTTTATTTTTCTTTTGTGTGTTCTCTGTGTACTTCTTAATTTTTTTGTGCTTTAACACATTTTGTTTATGCTTTATCGATTTTCTTCTGTGTTATATCAATTTTCTCTTGTGTATCATTTATTTTATATGATTCTTCATTTTTATCTTGTATTTCGTTCATCGTTTTTTCAATTCTATGTTTTTCTTGCTTTCTCCTGTGTTTCTTTATCTTTGTTTTGTGTGTTTCTTTATATGCTTCTTCATTTTTTTGTGCTTCAACAAATTATTTTTATGATTTATTAATTTTCTTCTATGTTACCTCAATTTTCTCTAGTGTCTCCTTCTTATATGTTGTTCATTTTTATCTTGTATTTCTTCTATTATTTTTTAAATTCTATTTTCTTCTATGTTACATCAATTTTCTTCTGTGTCTCCCTTTCTTATATGATTCTTCATTTTTTTGTTGTATTTCCTCCATTGTTTTTTTAATTCTATTTTGTGTTTTTTTCTCGCTTTCTCCTGTATAACTATTTTAGTGTTTTCTGTGTGCTTCTTTATTTTTTTTTGTGTTTCAGCAAACTTTTTTTGCGCTTTTTCATTTTTATCCTGTATTTCCTCTATTGTTGTTTCAATTCTATTTTTTGTTATTTTTCTCTCTTTGTCTGTGTTTCCTTATTTTTCTTTTGTGTGTTCTTTGTATGCTTCTTCATTTTTTATGCTTTAACACATTTTTATGCTTCAACACATTTTTTTAATGCTCCATCAATTTTCTTCTGTATTACATTAATGTTCTTTTGTTTTGTTTTTTTTTTATATGCGTCTTCATTTTTATCTTGTTTGTTTAATTCTATTTTGATTTTTTCTTGCTTGATTTTTTGTCTCTATATTTATTTTATTTGTTATTTGTGTGCTTCATTTTTTTGTGCTTCAATAATTTTCTTGTTATATCAATTTTGTATGTACTTTTTATATGATTCTTGATTTTTATCTTGTATTTTCTCAATTCCATTTTGTTTTTTTTGACCTTCTCCTGTATTTCTTCATTTTTCTTTTCTGTTTTCTGTGTGCTTCTTGTTTTGTGCTTCAATAAAAGTATGCTTTATTAATTTTCTTCTGTTATATTAGTTTTCTCTTGGGTCTCGTTTTTTATCTTCATTTTTATCTCGTATTTCCTCCATTGTTTTTTAATTCTATTTTGTGTTTTTCTCTCTTTCTCCTTATCTCTTTATTTTTCATCTGTGTGCTTATTAATTTTTTTTGTGCTTCACCAAATTTTTCATGCTTTATCAATTTTCCTTTATTATTTTTTCAATTCTATTTTGAGTTTGAGAAAGATATATATGTTTAGGAGTAAGATGATTATAAGAATAAGAAGTATTGTTTTTTAGAGAAACAAATCTATAAATAGAAATGATTTTATGAAAGTTAATAAAGTTTGCTTAAGATTTTTACTACCAAAAAAATTTCAATCAGATTGTGTATTAAACAAATTTATTATATTAACTCATCCATTAATCAAAGTAGACTAAAAGAAAGCATTTATTAATTAATAATAATTAAATACTAAAAATGTTTCATAAAATGTGAAGTAATAATGTAAAAATTATTAATTATTACGTGCGCACACGGGTATTAAATGCAATTTTGTTATAATATCCATCAGCAATATTTTAATCGTATTAATTATAGAAAAATGTTATTAAAATTTACTAATCTGACCTTTGATTTAAAAAAAAGTGGATAATTTATTGTTTATCAGCTATTTTTAGTTTTTACATCAAATTGTGAAATGCAAAAAAAAATACCATATTTTCACTACATTGAGAGTATATTTATTGTTTTTCCGGGGAATGTCATTAATATTAATAAATTATAAAAACTGAAAAGTAACTAGGTTGTTTTTTTATTGTCATTCACAAAAAAAAATTCAAATATATTCTGAACCGTAGGATATACGGGAGCCTATTCAATTCGAAATTTCCACAAGAAGAATGCAGTTTTTATACAGCACTATACTTTTGAGTTAAGACAAAATATTTCATCCTTCTTCATTTTTATTTTGCTCTTTTTGCCTTCTTCTCGTATTTAATGGAAGTTTTAATTAAAATTGAAGGATGAGGAATGCATGGTACCTTTTTGATGACCAAGATCAGTTAAAATTTTCTTGTGAAGATAAATTAATTTTTATTTCTACCACAAGAAAAAATGATTTAAACTTTCTTTTCAGGACACATAAAATTTCTTAACACGTCTAGACAGGCTAATTATTAACGGTACCTACTTTATAACACTTTAAATTTCACGATTTAGAAACTCCCAAGTGGGTCTCTTATTTAATAATTAAAAGATCAAAATGGTTTCAACATTTCGCTTCTTTAAACTGGAAGAAGGAAGTACTTTCTCTAAATCTTTGAAATGCAAAAATCTCAGCTAATTTCTAATATTGAATATGAATGATTGTATGTAACACGTCATGTAATGGTGTAATTAACCATCGTAGTAATTATAGCAAAGTTTATTTATACCATAGGCGGTTCCATAGAAAATTAATATTTGTTAAAATAAATATTAATTGAACACACGGTAGTAGTTTCTAAGCGTATAATGTTGGATATCAAAAAATAATTAGAATTCATTTCGTCTTTGTTTTTAGACAATTCAGGTAAAATATTAACTGGAAATGGGGAAAATCCACTAAAATAATTAATTTCATATCTCTAATAAATTCAACAAAGGACCATGCACTTTTCTTATGGTAGTTGGGTCCCGGGCCGATTTTTTTAAAATTTGGTCCACATATTTTTGCTCATTGCACCATGACTCTAAAAATACAGGGTGGCTCAAAAAATTGACTTTCAATAAATTGAATTTCCTGGAAAATAAACATCCACATAAAGGTGGACGGACACAATAGAATTACTTTAAGTCAATTTTATAATGCCTACACTACATCTTCTGATATTGAAAAATGCTATGGAACTTCTGATTGTCTTGTGTAAACAATTTCTTACGTGTCAGTGTAACTGAAAACAATGATACTAAAATGGAAACTATACTTCATAATAATAATGAAAATATGAAAAAAAGATTAAAAAAAACTGATTTAAAATGAAAAAAAAACAGACTTAAAAATCAAAAAGAAAAATCGGATTTAAAAATGAAAAAAGAAAAGAAATAAAAAAGTTTTATGTATTTACGAGTGTGTGTATGTACATACATTAATAAATGTAACAAAAATAAATAATTAACAATTGTACCAATCACAGACATGGCATAATAAAAAATAAAGTTAGGCTAATGAATATCTTCGAAATCCGCAATCAACAAAACCAATCCCCCTCCCAAGTATTTATGAACAAAAAATTACTAATTTAATTAAGAGACCAAAGCAAAGTCAATGTATTGAAAGTCATTGTTTGGATCACTTTATATTTTTAGAGCCATAGTGCAATTAGCAAAAATGATCCATAAGACTTAATATATAAGTTTTAAAAAACCGCCATAAGAAAAGTGCATGGTCCTTTCTAGAAATATTTAATAATATAAAACGTTTCGTATTTGAAAGCCCACCCTCAACTATTTTTTATAATACTGTAATATTTTCGTACTTTAAACACTCCGTAGAATTATAACTAATTTATTTAAATAATACAATTTCTAATTTATATGAAATACGACTAACAAAATATATTAATTTATCTAACACAACATACAAAATTCAACTAATGCATTGTCAGTCCATTTCGTCCCATTTATATCCATTTTGCTCATTCTTGTATTTTCGCTCGTTTCCAGAAGAATCGCGATATCCCGTTGCGTCTGTAGGTTTCCCGCGCATTAGTCTGTTCAGATGAGTCACCAAGATTCTGTGTACATTCTATCAGACAGGGCCGGCCTCGTTACATTGCCACTTCCAGGACACACTATAGTATGGCGGTATCTGCAGGAGTCTTCATTTCTGTACAGGAACGTTCGGTGGAAGTAACAATCGATGAACATCAAGTCTGAACAGCATACAAGTAACTTGATGCCCCTGATTCGACAGATAGTTTCCATCATACTCCTCACAATCCTCTAATTCAATCAATCCGCTCCACAGGCTAATTTTGGAACCGCCCAGTTCCTTGGGCTTTTGGTCATCATCACATTCCTCAATTCTCTTTTGGCCAATGGATGCTCATCTTCTCATATTCGAGTTGAAGGACCTTTTCTGCCAATAGATTCTGTTGGCCTGGATGCATAAAAATCAAATTCACACAACTTACACTTGTTTGGGGTTTCATACCCTTTTGAGACGGGCCTTCTGTCGGTTCCAGTTAGTACTGGCGCTTATTACACAGGTGGAATCTTTTCCCCAAGCAATAAGTGACACAGTATCCCATTGATAGATGGCGTTAGCTGTCTACCATCGTTTTTAAATATATACATTCCACATTACAATCTGATAATTCGGGGTAGTGAAAAAAATGACGTTGGGATTTTGAATACTTTCGTACAGTAATTGGCATGAAATTTCGTAATAAGAACTCATAGAACTCGATATGTTTATGTGTTAATTCTAATTGAGTGTTTTATGTAAACAATTTGCAGTCTCATAGAGATCAATCAATGTGACATTTCCACCCGCTGCTGCGCTTCAGTATTTTGTGTACCGCCTAGTTATGAATAAGGCGTGGTTACTTATAATATTGCTTGAATTAACATAAATTATTAATAAATTATCTATATATAGAATAAAATATTTACTATACCGTTCTATATTTTTTTTTTATACAGAATATTGAAAATGTCATAGTTCTGCTTTTATCACATATTTTACTACATATCGTTCTTGTTTATTATTTTACCGTTATAAAACAAGTATTAAATTTTTTATGGCTCCTGTTGTAAAATGTTTTATAATTAGAAGTCAATTTGATATCCCAGTTTTTTTTAATACTTTTCTCTAATATAAACGACATTGATATTATTCATTTTTATTTTTTTTAAACTTGTGAAGTAATGGACCCAAATACGAAGAAGCGTTACAATGTTGCCAGGTTGACGGATATGGGAAATAGGTATACATTCATTTGTGTCGAATTTTATGCTTTTTTTTATAAACTCAAAACAAATTTATTTTGAATAAAAAATATTTTTTATGTCCTTCGTGATTTTAGGTTCAAGCTCTGTGACTTTTGTAATTCTTAGTCAATTTTTTTTAAATCTTACAAATTAAGATTTTAAAACATTGTTTTTCATTCACCATAAATTTAAGTAGTGGATAGTTTTTACCAGTTTTGGATGGTTTTTACTAGTAGTGGGCGGTTTTTACCAGTTTTGGACAGTTTTTACCAGTCAGTTTTGTCTAGTGTCTAAGAACTAAAAATAATAATTTTTGGACAATTTTATCAATTTTGAACGGTTTTTACTAGTTCTGTCTAATGTCCTGGCAAAAACTAAACAAACAAAATTAGTTTTGGACGATTTGATCAATTTTGGAACATTTTTACTAGTTCTGTCTAGTGTTATGGTATAAACTAAAAAAAACAAAATGAGTTTTGGACAATTTGATCAATTTTGGACGGTTTTTATCAGTTTTGTCTAGTACCTTACTAAGAAATAAAAAACAAAATGATTTTTGGACAATGTGATCATTTCTAGACCGTTTTTCCTAGTTCTGTCTGGTGTCTTGGCAAAAACCAAAAAACAAAATGAGTTTTGGACAATTTGATCAATTTTTGAACATTTTTACTAGTTCTGTGTAGTGTTTTGGTACAACCTAAAAAAACAAAATGAGTTTTGGACAATTTGATCAATTTTGGACGGTTTTTATCAGTTTTGTCTAGTACCTTACTTAGAAATAAAAAACAAAATGATTTTTGGACAATGTGATCATTTCTAAACCGTTTTTCCTAGTTCTATTTGGTGTCTTAGCAAAAACTAAAAAAACAAAATGAGTTTTGGAGAATTTGATCAATTTTGGAACATTTTTACTAGTTCTGTCTAGTGTTTTGGTACAAACTAAAAAATCAAAATGAGTTTTGGATAATTTGATCAATTTTGGACGGTTTTTAATAGTTTTGTCTAGTTTATTGGTAAAAACTAAAAAAACAAAATGAGTTTTGAACAATTTGACCAGTTTTGAACGGTTTTTACCAGTTTTATCCAATGCCTTAAACAAAACTAAAAAAAAGTGAGTTTTTACCAACCCTAAGAAAAACACATTTATATAAAAACTTCCGGTTTGAATAAGAAGTTTTGGATAATTTGACCAATTTTGGACGGTTTTTACCAGTTCTGTCTAGTGTTTTTGTGAAAACTAAAAAGTAAAATGTATTTTACACAATTTGACCAATTTTTGACGGTTTTTACCAGATTCGTCTAGTACCTTGGTAAAAACTAAAAAAACAAAAGGTGTTTTGGACAATTTGGCCAGTTTTGGACGGTTTTTAACAGTTTTGTCTAGTCTATTGGTAAAAACTGAAAAACAAAATGAGTTTGGGACAATTCGATCAATGTTGGACGGTTGTTAATAGTTCTGTCCAGCGTCTTAGTAAAAACTAAAAAATCAAAATGAATTGTGGATAATTTGACCAATTTTGGACGGTTTTTACCAGTTTTGTCTAGTGCCTTACTAAGAACTAAAAACAAAATGAGTTTTGGACAATTTAATCAATTTGGACGGTTCTCACAAGTTTTGTCTAGTGCCTTACTAAGAACTAAAAAAACAAAATGATTTTTGGACATTTTGATCAATTATGGACGGTTTTTACTAGTTCTGTCTAGTGTCTTGGCAAAAAATAAAAAAACAAAATGAGTTTTGGACAATTTGATCAATATTGGACGGTTTTGACTAGTTCTGCCTAATGTCTTGGCAAAAACTAAAAAAATTAAATGAGTTTTGGACAATTTGATCAATTTTGGACGTTTTTTATCAGTTTTGTCTAGTCTATTGGTAAAAACTAAAAGACCAAAATGAATTTTGAACAATTTGACCAGTTTTAGACGGTTTTTACTAGTTCTGTCTTGTGACTTGGTAAAAATTAAAAAAAGAAAAGGAGTTTTGGACAATTTGATTAATTATGGACGGTTTTTACTAGTTCTGCCTAGTGTCTTGGCAAAAAATAAAAAAACAATATGAGTTTTGGACAATTGGATCAATATTGGACGGGTTTTAACAGTTTTGTTTAGTGTCTTAGTAAGAACTAAAACAACAAAATTATTTTTGGACAAGTTGATCAACTTTTGACGGTATTTACCAGCTTTGTGTAGTGTCTTGGGAAAAATTAAGAAAACAAAATGAGTTTTGGACAATTTGATCAATTACGGACGTTTTTTACTACTTTTGTCTAAAGTCTTGGCCAAAACTAAAAAATATAAATCAGTTTTGGATAATTTGACCAATTTTGGACGGTTTTTACCAGTTCGGTCTAGTGTCTTAGCGAAAACAAAAGTAAAATGAATTTTGGACAATTTGACCCAGTTTGGACGGGTTTTAGCAGTTTCATCTAGTACCTAGGTAAAAACTAAAAAAACAAAGTGTGTTTTGGACAATTTGACCAGTTTTGGACGGTTTTAAATAGTTTTGTTTAGTCTATTGGTAAAAACTAAAAAAACAAAATGAGTTTTGAACAATTTGATCAGTTTTGGAAGGTTTTTGCTAGTTCTGCCTTGTGTCTCGGTAAAAAATAAAAACACAAAAGGAGTTTTGGATAATTTGACTAATTTTGGACGGTTTTTACCAGTTCTGTCCAGTGTCTTAGAGAAAACTAAAAAGTAAGATTTATTTTAGACAATTTGACCTAGTTTGGAAGGTTTTTACCAGATTCGTTTAGTACCTTGGTAAAAACTAAAAAAACAAAATGTGTTTTGGACAATTTGGCCAGTTTTGGACTGTTTTTAACAGTTTTGTCTAGTCTATTGGTAAAAACTGAAAAACAAAATGAGTTTGGGACAATTTGACCAATTTTGGACGGTTTTTTATCAGTTTTGTCTAGTCTATTGGTAAAAACTAAAAGACCAAAATGAATTTTGAACAATTTGACCAGTTTTAGACGGTTTTTACTAGTTCTGTGACTTGGTAAAAATTAAAAAAACTAAAGGAGGTTTGGACAATTTGACTAATTTTGGACGTTTTTTACCAGTTATGTCTAGTGTCTTGGTGAAAACTAAAAAGTAAAATCAATTTTGGACAATTTGAAAAATTTTGGACGGTTTTTACCAGTTTTGTCTACTGCCTTACTAAGAACTAAAAAACAAAATGAGTTTTGGATAATTTGATCAATTTTGGACGGTTTTTACCAGTTTTGTCTAGTGCCTTACTAATAACTAAAAAAACAAAATGAATTTTGGACTATTTAATCAATTATAGACGGTTTTTACTAGTTCTATCTAGTGTCTTGGCAAAAACTAAAAAACAAAATGTGTTTTGAAAAATTTGATCAATTTTGGACGATTTTTACCAGCTTTGTCTAGTGTCTTGGTAAAAATTAAGAAAACAAAATGAGTTTTGGACAATTTGATCAATTATGGGCGGTTTTTACTACTTTTGTCTAATGTCTTGGCCAAAACTAAAAAACTTAAATGGGTTTTGGACAATTTGACCCATTTGTACCAGTTTGTCTAGTGTCTTGGTAAAAATTAAAAAAAAAAATGAGTTTTGGGACGATTTGACCAGTTTTGGACGGTTTTTACCAATTTTGTCTAGTGTCTTGGTAAAAACTAAAAAAATTAAATTAATTCTGGATCTCGATAAAAACTGAAAAAAACAAAATGAGTTTTGGACAATTTGATCAATTTTGGACGGTTTTTACTAGTCCTGTTTAGTGTCTTGGTAAAAACCAAAAAAACCAAAATGACGTTTTGACAATTTGACCAGATTTGAACGGTTTTTACCAGTTTTATCCAATGCCTTAATCAAAACTAAAAAAAAGTGAGTTTTACCAACCCTGACAAAAACACATTTATATAAAAACTTCCGGTTTGAATAAATCAAAGAAAAGTTGATAACGGAATTAAATAGCTTTACAATCAAATTATAAAGTAGCGACACTTCTTGTATATTATAAAATAATTATCTATAAAAGTAACCTTGGAAATTCTCTCACACTTTTATTCGCCGAGATTCAGACTCCGGTTACTTACAACATTTATACTTTTACAGTTATTTCAAATCGGTACATTTTTATACATATTTATTCATGGACGGCAGAAACAATGAAAAATATTCGCAAATAATTTATCACAAAAGGGTCCAGTTTAAATAGCGTAAGGGTCGAGTCCTTAAGTGATCTGGTACATAGCACATTGTCTCGTCATCAAAATTAATTAAGTAGGGAAATGTTACAGTTCTGGTATATTTTTTAATTTTAAATATCAGGTCCGGTTTCTAAGTAATTTTTGATTCTTTTACAATAATTTCATTAACATTTAAGAAAAAACACGTTTTATGTTAAAATACAACTATTATAAATAGATTTACAGGTTTAATTAATTAACATTTTAATCGTTAAATATAATGTCAATATCAAATAAAACTTAACTTTTTTGGAATACGAAAAAAAATTTTTGCAATGTTATAAACTTAAGAAAATACGTCTCTGGTGCTGTAGTAAAATATTAGAATAGTGATGATTAATTGGGGATTACTTTAAGCGAAAGTTAAGTATTAATAAATTAGGGATTGAAAAAATTTAATGTACTATTTGTCAATGTCGGATATATAAAATCAATGGGAAACAAAATTTCAAATTAATAGCTAAATAAGCAAAACAATTTCAATACTTTCTATCACGATAAACATTCATTAAAATACTTTGTTGAAATTCTTTAAAAAGAAGAAGTTTCACATTCCACTATTGTTTACTATTTGTAACTAACGTTTTGTTAAATAAAAAATTTATGGCTTTTTTATTCATCAAAATGGTTATAGTTTGTAATTAACGATTTTTGTTTTTATTCGAAAATAGTTAAAACGTAATTTTTATTACTAAAAAAGGAAAGTTTAGCACAATGTCATTAAAGCGAAAAAAATACAGTTAAAAAATATTTTTTTTATTATAACTTGACAATCAATTTTACTGATTTAGAATGGAAAATTGGTTAATTCACTATTATCAGTGGCGTGCAGCAGGAATAAGTAGTAGTTTTTTTCCTCAAATTATTTAAATCTCCATTTTTTAAATTTTATGTCAACCAATTTACTTTAAGGAAAAATTATTAGTTTAATTTTTTACCTTATTTGGAAATTTAGAGAAAAATTAAAAAAACAAACAATTTTTTTATGAATTTATTTTTTGAAGAACGTTAATATTTTTTATAGAATTTTGGTTAATGAATACTACAATGAATCGAGTTCTGTTTATTTATTAGCAAAAAAATTTTAGTCCTTACAAATTTTGTTTACAGGACGCAACTCGACAACTATCAATTATAAGATATAACGAAACCTATCTATCTATTTAAATATTAATTAATGTATTCTTCATAATACTGTACGAATTATTTCAATCACACTGTACATTATGAAAATAATTTTTCAATTTAAATATACTGTGTTGAATTTAGAAAATTTTATAAGGATTAAAATTTTCTGACAAAATAAAAATGCAGGATACACAAAAAAAATAACTCATGATAATGTACGTATTCCTTCAATCACACAGTGCATTTTAGAAACTTTTCTCAGTTTAAATATAAATTATTGGATTTAGAAAAATAAAATTTCTGGACTAAAGAAAAATGCACATTATGCAAAAAAATTATCTTTTTTATGATAATGTACGTATTCTTTCAATCACACTGTACATTTCGAAAACTTTTTTTCAATTTAAATCTAGTGTATTGAATTAGGAAACTTTTATTAGGATTAAAATTTTCTGTCAAAATAAAAATACAGGGTGTGTAAAAAAATTATCTTTTTAATGATAATGTACACAATCTTTTAAACACATTGAACGTGAAGAAAAGTTTTACAATTTAAATACAGTTCTTTGGATTTAAAAATTTTAATTAAGAATAAAAAAAAATTGACAAAATAGAAATACAGGGTGTGAAAAGAAAATGATCCTTTTCATGACAATGTACGTATTCTTTCAATCACCCTGTACATTTTAGCAATTTTTTTCAATTTTTATATAGCTTATTGGATTTATAAACTTTTATAGGGAATAAAATTTCCTGACAAAATTAAAATACACGGTGTGAAAAGAAAATAATCTTTTTCATGATAATGTACTGTACGTATTCTTTCAACCACACTGTACATTTTGAAAAGTTTTTACAATATTAATATACATTATTGGATTTAGAAACATTTTTAAGGAATAAAGTTTTCTGACAAAATAAAAATACAGTGTGTGTAAAGAAAATAATCTTTTTCGTGATTATGTACGTATTGTTTCAATCACACTGTATATTTTGGAATTTTTTTTCAAAATAAATATACGATTATTGGATTTAGTAAGTTTTATAAAGAATAAAATTTTTTGACACAATAAAAATACAGGGCATGCAAAGAAAATGATCATTTACATGACAATGTACGAATGCTTTCAATCACACTGTACATTTTGGAAAAATTGTTCAATCCAAATATAGCTTACTGGATTTATAAACTTTTATAAGTAATAAAATTTTCTGACAAAATTAAAATACAGGGTGTGAAGAGAAAATAATCTTTTTCATGATAATGTACGTATTCTTTCAATCACACTGTACATTTTGAAAAGTTTTTATAATTTTTATATAGATTATTGGATTTGGTAAGTTTTATAAAGAATAAAATTTTTTGGCACAATAAAAATACAGGGTGTACAAAGAAAATGATCCTTTTCATGATAATGTACGTATCCTTTCAATCACACTGTACATTTCAGAATTTCTTTACAATTTAAACATAGCTTATTGGATTTATAAACTTTTATAGGGAATAAAATTTTCTGACCAAATTAAAATACAGGGTGTGAAAAGAAAATAATCTTTTTCATGATAATGTACGTATTCTTTCAATCACACTGTACATTTTGAAAAGTTTTAACAATTTAAATATAGATTATTGGATTTAGAAACATTTACAAAGAATAATATTTTCTGACAAAATAAAAACACAGGGTGTGCAAAGAAAATAATCTTTTTCATGATAACGTACGTATTCTTTCAATCACGCTGTATATTTTGGATTTTTTTTTCGATGTAATATTGGATTTAGAAACTTTTATACGTAATGAAATTTTTTGACAAAATAAAAATACAGGGTGTGCAAAGAAGATAATATTTTTCATGATAATGTACGTATTCTTTCAATCACACTGTATATTTTAGAATTTTTTTGGCAATTTAAATATAGATTATTGGATTTTGAAACTTTTATTAGCAACAACATTTTTTCACAAAATAAAAATACAGGGTGTGTAAAGAAAATTATCTTTTTCATGATAATGTACGTATTCTTTCAATCACACTGTACATTTTGAAAAGTTTTTATAATTTTTATATAGATTATTGGATTTGGTAAGTTTTATAAAGAATAAAATTTTTTGGCACAATAAAAATACAGGGTGTACAAAGAAAATGATCCTTTTCATGATAATGTACATATCCTTTCAATCACATTGTACATTTCAGAATTTTTTTACAATTTAAACATAGCTTATTGGATTTATAAACTTTTATAGGGAATAAAATTTTCTGACCAAATTAAAATACAGGGTGTGTAAAGAAAATTATCTTTTTCATGATAATGTACGTATTCTTTCAATCACACTGTACATTTTGAAAAGTTTTTACAATTTAAATATAGATTAATGGATTTAGAAACTTTTATTAGCAATAATATTTTTCGACAAAATAAAAATACAGGGTGTGTAAAGAAAATGATTTATTTCATGATAATGCACGTATTCTTTCAATCACACTGTACATTTTAAAAACTTTTTTTAATTTTAATATAGATTATTGGATTTAGAAACTTTTATAAGACATAAACTTTCTTGACAAAATAAAAATACAAAGTGTACAAAAAAATGATAACGTACGTATTCTTTCAATTGTACTGTCCTTTTTTTAATTTAAATATAGATTATTGGATTTAAAACCTTTTTATAAAATACATGAATGCTAAAAGTTATAATTTTTAACTGATCTGCAATTTGATTCATAATAACAAATTTGTATTAAATAGTAATAATTGCATTGAACAGTAATCGACATTTTTGTAAAGAGCAATTTAACGTGCACACGTTAAACATTAAAATAAAAAAAATATATTAAATTTTATTACAGGTTAACAAACTGTGACATCAATATAAATTCTAATAAAGTACATTTAATATATAAATATATTTTTATTATTTGTTCATGATAGCAGTCCAATTTCTAAACAAAAATATTAAAATAAACAATACATGTAAATTTGTAGGCCATCACAAGGCTAATTGTAAGTATACACACAAAAATATTTATAATGATTATTTTTTCACCTGTCAAATTCGGGATTTGGACCAATAAGAATTCAAAATGCTGACCAATCATTTCGACCAGTTTTTCGATAAAAACGTCTCCTACTTGATAAAAATGAATTATCTACCTGATAAAAAGCTGTCATTTATCATTTCCTATTTCGTTTTACCAAAATTACTAGTGAATGTGACTAAAGGAAAGGTTATACCTAATACCAGAGCTGGAGTAACGAAACTAAAACGTTACTAAATGTAACGCGTTACTAGTAATTTCGTTACTTTTTAAAGTGAGCGTAAAGTAACGGTAATTGCGTTTTTTGTATGTGCAATAATAACGTCGATAACTGGTAAGATGGACAATAAAAGAATGAGAAGACAACTCAGCTGGGGATCGTCAAAATATTAGATATACTATAGTAATTAGACATACATAAAAAAAACTATAAACTTTCTATGGAAATTTTCTGAACAGTGAAACCAATAATTTCCCACATTCATTGATTTTCATATGTAAATTTTGATTTCTGTAAAAATTGGTCGCTACCCGTTGTACTCAAATAACCATTTGGAATTAGGCAACACTTAATACAGCAAAGTAAGCGGTGAGATCGTAAATTTAAATCGTCAAGTTTAGATTTTAAGTATTTCAAAATTTTTATGTCATACTAGTTCATTATTGTGTTTTTATTGCTTAGTTACCAGCCAATAAAGTGAACTTTTGGGCCCGCGCGGGCGTAAAGTACACTTTATGGCCCGAAAAGTGAACTTTATGGCCCGCAAAGTGAACTTTATGGCGAGTGCGGGCATAACGACAAAAAATAGTTTTTTTTTATACTTATATTGAGGATGCAATAACGAACTTGTATGACATACAGGTTATAAACAGATGATTATGCGCACGCGCGCCTTACAAACCCTCGGGCCAGAGGCCCTCGAGTTTGTAAGATCGTCGCCCTCAGGGCATAAAGATCTAGTTATACCCTTGGTACATAAATAACTATTCTAAAATGAATAAAAGACTGAGGATGGTGTTAACACTTAAGTATATTAAAATTAAGAAAGTTTCCAAAATGTACAATGTAATTCAAAAAATACAAAAATTATAATGAAAACGGCAATCTTTTTGTACACCCTGTACTTTTATTTTGTCAGGAAATTTTATTCTTTAGAAAAGTTTCTAAATCTCATAATCTATATTTAAATTAAAAAATGTTTCCAAAATGTACAGTGCGATTGAAATAATACATACATTATTATGAAAAAGATCATTTTTTTTGCACACTCTGTATTTTTATTTTGTCAAGAAATTTTATTCTTTATAAAAGTTTCTAAATCTTATAATTTATGATGAAATTAAAAGTTTTAAAAATATACAGTGTGATTGAAATAATACACACAATATTATGAAAAAATATTTTTTTGCACACCCAGTATTTTAATTTTGTAAAGAAAGTTTATTAGTTACAAAAATGTCTAAATCTTATAATCTATATTTAAATTAAAAAATGTTTACAAAATGTACAGTGCGATTGAAAGAATACGTGCATTGTTATAAAAAGATCATTTTTTTACACACCCTGTATTTTTATTTTGTCAGGAAATTTTGGTCTTTACAAAAGTTTCTAAATGCAATAATCTATATTAAAATTAAAAAAAATCTTCCAAAATATACAGTGTGATTAAAAGAGTACATACATTATCATGAAGAAAGTAATTTTTCGCACGCCCTGTATTTCTATTTTGTCAAGAAATTTTATTGTTTATAAAAGTTTCTAAATCTTATAATCTATATTTAAATTAAAAAATGTTTATAATATGTACAGTGCGATTGAAAGAATACGTGCATTGTTATAAGATCTTTTTTTTGTTCACCTTGTATTTTTATTTTGTCGGCAAATTTTATTATTTATGAAAGTTTCTAAATCCAATTCTAAATCCAATAATCTATATTAAAATTAAAAAAATCTTCCAAAATGTACAGTGTGATTGAAATAGTAATACATTATCATGAAGTATTTTTTTGCACACCCTGTATTTTTATTTTGTCAAGAAATTTTATTGTTTGTAAAAGTTTCTAAATCCCATAATCTAAATTAAAAGTTTTGAAAATATACAGCGTGATTGAAATAATACACACATTATTATGAAAAAGATATTTATTTGCACACCCAGTATTTTAATTTTGTCAAGAAAGTTTATTGGTTATAAAAGTTTCTAAATCCAACAATCTATATTTAAATTGAAAAATGTTTATAAAATGTACAGTGTGATACATGTAAATTTCTAGACACAAAAATGTTTATAATGAAAAATAATTCACTGTTTCGAAAATTTATTTCATAGAAAAATATACTATACTTCATCTAACGGCGCTAAGTTGTACTGTTCTTTCACTTTATAGATTAATTTAGATCCATTAAAATGACTTTGTACGTTCTTCCCATCATCTCAAGATATATAATATATGTCATTTGTCAACTTATTTCGGATATAAAGAGTGAATTTTCTTAATTACTACAAAATACCACTGATGATTCTTATAAGGAAGAAACAGGCTGCAAGGTAATAGTCTGAAAAAATAGTGTTAGAAATAAATTGTAGTTTATTTAGACTTACAAAAATTCACAAAAAGTGATATAAGAAATTGATAAACAAAAATAATATCAAGAAAAAATATAATTCAAAAAGGAAAAAGAAAATAATTAATACATAATTATAATTATTACGTCGAAGCAAAGCGAAGGTACTTTTTGACTGTCTGTCTGTCCGTCTGTCACAGCGAAAACTCAAGAACTATTTCGAATTGTAGAATTGAGTTTTCAGCAATTGATGACTGGTTACCTTCCTTATTGACTAGACAATGTCTGTCTGTCCGTCTATCTGTCTGTCACAGCGAGAACTCAAGAACCGTTTCGAATTTTGGAATTCAGTTTTCAGCAATTAATGACTGGTTACCTTAGTTATTGACTATACAATGTTCGTCCGTCCGTCTATCCGTCTGACTGTCTGTCCGTCTGGCACAGCGATAACTCAAGAACCGTTTCGAATTTTGGAACTCAGTTTTCAGCAATTAATGACTGGTTACCTTAGTTATTGACTATACAATGTTCGTCCGACCGTCTACCCGTTTGACTGTCTGTCCGTCTGGCACAGCGAGAACTCAAGAACTGTTTCGAATTGTGGAACTCAGTTTTCAGCAATTGATGGCTGGTTACCTTACTTATTGAATGGACAATGTCCCTCTGTCCGTCTGTCTGTCTGTCCGTCTATCACAGCGAGAACTCAAGAACTGTTTCGAATTTCGGAACTCAGTTTTCAGCAATTGATGGCTGGTTACCTTACTTATTGAATGGACAATGTCCCTCTGTCCGTCTGTCTGTCTGTCCGTCTATCACAGCGAGAACTCAAGAACTGTTTCGAATTTTGGAACTCAGTTTTCAGCAATTGATGGCTGGTTACCTTACTTATTGAATGGACAATGTCCCTCTGTCCGTCTGTCTGTCTGTCCGTCTATCACAGCGAGAACTCAAGAACTGTTTCGAATTTTGGAACTCAGTTTTCAGCAATTGATGGCTGGTTACCTTACTTATTGAATGGACAATGTCCCTCTGTCCGTCTGTCTGTCTGTCCGTCTATCACAGCGAGAACTCAAGAACTGTTTCGAATTTTGGAACTCAGTTTTCAGCAATTGATGGCTGGTTACCTTACTTATTGAATGGACAATGTCCCTCTGTCCGTCTGTCTGTCTGTCCGTCTATCACAGCGAGAACTCAAGAACTGTTTCGAATTTTGGAACTCAGTTTTCAGCAATTAATGACTGGTTACCTTAGTTATTGACTATACAATGTTCGTCCGACCGTCTACCCGTTTGACTGTCTGTCCGTCTGGCACAGCGATAACTCAAGAACTGTTTCGAATTGTGGAACTCAGTTTTCAGCAATTGATGGCTGGTTACCTTACTTATTGAATGGACAATGTCCCTCTGTCCGTCTGTCTGTCTGTCCGTCTATCACAGCGAGAACTCAAGAACTGTTTCGAATTTTGGAACTCAGTTTTCAGCAATTGATGGCTGGTTACCTTACTTATTGAATGGACAATGTCCCTCTGTCCGTCTGTCTGTCTGTCCGTCTATCACAGCGAGAACTCAAGAACTGTTTCGAATTTTGGAACTCAGTTTTCAGCAATTAATGGCTGGTTACCTTACTTATTGAATGGACAATGTCCCTCTGTCCGTCTGTCTGTCTGTCCGTCTATCACAGCGAGAACTCAAGAACTGTTTCGAATTGTGGAACTCAGTTTTCAGCAATTGATGGCTGGTTACCTTACTTATTGAATGGACAATGTCCCTCTGTCCGTCTGTCTGTCTGTCCGTCTATCACAGCGAGAACTCAAGAACTGTTTCGAATTTTGGAACTCAGTTTTCAGCAATTGATGGCTGGTTACCTTACTTATTGACTACACAATGTGCGTCGGTCTGTCTGCCCGTCCGTCTCTTTGTCTGTCCGTCTGTCACAGCGAGAATTCAAGAACTGCTTCGAATTTTGAAACTCAGTTTTCAGTTATTGATAGCTGGTTACCTTACATCGCCCACCTACTATTTTCAGTGGCTTAAGACAACTACAACCGTCTGTCCGTCGTTGAGCTACTTCGATACTGTTAGTTTGCTGGGATTATTTTTTATTGGATCTTTACTTCAATGCCATTAAAGATTAAATATCCGGTAGATAAAATGTAATCAAAAAAAAAATATTAATAATAATCTTTTTAATACATTGATAAGTGGTAAAAACTTGAATGCAATTGTTTAATAAAATTGATAAGAAATGACAGGTATTTAATTTAGTATTAAATTTGATCTTTATTAATAACAATCTTTGAAACAAATATAAATATTTTGATATAAAAAAATCGTGAATGTCGAAAAAAAATTAAAAACAAGACTATAACAAAAAAAATATATAAAAGGTATGTTTACTAATTTATTACTTTTTTTTCATTTTTTTGATTGCAGGTGATTTTTTTTATATAACATTCTTGTAGTATTTTAATAAAAATACATTTTTCATAGAGTTTAATAAAACATTATGCATCCTTTAGATGATTAGCATCCTTTCTCTGTGCACCGGGTATTATGACATTTGATATTTGCAAGAGCAATTGCGTCTTGTTAGTTAGGAGTGCCATTCTAATGGAATTCCTACCCAAATCTAATTCGTCATTATTACAATAAGATTGTGCGAACTTAAAATTGAACTATAATATTAAACATTATTCAATGGGCTAGACGCATTGAATTATTAATTTAGAAATATTTCAGGCCACAATTTTTTTATAAATAAATCAGTAATGTAAAATTATTTTATTTAAGGCATACAATTAGTCAACTGAAAAATAAAAATTATAAAATCAAATAATTTTTAATAAATATTAAATTATTTCAAAGAAGTAATAACGAATAATCAAGTCCGGTACTGTTCCAGGATCCTTAAAAGCGCTCGCCACTAAATATATAAATATACGAGATCTAGGTGGAAGTTATTAGTTATGTTAATTTTTTTAAGAAAATGAAACAGCGGAATTGTATTATGTCTTTTACAACCTATTTTTTTTAAATATTTTCATTTTCTATTATCTATAATTCATTAGTATGAATTTGGGTAACTATTTTTTGATCGTAGGATGTAACTTTTTTGAGTGTTTTTCTTTATTGTTATTTTTTAAATTTTTAGCAATTTCCTTAATTTGTTTTTTTTTATTAATTTTTAAACATTTGTGAAGGTATTTTTCTTTCATGATAATGTAAGTATTTTTTTAATCACACTACTGTACATTTTGGAAACTTTATTTAATTTTAATATAAATTTTAAGATTTAGAAACTTTTATATAAAATACAATTTATTGACAAAATAAAAATACAAGGTGTGCAAAAAATTATCTATCTTATAATAATGCAGGTATTTCTTCAATCGGACTGTACATTTTGGACACTTTTTTAATTTTTATATGGATATTAAGATTTACATAAAGAATAAAATTTCATGACATAAATAAAAATGCAGGTGTGCAAAAAAAATATCTTTTTCATAATAATGTTACGAATTATTTCAATCACACTGTAGTTTTTAAAACTTTTTTTAATTTTAATATAGATTATTGGATTTAGAAACTTTTATAAAGAATAAAATTTCTTAACAAAACAAAAATACAGGGTGTGCAAAAAAAATATCTTTTTCATAATAATGGTACGAATTATTTCAATCACTGTACTTTTTAAAACTCTTTTTAATTTTAATATAGATTATTGGATTTAGAAACTTTTATAAAGAATAAAATTTCTTGACAAAACAAAAATACAGGGTGTGCAAAAAAATGATCTTTTTCATAATAATGTACGTATTTTTTCAATCACACTGTACATTGTGGAAAGTTTTTTTAAAATTTTAATATAGATTATTGGATTTAGACTTCTATAAACCATAAAATTTCATGACAAATAAAAATACAGGGTGTACAAAAAAAATTATCTTTTTGGTAAAAATTTACGGGTTTTTTCGATCACATAGTATATTTCGGAAACTTCTTTTTTTTTAATATAATTTATTGGATTTGAACGCTTCTATCAACAATAAAATTTCATGACAAATGAAAATACAGCGTGTGCAAAAAAATTACCTTTTTCATAAAATAATGTGAGTATTTTTTTAATCACACTGTACATTCTGGAAACTTTTTTTAAAATTCTAATATAGATTATGGGATTTAAAAACTTCTATAATAATAAAATATCATGACAAATAAAAATTCCGGGTGTGCAAAACAATTATCTTTTTCAAATAATAATGTAACTATTTTTTCAATCACACTGTACATTTTGGAAACTTTTTTTAATTTTTATGTAGATTTTAAGATTTAGAAACTTTTATAAGGAATAAAATTTCTTGACAAAATAAAAATACAGGGCGTGCAAAAAAATCATCTTTTTGGTAAAAATTTACGGATTTTTTCGATCACATGGTATATTTTGGAAACTTTTTTAATTTTGGTATAAATTATTGGATTTAAACGCTTCTATAAACAATAAAATTTCATGACAAATAAAAATACAGCGTGTGCAAAAAAATTACCTTTTTCATAAAATAATGTGAGTATTTTTTTAATCACACTGTACATTTTGGAAACTTTTTTTTTTAATTTTTATATGGATTTTAAGATTTAGAAACATTTATAAAGAATAAAATTTCTTGACTAAATAAAAATACAGGGTGTGCAAAAAAATTATCTTGTTCATATAATAATGTAAGTATTTTTTCAATCACACTGTGCATTTTGGAAGCTTTTTTTAATTTTTATATGCATATTCAGATTTAGAAACTTTTATAAAGAATACAATTTCTTGACAAAATAAAAATACAGGGTGTGCAAAAAATGATCTTTTTCATAATAATGTGCATATTTTTTCAATCACACTGTACATTCTGGAAACTTTTTTTAAAATTTTAATATAGATTATGGGATTTAAAAACTTCTATAATAATAAAATATCATGACAAATAAAAATTCCGGGTGTGCAAAACAATTATCTTTTTCAAATAATAATCTAACTATTTTTTCAATCACACTGTACATTTGGAAACTTTTTTAATTTTTATGTAGATTTTAAGATTTAGAAACTTTCATAAACAACAAAACTTCATGGCAAATAAAAATATAGGGTGTGCATAAAAATGATCTTTTTCATATAATAAAGTATTTTTTTTAAATGACACTGTATATTTTGTAAACTTTTTAATTTTTATGTGGATTTAAAGATTTAGAAACTTTTGAAAAAAATAAAATTTCTTGACAAAATAAAAATACAGGGTGTGCAAAAATATGATCTTTTTGATAATAATGTATTTTTTAAATTACACTGTACATTATGGATTTTTTTTAATTCAAATATAGATTAGTGGATTTAAAAACTTTTATAAAGAACAAATTTTTTGAAAGAATCAAAAAATACAAAGTGTGCAAAAAAAATGTCTTTTTCATAATAATATACGAATTTTTTCAATCACACTGTACATTTTGGAATTTTTATTTAATTTTAATGTAGATTATTGGACTTGGAAACTTTTGTAAACAATAAAATTTCCTGACAAAATAAAAATACAGGGTGTGCAAAAATATGATCCTTTTGAGAATAATGTACGTAGTTTTTGAATTACACTGTACATTATAGATTTTTTTTCAATTCAAATATAGATTATTGGACTTAGAAACTTTTATAAAGAATAAATATTTTTGAAAGAATCAAAAAATATAGTATGCAAAAAAAATGATTTTTTCATAATAATGTACGTATTCTTTCAATCACACTGTACATTTCGGAAACTTTTGTCAATTTAAATATATATCATAAGATTTAAAATATTTTATAAAGAATAAAATTTCTTAACAAAATAAAAATACAGGGTGTGAAAAATCATGATTTTTTTCATAATAACGCACGTAATCTTTTAATGACACTGTATATTTTGGAAAATTTTCAATTTAATCATAGATTATAAGATTTAGAAACTTTTATAAGGAATAGAATTTCTTGACAAAATAAAAATACAGAGTGTGCAAAAAAAATGTCTTTTTCATAATAATATACGAATTTTTTCAATCACACTGTACATTTTGGAATTTTTATTTAATTTTAATGTAGATTATTGGACTTGGAAACTTTTGTAAACAATAAAATTTCCTGACAAAATAAAAATACAGGGTGTGCAAAAATATGATCCTTTTGAGAATAATGTACGTAGTTTTTGAATTACACTGTACATTATAGATTTTTTTTCAATTCAAATATAGATTATTGGACTTAGAAACTTTTATAAAGAATAAATATTTTTGAAAGAATCAAAAAATACAGTATGCAAAAAAAATGATTTTTTCATAATAATGTACGTATTCTTTCAATCACACTGTACATTTCGGAAACTTTTGTCAATTTAAATATATATCATAAGATTTAAAATATTTTATAAAGAATAAAATTTCTTAACAAAATAAAAATACAGGGTGTGAAAAATCATGATTTTTTTCATAATAACGCACGTAATCTTTTAATGACACTGTATATTTTGGAAAATTTTCAATTTAATCATAGATTATAAGATTTAGAAACTTTTATAAGGAATAGAATTTCTTGACAAAATAAAAATACAGAGTGTGCAAAAAAAATGTCTTTTTCATAATAATATACGAATTTTTTCAATCACACTGTACATTTTGGAATTTTTATTTAATTTTAATGTAGATTATTGGACTTGGAAACTTTTGTAAACAATAAAATTTCCTGACAAAATAAAAATACAGGGTGTGCAAAAATATGATCCTTTTGAGAATAATGTACGTAGTTTTTGAATTACACTGTACATTATAGATTTTTTTTCAATTCAAATATAGATTATTGGACTTAGAAACTTTTATAAAGAATAAATATTTTTGAAAGAATCAAAAAATATAGTATGCAAAAAAAATGATTTTTTCATAATAATGTACGTATTCTTTCAATCACACTGTACATTTCGGAAACTTTTGTCAATTTAAATATATATCATAAGATTTAAAATATTTTATAAAGAATAAAATTTCTTAACAAAATAAAAATACAGGGTGTGAAAAATCATGATTTTTTTCATAATAACGCACGTAATCTTTTAATGACACTGTATATTTTGGAAAATTTTCAATTTAATCATAGATTATAAGATTTAGAAACTTTTATAAGGAATAGAATTTCTTGACAAAATAAAAATACAGAGTGTGCAAAAAAAATGTCTTTTTCATAATAATATACGAATTTTTTCAATCACACTGTACATTTTGGAATTTTTATTTAATTTTAATGTAGATTATTGGACTTGGAAACTTTTGTAAACAATAAAATTTCCTGACAAAATAAAAATACAGGGTGTGCAAAAATATGATCCTTTTGAGAATAATGTACGTAGTTTTTGAATTACACTGTACATTATAGATTTTTTTTCAATTCAAATATAGATTATTGGACTTAGAAACTTTTATAAAGAATAAATATTTTTGAAAGAATCAAAAAATACAGTATGCAAAAAAAATGATTTTTTCATAATAATGTACGTATTCTTTCAATCACACTGTACATTTCGGAAACTTTTGTCAATTTAAATATATATCATAAGATTTAAAATATTTTATAAAGAATAAAATTTCTTAACAAAATAAAAATACAGGGTGTGAAAAATCATGATTTTTTTCATAATAACGCACGTAATCTTTTAATGACACTGTATATTTTGGAAAATTTTCAATTTAATCATAGATTATAAGATTTAGAAACTTTTATAAGGAATAGAATTTCTTGACAAAATAAAAATACAGAGTGTGCAAAAAAAATGTCTTTTTCATAATAATATACGAATTTTTTCAATCACACTGTACATTTTGGAATTTTTATTTAATTTTAATGTAGATTATTGGACTTGGAAACTTTTGTAAACAATAAAATTTCCTGACAAAATAAAAATACAGGGTGTGCAAAAATATGATCCTTTTGAGAATAATGTACGTAGTTTTTGAATTACACTGTACATTATGGATTTTTTTTTCAATTCAAATATAGATTATTGGATTTAGAAACTTTTATAAAGAATAAATTTTTTTGAAAGAATCAAAAAATACAGTATGCAAAAAAAATGATTTTTTCATAATAATGTACGTATTCTTTCAATCACACTGTACATTTCGGAAACTTTTGTCAATTTAAATATATATCATAATGCTTTAAAATATTTTATAAAGAATAAAATTTCATAACAAAATAAAAATACAGGGTGTGAAAAATCATGATTTTTGTTCATGGAAATATAAATTATAAGAATTAGAAACTTTTATAAAGGATAAAATTTCTTGACAAAATAAAAATACAGGGTGTGCAAAAAAAATGATCTTTTTCATAATAATGTACGTAAATTGTTTATCATCAACTCCTGATGATGCTAACATAGTTAGCGAAACGTGCCTAGGGTGATTAAAAAGTGTAGTTTTGGTTAGTGGTGACGATATTCTTCAACATTAAAAAAGAGTGTTATAATGAAAAGCCCATTTAAAATGCATTGGTCTTTTACGCACCACTTTAAACTATGTATAAAGCGTATTTTTATGTACTAAAATAAGTGTAAAAAAAGAATATAATTTCTTGACAAAATAAAAATACAGAATGTACAAAAAAAAAATGATTTTTTTTATAATAATGCACGTATTCTTTCAATTATACTGTTCCAAGTTTTTTTTAATTTTAATAAAAATTAATGGATGAATAATTTTAATAGACAGTATCAAAATTTCTCTCAAATAACTTTTTTACTGTACATTCCAAATTCTACGTCGCTGGTGATCTGAGTCGACGAGCAAGAGCAGGATTTTTAATACAAAACAAAAAGTCAGATTACATAAGAATCGGTTGCAGCAGGTCCTGGTCTCACATTGTGAAAGTTATAATTTAGTTCTAGTTGAATATATCTTTCACTTAGAAAGTAAATACTAACAGCGAAACAAATATCAGACGATGAAATCAGTGGTAACTCGTCTTTATGTATTTCTTAAGAATTGCATTATAATATAATAAAAGAATTATTGATCAATATCTATTATTATTATTATTATTATTCAACAATATAAGATCAATGCAAAGTAGCAAGGGGAAAAAATGATTTATTAGATTGAATAAATTTCAACGCTGAACTCGCACTATTTAGAATCAACGGATTTGATTTTGTATAAAATTTTAAATTAAAGAATTATTGATCAATATCTATTATTATTATTATTCAACGATATAAGATCAATGCAAAGTAGCAATAGGAAAAAAATGATTTATTAGATTGAATAAATTTCACCACTGAACTAGCACTATTTAGAATCAACGGATTTCATTTTGTATAGAATTTTATATTTAAAGAATTATTGATCAATATCTATTCTTATTATTGTTATACAACAATAGAAGATCAATGCAAAGTAGTAAACAAGAGAAAAAAATGATTTAATAGATTGAATAAATTTCACCACTGAACTAGCACTATTTAGAATCAACGGATTTCATTTTGTATAGAATTTTATATTTAAAGAATTATTGATCAATATCTATTCTTATTATTGTTATACAACAATAGAAGATCAATGCAAAGTAGTAAACAAGAGAAAAAAATGATTTAATAGATTGAATAAATTTCACCGCTGAACTCGCACTATTTAGAATCAACGGATTTCATTTTGTATAGAATTTTATATTTAAAGAATTATTGATCAATATCTATTATTATTGTTATTCAACTATAGAAGATCAATGCAAAGTAGTAAACAAGAGAAAAAAATGATTTAATAGATTGAATAAATTTCACCACTGAGCTCGCACTATTTAGAATCAACGGATTTCATTTTGTATAGAATTTTATATCTAAAGAATTATTGATCAATATCTATTATTATTATTGTCATTCAACCATAGAAGATCAATGCAAAGTAGTAAACAAGAGAAAAAAATGATTTAATAGATTGAATAAATTTCACTGCTGAACTTGCACTATTTAGAATCAACGGATTTGATTTTGTATAAAATTTTAAATCAAAGAATTATTGATCAACTTCTATTATTATTATTATTCAACAATATAAGATCAATGCAAAGTAGTAAGCAAGAGAAAAAAAAATGATTTAATAGATTGAATAAATTTCACCGCTGAGCTCGCACTATTTAGAATCAACGGATTTCATTTTGTATAGAATTTTATATTTAAAGAATTATTGATCAATATCTATTATTATTATTGTCATTCAACCATAGAAGATCAATGCAAAGTAGTAAACAAGAGAAAAAAATGATTTAATAGATTGAATAAATTTCACTGCTGAACTTGCACTATTTAGAATCAACGGATTTCATTTCGTATAGAATTTTATATTTAAAGAATTATTGATCAATATCTATTATTATTATTGTCATTCAACCATAGAAGATCAATGCAAAGTAGTAAACAAGAGAAAAAAATGATTTAATAGATTGAATAAATTTCACTGCTGAACTTGCACTATTTAGAATCAACGGATTTCATTTCGTATAGAATTTTATATTTAAAGAATTATTGATCAATATCTATTATTATTATTGTCATTCAACCATAGAAGATCAATGCAAAGTAGTAAACAAGAGAAAAAAATGATTTAATAGATTGAATAAATTTCACCGCTGAGCTCGCACTATTTCGAATCAACGGATTTCATTTCGTATAGAATTTTATATTTAAAGAATTATTGATCAATATCTATTATTATTATTGTCATTCAACCATAGAAGATCAATGCAAAGTAGTAAACAAGAGAAAAAAATGATTTAATAGATTGAATAAATTTCACTGCTGAACTTGCACTATTTAGAATCAACGGATTTGATTTTGTATAAAATTTTAAATCAAAGAATTATTGATCAACTTCTATTATTATTATTATTCAACAATATAAGAT
Organism: Neocrepidodera transversa; assembly: GCA_963243735.1. Lineage (NCBI taxonomy): Eukaryota > Metazoa > Arthropoda > Insecta > Coleoptera > Chrysomelidae > Neocrepidodera > Neocrepidodera transversa. The sequence goes on along the minus strand of OY725344.1, from coordinate 19,563,965 downwards.
CAATGCAAAGTAGTAAGCAAGAGAAAAAAAAATGATTTAATAGATTGAATAAATTTCACCGCTGAGCTCGCACTATTTAGAATCAACGGATTTCATTTTGTATAGAATTTTATATTTAAAGAATTATTGATCAATATCTATTATTATTATTGTCATTCAACCATAGAAGATCAATGCAAAGTAGTAAACAAGAGAAAAAAATGATTTAATAGATTGAATAAATTTCACTGCTGAACTTGCACTATTTAGAATCAACGGATTTGATTTTGTATAGAATTTTAAATCAAAGAATTATTGATCAATATCTATTATTATTATTATTCAACAATATAAGATCAATACAAAGTAGTAAGCAAGAGGAAAAAATGATTTAATAGATTGAATAAATTTCACCGCTGAGCTCGCACTATTTAGAATCAACGGATTTCATTTTGTATAGAATTTTAAATCAAAGAATTATTGATCAATATCTATTATTATTATTATTCAACAATATAAGATCAATACAAAGTAGTAAGCAAGAGGAAAAAATGATTTAATAGATTGAATAAATTTCACCGCTGAGCTCGCACTATTTAGAATCAACGGATTTCATTTTGTATAGAATTTTAAATCAAAGAATTATTGATCAATATCTATTATTATTATTATTCAACAATATAAGATCAATACAAAGTAGTAAGCAAGAGGAAAAAATGATTTAATAGATTGAATAAATTTCACCGCTGAGCTCGCACTATTTAGAATCAACGGATTTCATTTTGTATAGAATTTTATATTTAAAGAATTATTGATCAATATCTATTATTATTATTGTTATTCAACCATAGAAGATCAATGCAAAGTAGTAAACAAGAGAAAAAAATGATTTAACAGATTGAATAAATTTCACCGCTGAACTTGCACTATTTAGAATCAACGGATTTGATTTTGTATAAAATTTTAAATCAAAGAATTATTAATCAACGGATTTGATTTTGTATAAAATTTTAAATCAAAGAATTATTGATCAACTTCTATTATTATTATTATTCAACAATATAAGATCAATGCAAAGTAGTAAGCAAGAGAAAAAAAAATGATTTAATAGATTGAATAAATTTCATCGCTGAACTCGCACTATTTAGAATCAACGGATTTGATTTAGTATTAAATTTTAAATTAATGAATTATTGATCAATATCTATTATTATTATTATTATTATTATTCAACAATATAAGATCAAGGCAAAGTAGCAAACAGGAAGAAAAAAATGATTTATTAGATTGAATAAATTTCACCGCTAAACTCGCACTATTTAGAATCAACAAATTTGATTTTGTACAAAATAAATTTGTTAAATTTTTAATTTTACGAATTTTCTTTTGCTCCTCCCTATTTAGTTAAAAATATCAGCTATCTAATTTTTTTTTAATAATATTTTTTTTCTTTGGTTTCACTTCAATGTCATTAGAGAAAAAATTCTTACATTTAAATGCCGTTAAAAATGGCTACAATGAGAGAAAAATCAACTGTTACATTTTATTTGCACCGTGAAAAAGTAAATATCATGTTACATAGGTATCAAGTTCGTGATATTGTTTTTCAATAATTTAAAAACCGCAAAAGTTAAGAACCGGCAAAACCTCAAGCTTTCTCCTTTCAGGACCGGTTAGTATAAATAATTTACAGGGTGGACGAAAATAACATTAAAAAAGTTACAGTAGATTTTTATTTAATCATAATTAAATAAATCTATTAAAAAGATTTGTTATTTCACTTCTCGCTGTCACTTGTTCTAAGTTAATGTAGGAGGAATTTTTTTTTCATATGAGGCTTATTTTTACAATCACACTGTATATTAAATTGTAATACCGATAATATAATTACCATTTACGTTGATAAAAATAAAATAAATTATATTAGTATCTAATATAATGTAAACGAATTTAAAAAATAATGTATTACCACGTTTGAAATATTATTTATATTCAAATAACTTTGCTATCGACACTGTCAAGGTCGATGTTAATGACATGTAGTTATTTAAATCTGCTTACAACCTATTTATTATATTTAAAAAAAATATTTTTATCTAACCACTAATAATAATGAATTTTGTTAAATTAAGTTTAGTTAACGTAATAGAGAAAATAAGTTGAATATAATTGGGGTCTAGTTTTTTTGTAAATATCTCAAAAACTAAATTAGTTAAGAAAAATTAAAACAACCTTAAAGACGAAGAAATTTACAAAAAATTGTGTCTCGTTTTTTGCAAATATCTCAAAAATTTAGAATATTTAAAAAAAAATAAAAAAAATATTTTTAACGACGAAGAAATTTCCAAAAACTGAGGCCTAGTTTTTTACAAATATCTCAAACAACAAAATATTTTAGAAAAATTAAATAAAGGGGGGGGGGGGGTAGTCCCACTTAACTTTCCCAACACTCCTAATAAAGGAATTGTTTAATCAATTAATCAAAAAATAAAAAAAAAATTCTTAAAGACGAAGAAATTTCCAAAAACTGGGGTCTAGTTTTTTGCAAATAGCACAAACAATAAAATATTTTAGAAAAATTAAATAAAGGGGGGTAGTCCCACTCAACTTTATTCTTCTGATAAAAGAACATTTTTAATACAGCGTATTATTTCTTTTTTTAAATGATATTTTCATTTTTCTCTAAAAAATAGGCGCGGTCTATATTGTAATGAAATAATTTTTATGAGTTTTTGAATTTTATAAACATAGTTTTATTGTTAAAAAAGTTTGATATTTTAAAGAATTTATTGAGTGTAATTGGTATACAGGTTTGGTCAATGTTTTACGGAACATAGGATATTTCATATAAGTATGCTTTTTTTAAAGAATTCTTTATTTATTTTATTTTCAAAGCCATTGATTGAAAATGTAAACACATTAAATAATTGTAAATATAAGAAAAAATTTGGCCATAATAAATATTTCTTATTTTAAAATTAATCATAACGAAGGTAAAATCCATCCACAAGATGGGTGAATGTTTCGTCTTATTTTTTCTCATTAAATTGTCGCATAAATGCATTATTCTCCCTCTCATTACAAATTTCCTATGTTCCGTAAAAGTTTGGGCAAACCTGTATAAGATATTCTAAATCAACAATGGTGGAGTATAAATAATGTTATTCTTATTATTATTGTATCATTATTTTAATAATTATGATTCTTATTTGTATGATAATTAATTAGAAAAATTTTAATTTGGGAAAGTATATTAAAAGAAATTTTTCTTGTAGAATTAATGAGTAAATGGCAAGATGGGGTACATCCAACTCGGCCCGCGTTATTCCCTTAATCCTGTAACATTTCTTAATCGATTTTTGAAAGTGCCCATCTCGGCCCGAAGCATATACCATTAGTATTTTATCCCAGGTTAGGTTAGGTTAGGTTGTCGTTTTCATTTATCCCAGACTTGGTATAGAATTTAAAACTTAGGTTTAGTTAAGGAATACCGAGATAAAAATTCAGACATTGGAAAATGGCTTCATTACTGTTTGGGTCTTTTATTTTTAAAGCCAGAAGAAATTGATGATTTTTATTTTTTCGAATTGTATGAAATTAAACCTGAATCTGAGAAATTAGAACAATATTCTGATTACCTTTTAGATAACTAAATTCAAAATTTCTACCATACATGTTGGCAGATGCTTGTGCTGCTGTAAATAAAACTATAAACTCTAGGGAATCATTCCATTCTCATTTTAATAGTTCGATGTATCATACTCATCCTTCATTATTTATCTTTGTAGAAGCAATTTTAAATGTACAGACTGAGACTTATGTTAAATGCAATAAATAGTATTAACACACCTCATAAATTTAAAAATATAGCCACAAAAAATCGACATGATTTTATAAGCATAATCATTTTTAGTTTGTTTTTATGGAAAATACCTATATATGTTTTTGTAATTAATAATAAATATTGGTAAAATAGGAATTTGTATATTATTTTCTGCACCTATTAAAATTATTTCTTATTCAAAATATATACATGTCAATAATCCCCTGGGCCGAGTTGATATATCTAAAATCGGGATGTTTTAAACTCCGGGCCGATTTAGGACATTTTTATGGTCTACCTGAATGTCGGCCCGAGTTGGTCACCGCCCGGCAAGATAGTCAAAGTGAATGAAAGAAATATTTTTATACTTATATAAAAGTAATAAGCACAACTTAAAAAACAATAAGAACAGGAACAAGGAAAAGTATAGAGTTATAGAAATTAAGAAGCGGAGACCAGGAAATCAGTTTAAGGGGAGGTATTAAGAAGAAATAGCAGGTCAAAATAGAGAAAATCTAAAAAAAAGTCGCAAAAACTTTGTTGGGTTCGGAAAGTAAAAATCATCATCGCAATACTTTCCGTCTATACAACTTTATTGGGTTCGGAAAGTATAAACACCCTGTATAAAAAAATTGAATATATGAGGCTTTTACTTGATGAAGATACATACTACACGATGAAATAAAACAATTTAATTTGTTTAAATCTTCATTATATTTGAACTAAGTTCAATATAGATCCGTGACGCGTTTCGCTAACACAGTAGCTAGTGTGTTAGCGAAACGCGTCACGATCTATATTGAACTCAGTTCAAATATAATGAAGATTTAAACAAATTAAATTGTTTTATTTCATCGTGCACCATATCAAATGTTTTTAAAAGTACGGAAAAAGTTAAGCTACACTGAAATAATTTTATAAAATTTATTAAATGAATTGTCATTCTCCTGAGCCATAACATTAGAACCACCCTGTAGATTTCTTATATTTGTATGGCTTTAAAAGCCCAATCGCTCTATGTAAGAGCTTAAGCTAAATTCCAGGTCTGTTTTAAAAAAATTTGTAAAATTTTATAAATCCCAAAACAAAACTCTGTATACATATCAGAATTTTAAAAATTGGACCGAATATTATGTAACACTGGAATGCGCATTTTGTTCTACTATTAAAATTTTTAATTTATCTAATTTTTTTAACTTTTTACGTTTTTGGCTACAACTTCTGCAAATATTATTTTAAAATTATGAAATAATTCACACGTATAAAACTTTTGATCCCTTTTGGATAGTTTACTTACTTTTTTTATTTATTTATACTTTTTGATAAATCGAAATTATAAAACATTTAAAAAAAATCATTATTTTTGACATAATAATACAATTTTAAATTCGAACAAACTAAAATACATTGTAAACTAAATAGTTTTATATTATCTTTCAAATGGTGCAAATCCCATTTTAATATCTTTAGTATTTTAAAAGTTATTCAATTTAGTTTAAAATCGTAATATAATTTTAAATTGTTTTTGCCAATTAAATTAAAACAACAATCTTAAAGAGGAAGAAATTTCCAAAAACTGGGGTCTAGTTTACAAATATCACAAAAATTAAAATAAAAAAATAATCTTAAAGAGGAAAAAATTTCCAAAAAATGAGGTCTGGTTTTTGTACAAATATCTCGAAAAGTAAGATATTAAGAAAAATTAAATAAACAAAAACATAAAAAATGAGGAAATTTCCAAAAAATTGGGTCTCGTTTTTTGCAAATATCTCAAAAACTGAAATAGTCAAGAAAAATTAAAAAAAGATTTTTAAAGAGAAAGAAATTTCCAAAAACTGAGGTCTAGTTTATTGTAAATATCTGAAACAATAAAGTGGTTAAGAAAAATTAAAAAAACAAACTTAACGAGTAAGAAATTCCAAAAAATTGGGTCTAGTTTTTTACAAACACTGAAATAGTTAAAAGATTTAAAAAAAATATATTCTTAAACAGGAAGAAATTTCCAAAAATTGGGATCTAGTTTTTCGCCAATATCTCAAAAATTAAAATAGCTACGAAACATTAAAAAAGAATCTTAAAGAGAAAGAAATTTCCAAAAAATGGAGTCTAGTTTTTTGCAAATATCTGAAACTATAAAACAATTAAGAAAAATTAAAAACAAAACATTCTTAAATACGAAGAAATTTCCAAAAACTGGGTCTGGTTTTTTACAAATATCTCAAACACTAAAAGAATTGAGAAAAATGTCAAAAACATTCTTAAACAGGAAGAAATTTCCAAAAACTGGAATACAGTTTTTTGAAAATATCTCAAAACTAAAATAGTTAGGAAACAATAAAAAAATAATCTAAAAGAGGAAGAAATTTCCAAAAAATGGGGTCTAGTTTTTTGCAAATTTCTCAAATACTAAAATAGTTAAGAAAAATTTAAAAATTGATTCTTAAAGGGGAAGAAATTTCCAAAAATTGGGATCTAGTTTTTTGAAAATATCTCAAAAATTAAAATAGTTACGAAACGTTAATAAAGAATAAACAGGAAGAAATTTTCAAAAAATGGGGCCCAGTTTTTTGCAAATATCTCAAACACCAAAATAGTTAACAAAAATTTAAAAAAAATTCTTAAAGGGGAAGCCGTGTCCAAAAATTGGGATCTAGTTTTTTGCCAATATCTCGAAAATTAAAACAGTTACGAAACTTAAAAAAGGAAAAACAAGAAAAAATTTCCAAAAAATGGGGCCCAGTTTTTTGCAAATAACTCAAACACTAAAATAGTTACGAAAACATTAAAAAAAAGATTCTTAAAGGGGAAGAAATTTCCAAAAATTCTGATTTAGTTTTTTGCTAATATCTCGAAAATTAAAATAGTTACGAAACTTTAAAAAAGAATAAACATGAATAAATTTCCAAAAAATGGGGCCCAGTTTTTTGTAAATATCTCAAACGCCAAAATAGTTTAGAACAATTTAAAAAAAGATTCTTAAAGGGGAAGAAATTTCCAAAAATTGGGATCTAGTTTTTTAGCAATATCTCAAAAATTAAAATAGTTACGAAACTTTAAAAAAGAATCTAAAGCGGAAGAAATTTCTAAAAAATTGTGTCTAGTTTTTTGCAAATATCTCAAACACGAAAGTAGGAAATATTAATTAAAAAAATATGATAAAAGAGGAAGAAATTCTAAAAAAAATAAGTAAAGAAAACAATTTCAGTTACTACTAAAATTATTTTGTGGAGACTCATAAATCTCGAATCTTAAAATTTAATTTTGATTAATACTTTCCGCTCCATCTATTAGAAAATGATATAAATTCATGCTCACTTACCAGTCAATTCGCTTACAATTTTCCTAAATTGTTTGAAAACTGAAAAAAAAAAATTAATCTTTCAGTTTTTATTAGTTCGTTCCTTTTCCTATTGAAATATCTATTTGAATCATTGTTCCGAACCGACCTTATTGAGGCTATTTTTCTTTTCGAGTCACTTTTGACTGATCGCCACTTGCGAGCTGAATTTTTATTTACTAGTTATTTTTTTTTTAATTGTATTGATTGATCTATACGCGTTGCATTGTTATAAATTCCAAACTATATTTTTTCAGAAAATTAATATCCTCATTAAACTTTTAATCACCACTTGGAGACTTCATTATTATAAAGAAGGTTAAATTGTGTGCTAATAGCGTGAAATCGACCTGTATATGTAATCAATATCCATCTATACACTATTTATATTATCCTTAATGTTTAATTAGAAACTGGCTAGGATATTATCACGACTAAATATTTAAATTGCTACATTTCTAATAAAAAATCTCATCTGGTTACATAATTTTGTAACGGTAACGTAACCGACACTTTTATATAGAGTAATTACACGTTTAAAATTTAGGTGGGATATAATGTGACCCAACATATATTTACTTTCTCGCTACATACACTAAAGTGAAACGAAAATTATTAAAACAAAAAAGATTCTTTAAACAGGAAGAAATTTCCAAAAATGGGGTCTAGTTTTTTACAAATATCTCAGAAATTAAAATAGTTATGAAAAATTTAAAAAATGATTCTTAAAGTGGAAGAAATTTTCGAAAAATGGTGTCTAGTTTTTTGCACAGATCTAAGAAACTGAAATAGGAAAAATTACAAAAAAGAAGAATTTTCTAAAAAATGGGATACAGGTTTTTTCAAATATCTTAGAAAATAAAATAGTTAGGAAAAATTAAAAAAAATATTAGATGAAGAAATGTCGAAAAAATGGGGTCTAGTTTTTGGCTAATATCTCAAAAACTAAAATAGTTACGAAAAATAAAAAAAAATCTAAAAGAGAAAAAATTTCCAAAAAATAAGATCTAGTTTTTTGGAAATATCTCAAAAATTAAAATAGTTCAGAAAAATTAAAAAAAAAATGTTACAAGAGGAAAACAATTCCAAACACTACGCCAAAATCTTTTGCAAATATCTCGGAATCTAAAATAGTTTTGCAAATAATGGGACCCTGCCTTTTCAAATATCTCAGAAACTAAAATAGTGAGAAAAAATTAAAAAAAAATATTCTTAAAAATGAGTTTTTTGGAAATACCTGAAAAATTAAAATATTTTAGAAAAATTTTAAAAAAATGTCAAAGAAGAAAAATATTTCAAAAACTATGGCCTAATATTTTGCAAATATCCCAGAAACTAAAATAGTGAGGAAAAAATTTAAAAAAGATTGGTAAAAATGAACAAACCAAAAAATGGGGTCTAGTTTTTTGTAAATATCTCAAAAACTAAAATAGTAAAAAAAAATTATAAAAAGATTCTTAAAGAGGAAAAAATTTCCAAAAAATGGGGGTTTAGTTGTTTGCAAATATCTAAGAAACTAAAATTGTTACGAAAAAAATAAAAAAATTTCTGAAAGAAAAAAATTCCAAAAAATAGGATATAGTCTTTAAGAAATATAGCAAAAATTAAAATAGTTCAGTAAAATTAAAAAAAAATCTTAAAGAGGAAAAAATTCCAAAAAATAGGGACTAATTTTTTACAAATATCTCAGAAACTAAAATAGTGAGGAAAAATTAAAAAAAAAAGATTCTTAAAAATGCAGAAATTTCTAAAAAATGTGATCTACTTTTTTTGCAAATATCTCAAAAACTAAAATAGTTTTGAAACATTCAAAAAGAATTTTGAAAAAATGGGATCTAGTTTTTTCCAAAATATCTCAAAAACTAAAATAGTAAAAAAAAATTTTGAAAAATATTCTTAGAGGAAGAAATTTCAAAAAAATGGAGTCTAGTTTGCAAATATCTAAGAAACTCAAAATAGTTGAGTAAAATTAAAAAAAATATCTTAAAGAGGAAAAAAATTCCAAAAAATAGGATTTGGTCTTTTGGAAATATCGCAAAAATTAAAATAGTTGAGAAAAATAAAAATCTTAGAGGAAAAAAATTCCAAAAACTAGGGATTAATTTTTTTGCAAATATCTCAGAAACTAAAATAGTTAGGAAAAATTAAAAAAAAAATTTAAAAGGGAAGAAATTTCCAAAAAATGGGATCTAGTTTTTTTGCAAAAATCTGAGAAACTAAAATACCTAAGAAAAACTAAAAACAAAATTCTTGAAGAAAAAATTTTCAAAACATAGTATATAATTTTTTGCAAATATCTAAGAAACTGAAACAGTTGGGAAAAATTACAAAAAAAACTTTAAGAAGAAAAAAATAGGATCTTGTTTTTTGAAAATATCTCAAAAATTAAAATAGTGTAGAAAAATTTAAGGGGAAAAATATTTCAAAAACTAGGGCTCAAAATTTTAAAAAGATTTTTAAAGAAGAAAAAATTTCCAAAAAATAGGATCTAGGCTTTTGAAAATATCGCAGAAATTGAAATAGTTCAGAAAAATTTAAAAAAATCTTAAAAAGGAATAAAATTCGAAAAACTAGGTACTAATTTTTTGCAAATATCTCAGAAACTAAAATAGTTAGGAAAAATTGAAAAAAATATCTTAAAGAGAAAAAAATTTCCAAAAAATAGGATTTGGTCTTTTGGAAATATCGCAAAAATTAAAATAGTTGAGAAAAATAAAAAAAATCTTAAAGAGGAAAAAAATTCTAAAAACTAGGGACTTATTTTTTGCAAATATCTCAGAAACTAAAATAGTTAGGAAAAATTCAAAAAAAAATTTAAAAAGGAAGATATTTCCAAAAAATGGGATCTAGTTGTTTGCTAATATCTCGAGAACTAAAATATTTAAGAAAAATTAAAAAAAATATTCTTAAAGAGGAAGAAATTTCCAAAAAATATGATCTAGTTTTTTGGGAAATATCTGAGAAACTAAAATACGTAAGAAAAACTAAAAACAAAATTATTGAAGAAAAAATTTTCAAAAAATAGTATGTAATTTTTTGCAAATATCTAAGAAACTAAAACAGTTGCGAAAAATTAAAAAAAAACTTTAAGAAGAAAAAACTCCAAAAAAATAGGATTTTGTTTTTTGAAAATATCTCAAAAATTAAAATAGTGTAGAAAAATTTTAAAAAAATGTTAAAGCGGAAAATTATTTCAAAAACTAGGGCTCAAAATTTTAAAAGGAATCTTAAAGAGGAAAAAATTTCCAAAAAATAGGATTTAGTCTTTTGGAAATATCGCAAAAATTAAAATAGTTCAGAAAAATAAAAATCTTAAAGAAGAAAAAAATCCAAAAACTAGGGACTAATTTTTTGGAAAAATTAAAAATAATATTTTTAAAAGGGAAGAAACTTCCAAAAAATGGGATCTAGTTTTTTGCCAATATCCCGAAAACTAAAATATTTAAGAAAAATTAAAAAAAATATTCTTAAAGAGGAAGAAATTTCCGAAAAATAGGATCTAGTTTTTTTGCAAATATCTAAGAAACTAAAATAGCTAAGAAAATTAAAAAAACAATTCTTAAAGAAGAAAAAAATTCCAAAAAAATAGGATATGGTTTTTTGAAAATATCTCAAAAAATTAAAATTGTTTAGAAAAATTAAAAAAAAAATGTTAAAGCGGAAAAATATTTCAAAAAATAGGGCCTAATCTTTTGCAAATATCTCAGAAACCAAAATAGTGAGGAAAAATTAAAAAAAAAGATTCTTAAAATGAGGAAATTTCTAAAAAATGCGTCTAATTTTTTGCAAATATCTCAAAAACTTAAAATAGTAAAAAAAAAAATTAAAAATGTTCTTAAAGAGAAAGAAATTTTAAAAAAATGGTATCTAGTTTTTTTCAAATATCTCAAACACTAAAATAGTACACAAAAATTAAAAAATATATTCTTAAAGATGAATAAATTTCCAAACAATGAGCCGTAGTTTTTTTTAATTGATCAAAATTCTTTAAAGGACAAGGCACACTTTTAATGTAATCCCGGGATCGATAGATTTTTTGAAATTTTAGTATGTTTATTGTGCATATAAAGGCAAGTATTTTTTACCGTTGCGCAAAACCGATAGATATACTGGGTGTAGTAAAAAAATTTCCCTAACGGTTTTATATGTTATGTACAAAGTATTTCATAGTGATCACAAAAGTGTTAAATTAATTGTATTAGTTATTCATAAACCGTATAATTTGGTGACATTCTAAAGGATACAGGGTGCGCCAATATTGTATAATCACAGAAGATAAACTAATACAGAAGCGAAGATTCCTGATGTAGCGATGGTCAAAATTTGAAAGACAGTTGAAGTTTCTGCCACTTAATACACTGGGAAAAATGTTAAAAATTCCTAAATTCGTCTATCTATACTTTATCTAATGTTGAACATTTTTTTCAGTGTATTAAGCGGCAGAAACTTCAACTTTTATTCAAATTTTGATCACCGCTATCAAAATGGCGAACAGGAACTTTCGCTTCTGTATTAATTTATCTTCTGTGGTATAATCAAAATTGATTTTGTTCTACTTTATATTAAAAAATGATTTTAATATAATTATATTTTATGCAAAATCATATTTTTTTCGAATTTAAAAAAAGATTCTACGTTCATATGACAATGCTGTCTAACATTCTCTACTATTTTTTTTTATATCAACATTTAAGATTAGGTAATACTTAAAGATATAAAGTACAACAAAAACAATTTTGATTATACAATATTGGCGCACCCTGAATATTTTAAAATGTCACCAAATTATAATGTTTAAGAATATTTAATACAATTAATGTAACACTTTTGTGGAAAAAAGTATTTCTGATCACTGTAAAATACGCTGTAACATATAAACCCATTAGTCCCAATTATCTGTATCACCCAGTATATTTATAGGTTTAGCGCAACGGTAAAAAAATACTTAATACGAAACTAAAATTTCAAAAAAAATTTATCAATCCTGAGATTACATTAAAAATGTGCCTTGTCCTTTGTGATCATAGAAATTTTTGATCTTCAATAAATTCTGCACTATATATTTAATTTTAAATGTTTTATTTAAACAAACTTTGTACTTACATAATTTGTTGTAGACTCAATTTTTTTTTTGTTAGTATTCGTATTTCGACCACAACGAGACTTGAATAATACCAAACATTTTAATTTAACTAAAAATCTAAAATTAATCAGTGTCTTTTTCGGCATTTTAATTGATAATTAAAATATCTAAAAATTAACACAAAAACTTTCTACAAATTAATGAGTATTCATAAATTTTAAGTACGTATTTAGCTAATTAGTCTTGTGCAAAATTTCTTAGTTTCTTGAACTCTTAAACAAAAATTTTAAAAAAATAATAATGCTAATTATTTATACAAGCACCGTCCAAAATTTAAATATTCCATTATTAATAATTTTATTATATTTGTTATTATCAGTAATAAATATTATCAATTATTAATCCAAAGTTCCGTCGTTATCATTTTATCTAGATTAGATTTAATTTGTTTACTGCATTTATACAGGGTGTTCTATTTATAAATATAAATTACCATGAATTTCTTAAATATACAGGGTGTTTCATTCATAATGGGCAAGCTTGAAATATAAAAAAATAATTCGACAAAATATGCTTAAGATACAGGGTGTTTTATGTATAAATTACTTTATAATACATTAAGTAGAAATAAAAATTCTAGGCTATAATTTTCTAATATTTTCGTCGTATATAACATTATAAATAATTCAGAGTTTAGGTTAATAGGAAAATAAAAACTTTTTTTTATAATTTGTTTTAAGTATTTTAATGTTTGAGATATTTACAAAAAAACTAGAACCAATTTTTTGGAAATTTCTTCCTGTTTAAAAATCTTTTTTTCAATTTTTCTGAACTATTTTAGTTTCTGAAATATTTGCAAAAATCTAGACCCCATTTTTTGGAAATCTTTAAGAATCATTTTTTTTCGTACCTATTTTTGTGTTTGAGATATTTGCAAAAAAACTTAACCCCTTTTTTGGAAATTTCTGTATCTTTGAGAATCTTTTTTTTTCTTGCCTATTTTAGTTTATGAGATATTTACAAAAAGCTAGACCCCATTTTTTTGAAAATTCTACCTCTTTAAGCATTTTTTTTAATTTTTTCCTAACTAAGTAGTTTACTTTTTGAGATATTTTAAAAAAACTGGACCTAATTTTTTGGAAATTTCTGTCTCTTTAAGAATCTTTTTTTTTTATTTTTCTTACCTATTTTATTTTCTGAGATATTTACAAAAAACTAGATCCCATTTTTGGGAAAATTCTACCTCCTTAAGAATCTTTTTTTAAATTTTTCCTAACTAGTTTAGTTTTTGAGTTATTTTTAAAAAACTAGAGCAAATTTTTTGAAAATTTCTTTCTCTTTAAGAATATTTTTGGAAATGTCTTCATCTTTAAGAATCTTTTTTTTTATTTTTCCTACCTATTTTAGTGTTTGAGATATTCGCAAAAAACTAGTACCCCATTGTTTGAAAATTTTTTCCTCTTTAAGAATCATTTTTTCTTTTACTTTTTCTAACTACTTTAGTTTTTGAAATATTTGCAAAAAAAAAATCCCATTTTTTGGAACATTCTACCTCTTTAAGAATATTTTTTTAATTTTTTCCTAACTAAGTAGTTTACTTTTTGAGATATTTTAAAAAAACTGGACCTAATTTTTTGGAAATTTCTGTCTCTTTAAGAATCTTTTTTTTTTATTTTTCTTACCTATTTTAGTTTCTGAGATATTTACAAAAAACTAGACCCCATTTTTTGGAAAATTCTACCTCTTTGAGAAACTTTTTTTAAATTTTCCTAACTGGTTTAGTTTTTGAGATATTTTTAAAAACCTAGACCTCATTTTTTGGAAATTTCTTCCTCTTTAAGAATATTTTTTTAATTTTTTCTAACTATTTTAGTTTCTGAAATATTTTCAAAAAACTAGGCCCCATTTTTTTGGAAATGTCTTCATCTTTAAAAATCTTTTTTTTTTATTTTTCTTACCTGTTTTAGTGTTTGAGATATTCGCAAAAAACTAGACACCATTGAAAAATTTTTCCTCTTTAAGAATCTTCTTTTTTTTCTAACTACTTTAATTTTTGAGATATTTGCAAAAAACAACATCCCATTTTTTGGAAAATTCTTCCTCTAAAAATTTTTATTTTATTTTTTCTAATTATTTTAGTTTTTTAGATAATAGCAAAAAACTAGACCCCATTTTTTGGAAAATTCTACCTCTTTAAGAATATATTTTTTAATTTTTCCTAACTACTTTAGTTTTTGAGATATTTGTACTAGAGCCCATTTTTGGAAATTTCTTCCTCTTTAAGAATCTTTTTTTCTTTTATTTTTTTTTAACTACTTTAGTTTTTGAGATATTTGCAAAAAAAAAGATCCCATTTTTTGGAAAATTCTACGTCCTTAAGAATATTTTTTTACTTTTCTCTAACTATTTTAGTTTCTGAGATATTTACAAAAAACTTGACCCCATTTTTTGGAAAATTCTACCTCTTTAAGAAACTTTTTTTAAATTTTCCTAACTAGTTTAGTTTTTGAGATATTTTTAAAAAACTAGACCTCATTTTTTGGAAATTTGTTTTTTCTTTACGAATCCTTTTTTCTTTTATTTTTTGTAACTACTTTAGTTTTTGAGATATTAGCAAAAAACAGGATCCCATTTTTTGGAAATTTCTTTCTCTTTTAGAATCGTTTCTTTTGTTTTTCATAACTATTTTAGTTTCTGAGAAATTTTCAAAAAACTAGACCCCCTTTTTGGAAAAAAATTTTCTCTTTAAGAAATTTTTTTTCATAACTACTTTAGTTTTTGAGATATTTGCAAAATCTAGACCCCATTTTTTTTTAATTTCTTCCTCTTAAAGTATCTTTTTTTTCCTAACTATTTTAGTTTTAGAGATATTTGCAAAAAGCTAAACTACATTTTCTTGAAATTTAGAAAAAATTTCTTCCTCTTGAATTATAAGTTTAAAATACCAAACATAATTCAACAAAATATGCCAAGCTACAGGGTGTTACTTTATAACACAAAAAACTAGACCCCATTGTTTGAATTTTTTTTTCTCTTTAAGAATCTTTTTTTCTTTTATTTTTTCTAACTATTTTAGTTTTTGAGATATTTTCAAATAACAAGATCTCATTTTTTGGAAAATTCTACCTCTTTAAGAATTTTTTTTTAATTTTTCCTAACTAGTTTAGTTTTTGAAATATTTTTAAAAAACTTGACCTCATTTTTTGGAAATTTCTTACTCTTTAAGAATATTTTTGTAATTTTTCCTAACTATTTTAGTTTCTAAAATATTCGCAAAAAACTAAGCCCCATTGTTTGAAAAATTTTCCTCTTTAAGAATCTTTTTTTGTTTTATTTTTTTTACTTTAGTTTTTGAGATATTTACAAAAAACTAGACCCCATTTTTTTAAAATTTCTTCCTCTGTAAGTATCTTTTTCTCCTAACTATTTTAGTTTTAGATATTTGAAAAGAGCTAAACCCTATTTTTTTGGAAATTTAAAATAAATTTCTTCCTCTTGAATTATAAGTTTAAAATACTAAAAAATAATTCAACAAGATATGTTTTATTTAAAAATTACTTTATAACACAAAAAACTAGACCCCATTGTTTGAAATTCTTTTTCTCTTTAAGAAATTTTTTTTCTTTTATTTTTTCTAACTACTTTAGTTTTTGAGATATTTTCAAATAACAAGATCCCATTTTTTGGAAAATTCTACCTCTTTAAGAATATTTTTTTTAATTTTTCCTAACTAATTTAGTTTTTGAGATATTTTTAATAAACTAGACCTCATTATTTGGAAATTTCTTTCGCTTTCAGAATATTTTTTAGTTTCTGAGATATTTGCAAAAAGCTAAACTCCATTTTTTTGAAATTTAGAAAAAAATTCTTGCTCTTGAATTATAAGTTTAAAATACTAAAAAATAATTCAACAAAATTATGCTATTTAAATATTACTTTATAACACATTAAGCAGAGATAAACAGAGAAAGAGTTACATTTACCTAAATCCTACGCAACAATTTTCCAATATTTTCGTCTTATATAACGTTATGAATAATTCGGAGTTAAGTTATTAAGAAAATAAAAACTTTTCTTTTACTCAACCGTTAAGATTTTCTTTTGTGGTAGAAAAAAGCAAATTGACGAATTGTCGACTGTTTATCTTAACAGAATTTCATTACCATTGAATATATATCGAAAATTACAGACCAGAAGTTCATTTAATTTTTTTTATACAAAATCTTTCTGCATACCAGATGAGATAAGTTGACGTCTATGTCTGAATACCAAAACAACCACCACACCCAGAGCCGCTTCACTAAAGAATTTATTTTGAAGAAGAGAAAAATGTTTACTTGAATTAGGAATTAAGAACCTTTGGTTATCAACATTTTTGAAGACATTCTTAAAAAAAAATTATTTTTTGATCAAAATGGCACATTAAAAACCTACTTTACTCGTAAAAAAATATTTTATCCACTAATACGTTATTTAAATCCATAAAGTTATCCATATCTCAAATGTGTACCACATAAATATAATTAACAAAAATTAGGGAACGGCAACTAGTTTCGGCTTATAAGCCATCTTCAGGCCCACAAAATATACAAGTGAATATATGAAGTGGGTTAACAATAAAAAACAAAAGCGCTTACCATAATACGGTTCAAAACATTTGGAAATGTTTTATGTACTAGGAAAGAAGTGTCAGTTGTTAATTCTACCCCCTCTCCTAATCCCAAGTCATTTCCCTTTTGTGTCAAACTGTCAAATGTCAGTCTTGGCACATGGTTGCCCTGAGTCCCAAGGTGGACTTTTGGTTCCTTCCTGATCTCGTGAAGAAGCCGGATTTTTGTCGAACTTGGAGGCCATGTTGTTCCTTTAGATGTCATAAGGATCCTGCTCTTACTAAGATTATTCAAATATCCTTATGATTCTCTTGTTGGAATTATCCAACTCCATTGTTTGGGTTCTCCATACTGGAGATTTCAATTTTTCTTTTAAAATTACTTAATCCCCCCCCCTTAGCATTATAAAACTACTGTTTAGATCATAATGTAAACTGTTTAAATTTCCAACCGTATTATGATAAGCGCTTTTGTTTATTGTTAACCCACTTCAACGTAACGTATATCTTTTAGGCCTGAAGATGGCTTGTAAGCCGAAACTAGTTGCCGTTCCCTAATTTTTCTTAATTATGAGAACATGGATAACCTGATGAATTTTTCTTAATTATATTTATGTGATAAATCAAGGACATATCAATGTCGAGATCATGTCAACTACAAATTTCAGGTCATGTCAAAGTTATATCACGGTAAAAGTCGAGGCCATGCCAAGGTCGTGTCAAGGTTAAATTCAATGTCATGTCAACAAATTTAACGGTTATATGGTCATAACAAGGTCAAGGCCGAGGTGAAAGTAATATCAAGGTCAAATTCAAGATCATATCAATTCAATATCAAGGTCAAAATCAAGGTTGTATCAAAGTCATGTCAAGGTGAAATCATGTTCAGGTCAATGTTTTATCAAGGACATATCAGAGTCTAGATCTTGTCATTGATAAATACAAGGTCATGTCAAGGTAAAAATCGAGGTTATGCCAAGGTCGTGTCAAGGTCAAATTTAATGTAGTGTCAACAAATTTAACGGTCATATGTGTTCATATTTGCCGAGCACAAGGTCAAGGCCGAGATCAAATTCAAGGTTATATCAATTCAATATCAAGGTCAAAATCAAGGTTATATCAAAGTCATGCCAAGGTCAAATTCATGTTCATGTCAATGTTTTATCAAGGACATATCAAGGTCTAGATCTTGTCAAGGACAAATACAAGGTCATGTCAAGGTAAAAGCCGAGGTCATTCAAGGTCGTGTCATGGTCAAGATCAAAGTCGTGTCAGGATCAAATTCAAGGTCATATCAAATTCCATGTCAATTTAGTAATAAAGTAGAAAAATAATTTTATTAAATATTAATACAAATAAAGTTTATAGTAGTTTTAGTCAAAATTATTTAATAGTCGTGGATAAAGTATAGTATTATCAATATGCCTTTATAATATGCTAGACGCATAGCGCAGTCAGTAATCAAACAGTGATGCAGAGTTATGGGGAATTTTCCATTTGTGGGTATTTTTTAATCAACAGTGATGCCGGTTTTTGGGGACTTTCTAATTTTTGAGTATTTTTGCACAGGATAAGTATATTATATTGCAGTGTACCGTTCTTTTTACTTTCTCGCTACTTATAAAGAAGAACAAAAAATTAGTAGCTCAGTCAATCAGTAATCAACAGTGATGCCGATTTGTGAGGAATTTTCCATTTTTGGGTATTTTGTAATCAACAGTGATGCCAATTTGTGGGTACTTTCCAATTTTTAGGTATTTTTGCATATGACTGAGTAATTATTGGAGGATAAGTATATTATACAGAAGTGTACCGTTCTTTTTACTTTCTCGCTAGTTATAAAGAACAAAAAAATTAGTAGCTCACTCAGTCAGTAATCAACAGTGATACCGATTTGTGGGGAATTTTCCATTTTTGAGTATTTTGTAATAGTGACACCGATTTGTGGGGAATTTCCAGTTTTTGGGTATTTTTGCACATCATTGAGTAATTATTGGAGGGTAAGTTTATTATACAGCTGTGTACCCTTCTTTTCATTTTCTTGTTACATAAAAAGAACAAAAAAAATTATTATTATGTATTTTGTTCGTAATGCCCACGCGGACCATTATATGCTCGTTGAATAATATAGTAATATTATATTGGATAAATATTTATATTAAAAACCGACCCTGCATGAAAACTTTCAATGCCGCCGCCGCATGCTTCCTTTAGATTCTTTTAAAGACATTTTCAGCGTTTATTATTCATCAAGAACTTTATAAAAATGTTAAGAATCGATGCAAGAGGCCTGTTTTACATAATGCTATAAGAAGTTAACGTCTATTAGATTTACTGATGTGAAAAATAATGAGAAAAAAATTATTTGATTTATGAAAAATTATGCTTATTAAATTGTTTCAGTGATTATATAAGACGATGCGATCTTTGGAAATGACTGCGTCGTGGAACGAAGAAGATGAAGACGTGGAGGTAGAAGATATGGAAATTAGAAAAGATGGAAGAGACGATCTTACTGAATCTAGTAGTGATGAAGCTACAGGAAAAAAGAGACGAAAACATGGTGGTAAGTGACAAAAAAATAAAATCATTAATTTCACCTGTTTTGTTTTATATTTCGTTAATAGCAGGCTTATCCTTTTAGTTTCTATTCATATTCCTGCGATTGTTTCTACTTTTTATGCTTACTTATCTTCTTCTAGTTCTAAATTTATTATAAAAATTAAGGATTTAATCTTCTATGTCCTTGGAACGATATATTTTATTTATGAAATTTATTTTGATATTGCAGGTAGTGCGTCGAGTGGAAGTGCCTCTAGTGGGACGACGATACGACGGCGGAAAACGTGTATAAGTGCGCGAGAGAGAAATTTAAGAAGACTGGAAAGTAATGAGAGAGAAAGAATGAGGATGCATTCTTTAAATGATGCATTTGAGGTGAGATTTTTTATAAATATTAGTGGTCGCCAAGTGGTCGAAATTCGACTTTAACTAATTAAAATTTAAAGTTTGTCTATATCTATTACTATTACTATTTTTTATTATTTTTTTTCTCCCTCTTTTCCTATTTTGGTCTATAAATTGGTGGAAAAAAATTTACAGGGACCCTTGCCCATCTAGAGTTATACAGGCAGATCTAAAAATGCAATGTTTAATTTTTCATACATTTTTATTAAAAGAAATCAAAAAATGGAATAGAAAAATTTTATTGTATCTCAAATTTTCTACAAAAGTGTACTAACGGAAAAAAAATAAATTATCAAAATTTTAGGGACTCTCAAATGGTGATACACCGTTTCAGAACTTAGGTACCGGATGGGTTAGTGCAATCCTGGCCAAACTTCTCACATACATGTAGAGTAATATTATACATGGAAAAAGTTCTAAAAATTTGAAGTGGAAAAAAGTTTTCTTATGCAAAAGACCAAATTTGTATAACGAGTAAGCTAAGGGCTTGCCCGATCCTACTCAAATTCAATAGGATTTTTCCATGGAGAAAACTAACTGGTAAATTGAAATCCGGAACTCGATCTGAGCCTTCGTTCGAGTATTAAAGTATTTACATCCAGGCAGACAGACGTCCTGACAGATTTTTTTTTGCATTTTCGGATTATTTCAGAAACTGATATTTTCTTGATTTAGGAATATGAGAATTATGAAAACAGTTTTTAATAAAAATTAATTCAAGAGAAATCAGATTTGAAATCTTCAATTTTCGTTATGTTGTATTATCATTTTTTATCCAAATTGTTAGTAATGCCAAAGTATGCCTATTATTATATTAGTTTTGATGAAATTAAAACGACAGGACCGTAATTATAAATTGTTGTCACTGATGATATTAGTTCTTTCAGTTAAAACGTCGTTAAAATATATCTCTGAATTTCAATTTTAACAGTTTATCAATTTTTGTAATAAAAATGGCAGATCCGTATTTAAAAAAATAACTTGTTGGTGGCCGTTAAGACACGAAACGTTGTATCGAAGATTTATTGGTATACTTTTGTAGAAAATTTGAGATACAATAAAAATTTCCTTTTCCATTTTTTGATATTTCTTTTAATAAAAATTCTATAACTCGAGAATGGCGAGAGTCCCTGTAAATTTTTTTCGAGCAATGTAATGTTCTTTGTCCCCATTTAATCGTCATCGGATATCTTGTGGTTTAGAATATAGTAATGTTAGCTATTATTGCCTTTTTTGCCTATTTTTGCACGTTTTTCCTGTTTTTTCTTATTTTTCTCAATTTTCTCCATTTTTTCCCAATTTTCTTCTATTTTTCTTTTTTTATTATTTTTTTTCCCCAATTTTCTCTACTTTTTCTTGTTTTTTTGTATTTCCATATTTTATCACCTTGCACAATTTTTCCTATCTTTTTTCTATTTGTCCTGTTTTTTTTCCTATTTTTCCCCCTATCTATTTTTCCCTATTTTTTCCTGGTTTTTCGTATTTTGTCTAGTTTTCTATTTCTTACTTTTTTAATTTTTCCCATTGTTCCTATTTGTTTTATTTTTCCTATTTCCTAGTTTCCCCACTTTATGTATTTTTAACTATAATTCCGTATTTTTTCCTAGTTTCTACTATTTTTTTCCTCTTTATCCGATTTTTTCATTTTTCCCATTTTCCCAGTTTTTTTCTGTTTTTTACTTTTTTTTTTATTATTTTTTTTCATTTTTCTATTTTTCGCCATTTTGTCTATTTTTCCCTAGTTTTTCGGCCACACGTTTAATCATATTGAGTTGAAATTTGGTATATGGGTTTGGGAGACCCATTGGAAGGACCCATTAATTTTTGTACGACATCTGTCAAATAGAAGTGTCACTATCAAAAAATGACAGATGCAATATGTCATTTCAAAAGCCCTTGAAGAACTCTATTCAGAACAGTCAAAATTATTTCTCCAACTGTCACCTGTCAAAAATAAAAAGTGTCAAAATTTGAAAAGTAACATTAAATATCTGAAAAAGTATTCGTGGATACTCGTCGGGAAAGTTTTAGGGCGACACAACCGATTTTTATTATTTTTCCCATTGTTCCCATTTGTTTTATTTTTCCTATTTCCGCCACTCTATCTATTTTTCCCTATTTTTTCCTGTTTTTTCCTATTTTGTCTGGTTTCCTTCCTATTTCTCACTTTTTTTATTTTTGCCATTTTTCCCATTTTTTAT
Source organism: Neocrepidodera transversa (assembly GCA_963243735.1). Lineage (NCBI taxonomy): Eukaryota > Metazoa > Arthropoda > Insecta > Coleoptera > Chrysomelidae > Neocrepidodera > Neocrepidodera transversa. Next base: position 19,541,966 of record OY725344.1, on the reverse strand, counting down.
TTTTTTAACATTTCGTATTTTTTATTATTTTCCTATTATTTTCTATTTTTTCCTTATTTCTCTATTTTTTCCAGTTTCTTATTGTTTCTCATTTTTTTCTTACATTTCTGTTTTTACCATTTTTTTCTGTTTGTACAATTGTTTGTTTATTTGATTTTACCCCATTTTTCACACTTCTTCCTGTTTTTACTATTTTTTAGCATTTTTTCTATTTTTTCCCATTTTGCCAATTTTTTCCTGTTTTCCTCGTTTTTCCTGCTTTTTCTTATTTTTGCCCATTTTCGTCAATTTTTCCTATTTTTCTCTACTTCTCCCTGTTTTTTTTTACGTTTCTCTATTTTTTCTATTTTACCTATTTTTCCCATTATTTACTATTACTTTCCCGACCCACAACCTAGAAGGGAAAGTACTGTGAACGAGCTAAAAAAAATTCGATATAAAAACGTAAATATCCATTTTCGGGTCCCCTGAGACGATTAAAACCATTTCCAGATGGAAGTCTGTCTGTCTGTGTGTATTCTTCCACGATAGAGGCCACACGTTTAATCCGATTGAGCTAAAATTTGGTACAGGGGTTCGGGTTACCCGTCGAAAGAACCTATTAGTTTTTCTACGATATCTGTCAAATGGAAGTGTCACTATCAGAAAAATGACAGATGCAATACTCACTGAATTTGACTTGCAATATGTCATTTGAAATCCCTTGAAAAACTCTATTTAGAACAGTCAAAATTATTTGTCTAACTGTCACCTGTCAAAAATAAACAATGTCAAAATTTGAAACTTTGGCATTAAATATCTGAAAAAGTATGAATCCGATTGAGCTGAAATTTGGTATATGGGTTTGGGTACCCGGTCGGAAGAACTCATTAGATTGTGTACGACATCTGTCAAACGAAAGTGTCACTATCAAAAAATGACAGATGCAATATCTCATAGAATTTGACATGCAATATGTCATTTGAAAGCTATTAAATAACTCTATTCAGAACAGTCAAAATTATTTCTCCAACTGTCACCCGTCAAAAATAAAAAATGTCAAAATTTGAAACTTTAACATTAAATATCTGAAAAAGTATTTGTTGATACTCGTCGGGAAAGTTTTAGGGCGACACAACTGATTTTTTTTCCTTATTTCCTTATTTTTCCCCATTTCCTATTGTTTCTCATTATTTCCTTTTTATTTCCTATTTTTCTTACTTTTTCCCCGTATATAAACATTAACTATTTAAAATCTCCGGTCCGAAGTTTTCTCTTTGCGTATTAATATCTAGATTTTAATAAATAAGTCCGCTTGGTTTTCATCTTCTTTATATCTGTATGGACTTTGTTTTTTTTTTATTTTTTTTCCATATAATTTAGAAACTAAACTAAAAATAGGTAATCAGCATAAATATGTTTATTATATAATGACCCATTATAAATTAATTTGTATATATATTTATTTGATATAACCAAGGTTGCTGCTTTAAAACTCCGTAGGTGGTAATTGCTAATTACGCTAGAGTAGGTGTTTATTTTTTTTTATTTTCTTCACTTGATATGGATTATCCTAATAATTAACTTTTAATTAAATAGACTTATATACAGTTACAAGATATTTCATTACATTTAATGAATAATTAACCAGATATAAATAAAACAAATAATAATAAATGGTACGTGAATAAAAGAAAGTTTGCAAAGTATATAAATAAATTATGGAATATTTTTTTAGTAATTTTAGCATCGTGTATCTATTTTTTTGTGTCGTAAAAAAATCCCCAAATTTAGGGAAATTTTCGGAAATTTGGCAATGACGCTTTATAAAATTCATTGTTTAAAAAAACCGATACTAAACAACAAATATTTATTTCTCTTAAAATAAGATTTTGGAATATGTAAAAATAAAGGTGTAAACTAACAAATAAAAATACCGAGAGCTAAAATATTACACTGTAAAAAATAAATTTATTTAATTGTCTTTATATATAATTTTTTTAATAATGACAGTATTTTACATTTTTTTTTTAAATCTAAAATTTTTTTTTCAGCAATTAAGAGAAGTCATTCCACACATCAAAATGGAAAGAAAATTATCAAAAATAGAAACTTTAACATTAGCTAAAAATTATATAATGGCACTAACAAATGTCATATGTGACATGAGGGGTGAAGAGAAACATTACACGTAAGCAAAAATAATTTATTTTTTCATGGTACTATTTTTTGATTTATTTATAAATAGTGAATATATATTTTATTATCTTTAAACGACGCCATTTCACTTCATGAAATTTTCTGCAGGACAAATTTAATATCCAAGCTTTAATATTCATTTTTAGAAAGTTTACAATAAAACGAAGTAGGATTAAAGTAGCGAAGAATACTTAATAAATATTCTGAATCATATTGAAAAAGTATCTTAAAGTAAATTTTAAAGTTCTAATGATTTTACTATGAAAAGAAAAATTTTTGTCACATACATTTTTATAGAATATAAATTAGATTTTATAGTATCTAGCCAAAAGAAAATAAAAAACAACTTTCAATTCACATAAGTTTTACACTGAAGTGCATTGTTTGTCCTCAAATTTTTAAAAAATCAAACAAAAATACATGTGTATCTTATTCGTCCTCTAGTGGCGCAACTATTGGGAACTCGAGAAAAAGTTTGATACAAAAGTTATAGGGAATTTGATGCTCTACAACTTTGCACTAGAACATTTTGCACTAGAATGCATTGCTTGTTTTAAAAATTAAAAAAAAATCCAAAAAATCCTACATGCGTATTTTATTCGCCCTCTAGCGGAGAAACTATTGGGAATTCGGGAAAAAGTTTGATACAACAGTTGTAGACAATTTGACGCTGTACAGTTTTGCACTAAAACATTTTTCACCAAAGTGCATTGTTTGTCATCAAAATTTAAAAAAAAATCCAAAAAATCCTACATCTGCATCTTATTCGCCCTATAGCGGCGAAACTATTGGGAATTATGGAATGACTTAAGAACAGAAATTGTAGACAATTTTATGCTCTACAATTTTGCACTTGAACATTTTGCACTAAAATGCATTGTTTATTCTCAAAATTGAGAAAATCCAAAAATTCTACATCTGTATCTTATTCGCCCTCTAGCGACGAAGCTATTAGGAATTCTGGAAAAAATTGGGTACAAAAGTTGTAGAGAATTTGATGCTCTACAACTTTGCACTAGAATATTTTGCACTTATATGCATTGTTCATTCCCAAAATTTTAAAAAAAATCCAAAAAATCCTAGATGTGTATAATATTCGCCCTCTGGCGGCGTAACTATTGGGAATTATGGAATGACTTAAGAACAGAAATTGTAGACAATTTTATGCTCTACAATTTTGCACTTGAACATTTTGCACTAAAATGCATTGTTTATTCTCAAAATTGAGAAAATCCAAAAATTCTACATCTGTATCTTATTCGCCCTCTAGCGACGAAGCTATTAGGAATTCTGGAAAAAATTGGGTACAAAAGTTGTAGAGAATTTGATGCTCTACAACTTTGCACTAGAATATTTTGCACTTATATGCATTGTTCATTCCCAAAATTTTAAAAAAAATCCAAAAAATCCTACATGTGTATAATATACGCCCTCTGGCGGCGTAACTATTGGGAATTCTGGAAGAAGTTTAATACAAAACTTGTAGGGAATTTGATGCTCTACAATTTTGCACTAGAACATTTTGCACTAAAATGCATTGTTTATTCTCAAAATTTAAAAAAAAATCCAAAAAATCCTCCATGTGTATTTTATTCGCTCTCCAGCGGCGAAACAATTAGGAATTCTGGAACAAATTGGCTACAAAAATTGTAGGGAATTTTATGCTCTACAACTTTGCACTAGAAAATTTTGCACAAAAATGCATTGTTTATTGTCAAAATTGAAAAACGCCAAAAATCCTACAAGTGTAATTTATTCGTCCTCTAGCGCAGAAATTATTGAGAATTCTGGAAAAAAATTGGTACAAAAGTTGTAGGGAATTTGATGATCTACAACTTTGATCTAGAACATTTTGCACTAATGTGCATTGTTTATTTTCAAGATTTAAAAAATCCAAAAAATCCTACATGTGTATCTTATTATCTCTAGCGACGAAACTATTAGGAATTTTGGAAAAAATTGAGTACAAAAGTTATAGGGAATTTGATGCTCTACAACTTTGCACTTGAACGTTTTGCAGTAAAACGCATTGTTTACTTTCAAAATTGAGAAAAGCCTGAAAATCCTACACGTGCATTTTATTCCCCCACTAGCGCCGAAATTATGGAGAATTCTGGAAAAAGTTTGATACAAAAGTTGTAGGGAATTTTATGCTCTACAAATTTGCACTAGGACATTTTGCAATAAAATGCATGTTTATTCTCAAAATTAAGAAAAGCCTAAATATCCTACATGTGTATCTTATTCGCCCTCTAGCGATGAAACTATCATTAATTGTGGAAATAGTTGGGTACATAAGGAATTTGATGCTCTACAACTTTGCACTAAAATGCATTATTTGTTCCCAAAATTAAAAAAACAAACCTAAAATCCTACAAATATATTTTATTCGCCCTCTAGCGACAAAACTATTCAGTATTCGAAAAAAGTTGTATACAACTATTCTAGGGAATTTGATGCCGTACAAATTTTCACTAGAACATTTTGCATTAAAATACATCGTTTTTTTCAAAATTTAAAAAAAGCTTAAAAATCCTACAAGTGTCTGTTATTCGCTCTCTAGTGGCGAAACTATTGGGAATTTGCGAAAAAGTTTGAGGCAACAGATCTAGGGAATTTGATGCTCTACAATTTTGCACTAGAGCATTTTGCACTAAAATGCATTATTTGTTCTCAAAATTAAAACCTAAAAATCCTACAAATATATTTTATTCGCCCTCTAGCGGCAAAACTTTTGGGAATTCTGGAATGATACAAAAGTTGTAGGAAATTGATGATCTACAACTTTATACTAGAACATTTGGCACTAAATTGCAAGTTTTAGAGAAATTGAGGAAAAACCAAATTATCCTTTCAAATAAATTAGTAGGTAGACAAATAATTATTTTTTTATCCTTTTCAGATTCGTCCAAGATATGGAAAGTGACGGTGGCGAAATAGATTTAAATAATGGCATGGACGAAACGTCGAATCAAGAGCCAAACAACAACAGCATATATCAAGAAAATCTAGAAACCCGTTCGGAAAATTCAGTAGTGAATTAACGCTATGAACATTAAATAAGTCAGCGTATTTACCTGATTTGAGTCCGTTAGATTGCTTGTTTGAATCAAACTACGACGTCTAGTTAGGATTTAGTTGTTGATCGAATTAAAGAGGGGTGGACGGGTCAAAGAACAACTTACAATCTCAATGAGATAAATGGTGTACAAGAATTGCCTGAAACCACCCCTAAATAAATTAAAAGGAGGCTAAATATTTACCATTAGAGTACAGGAAGTTTGTATCTAAGCTACACGATTTCTTTTGATTATTTATATATATAATCTACATATCTTTAGTGCAATTTTAAATTTTTTGACAATGTTTCAATTAATAAATTTAAAAAAAAAACATATTACACGCCTATGGTTTTGTGAATATCAAAATCCATATCCGTAGTGATATTTAATTACAAAAGTCCATTTAATGAAAATATGTACGTAAATATAATTAAAATTGAATGTTCAAATTTATAACAGTGGCGTACAAATATTTTAAAGGTTAAAATTATGGTAGGATAGGAAACTTTTCTATTAGTGATTAATTGTAAGTGAGCCTAAATGTTATTTTAATTACTACTTGATTTTGATTTACCAGAATATTTCATAGTAATAAGAATAATAATTTGAATCAAAAGAACTATATTAGAAATTTCATGAACCATCCATATTTAAAAAACTTGTCAATTATTTTTAAGGAACTAAAATTAATCTTGTATAAAAAAAATTATTACGTGAAAATATTTTCCATTTCACTTACAATACAAATCATTAAATTACAATCAAAAGAATACAATATCGTAAAATAAAAAAATATATAGTGTGTACTAATAAAAACTTTTACGACAAAATGGACAGATATTCTTTAAAAAAAAATTTGTTTTCGAGATTTTTGATACACCAAATTAAAATATTCCGTTTTTAAAATATCGTGTATTAGATTATTTATTGTTACACCCTGTATATGATGTGTAGTGTTAATGTGATCAAACGTCTGTACGGGCTTTCTTAAGGTTTCGTCTAAAGCAATTATGTGATTTTTTATGCTTCCATGTATTTTGTGTCAAATAGTTATTGTAAATAGGTCAAGATTTTCTTATATACCAATCAAAACTATTAAAATAGGTGTTAACAGAAAATGGAATTAAAGACTGCGCCACTTTATTTCTGTTTAAAGAAAAACATTTTTACAGAATTCGATTACATTAAATTTTAATTCTATTTTCTGTTACCATATATCCTACTATTTTTTTTTTATGTAAGTAGGTACTTTACTTAATACTATAAAAAATATTTATTATATTCCTAAAAATGTGTATTTTTTATATTAGTTTATAAATATAAAGAGATTATATAAATGTTTTTCGCATAATCAAGAAAATGTATAATGTGGAAAAAGTTACCGATAAAAGAGTATCACTCTTACATTAAATGCTCAAAAAAATATTTTTTTTATAAGACGATTCGTAAGACCAATTAAAATGTTGCGAATTATCTTGTAAAAAATTTAATTTTGTTATAGTCAAAATGCCGTGTATGCTTAAGACTGTATTTTTTTAATAGTAATAGAAATTTTTTTGAAAACATCACAAATATTAAAAATAAATCAATTTAATTGTAAGGATCAAACATTAATCAATCAAAACAAATTTATTTTATTTTTTTACATGTTTTGTATAAATAAGGGAGTGTGCCAAATTTCAAAAATTTTGATGATTATAAATAATATTAAACAAATGATATAAAAGTAACAGTTAAGACTAATTGACAGGTATAATTGTCAATTAAAAAATATAAATATAAATTAGAAAAAGTGTAGTGTATACTTTGGACCAATTATATTTTTTATTAAGTATTTAATTTAATAAAAAATATTTGTTCCTTTTTTGTGGATGATTAAAATGTGTCCTTTAATTTATCAACTATATATCTAGTCAAATTTTAATACAAACCTAAAATAATTTTATCATTTTAACTGTTTTTTTTAAACAGTTTTATTATTTTTCATTTAGACATAAAAAAAATTATCATTGCTTGGTTTTATTATTTTCCACTTATTTATCTATATTATATATAGGTATATAAGTATTTTAGTTTTCTACTATATTTTTAGAATAAATCTCACTTAAATAATAATAAACAAATCGTATCAGTCATAGTTTCAGATTATACATAGTGTTTCAGGATGTGTTAAACCTTTCATTATTTAGATACAGTATAGTATAAACTAAATGTACAAAATGGAATTAAAAGATGTAAAAAAGTTCTAAATAATGAATACACTACATTCTAGTTATTAAAACACCTATTTATTATTTATAAATGTAAATCTATCCAACTAATAAGGCTCATTAATGTAATGGCTTTTTGATTAAAGAAAATTGTAAATTTTTCCTTTATTATTTAAATTGTTAAAAATAAAATTTTTATTGTTACAATAATTTGTTGTATCTGAGATATTAAATATTTTTGTAAAATTTGAAAATGCTAACTTGTTTTAAGACAAATTTAAGTAAACATTTTTGTAGAAATTACCAAAGAGTACCTAACAAGTAGTAAATTTCTGTTATAAGTATTTATAATAGGTATTCTTTGGTCAAAAGTATTTATAGGTGTTTTGACTATTACTCAACATTTTTTGATTTAAAAAAATATCATAAGTTTTTATTTTTGGGAATATGTTCCAAAAACGCAAATTGTGATAGTAGTAAACTTGCACAAGTTTTTAGTTTATGAATTATATATTTTATGAAATATATGTATATTGAGTGTGTATTCTTGTATAATATTTTACCCAGACAATTTATTGAAAAGATTTACTTGTAAGTTATATTTAAATATATATATATAGTCACTAAGAAGCATGTATAAAAATGTATTTTCTTTACCTAAACTTACCGATGAGAAGTATCTTATCAAAAGGACTTATTTAAATGAAAGTTTAATAATTTAATTAATTTTTCATTCTAATAGAACAAGTTTTTCTTCCATATTTACAAAATAACAAATTAATAGAATAAAACAAAACTAATAACAAAAACAGTACACAGATGTGACTATAACATGGATTGGCAGAACTGTGTATTTGTAAGATGTAAGCTTTAATAACCAGCTTAATCCAACTATAAGTAAAGTCCATTCAGTTAGTTTACATTAATATTAAATTAAGAGGAGTATAGAGCTAAGACAATACCTAATAGAAGAATGTCGCTGCTTGTTTCATTTTGAGCAAGAATAATTAAACGGGAATAAGTAGTTCGCATCTTATTTCAGTACTTAATTGAATATTGGTGTAAACTAAGTGAATATGTCCGTTTGTCTATAATTAGACACCTTATTGTCAAAACCATTATTTAGTTAAAAATTACAAGTATTTTGAGGTGAAGATAAAGGTAATAATAAAAAAATACCTATAGAAACTATTGGAAATAAAAACAAGTTTATTAATAAGTATTACAAAAATTATAATTTTCTAGAATATGAGTTACAAACATTTATTAATGAGTATTTCAAAAATTATAAATCTGTACATGAGTTAGAAATTTGTTTCAATCATTGTAAACAAATGGGTTTCGAGCATTTTATGTATTTGTAATTTGTGTTTCTGTTTATTCAAACCCTACATCTTAGTTTCTTATCAAATTCTCTAAATCCAATGTACAAGGTTATTTAATATATGCTATAAGAAGTACGAGCCTCTCAGACACCAAGTTGAAAATATACCTGGTTTACCGTAAAACAATAAACCAACTTAGGAATTATGTTGACAAAAGCATGCTAGGAGCATGTAGAGATAGGGGGATATTGCACATTTGATGTAAAATCGGTAGGTATCTATCAGACACGTACTTCGGGTTAAGGGTTAAAAGATGGTCTAGCTCAACATATATTTTAAAAGAAATAAGTCCATTTGTCGTATAAAATATCAGATATTATCACATTCTAAATGATGTTTTAATAAATAAAAAGACAATAATTCGATGGATATAAGTCAGTTTGTAGCGAAAAACAAGTTTGTTTGGCAATTTTCATAGGTTATGAGGTTGCTTAAATTATTTCAATTTCACGGCAAAATACAAACACACAATATGTACCGTTGATTTTTTTTAATGTAGTATTTAAACACGAAGAAATTATATAGTTAGATTCAAATATAAACTATCAATAGACTGACCTGTTTCGGTATCATCGTTTCTTGGGTTCAACGCCGGTTAAACATGGAATAAACACCTGTTGATTTGGTCCGAAAATTTTTTGATTATACCATCTGGACATCGACATTAATCTGCTACCAATATCTATTATTCAAACCGCACTTACACCTTTTTATAACTTTATTTTGTTATTGAAATTTGAAATAAGCGTCGTTTAAATTTCTGATAATTTGACAACTGTCAATGTCTTCTTCTTTCCTTCCTCTTCTTCTTTTCCAATGTCTGCGATATTTTTCCTATTCGAGCAGGGAGAAGTAATGGGCAGGGGAATGAGTTTAGTGTGAAAGCTTGAGAATTATTTAATATAATATTCACGTTAATATACAGGTATTAAATTATTTGTAACGTAATCTTAGTTTGGCGAATAAACAAAAATCCGTTGACATGAAAACCAAAATCGTTTTTGGGTACTAAATAATTTTTGGAACTCGATGTGGTTATACCATTTTCTATTAGATATCTGATACCCAGGGTTGCCTTTATTCATTTTTTACTCCGCCACTCCAAAATATTGATTTCAACTCCGGTTGAATGTACGAATGAATATGTAGTTCGAAAGGGACAGTTGCCGATTCGGCAATTATTTTTAGAACGTTGTTCGCCTAATGGCCGAATGCCTTAAGAAAAAACAACACAAAAAATTACTTTCTTTTTTCCTACAAATCACTTTGGATATTTGACATTTGATTAATAGTTGCGCAAGTCAAGCAATTTTAGTTCTCCCCATATTATTTTAATTAAATATTTGATGTTTTCCAGTTTTAACACCTTATTTTAGGGAGTCGAAAGATCTGTGATCAATGAAACAACGACCTTTAACGATGACAAAAAATACATCTGTTCGAATCTGTATGTAGGAATATCAGGGAACATGAAATGACCTTGAAGAATGACCTATGGTGGCGCATGCGTCAAAGAAATTGACTGAATGGGCTTTCTGAACTAGTCTGAATACCAAATACTTTGGTATGAATCTACTCCACTTTTAATCTCCAATCTACTACTATCGTCTGGTCAGATATGGCATCACTGCTCATACCTTATACCCTTCATACTATTAGACATGCCTTGTTTACATTTATGTATACAATATTTTGAAGTTAATATATTTCTCATGGTGCGGGGTATCTGGTGTTTGCAGGGAAGTATTTACCATGGAACTTACCACAAGTATCGTTTACAATTTAAATAACTTAATAAAACTTTAGAAAATGGCTCGGATATTTATGAAAACACTTGAAGAGTTACTAATTATATTGTTTATTTACAAACAAACTTCGATATTGGCTTCAAGACAAGGATGGAAAATTGATGTCTAATAGTAAATGGTCCAAGGATGCCTCGCAGGGACGACATAGTGTTTGCCATGAGCATATCTAGAACTATATTTCCAACAATTTTTGATCCGGGATCAACCTGACGGGCCATGGCGCAATATTTGAATTCTGCGATATTCAAAATTGAAACAAAGTCACAGCCAAATCGGGTAAATATGTAGACATAGGTCAACTGGATCTTATAAAGGAATGTCCAATATTAGGTACCCTATCATTTGAAGTTTTTTGCCCAGGGTCACCAATACGAGTGATGGGAAAACATAGATTTTACGTGTTTGCACGTTATTAAGTAGCGAAGGTACTTATTGACTTTACAATGTTCGTCCATCCGTCCGTCTGTCCATTTGTCTGTCTGTTCCAGCGATAACTCGAGAACGTTTTCGAATTTTGGAATTTTGTTTTCAGCAATCGATAGCTGATCATCTTACCTCGCCCACCTACTATTTTCAGTGACCTAAGTTAACTACAACCGTCCGTTTGTCTTCCTGTCCCAACGATAACTCGAGAACTGTTTCGAATTTTGGAACTTTGTTTTCAGCAATCGATAGCTGATCATCTTACCCCACCCACCTATTTTCAGTGATCTAAGTTAACTACAACCGTCTGTCTGTCCGTTTCTCTGTCTGTCTCAACGATAACTAGAGAACGGTTTCGAATTTTGAAACTCTGTATACAGCAATCAATAGCTCGTCACCTTAGCTCGTCCATCTACTATTTTTAGTGACAAAAGTCAAATTTACAACTACCTGTCTGTCCATAGCTGAACTACTTGATACTGTTAGCCTGCTGGATTTATTATATTTTGAATGTTAAGCTGTAAGACAAATATCAATGTTTAAAATAAATAACTTTAATAATAAACATTATAAAAACTAATACAAAATATCATAAACTATTTTTTTACATTTAAGGACAAGGCATAGTTTTAAGACGTTCAAACGCAGCTTTTTCCAATGCTTCTTTATGTTTAGGATGAGCAATTTTAATAAGAGCATGCGCTCTCTGTCGCAAAGTTTTTCCAAAAAGAAAAGCAACTCCATATTCCGTGACGACATAATGGACGTGACCTCTGGTTGTTACAACTCCAGCTCCAGGTTTTAACATAGGTACTATTTTACTTACACCTTTATTTGTCACTGATTGAAGAGCTACTATTGGTTTTCCCCTTCCGTCAAATCTAGTAACAGAATTTTTTTGATTGGAATCACAATTGGTGTTAAAACTTACGCTTCAGCACTTCCTCTAAGAAAATCCACTTGTCCTCCGAAACCTGAAAACATCCTTGTTCCAATGGAATCAGAACAAATTTGACCAGTCAGATCGATTTCTATGCAAGCATTAATTGCTGTCATTTTCGGTTGCAGTTTAATTATATTATTACTATTAACGTAATCTACGACCAACATCTCAAGCACTGGATTATCGTCAATAAATTTGTAAAGTTTTTCGGAACCAGTAAGAAAAGATCCCACTATTCTTCCTTTGTGGAAATGTTTTTCGTTATTTGTAATATTACCGTTTTCAATTAATGGTATAACTCCATCAGAGAACATTTCTGAATGAATTCCTAAATTTCTGTGGCCGGTTAATGCTGCTAAAGTTGCGTCTGGGATATTTCCGATACCCATTTGGAGTGTAGCACCTATTAAAATTAAATTTAAAATTTAAGATAAAAAAAAATTCGTTATATTTATACCATCTTCAACTAAATTGTCTGCGATGTTTTTTCCAATCTGCATTTCTTCTTTAGTAGGCGGTTTCGCTTCATGGTTTGGCAATTTTCTATCTACTTCCACGGCGAAATCTATATGACTAAGATGAATAATTGAGTCGCCAAAAGTCCTAGGCATTTCACAATTCACCAAAGCTATTATACTTTTTGATGCACTCATGGCGGCTCGAACACAATCCACACTCGTTCCTAAAGTGCAAAAACCGTGATTATCCGGCGGTGATACGTGAATGCCACATATATCCGGTTGAATAATTTTTTTGTGAAATAGAAGAGGTATTTCTGATAGGAATATTGGAATACAATCGGCTCGTCCTTCTGCTACAGCTTGTCTTACATTTCCACCCATAAAAAATGACGTAGACCTAAAAATATTTGTATATTACATAATAATAGTATATTATTCAACGAGCATATAATGATGGCTATTATTCACGAGAATGGCGCTCGTGACGCAAACCACCTTAGCCCTTATATGCTAGTAGAATACTATACTTTATCCACTACTATTAAATAATTTTGGCTAGTATAAACCTTTATGTAAACTAGTGAATAATCATTATTCACTAGTGAATAGTGGATATCTAGAAATCAGTAAAACCAATGAATAATAAAATAATTATTCACTAGTGAATAATGGATATTATTATTATGTAGTAAACTCATGTATAATCAACAAATAATAGATTAGTCGGAAGATTGAAAGAAATAGAGGACGATAAAAACACCGACGAAGCACTCCAACAAATCAAGGGGAATAAAATATGAAAATGGCGGAACACTATATGAAAGTAGGAAAATGGTCAAATTTGGGAGAAATAGTATAGACCGCTTTATAAAGATGATGCTGAAGACCCCAGGGAGGTAGAAAACATAGTAGCAGAACCACAAGAGAAGACAAAATAGCAGCAGAGATGCTGAAGTATGGCGGGGAACATCTGCAGAGGATAATATCCAAAATGATACAACAAATGATAGGAAAATTTGTAACTTTTTATCTCTTTTTCTGATCTGCTTTTTTCTGTTTAACTTTGTAATGTATCTTTATTTATTTCTTTTATTTTATTCCAATTTTTATATTTGTTTCATGAGAAAATAGTGTCACTTTGTCATATATTTTTTTATCAACCATTTAACATTAAAATTCATATAATTTTTTTTACGAATTATCTTTCTGATAATTCTCCCAAAAAAAACTACTTAATATCACCTACAAAATACTTGCAAATATTATAAATCACAAGCTACAGGCATATGCAGAAAAAATAATGGGTGACTACCAAAACGGATTCAGACCAGGAAAATCAACAGTAACTGCAATACACACCATCGAGCAGATAATTGAAAAATCCCTGGAATACAATAATGACCTACACGTAATTTTTATAGACTTCAGGAAAGCATTTTACTCAATCATATGATCCAAGATAATAGGAGAACTAAAAACACTATTAATTCCATTGTTGTAAATTCACCCTTTACACCCTCTACGAGGTTTAATAATTATATTTAAGGTATACTATATTATATTGTTTATAATACATTTTATTGTTGTAACATTTTTCTAGGTGTATTCAATTTCACAATTCCATTCTCCTTGTATTATTTTCTATTTCTATGAAATAGTTGACTTTCGGTTTCTTGCTAAGTGCACTATGCAATTGTTATCCCGTTTTGATTGATTAAAAGTTGTTAGTACAAGACTTCAGTCAGGTGACTAGAGTCGCTAATAAAAAGGAAAGTCAGGGCTAAATAGTGGTCATTTCATTAGTCATTCTACATTGTACCGATTATTTGGTCATTATTTCAAAATTACATTAGCATTATCTAAATCAAAATGAAACTGTAAAAATCTTGTTCGGATATACCAAAATACACAAATATAGTAGTGTTAGTTACTCGCCCTTTAACGCCTCTCAAAAATTGGCAATACAACACCAAGAAGCTTAGGGAACTGTTGGAAATGACTCTACAAAGCACTAAACGAAAAGTAAAATTCCAAGGGAAGATATTAGAAGAATTCAACATAAACAAACCAGTGAGATTCAGTTTCTCTACCAGTGTGCTACCACCCAAATTCTCCAGAAGGGGAATTTAGGTGTTACTAGGTTCGCAGAAATGGTAAATAGAAAACGGTACCAATTCCTTTCTATGTTTATTATAACACTGCAGTTATATGTTGTTCTATAAAGGTTAATTCAATAGGGTTAAAGTTATTAAAGTAAATAGTTTTGCTAGGTACAAAAACGAGGACTAATAACTTCTAGAAGTTTCACATTAGTACTTTTTTAGGTAGCTTATAAATATAAATAAGTAAGAAAAGTCAATGTCAATGATGATAATCGGACTGTTTACGTTTATTATACTTATTATAGTCAAATGTGAGAGGGACGTGCGTTTGGCCTTCGGCGAGTGGCTACAAACGCAAAACAAATATAATTATCGCAAGAACAAAGAAAAGTATAATAAAAGCAGTATAGAAATTGGATACAGAGGTGCAAAAATTCGGATCAGAAATAAATGAAGACAAAACAATATACAGATCTGGTAATATTTTTAAGGAACATAGGGAATTTGTAATGAGAGGAAGAAGAATGTATAAAATAATTCAATGAGAATAAATAAGACGAAACATTGACTCCGCCCTATTCCACTATTCTGAGGGTAACGTGTTGATGAGAGCGATAAACTCTCAGGTCTCAGACTGTCCGTGTATTTCCCCAAACGCCGACGTAGATCCGATGCGCTACGATAAATTACGAATGTTTTTAAAAAAGGCGTATACCAAAATATTTTGTTCTTATTCCTCGCATATCGTTTATTGTGTTTCTTGTCTGTTGCATGAAATTCCCTATTTCCCGCAAAGTTTTGGCCAAATCTGTATATACAAATGGGGAAAAGAAAACAGATAAATGATAGTCACTTAAAAATAAAAAATTGAAATTGTACCAAGTTTCACCTACTTAGGAACATCGAAAGGACAAACTAGAAAAGACAAGATAAAAGGAAAAAAAAATTTTCGCTTAA
Organism: Neocrepidodera transversa; assembly: GCA_963243735.1. Classification (NCBI taxonomy): domain Eukaryota; kingdom Metazoa; phylum Arthropoda; class Insecta; order Coleoptera; family Chrysomelidae; genus Neocrepidodera; species Neocrepidodera transversa. The sequence goes on along the minus strand of OY725344.1, from coordinate 19,526,437 downwards.
ATAGGAAATTATTAAAATTCAAATCGATCAGCAAAAAACAAAGATACAGATCTATAAGGCTTTAGTCAGGCCAGTCATGACTTACGCCTTAGAAATATTACCAAGATATATAAATCAATAGGACAAAGGCTGTCCTTCTCAGAAAGGCCTGCAAAGAAAAAGTCAACGGGCTCACTACATATGTAGTACATAAAACCTTTTGACACGAAATTAAATTACCCAGTAAGATTAAGGGTGGTACCGGGAAGCTTACGAGAGTCGAACCAATCCGGAAGCCTTTTGATGTGTGACACTAATTTCGTTTGTAACTTTGAAAATTATTTCCAAATTTGAGTTACTTAATTTCCAACTTCGCTCGGGATCGGTTATTCTTCCAATAAGCAGTTGTTTTAGATATTTATATTCAGAGTAAATTTCTCAACAGAAATTCGGGTTTCACGGTTATGGGGTTATTTAAGCAAATATTAGTTTCTTACGCGCCTATCTATTATTGAGAGTCCGCTTGATATGGAACTGAGTAGCTATCGCTCTTTAACGATTAATTAACGTCATTGTTCAATAACGTAAACTAATTCTCTCTTAATTGTTTCTTTAGTAATTTGAACCAAGTGTACTTTTATTCAATCGTAACTGTACCTATTTATTAAAATAATATTTGTTGCTTAAGCAACTGGTCCTTCGAACTTTGCTCTTTAACCTAAAAACAATGCAGTGAAGAAAACCATAAAATTATAAACTCTAAAAATATACGAACTAGCTCTTAACTTAAAAAAGTTTACTTCTTCCTTCAGAGATCAACTAGAGGAAGTTATAAAAGCATTGAAAATCAGAGACTGGAAAACAAAATGCAGAGACAGACCAAAATGGAAAACCATAACAGAAGAGGCCAGAGCAGGTAAAATATTATAAGCGCACCGAGAGAAGAGGAGTTATCCACCTCGTCAATAGGATTTAATACAGCTTTTTTTCAGTTAGCTATAATACCTCGGGATTGAACAGCCGAGATGATGATGAATAAGAGAAGTGATTAATAACGATTTTATTAAACTACAACCAGTGGTATATTGGGGTCGAAACGGATATTTTTTTGGAACGAAGTTCCTTAACGCGGTTTGCGGTATGCCCCCTCCAGGCAACTTTCCATCTATTTCTCTTACTCTCTGTGACTTTCTACAATAAGATTTTTTTCTTATTCAGAGTTTTAATAGACTAGTGAATAATTTGTATTATTATTATTTAGTAAACTCTTATATAATGAACAAATTATAGATTAGCCGTGGATAAAATTATTTATTTTAACTTTATGCTTACCTAAAAATTTTTTCGTTAGAAGGATCGGTATATTTAAGGTCTCCATCCATATGCATATGACATACTTTTACATTGCTAAGATTTTTATCTTGACCGACTTTAGTCATGGCGTGCACTAATTCTATAGGCGTTGCAGCAGCTCCTTGGAAAGCAACAGTAACATTCGATTTAAGAAGCTCTTGGAAAGCCTGCTCTGCAGTAACCCATCGAGGTTCTTTACATCTAATTACCTGCGATGGTTCTTTCACGTAAGTCCAATAGTTTAAATTAGTTCGAGAAGGTGTTTTAAATAATGGTATTAGATTTTTAAACTTGTCTGTGATTTTTCTTAGTAAAATTGCCATTTTATCTGTATGTTTTTATTTATGATTTTTTTTAAGTGTCAATCTGACATTCATATCGCAACAGATATCTGTTATATTTGGTTGTCTTGTACAGTGGTGTATTCGTAAAATAAAAAGTACCGGAACGTGTCGTTATTGATGGGAGGGGTGAGGGAAAATCTGATTATCTTACAAAAATCTTTCTTTTTTCTTATTCGCCAATTTAAAATATAATTTTCATTTGATATTAAATAAAAAATTGTGCGGTCGGTTAACCCCCGTTAGGAACGAAGTTCCTTACGTATATTTTTTCACTTTTTAAAATTGTAAAATGAGAAAAAAATTGGAAAAACCAAAAGAAATCGAAAGAAAATGAAAGAAAGCAGAAGAATAAGAGAAAATGAGGATAACCTGAAAAAATTTGAAAAAATCAAAACAAAAAACAACAGAAAAAAATTAAAAAAAATCAGAGGAAGAAAACATCAAAAAAATTAGAAACAAAAGAAAGAATTAGAATAAAACAGAACAGAGAGAAGAAAAATGAGAAAAGATTAAAAAAAAATCAGAAAAATAAGAAAAAATTTCAAGAATCAGGAAAATCAGAAAAAGAAACAGAGAAATTGGAAAAATAAGAAAAACAGAAAACAATAGAAAAAATTAAAATCAAAATCAGAAAATATTTAAAAAAAAACGATAAATAAATCGTAAAATACGGAAATAACGAAAAAATTAAAAAATTGTATAGCAAATCGCAAAAAATCAAAGAACATCCAAAAAGACGGAAACAATTGTAACCATAAAAAATTTAAAAAATCGAAAGAATTGAAATAAATGGCAAAAAATCGCAACAAAATTCCACAAAAAATGACGAAAAATGGTTAAAATAAATCAGAGGAATAAGAAAAAATGAGGAAAAATAGAAAACAAGATATAGAAAAAAAAACAGTATTAAAAAATTTAAAAAAATCGAAAAACCTGAGAATATCAAAAAAAAAGTTCTCGCTTTTTATTGTTATAATTGTTATAAAAAATTGTCTTTAATATCAAATTGGTTGAACGCTAGATATACAAATAAAAATGCTTTTTAAAGATCAAAAGAAATAGAAATAAATTGAAAGAAATCAGAAGAATAAGAAAAAATGAGGATAACGAATTTGAAAAAATCAAAAACAACACAAAAAAATTCGAAAAAAAATGAGAAAAAAAAACGAAAAAAAAAACTAAAATTCGAAAAAATCAGAGGAATAAGATAACAAAAAAAAATTATAAAACAAAAAAAAGAATTAAAAAAAATGAAGAAATGAAACGCAGATTTGTTCTCTTTATTAATTAAAAAAATGAACAATGAGAAAAAAATAGAAAAAATCAGAAAAATGGGAAAAAGACGAGAAAAAATTTCCAGAATTTGAAAAAATGAGAAAAAACAGAAAACACCGGAAAAAATTGAAAGCAAAATCAGATATTATTAGAAAAAAAGCAAGAAAACGAAAAATTTCGCAAAAAACTGTCAAAAACCGCAAAAAAGAAAAAATATCCAAAAAGACGGAAACAATTGTAACCATAAAATTTAAAAAATTCGAAATAATTGAAACAAATCGTAAAAAATTGCAATAAAATCAGAGGAATAAGAAAAAATGAAAAAAATTAGAAAACAAGAAAAAGAAATAGAAAAAAATTAATAAAACCAAAAAAAAAACCAAAAAATCAGAAAAATGAAAAAAACAGAAAAATATAAAAAAATCTCTCTTTCTATTGTTATAAAAAAATGCTTTTAATGTCAGATTGGTTCAACGCTTGATATACAAATAAAAATGCTTTTGAATAATCAAAAGAAATCGAAAGGAATTGAAAGAAATCAGAAGAATAAGAAAAATGAGAAAAACCTGAGAGACTTTGAAAGGACTAAAAAACAAATGAAAAAATCAAAAAACAACAGAAAACCTCGGCTGTGTCGCCCCAGAACTTTCCCGGCTCGGCTGTATTATTATATACATGTGTATTCAATCAATGTCGTTCTTGAGGATCTTCTGCTATATCAATTTAAACCAAAAATTAGTGGTCACATTCGATTCACACACTAACCCTTCATACCAAATTTTAGCTTGATTTTTCAAACGGTTCGGCCGTTATCTTGGAAAATTACACACAGACATACGTGCACACAAACAGACCTCACTCTGGAAATGGTTTCAATTTTCCCGGGGGACCTTAAAATGGATATTTCCATCAATATCTCGGTTTTTTTTTTCGCTCGTTCACTATACTTTCCCTTTGATGGGACCGGGAAAGTAAAATCAGAAAAAGGAGAAAAAAAAACGAAAAACCGAAAAACCGAAAAATCGAAAAAAATCAGAGGAGTAATAAAAAATTAGAAAACAAAAGAAATAATTATAAAAAAATGAGGGAGGATTAGAAAAAATGGAAAAAAAATCAGAAAAAAACAAAAACTATAAAAAAATTTAAAAAATGGTAAAATAACCAAAAAAGGCAAAAATCGCTGAAAATATCCATCCCCAATATTACTCTTATTTTCATAATTGGCGAAAAAAAGTTACTAAATCTGAACAAATTCTGTCAATAATCCCTCAAAACTGGTAGTGTCTATTGACACTATTTTAATCTTAAATTGATTAATGAGATTTTAGTTAGAATGGAGAAGAATAATTATTAAAAATGCTTACAATTTTTCTAATTCTCGTTTTTAAAAAAAAAATACATTGTAGATGACCTCAATGTGTCTTAAAATCTCTCCACATTAAGTAAGGACATTTAAAGATTGGACCAACTGCAGATTATATCAAAAACAACAAAGCATTCTGTCAGTAGATAGAACGTTCTTTAACTTTAACAGTTCTGTAACTAATGACAATGACGTTTAGATTGTGACAATTGTACAAGAAATCAACTCGTTAAATTTTATTCTAAACGTCATCGCCTTTAGTTATTGAATCTTTAAAGTTAAAGGACGTTCTATCTACTGACAGTGAGTCTTTAAAGTTAAAGGACGTTCTACTGACAGATTATGTTTAATTAATCCACTATTTTTTAAACTTGGCACTGGCCCAGTAGACACATCCAATCAGAGTAGCCACACTATATATTTTAACACAAAATTACTAGTCAACTTGAAGTCTGTCACTTTAAGTAAAAAAATGTGGGATAGTTTGTGTTAGCGTTACATTCATTGGTTGAGTTATTATAGTTATTAGGGGTTGTATTAGATGTAGCCAGTACTGAATACAAGGTTTTATCTGAAAATAGAAAAATTAACAGTTTTGATATGGAATAATGTAAGTAATAAGGGTCTTAAAGTTATTGGTAAATTTAAAAGTAATATGGAGAGCATTTGGTTTGGAAATGTCACAGTGATGGGAAAGTGAACATTCCTTGTGTCATATGGATGTCTTTTTTTGTAAGTGGGGTTAGATATTTTGTAAAATGGTATAAATTAAATTAAGAAGGCAAAATTTCAAAAAAAAATGAATACAAGGGGAATCAAAAAAAATTATAAGAACGGTTGTCAGATAAAAAAAAAACTTGTCATAAAAACCTAACAAAAAACTTTATATACAAGAAGGGTTAAAAGAAATTTGTAAGAATCAGTAATAGAAATATTGTAAGAAATGTTAAGGATTTGAATAAAAAAAAATAATAATAACGAAGCCAACATTATTGTTATTTTTAATTAAAAGAATAGCATACCCAGACGGATACGGCCAGCTTGCGCCCTCTCATTAATTCGTTTGCGCCCAAAATTCTAAAGGTACCTGACGGTCGACCGATTTTCGCCCGTAATAAATAATCAATCCGTATCGCATAGCCATTGGAATTATAAGAAAAAATGATAAAAAAATAACAATGAAAAAAAATTGAACAAATTAAAAAAAAACGAAAAAAAAACAAAAAATCATAATAATCGATAAAATCAGAAAAAAACCAGAAAAAATAATAAGGAAAAAGTAAAAAAATTTTGAAAAAAAAATTGAGAAGAAATTATTGGGAAAAAATGAAAAATACATTTGTAAACTACGGCAAAAACGAGAAATAATAAAAATTGTAAAAAAGACGAATAAAAAAACGCGAAAAGCACTCGCAAAAAAATCGCAAATAATCACAAAAAATCAGAGAAATAAGAAAAAATGAGAAAAATTAGAAAACAAAAGAAAAAATAGAAAAACAGAAACATTTAAAAATAAGAAAAAAAACAAATCATAAAAATGAGAAAAAAAAACGAGAAAAAATTAGAAGAATCGAAAAAATTACAATAAAAAACAGAAAAAATATCACAAAAAATCGCAAAAAAACGCAAAAATCACAAAAAAATGACAAAAAAATCGCAAATTATCACAAAAAATCAATGGAATAAGAAAAAATTAGAAAACAAAATAGAATAGAAAACCAGAACAATGAGAAAAAATGAGGAAAGATTATAAAAAATTGAAAATCAAAAAAAAACAAAAAATCATAAAAATGAATAAAAAAACTTTAAAAAATTAGGCCAACCGAAAAAATCAGAAAAAATCGAAAATAATAATTAAAAAAAACAAAAAACTTTGAAAAAAGAAAAAAATTAGAAAAGAAATTAGGAAACATTGAGAAAAAAATGAAAAATAAAATTGTAAAATACAAAAAAAAACTAAGAAATCAAAAAACCAAAAAAAAAGGCTAAAAAACGAAAAATAGGGCTCAAAAAACGCAAGAAATCGAAAAATACCACAAAAAATCGCAAAAAAAACACAACAAAATCACAAAAAATTTCAAAAAAAAATCGCAAATTGTCACAAAAAATCAAATGAACGAGAAAAAAATTAGAAAACGAAAAAATATAAAAAACAGAACAATGAGAAAACAAGAGAAAAAATTAGAAAAAACACAAGAAAAAAACAAATCTTATTTTTTGGATCTCTATATTTTAACACTTTTTGTAGATTACTTCTGAAATTTCCTGATAAAAGAAATTGTAACGGACAAATAATTTCCACAAAAGTAAAGAATGGTACTGAAAAAAATCATTATAATATAAATCAAGCCTTGGTTATATATTTGGGGAAAAAAAATTTAAAAAATTGTTTACTGTCCTCCAATCCTATCAAACATTTAGTTAATTAATAATTTTGGTTATGAAAATCATGGGGTGCTAATTCCGTCTTATTTTATAGTTTTTAGATACCTTTACTTCTCGAGATCTTTCTATTAATTATAATTTTAAATACAAAATAAACTCTTCTAATTATTATTACTGTGAGCGCAAACAGGCCATCCAGCAGGTACCCTTAATACATTGGGCGCAAACTGGCTGAATTAATGAGCGGGCGCAAGCCGGTCGGGCGCAAGTTTACCGACACATTATATATTATATGAATTTTACCCCCCACCACTATTTGAGCCAATTTCGCTGTTTCTGACCTTAGCGATTTCTTATGGGATTTAACATGGAAGTCGGGGTAGAATCAGTGCTGCTCCTTTACTATGACAAAAATCATGTCCTGATAATTGCAAATATGACCAGTGAGCAAAAGACCAATAATAAGTTAACTGGGTTCAACTTTATAATTCTATAATAAAATAATTTCTAAATTTTTGAATTATCTTTTTCCATAATTCGTTACAAATCCGGCAACTTAGTGCACAGTTTTATTTACGAGAATAATCGTTTATAAAAAAAAATGTGAAATCTACAAAGAATAATAAAATTATTGTAATTTACAAGATTTTAAAGACGAAGTAATAAAAAATACTAATCTCGTTAATCTCCGAATATATATATTTCAATTTTTATTAGTTGTAGGTACGCAACATGTCTCCCACCATAAAAATACTAAAGTTGAGAAATATTGTGATAAACGAGTAATTTAACACAGTTTGTGCAGTGCTAGATTTACGTCAAGTACTTGGAATATCAAAGGGATAATGATGGATAAATATTCAACGGTAAGTAAATATTTTTAACAAGGTGCTCAATAAATTTTCAGTAAATAAAACACAACATTATTAATACAATGACAATTTTTTCTCTTTGGTCTTTATTAAAAATGGCCTGATGATGACCTTTTAGCTGAAACTAGTTAAATTTTCATATTTTTATATCCTGAAAAAAAAAATTTAATTTTAACAATTTCATCTCTAAAGTTTGCTAATAACTCATATTAAATTAGTAATAAAAATATATATACAGGGTTACAAAATTAGAAATTTGATTTAAAAATAAATTATTGAAATGGAAAATTTAGTGACTTTGTGGAAACAAAAAATAATTTATGTATTTCATTATAATTAATTTTTTGATGATAAATATTGGGAATTTTTAAATTCTGTTCTATTTTTATTATAAAAAAATTTAACATAGTTGTAGGTGACAAAGAAAGACGCACGGATTTTATGGGAAAATAAAAATTTCACGATTGTATTGCAATTAAAATATGTCGATATCCTGAACAATAGTTCTCATGGGCTGAATCAAATCCTATGACTAGTTTCACATATCCAGGTCCGTATTCGTGGAAATCTTGAAATTAATAAATCGTGTTATAATTAAGAAACAATTTTAACTACCGGGTGTACCATTATAGTTTCCGGTATTTCAAGACCTTTAAACGAATAAAGACTTACTTCACAATGATACAAGCTGTGTTTAGACTCATAAAAGTTTTTTTTTCAGTTCAATAATAAACAAAATGGCGTTTTTTTTAATTTTGGTTTATTTGCTGTGACAGCCTGTATATTTTCTGATGAGATGACTGCCGGTATAAGGTTTTTTTAAATCGATGCAGAATTAACTGCTCAATTAATGTTTAAGAAAAATCAGAAATCAACAATTAATTTAGTACAGAGACGTTTATAAAACGTCATAAAAACGTACACGACCGACCGTTGGAACGTTTTAAAAACGTTCGTTAAAATACCCGAGAACGTTTATAGGACGTTTTTCTCTAGTGCAATTAGTGCAAATGCCATAACTTCTAACGTCATATAGACGTCGAAAAAAAGACGTTTTTTGGACGTATTTTATAACGTCCACTGGACTAAAGTTTTTAACGATGATTTTAAAAATGACTCACATAAAACGTTTAAACTTTCTTTGTCAAAATATACTTTTGCGGACACAAAAACACAAAAAGCGACATACAAAAACGTTTAAAAAACGTAACTTTCCGGCTTTTTCTGAATACATACCAAGGAACTAAAAACAAAACGTTTTTTGAACGTTTTTACGGGTGCATTTAAAAACGAGTCAAATAAAACGTTTTAAAAACGTCCATATTGTGACGTTATTAAAAACGTCAGTAGTTTAGATCAATCTCTCTAGAAAAGTTACTAGAAATGTTACTAAATTTTCCCCCAGATTGACAGTGAGATCCACCCAAGCGAACCTGAAGTACGTCATATGTAGATGTCAACAATTAATTTACCCTAATAGTACAGAGACGTTTAAAAAACGTCATAAAAACGTACATGACCGACCGGTGGGACGTTTTAAAAACGTTCGTTGAAATTCCCGAGAACGTTTATAAGACGTTTTTCTCTAGTGCCATTATAAATGTCACAACTTCTAACGTCATATATAGACAACGAAAAAAGACGTTTTTTGGACGTATTTTAGAACGTCCACTGAACTAAAGTTTTTAACGATGATTTTAAAATTGAGTCACATAAAACGTTTAAACTTTTTTTCTCAAAATATATTTTTGCGGAGACAAAAACTCAAAAAAGCGACATACAAAAAACGTAGCTTTCTGGCTTTTTCTGAAAACATACCAAGGACCTAAAAAAAAACGTTTTTTGAACGTTTTTACGGGTGGATTTAAAAACGACTCAAATAGAAAGTTTTAAATACGTTCATATTGTGACTTTATTAAAAACGTCAGTAGTTAATCTCCCTATAAAAGTTACAAGAAAAGTTACTAGATTTTCCCCCAGATTGACCTTGAGACTCACCCAAGCGAACCTGAAGTACGTCTAAAGTACGTTATCTGTAGACCTCTGTAGACGTACTTCAGCCATCTACAGATCACCACAGATGTCTACAGATGACGTACTTCAGGTGTGCTTGGGTGGGTCTCAAGGTCAATCTGGGGAAAATTCTAGTAAATTTTCTAGTAACATTTCTAGGGAGATTAATCTGAAGGGGGATTAACTAACGTCTTGAGTACTTTAGTGTAAAAAAGTTTTGTTTTTAAATTATGACTTCGGACGTTTTGTCGACACATTTTGGACGTTTTATATGTCCCTTTTAAAAACGTTCTTGCAGAAACGTTTATATAATGTTTTATTATGGTCCTCGGACGTTCAAAAGTTACATGAACCATAAAAAAACGTCAATCGGACCTATTTTGCTATTAGGATAGGAATATTTTCTTACCGAAATATTGACGTGAAGGTAACAATTCATGGTTAAGCATAAGACTACATAATCAATTCATAAAAGTAGTTAGAACTATGTATGTACGGAACCGGAAGTGAGCTGTCAAAGTGTTTAAAATGACGGGAAATTCAAATAGGGCTGCGCGACAAGGTGCTCCGCATTGGAAGGGTTGCGCAGGGTTCGTTTAAAGCGCCCCACCTATGATTAAGGCCCCCCATCTGTCAATCTTTGACATAAGCCCCGCTCCCATCTGTCAATCTTTGACATAACCTAAAAAATTCTTCTTTCCACGTGGTGTAACTCGTGGCCAACTTCAGAGTTCATTGTGAGCCACCAAATGACGTAATTCCCCACCTCCCAATCTTGCACGTGTTGTTGCGCTATGACGTCACGCCTATCATCACGTCCACTCTGAGATGCGTTACGATAATAACGAAATCTCTAGTCCGAGCGCAAAATGAGTTGCCAAAAGGGCATTAGTTAATATCTCCATTATTATTGGTCCGATTTAAACGCGAGAAACGGTTTTGTATTTGAAATGTGACGTAGAATAATTAAATATAAAAAAATCCTGTGCAGTGGCGTCGCCAAAGGGACACTACGAAATATCTCCGTTACTATTGGTCCGATTTAAATGCGGAAAACGGCGCCATATTTGAAATGTGACTTAGAATAAATACGTAAAGAAAAAGCATACGCAGAACGAAAACCAAAAGCATCTTAGCTTATTATATCTCTGTTGCTATTGGTCCGATTTAAACGCGGAAAACGGCGCTATATTTTAAATGTGACGTAGAATAAATGAACATAGAAAAAACGTGCTCAGAACAAAAGCCAAAAGGACCTTAGCTTACAAATATTTTTCTGTTCTTTACCGTAAAATACAATTTTTATGCAAAAAAAATAGTGAAAAAAATCAGATACAAGAAAATTATTGATAATTAATTGTTCACTATTGATTTTGCAGGCGTATACTTAAACATTAACTAATCAGTGAATTCTGCATCGATTTTAAAAAATCTTATAACCCCAGGTATCTGAAAGAAGTGGCTTTCGTCTCATCAAAAGACAAAATCAAAATATGCAGGGTGTTACATGTAAAAAAGCAAACAAAACAAAATTTTAAAAAAATGAAATTTTGTTTAACAGGAAGGGAGAAAAAACTGTTATGAGTCTAAACAAAACTTGTATCATTGTGAAGTATTTCAACGAAAAGAGCATCTTTATTCGTTTAAAAGTTAGAAGCTCTTGAAATGCCAGATATGTAATGGGACACCCTGTAAAAGATTTCAGACCGGTTTTAATGTATTTTGGACTCTGTTGTTTATCGTTGGTCATCGTATTTTCGAACGGGGGCTGGTCAAAAGTTAATAAATAAATAAAAAAGTAGAAGAAAAAATTAATATTTGTATTCAAAACGAAGCCTATTTATGGGTAAATGAAAGATTACAAAAAAATTTGTTCTTACAAATGTGCTGCGAATAAGGTAGTGCTTGGAATTTAGCGATGTAGGTTCGAATCCCAACAAGGCAGATCTGTAATTTTTCCTGATTTGACTACATGCCAGAATTTTCAAATCGGAATTATTTCCAATTTGACTACAAGTTATTAAATAGGTTCCCGGCGGTTCTAATATCTTGGTTCTGATCTGATCTGATCTCGTCTATTATTATACTGTTGGTCTGGTATCTTTTCCTAAAAATCTTTTCTTGTTGTCTATTAATTCAGATTCAGTTGTTACTTGAGTTGTCATTTGTCATTCAGTGAAAGCGATTCCATAAATTTAATTTTTGTGCAGTGTACCGTAGGATACACTTTGGCTTTATTCGGATTTGTTGTTTTATCAACCCTCCAGTATGGAGTGACAATTGGTTATGTTGTACTTGCTTAACATATTTTTTGTAAGTAATCTTAATTTTGTCCTATTGCGTATCTATTCTTTTTTTTTATATTTTGTTTTGTAGGTCTGATAATGGTCATTGAATGGCCAAAACATGTAGCCTAATTTGTTATCTTCATCAATTATAATTGTTGTCATATGACTTCGTGTTTTTTTTTTAATTATTCATTGAATAATTTACCACATTTGAGTATAATCTACTGTTTTTGAAACATTTTAGTTAAATTTTTTTCTTAGTTGGAATACAATTTATTTATTTAAATAAAACGTAAGTTTCCAGGTGAACTTAAATTTGAGCAAAACATTTGACAGAAACCTGAGCCAAACAGGTAACAGAACCTGAGCCAGCAGTTAACAGAACTTGAGCCAGTAGTTAACTTAAAGTTGAGGCAAACAGTTAACAGAAACTTACGTCAAACCGGTAACAGAACTTGAGCCAGCAGCTAACAGAACTTGAGCTAGCAGTTAACTTAAACTTGAGCCAAACCGTTAACAGAAACTTACGTCAAACCGGTAACAGAACTTGAGCCAGCAGCTAACAGAACTTGAGCTAGCAGTTAACTTAAACTTGAGCCAAACCGTTAACAGAAACTTACGTCAAACCGGTAACAGAACTTGAGCCAGCAGCTAACAGAACTTGAGCTAGCAGTTAACTTAAACTTGAGCCAAACAGTTAACAGAAACTTACGTCAAACCGGTAACAGAACTTGAGCCAGCAGCTAACAGAACTTGAGCTAGCAGTTAACTTAAACTTGAGCCAAACAGTTAACAGAAACTTACGTCAAACCGGTAACAGAACTTGAGCCAGCAGCTAACAGAACTTGAGCTAGCAGTTAACTTAAACTTGAGCCAAACAGTTAACAGAAACTTACGTCAAACCGGTAACAGAACTTGAGCCAGCAGCTAACAGAACTTGAGCTAGCAGTTAACTTAAACTTGAGCCAAACAGTTAACAGAAACTTACGTCAAACCGGTAACAGAACTTGAGCCAGCAGCTAACAGAACTTGAGCTAGCAGTTAACTTAAACTTGAGCCAAACCGTTAACAGAAACTTGAGCCAAACAGGTAACAAAATAGAGTAACAGGTAACAGAACTTGAGCCAGCAGTTCACTTAAACTTAAGCCAGCAGTTCACTTAAACTTAAGCCAAATAGTTAACAGAAACTTGAGGCAAACAGGTAAAAGAACTTGAGCCATCAGTTAACAGAACTTGAGCCAGCAGTTAACTTAAACTTGAGCTAACCAGGTAACAGCGAAGTTCACTGATTAGCATAGAACGGAATCTGACGACTGAAGCGAAAAGAATGCTTCTTCGTGTTCAATCTCTTATCCGTTATGGCAAGTGGAAATAGGTCATAAAATCATTTGATTAGGGACGGAAATTTAAATATTTGAAATCGCTTAGCTCTTAATAAATTAATTGAATAAATGGAAGAATTGACTTTAGAAAATATCTTTTAAATAAGGATAAATTTGATAAATTTAAGAAAATAATTTAGTATAATTATACAAACATGTTCTACATGTTAAAACACACAGACAGACAGACAAAGACTTCCATCTGGAAATGGTCTTAATCGTCTCAGGTAACTTCTTCATAATACTTTCTCTCCTCATTGAGAAAGTAAAATATGTCAGCACCTCGTACATACATATTAAATATCTATAAAAACTTAACTGGAAAAATATAACAATTGTAGTTACAGCACGATATATACGCACGTGTAAGAGTAATAACTCTTAATGTGGCCATAATTGAAGGTTGTTCCTAGAATGCACCGTATTTTTCCTGATAAATATTAAATAATATAATGAAATTTCCAACAAAACTCCACTTTTTTACCATTTATAGTATGTAACAATACTATGATAAAATTATATATACAGATTAAATTATTTATTAAATCTAATAAATGATTTATTAGTAAAGGGATTAAACATTATAAAAGGAAAATTATTTTTAGAAAATACTTTAAAAAAATTGATATGACATTTTATTCAATATTTCCATTTACTATTTTTTTTTTACTTTAGGACTATTAAAGTTAATTCAGTATTGATATAATTTTTAAAAAATGTATACTTACACTTAATTGGGATAATGGAAAATTACGAATTAGATATACTAGCGGAAACTAAGCAAATCGGAAAATACATGCTATTTAAAAGTGGCAATGAGAGTAGATGTTTTGGAACGGAATTTATAGTTAACAGAATTTGAAAAACGATCATAGAATTCAAAAGCATATCAGAGAGAATGTGCAACTTAAGAATACAAACTGAAGATAAAGGTCCAGAAACAAAAAACGAATTTTATGAAAAAATAGAAGAAATACTAACTGGAATGCAAAAATAGGCAGATAAGAAGATAACGGGAGGGAAAAGTATCCATAAAACCTGACCTACATCTAAGAAGATTTGCAAATATCAATAGTACTATCCTAAATGAAATCCTTTCACTTGGTATTTTAATTGAATGATTGTGTTATAAATATAGAGTGCGCTTGATATAATTAAAATGTAATAGATTACGACACAATGGATTTTAAATGTGTATTGTAGTGAGAAAATTCTAGGATATATGACTCGAATTTTGACAAAGCGTTTCAACAAAGAGAAGGAATCATGAATTGTATTTACAAGAATATTTTCTAACAGATTATAACTAAAATGAACTAAAATTGATTAAATTTGCCATGGAGAACTAAATGACAATAAGCAGTGCATCCTTCGACTATAAAGACGTACTGATATGGACTACCCGGTAGATCAGATGTCCCATCTTTTTCAATATATAATAAATTTAGAAAAAATATTTTTAAAAAATACAATTTATTTAATTTTTGATGTTCCTGATGGGTCTTCTTCTTATTTCTTTTCTTCCCATTCACTAGTGTATCTTCTATTGATTTGTTTCTTTCTTCTTTTTGTCTCTCCCTGTATCACTTCCTAGTTAATTTTTTTCTCTACCTGGCGTATCATCTACCTGCACTCTCACCTCTGGATGAATGATACTTTTAGTTATTTTCTTCCTCTATCGATAATTATACATGTACTTGACTAAATAACTGATAATCACGCTTGGTACATTTAATGCTGTCATCTTTGTCATTGCTTTTGTACTGTAAATGTAAATTATTGAGCTGTCAAATTTTTACAATGTCATTAATTCGTGATATAATCTAATGGATATCGGGTCTATCGATAATCCCATAAGTTACTGCACTCATGAAATAACTTATGCGATTATCGATAGTCACGATACCACTCGTTGTATTATACAATATGTCTCAGTAAGTTGGAACCATATGGGAAACTTTTTTATTATTAATTTCAGGAAAAAAATGTATTCTTCATAAAAAGTTCTGCATGTCCTAAAATCTAAAATACAATCAACAGATATCAATTTTTTTCAGTCGTGTACGAGGTACCTATGTCAAAAAATATGAATTTTACTCAAGAGTAAAGTAGCTTTATTTTTCTGAATATTGACAATTGTTATTATAAAAAGTTGATTATAAATGCATATGCATTCAACACATGTTTAAATTGCAAAATAGTTAGAAAACATTAAGAAACGAGGTTATCATGACTTTTACAATCACAAGAGATAAATGTTTATTCAAAATAGAAACAATAGTAAACAAGCACAAAACCTATTTTTTAAAAATAAATGAATGTAATTGCATATTTGAACATAGTTTTTGGTACTGATAAACTTTTTTTTAATAACATTTTTCGATATTGTCAAATTTAAAGGTACTTTACTCGTGAGTAAAATTCATATTTTTGACATACCTCGTACACGACTGAAAAAATTTGATATCTGTTGATTGTATTTTAGATTTTAGAACATGCAGAACTTTTTATGAAGACTACATTTTTTTCCTAAAATTAATAATAAAAAAGTTTCCCATATGGTTCCAACTTACTGAGACATATTGTATATGATATTCCTTCATCTCTCTTTATATTTTATTTTACTTCTATATTTATTTTCTAATACACAAACCAAAAATATTAACAAATTTCTTTTTTATGACAAGTCAAAAATTGTCCCCTGAAAAATTGAGCATTTTTTCTTTCCCACTTGATTAAATTTTTTTTTAAAGGAGTATGCCTGTATAAGCGTTAGCTTCTGGTGCTGAGGGTAAATCGTATTTTTGATCCGGGATTTTCTCCAAACATTTTTATTTTCTTCATTTTTGCGACCTCTAACCAGATATCAGTAGCTCAGCCAGTCAGTAATCAAACAGTGATGCCGATTTGTGGGGAATTTCCTATTTTTGGTCATCGGTTGACCTATTCATACCTCCGAATTAGGTATTTATTTTTTAATGGAAACTATGTAGTAAATATTTTCCGGTTTTTTGGGCTTGACTAGTAGCCCTACTCTTCTATAGCATACTATAAAATCATGGATAGGTCATCTATAATCTTTTCATTCCTCAAAATTACGTATTTATTTTTTAAAGGAAACTATGCAGTGAAAATCTTCGGGTTTTTTTTGCTTGACTGGTAGTACCAGTCCTAGATTATAATATAAAATCATGTATAGTGTCCGGTGACTCTAAGGTCATCTATAACCTTTTCATACCTCAAAATTACGTATTTATTTTTTAAAGGAAACTATGTAGTGAAAATCTTCCGGTTTTTTTTTGCTTGACTAGTAGTACCAGTCCACTAGATTATAATATAAAATCATGGATAGTGTCCAGTGACCATAAGGTCATCTATAACCTTTTCATACCTCAAAACGTATTTATTTTTTAAAGGAAACTATGTAGTGAAAATCTTCCGGAAAATATTCACTACATAGTTTCTTTTAAAAATAAATACATAATTTTGAGGTAGGAAAAGGTCATAGATGACCTTAAGGTCACCGGACACTATCCATGATATTATAGTACACTATAAAAGTGTAGCGCTACTAGTCAAGCCCAAAAAACCGGAAGATTTTCACTACATAGTTTCCTTTAAAAAATAAATACGTAATTTTGAGGTATGAAAAGGTTATAGATGACCATAGGGTCACCGGACACTATTCACGATTTTATAGTACACTCTAGTAGACAAGTGTTACAAGTCAAGCCCAAAAAATCGAAAAATTTTCACTACACAGTTTCCTTTAAAAAATAAAGTTATAACATGGGAGCACCAGATACGGGCATACTCCTTTTGCCAAACAATACCTTCCGGCCATATATACTACTTAGACACGCCTTGCATATATTTGAGCTGTGACCAACATTATTTATCAAATACAACGATTCAAGGTTGCCAGATTGCTAGAATTTTCAGAGTGTAAATATTTTAAATGCGAATTCCTCTTACGTCGCCTGAAATTTAGACAAATTGGCAGCAACGTGATTTATCTTATCATTTTTAATAGTTATTTATGTACCAAGGGTATAAATAGATCTTTATGCCCTGAGGGCGACGAGAGTTTGTAAGTCGCCCGAGGGTATAATCATCTGGTTATACCCGCGGTGCATAAAAACTTTTATGTTAGACAAGTTCGTTATTGCATCCACAATATAATTATTAAAAAAAAAACTATTTTGTCTTTATGCCCGCGCGGGCCATAAATTTCACTATGCAGGCCATAAAGTTCACCTTGCGTGCCATAAAGTTCACTTTATGCACGCACGGGCATAAAATAAACCTTTATTTAGTTGGTAACTAAGCAATAAAAACACAATAATGAACTAGTATGACATAAAAGATATTATTGTTTGTTATTTTAGGCTTTTACGCTTTAATTTGTTTTTACAACTTAAATAATGAATCTAGGCCATAACCGCGACGGATAAAACCGCTATGGACAGAATCGCGACGGACAAAATCGCGAACGGACAAAACTGCGAACGGAGAAAACCGCGAATGGACAAACCCGCGTACGGACAAAACCGCGAATGAGTAAAACCCCGAAAGGAAATAGCCAGGTACGGAAACAGACAGGGTCGTATTGAGTAATGAACCTCCTTTTTTTATTTTATTTTTATGAAAACAACTTTCCCATCAATAAAATGAAAAAAAAAAGCATTTTTTTCTTCCCAAAACTAAATAACGCAATGGTTAACTTGTAAAAATTACTCGCTCAATCTTCCTCAATAGCCTGCGAGGATCTGTTTATGACAAAAATTTTCGCTTCTGTCAGTCGAGATTCAAGTTTTAAGAAAAAATTGATTTTATTATACATTTTTATTGAAATTAAATTTTTTAGGGTCTTTCTTCCTATTTTTTTTTACTTTTCCTGCATCATTTTTCCGTCGTTTTGATTTGTTTTTTCCAATTTTTTCCGATTTTTTATGATTTTTTCAAATTTACTCGCGTATCCGCGAATCCTATACAAATTGTCAAATGAAAAATAAAGAATGTTATTATTATTATTATTCGATCTTTCCTGATTATTTTCCCCATTTTTTACGGATTTTTCCAGTTTCTTTTCGGTTTTATACGGTTTATTACGGTTTTTTACGATTTTTTACGATTTTTTACGACTTTTTACGATTTTTTACGATTTTATTATGATGTTTTACGATTATTTATCATTGTTTACAAAATTTTACGACTTTTTATCAGTTTTTTACGATTTTCTTACGATTTTTTAAATTTTTTTTACCATTTTTTACGGTTTTTTTTTTAAGAATTTTTAGCATTTTTTAGATTTTTTTCCATTTTTTTTCTTTCAAAGTTTTTTAATTTTTTTACGAAATTATACTACTTTTTGCCTATTTTTTAAAAATTGTTTACGAATTTTTACGATTTTATACGGATTTTTCCATTTTTTCCCTTTCTCAATTTTTTAAATTATTTAAGAAAATTTACAACTTTTTGCCTGTTTTTTACTATTCTTCTACGTTTTTTACAATTTTTTACGACTTTTTACGATTTTGTCCATTTTTTTCCCTTTCTCAATTTTTTAAATTATTTAAGAAATTTTACAACTTTTTGCCTGTTTTTTACGATTCTTTTACGTTTTTTACAATTTTTTACGACTTTTTATGATTTTTTTCGATTTAATTTAATTTAATTTTTTTTTCGACTTTTTCTAATTTACCCGCGTTTTTCGATCTTTCCCGATATTATCCGTTTTTTTTTCATTTGTTCCAGATTTATCCATTTTCTTTTCCTATTTTTACGGTTTTTTGCGATTTTTATGATGTTTTACGATTATTTAGCATTATTTACAAAATTTTACGACTTTTTACCAGTTTTTTACGATTTTTTACAATTGTTTATCATTTTTTACGACTTTTTACGTTTTTTTAACATTTTTTACGATTTTTAAGGTTTTTTCCATTTTTTTCTATCCTTCTCAATTTTTTAAATTATTTACGAAATTTAACGACTTTTTACCTGTTTTTTACGATTTTTCTACGTTTTTTTTACAGTTTTTTACGATTTTTTACGATTTATTTCCATTTTTTTCTCTTTCTCAATTTTTTAAATTATTTACGAAATTTTACAGTTTTTTTTACGGTTTTTTTACGATTTTTTTAAGATTTTTTACGATTTTCCACGATTTTTCACGATTTTTTCCACTTTCTCCTCTTTCTTAATTTTTTAAAATCCGTAAAAAATTGTAAAAAATCGTAAATAATCGTAAAAAATCGTAAAAATAGTAAAAATTCGTAACAAGTCGTAAAAAATCGTAAAAAATCGTGAAAAATCGTAAAAAATCGTAAAAATTAGAGAATTAATTTTATAAAAATTAGAACATGAAAAAATCTAATGACCTGTTTAGATATTTTTAAAAATGGCGGATATGAATATTTTGAAATTTCAACCCCCTCCATTTCCACCCATGAAGGTCAAATCGAAAAAAGTTTTAAGCGAATTAATGTTCTAATAATTAAGATATGAAAAAAGTCTCATGACCTATTTCGATATTTTTAAAAATGGCGGAGATATGATTTTTTTTTAATTTTAAGCCCCTCCAGTTTCCACCCCATTACAGTTAGAATGCCCAAAAACAATAGGGTTCCTCTCGTAGATACGAGAATACGATTGGCGAAGGAATTTTTGAAATCGGACCACTGGTTCTTGAGAATCATCTCCACATCCATCCATCCATCCAGACTGACGGACATGAAATTTTTTCACCTAATCCTGTTGTGGGTGGCTTCAAAATGTCGAGAAAAACCATTTTAACCAAAAAAAAAAATTCAAATTTTTTTTATGATTTTAATACTTCCGGTCCGGACCGAAGTAATTATTGAAGTAAGTCTGTAAACGAACCGCCACTGTGCATTACACTAAAAAATTGTATTGTAAATGTAAATTTTGAGATATATTTTTTATCATTTTCGTAACAAAACAATCAACGCCAACTTCGGTTTGTTATTTTATACATTTATAAATTTTCACTTCAAAATTAGTTGGATAAAATTTGGAAAGAAAAGAAAATACCCAGCTAATGGAAATGCATTAATATGCCTGAACAAATATGAGTACGAATCGATAAATGTTTGCAGTCGACGTGTTAACATCAACTAATTATCGAAGGACCAAAAAACGGCATCGTTGTTAAATTTTTAAGAAAATGCTTTTCAATATTACATTAATATCAATAAAAAAAGTATATTAAAGCCTACTGTACCTAAGGGTTATTTTCTCACCCATTTATTATAAGAAATTGAAATTATTAAATGTACATTATTTTTTACCACACTGTAAACACAATTATTGTTACTCACTTTCACTGTGAAATCTCAGAACATTATATTTATAATTTATTAATTTTTAATGAGCGGTTATGCCGCCATTTATTGAAGAACCTTCATTCTGTCAACGACTGTTCTATACGAGAACTCAGAAGATAATTCAAGGCGACTGTTCACTTCGAGAGTTAATAAGACAGTGGTTTGTGGCGGGTTATTTTGTTTACCCAAACCATAAATTCCAGGTTAACGATGAGTCTGGTAAGAATTTAAACGATTCTCATTGGTTAAGATTTAGTGGTGCAATTTTGTGTAACTGTCGATTTTATTCCTTTGCAAATATAGAATATGGTTTTAAGACAATATTTTTCGTCTCTTTTTAGAACAGCCTTTTTTCTTTTTTCCTTTATCAAAATTGATCAAAAATACTAAAAGTATTATTTTTTTTATTAGACAGATTTATTATATATTACTAATACTATTAAGACATACAATAAATCGTTAAAGATAATAACTTTTAAAAATTTTAATCTAAAATGAGATTAAAATTTCTAATTTTGTTTTCGCATATAGTATAAAAAATTTTACTAAAAAATAAATTATAGTTATTTATGATATAAGTAACCTAACTTATTGTACAAGATAGGAAAAAAATGATTGATTATTATCCTATTTTAATGTTTTAATTTATTGATCGGAAAATTTAAATAACGATGCATTACTTTTTTACCATCGCAAATATCTATACGATATTTACAAATGGAAATAAAAAACAAAACAAATAAACTTTACTTTGTTAAACTAATCCTGTTTATTGCTAATTTAAATATGTCATGAATTCTATGAACTAAAACATTAAACAATATTATTATTTTTTAATTATTTGTTTCAGATAAATGGTTTGGATAATCCATCATTTATAGCTTCGAATCAAAATCTTGAAGATGGAGATTATGAACCAAAGAAATCAAGTTTAAAGGTAAACTAGAGGATATAAAATTCGATAGAAATGATCAGTTTAAAAAAAATTCAATACTGTTAAAATGTCATAAATGCCAAGTTTTCAAAAATTTTGAAAATTAAAAAAAATATCAAAACATGCACTCACAAATAAGTATTATTTTTTACAATTTATAAAATTAATTTTTTTTTATTCTAAAAAAATTAAAATTAAAAAGGTTGTGAAATCGGATGACTCCCTTATGTCATTTTTGCAACTCTAAACGTGTTTTAATATATCTCTCTCTCCCTTCTCTTTTCCTTTTTTTACTATTTCTTCCTATTTTTTATAATTTCTTTCTATTTTTCGCTATTTGTCCCTACTTTTTTCTATTATTCCCTATCTGTCCCTATTTTTCCTATATTTCCCAATATTCCTCTATTTTTGCTTCTTTTCTCTATTTTTTTCTATTTTTCATATTTTCCCCTATTTGTCCCTATTTGTATCTGTTTTCCACTATTTTCTCTATTTTTCCTTATTCCCTATTTTTCTTATATTTCACAATTTTTCCCTATTTTTCCCCATGTTTCCCTATTTTTGAGTATTTTCTCTATTTCTCCTGTTTTTTCCTATTTTTCATTATTTTTTTCTGTTTTCCCATATTTGTCCCAATTTCTATTTGTTTTCTACTATTTTCTCTATTTTTCCTTATTCCCTATTTTTCTTATATTTCACAATTTTCTCTATTTCTCAACTTTTTATTCCTTTTTTTTATTTTTTTTTTCTATTTTCCCCTATTTGTCCCTATTTTTATCTATTTTCCACAATTTTCTCTATTTTTCCTTATTCCCTATATTTCTTATATTTAGCAATTATTTCCAATTTTTCCCCACGTTCCCCTATTATCGCCTATTTTCTCTATTTCTCCTGTTTTTTCCTATTTTTCATTACTTTTTTTATTTTCCCCTATTTGTCCATATTTGTATGTATTTTCTACTATTTTCTCTATTTTCCTTATTCCCTATTTTTCTTGTATTTCGAAATTTTTCCCTAATTTTCCCCATGTTCCCCTATTTTTGCCTATTTTCTCTATTTCTCCTGTTTTTTTGTTTTTTTAATTTTTTTTTTATTTTTCCCTATTTTTCCCATTTTTCCTTATTGCCTATTTTTCTTATATTTCGCAATTTTTCCCCATTTTTCCCGATGTTCCCCTATTTTCTCTATTTCTCCCGTTTTTTCCTATTTTTAATTTTTTTTTATTTTCCCCTATTTGTTTCTATTTTCCACTATTTTTGCCATTTTTCCTTATTCCCTATTTTTCTTATATTTCGAAATTTTTCCCTATTTTTCCCGATGTTCCCCTATTTTTGCCTATTTTCTCTATTTCTCCTGTTTTTTCCTATTTTTCATTATTTTTTTCTATTTTCCCCTATTTATATCTATTTTCCACTATTTTCTCTATTTTTCATTATTCCATATTTTTCTTATATTTCGCAGTTTTTCCCCATGTTTCCCTATTTTTGACTATTTTCTCTATTTCTCCTGTTTTTTCCTTTTTTTTCATTATTTTCCCCTATTTGTCCCCATTTCTATCTATTTTCCACTATTTTCTCAATTTTTCCTTATTCCCTATTTTTCTTATATTTCGAAATTTTTCCCTATTTTTCCCCATGTACCCCTATTTTTGCCTTTTTTGTCTATTTCTCTTGTTTTTTCCTGTTTTTGATTATTTTTTTTTATTTTCACCTATTTGTCCCTATTTGTATCTATTTTCCACTGTTTTCTCTATTTTTCCTTATTCCCTATTTTTCTTATATTTCACAATTTTTCCCTATTTTTCCCCATGTTTCCCTATTTTTGAGTATTTTCTCTATTTCTCCTGTTTTTTCCTATTTTTTATTTTTTTTTCTATTTTCCCATATTTGTACCGATTTCTATTTGTTTTCTACTATTTTCTCATTTTTTCTTATATTTCGAAATTTTTCCCTATTTTTCCCCATGTTCCCCTATTTTTGCATATTTTCTCTATTTTTTCTGTTTTTTACTATTTTTCATTACTTTGTATTTTTCACAATTTTTTTTTATTTTTCATTATATTTTCCAATTTTCCTCTATTTTTTTTGTTTTTCTTTATTTTTACCTATTTTTCACTATTTCAAATTTCTTTTCTATTTTTGCTATTTTTTCAAATGTTTTTCTATTCTTCGTTATTTTTTCCTATTTTACTTTATTTTCCCCTCTTTTCCCCCTTTTTCCTAATTTCCCTCATTTTTCTCCGCTTTTTTTCCACATTTTTCACTATTTCTTCTTTGTTTTTACTATTTTTCCCGATTTTTTCATATTTTCACTGCTTTTCATTATTTTTTCCTATTTTTCCCTGCGTCCTTTATTTTTTCCCATTTTTCTTTATTGTTCTCTATTTTCTTAAACTTATTTGGTTAATTAGTTACATTTATTATTCTTATATCCACGATAAGACCAAGAAGGGAGTGACACACGTGGTTTACGTATATTTTAGGTTAAAGTTCTTCTTTTTCTTTTTCAGAGACTTACATTCCATTACTTACATTACTAATGTTAACATATTTTTCCCTATTTGCACCTATTTTGCTTTATTTTTCCCTATTTCACTTTATTTTTCCCTACTTTTCGTCATTTTTGTCTAGATCGGCCCAGACTGTGATATACCATATAAGGTCGGCTGGGTATGCGAAACAAATATGTGAGTGACTCCATCTTTCGGTGGGGTCTACGACTGACCATATATTCGAAGGAATGTTGCTTTACCCATAATTTTAAGTTAATTCTAATTATTTAATTTATATATTTTAATTATTACGGAAAAAAGTAGGAGAGGGGAATTCTGGATTATAAATTATACTTCATCTGCTCTTGGTGAATAATAAATCCTTAAAAACCCTTAAAAATCGTTAAAAAGCTTTAAAAATCCCTTAAAATTCTTAAAAAAGTTTAAAAATCCTTGAAAATCTTATAAATTCTTAAAAATAGTTTTAAATCCTTAAAAAATTCCAAAAAAAAAACCCTTAAAAACAATTAAAACTTAAAACTACTTAAAAATCTTAAGTAATTCTTAAAGATCCTAAAATAATCCTCAAAAAACATTAAAATCACTAAAAACAGTTTAAAATTTTTAAAAATCCCTAAAAATCCTTAAAAGTCATTAAAAATCCTTTAAAATCCTTTGAAATTCTGAAAAAAATTTAAAAATCCTTAAAAATCTTATCTTAATCTTAGAAATTCATAAAAATTGTTTTAAATACTTAAATAATCCGGAAAAAAATGATAAAAAATCCCTAAAAACCCTTAAAAATACTTAAAATCGCTTTAAAATCTTAAGTGATTCTTAAAGATCCTAAAATAATCCTCAAAAACATTAAAATCCCTAAAAAAAGTTTAAAATTCTCAAATATCCCTAAAAATCCTTAAAAGTCCTTGAAAATGCTTAAAAATTCCAAAAATCCTTAAAAAGTCATTAAAAATCCTTTAAAATTCTTAAAATCCTTAAAAATCTTTAGAAATTCCTTAACATTCTGAAAAAAAATTTAAATATGTTAAAAATCTTAAGGAAATCTTAGAAATACTTAAAAATATCCTTAAAAAATCCTGAAAAAATCCCTAAAAACCTGCAAAAATACTTAAAATTACTTAAAAATCTTAATCAATTCTTAAAGATCCCAAAACAATCCTTAAAAACATTAAAATCACTAAAAATAGTTTAATATCCTTAAAAATCCCAAAAAATCTTTAGAAGTCCTTGAAAATCCTTAAATATTTTAAAAATGCTTAAAAATCATTAAAAATCTTTTAAAATCATTAAAAATCTTTAAAAATCCCTTAAAATTGTGAAAAAAAATTAAAAATCGTTAAAAATCTTAAGAAAACCATAGAAATTCTTAAAAATACTTTAACATCCTTAAAACACCCTTAAAAAATACTGAAAAAATCCTGAAAAAATCCGTAAAAACCCTTAAAATACTTAAAAATCTTAAGCAATTCTTAAAGATCCTAAAATAATCCTTAAAAGCTAAGGAAAATCCCTAAAAATAGTTTAAAATTCTTAAAAATCCTTAAAAATCCTCAACAGTCCTTGAAAATTCATAAAAATCCCAAAAATCCTTAAAAATCTTTAAAAATCCTTTAAAATCCTTGAAATCCTTAAAATCCGTAAAAATCCTTAAAAATCCTTAAAAATCCTTAAAAATCCTTACAAATCGTAGATCCTTCCAGTTGGGTGGATGACCGAAGACTGTCCTAACAGATGTTTTTGAAATTTGTCATGATTGATCATGATTTGTGAAAATTTAAAATTATAGTACAAAGTGCATACTATATTTACTTTGAAATTTTATAGTACATGAAGTAGTAACAATGATACAAATACTATAATTATAGTACGGTTGGTAACACTGGTCTAGAGAGCCAGCGTTCACTTCGTCTCCAGAGCTTCCGCATGCGCACGGTCCGACTGCCTAATAGTTGTACGTTAATTTGAAAGTTTGATTATTCATCACTATGATACGGTGTGGTCTAATGGTAGGGTGTGTTTGTAACATATAGAAGTTCCTGGTTCGATTCCTGCAGATTTTTGTATTTTTTTTACGAAATAAATGAGATTTAGATAGTCAACACTTCTTTTAATAAAATAAATTAAAATACATATGTTAATTAATTTATTTCAGTTTGTAACCTCTGAAAATGAAAGGTCTCTTTTTTTATCAAATTCAGACAATTTTTGCACACGCGACGCATGCGGAAGCTTGGGAGAAAAGAGTAGGAATGTTTGATCTAAATCGATTATTCACAAGATCGATCTTTTTACCTGCGATTCTCGATCTTTTAAATCGATCTTTTCACAAGCGATTAATCAGTGTATCGATTATTTTATTGTAAAATCGCTTAACAAAGATCGGATGTTCCCAAATTATATTCTTACTGCGACATCGCGGCATGTAGTATATTTAAACAGGAAATTGCCATTTAAAGCAATTTGTTTCATTAAATATATTAAATTGTAAATAAATAAATGATTCCCTTAATGGACAGACAGAAGGAATAAAACACTACCAAGTTTCAAGTATTTTTGTTTCGTTAACTACAATAAAATTGTGTAAATAAATATTAAATTATAAGATCGATTTTTAAGAAAATCGATTTTTTCAATTCGATCTTTAAGTGCATCGATTAAATACCAAACGATCTGAATCGATTCAAAAGATCGATCTTTTGGAAAAAATCACACATACCTAAGACAAAGTGGATGCTGGCTCTCTAGACTCATGTATGAGTGTGTTGTTACTGTTGTCATAGTACAACCTAGTAAAGCGACTCTCGGTTGGCGCCAAAGTTCGCGTTTTTTCTTCGCGCAGGCATCGTCGCCATCTTCTCTGTACTTGTCATTGAATCTCCAATGGTGTGACCGATCACAGTCACATGATTTTAGTTGACATTTGACAGTCAGCTGTTGTTTATTTGTGTTATTTTCATATATAAGATATCAGTTATAGTTTATAGTAATTTTTTTTCCATTGCTGTATCCAATAATTATTTATTTACAATTTGTTGATATTACTACTTTAGTTTTATTTCTTCGTATAATAAAAGAGGCGTGGTTTAGGACTGTCAAAAAATAGCAGATTCCATTTGACTATAGTAACTTGCATTTTATATTCGACCCATAGATGGTGTGCGCGCTTAATTTTACAAATTTGGGAGTTTTCATTTTAAATACAGTATTTTCTGGACATACTCAGATAAAGAAATATATTCAATAACAAAACAAAACGTTATAGAACTAAATACGCTAGTTTTGTCTATTTTTCAGTAGTGAATGCGCTAGTGCCACTTTTGGCACCACTGTACTACGTTTGACAACACTGAAAATTAGCACAGCTAAAATGGCGTCAAGGTTAAATTTCTGTGCCTAAAAAGATCTAACGGACCGCTGAGAGTCGCCATACTGATAGAATATATGTACTGTGCTGTTGTTTAGGGTGGTGGGTTGACAGCTGTTTGCGCAAGTCTAGCGCCAAGCGGGATCGACGTAATGAGCTTGTGCGTGAACAGGGTTGTTTTAAGTATATTTGAGAAGTGACTTTACAAAAAATATAAAAAAATGGAATAACTTTAAAGTAAAATTGAAATTTTTAATATACAAATAGTGACTGATTTGCTTGCTCAGCCTAGTCCTTTTTTTAACTAAATTATCTGATACACGCATTAATTTTGCTCTTTATTTTATGGAAAAATAATTGTTTGGCTAAGAAAACATGAAAATGTCTAGTAGATTGTTAAAATTACACACTGAAATATGATTTTAAAATAATTAGAAGATGTAAAATCTGAATCGATTTTTACACTTTTATTAATAATCTCAATTTTTTTCGTCCAAACGTGCCGTATTAAAGCTACGATTTAGGCGGGAATTTCAATTAATGTAAAACCAAAAAAAGATAAAAATCGTTACAGAATGTTGCTAATCATATAATTTCTAAATCCAAAAGGTTATCCATATCTCAAGGTCCAAGTTCACAAGGAATAAGCACAAAGTCAGGTACTACAATAGTTTAATTTGAATTTTAATTAAAAGATAACTAGTTTCGGTGACAGACCATCATCAGGCTATTATTAGTTACTATCGAGGGAAAAAATTATTAAACAGCAACGGCAAGACCATTGACATATATTCATGGAGGCGCTCAACCCGTATATCGTTGTAATATTTTTTTGCTGAAAAGAATGAGGAAGGTCTAACATTCTTAATATACGATACTGTTTTGATAGAGATAGAGATTGACCGAACCATCGTAACGTCTCTTTCTCTCGAAATAGCAATTTTCTCACCGCTGGGTATGTCCATGACTATAGATATGTCAATGAGTGAGACCAATTAAAGGTAATGGAAAAAGGGGGTTACAAATGAGGCCGAGAGCTGATAATAAATTGTTGAAGATAAGCTCTAGGGGGTAAGCCACCTTAAGTGGGTCCTCGATAGTAACTAATAATTTCCTGATGATGATCTCTGACCGAAACTAGTTGCCTTTTAATTCAAATTAAACTATTGTGGTACCTGACTTTGTGCTTTATTTCTTATATAATTTCTAAGATTATATTATTATTTTAGGGAAATGAAGAATTACCAGAAAGATCACAATGGGGAAATGGTATCGAATTTTTAATGTCCTGCGTAGCTATGTCAGTTGGTTTAGGTAACATCTGGAGATTTCCATTTATAGCTAATAGAAATGGGGGTGGAGCATTCCTTATACCATACATAATAGTTTTGACGTTAATAGGACGACCTATGTACTATATGGAAATGGCTTTGGGACAGTTTTCTAGCCGAGGATGTGGAAAAATGTATCACAAATTATCTCCAGTTTTTAGAGGTACAAAACAAAAATTTTAATTATACAAAATAAAATATTGATTCTCAAATTTTAGGTATTGGAATTGGTCAAGTTATAGGATCTACTTGCGTCGCATCCTATTATTGTGTCCTTATGGCAATTACATTTTTTTATCTTATTAACTCATTCACGAATGATTTTCCATGGACGACTTGTCAAGAATCTTGGCAACCATACTTGGCAAAAAGAAATTTAACATGTGTCGGCAAAAATAGTACCATCACATCAGAAAACAACACAATAAGTTCATCAGAAATGTTTTTCAGGTAAAACAAAAATTCTAAAAATTATTTGATTTCGTTTGAATTAAAAATTGTTTTTCAATCAATTGGTATTTAATTATTCATTCCGATTCTGTTCTTTAAATAACGTCAGCTAACGAAAGAATTACAGATTTAGTAGTAGGGATAATATTTGTCTTGTTAAAGATAGTCCAACTACTAAACCGACACCTACAGCGTCCCCACCAAAATTTCTCCCTTCCGGTTTCTTATAGTCGGTTATCGCCGAACAGTGATCAGTGACTACGTCAACTTTGAACTTCTTCAAATGAGACTTTAAGATCAATATTTCAAATTTATACAATATGTATTATATTTTGTTCTCTGGTCATTGGAGTTTAAGGTTTAAGATACGTTGAGGTCGTTCGGGATAAATTTAGAAACTCGCAATAAGATGGAATATGGTAAATGAAATGTGAGGTCTCCAAGATTTCTTCTGGGGACTCCATTGAGAATTTTGCTTAGCTACAACACATAGCGATCACATATACCTCACAATAGGAGTTCGCATAAGATCCTAATTACATCCTCTCGGAGATATCGTGAGGATATAGTTACCTGAGTACTTACTCTGTGTCAATAACTTTAGGCACGACACTGATATCTGCCAGTTCGCCATGTACTTTACGTTTGCCTATGCGCAACCCATTTCAGAGATCCTCGGGCCTCGTTCCCCACTTCTCTAATTTTTAACGTAGCGGTCGGATTAGTAGTTGGACAATCTATATAAATATTTGTGGAATAGAGCGATGTCTAGTATTTTAGGGACTATAACCTCAGCATATCTAACTGAGTCTTCAGTTTGTTTTTTGCATTCTGTTAAGGAAAGATGAATCTATAGATTGCTCGAGTTCTTTTTTTTTAATAATGCATTTTTAATACAGTACTTGTAAGGTAAAGTTTTATTATTCTTTGGCCAAATTTTACATTTTTTTCCGGCGAAACGGTTGATTTTTTCTGAAAAAAAATCCGTACGAAATTGTAGTTAAATCATTTTTCTTCGTTACACAAAAAAATTAGTGAAATTTATTCAGTATTGTGTTCTCTATGACTAAAACGAAATGCATGAAATTTAAACATTTCGACGGTTTTGGAGTTCGAATCAATTGCTCTTTATATTAAAAATAACTATAAAAAGAATTATTTTAGGCGAGAAGTTTTAAAAGAAGAAGATGATATTAGCACCGGTATAGGTTATCCAGAATGGCGACTAACGCTTCTTTTATTATTATCATGGAGTGTAACTTTCTTGGTATCAGCAAGAGGAGTAAAAAGCTCAGGAAAAGCAGCATATTTTTTGGCAATATTTCCGTACATCGTCATGATCACATTGTTGGTCAGAGCATCAACTTTGGATGGAGCTGCTGATGGTATGATGTATTTTATCGAAACTGATTGGTCTAAGCTTGCAGATGCTAGTGTAAGTAATAAGGAGAATTTTGAACTATATAATTTTTATATTAAATTATTTTCTATTTTATATAATTTTTTAGGTATGGTATGCAGCAGTAACGCAATGTTTTTTCTCCCTAAATGTTGGTTTTGGAAGTGTTGTTACTCTTGCGTCTTATAACAGATTTGATCATAATATCAATCGGTAAGTTCAGTAAAAATAAAATTTTAATTTTGTAAAAAATTTCTTTGTGTTTCAGAGATGCTTTTATCATCACTACTTTAGACACTTTTACTTCGCTTTTATCTGGAGTAACGATATTTGGAATCCTCGGAAATCTCGCATACGAAATGAAGATTTCTCCAAGTGAAGTTATTTCATCTGGTGGGGGTACTGGTTTGGCATTTATTTCTTATCCAGATGCTTTGTCGAAGTTTACATTTGCACCTTGGGTATGTTCGAACAGTATAAATTAAGAGCAATTGCTTTGTGCATCGGAACTCAGATAAAGGGGTAATTTCTCCTCTGAGACCTCCATCACAAATTTTGAAGCGCGCGCCAATGCGATTTAACATAAACATTTTATTTTATCTAAAACCTTTTCAAATCATTGTGTTTGGTGTCGTCTTATAAAATATGGACTCTAGAAATTTTCCAGCTCTGTGTTGTAGATTATTTTTAATGTGGTTAGTTTTGCGTTGTTATTTGTAGATTTTTTAATTCTTATTTTTATTAATAAGTATGGAACTAAAGAAAGAACGATATTTTATTAAGGAAAGAAGAAAATGAACGAATTGAATAAAAAATGGACAATTTTTGTTCAATAAATTTTAAGTGACATTTTAGGTAAGAGAAAATAACAAAAAGGCTTTATTACTCCAATTACCAATAACAATGAAATTTCTTAAAAAATAAACTGCAGTAAAATTTTGTACATATATTTTCTAGAGGTACATTCTTCTTTTCGTATGAAATTCATTACTGAAAGTGTTAAAGGGGTGGGAAATTTATATATTCTATATAAATATTGGTTAAGCTCTTTTAAGCGAACATTAAACCTGTTTTTAGTTGTAGACTTTATTTAATAAAAGAGTCAATCTTACATCTGGGTATTTAAAAAGACTTAGGGGAAAGTGGGACAAAATCGGGTACTAAAACTTTGGAATGACATAGATTTTCAATTTGAAAAGAACCAATTTCAAAATTTTACTTGAGAGTTCAGTACTTCGTGCGTTATCAGAAAATAAAATGTTTTATGTCACAAGTCTTTTTATTTTTTGAGTGGGGGATATTTTTTAAAAAAGTTTCTAATACTAGGTTTTACCCCAAGTGTGGTAAAACTGTGTAGTTATTCGAATACATTTAAAACCGTCTTAATTTTCAAAATATTTATTTAGTAGATAAGTTATGAACAAATATCATATATAAATATGTCTTAATCTTCCTCATCCATCCACTTCGTGAGCCCGAGCCAAGGGGATATTATATCTAATCAGCACTTGATCCCCAAGTCCCCTGCCACCTCCCCCAGGGTTTTCCCCAGAAATGCCCGCCACTGTGGACATATCGAGGGATTGTTTTTCTGACCGAAGTTCCGTGCGCCTCACGATCCTCGTTTTGCTATGGTATGGCCGTATTTCGCCCCCAATGGGTATTGGCGGATTCCTGGCTGATCTTCATTTTGTTTTTATGGGACGACCGGAGCCTCTATCCCAATCTTCATCTTCCTCCACTTTTGTACATGCTTCATTAGCCCACTTTAAACACATGTAACACTGAATCCATACATCGTTAAATCTTGAATCTGCTCATTGCAAATTAGGCATCTCTCAAAATCCTCATCTTCCTTTTCTAAAGACGACTCTGCTTTTTCATTGGTTACTTTCATTGGCTTTTCTTTTTCACCATTTTTAACACTAGTTTTCACTTTTTTGTTTGCTTTAGTTAGCGTTTCATCATTTTTCCTTTTCAATCACAACCTGTTGATTTTCCGAAAACATTTCTTTTGTGATATTTAACTCTTTGTTTCTGTTCTTCTTCCAACTCAAACTTATAAGGTGAAGCCATAAGAATTTCCGTTTTTCCTTGTTTCCGGCTGGTAAATTTTTGAAATTTATTAACTTCTTGGGGAGGAGGCATTAACATTTTGGGCGAAAACGAAAATGCTGAATCAGCCTTAGATGTAGATGGTATGGACTCTATGTCCTTTGGTGTGTCCAATGTGCTAGGAGTACAAGACTGGATTAACAAGTTCTTTGGTGTATCAGAGAGTGTGGAAGTTATACCGGATGTAGAAGGCTGAGGTTAAAAATTATTTTATGTGTCTTCGATTGGTTTCGTTTGAATTAAAAATTGTATTTCAATCAATTAGTATTTCATTGAAGTCTGGAGTCCGACTCTGTCCTTTAAATAACGTCTCCTACAAACCGATCGGAACCGAGGCTCTACGAACGTCAGCTAACGAAAGAATTACAGATTAAGTATTATTATTATTGCACCAGAGCGTTGTCTAGTATTTTAGTGACTGCAACCTCGTATCAAATTGAATTTTTAATTTCTTTTTTGCATTCTGCTACGGAAAGATGAATCTATAAGTTACTCGAATTCTTTTTTTAAATAATACCTTTTTAATACCGGGTGTCCACTTATATTTTCCCCTATTTTAACTTTCTATAACTTCTAAACGGTTCTGGTTAGAAATATGCGGTTTTTACTGAAGTGTTTTATTTTAGTACAAGTGCTGTTTGAATAGATTGAATTTTTTATGGATTTGGATGACGTCACAACAAATAAGGCTAGAATTAGTTAAAAATTGAGAAAAACTACTTGGTCATTTGCTAACCAATTTTGAAAAATCTTGCATCGCTGTGTTCCCATCAAAAAAAGTCAACAAAATATTATCAAAAATCCGCCGTTTTTGTTGTGAAGTTAACGAAATCGATAGAAAAAATTTAATACAGCCAAACAAAGCTTGTACTAAAATAAAACATTTAGGGGAAAATATAAGTAGACACCCGGTACAGTAATTGTACGGTAGTTATATTATTCTTTCAAAATTGACAAAACGTTGCATTTTTCCTGGCGGAACAGTTGTTTTTTTTCTAAAAAAATCGACGAAATTGTAGTTTAATCCTCTTTCTTTGTTACGAAAAAAAACTGTGGAATTTATTTTGCTATCTGTAATTAAAACCAAATGCATGGAATTTGAACATTTCGACGATGTTGGAGCGTGAATCAATTGCTCTTATGATGAGGTATACAAATAAACCGTACTGCAAAATTTCATCACAAAAACGAAAAATACGTCATCTCTTTCTTTGCCATCATCCTAATCCAGACACATCTTTGTGTCGTCAAGCGGTCTTTCGGCGCCTTAGTTCAGATTTCGGATTGCCTCGGGCGCCGCCTTCCATTTATAGTGTGGAGGCCACTAGCACGGGCAGCATCAGTAGAGAAAAATAATCCAGGGGTCGTTATGGTATCGACCAAAATCACTGGCCGTCTTTACTTGCCCTACTGGGTTGAGTAGCTGGGTATTTGCTGGTATCACAAATCATTAAATACAAAATAACGGCGAAGTAAAAGCTATGCAACGGTTCTTTTCTCGGACGGTACAGGCACGTATTCCGGGCTGGCGTGGTGGTCGGATGACGGTTCTGGACTCCGGTACAATTGGAATTGACTTCGTCGCTCCCTTCAGCTTTACTTGTCTCTAAAAGTAAAAGGATTGCCACTGGAACTTGGATGGCCACAGCAATTACCGACAGGAGCCAATAAAGATTCTTGTGGGACACCAGAAGTTTGAAGAAAAGGTTGAGATATGTATCCTAATAGACGAAGATCTCCGGGCCCCCAGACATTACTTATTTTTTCAGAAACCAAATGTATGTGATTAAGTAGTGTAAGTATGTACTTTGAGTGTATGCATATCTGATAGCTTGAGCCGTCGGGATTTTGCGTCGGCGGTAACTTTTACCAGGCGCTCTAAAGCTCCCCAAAAAATAATGCAACTTTACTTATAATCTGTCTTGATTTTGATACATGATATTCAGGGAACTATTTCAATACTTTTTATGAGCAGTCAGACCAATCGGATGGACCAAACAGAAAGTGTAGCTATGAGTATAAGCACGAGTTCATTATTCGTTCGCTTGAACGTGTATGTCTGGGAAGATGTTTCTACGGATACACTCAAAGTACATACTTATCTTAATCACATACGTTTGGTTACTGAGAAAATAAGTAACGTCTGGTATCCCTGGGATCTTGGACTATAACGTTTGAACATATTGAGTTTGCTTAGAAAGATATGACTTGAATACAGCAAGTAACATGTCGCATCTACTCTAAATAAGTTAAAGCTTATGTAAAAGTACACCATGATTAATCTTGTCAAACGCTTTGGACAAGTCAGTGTAGATAATATCAACTTGATCTTTTTTATCAAGCTTCTCACAAATGAATTAAGTTACATAAAAAAGATTGGTAACTGGGGACCGGCCAGATGTGAAACCATGTTGTTCTGGTATGATAATACTGCTTAGAATAGCCACTGACCGATAATTACTTATGTCATTTTTTGAGCCTTTTTAAATACCGGACAAATTCTAGAAACTTTCCATTTGGGCAGGAATAGAAGAGACTCCCTTTGAAGAATTAATAAAAGACCAAAACCGATTAGGATTAGTTTTAATTTTAGATTCAAGATTGTCAATAAAGTTTTTATAAACTATCTTACGACTCCTGTTTAGTAGCCGTTCTAATATATCGTCCTCGTGCAATGTGGTCATCATATCCACACACTGCATAAACTACTATATTCCATTCGTGTTAAAAGCAGAGGTGCACTCGTAAATAATCCAGAACCCGAATGCTAATTTACGCGATAACTTTATTATTGTAGGTAGTATGGGGTAAGATTATATAGAACGCAAAAGAAAAATGATGTCGTGACTCCAATCAAACTACATACAAACCTAAAAGTACTGCTTTGAAAACAAAAAATACATTTTTTTTCAAAAACCAGTGCCGGAACGACGTATCTGCTAAAATTAAATATATTTTCAAATAAAAGTCCAGAAGATAAAACCAAATTACGTTTACCTTCTCTTAATAAGCAAATGGCTGCTAATTAGCAAGCAACAGTAAAAGGCATTTGACCTGTCTCTAAAGGTCAAGGACCGAGGGACTGCCACTGCAACTCGGACTACCACTTCTACTAAAATTATGGACGGCCACAGCAACTATCGACAACTAATTAATTCGTCCTACCCGATAAGAACTTCGGCGTCTAAGAAGCATGGAGTGTCTCCATCTGTCGTGCGCAGGTTCAACTGGTATCTTATATTCGAAACTTCTAGCCTTTTCCATAATTCTAATCCAGTGCCGTACGCGATTTATTTAAATAATTTAATTAATACAGAAATTAAAGTAACTTCGTTACAATCTTCTACTTTTGCCAGTTTCGAAGAAAAATGTCTTATTTCCATATATTTTATATTTTTCATTCTAAATCAAATGGTATATTAGATTATTTTGACCAGAACGATCTTTTTTGATTAAAATTATTAATTTTTTTGTAATACAATAATTTGTATTTTTTTTCTTTTCAGTTATTCGCAATAGCATTTTTCGTTATGTTGTTTGTACTTGGAATAGGAAGTTTAGCAGCTCTTCACAGTAATGTGAATACACTCATCAAAGATTCATTTCCTTCCCTTCCGGATTGGATCATAGCTGCAGTTACAGCCACTGGTTTGTTTCTGATTGGCTTAATTTACGTTACACCAGTAAGTATTTTGAAATCATGAGAGAAGTTGCCTGGTTTGTTAAAGAGATATAGGAAAACATTATTCCTTTTCTGGTCAGTTGCTTTAGAAATTGTACTATATTTATATAAAAAGTAAAGAATAGTCAAAATTTTCAGATTTTTTGGTTTTTTGTTTTTAATAAAATAAAAATGACATTTGATTTGATTTAGAAGCAAAAACCAAGTATATTTGATATCCAAATACATGCAGTGGGAAAAGGGGTCACAAGGAACATGTAAAAAAGCGGCGCTCTGGGGGGTAGTCTCTGTTATTTGGGGGGTGTTTTTTTCACTTTTTTTAGATTCTTTATCATTTTTTTTCTTCATTTTTTGGCATTTTTAGCATTTTTTTAACATTATTTTACTTTTTTTTACTTTTTTTTAGATATTTTTCGGAATTTTTAACATTCTTTACAATTTCCTTTATCACTTTTTTTAACTTTTTAGTTTTTTTAGAACTTTTAACATTTTTTTGCTTATTTTTTGCTTTTCATATATTTTTGTGCATTTCTTTTCTTTTCATTTTTGGTTTTTTTATTTTTTTTGCATTTTTAAAGTTTTTTAGTTTATTTCCTTTAGCATTTTTTGACTTTTTTTTAGATTTTTTGGTTTTTTTTGCGTTTTTTTCTTTTTTTGGAATTCTTTGCATTTTTAGCATTATTTTACTTTTTTTGACTTTTTTTAGTTTTTGGCATTTTTTTTCATTTTTAGCATTTTTTGAACTTTTTTTTAGATTTTTTTTGGCATGTTTAACATTCTTTACAATTTCCTTTATCACTTTTTTTAAATTTTTAGTTTTTTAGAACTCTTAACATTTTTTAGCTCATTTTTTGCTTTTCATGTATTTCTTTGCATTTCTTTGCATATGTTTATATTTTTTTGCATTTTTTGTATTTTTTTTGTTTTTTTGCTTTTTTTGTTTTTTTTTTGCATTTCAACTTTTTTTTAGTATTATTTTAATTTTTTCAGCAATTTTTTTACTTTCTTTTACATTTTTTTTTCATTTTTTGGCATTTTTAAACATTATTTTACTTTTTTTGGTTTTTTTAGATTTTTTGGCATTTTTAGCATTTTTTTAGCATTATTTTACTTTCTTCAGCATTTTTTAAATTTTTTATAGATTTTTTGGCATTTTTTTAAACATTTTTTACAATTTGTTTTAACGCTTTTTAAACTCTTTTGCTTTTTTTAGAATTTTTGTGCATTTCTTTGCATATGTTTGTATTTTACTTTTCCGGCCCACCTTCGAGAAGGGAAAGTATTGTGAACGAGCTAAAAAAAAGTTTCAAGAAAAAGACGGAAATATCCATTTTGAGGCCACCTGAGATGATTAAGACCATTTCCAGATGGAAATCTGTCTGTCTGCCTGTCTGTGTTTATTCTTCCACGATAGAGGTTTAATCCGATTGAGCTGAAATTTGGTGTATGAGTTTAAGTTATGCGTCGGAAGAACCCATTAGTTTTTGTACGACATCTGACAAACGAAAGTGTCACTATCAAAAAATGACAGTTGCAATATGTCATTTGAAAGCCCTTGAAAAACTCTATTCAGAATCGTCAAAATTCTTTCTCAAACTGTCAGCTGTCAAAAATAAAAAATGTTAAAATATTAAATTTTAACATTAAATATCTGAAAAAGTATTCGTGGAAACTCGTCGGGAAAGTTTTGGGGCGACACAACCGATTTTTTTAGTTTTTCCTTTAGTGGGTTCTAGAAAAAATGTACTGTTTAGTGTGTTATTTACGTATACATTTAGATAAAAATATTGAAAAAATAATCCTCAGTCCTCAAGTTTGCATAATTTTTTATTTTCTGTAGAAATGATCCCCATCGAATTCTGAATAACTTCATTTTTTCTGTGGTTTGTATGTCTATCTGTCTGTATAATCCTCGGGCCCACGTCTATAAAAGTTTGTGATAACCTAACCGTTAAAACTTCGTATATGTGTTCCTTATATCGAGTCCCACAAATATTTTATTTGGAAAAATATGTTAATAGAAAATAAGCGGAATCAGAGAATGATTAAACGGGGTTTTCCGGGTTTTTCCAACTTTTTTACCCAGATTAGGCAACCAAACGTATGACCTAGCAAAGCTCTTCATTTTAACGACACCCATGTGTTGAATATAGACTTTTTTAAATGTTTTCTTGTAAAATTTTATTCTTGAGCATTTCTTGTTTAATTTCATTAAAATTTACTATAACTCGATCACCAGTTAGAAAATCCACAGAATTAAAATCTACATTTTCAATTGTATCTTCTGAAACGCGCTGGGGAAGTCGCAACAACAAATCTGACGGGTTATTTTCACTTTTCATAAGTCTAATATCGTACTGGTAACCATTTTTTCAGTTAATTTGCTGAATATTCCGATATTTTTTTATTTGGGTGAAAAATGTAAGAAAGTGGCTTATTGTCAATAACCAATGTAAATTTTTTTCCATAAACGTAATTGTGAAATTTGCATAACCCCAAGTGAAATTTGCACAACCCAAAGATTACCGCTAAAGCCTCTTGTTTTTTCTCTCTTTCTAAAAAAGTGCGTGATGCATAAGCGATTACTTTTTCAGTGCAGTCAGGCATAATATGGGAAATATCAAGTGTAAATATACAAAAAATGTACAAAATTAAATCACAATTTAGGTCCGTTAACAATTCTAGACGATCAGGTTTTGATTGCGAAAGTTGCTTAACTTTGTACTTGTCTTTTTCCTAAGATATACAATCCTGGCTTTCAATTTTGCACTTTTTGTATTTGCATTAAATTATTTTTTAGGGTGGACAATACACACTGGACCTTGTAGATCACTTTGGAGGAACTTTTGTAATATTTGTTTGCGCAATTTTGGAAATTTTGACAGTGTGTTGGCTTTATGGTAAGTCGAAAGTATTCACATATAGAAGTAAATAAAAATTGTTATTTCAGGCATTGACAACTTTTGTACAGATCTAGAATTTATGACGAAGAAAAAAGTTAATATTTATTGGAGAGTTTGCTGGGGTCTTATCATGCCAGTTTTACTTATTGTTATTTTCGTGTATTTCCTTGTAACACTGACACCTATGACGTATGGAGTTTATAATTTACCGTATCCAATTGGACTAGAAGGTAAATAAGATATTAGTAAATGGCACATTAAAATTATTATTTTATATTTTAGTACTTGGATGGGGAATATTAATAGTAGCAGTATTACAAATTATAGCTTGGTTAATTTACTATCTTTACGCTAACCGAAAGTATCCCGTAAAACAGGTACTTATAAATAGAAGTAATTATTATTATACGATTTATTATTAATAATTATTTTTAGATGGTATCAAGGACTTTTTCGATGGAATCATGGGGACCCGATGGCCAAAGAAAAACGGAGGAATGGAAAAAATTTAAAGAACAAAAATTATTAAATCGAGGACCAAGAACTGGATCGTGTTTAACAAATAAATTAAAAATACTTGTAGGAAATACATAGATACTCGAAAAAAAAAGTAGAATTGTACATATATATAAATATAAATATTTTTTACCCCAGTCTTGTTTAAAATTTTAATGATTTATTTGTAACATTTATTAAAATATTAATATTTTTAATAATAAATTTATTTTTTATGATTTTCTAAAGCTTTCTCACCTTCATCTCTATCACCGTTAGTCACCGAATACATAGTATATGCTTTATTCACTATCTCGTTAAATCCATGAAAACAATTTATCTTAATACCATTTTCCTTGTATTCTAAATATTTTCTAAGAATAAATTTATTTAATTGAGTAATTTGAGGATGGTTTAAATATTCTTTTATGTCCATCCACCTGGCATCAGCTATTTCTCGTTCACACTTTATAATATCAAATGATGTGGGTTTGAGATGTACAACAATGTAAATATCAGAGCAATTATAAACGAATCCATGAGTATGTCTAAGAGTTAACACAGATTGAAATTCTGACATAATGTTGGTTTCTTCGTGGACTTCTCTTATAGCTGCATCCACTATATTTTCACCTAAAAACAAACCAACGCTATAATTTTTAATTTAGATTGGAATGGACATCATAAAATTCTTGATTAAAGGCTGAAGTAAGTAAAAGAAATTTTTGGTCACATCGGATATTTTTGAATATTAAGATATAAAGTTTCGTTTATGAATGAATTGCAAAAATTATCAATTTGGGTGATTGTTTTAAGATCACAATTTTGTAAAACTTTAAACCCCAATAATGATTACAATTTTTAAGGTCCAAATGGACTTATTACGCTTTCAATAACATATTGTTTAAAATGAGAAAATTAAGCCCATCTTTATTTTAATTTTATTCGTTATTTTTTTATAATTTAAACTTTAATTCCATAATTTTAATAAATAGTTCCTTATGCAAAGAAAATGTAACATTTTAATCGTTTTATTGGCTCATATATAAACCAAATGAAAAGTTCTCAAAACAATCGTTTACTAGCTTATTGAGTAGAAATTTATTCATTGTAATTATTTATTCTCATTTATGATGTATTATAATTTTGAAAATATTTTTTTTCTGTACATTGCAGTGCATATTTTAAGGAATTTCCACTGGGCGACACAAGTGAAGTGGGAGGTCCTCCCCCGGGAAAATTTTGAGATTTGTAACCCTAAAAACGTGATTTTAAACTTAATTTCTATGGAATTTTGGTAAAAACAATATTCAGTGTAACGGGGGATTCGTGGATTCTCCCCGGGGAAAATTTTGAGATTTTTAATCCTGAAACAATTTTGATTTTTAACCCTGAAAAAGTGTTTGGGGGTCCACCTCCAGGAAAATTTTCAGATTTTTAACCCTGAAAACGTGTCCAGGAGTCCTGAAAACTTGTCTAGAGTCCTTCCTTGGGAAAATTTAAAAAATGTTAGCCCTTAAAACGTGATTTTAAACTTAATTGGAATATTAGCAAAAAAAAATCAGTTGAAGTAGGGGATTCGTGGGTTATTCACCTCGTGGATTTTTTTTTAATTTTCAACCATGAAAACGTGTCTGGAGCTCCTGAAAACTTGTCTAGGGTCCTCCCTAGCGAAAATTTTGAGATTTTAAACACTTAAAAAGTGATTTTAAACTTAATTTCAATGGAATTTTAGTAAAAACAAAATTCAGTGAAACGGGGGATTAGTGGGTTCTCGCCGGGAAAATTTTGAGATTTTTAATCCTAAAAACGTGCGCGGGGCTCCACCTCCGAGAAAATTTTGAATTTTAACTCTGAAAACCTGTTTGAGGGTCCACCTCCAGGAACATTTTGAGATTTGTAACCCTGAAAACATGATTTTAAACTTAAATTGTATGGATTTTTAGTAAAAACAATATTCAGTTTGCGGGGTGCCGTGGGTCTTTCCCCGAAAAAATTTTGATATTTTTAACCCAGAAAGTGTGATTTTAAACTCAATTTCTAAGGAATTTTAGTAAAAAAAAAATCAGTGAAGCGGAGGATTCGAGGGTTGTAGTCCGGGAAAATTTTTAAGATTTTTA
This sequence comes from Neocrepidodera transversa, assembly GCA_963243735.1. NCBI lineage: Eukaryota > Metazoa > Arthropoda > Insecta > Coleoptera > Chrysomelidae > Neocrepidodera > Neocrepidodera transversa. The sequence goes on along the minus strand of OY725344.1, from coordinate 19,484,528 downwards.
ACCCTGAAAACGTGTCCGGGGTCCTGAAAACTGGGGTCCACCCCGGGAAAATTTTAATGGAATTTTAATAAAAATGAAATTGAGTGAAGCGGGGGGCCGTGGGTCTTTCCCCGAAATAATTTTGATATTTTTAAACAAGAAAGTGTGATTTTAAACTAAATTTCTAAGGAATTTTATTTAAAAAAAAAATCAGTGAAGCGGAGGATTCGAGGGTTGTACTCCGGGAAAATTTTGAGATTTTGAACCCTGAAAACGTGTCCAAAGGTCCTGAAAACTTCTCTGGCGTCCTTCTTCCCCGTGAAAATTTTGAGAAATTTAACCCTTAAAACGTACTTTTAAACTTTATTTGAAGCGGGGGGGGCGTTGGTCCTTCCCCGAAAAAAATTTGACATTTTTAACCCATAAAGTGTGATTTTAAACTTAATTTCCAAGGAATTTTAGTAAAAAATTTCAGAATAGCGAATATCCGTGGGTCCTCCCCCGGGAAATTTTTGAGGTTTTTAACCCTGAAAACGTATTCGCGGGGGGGAGGGAGGCGTCGGCCCTGAAAACGTGCCCAGGTGTTTTATTCCGGGAAAATTTTGAGATTTTTAATCCTGATAACGTGATTTTAAGCTTAATTTCAATGGAATTTTAGTAAAACCAAAATTAAATTCGGTGAAGCGAGGGGTCCGGAGGTCCTCCCCCGGGAAATGTTTGAGATTTTTAACTTTGAAAAATTAATATCTATGGAATTTTAGTAAAAAAAAACAGTGAAGCGGGAGGTACGTGGTTCCTCTCTCGGGAAAATGTGAGATTTGTAACCCTGAAAACGAGATTTTAAACTTAATTTCTATGTGATCCTGAAAACGTGTCCGAGGGTTCTGAAAACGTATCCGGGAGTCCTGAAGACGTGTCCAGTGATCCTCCTCCGGGATATTTTTGAGATTTTTAACCCCTATAACGTGATTTTAAGCTTAATTTCAATGGAATATTATTAAAAACAAAATTCAGTTAAGCGGGGTGTCCTCCCCCGGAAAAATTTTGAGATTATTTAACCATGAAAACGTGATTTTAAACTTAATTTATATGGAATTTTGGTAAAAAAATATTCAGTGAAGCGGGAGATCCGTGGGTCCTCTCCCGGGAAAATTTTGAGATTTTTAACCCTGATACTGTGATTTTAAGTTTAATTTCAATGGAATTTTAGTAAAAACAAAATTCAGTGAAGCGAGGGGCCCGTGAGTCCTCCCCCGGGAAAATTTTAAGAAATTTAATCCTAGAAACCTGTTTGGGAGTCCTGAAAACGTGTTGGGAGGTCCAACTTCACAAAATTTTTGAGATTTTTAACCCTGACAACGTAATTTTAAGCTTAATTTCGGCACTGGGCGACATTTAACATGTTATTTTATGTACTGTACATAGTATTATTACATAAGTATTATTATTATGTGAATAAAGTTATTATTATTATTATTATATATTTTTATACACGTTAATGTTCTCCTCATTGCCATCTTCTTTGATACCTCACCTAGATAGACGTAGATTTGAACTTGTTCTAATTCCATTGCCCTTTGTCCGTTTAGGTGTACTAGAAAAATTTCTTTTTGTTTCTTTCCTTTGTGGTGTTGTCATTTTCCTTAATTTTTATTTCTCTTCATTAGCTTGTAGGTTTGCTGTCTCTATGCAGGTATTTTTTAGCTCTTTTTCTGATGTTGACAACATTAACTTTTTTTGTACAATTCATTTTAATATTAACAGCATAGTGGACAGTAGATCTCCTTGTTTTAGATCAGTATTTGTCTCAAAACTGTCTAATGTTTTTTTGGTTAATTTTAATCTTCATTTTTGTATATTCAAGCGTCATTTTGATGAGATTTTACGCTATGTTGAGGTCATTGATACAAGGTGTTTTCTTTTATAAGTATCCTAAGCCTTTTGAAAGTCAATAAAAATGGCAAATATTGCTTCAGAGTGAAAATATGGTCCGTTACTGCTTTAAACCCGCATTGGTAATCTCCAAACAATTCTTCTATATATTCCTTAACCTTTTTTTCTATTCTCTTTCCCATTATTTCGTACAATGTGTCCAATAATATGATCTCTCTATAATTCGCACATTTGTGTTTTTTTTTTAATTGTTACCATTATTTCCCACCCTTTTGGCATTGTATCTTGTTTCCATATGTTATTTAGATGATTTTTTTTGTTAACACATCTCTGCCATATTTGATCAGTTCTAACTCTATTTCATCTTCTCCAAGGAATTTGCCATTTTTTTTTGTTTTTTTTGCACATTTCTAGTTGTAATTTCATTAATTTACTATTCCTCATTTTTTATAGGGAGTGAATAAATATGTTAATGGTCCGCAACTCGCAGACCTTTATCCACTCCCTTTTTTATATTTAATATTTCATTTAAATATTCTTCCCATCTTTTTACCACTTCGTTTTTATCTGTTATTATATGCACTTGTTTGTATTTTATACATATGGTTCTCTCTTTTACTTTTCCTTTATTTTAAAAGTTCTTCATATGTTAATAAAATTGCTATCACCATATTAAATTTGTTTTAAATTAATTAAAAAAAAAATTAATATCTAAATGAAACGTACCAGGATCAACATATCCTCCAGGCAATTTATAGTGCACTCTATTCCCAATATTATACTTTTCTTGAACAACCAAAACTTCGTTATTATCATTTGTAACAACTGCTCCAACTCCTAGCATAGTGTGAGCAAAATGTGGAATGTTAACATTTTGTGTCTTAGGTAACCAAATATACATCATAACATATTCATCTTTAGCATGATGATATTTAAACCCATTCTATAAATACAAGAAAAATAATAATTTAAGATAATACTAATAATTATCAAACAAACCTTGACCAAAATTGGAACCCATTCAGATTGGTTTAAATGAACTTTAAACCAAATTCCTCTAAATTCATTTGTTGTCCAAATTGTTAAAGAATCTATAAAAACAATGTTTTATGTAGAAAATTGATCTTACTAAAAATGAAGCTACTTACCTTTAAGTTTTTTACAAAATTCTGTAATATCTTTACATTCTTCTTCTAGTGAATCTACAATAATTCCTTTGTACCTATCCTCCTTTCCTTTAAAATGTATATTTGCTGAACACATGTATGTTGGTGTATTTAAGCTAATAACAAATATAAATGAATCATATTAATAAATCGATTTTATAAAAATGAGCAAAACGATCGAACAAGTCGATTTGTAAAACCATCTATGACCTAAAAGTTTCGACCCCTACGTGATTCCCCTTCACGCTTTTGTTCCAAAATTTACAGATTCTTTGTATAAATAAAAATAGTAACAACTACCTCAAGCATTTTGTGCAATCTCGAAATAAAAAACACATATTGTGAAATTCTAGTGATGGTTTATAATAAGGAATGTAAAAACATACCTTATACAACTTTCTTTAATAACCTCGTTAAGTCAAAAAATATTATAAACTAAGATTAGATAACGATAACGAATAACTTACATTCTAAATAAAATTATCCTATGAATGTTTTTAGTTACATTTCTTAGGTTTTGTGTCCTGCTTGCCAGCAACAATATAGGATTAACTAAATAAGACATGTAAGATATGTAAAGCACAACTCATTTTTATTGATATCACTGTACTGTTTAAAGATAATGATAACACAATTAATTTTTAAAAATTTAAATATAGATTCAGCTGGTTTTAACAAATTAGGTTAACTTTATCTTCTTCTTCTTTTTCCTTTATTGGGCTATGTCCATAGGCAATTTACCCAATTAACTTTATCTTCTTTTTTAAAATGTGTTGTCAAAGTCGTGCAGAAAAAAAGGGTGAGCAATTAGAGGCTTTTTTTGCGAGGCACCGTTGAAGCTTCGGTCGGCTGTTTTACCTAACCGTTCCATTTCGCGTAATAACGGTACTGACTGAATTTTTGTCACAACCTACACTCAACGGTTCGAAAATCTCTAACCGTGTTATAAAGTTCGGTTCCCTGACGGTTTGATTCAACATTGGTTCGCGCTTAAACCTCAAACGATATTGTTTATTTAAATTGTTACGTTTATTGTAAGAAAAATCAGTGAAACTGAATATGTCGAAATTTTTATAAATTATAAAGGAAAAGATGTTCCAGCAGTAGTCAGGTTAGACTTGGTACAAGTCCTAATGCAAAACGAATCCGATGGTATGGATCGCGTTTGAGTTTTAAAAGTAAAATTATTTCCATATTTGTATTTGTATCAATATTAAAGAAAAACTTTATAAACTCATCAAAATAAATACAAATCTATCATAATGAGATAGTAGCACATTGTTTGCACGGTTTGTGTTCAAAATTCCATGTTTTTATTCAAGAAAAATTGAAATATGAACAAATAAATCAGTCTTTTTAAAATTTTACAAGCTGATAACATCTGTCAACAATACTGTTTTCCGGAACCGCTGCGTTTTCACGAATTCTTGCAAAAAAGCGAAATAAAAAGGTAATTGAAAAGTATAGCAGATACCGCGGAGTAGTCAACGGTATGAGATCAGTACCTCGCAAAAAAATGCATTAGGACAAATAGTCCGAACTGCTGAGGCCATAAGAAGAAGATAGAAGTCGTATGCAGTAGGTACACCAAAATGTATTTTGATTGGAAAGTTTCACGCACGCGTTATAATATTTAATATACGAAAAAATGTACCTAAAAACAAATATTTTATTGCTAAAAATCGTGATTTTTTTTAATTGTGTAAACGGTGCTTAAGTATGTTGACGTTAAAATTACGTAAAATATGACAACAACCTTACTTACCTTTTTTGAAATTGGAATGGCCTGAATTTTTGGACTAAACACAATAAACACGCAGTTCACATTCTTATGTCAGAGAGAAGTGGTGAGTGGTGAAGTCTGTCGTTCGTCTCCGTGTTCGTGTCATGAGAATAAAAATAAATAATTTATGTTGTAAAGGTACGGAATTCAATATGGGCATATAAACGATTACGGAAGTGGGTGTAACGTATTTGTGGTTTTAAATGGACATATTTCAACGGATTTTGTAAAAAATGAAGCTTACCACTCAAGAGAAACGAGAATTGGATAAATTCACAAAATTTTTGGCATTAAAATGTACCCAAATCATAGTGCAATCAAGACTGGGGGATAAAGTATCTACTGTTTGTAGATCACAAACAACTGGCACTGATTGGGTAATAAATAATTTTCACACTTTAAATTTGTCTTTGTAACTATTTATTTTGTTTCAGTTTAACTTAAATATCAGTGATTTACCAGAAGTTTTGGCTGAAACTAAAAGAGTCTTAAATGGTGAAATCCTTTCATCGAATCTGCCTTTGTGTATAGAAATATCGTTACGTACTGTTGAAGGTGATCATATGGTTCTTGAAAATTGGTGTTTAGGTATGTTACCTGAACAATGTGACCCTACAGCAAGAATTGTTCATACCATATACAATCGTATGGGAACACTATTAAAATCATTAGTGTCTATTACGCGAGTGGTTCCTGCTTATAAACTATCTCGAAGACAAGGTCCAGATTCATTCGTTATTTGTTATCGAATATTTTTGGGAGAACCTCTAATTCAGTGTCTGGGTGAAGATTTTAACCAAGTTAAAATAGGACAGATCTGCACTCCTATAGGTACTCTAAATCTAGCCGTTTCGTATCGTACTAAAATGACAATTTCACCTACACAAACAGGAAGGCAAAATTCAATTATGTTAAAGAGCGACCACTTCAATGCTAAATTGAGCCCTAAAAGCAGAAAACACAAACAAAAGTAAGTTTACAAACTTTCTTAAATAGTTTTAATCTCATGGACTATTGCCTAAATCGTAAAGTTTTTTTTGCGGAATATATTTGTCCAACATTAGTACATTTTCATGATTTGCATCTAGATTGCAAATAGGATTTTTTAGAATTAACATTTTCGTTTTTAATAATGCTTTTATCAAAAATGTTTGAATTAAGGGAATAGTTACCCTTTAAATTATAATATTAAGAGATTAAAAAAATATACTTTCTCGATTTTTCGTGGACAAAAATGTTTGCTGATTACATTTACCCCAGCATTCGGGGGAAATGTAATCATGATTTGTAATTTCCTTATTTGGCGCAAGTGTTATAATAGAAATATTAAAAAACGAAGTTCCACAACAAAAAATAAGAGTAGTTGTCTATTAGTGTTTTGGGATACTTTTAGTGTTGCTTCTATTAATTCTTTAAACACTTTTTACCAGAGATATTTACAAAAATATGCTAAAAAAAGGCAGTTTTATATTTTATATTATTTGTTTTCCTACACCACTATAAATTAATTTGCGACCTGCTGAACATCTATCAAGTAGTGTGAATGCCCTAGTAGTTGGCCACTTAGGGCCAAATTATGAATCGGCTGGTAAAGTGGAAGTTAATTAACCTATAAGATATATTTTATCTGGCCGTTAATTAAGTGTTTAAATTTTTTTGTATTATGATCTTAAAATTAACTCCTTGATAATTAACAGCAGGTACAATTTGGCATCAGCGACGCGTCAAGTACTCTTCAGCGCTGTCGTGCGAAATAATGATAGGCGCCTTTATATGTATAGAGCCAAAATTACCGCAAAATCTCACACAGTTCAAATTATGCGGATTTGACGTGAAAATTGTTGAGAAATACAAAAAAATTAAAATAGCTTCAAATGTCAGTGGCGTAAAAAAAGGAGAAGAAAGGTGATATATTCTTCCAAAATCACACGGCTAGATCAAGAAAAGAAACATTTTTTTTTTCATTAAAATATTAAACATTAAAACAAGCCTGGAAAATTTCAAATCAATATATTCATTCATTTTAAAGTTATCAAATAAAATCATTTAATTTTTTTATAACTTTAATTCCGTGTATTTCAAAAAGTAAATGTGTTGGACCCGTCGTTCCTGATATCATTTTGTATAATTTTATCTACAGACAAACGTTGTAAGTGTCATTTGGAAAACTCTGTATAAAGCTTTTTTAATTATTTTTCACAATCACTATAATAAATCAGGACTTATAGTCTATACCAAGTCAATTCCAAAGGCATAAAAACTTTATTTCGCACATCCGGAAAACATTATATTATGCATATGTTAGGTCAAAAACTGAGTATGAGGATATAATTTGGAGCCCATTTTATGATACTCATATTCAAAAATTGGAATCAATACAAAAGCGGTTTCTAAAACTCCTGTCATTTAGAATAGACCATGTTTATCCATCAATTTCTATCAGCAACACTGTACTTCTTTCCCGACACAAAGTAAATAGATTAAGCCACCGGAGAGACTGTTATTCAGTAATCTTTTTATATAAAATCATCAGTAACAAACTTAACGATCCAAATTTTCTGCAGAAACTTGATTTTATTGTTCCAAGAATAACATCCAGAACATGTCAAACCTTTTACCTTTCCACTCCCCAAGTTAATATTTTAAAATGTTCTCCCTTACATAAAATGTGCTCAAAGTGTAACACAGTGAATTACCAGCTTGACATTTTTAATACTAGTATTTCGGCCATAAAGACGTACTTCTTTGGAAACTAATTGTTATTTCTTTGTTTGTATTTTTTAATCTGTTAACGTGTACTCTGATGATATGTATTTATTTCTGTATCTATTTTATACTGTTAATAGATCTGTTCTATAGTTGGGTGCAAACCTGTTTGAACAGTAAATAAAGAATAAAGAATAAATATCTACCGACTGTATCTTTGTATGGGCGGCGTGATATATTTTTTTTTTACAATTAATTTTATTTTTCATATACCTACATTAGTAATATAGAGTAATGCCAATGAGAATTTAATAAAAAGTTCAGATTCATTATCTAAATTTTCAGAGCTTGAATCTGAATTTCGGGTTATTATAATACTATCAATGGAAGGTAAAATACAATATTTATTCTCCTTTATTCAACATTCCGCGTTTCATTATCAGAAACATCAATAAAAGCTCTCCACAATGCCATCTTGATTAAATAATAACAACAAAACAATTTAGGAAAACACGACATTAATGCAAGAAAGCCACTCGCTAAAATTCGCTAGTGAATTATCGTTTTTGGGTAATTTTAGACCATTTTGGACAATTTTATTCCATTTTAGATAATTTTGAGCAATTCTTCGATTAACTTTGTAACTTTGGACCGTTTTATTATCATTTTAGACCATTTAGAACAATTTAAGACTATTTTTCACAATTTTAGATTATTTTCACTAATTCTTTGATCAATTTAAGTAATTTTAGACCATTTTATTATTATTTTAGACCTACGATAGACGTTGTGAGTATCTATCATTTTCATTATTTTAGACTGTTTTTAGACAGATTTAGACCATTTTAGGTTATTTTGAACTATTAATTGATCAGTTTAAGTAGTTAAGTTTAGGCCGTTTTATTATTACTTTAGACAATTTTGAGATTTCGGACAATTTTAGATCATTAAAAGTTATTATGAACAATTCTCTGATCAAATTAAGTTACTTCAGACCGTTTTATTATTCAGTTAGACAATTTTGAGAAAATTTTTGGGCAATTTTAGATCATTTTAGATTATTTAGAACAATTCTCAGACCGTTTTATTACTATTTTAGACAATTTTTAGACTTTTGGACAATTTTAGACCATTGGAGATTAATTTTGCACAATTCACTGATTAATTTAAGTAACTTCAGACCGTTTCATTATTATTTTAGACAAGTTTTAGAAGGTTTTGGAAAATGTTAGACCATTTTAGCTTATTTTGACCAATTCTAAGATCAATTTAGGTAACTTTAGACCGTTTTATTATTAATTTAGAAAATTTTAAATTATTTTGAAGAATATTGTTGATCAGCTTGAGTTTGAGTAACTTTAGACAGTTTTGTTATTACTTTAGACAATTTTTAGACCATTTTGAACTATTTTTGACCATTGTAGATTATTCTGAACAATTCTCTGATCAGTTTAAGTAACTTCAGACCGTTTTAGAACATTTTTAGAAGATTTTGGACAATTTTAGATTATTTTGAACAATTCTCTGATCAATTTACGTAATTTTAGACCGGTTTTTATTATTTTAGACAATTTTAATAAGATTTTGGAGAATTTTAGAGCATTTTGGATTATTTTGAAAAATTCCTTAATCAATTTTTAGTAACTTTAGACCGTTTTATTATTAAATTAGAAAATTTTAGACCATTCCAGATCATTTTGAACAATACAATTGATCAATTTGAGTTTGAGTAACTTCAGACTGTTTTAGACAATTTGTAGAAGATTTTGGACAATTTTAGATTAGTTTGAACAGTCCTCATATCCATTTTAGGTAACTTTAGACCGTTTTATTATTAATTTAGACCATTTTGGATAATTTTATACCATTTTAGATTATTTTGAACAATTTTAGTAACTTTGGACCGTTTTATTATTAATTTAGACAATTTTTAGAGATTTTGGACAATTTATGTTTATTTTGAGCACTGATAATTCACTCGAAAAAGCAAACGCAGGTGTTCACAGTAGACCCGACATTTTTACTTTACTCTTGGTCAAAATTCCTATTTTTTGCCCGCCCCTGATTAATTTAAGTAACTTCAGACCGTTTCATTATTATTTTAGACAAGTTTTAGAAGGTTTTGAAAAAGTTAGACCATTTTAGCTTATTTTGAACATTTCTAAGATCAATTTAGGTAACTTTAGACCGTTTTATTATTAATTTAGAAAATTTTAAATTATTTTGAAGAATATTGTTGATCAGCTTGAGTTTGAGTAACTTTAGACAGTTTTGTTATTACTTTAGACAATTTTTAGACCATTTTGAACTATTTTTGACCATTGTAGATTATTCTGAATAATTCTCTGATCAGTTTAAGTAACTTCAGACCGTTTTAGAACATTTTTAGAAGATTTTGGACAATTTTAGATTATTTTGAACAATTCTCTGATCCATTTTAGGTAACTTTAGACCGTTTTATTATTAATTAAGGCAATTTTTAGATTTTGGACAATTTTAGACCATTTTAGGTTATTTTGAACAATTCTCAGATCAATTTACGTAATTTTAGACCGGTTTTTATTATTTTAGACAATTTTAATAAGATTTTGGAGAATTTTAGAGCATTTTGGATTATTTTGAAAAATTCCTTAATCAATTTAAGTAACTTTAGACCGTTTTATTATTAAATTAGAAAATTTTAGCCCATTCCAGATCATTTTGAACAATACAATTGATCAATTTGAGTTTGAGTAACTTCAGACTGTTTTAGACAATTTGTAGAAGATTTTGGACAATTTTAGATTGGTTTGAACAATCCTCATATCCATTTTAGGTAACTTTAGGCCGTTTTATTATTAATTTAGACCATTTTGGATAATTTTATACCATTTTAGATTATTTTGAACAATTTTGGTAACTTTGGACCGTTTTATTATTAATTTAGACAATTTTTAGAGATTTTGGACAATTTATGTTTATTTTGAGCACTGATAATTCACTCGAAAATGCAAACGCAGGTGTTCACAGTAGACCCGACATTTTTGCTTTACTCTTGGTCAAAATTCCTATTTTTGCCCGCCCCTGTATACTATTTAGAAATTTGAAAGTTTGACGCTTGAAATAGTAGTTTTACACAATGCACCAACTTTTATCAAGAATAAAATTTTCTGTCAAAAGAATAATAAAAAATTTTCCCATATGGTGCAGACTTTGAGTCGCACTGTATAAATTTCCAGCAAAATCGGCATTGTGGTTTTAGAAATATCAAGAAAAATCTTTTTTCTCAAGTATAAAACTAAAGATGTACTTTCTCCATATCAACTATTTTTATAAAATAATTTATTTTGCTGAAATAAACATCCACAATTTTTTAAAAAAAATTTGAACATACGGTTTTGGTCCAAAAGCAAAAAGATTTTTTCAATCATTTCTAAATCTTGTATTTATATAAATCTTGTTGAAATCTACTTGAAAGAATAAATTTTCAAGTATTTAATAAAAAAATGTACGCGTCAGTTGAGTTTGTTCAAAAAAAATTCGAATAAAACAATATTATTTCAAATTCTCGGGCTAGATTTATTTGTCTGCGGAGTGCCCTCTAGCTGAGACACAGGAACTTTTTAAAACACTTCATATGCTACTAATGGTTATTCAATAGACTGTTCGACGTTGCCGGTTCGTTGCTTTTGCTTTATTACTTAGACTTTCATGAAAAATATAACATTCACCTTCAAAACATATAAATATACCACTTAACAATTTATTTGCACAAACTATAAATTGAGGAAAGTAAAAATATTTAAAGAAATTTCAGACAACTTTTAAAAGTAAGAAAACCAAGAAAATAGTTATTAGTTCATTAAAAATACTCAAACTCACAAAAACAACACTATTAGGCAGTAAGGCAGACAAAAACAATTCCTAATCATATGAAATTTAAACGTGGCAATTCCGCATAACATAACGAGTAAAAGATTTTCGGATCTAGAAGTTATGTCAGCAGTATTCTGTATGACTAAAAGTATAAAACGACACGTCTCGTAGAGCCCTCTTGCGTACATAAAACAATAAATTTAGGTCAACTTAAACGTTAAAGCATTAAAGCAACGCGTTATCTTTGTAGTAACGCGTTACTGTAAAGGTTTCGCAGTTACTGTTACTTTTCATCCACTTTAAAAAGTAACGACATTACATTTAGTAACGCGTGACAAAAAAGTAAAGTTTTAGTTTTGTTAATCCCAGCTCTGATCTTAACTATAGCCACAATAAAGTATTTTTTTATATTTTATAATTAACTGTATGTATTTTTCTGCATTATTTAATTAGTTGATTAATCCAGCACTTTATCGTTTAACGTAATTACCAAAAATTTAACCTTCAGAAAGATTGAAACTTATTTGTTTACTGACCTCTACCAAAAATAAAACAAAAACCTTCTATTTCATTTATAAACAATTATTTTAACTGGCATAGTGAAAGTAATGAATTAACAATCTACCTATTGCTTTGGTTACATCATTTCTATGGATTATTTCCTGTATTCAAAATCAATCATATCTGGCATTGTTTATTTGTTAAAAATTGTAAAATTATCTACTTTCAATCTCGACCAAGCGTTTTTAACAGTTCCATAACTTATTTTAAAAAATTATTAAACTACGAATTTTTGAAAAGTATAAAATATATTTTTGGCTTTTATTTATTATTTGAAGATTTCGGTTATTTTTAAGTTTATTGATTTACTTGTTTTTAACATTAGACAATAAAATTCTTTTCTATTCTAAGCCCGGCGACAAAAAGTTATTGCTAAGTCTGCCAAAAATACTATAACTGTGAACATCATTTTGCCAATTGGTTAGAATTTATGCGCCCTCTGATTTTAATAGATAAATTTGATTAGTGCAAGTGGTTAATTTTTATTTAAATTTTTAAGTAGGTAAACAAATTTAGTGTAGGATCAATAAATAGTTCTAAACGTGCTATTGCTAAGTGCTCATCAAATTAATGAAATGTATTTTGATGTTCACATGACTAGCACTTTCTAATTTATTTGTTACGTATCTAATAATAGATAATGAAGTGAATCAATTCAACTTTAATTAATTAATTCTAGAGACGCTCAAATGATTGTGTACCGTTTCGGGACTTTATTTAAACGTTTCAAATTTCCGAAAATCTTCCTAAATTTAAAGATTTTCTATTAAATTTTTTTTTAAATTTAGTTGATTAGAGATTAATAAAAATACAAGAGGATAACTAATTGTAACATCTTGAGTCTATTTTATCGTTAAAAGATTTTGAATTTTGAGTGGTACAACGAAAATGGGCTAGATCCAACACTGTAAGCAAATATTTACTTCCTTTAATTTAAAATATGTATATTAGATTTATTCAAGGTTTAAAATACTATCTAATTTGAAGGCAGTTTCCGTAGTACAAATTGCAACTTTTAAGATTGTTTTTTTTACTTTTTTTTTAATAAATACCGTATAATATGTTAGGAATTTTTATTATGATTATTATTGATTGACAATTACGTGTCTTCTTTATAATTACTTGATTTATTGCATACCGATCTACATTCA